>OX411760.1:21867146-24267146 GCA_948252205.1 Orthosia incerta
TAATAACCTAACTTATCACAATACAGTGTTGCTATTTGTGAGGAAAAAAATACTCGCATTGCTTTCAATTTTGTTCTTATTTTTGTTTAGCATGAAACAAGTTTTTGATGTATCTACTACCAACGCTATTGAATACGGTATAACATTTTGCAAGTTTCGAGAAAATAACTTGGCATTACGTATTTTATATTGGTCTTTATAAATAGGATAGGTACTGGTGGCAAAGTTTTATTTACAGTCTCTAAATTTATAATCGTTATCGACCCTGCTACCTACAGTGTTTTTAAACTAAAAGTTAATTAGTAATTTACTGTATATAAATAAAACCGGATGAAATAACTAAGTTTGTTTGTGATTATGTTCCTGTAATTGTATTATAATTGTCATCATCATCATCTGCCTAGCCTTTTCCCAACTATATTGGGGTCGGCTTCCAGTCTTACCGGATTCAGCTAATTGTATTAGGTACATTATCCAAGTGCTGTATTAATAACCTGGTCACCATCATCTTTATCTTATCCAGTTCCTGATTACATAAAATACTTGTCTTGATTTGATCCAGCAACATAGTAGTGCGTTTTCCCACATTTTTGTGGATAATGACCTGGTAATGGACACTGAAAGCTATATTTGTGTGCGTTTGAGGTACGTAGACACATTTGGCTCACGCACACAAAGAAAATGAAGTGGAAACACGATATCGCTCGTGTTTTGTTCTAGTCGTGGTTTCTATTCTAAGCTGTGAAGATTTGATGTATGAAATTATCTGTTGACGCTAAATGAATTTAGTTCAATGTTTGATGAGAGAATATGTAAAATACTGGCATCCGCCCGCGTGAATGCTGAAAATTATCCCAAGGGAACATATTAACCGGAGTAAAACGTATCATATGAGCTATTCCAGACTATAATCTATCTCTGTGCCAAATTTTATCCGATCATCCGTTTGAGCGTGAAGAAAAAACAAACACACACTCACAAACTTTATAATATTAGTGTTATTTGATGTGAGATAGTGTGATGAAAAGTGAAATAGGTATTCTACTTCGTCAATTTTGTATTATTTGAGACTGTCCTCCTTTTCTAACCACCTACATCTACCAAGACCTGCACGTGACAAATGACTGAGTTATTCAGATAGCCACATACTGTCGAACAAAATTTCATAACTTAGGTAGTCAATCGGAAAGGAAACAAGAAAAGGAAACGTAGATTTGAGACTGTAAGATACTTTGTAAACCAAAACATACAAACATTCATAATTTAAATGTAAGTTCGGCAACAATTTGAATGTCGCAAACACACGTAAAATCGTAGTTTCTTTGTATTTTTAGTCAAAGTAAATACACACAAACAAGAAACCTACAACCACTTGCATCTCAATAAACTAAAAATAACAATAAAAATCAAGGCGCAATACTAGTGCACAAATAAGTACGACATCCAACACCCACTGCATTGTAGTAAAAATATAGGAGGAAATAAATAAGGACGGAACCACAGAGCACGAAAGACCGACAAGGTACGCCGTTGTTAACAAATCTTCATGACTGCGCTATGCACTTCTGAGATGGTCTGCACTAGGTGACAGCACTCAGAGGTAAGGCCAAAGCACCTTTAAAAACGCTTTTTGTTAGTTAGTGTTAGTTAAATTGACATCATGTTCATGTTGTTCATCATGTTGACGTAATACATAAGATACGCTTTCAACGTGGAAGACTTCTTGCCAAAGTAGCGCCAACTGGAGGTGAATTTTTTTCTGAAAACATTTTTTGCGCTGACAACAACTTTCAGCTGACATAGACATATAACTGTTTTTTTGTTTTGTAAAAGCCTTAGAAATTTCTTCTTGTATCGTGGGTGCGTTTACAAACATATATACTCACATACACAACACCCAGAGCCGGAACAACTATCTGTGGGTCATACAAATATTTGTTCCGTGAATAATTAGGTGTCTATTGTTACTACTTAACTACCCCTTTGGTTTGTATGGACAGTTTTGACAGTTCCGCATCTAGCAATGGCGCCGAGGTGAATCGGTGCTCTATAGCCGGAGCGGACCGCAAGCAATCCAGTGATTGAGAACGTGACTGAAAATACTGCGGGATACTTTGCAGGACGAAGGCAGGAAAAAACTTATAAATAAGAATTGTCGTGGGTTTCTTTTTCGACATTCCATTATATATACAAGTGGTGGAGGGTTAGAAGCGTGTGTAGTGGGGAATACACTGAAAGCTGTTTATTATTTAGGTTTAACTGTTTGCATTTTTGTGAACATCAAACACCATCGGTGAATGATGTGATTTGAACAATTTTTATCTGATGTATGAAAAGTTTGCTTGTTATCCTTAAACCTGAACCTTACAATAAAAACACTCGCGAGAACCTTACAAGAAATCAAACGTGGAACCTAACGCACATCAGTTGCGCTTGTGACCGCGACGCGGGTACTAGCAGTATACCTATTAGTATATTGTTTCTAAATATTCTATAAGTACTTTGAAGTATTTAAATATTCGAGTAGCTAGAGTTTCATATACCGATATTTCAATGCCCCAGCGATCAATCAGTTCAATCAACAAATGGTAACGCATTCATAACTATAGTTCACAGAAATACGATGGAATATTCTCAACTGCTCGGTATTAAACAATTTCTGTGACATCAGAAACACTTTATCGAAATCGAAACTGTGTTAAGCAAATTCTTAGTTACCTACCTACTATACAGGGTGAAATTAAACTTAATGGCATTTTTTTAGACGAAAGCTCCCATGAATATGATCCAATAATACTACTCACAATTAGTTACCTATTAGGCAGGTTGGCTTTTAACTGATTGTCAATCTTTCGGAAGGTTAAACTGCTCATGAATATGAGCAACTTTTATAACTTTTACTACCCTGAAATAGCGAAAAAAAGGTCGAGCTATGCGAACAATAATAGATAGAATTATACTTTTCACACCACCTGCTTCACAATGTCCAATCACATACGATTATCATGCAATCTCAACGTAAAGTAAAGCAATACGTCCCAGGGCAGGTAATGTTGTATGAATCTCCCAAGGGAGTAAAGAGTTGAATTTGGAATGTCAAAGTCGTGTGGAAACTCGTGGCAAACTCTAAGTAAAAAAATGTACATATAGCATTGTAAAGAGCTTTGTTTGAGAAGCAGAACAAAAAACAGTCCAATTGATAGTCGGACTCGCGCACGAAGGGTTTTGTACCATTATCGCAAAAACCGGCAAAAAAATCACGTTTGTTGTATGGGAGGCCCACATAAATATGTATTTTATTCTGTTTTTACCCGAATGCCGAAGGAGGGTTATGTGTTTATCAGTCTATGTATGTATGTATGTTTGTTTGTTCCTATGTAGCGTTCTAGAGACCGAACGCGTTGGCCGATTTTGATAGTTCTTACGTCAATCGATTCATCTTAACCCCGCGAGTGTCACTGGCTACATTAAATTTGGAAAACATAAAAAAGTGCGGCTTTTGGGCGCCATATTGTGGAGGCCCAACATTTTTTTTTCTTTCAAACCCATCGTGTGGGTATAAAAATAAAGAGTTTTAAGAGGTGATTTCAAAAATATATAACACTTATATATTTAAATGTACCAAATTCAATAAAAAAATAACTAAAAGTCATAAATAAAAAAGTTAATTAAAAATATAAAAAAACCCGACTGCTTGAAAAGCGAACTAAAAAAATGTAAACAAGAAGAAAATAATTCTGTTTAGTCGGAGGATACATCTCTTTTTGGTCAGCCAGCTCGCAAACATGTATCCTCCGACTGCACAGCATGATTTTATTCTTGTTTACATCTTTTTAGTTCGCTTTTTAAGCAGTCGGGTTTTTTTAATATTTTTTTAGTGTTTGTTGTTATAGCGGCAACAGAAATAGATCATCTGTGAAAATTTCAACTGTCTAGCTATCGAGGTTCATGAGATACAGCCTGGTGACAGACGGACAGACAGACGGATCGTGGAGTCTTAATAATACCCTTTGGGTAAGGAACCCTAAAAAAGGAAAAAGGCGCGATTTCAAAGTATATGAAATGTGAATGTGATGTTTGGTGCTGCGTTTTACAGTGAATTTTACACATTATTACCTCAATGGAATGTTATTGAAAATCGAGCGATAGTGATTCTACTCCAGAATTTATCAAAACAGGCGCTTTAGAGATTATTAATAAATCTACTTCCGCAAAAATCAAAACACCAGAAAAAGCCTATGACAATTTTGTTTAATGGAGAACAACAAAAGTAGGAGTCAAGACTGTGACGGAATCCGTTCTTTAAGTTTATTTCCAACATTTAGCAGAAACTCGCAACGTCAAGCAACGCATGTGAAAGTGATGTTTGGTGCTGTGATTTTCAATAAACCGACTTCCAAAGCATAACTTCGAAAAATAAAGTTATTTTTAGCTTTGTAGCGTTTTTAAGTATTTGTTGCATCAAAACAGTCGGTTAACTATTCGAGATATCTTATACCCGTGACATACTTCGCATTAAGGAGTTCCAGTTACCATCTGTGGTCTTCTTCATCTATTCCACTTCCCCAAATGACACTTTCTGCGTACAAATGATTGCATCGTTGATGAAAATACCAAAATCGCTATATGAATGCCTATAATATTTGAGGAGATACCTCGATTTCTCCAAGATCTCATCATCAGATTCGACTGATGATCATGAGACCACCTGAAACGTATACCCTTTCAAACAAAAGAAGAATTTCCCAAATCGGTCTAGCCGTCTTTGAGTAACCGGGAAATATGTATTAAAAAAACCGTCGAATTGACAATCTCCTCCTTTTAATGAAAACGGTTATTTTACCGTTTAACTATTTTGGTGTACATACATACATAAACTTACGTCTTTTTGACGTAACATATCTCATAATAATGTTCCCTTGATGAGAATGTTTGTTGACCATGCATGCATTACAGCAGACATATTTGATATATTCCATAGTTAATCCCATAGTAAAAATGATTAATATTCATTAGTACTTTCATCTCCTTAAACATAGCCCAATGAATTGAACATCACCCTGTAGTTGTTACATCGAAATATTACGAAGTATCGGAGCCATTTCAGTGCCGACAAACCAATTAAAATGGGCTAATGATTCTATTCATAATTAACAATTCCATTATTGCGAGCGGGTGGAGTTAATTAAGTGAATATTAAAGCGTGACAGATTGTAGTCATTTCGTCAACAATTCAACATGTTAACCCTACTCATGCCGTTGTCTCTGAATTGTGACATTTTAAAGCGATGACAAGTGTTTTTGTGAGATTAGAAAATGAGATTAACATTTTGAAGGAGTAGTTTATTTTTTGGAGTTAGGCCGCGTGTCCACTTTCAGGCCACGTTTTTTTTATATTTTACTATACATATTACCATCTTCGGCAATCACCATTTTTTTTGTTTGATAGTTAACATTATTTGCCACAATTACATACGCGACACGATGTACACCCTACAATGTCTCAAACATGACTGAACGAAACAATTCGTACCGTGTACATACTAGATTTTTACTTGTCTGCAACAGACACGACATTCTTTCGTGCACAGACCCGACAAAATTCTTCTCATGTACATGAATATTTACATCTTGTCTGTAGCCGACACGAAAAATTTCATGCCGTGGACACGCGGCCTCAAGATGATTGTATACTATTATATACATCATCATATGCGAGCTTAGTTTACTTAATTATTATAAGAAAAAAAAAACTTTTGTACTGCATGAAGAAATCAATTGAAACGCAACACTTCTATATTGCGCTCATGTAGCCAACCCTTTACACATATAACTTATTTGATTTTACACACTCCCATATTTCTCTTCTCTATAAAAATCTTTTTACAAGTCGCTCATGACGTTAACGTCGTCGTGGATTTATTTTTAAAATGGCAACACGCAACACATAACAGGATTACTCCTTTGTCTGCGTTCATGTTAACTCGGAGCTGTTGTGTTCAACACTACCAAGTGATTCAAATGTTTAGAACAATGTAATGACAGCAGCATTTGAAGAAGAGTATATTCAATTCATTAATTTTTTGTGGTAATGCAATATAATCGAGTGGCAGGCCAATGTGAATATCGCGGATAACGGTTCTAAAGCAGAGCTCATATATTATAAATCAGTAATAAAATATAGGCCCATTTTAAAAGTAGTAAAAATCCGCACCAAGGCTAATATATCCAAGATTTATAACATAATTTTATCTTTAATTTAACAAAATGTATGTTCTTGAACGAGTGGTAGCATCTAAATCGAGTTACCATGATACAAACCGCCTTGTTGGCAATAGAAACTGGTCTCCAAAGTCCTACTATTTTTCATATTTATAGTATGGTCCCAGCAAATTACAGGACAAAGCCGAATGAGTCGTCCGAAGCGATGGAGAGAAATATTTTATATTCAAACCTTTTTGCTTCATAATGCAAAGTACTTGAAGCTTTATTTGGATTCTGCACTTATTTTTTAGTGTTTTATTTTTAATTTTAGCCGTTGGTTGGCGTCAGTGGATTTACTACTGCTTATTTTTGTTTGAGTGTTTGCTTTGGCTTCTAAATGTTTTAGCATTTTACGGCTAATTGAAAAGCTTGCAAAAGTAATATTTGTTGAAATAATTTTCAGTTCTATTAATTCATATTTTTAATGCGGGATTGTCAGTTGATATTCAACATTACTGATTCATCAGGATTACAAACCCATCATCGTCATTTACGGCAATCGAGAATCACGAAAGGGTTTATGCAAGAATTTCGATTTTAGGAGAAGGGTAAAAAATCGATGTTTCGTTTTTTTACAAGACTAAGTATCAAATCAAAATCAAATATTTTTTTTATTGACAAATAAATTTTTTACACCAAAAATAATTGAAGCCCTGACTTCTGAGCTAGGCAAAAACCTGTGTTACAGAAGTCAGTCCCATTGACGCTTGTTTAAAATAGTAGTGACAAAATAAATATATTAAAATCATGCTCAAACTAAGATTAAAATTACATAGAATTAAATTAAATTTGAATAAAGTAAAGTCAGAGTAAGTATGTAAGTATACCTAGAAGAAATGGGTTGAATGTTAAGATGACGACACAAAGAGCTGTATGAAAGAAGCAGAGCTCTTGAATTAAATGAAGTAGTTAAATCCAAGAATCTTGACAAAACCTACGTAAATACATACCAAATATATTTATTTATTTATTTATATACACTTTATTGTACACCAAGACAAAAACAATATTATTTGGCACTCATTAATACGTTTGGTTTGTATGTAAAGTTTTGACAATACCGTCTCTAGCAGGGGCCTCCAGGGCGTCTTCTGTTTGTGTCCCTCGCAGACACTCGCAGGACTAGATCCAAATTTTGTTATCTGTGCGTCTTCCTACCCTCTTTGATGATTAACTAGTAAAAAACACTCGGCTTCTGTCTGTCTCTTGGAAAAGAAATGGTAAAAGTACCGAACAATTTTCATTAGATTTATTATGAAGTTCGTCAGTTGTTAAACATACCTACTTACTAGGCTTTTATTATTTGGAATCTTTTAACTCAATGATGTTATATATGTAGGGAAGACTGTGTAATTGTCAGGAAAGCCATTATTGCATGGGTTCTTTTCGGGCTAATATGAGTTAGACAAACCAACTTCATCGCTTTTATGTAGGGTCACAATGTAACTAATTACGTTATGTATTGGCGAATAACGTAGGTATATGACATTCCACCGAGCACGTAGATTTATCTACACGAACAATCAGTCACTCTCACTGTATTTCGCTATAAGTCCAGGTTTATCACAAATTAATCCCAAAACGCCATCTTCCGCCTCGATCTCATAGACCGCCTCGAGATCCCCTCTTGTTTGCGCAAAAACTAGTGCTTGGAGTTATGTCAAGTTGACATCTGTCAGTGTCAAACTATAGCTCTCTTTAGAACGAAATCTATACACGTGCCGACGTATATATTGAGGTAGATAAGTAGTTCCGAGGTCTGCGCGGCAATACAAACACAAGCTGACTAGATTGAGTGAACTCAGACCGTCCTGCGTCTGGCCGTGACACGGACATACGTTTTAACAGTATGTTTATATTTTTCTGACAACGGGGTCCTATCTATATCTCTGTGATCTTTTAACCTAATCAGTAATAGAAATAAATTCCGAAGTTCCATTGGTCCTAGCTATAGTAAAATATCGCCATGTTTTTATTTCTTTAGTATGATTGATGATGACTATTGGTAAAGGGCAACATTTATCTGTTTATGCAAGGGTATCAAAAAGGGTAAACGTCTCAAAATTATGATTGACAAACTCACAAAAAGCTAAAAAGTCTTTCAGAAACCAGGTCTCAAAGTCAAAACATGCAATTTTAGGGACAAAAGAAAATATCAAAAGCCTGAAGATGGCTGCGACTTAACTCAAACCACCTAGCACACTTACATTTAACTAAGACAGAGGTGGAGCTGGAATTAGCGTTAGCCCACAATTTCTTAGTCAGATTTGCCCACTTGTCATTTTGTGCCAACCCGATTAAATGTAAATGAACGACCCAGTACGATAAGTGTCCTTATTTCAAACCTGATAGCGGATCCCTGACCAAAGAACTCTTATTTGAAACTTTAACATATATTTTTGGTGTTCTCTCAGTAAGCCGCATCTACTCAGCTATCAACTTTTCACCCGGAATATGCTTGCTAAAAACCTTGCTCCCTGCTTACAATACCAATATGGTAAATGGCTACCATCATATCATAATCCAAGCAAGGTCAAGAAATATCGCCTTTTCCTATAAATTCTTAAGTATTACAGGAAACTATCTGTGATTCCGAGCAAAGTCACTCCATTTAACACAATTTATTGATATACTTATTTTTGTTTGGCAAACTCATTCATACTCGTTCTACGATTCGTATTTTCTTCTTCGAATTGTTTTATTTCATTCTAGTAGATATTATTATTTACCGATGACTTTTGCTTTGTTATTTTATCATTTGAGTGTAGCTAAACATCCGTCCCTAAAAACAACGTATGTCGTTCTGACAATTTTTTACAAGCTTTATTTAACTTGCAATGTTTGTATGTTCGGGTCAAATCTTGCAACTGAACTTTAAAGCAGTTATCCTCCAGCGGAAAAGATGTTCTTTCAAATTAAGATGAAATTTTGCATACACGTTTAATTTGGATGACACTGCATGGTTAGCTAAGTGACATCATTCTAAAGCCAATATGGCAGACGGTCCAAGGTGGCGGACTAGTTATTTTTTGTGCACTACCATGATATGGGTGTCAAGTGAAAGTGTTTGCTGAGAAGAATAAACAAAAACAATGGTTTCAAAAAAAAATGTTAGATTACCAAATAAATTATCTGGTAGATAAATTCTTGCCGACGAATCTAGTTCTATTATTTAATTAAGTAATATGTAAGACAGTCTATGTGAACCCTGTAACCCTTAACATCATATAAACCTTCAAACAAAATACATAATTCAATCCAGATTTAACCGAAAAAATGTAAAGCCGTGCACCCAACAGCGTTGTTTATATATTTACGAGCTTGCCTCCCGGCCTCCCCCGTGTCCACAAGTGGGTATCAATATTAACAGGCGGCGTCACGTTCTCCGAGGCTGTAATTAAACCTTTTATTAGTCCCACATGATCGTGGCTACTATTATCAAGCAGCTTGTATGTTGTTACGGTCAATAACCTCTTGACAGACAAAAAGACTTACGGTTTTATAATAAATAGTAACTATACCAGCCCGTTATTGCCCCACTGCAGGGTGAAGGCTTCTTCTCATACAGATATGGCATTGCTCAAGGTGGGTTGGCGATTTCAGACTTATATAAACTTTAAGTCCAGCCGCCCACACCACAGCACGGCCTACAGTGACAGGCTTGATTCACACATTTTTATCACAGTTTGGGCGCAAAAACCGTGATAAAATGCGTGACTCAAGACTATCGCAAATGCCGTGCTCGCCCGGCAGGTAATTTCAGTATTACGCTGTTTTTTTCTACCTATTTCATTATTTATTATTTTCCAGGTAGTATTATTAGTATTATAACAGTACTATTATTTTATCGTCTGCTGATTTTATTTTATTGCTTACTAGCTGTTGCCCGCGGTTTCCCTCCCGTTTCCACCCACAGGACCCATTTTCGGGATTGAAAAATAACCTAAGTCACTCAGGAGTAATTTAGCTTTCTATTGGTGAAAGAATTTTTTAAATCGGTCCAGTAGTTTCGGAGCCTATTCGGTACAAACAAACAAACAAAAAAATATTTCCTCTTTATTATATTTTAAGTATAAGTTTTTGAATATTTCGCAATATATTTATCAAAGCTTGTATTATTCATATGTTACTTTAGGCCCTAAAATTCATATTTTCCCTGCTTTTCCGACTGCCTGGAGTTGCACAATCGCTAAATACGAACTTCGCTAAATACTTAATTCAAATTCCTTGCCAGCATGATTAAACCCACAATAGAAACCCAAAACCTTCTTATTTTATCTTTAAGACTAACAGCATATTTACATTTAAATCTAGACGATATTTTAATAGGTTTAAACCTGATATTCCCCAGGAAGTTTTCTGGAGGTCCCTTGTGTCCACGTGCGATGCACTATTTACTGCCTGCATCCAGTTACCGGAGAGTTACCGGCATTCTGGGCAACGTCGGAGAAGACATGGAGTATGGAATGAATAGAGCGCTTATATATGGCACTTGAGAGTGGGATTAAATTAGGATGGCAGGTAGCAGTAACAGTATATTTATGTACTAGCAGTAAGAGCGATTCGGGTAGTGCTAGTGTCATTTTTGATACTAATTATGATGCATGATTGTGTAATTTTGCACGCCAAACTTAATACGTAATTATTTGAAGGTATAAGAAACAAAGTGTCTTATAAAAACTATGTAGGAATGAGGCTATTAAAATTTACAAGTTGTTTCAGAGCTCTATAAGCAACAGGTTTTAGTGTTAAAGCGTTTTTTTCGGTTATATAGTATGACATGAAAGTGAAAAAAGTGTTTGAAAGGCATTTATTTGTTCACCAAAAATCAACAAAATTTTTGGAGGCACAAACTATGTATCAGACACATAAGCACTCTGACATTCCTACTCCATGGCCGTCGTAAGTAATTAAACAATTTTCATAGGACAGAGATGGGAACTGTCTGTGTTTTCTCTTCGAATATTTGCTTTGGCTGTTTACTGTGTCTAGACCGATTCGCAAATCATAAGCTTTAAAGTCATAGCACACTTATCAACTCGAAAAGGAATAGTAACCGTATCGCCTTTCGCGTCGCCGTCAAACAGGCGTCAACCTTACGTAAGTACGTAACCAATGCGGATCAGCAGCTCCGGTACGTCGGCTACAGCTAGGCAACGCCGCGCTTACGGATCGCCGTCCGCTGGTTGAACTGGCTGGCACCAGATCAGACGACGAGCCTTAAGCCCGGGCACTACAAGTTGACCACGCACCGCACCGCGGTTCGAGAGGGTCCCGAGGCGAGGCGAATACGTTACGATTCCGATTAGTGTGCGTTGCAGTAAGGAGTTTCATACAAATAATAATGCACGGCTCGAGTTAATATGATGACGATCCCTTTCGGAGTTGATAAGTGTGCTATGACCTTTAAACTTACAAAGCTGTTATGGATATGTCAGTTTGTTTGGTTAAGCTGGGTAAGAGTGCACTCTCTTCTTTTACTTCGTTTTTGCTTGCTAAGTTACATTTTTATCTTTGTCAACGGTGTCCTGAAAAGCAGGAGTTGTAATGCAACAATAAAGTGATAAAATTAAACACAGTAATGGATGCTCTTTATTTTGGTTTGGTGTAGTATTTGACGCTGAAACTATGACAATGACATGAACAGTTTCGTTTCATTTATTAAAATTTAATGTTGTATGGTTCAGTTGCACGAACAACTTAACTCAGAGTTAGTTGCTAACACGAAGTTAAATTGCCAATATTGTATGACAAACTGTCAATTCAACCTCGTGTTAGCAATTAACACCGAGTTATGTTTTTCGTGCAAGTGAGCCTAATGGCCGGTTTCTGAGTTAAGTAAAGCAGCAATAATCAGTTGAGTATTGTCAAATAATTTAGGAAGCGTTTGAGTATTTTACGTTTCACAATTGAGAATCTACCTAAATCAGTTAGGTAAGTACCTATTCTACTTATATATGGACCTGTCAAAGTGCCATTCACTTTCTCTTTCACCCTTACGTTCCATTTTACAAAAGAAATCCGAGACATCACAAGATTGCATAAAATTTACTAATATAAATTTTATACAGCCATAAAAAGTACATTAGTATAATATTACTTTATTCAAGAGTAAAAAAACAAATTATTAAAGATGTTATAATCTTTAATAACTTGATTTTTCGTATTTAAGCAATTTCAAATATATCTATTTGAAATGTATTCAACCTTATTGTTGTCGTTAAAAACGCCTTCAATTCCGTCAACAGGGTCACTTTGTTGGCTGAAGCAAAAAAAGAGCTTCTAGAAATTTTCGGCTTTTTGTGGCAATGCTATAGGCACCCATCAAAATTATTGTACAAAGAAAATGTTTTGCAATCTTCAGTTGGTTACCAACAAGGTGACCCTCTCGGGCCAGTCATATTCAGTCTGGCTATTCATCCCATTATTCAGAAACTAAATTCGAAATTTAACTTATGGTATTTGGATGATGGAACACTAGGAGGTGACGTAGACACCGTTTTAGCAGATTTTCAATTCCTGATAGAGCAGTTTAAATCCACGGTCTAGACCTCAACCACTCTAAATGTGAAATTTTTCATAGTGACAATACCGGCAGACAACCGACCCTACAGAAATTCTATGCAATAGACCCAGAGATCAAAATTTTAGATAAAAGTTCACTGCACCTCCTAGGTTCCCCAATTTTGGAAGACAGTTTTTCTTCATTCATTGATAGAAAAATTAACCATATTAATGATATTTCGGATAGACTCGCCAAAATTAACCTTCATTCGGCTTTTACTCTTATTAGGTATTGCTGTTTTGGACCAAATTTCATCTATTTTCTCCGCTCTTCCCCTTTATGGGGGAAATACATTTATCACCATGGCCTATCCTGCAATAGGAGCGCTGGCCGGATAGCACGGCACGCCAGCATTAATGACATCATACGTCGGGCTCTCGTCACCGCCGGGGTGCCAGCTGTTTTAGAACCCAATGGCTTGGCACGCGACGATGTGAAGAGACCAGACGGAATTACCATAATGCCTTGGAAGGTGGGTAGGCCTTTGGTGTGGGATGCAACATGTGTCGACACCCTTGCGCCATCCCATCTTCTTAGCACGGCGGGCTGTGCTGGGGCGGCTGCTGCCGGTGCAGAAAACCTCAAACGGCGCAAATATAACAACCTTATTGGCATTTATATGTTTGAGCCGTTTGGGGTTGAAACATTAGGTCCATGGGGTCCGAGTGCGCATAGAGTTTTGCGAGAAAATAGCACAAAGCTCGTCGACTCTTCACGTGACCAGAGGGCTGGCGTTTTCTTCGGCCAGAGAATCAGCATTGCCATCCAACTTGGCAATGCTGCCGTTTTGCGTTCTGGGCACGTTTCCCATTGAATTTTTTGATGCAGAATGAGCTCTTTTCCGTCTCACTTTTATATTTGTATATATGTTTGTTTTTTTTACAATATTCAACTGTATATATGTTATTAGACGAAACCTCCTTAAATAAAAATAAAAAACAATAAGAAACTATGAAATGGATCGTAGGCAAGATTGTCATGGCAACCGTATTTATTTTGTCAATGATGTCTTATCGAAAGAAAATAATATCTTATATAATTTGTTATTGCCAAAATCAAGAATTGAAGCTTAAAATTACTAGAAGTGAATGTGTTCAGAGCGAGCAGTTGCTGGTTCTTGTGATACCTCATAGAACTACAGAGTATTTTACTCAGAATTTCACAAGATCTCTCAAGTGCCCCTTGTTCATCTGCATTGGAATCAATTGCAATTGTGAATTACCAACAAATATGGACTATTGTGATGCAATTTTTAATGAGTGACCTGGGTTTTGAAGACCAAAGCCTTTGCTAGCCATCGAAGAGCCTTCGAAGAAAGTATTAGCCAGGGTCGGTGCCATTGGATATGTGTCGAATATTATGAAGGACTGTGTTTTAATATGTGTTAACTAACAATATACTATCTGCCTACTTATTTTGTAAAATAATAAATAAATGAGACTTATCGTGTTGTTTTTATCAACTTTTATTGTTCTGATACCAAAATCGTATCATACATAAATTGTAGTTCTAAAAACTAAAAAACACGCTTTAATGGTAAGGATAATGGGACAAACTGTTTAAATTATTGCATTGTCATCGGTCTTTGATAAGTGTGCAAAGTTTCAAATCAATCCAACGTTTTGAAGTGGGTGAAAATCACGTTCAAAGATTCCGTTACATTGATACATAGATACATACATACCAAGCTAATAAAAGCGTGTTAAAAAGCCAAATTCTGTACACAATTTCATCGTTGTAACCTCTTGTCTTGGGGATCCTAGTAATACCTATTATATATAGGTATGAAAGTCTGTATGTTTGGATATTTGTTAATGACATCTCAATGGTTGAACGTATTTAGAAGTATATACTTTGGAAAACAATTACACAGTGACGAAAATTAAAACCTAGGATATAATAACAAAAAAATAAATATAATAAAATAGATATAATAATAAATAAACGGAATAACAAAGCCTTTTATTCTGTAATCAGAGATATAAAACTGTAGTCTATACAATACATGTTTCAGTGTGCGTCTTGGCATAGGCCTCCACTAACAGTTTCCACTGGGGTCTGACCTGAGCTACTCGCCGACACCACAGCGCACCGTCGCTTACTTTTTTTGCCTACATCTTGGACCAGCGGTCTTTCCCATATTTCATTCCCATCTCTGACACTGTCTTCCACGGCTTCTATTCCCATCTCTTGTGTACCAGTTTGTCACTTTTCTCCATCTCCCTTGGTTATTGCGCATCACTTTTCACATAGTTCCTGTTGATCATTCTCGATTTTCGCGCAGGAAAAGCTACTGGCGACCACAAACACATAACACTACACTAGCACTTTTTGAATATTTATCTTGAAGATCTCACTCAACATCGTCATCATTTCTGCCGAAAGACTGCTGGATACAGAACTTCCCCAGCGTCACCACATCAACCGGTCCTGTGCGTCTTTCATACATCGGATTCCCGTGACCTTAACCAGGTCATCGGTCTACAGAGGGAGGCCTTAAAGCTCTGCGTATTCCACCACGCGGTCGCCACTCCAGAACTTAACAGCCCAATTGACCATCCGTTCTTCTAGCATCTGAGATATATCAGGCGTGAAATATTTGCATCCAATCTAATGTTTTCGATAATTCAGGGCGAACGCTCTTCTGCCACCCATCGGTCTTCGTTGGGTCTCCAAGGAAGACAAGGATGTATCTTCGTCACTCGTTTTATAAGTTTATATATTATTTTGTATTTATTTCGCTTGATCACCGTTTAAGCACAGACATGTCAACTATCAACTGCCAAATGTAACCAGTGTAGCCAGATTCGACGAGCCCCAAGTCGCCTGAAAATTCGTTTTTCCATTTATAAAAAACTCAAGTCGACCATTATTCACTAAATCCACGAAACATTCTTCAGAATTTCAATGTATCAGACACATTAATCATTATAAGTTCCACATAAAAAAAAAACAGCATTTCTCTGTTTATCCTGTGTTGTCGCGACTGAAGTATAATGTAAAATAGTGATGCACAGTTAAAAGCATTTTGTTTTCCAGTTATTTTCATCATAATGTTGTATTAGATAGTCTCATTCCGAAATCGTCTAAAATCGCCCCATTTTTTTTCTGAGGTAGCCTGATTGCCACCACTCGAAAAAATTGGTCGCCCCGACACCCTTCCGAGTAGCCTAAATGGCAAAAAGTCGCCCAATCTGGCTACACTGTTGATGTAACGTTGACAACGGCTTGAGAAAACTTTGAGAATGATCAAATGTTTTTCTCAGTTGAGAAACCCAATTGAACGTAAATGAAAGTTTTTTGTATGACATAAGGTATACTTTGGCATGACTTGACTACGTATACTCAAACCTTGCTCAGCATCGCAGAAAACTTAAAGTGGCAGATGATCAAGGGTGACAGATGCTTAAATCGAGATCAGCACATACTTAGCGTCGAATACTCAAATCAGAAACCGGCCCTAAGTGTCCTTTCTTCAATATTTGAGCATGTATCAAAGCAAGAGCAAGACAAGTAGACTTTATTCCGGTAATCCTAAAAATAACCACCTTGCCTACTCATTTGTTTGACCTACTCTCCTTAATGACCTCGCTATAAGTGTCAAAGCCTAAATAAAATCTAAAACAATCAGTATACCAATGACCTCAAAATCCAGACACTCAACATCCATTGTCATCAACCTTTATTTACTCCCAATAACCAAAATAAAGAGTATCTGAAGCGACCACGTGATGTCCAAATGGTTTTTTTTGGACGCCAGAGGATAAACAATGTTTTTGTGAGGAAACTGCGCGCTTTCTATCATCTGTTATTATCTTTAGTGCTTGGGTTGGTCTAGTTTTGTATTTAGGGTTCAGGTAAGTATCAGTCAATACTACTTAAATACTCGGGACTATCTCAGTAGAAAGTCCTAAATATTTTGTTTCTGTAGGCCATTAGGGACTATTATTTATTTACTCTTTGAAACTTGTATGATACATTGTAACTTTCTCATAAATTATCTCCCTTTTTCGAAGTCAGTCCGAGGATAGGTGACTATTATTGACTGAGACCCATCTGTGCCTTGCAACGCACGTTAAACCGTTGGTCTTTATTGCCGCTTGTTAATATTTAATGACGCCTGTAAACCTCACATGCAGTCTTGCCAAAGCGGTATCCAATGAGTGCTATCATATTTGAATTTACCGCTAGGGGCGCTGGTGTCTCCCAGACTGGACCGGGCTGGGGCTGCCCTCAAGCGGCTACTGCCCAATCTAGGGGATCCAAGCACCTCCTGCCGGAGGCTCTACTCGGGGTTCGTGCCCCGACCGCACGAACCCCGCATCATTTTTCGATGGTACCATTCTCATTAGAACCATTTATTTAAATTTACTTCATCACAGTAATTTAACTATTCGGGATATCTTACACCCAAAATATACCTAATAATGAGAAGTTCCAGTAGCCATCTGTGGTCTTCTTCGTCAGTTCCACTTCACCAAATGATACATTCTGAATGCAAATGCTTGCCATGTTCATGAAAACATCAAAATCGCTATATGTATACCTATTGAATTTTGAGGAGTCCCCTCGATTTCAATGGGCTCTCCTCATCAGATCCTGACTTGGTGACAGTGGGACCATCTCAAGAGTACAACATTTCAAACAAAAAAGTTTTTTAAATCTGTTCATAATTGACGGAGTAGGGCCGCGTGTCCACGGCAAGAAAATTGTCGTGTTGTCTACAGACAATATGAAAATATTCATGTACATGAGAAGAATTTTGTCGGGTCTGTGCACGAAAGAATGTCGTGTCTGTTGCAGAAAAGAAAAATCTAGTATGAACACGGTACGAATTGTTTCGTTCAGGCATGGTTGAGACATTGTAGGGTGTACATCGTGTCGTGTAATTGTGGGCAATAATGCTACCAAGCAAAAAAATGGTGATTACCTATTTTATGTATAGACAAATTAAAAAGAAAACTAACTCCAAGAGAAAATACTGGGTGCATCCTATGTTAAGTAAAAAACATGAGTTTGCTAACTTCTACTTTGAACTGCGACAGTATGAGGAAAAGTTCATCCTTTATTTTCGTATAAAAATCACTTCGTTTGATAAATTACTGGCTGCTATAGAAAATAAAATAAAACATGAGAGTAATAAAATGCGTAAAGTTATAAGTGAATGTCGTAAACAAAACAGGTCCACTCGCTCAAACGTTCTCGTGTGCACCTTACACACAGCCCCCGCCCCCTACAGATCGCGTCGTGTCTGGCTCAGACAAGATTTTTGTCTTGTGCAGCGCCGACGCAGTGTACACTAGTCGTGTGTAGAAACGACACGAATTCTTGCATAGACCCGGCGTTTTTTCTTGCCGTGGACACGCGGCCTTATAGTTGAACATACACAAAAAAAAAGTCGAACATAGAACATCCTCCTTTTTGGCAAGTCGGGTAAAAAACGGAAGCTCTCAATATCCAGCGTCTCGTCTGTAGAGTTCAAATAGGCAGTGGCGCCATGCAAAGTACTGGTATGATCGATTTACCTTTCAAAACTTGTCTAATGCATTGTAACTTCCTCGCTATCCCGTTTTGTGCTGAAAGCCTTATACTGTACATGCTATTTTCTGGGAAAAATAGTAGTCCTTGCCTCCTGGTCGTTGTCTGATTATTGGATAGATCTCATTAGCTCAGAACTTCACGAGTTCCGTGAAGCCTGTAGTATTTTCAGTATCATCGAAACTCAAAACTATATCCAATATCAGTTTCCATTTGACTTCCAAAATACATTTTTAACACAGAAATATCGAAAACAGAAAACGTTTTCCTTGCAGGTAATATCATACGGCTGTTGTTCGGGCTTCGAACGTAGGCGCGGTCCACACTACGTCAAATATTCAGGGCGGCCTGCACTGTTTTATTCATGCAACCATCTGTTGTCTCGCTTTGTTACCTCTGCCTATGTACGCGCATAAATTGTGTGTTAGGCACAGGGGGAGTCGCGATTTTGCGTTTTTTTTGTGATTTTGTTTATTTATGACGTTTTTTTTGTTTTTGTTTTGATTTAATTTTGTAATGAAGCTGCTCTTGTGAAAATAATAGATTTGATGACGTCGTCAATCTAATTGCATTAACCAACACTAAGTATTTTTACTTCGATTAAGTTGAAGATATTGTAAATGTGAAGTTTTGTAAATAAAATAAGTACTTAGTTAAAACCAAGGTCTATTAATAGGTGCATTATTTGGCAGTCTACTAAAATAATAAAGACAATTAATTTCAGCCGTCCGACAAATCGCACAATCGCGTGGCCGTATCCACACTAGTCGACTTTTCCTTTTTGCTTGTCATGTTTCGTGCCTTTGATGCGGTGAAGCGGCGAAGGTCGTCGGATGCCGGGAGCCTGGGCCCATCCGGCCACTTTTTACAGTGGTGGTCACGCGAGGAGGTTGTCTGTGGTTGCCCAGTGGTCGCTTTGTGCCCTCGTAAAGGTACGACTACGCGATTAATAATAAAAATATTGAAGGCCAGCAAAAAATGTTTTAGAGGGGTACTGATGGAAATGTTTTTTAAATTATATTGCATTTGCGGCTTTATGGGATGGATATGTGGCCTCAGGTTATAAACTTGATGTGTGGTTCGAACTCGAACTTCACTCACAATTTTCATTCGGCAAAATGATGAAAGATGAAAAATAAATCAATTTAAAAGGGATAACATACCGCTAAACGGTAAAGTAGAAAATAAAATAACGTTGAAAATAAATAAATGCTTTTACGAAAAGACTGGATTTATACTAACTACAAAAAAAAAATATAAAAGCGACGCTGCCGATTCAGCTTATCCCGGCCATAAATTTTCAATGTTCGGCCCACAGTGCTTTTTACTTTTTGCTAAAAGTAGTTTTTCATCGATAATTTACTGAGGTGAAATGTTATTTCACAAAAATATTGGTTTTGGGAAAAAACTGTTTAAAATCATTAATCGGATATGAAATGTTTACTTGTAGGGACGTACTTACTGTTACCAAAACTACTGACTGATTTTGCGTCTTCAGATTTATGCCTAGAAAATCACAGTTTTCATTACGACCGAAAGAAGTTTCTAATCCAATGCTTTATTCAATTAATGAATTTGTCAAAATGAAAGAGTTTGCAATCAAATCCATGAATTTATAGAGAATTTATAGATTATCACAAAAGAACGGTTCTCTTGTAACAGAGATACCCAGAGAGGGTTTTCGGGTGTTTCGTTTTAACAAAACAGGCGAGCGTTCAACTCTTGACAAAATTAATTGCTTTCTATTGTACAACAAAGTTCTTCCGACGTAATCGCAATATTAAAATTTTGTACCAACTTCGTATGGAATTATTTCCATGGACAAAAATGCATACCGCTTACCATCTTAACGCCTTTGCAATAAAGTGTAAAATAGCTTATGGACATTTGAATTCAAATTCTGAATAATGATAAAGAAAATTTGGACAAGAGATACTAAAATATTAGAGTAGGGTTTACATTCAACAATGTAACCGTTACGTATTTAATAGTTACCTTCACATTTTACATAAAATAATTCAGGCCTATATGAACCAGATGGGGTTATGCCGATAACTATTCTCATTGCAATAATAATTACCATATTGTAAACATTACGCCTTATTGAACCGTGCGTTACTTAATAATTATGTATAGAACACACGTAAATACAAACAGACTGCTATGCAATTAATTAAGACTGTGATAATTCAGCTAAGCCGTAAGTATAGTAAAAATAAAATGAAAACTTTAACACGGGAATAATTATTGCTCAAGGTTGCTTCCCATGGTCTTCAATGTACCGTCATTTTGTCCTCCAGCAGCATTCTGGTTAAGGAAAACCTCTTCTTTCTCCACATTTGATCGACACATCGTAAAAATTTACTTGAGAAGAACTGTCCGAAAATAACGCCGAAAACTTTTAAATGAAAACGCGACAGTCTAAAAAATTTAGAGCCCCTTGGCAGGCCTTGATGGCAGGGTCGCCATGTAATGTTGGGGTTTCGCAAAGCAGACAACCAGTAGGTCTAAGTAGGATTTATTGAGTGTCTCATTAAAACATACAGTACAGTTACAATAATGCGCGTTACGTAAAGTACATATTAAGCATTAATATGATACCGTTTTGTTAAGGGTAATACTAAGTAGATTTACTTAAGGCTAATACACTTCAGTTCGTCATTGATTTCGAAAAGTGATTGTATTGGACAACATGAGTTCTAGGTGCTATTTAGTTTTAAGTGCCGCGCATTATTTGAGAAAAGTAGGTACTATACAAGCGTAATGTACTATATCAATATATACTTATATTATAAATTTGAAAGTAACTCTGTATGTCTGTTTGTTTGTACGATATGATGAATTTTGGTATAGAGATAGGTTGGTCCTTGGACAAACATTTTCTTTCAAATTATTATTGTTGGGTCGAGACTGACCACCATCTCACAGGTGAGACCGTCAGGATGGTAAGCTATGATGTAGTCGACGATGGAGCATGCCTGCCCAGAAGTAACCTACCTATTCACTCTTGATAGGTCTTATTCCCTCTTGAGACATTTCGGGGAGTGTGCGATGGAATTGCATGAACTAATTCCTCCTAGAATTAGTTCATGTTCCATCATCCGTTCCATCATCGGACTACAATACGTACGGCGATGTGTCATCGGTACATGGTTAGTACTTTTCTAATTCGGATGGAAATCGGATCTCAGATTCGAATATTGATCGTGTAGGGTACACTATCCACCCACATAGTTTATTTATTTATATAATAATTATATATTGTTCGAGAATGCAGGGGTGACAAACGACGTCACCAAATACAATGACGTCATCGGACAACTTGACCCACAGTATGTTAAGGAAGTGAAGGACATAATCATGTCCCCTCCCGCCACTAACCGGTATGACAAGCTGAAGACCGAGCTTGTCAAGCGCCTATCCGCCTCCCAGGAGAAGAGGGTGAACCAGTTGCTCATGCGTGAGGAGCTGGGTGACCGGAAGCCGTCTCAGTTCCTGCGCCATCTGCAGGGTTTGGCAGGACCCACCGTGCCCGAAGACTTCGTGCGCACCATCTGGAGCAGCCGACTCCCCAGCAGCATCCAGCCCCTCCTGGCAACGCAGCCGCACAGCACCCTGGAGGCCTTGGCCGAGCTGGCCGACCGCGTCCAGGACATCACCACGCCATCCGGCCACGTCGCTTCAACGTCGGCAGCAGGGCCCTCTCTGTGTGAGATGGCAGCCGAAATTGCAGAGCTGAAGCGGTCCATGAAGGACATGATGCTGGAGCTGCGTGACAGCCGTTCGCGAAACCGCTCCCACAGCCGCGGCCGAGACGCGAGACGGAGGTCACACCAGCGATCGTCGACTCGCTCTGACTCCAGCTACCGGAGCCACCCTGTGTGCTGGTACCACTCCATGCACGGAGAGAAGGCAAGACGCTGCATTAAGCCCTGTGACTACAAGCAGGGAAACGCCGCGGGCAGTCGCTACTGATGGCGACAGACGACTGCCGCCCCACATCTGGCCGCCTATTTGTCGCAGACCGAAGCACGAAGACGCAGTTCCTGGTCGACACAGGCAGCGACCTCTGCGTCTACCCCCGTCGTCTTCTCAACGAGCGTCGTGCGCCCACAAACTACCAGCTGGTGGCCGCAAATGGGACACCTATCACTACGTATGGTTTTGTGGAACTCAATTTAAATTTAGGACTCCGTAGAGACTTTAAGTGGCGTTTTGTTGTGGCCGAGGTTACAAAACCCATAATCGGCGTGGATTTTCTGTGTCATTACTCGCTAGTCGTTGACTGTCGTAATCAACGACTAGTCGACAGTAAAACAAATGTGTTCTCAATAGCATCGAGTCGTGCAGATTCATCTTTATTTTCAGTAAAGGTTTTATCTGGCGACTCAAGGTATCACAAGCTCCTGGAAAGTTTCCCAGACCTCACCCGACCCGCCGGTACACTACGCACTACACCGCACAACACAGTACACCACATACGCACGACCCCAGGGCCTCCAGTATCATCATCATTCCGGCGACTCACGCCAGACAAATTGAAAATTGCTCAGCAGGAGTTCCAGTTGATGCTGTCAAATGGAACTGCAAGACCCTCTGAGAGTCCCTGGTTATCACCCCTACATCTCGCCCCTAAAAAGGACAACGGTTGGCGACCTTGCGGCGACTACCACATGCTCATCGCCCGAACCGTTCCTGACAGGTATCCGATTAGGCACATACATTATTTCGCACACAGTATCTCAGGCTGCAAGGTTTTCAGTACAATTGACCTCGTGAAAGCCTACAATCAGATACCTGTCAGCCAAGACGACATTCCCAAGACGGCGATTACCACACCGTTCGGCTTGTACGAATTTCCGTACATGACGTTTGGTTTGCGTAACGCAGGACAAACATTTCAACGATTCGTCGACGAGATGACCAGAGGTTTGGACTTCTGCTACTGTTATTTGGATGATTTCTTATTTTTTTCTAGAACAGAACCAGAGCATGAGGAGCACCTCCGCACCATCTTTGGCAGGTTGAAGGACTTCGGCATGCTGGTCAACACGTCCAAGGGTGTTTTCGATGTCTCGGAGGTAACCTTCCTAGGTTACCACATTTCCGAGAAGGGCACCAAACCGCTTGACTCCAAGGTCGAAGCCATCAAGTCGTTCCCACAGCCCATAATTTAAAGCTTGTAAAAACCCTTATTAACGGAAGAAAAAAGCAGTTACCTGACCTACCTAAATGTAAAATACCTATCTCTAAGAAGACAAGGAGAAGTAGTACCTACCTATCTAAACATTTAATGTAAACTGTCCTGTCCTTCACTCGAACCTCGACCTCCCACAAAATGCAAATGGCCACCAAGTTAAAGTGTAACAAAACTATGGTAAAAATTTAGTATGGAGCGGCATTAGGAGGGGGGGAGTGGAGGGAGCGGCTCCCTTTCCCCCTCCTAATGCCGCTGGCACCAATCCCATTACAAGGTAATGCACCGTTCCTGAGTAAAACACATTATTGTAACCTAACCTCAAAACACTTTAAAGTTGCTTCTGCATCGTCTCCGGCGCTGCGGGAAGTGCAACTCCTTCGCCCTTACGTAACAAAGGATAGGCACCCATGCTCACCTCCACAGCTTCGGCTTACTGGTCGCCTCCGACGACCAGCCTCACCCGCTACGGCTCGCACGGGTGCCTATGCTTTGTTACAGCGGTCGGGAGTTGCTCTCCCTTCGCGCCTCCGGTTTTTATAAACACTCTAGGGGTAGCAGCCAAAAGACTACGTGAAGTCGGGCTGCCCCAGTTCGGTTTTGGAACAGATTCGACCTATTTTAACTATAAAGTGGGGGTACACTAACTTACTTTCTGAGCGGGCTTTCTAGGTTGTTATAAAAATGAATAAAACAACGAGAACAAATGACACTGACACACGTCACCCATGACACAAAAACCATAGTTTATTTTTGTTTTAACAATTTTGCTCGAAATATTGCGCCACAGACAAAATACCGGTACTGTTTTGGTTCTCAATCGCCCATTTTGACGTTCGTTTTCACTGTTTATCTGATTGAGGTTAGAACAATGTTTCGTTATTTTCTAGAAACATATGCAATACCTTGTAATAAGAGTGGTAGTGTTTTAATCAGGGACCCATCCCCTACCAGCTTTAACCACTTTTAACCCTCTCATCATGCCGCTGGATACTAGACCCAAGCCAAAACTATTAACATAAACTAACAACACTTGGCCTTCGCTAACTTATATCACTTTTGTTAAACTTGGCACGTCGCCCAACTATCACCTGAGGTGCTAGGTGTATGCTCCCTGTACCTATTATGGCTGATACACGTTGGCGTCAAACGTCAAATATGACAGCACAAATGTCATAATAATTTTAGGCGGCAATTACACCTCTATTTACTTGAGACTAAGGCCCGTATTCTAAGATGCTTCGACTCAAACTCAAAATTGGCCACAACTACCAATCAACTGCCATCCAATGACAACTCTCGAGCTTGGCATATGATTCTTCAGTTTGACATATGCGTATTTAATAGAATAGAGCAAGATCCCAGACGTCTCAGAAGTTACTGAATTCTTTCACGTAGGTAAGTATTAAAATAATGCAAGTTCAAGTTAGCAAATACGAGTACGTTCCAAGTAGATACATGCTAACACTACTGAATTGCACTGATTTTGTGTTAAAAGAATTCGGTAACGTTTGGGGCATCTAGGATCTTGGACTTGAGCACGTTAAAGTAAAAACACATAGTTGTTCCGGTTCTGGGTGTCTTGTGTATGTGAGTTTAAATGTTTGTAAACGCACCCACGATACAGGAAGAAATTCCTAGTGTGGGGCAACGTTTTTTTTTAAAAAAAAAAAAAAAAAAAAAAAAAAAAAAAAAAAGCAAGCCAACCAACACAACGTCCATATCCATTTTGAGTTGAGTTAATCATGAGCATCTGTAATACCGGTCATAATCATAACTAGCGAAATATTGGTGTCACTTTAGGTGCACCTCTGCTCAAGCAAGATGAAAATCTCAAAAAAGCCCAAGAACAAAACGTGGAGCTCTTTTGTTGGGTATGCCCGATAAACAATCCATCACCTTTCCGTTGTCGCCATGGCAGCAGTTGAGCGGACCAACCACGTAGTTAAAAACGTATCTGCTATGACATACCGCCTGATTTTAACAACAAAGATAAAATCAGCTCGTTAGTATTTTTTCATAACTCAACGCAATGGAGGCAACAATAGATTTTTCAACACGCTTGCTCATAAAGTGGCTCTAAGTTCACCACCCGATTACATCGATGAGCGGCCTGGGTGTGATGTGTGTGATAACTATTGTTTACAAGGTGCCTGCAGCGTCAATGATGAGAGACTTCCTAAATGCAGGTAGAACATATTCTTCATTTCAATCCTTTGTGTTGATATTCTTGTTTGAATAAATTTAACTTGACATTATCTTTATTTCAGTTGTAATACCGGTTATTCTGGTAAAAGATGTGAAGTCGACGCGTGTCATGGTTACTGTCTGAACGACGGCGACTGTTCTCTGAATGAAGAGGATCAGCCAGTGTGCCAATGTGTTGGTAACTACGAGGGATCAAGATGTGAAGCCGATATAAACGACACTACCCCTACGTACGACTCAACGAAGAGAAACCTAACTCTTAACTGATTTATTATCGACTTGGCGAAAACCTGCCTCAAAAATGTTCGTTCTTGTTGAAGTGTAAGATAAAGAAGGAAAGAATGAAAAATAATGTATAGCCATAGAAACTGACAAGCCTTTAAATTATTCTATCAAACTTGCAACCTTTTGGTAAATGTAATGTGGTCGTCTATATTATTCTAGTCTCTAGGGCAATTCCCTAAAGACTGCAATAAATTCTGAGCCTCAGCTCAGAAACCTGGACTTATAGTGAACTAGCGGACGCATCGCGGTTTCACCCGCGTAGTTCCCGATCCCGTGGGAATATATGGACAAAAAGTAGCCTATGTCACCTGGGGATAAGTAGAGTAGCTTCCCAACGGTGATTTTTTGAAATCAGTCCAGTACTTTTTAATTTTATTCGTTACATACAAAAATACAAATCTTTCCTCTTTATACTCGTAAATATTAGTATAGATATAAGTCTGAAATCGCCAACCCGCAATGAGCAAGCGTGGCGATCAATGCTCATGTCTTCTCTGCATGAGAAGAGGCCTTTGTCCTGCAGTGAGACAGTTTCAGACCGGTATTATTATTATTCCATTTATTCATTAATTTCACATATTCTTTACATTTTTTTAATGTTATTCATCAAAAATAAATATAAATAACGTCTTATTATGTCCTTTATTTTCCTATTGGTTTAAATATTTTGTAAAACACATTAAAAAACATTTAAAATATAAATGAATGAACAAAATTTCCAAATAAGTTAAGTGGTAAAAGATATTATGAATACTTAATTATATGGCTTTAGTGAATAAAAAAAATATATGTGATTATTTTACTTATTTATTTTGCTACTGTTTATCTTGAATTTGTGTCAAAATAGTAACATAAAGTGTACGATACATATATTTTTAGACTGGTCTTTTTAGTAACTTTCATTAGATACCTACCCATATATGATAGGGAAAAAATGGTATCATCTTTTTTTTTGGAGAGGGGGCGCGCCATATTTGAAAATGATATAAAACATAACTTCCACAATTGAGACAAATCCAACGACACCTCATATGTCATAATCCGTCAAGCCGTTTGGGCTGTAGAGCGTGTTATAAAAATGGACATACATACATACGCTCGAAAAATATTACCAGCAGTCGGCTAAAAATAGAGACCCTTCGTTATCGGGAACAGGGTCTAGAGTAAGGAACCTACTGACAATACGAGCCGTGTCCAGAAGTACAACTTTCTGAACCAAGTCCTTGATTCAGCCGCCTAACGAGAGCCTCCTAAGGTGTTGGTCGAAGCTCGTGGCTATTAAGCCATTGGCTGACATGACTATCGGTACATTCGGTACAATGATCGCTGTTTAAATAATAATTTAAATAATTATTACCGTTCCACATGTCGATAACCTCGCGAGCCAAGTCAAGATAGAAAGAAAGAAAGAAAAATATTTATTTGTGACCCGCACAGGAGACACGAGATAAGAAAAACACAAACAATAATAAAAAATAAAAATAAATTACCCCGTGCGAGACCAAAAAGGCTCCTATCTCAGCATGAGCAACGATATCAAAATGAAAATAACGCTGCGCTGATATTCATTTGATTTGCTTAATTATTAGATTAGATACTTGATTTGCTTAACTTTTTCGGCTTTCACGAGGTTCCCGTCTTGCGGGACGGTAATATAATAAACATCCTGCCTCTCACAGCACCTGCAATAAACCGTGACTGTTTAGTTATCAAATTAAAGTTCCTAGATTGCCATAAAGGCCCTGATCGGATACCACTTATATTTACCTCCAAGTGAGCTTATTCTGTAACATCTCCATTATTATTAATATTTAATAGATCACTGAGGGCAGCAGTCTTTCCGGATATTTGGAAAAATGCAAAGGTTATACCGGTTTTCATAAGCGGTAATTTAGTCAATTATAGACCTATCTCACGTGCTACTATGGCTAAACTTTTTGAGTCTTTGATTTGTCCTCTCATTCAGTCACACTTAAAACTTTATCTTGGTGTCTCCCAGCATGGTTTTGTGGGTGCCAGGTCTACTTGTACAAATCTGGTGACTTTCACCGAATCCTTAGTTGATGCAATTGACTCTGGTGAACCATGTGACGCTATTTATACGGATTTCAGTAAGGCTTTTGACCGTGTGTCACACGATATCGTTATGGAAAAGTTAATGGCATAAGGCTTTACTGGTAATTTACTGGCACGGTTGAAGTCTTACTTAGGGAACCGTTTCTACTTAGTCTCAGTCAATGGCTTCGAATCAGGTACTTGGGCAATTACGTCAGACTTGCCGCAGGGCTCTCATAATATCGTTACATGGTTATTTATTATTGAATACTTGAATGCTTTCGTTTCTGCGAGTGTTTCATGTATGCTGATGATCTTAGTTTAGTAAAGTAAAAGTAATCGAGTCAAACGATGATTCTAAGTTGCTACCGAATGATCTGGATAAACTAATTGAGTGGTGTGATAACAATGACATGGACTTAATCATTAAAAAATGGTTTTCATATTAAGTTTTCTCGAAAAAACCTCTTCGTGCCAACTGTTTATTACATTGGTACCAACAGGAAGTGGAACAATCAAAGATCACATTTATTCCTCACTTAGAGAGCATTATCAAGCGAGCCTCTATAACCTTGGGTTTTGTTATTAGAAATGTGGTTGACGGTCGACGGGTTAAACATATTTTTTTATTGTAAAACAGCTACGTTCGAAGCGTTTTGGAATACTGCAGCACTGTTTGGACGCCTCATTACGCTACACATAAATTGAGACTGCAGCGTATTCAGAATAGGTTTCTCTGGCATTTGGCCTATTCCTGCGGAATTGTCAAAAAGGAGCCATCATACGAGGCTAGGTTATCGCAATTTAAGATAAACTCTCTAGAGAAACGATGAAATATTATCAATACAAGTTGTTTAATTAAAATCTTGCGGAACAAAATAGACTGACTTGAGTTATTAGGCAAAATAATATGCCGAGCTCCAGCTAGATACCCCGTGCTCCTATCACTCCTTTCCACGTAGAACTGTTCTCTGTGACAACTCGGCCATTCCCCAGCTTTGTAAAGTCTTAAATAGTTGCAGCGATCTTGCAGATGTGCATGCGGTCTTAATTACCAAGTTCCGCAAATTGACACTCGATGTTATATACTAATTTAAATTTTGAGCACATACTTTTTAATTGTAAGTCAAGATATGTACGGTACCTATCACTTTAAACAATTTTTAATCCTATTAATTAAGTTATTTCTAAATATTTGTACAAAACCTTAGCATACATGGTGCTTACCTGTTAAAAAGTGTGACACTCGACTGTAGTGTTAAGTATATAAATTACAATATTTAAGTGTGAACAATAATTGTTGGTGATCCATATAAATAAATAAAGTATTGTCAACAATCATTGCACGCCTCTCGATTCGATCCACCACCACAATATCAGTCTTATTGGCTACAATAGTCCTGTCAGTAATGATGGATCGATCCCAGTACTATGCGATATTGCCATTTTTAAGAACTGCGTCGGGCACATACCTGTAGTACGGCAGTTTCGACGCCGCCGCTTTCGTACGCTAGCTTGCCACATGATTGTGAGTAAGTTGCTGATCCGTGCGATCGTTAGTGCCAACTATTACAGGTTTGCGACAATTCTCATTCGCCAAGGTGAGCGGGGTGAGTCTTGTCCACTGCAACTACATCACGATGCATGCCCACGTCGGTGTTTAGGAAATATTCCCTGAGATTGCATATCTCGTGGTTGTGGAGGTTCTTGGCATTTAAAAAGCCTCGGCCTACACACTTCCGCGGGATATACGATCTCATGTTCAACGATCGAGTGTGATGCATATGATATGCAGTGTACAGACCCGCCTATCCAAGGCGTCAAGTTCTGTTTGAGTCCATTGGAGTACGCCAAAGTTATTATTATAATTTGGCCCTTTATTCAATTATTTTCTTATTGTCTACTACTAGCGGACGCCTCGCGGTTTCACCCGCGTATTTCCCGTTCCCGTGCGGATACAGGGATAAAAGTAGCAAATGTCACTCGGGGATAGTTTAGCTTCCCAACGGTGAAAGATTTATTGAAATCCGTCCAGTATTTTTAAGTTTATTTTCTACATACAAAAATACAAATCTTTCCTCTTTATAATATTAGTATAGAAGTATAGATATAGAAGTATAAATAATTACTTTAGGGGGGGCGAGTCACCTGCGTCCGTAGGAAAATACCCGTTTTGAATCCCTATACACGTGGTCTCCGGGTGGTGCTAATCAGGTTACACACTGGTGGTAGGTTCCGACCGAAGACTTGTGACCACCCACCGGGCAAACACATACCGCCAAGCGGCCTAGCCGTGTTCCGGCATGAAGTTCGGTGCAGCCACTATAGGAGTTGGGTCAAGATATGGACGTATCGGGAGACGGTCGCGGTGGGTAGCGGGCTCCGAGGCACGGTGTGCCGCTGACCGACCACACGTAGTTGCGGGCCACACATGAAGAAAGGCTACCCCGCCAACTGCCGAATAATCCTGGCATGCGCCATCGTGCTGGTTGGCGACCAGGCGAGAGTCACAATGGTTATTTGCAGGGAGTCTCGGGCGTCCCCACAGTCTACAGACCGATCCCCAAATGATGGCATCCTGTCGGCGTGTGTCTGTAGGTTGCCAGCGTGGAACTTCATCTCACTTCCTTCTCCTTCAGCTATGACGTAACAATATGGCGCGGCATCGGGGACTTATAATTATTTGAAACGTGTAGTTATGTAGCAATTAATTATGAACTATGCCTATACTTCGACCGATTAAAACTTGATTTAGGTAAATTTTAACACAAACAATAATTTCCGCTCTCGTAATCTTAAATGTGTCTCTTATGAACGTAAATTAAATATAACTTAAAATTAATAGCAGTGACGTAAGTATCAAAGGGATAAGTAGCTGTTAGCAGCCAACCACTTGGCGGGACTTGACGCGACATGACTTCATCAGCATGGCTTCCTATTTGACGAATTTCGCTCCAAATTAACGCACACCACAATTCGGATACACGCACTTACTTGACTGAAGAGCTTGTGGTTTCAATTAGATCCGTTTTTTGTAACACTGATGATGAACAATGAAATTTTCAAACTGTCATTAACATGTTTGAACACACTGAGTATGTTTGTCTAAGATGTCTTTGTCTAATATGTCAAAAACAAAACTTGGCACACACTCCTCCTAAACACGCCACAGGTCCTACTAAAATAACACTCAAATATACGATCATGAAAACAAAGACCATCCTCCTCAATCCTTTATTCCTGAATGCGGATACGGGGAAACAAACAAAGTTATTTAACCCATTAGCATGCTTTTAACTAATTTTCCACGAGATACGAAACAACAGGGTGTTCCTCGTTCCCCTATCAATTTATTACGCAGTCAGCCTCCATCGGGATAAGCCGTGGGTAATATTGACGTTGCTCGTGGACAACGTCAACTTGAATAAAGCGATCGGAAATTCCAATAATCAATCTGGATTCCAATCCTTTAATCCCAGGCCGTCACCAAAATAAATGCAATCTGTACTAGATTGAAAGGCTTTGATACTTTGATTGTTGAATTTAGGTTTTCAACTTTATTACTTCTAACATTCAAAGCTCCCCGAATCAATCTTTGAATGAATTGAAGTATTATTTTTTTAAAGGTGGACTGAAAATGTGAACGACGACTGATTACTTGGAGGTTTATGTGAAAAGTTGATGTTTCTGCATTGCTTTTATTAATCACGAGTAAGTGTCAGTTAAGGCTGTAACCTGTCTTCTAAAACCTGTAGATATAAAAATAGACTTGGGTGGGCAAACTCGTATTTGCACTCTAATCTCAGCCTTACAAAAACACCTCGGAGTTCTTCAAGTGAAACATTTTTGACTTTGACTTACTGAAATGAAATTTGCCACTTGAAATTCGAACGTTTTTTAACTACGAGAATTGGTATTTAATAATAATAATAATAATAAATCTTTATTCAGAAATTAGAAAAGGTAAAAATACAGTTTCAATCTTAGATAACTAATTTAGGTATAATAATGTAAGATGCCTGTACTAGGTAATCCTGTATCACAGGCTGTAGCAGCTCTAAAAATATGCTTATCGTAGGAAAACAGAATTTAAACAATATTTAACATAAGAAGTCTAAAAATAGTGGCAAGATTGTATAATTTGGAAAATTAATTTTAATTTACTTAAAACTATAAACAGAACTAAATTACTAGGTCATAATTACTTAATGTCTTATTTACCTAGATTGCAAAAAATTGTTCTTTGATTACACATATAAAGTTTGGGAAATAATTGGTAAGCATAATTGTAAAATTAAACAGAGACACTTAATTTTTGCAGCTAACGACTAATGTTCTTAGTCAGCAACAAATTGACGTGACGGTTAGTAGGCCATTGCAGTGTCAGCAGCAGACGTTCAACGCGTGTGACCTTGAGTATGACGTACTAGACGCCCTCATAGTCTATAGAGTTGATGTGCCTGTATTCCGCTATTTTCCTAGCAGGGCACTCAGGGTCTCCCGTTTTATGGTTGTTGGGCTTTTTAAAGCGCGAACAAGTTGCGCATTTCGATGTGTCCGCTTTCTTCGTGCAATCGGACACCGAGTGTCCAGCTTCACCGCAGTGAGCACACACAGAGTTGACCTCTCTGCATGTTTTGGCTGCATGACCATATAATTGGCACTTGTAGCATCTGGTAACCAGAGTGAAGTCCCTAACAGGGCAGGACGTCCAATTTATAAACAGCCTTGATGTCGAAATTAGGGCTTTACGTATATTGGCTGGAATTTCAATAATGTAATTACAGCTCGAAGCATCTTTCTTCCCAGATTTGTGGCTTAATTTAACAGAGGCCAAAAAGGACTCCATGGACATCTCTGGCATTTTGTCGGGTATGTTTTGTTCGTAAATGCACCTGAAGACTTCAGTTTCAGACAGGGAAGACGGCACTCCTACAATCACGATACGTGGTTTGCGCTTGTTGGGCTCATCGGCGGTTAGTCCAGATGTAGAAAGCTTCACGGCGTTCTTGATTTTTTCAGCGTCATGCTTGGTCTCTGTGCTAATAATAACACCTCCATTTTTGGTCTTGCGGACACCTCGTACATGCAGCTTCATTTGATCAGGTCGTATGATTTTTGTTACCATGTCTTTAGTTTCGTCACTGGACTTGAGTTTGTCACTAGGATAAATGACCACAGAGCTTAAATTGTTCGGTCGAACGAAATCATTTGATCCCTTTTTCACCATGTCGGCAAACGAAACCGCAGTGCTAGAATCCTTAATCGTCTGCTTCAGGTCCGAGATGTGTTCAGTCAAATTGCGCTTTTCTTTTAAGGTATCAATCATATCGTGTGCTAGAATTGCTTTCTGCTTCAGAGATTGGTATAGGACTGCCATCTGTGAAGTGCCAGATCCTATTTTACGACACAAGTTAGAAATTTTCAGTTTCTGTTCTGAGTTTAGTTTGCCATCCAAGGCAATAGAGCAAACCTCATTTAAGTGCTGCTCAATGGTTGACATCCATCTTTGTATGTCGGGCGTGGATGCGACTTCAATCGAGAAATCTGATTGGGCTGGGATTTGCGTCGTCGTCTTCGCTGGCGAGGGGGAGGCTTGCACTCGGCTGCTTGGATTACAGGGACTGTTATCCATTTTATTTGGTAGTCACTTCACTATTTCTAAGATTTCATTATGTTTACAAAACTACACAGTAGGCAAAAATTTATACAATAAAGAAGGTCACTATTATAATTGTTTTAATTAAATATTGCTAACGAGCACGTCTATATTCTACGAACGAGCGCGAATCAATCTATATCGTTGGTTCATCAGCACTCATTTAGTCATCATAATCTGTGGTGTTGTGTATGTGAGTTTATATGTCTGTAAATGCACCCACGATACAGGAAGAAATTCCTAGTGTGGGGCAACATTAAAAAAAAAAACAAAAAAAAAAAAAAAAAATCAAACCACGCAAAGGCTCATAAAATAATCTCTGTTCCAAATTCGAAAAAATAAAAGAAATGTTCGCATAAGTACTAAATCTCGTCGAGCAGCATAAAGGGTTTACAGGAGCGTGTAGTGGGGAGCGACCGAGGGATGCACGCAAATGAAATTTCCGAACGAGTCATTGAATCAATACCAGCCAGCAGCCAGGACCACAACAGCTCAGTCATATTACTGTACTCACGTTTATTAACAACTGACCTCAATCTAAATGTTATTTGACTAGTTTCTGCAGGCGGCTTCGCCCGTATGAATGTCGGAATTTATCCCATGCGAACATAGGTACTCCCGAGATAAAAATTATTCTATGTTTAATCTAGACATTTTAGGGGTACTTTAGGGATATGTGTTGAAAGTAAGAAGACGAATAACGATCTATATTATTTATTTGAAAGCGCTGCTTATATATAAGCAGCGCTTTTTTAAAATCATTACAAACTTATAATTATCAAATGTAACAGAGTACATAAATACATTTAGAATTAACACAATTTGGGTAATGTCGGTAGAATGGGCATAACTTTCATCAAACATAGCTAAGAAAACTCTCGATAAAGTCAACATTCAAACATAAAAAAACGAAATCACTATCGGTTCATTCGTTTAGGAGCTATGATGCCACAAACACACAGGCACACACGTCAAACCTATAACACCCTTATTTTTCCGTCAGGGGTAAACAATAAAATAATCCACAATGAAACGTCACCAAAGTTACACACAACAGTTTTGATTTAATAATTTCATTTCATTTTTGGATTAAAGTGTTTAAAACAAGTCTGGATGTAAGCAAATAGCCATGGAATATTCATAGGGAACAAACGAGGCGCGCACTAATTGTGTTTAATTTTATTTTAATGGGCTGCGGTTACTGGCTGGCGAGGTTGCTAAATAGTTGCCGTTGGCTTTGAGCGAAAAAAAATGACAAGTTTAAAATTAAAATCTCCTCCAACTAAAAATAAAAGTCCTTGATCCGACTTGTACCAAAAAGTATAATTACGTAAGTTGAAAACATGATCCGTTTAACTCATGTAAAAGTCCACGCGTTTATGAGATATTAACTCATTACTTTAAAAAGATTGTCAATCATAGGTTATAAATATTGGTATGTGAGTTTCATTATACTATTAAAAACTTTTTAACAAAAAATCAAACCGACTTCCAAACCAAAACACTGCAAAGCAAAAAAATACTTTCTTTTCCGAAGTCCGTGTTGAAAAACGGAAAACAATGGTTACAAAAGACACCGACTTCGGAAAAGAAAGTAATTTTTTGCTTTGCAGTGTTTTGTTAAAACGTTTTTATTTTCTCTTTTTAGTTTTGGTAGGTTTCAATTAACATGAAAATCATTTATAGCCAAAGTACATCACATGATGATTCCAATAAGCCCAAACACGACTAGGATACATTGTTTTATTTCGGCGTTCCAGTGTCTACCTTCCAGATTCATCATCAGATCAGTTCGATGGTACCATTTTCATCAGTACCAAGTATTTGCTTCATCATACTTGGTTAAATATTCGAGATATGTTATACCCGTACCCATACTTAGCATTTAGGAGTTCCAGTGGCGACCTGTGGTATTCTTCATCAGTTCCACTTCACCAAATGATACTTTCTAAGTGCAAATGATCGCATTGTTGATGAAAATACCAAAAGCGCTATATGTATAACATTTGAGAAGTTCCCTCGATTTCTCTAGGATCCCATCATCAGATCCTAACCTGATGACCATGGGACCACTTGTGAAGTTCAAAAAAAATGAAGAATTTTTCAAATCGATCCAGCCTTCTTTGAGTAATCGGGGAACATACATAATAAAAAAACCGCCGACCAACCGATCCTGACGAAATGAGAACCTTTTTTAGAAGTCGGTTAAAAAAATAAGAATGAAAGAAAATATATTTATTTGTGACCCGCCCAGGAGACACAAGAAATAAGCAAAAACAAAAAATTTAACAATAATAAAAAATAAAACCCTGCGCGACCAAAAAGACTCCTATCTCAGCAATACTACTAGTAAGTACGTACCTAAATAAAAACGACTGAACTTGGTTTTGACCAAAAGGTTTGTAACTCTTGATAAGTGAAAGGGTCAAGGACGCCCCTTACCCTTACCTTGTTTTGATCGCGCTAGCGACACTGCATTTACATGTTTTTCGCATCGTTTTGAAATAATGGAATACATTGGTACGGAGTCGGTAGCCAGGTGTTAACGACTTTAATTTTTTTGTTATATGGCGGTGACTATAATGTTGTGTTTGATTGTGGTGTTAATTATGTAGAATGGTGACTGTAGTAGAGAATAGGTACCTACTAATTTATCGTATCGCTGATTCCAACATATGTGAGCTTCAACTAGAATTCAACCAACTTTGTAAATTAATGTAAAAGTGTTTAGATATATTTTTTCAATAATGCCTCAACGACTGCATGGATTTGATTCGAATTTAAAAATATAGTTAGACTATATCCTGGATTATAATATAAGGAACTTTGTATGGTTTTACTACGTTCCCATAGGATAGTTTTAGGATAGTTCACATGGGTGAAGTCATAGGAGTTAGTATACATGCTGCTGGAGTATAATTATTACATTACACGCTCGTCTATCCGTCTAACATTCTACCTTTTAAATCAACTACTTATTATGATACCCCTCGTATAGATTGTACACGTGCAATCAAAGCCCTAACTATGCATTCACGAAGAAAGCTTTTACGTTTATTACTCATCCCGCAACACCTCCCAACGTTGCCGTTCAGTCGCGCGCGCGGTGCTGTGAGTAGCGCACGTCACACTTTTATCACATAGAAGTATTCTACGTCTACCCACTAGATGTAAATAATGAATGTAAGCGAAATTTTCGAAGAGGAGGAGAATGATGATGTTGATGCCAGAGTGTTAGGCATGGATGACGAAACTGAGGTTGAAATGACGAATATAGAAGCAGAGATTATTAGCAGTGCGATGGAGGGAAAATCGGAGAAAAGACCAAGAGAAAACAGTGAAGAAAGTGAGGATTGCGAGGAAGGATATAAAATGGTTACAAAAAAGAGGCCAAAAAGATTATTAAGAAGTGATTTAAGAACTGAGGAGGGTACATTTGAAATTTGCATAACGTCACTAAACTTTTTACCGAAACAAATGGCCATGGCAAAATTATTGAGGGATTTAAACATACAAAATATAACCCATATCAAATATCGTAGCCCATACAAAGTGTTGATCAAGTTTGATAAAAGAGAACAAGCAGAAAAGCTAATAGTTAGCAAAAAGTTTATGGAATAAAATGCCAGATGTCAATTTGTACATGAAATAAACATATGTTATGGAATTATTAGAGGCATAGAATTAGATTACAGTGAAAAAAATATTCAAGATACCCTCAAAAGCTCATGTGATATAATATCTGTAAGAAGACTTAAACGTTCCGTTTCTGGGGGTAAGTGGGAGGATAGTGAAACCGTTCGATTGGGTTTCAAGGCACAGTCTATACCTACACATGTTTATGCATATGGTTGTAGGCTTGTAGTAGAAAACTACGTATTTCCAGTAACCCAGTGCTCTGCTTGCTGGAAGTTTAGTCATACCAAAAAGTTCTGTCCATTAAATAAAATTATATGCCCTAAATGTGGACTAAACCATGAAAATTGTGAAGTAGAAACATATAAATGTCCTAACTGCAAAGGTCCTCATATGGCCTTGGACAGAATATGCCCAATGTTTATCAAAGAAAAACATATTCGGAACTTAATGACCCAGGAAAGTGTTACTTATCGCAAGGCCTTACAATTATATCTAGCTAAAAATGCTAAGATCTCCAATACAAGTATAAATTCGGGTGCAAATCCAAACACAAACAACAGACAGGACGAGCCAATAAACGCTGTGGCAGTTATTCATCGAGAAGAATCTTCAGACGATATATTTTCAGAGAAGGAACAAGAAGGAAAGACTGACACAATTTTAATCCCAACCCAAAAAACTAGTAATAAAAAGAAGAAACACAAAAAGTCAAACAAAGAAACTATTTCAAATAAACAGGTAGAAGAAGAAATAAATTTTACAAATATTAGTCACAATGCAAACGAAGAGTCTATGGATGAGGAGAAGAGTTACGAGAAGAAGAAAAGTTTTGAGCTTAGAAGATTATGGTTAAAACTGAAGCAAGTAATAATGTCTGCGGGTAAATTTGAAGATAAAATAGAATTATTGTTCGAAATCATTTTGGAAGAATGTAAGTTGTTTATGGCAAACATGTTTAATGATTGGCGCGTTTTGAAAAAAGTGGCTGCGTTTTTCAATGGCTAGCCAATCTAACAACTTGCTGATTAAATTAGTGCAGTGGAATTCACGTAGTTTAAAGCCAAAATTGGTAAGTTTTGAAACCTTGCTAAATTTAGAAAATATACACATTGCTATTATAAGTGAAACCTGGCTGGATGATGAAACAACTATCAATCTAACTGGATATAATATCTATAGACATGATAGAAGTGACTCATACGGAGGTGTAGCCATAATTACTCATAAATCAATCCAAACCCAACTTTGCCGTAGTCATGTCTCTAATTCGGGTATAGAAGTAGTACGAGTCAAGTTACTTAATTGTAAAGATTTAGAAAATATTGTTTCTGTTTACTGCCCATCATCAGTCGCTGTGAATGCTTCTGATTGGGACAGTCTTTTTTCATTTGCATCAAGAAAGACTATCATTGCTGGAGATTTTAACGCCCACCACACGAATTGGTCATGTAAGACCGACCAGAGGGGACTACAGCTATTAGACTCGTCACTGGAGAATGGATTTGTGGCATTGAATACTGGTGACCCAACACGAATTACAATGTTAAATAATTTAGTGGTCAAATCATCTCCGGACATAACGTTTACATCAACAGACTTAGCATTAGGTTTAAAATGGCAGGTTATTAACGAAAACCTAGGTAGTGATCACCTCATTATCAAAATTACAATAACCTGTTATGATCATACGCATTTTACTGAAAAACGTAACTTTAAGAAGGCGGACTGGGTAGCCTATCGTAATTATCTCGATGATTCACTGCGCAGTTTTAATAATTCGTTAACCGTCCAGGACAGATACGATTATTTATTTAACGAAATTAATTTAGCTTGTGATAGAAATATACCTAATTTTCGTACATGTCAAGATCCAATAAGAAAGTTCAAACCGAAAGAATATTGGACGCCGTCGCTATCTAAAGCCGTTGCTGAAAGAAGGTTGGCGTTAAGTACGTTTAGAAAAAATCCAAGTCCCGTAAATTTTAATGTTTTGGAAGAGAAAACAGAGAAAGCCAGGCGATTAATACAGAAAGCCAAGTCCGAAAACTGGAGAAAATTCTGTAATCTAATAAATGAAACCACATCGGTCTCTGAAATGTGGCAAAAAATGCGTTGGTTCAAAGGTTACAAGAAATCAAACTTTGTTATTCCAGAAGAAAAATTAAATGAAATGCATTGTTGTCTGGCACCGAATTTTGTTTTAAACTCACCACCGGTGATACAATCTAGAAATGATTTGCTTGACTTACCATTTACCATGCAGGAGCTCAAACATTGCTGTAAGAAAAAAGACACGGCTCCGGGAAGTGACGGGGTCACATATTCTATGGTTTATAACCTTCCTTGTGTTGGTAAGAAGTACCTACTTGATTTATATAATGATATCTATATTTCAGGCGTTGTTCCGAATCAGTGGCGTACTATTTTAGTCATCCCCATTCCTAAATTAGTTAACAGTGGTGGTGGTGAAACAAAGGTTAGACCAATCTCTCTTATATCATGTTTATGTAAATTGTTTCACAGTATGATTAATAAACGGTTAGAATGGTATATTGAGAAGCACAAAATATTATCTCCATATACTTCAGGCTTCAGAAGGTCACAGTCATGTTTGGATAGTTTAACAAGGCTTATCTCTTATATCCAGTTAGGTTTCACAAATAAATTTCCTACTGTGGCTTGTTTTATAGATGTAGAAAATGCGTATAATAACATTTTAGTTGATAAGGTAGTTATTACACTAGACGAATTAGAGGTCGGTAATAACATTTGTAAGTACCTATGGTCATTCTTGAGTGCGAGATGTCTCCGGGTTAAGAATAGTAATAATGTAGACAAAATGAGTGCTAGATGGACAAGTAAAGGCCTGGCTCAAGGTGACCCTTTATCGCCTCTATTGTTTAATATAACAACTTATAAAATTTGCAATTCTCTAAGAAATGTTATCGTCTCCCAATATGCTGATGACTTTGTGATTTATTTAAGTGATAAGGATATTAATGTCTGTCAAGGAAATTTGCAAACGGCTCTCAATGCAATCTCAACTTTACTGGATGATTTAGGATTAAAAATATCAGAATCAAAATCACATGTTTGCGTCTTTAGCAGAGGAAGGAAAAAACAGAAAATCAAATTAGTTAGTAACGATAAACTTTTACCATTAGTAGAATGTGTTAAATATCTAGGGCTATGGATCGACAGAGCATTAATATGGAGTAAACACATTAATGAAACAACAGAAAAAACGTCGAAATTTTTAAATTTACTAAAAGTCCTGGCTGGTCCAGGTTGGGGTATTCATCCTAAACATTTAAGAACATTATTTATATCATTGATAAGGAGCCGAGTAGATTTTGGTAGTTTTTTGTATGATAGTGCAGCCAAAACTCATTTATCCAAACTTGATAAATTGCAAAATCAAGCATTGCGAATTATGGGTGGATTTATTAAAAGCACACCAATATATGTAATGGAGAGTGAATTGTGTATCACCCCACTTTATTTAAGAAGACTGTACCTAGCCCATAAGTATTGTATAAAATCTATGTCCTGGTCAGAAAACATAACTGTTAAATTATTAGATAAACTAAGTGCCCACAACCACACCGGTTATTGGAGAACTAGAAAAAAGTCGTCGCTGCTTCTAACTTACAGTGAATGTACTTCATATGATATCCATTCATCCAATCCACTTGAAATGTTCACACTTAATACTTGGGTAACATACATACAAATGGATAAGGTTATTGTGGATAATTTAGAGTGCATTAAGGGTCCAAAAAAGAACGAAGATCTGGTATCTCTTAAATATCATGTAATTGAAGAGCTGCATAGGAATTATATTGATTGGCGACGACTTTATACTGATGGTTCTAAGACCAAGGATGGTCGCGGAGTCGCTATATTTGATCCAGTTACTCAGTCATCCCATTGTTTTAAAATTAACTCTCATGTGTCCATTATGTCACTGGAACTCATAGCCATTTCAGAAGCCCTAAGTCTATGCGGTGATACTGAGCAAAATATCGTGATCTTATCTGATAGTAAAAGTGCTCTTCAACATTTGGCTCGATGTGCTTCTGGGTTCAGAGGTACATCGATAGCCTACAAAATTTTAAAAACTATTTATGAGTTTAACTTACGGTTAGTAAATGTGAGGTTGCAATGGGTTCCATCGCACATAGGATTGGCAGGTAACGAGGAGGCTGACAGGTTGGCAAAATTGGCAATAACAGAAGGCACAGAAATAACCATAACGCCTGATTATACAGAAATTCTGCCAAAACTTAAAACAGCTTGTTTTGAAAAATGGGATCTTCACTTTCAAGAACTAAGTAAAGTCAAAGGGATCTGGTACAAGGTCATACAACACCAGCCTTCTCGCATTCCTTGGTTTATGGACACCAAAATGAGCAGAACGTACATAGTAGCGGCTCTAAGACTTCGTTCTGGACACTATCCCACCAAAAGATTTGGCCATCTGATGAGAAAACTAAATTCCCCAAATTGTGAGGTGTGTGGAGTTATTGATGATGTCCAGCATCTTTTGGTGGAATGTGTCAAGAACCAGACAGGTAGGGAGCGATTGTCAAGATTACGTAGAATCAATAAATTCGACATGGGTACGTTTTTTGAAATCCTGGCTGATCCAGGAACTGATACTGCTAGAATTGTTTATGACATGGCAATGTGTCGTTAGTAATACTTTTTGTTAATGTTAAGATATATGATAAGTAGAAATGTAAAATTAGGTTAGGTTACGATGGGGCTGACATGCCTTAAAAGGATAAAAGTCCCTTAAAAATAAAGATTAAAAAAAAAAAAAAAAAAAACGTTGCCGTTGCCAAGACAGCACACTGCGACCACAAATCGCTCTGAGCTCTCCACAAAAATATCCTCTGAGCCAGATAACAATACGCAGCAACTTAACATCTGTATTCCTCGAAAGGTTAAGCATTTAAAAGTTAAGACATTATTTTATGTATCTATTTTTTTTACCCACGTCTGTGTGTCGCTGGCGCATCAAGGTTAAGCAACGCTTGACGAGGTCGGTCCGTGGATGGGTGACCATTTTCAACATATCGAGTTTCCTCCGTGCCTCGGAAAACACGTTAAGCCGTTGGTCCCGGCTGTCATTTGAAGATCTTTGACAGTCGTTACGGGTAGTCAGAAGGCTGAGATCTGACACCAGTCTTGCAAAGGGGTACCGTGTTACCCAGTTACTGGGTTGTGGAGGTCAGATAGACAGTTGCTCCATGTAAAACACTGGTACTCAGCTGAATCCGGTAAGACTGGAAGCCGAACCCAATATAGTTGGGCAAAGGCTAGGCAGATTGATTGTTTGTATTTTGTTAAGGTTCCGTACCCAAAGGGTAAAAACGGGATCCTATTACTAAGACTCCGCGATCCGTCTGTCTGTCTGTCTGTCCGTCTGTCACCAGGCTGTATCTCATGAACCGTGATAGCTGGACAGCTGAAATTTTCACAGATGATGTATTTCTGTTGCCGCTGTAACAACAAATACTAAAAACAGAATTAAGTTAATATTTAAGTGGGGCTCCCATACAACAAACGTGATTTTTTTGCCGTTTTTTGCGATAATGGTACGGAACCCTTCGTGTGCGATTCCGACTCGCACTTGGCCGGTTTTTTTTACTATTCTTCTCTGTTATTTTGTGATTGTTGTGTTGTGTCTATGTCGAATAAATGTTGTCTATTCTTTCTATTCTAAAATCAAAATAAAATTTTGCCGTCCAAGCGAAAAGTCCGGACAAATTAGAAGCCGGCCAAAATAGAAAAATTATCTAATCTGAGCCCACAGTTAGCTAGTTATGTTTAAGTCCCATGTTATAGGCGAGCCTATTGCCATCAACCGGGCACACAAGCCAGACTCCGGGCAGCTACTGAGAAATGCCAGATAAAACACTTAATAACACTTTGCTCGAGCCAGGCATCAAACCCAGGACCCAGCGATCACTAGACCAACGAGGCAGTCCACATAACAATAAATTGCTCTACCCGCTCCCATGAACTTTAAAAATAAATCATAATAAAATAATCCTCAAAAACGGGCCTATAATTTTATTAAGCCTAATTATGTGCCATTCCCCGCTACGGCCTCTACCGGTCCCGAATTATTTAAATTAACCCGCTTCCAAGCCCTCAAAGCATTTCCTCTTCCGCTTAAGTAGGTGGAGCCGTAAAAGCCATGTTCCGGATTTGTTTTGTTACGTATATGAATGTTTTACTGTGGTCTTTTGTGACGACAAGCAAGGCAGCAAATGGATGTGTTTGTACAAAAGTAGATGCGGGTTAAGAGTTTCGTGTGCTGGTTAGTAATAAACGTCATTGCAAAACTAGCAGTAAGTATATGTTTACAATGAGGGCAAGGTTTGTAGCTTTTTAACCGCCTTAAAAAAAGGAGGAGGTTATCAATTCGTCGGATTCTTTTTTTTATTTATTTATGTTACCCGATTACTCAAAAACGCCAGGACCGATTTGGAAAATTCTTCTTTTGTTTTAAAGGGTAGGTATACTTCCCAGGTGGTCCCATGGCCATCAGGTTAGCATCTGATGATGGGATCCTGGAGAAATCAAGGACACTCCTCAAATATTATAGCCATACTTAAAGCGATTTTGGTATTTTCATCAACATTTGCTCTCATAAAGTATCATTTGCTGAAGTGGAACTGATGAAGAAGACTAAAGATAGCCACTGTAACTCCTTAATGCTAAGTATTTCACGGGTATAAGATATCTCGAATAGTTAACCGACTATGATGAAGCAAATTCTTATAAATAAAGTGTACTGATGAAAATGGTACTATCGAACTGATCTAATGATGAAGCCGGTAGGCACTGAAACTCCGAAATAAAACAATGTATACTTGGCTATAAATGGTAATTAGTTTTCATGTTAATTAGAGGTACCTACCAAAACTGAAAAGATATAAGTAAAAAACTTTTTAACAACAAAAATCAAACTGACTTCAAAAACAAAACACTTTAAAACGAAAAATAACTTTCTTTTCCGATGTCGGTGCCGAAAAACGAAAAACAATGTGTACTAAAGATACCGACTTCGGAACCGAAAGTTATTTTTGGTTTAGTAATCCAGGATTTAATCCCGGGAGTGTTCCCTTAGAATAATTGCCGACAAACACGCGGACGCGGTCGCTGGCAGAAGTTAATCTTAACTCATATTATATAGAGAGAGCCCGAATTTCGGTATTTTATTCAGACGTGAAGGCTAATCTCTGGATCCACTACACCTATTTGAATAAATCTTTCACGATTTTAAAGGTAAATTATTCCAGATAGGTATAGGCTATAAATAATTAAGTCTCCCTCTTGGTTTAAACGCAGCTAGATGTACCTTTTTATGTCATTGAGTGACTACCAAACTGATGGGACATCTGATGATAAGGGGTCACAGCCGCCTTTGGACGTATGAAATACCATAGATGTGTTGACTACGTTTTTTGATGAAGGCTATTTATTATACATTTTTGTTTGAAACTGTACCAAACTATCTGCCTACTTGACTCTTTTGCTGACTGTACATGTAGATATTTTGAGCTAAGCCGGTAGAGTATTAAGTTGCTTTGTACTGTAAGCCGTCTTTCATCTTGACATTTTACTCACATTGCTTTGACAAACCGACCGTAACTACATGTAGCAGAAAATCATGAATGCGGAACGTAAAAGCGAACTTGCCTAGAGAGAGTCTTATCTTTGGAGATCACACATGGATATGGAAATACTTGTGTATTACTACAGTAGTTTTTTTTTATAGTCTATAGGCTCGCGCTTAACCAATATCTCACCTGATGGTAAGCGATGATGTGGTCGACGGTGAAGCACGCTTGCTTAGAAAAAACCTAAACACTCTTGACTTAGAGTCCCCTAGATTGTAGCTGTCTGGAAACACAGACTCTGCCAGGGAATTCCACTCCTTAGCTGTTCGCATAACAAAAGTGTCCCCGAAACACGATGACTATGTGTGTGTGTGTGTTACGTAACACGATATTTTGAAAGTAGGAACACTGAACTATGAAAATTATATTATGCAACGAAGGTATCTCACTTCTCTTTAATGATTTGCTCACTTCCTAATGTGCTTAGACCCTTCAAGATTAGACATTTAAAAAATCTCTCGTAAAGTAGCTGCGTAAAGAGCTTGATGCAAAAAACAGTTCCTAGATATTCAAAAACTAAAACAAAACCTTGATTCAAACATCTGCTCTTATAAATCCTTTGGCCAATTGAGCACTATATCCCCTTGAGTGCAAGTGTGAACTTTGATTCCCAGAAACAATTGTTTTTCTATTGCGTCTGCTAATTAGCACTCAAGTGATAAGGAACAATTTCGCAATTATAAATCCGAAAATCAGTAGGTATATATGCATGTTTAGATATTAATATTCGTCATTAACTCGGGCATACCCGCTAGCAACAGCTAGTATGAATTAGGTAATATGTTAACCCAAAACTCGAATTACGTTGCGGTTGCGTACATATTAGCGTAAACTCAAAGCTAATTCCAATCTAATTGGCTAAGCTTGTGTACTTAATCTTGTTTTAACTGGCTTAGCCTCTGAACAGATGCTAAGAACTGGAATACAATTAACTTGGGAGGTTTTGCTTCAAATCTTTTGTCTTAAATACTAACAAACATAAAATAATATCACGCCTGTTTTCCTCTAAGGGATAGCCAGATGTGCACCTATCTATAGTCAACTCAGCCACTTATGTTTTCAAGTCCCATGTATAAGGGGACGAGCCTATTGTATTTATACAATTCAAAGTATAAGGGCTCTTTGAATTCAGACGTTTGGTGCGAGACTGCTGCGGTGCCGCAGCGGTGAGTTTGTCGTATTGCGCACGATCGTTAGATTTTCCATTAATGGTACGAAGCAAACACGATAACTTTTAAGGTTCGATATTTATGATCAACATATTTGATATTCATCATTATGTTGACGATAATAAATTGCGGGGGGGAAGGTGAACAGTTAGGGGGGGGGGGGTATCCTATCTTGTTCTCCGGCCAGAAGGGGCGAGGGGCAGGGGGGCAAATTTTAACTCAGAATTGAGCTAGCTCCAACCGTTTCCGAGATATGGAGGTTTTTAGGTTAACTGATTTGATCGCCGGTTTGTTATTAGTGGCGGCTCGGGGTCGGTTTTCGAGTAGTGTCGACTCGAGTCGGCCTGTGGTGGAGGGTTTTGTACGTCTGGCGTTAAGAAACTAAATGTAAATGTATGTAATGTAAATGTAATATATATATGTATATGTATATATATTTGTGTATATATACATACATATATATATGTAAATACACATATATATATGGCGTATAGGTTAGAACACGCACGAAACACGCGCACTCCGAACGGCTTACAACTATAGCAGAAAGTGTCGTTACAACTTTTCGTCACAATTTTTTCCGTCTAGCCCTTTCGCAACTCGCGATAAGGAACTTCGTTCCAAAAACTAAAAATATTTAAGTAATAAAACTTATATTATTAACTGATCTTTCCATTTATTTAAAATAAAAAGCTTGTTCAACAACCCAATTGAAGGAGATATCAGTGAAAATACACAAAAACAAAACATACTACCGAATATAGAAACTCCTCCTTTTTGGAAAGTCGGTTAAAAACTATTTTCAGTCTTGGAAGCGGTAGGCATGCATCAGCTTGGAGCCCGAGATATGGTGAAGTATTGGCAAAGTGCAAAACTTTCTTGCTGGCACGACGCCACTCTTTAACTATAGAGATCTTATCGTAAATATTGGATCAAAGGTTGTCATGGTAACTATAATTGTGACAATCTAAGAAGTCCGATGACGTTTCTACAAAGTTATCGCGGCATGTAAAGTACATGCCGCGATAACTTTGTACGTAAGAAATTGAAAAATCAAATTCATAATCCTAATTAATTACTATGTTACCAATATACTATAACAAGGTGAATCATTTGTAAGTATCAAGTTAATTATTAAGTTTTTTTTATAGCTGTCAAAGCAGACTTCTTAGATTGTCACATATATACCTGTATAGGTATTGGTTCTGTGTTTTGGTAAATAGAAGAAACCTTTAATTTGACTAATCTGAATCCAACACTAATCGGTCAATCAATCTCCCTAGCAATGGCTTCTAACCACTGACCTCAAACATACAAGTACACTGGACTAAACAAATTAGATGAAATGACGGTTGATTTTTATGCCGATTCAAAGCGCCCCGCACGAGCGTCTCAGGAACTAAAATTGACACATTGTTTCAAATCACCACACACGTTTCAACCAAAACAATACGTCGACCGACGTGTTGTTTTGGTACGTCTCTGATTTTTTATGTTTAATTCGTGCAATAAGATTTGTTTTGTGAGTTTTGTGTTTACTACGTGATATTTAGATCATTTTTATCATAAGAGTATGCGCATTTTGTAAAATTCGCTATCTTAAAGGCAGCGGAATAACTTTCCACAAGTAAGTGAATTTCATGACTGTTTTTAATGTTTCGATTGATTGTGTGAGCCTTTTTAATATTATTTTATGTTTAGATTAAACTTTTTTACTCATATATCATCACATAGTGTAATTAAACCTTAATTATTATCATTAGATCTAATACAATCATTTTGAATAGGGGTGTGAATGTTCTATATCGATAATGTGTCATTTTAAATTAACTTCTTTCAAATACAAATTATCTGTTGCCGGATATGCAATTTTTTACTGGTCTCCGAAGAAAATAAATAACATCGAAATACAACTTACCATCCACAACGTATTTTATGCTATGGTAATTTTTACTTTAATAAAATATTTAATTTCAGGTTGCCCACCAACTCAACTAAGCAGTTATGGCTGAAAAACATGAAAATGGAAAATTCAATGCAATGCAATCAATATTAGATATAATAGTATATTATGCAACTAGTGAATAAAGGACGGTTTTAAGATAGATGAATCACGAACAAGTAAAGTAGGGAGTGATTCATGATGATTGAATCACGAGCATAGCGAGTGATTCAAGTGTTAGAATCCTGAGTGATGCGAGTGATTCATGGCCCTCGATATAACGATATAAAACCGTTTTTTTCAAGAGTTGCATACTATATTTTATACCATGACTACGAGAAAAAGAAAGATTTAAGCGAAAAGCACAAGGAATTATAATAAATAAATGGTTTATTACCTTCAAAATTTATAATAAAATTTAAAACTCAGTGTTTCACATTTTCTGTAAATTGAAGCTGAGCTAGGTAACACAGCATCTGTGTTTCAGGGGCCAGTGACCACCTCCGTTACGTTAAATAATTATAATGAATTAAACACCAATGCAATTAATATTAGAATTACAATCCAAATAAGTATTCACTAAACATCCCAGACTAAAATCAAAATCATAAAATAATTATTGAAATCCTAAATATTAACAAACTGAAAATTAAATCGATGAAGAAGTTTGAAAGTCGAATATTCTTTGCACAAGGAGTTTGTATCGAGTATTTTATCTGCAAGGAGGTTGTATAGCATTGAGATGGACGTCGAATATATAAACTTTCATACAAATATGACTCATAGAACTGTGATCCTATATATGATAGTGTAATACCCTCCTTACTAGGTTAGAGCCAAAATGCAATATAACAGCTCATTGATTTTGATTCACATTGCGAACTATTGAGACTCCAGCTAAGCCAAGAGTAACCATGTAGTTTTTTGCCGGTTCTTCTCCATAATGTGACAGTACCTAGCCGACCCTAGACTGATAAAAATTTAGTTTTTCCTAAATGCCTAGATTTAGAGTTAAAGGACGGCTACTTCAGAAGAAGTAGAATCTGTGCCCCAACCAGCCGCACAGATTTGTAAGGTTCGTCTTCCTGACTTGGGCACCTTTCCACCGTGTACACGTGAATTCCAAATTATGGTTTTGTTTTGTTTTGGAATTCACAGTTATAAAATTATAACTTGGAAGTGGTTTAAAAGGATAAAAATATAACTAAAGGGATATATACGCTAAATTGTTACAATTAACTAAAGCTTGTGAGAAACTCTTTACACTAATGTATAGAGTATTTAAATCAAAGACCGAATAAAGGTCGCATATAGTGAATATACATTCAAGTATTAATACAAATATAAGAAACTAATTTGGCAGAGAGTTTCAACTCTAGAAGTAACTGGTTGATCTAATCAACTCACCTACAGACAGCCCCATAGATCGCCCATCCCGACATCATTTCCTAGTGTAATTGCTGGTAAGAAGAAATGATGAAACAAACTTCCCAGCACACTTTTATGTCTGTTAGTCATAAGGACTATATTAGTAAAACAATAGTGATGTATGAAGTTACCTAGACAAAGGGATTGCAAAGTGCATTATATAATGACAGGGCTAGGATAGGAACGTTACGCTCGCGCTTTTGTACATTAATTATTCACTTTACTCTACGTTATTTATTCAACGTTTGAATACCCATTTAGTGACATGGACTGTTGCCTCGTCATACATGTATAGCCAGGCCTACTCGCACAGAACCACTACTTGGACACTGCAACGATTCTAGCAATTCATGTTCCCTAAACTCTTTACAACTGTCCCACACAATCCTAAGTCAGAGAACTCCGACGTTCATCTGAAATTGTGTAAGACCAGTTAAGTTTAAATAACTGAAACGCGTACAGCTTTGAATAGCACCCTTTACGGCATCTTATCCCATTACGACGACAACAAAAACTAGCGCAAGCGTTCCGTTGACTCAGTCTGTAGCAGAACTATTTGTGTTCGGTATTGCTGCACGCCGAAATGGAATAAATCGTCATTTCACATTTCATTTAATCTGCCCACTTCGTGGATATACGGGGCGGCTCGGAGTGGCTCCCATCCAATATCGTGTCTCGCTAAATAATGTCGATTCAGTATTGCCTACAATTGGCTTGGTGTGGTTTTAACGAGACACGTTCCCTAGCGTACTTAGACGATTTAGTTTGTGGTTATTTGTGAAGCCTACCGTGTGAAGCCTACCCCTCTCCCGAAATGTGCGACAGCAATCTCTTCACAACTTGTTCTGAGCTAGACCTTATAGGAAACAGTATATTTTAACAACTAACATTTGGTTGGCCTACGTGCAACATTAAGAGCGGCCATATTTAGCCGAATTTATACAGAATTGAATGATAGCGGTTCCGCCTTCCATGTATGTAATGTCAGTTAGCGCTCAATAAAGGTTCATAATCAAATGAGTAATTGTTTAGTGTATAAATGATGCATTAGGGTATGAGAGTGTTAAAGAAGACTTCACCGCTTCCCTAGACCAAATGCTAGTGACAAATACCTGCCAAGGTGTGGATTAGGAAGTAATTACAAGGTCACGCCATGTTAAACAAAAGGTACATTAGTGATTGGCCCTACCTATGTAATAAAACAATTAAAACTTACCCATCCATACTGTCACGCACTCACTCACCATTTTAATACGAAATTATAATAAATTATAACTAACTTAATAATTAATCTCGTTACCACGAAAGCTACCGCGACACGACTTTTGATTCTAAAAATCCCGTAACCTCGCTTCTTCACCAACGGTCTTTCCTATCTCCCTGCCTAGCGTCAAGTGTCTCGTCCGCTCTCGCGCACCCCAAAATCCCTGCCCACAGCCAGGTAACGCACCGAAGGGTCTCCGAGGATTCCGGCGGCTCGCAAGTTTTATCGTTTCCATATGGCAATTCTTAGGATTCGTATAAAAGCTCCACTATCACCATCCTTTCTCATGGCTTTCTAACCGAAGGGCCTTTTTTTTAGAGGTTGAATATTGTTTTATCATTTTAAAATGGATAGTGCTACATAATTTATTGAAGTGGCTGTCAGACCTAACTTAACGTCCTTTTAAATGGCTTGCACGTGTAAACCCGTGTAAGAATTATTGATATAAATCTCAATAATTAATTAAAATAATTGACATGTAGTCACAATAAGAAACGACTAACCGGAACCATGCCCCTTTTGTCGACGTTTTATAAGTGCCCATGTAGGCCTAGGTAAAATATGTTCGCGACGAAGCGTCATCAACCATACTAAATGGTTCATAGAAATTGAAGTTTGTATGTGTAGACATGTCTGCTTACCACGGCGCGCCACCTGATACTAAAATGAATTTTAGAGGCACGTTTATATTTATACTAAAATTTTACCTACATTTTTTGAGATAGTAGTATAATGTTTTTAGTGTTTGTCAGTATGTTATAGGGTTCAATAGTTCACCCTTAACAGAGTAAAATCATTAGAAAGCATACTGATAAGAGTTATCATAGTAAAAAACATAAATTTCTGTCATACGATACGTCTGTGCTCGACGACGGATTAGTTCCGAATGACCCGTGAGAGGGAACCACACGATATATATAGTTTTGGTGGTTTTTGAAAATATTATAGTAATTAAAATCATGTTTTTAAGGGCTTATCCTATGTACTGGACATGAAATCAGTACATAATGATGAAACTATGTGAAGACCACATAGTTTCTGCTATGTAAATAGGAATATTGACTTGATATCTCAAACACCAAATATATGGTTTTAGGTCATTTTAGGGTATATGGGGGACCTAGACCGAGACAGGAAGCCTATATACACCTCATAGTTAGCGTAGTCTTTTATATAAAGCCCATTTACTTGAGATATCAAGTCAGTATATAATAGAAAAACTGCTGTTTATCTGGTTTTTGGCAATCGCTTACGGTTTTAGGTGCCCTAAGTACCTAGAAACATATAGGTGTACTGGTAAAAGTACTACCATTGGAAAGCTTGCTAAAAGGGCTTCCAGGCGGTTTCTAGATGGGAAGAATCGCTTGGATAGTCAACGAGATAAGCAGTCGTGAAAAATGTAAACAACGTAAAACGTTGAAATTTGTAGACCCTTCAGGTGGAATAACTCCATGAAGGGAATAGATGTACTCATGGTGTAAGTACTTTCGGATGGCTTGCTGGACTAGCTACCAAGCCATCACTTTGGAGCGAAAATCGCTCAAGTAGTTTAAGTACAATTCCAGAAAATAGGTTTCTGGAAATGTAATTTTTAGTCAGTTTTTGGCATTCCGCGGGACTATACACCCCTGGGAATTCCGAAAATAAGGAATTTTTGGGGACCTCCCGATGGCCCGTTAAACGCACCATCGTGTCGTCCCAATCTTATTAGTGTTTTTATATCTAATTTCTCTGATAGCTGGGCGCAAAGAAAGTGACCAGCTATCAAATTTGTACATATCAAGGCACCTTATGTGCATATGACCTAGATAGACTTACATAAACACTAGAAATGTAAAGTGTGGTCTATTGGCTACCAGAATCCCCATAATAGGCGGTGATTGTCTGGTTAGCCTAAGTAGGAAGTCCTAAAGTCGGTGAAATGACTTAGGAATTTATAGATTCGTTACATAAGGGATGATATCCCATAGAAGATTCCCGAAAATAAGCTTTTTCTAGACGTCAACAGACAGCCTGCTATTGGCACCAGCAGGTCAACCCAACCTATAGATATCCTTAGGCTAGGTTAAAACCTATTAAGGTTTTAACTGGGAAATAAAGGGAATTGTCCTTGTATTTCATGGAAATAGTCTAGGGAAGCTATCAATACCTGGAAATTAGGTATATTGATTAGATACATAGATAGGGGGCGTTACTGTGTTACAGTACGAAGGAATCCAGCTATTGATAGCACCATGGAAGGGGTGCGGTAACCCTATTTACCAAATATGTATAAGGGTTTTTTACATAAATAAAAATTATTTTCGGCGAGAATTTGCGGGGCTCTCAATAATGGCACGATGCGAGGGTATAAAGAACCCCCGGGCCCAAAATAGAATTTGTAGTCATCCAAAGCTAGTCGCTTGTACTTGTCTTAGTAAATAAGAAGTAATTCTTATATAGAATCACGTCTCAGAAATTGTTGAGAGCCCTAGAATCGTGCCGTGTACTGAATAACTTAGTGTTTCATTTAATTCATCAACTTCAACCCTTATGAAGACATCCCTTTTCGATCCTGTCGAGCTGAACCTCGGAACCTGGACACCAGGAGTGCTGATCCAGAAGTAGGCAACCCGGAATCTGGAAATAACTCAAGTACAGCCAACACATCGTTGAATCGTTAGAGTCGATTTGCAACCCTACGTCACTGCTGCAGCTAGGCATCCAAGAACCTTTGTTTTCGTGGTGTGGATGGGGCGTTCAGCGGCAATGGCCAGAAGGTTTACGCCCTTCTTTTCTCGGGGCCAGTGAACACGCTACGTCCTGCACATCTTAATGGTCCTATCGAGCCGAATTTTGGAGCCTGGAGAGCCCCAGGACGTCGGGAACAGCAGATCCAGAAAAAACAACTGGGTGCCTGCATATTAAGTCGGCTACGTGCAACACAACGTTGACCCGTTCGAGCCGAAATTCGAAGTCTGGAGCGCCCCAGGACGTCAGGAAGAAACAGTGGTGGAATTAATTTTTCGAATTTTGGAGAAATTAATTTCACAAATAAACCAAAAATCGACGTGCACTGCAGGGAACAAGTCCTACGTGCCCTATTTGCCGCTGGATCCAAGAGGTAAAATTCTGGAGACAGTTATTGAAAATACCCTATTTTTTCAATAATTGTAAGAAAATAGAAGAAATTTTCTGTGATCCGCAAAATGCTGTATGAAGACAGATGCGCATCCTTGAAGCCCCAAGAATAGTTCCTGAAGACTTATCGCTGAAAACTACCCTATGTTATCAGTGATTTGTTCTAGAACTGAACGCTTGTTTATTCAACCAAGAATACTCGTTCAGAAGATTGGATTACGTCTTTGACGCGGAAGAATAGTTCCTGAAGACTTATCGCTGAAAACTACCCTTATGTTTTTAGCGATTTGTTTAAAAAACGAGCGCCCGTCAGAAAAATACAAGACGTGCGTTTAGAAGGCTGATGTGCATCCTTGATGATTGAAGAATAATTCCTGAAGCCTTATGACTGAAAACAACCCCTATGTTTTCAGGAAAATTTTGAAGACTGAATTTTCGTCAGTGAATGGAAGAAACGTACTCTGAAGACTTAGATACGTTTCGGATGTACTGACTATGCGGTTCCTGAAGCACTATCACTGAAAATAACTTTGACGTTTCGGTGATTTATTTGAAGATTGAATTTTCTTCAATCAAGCAAGATACGTGCTCTGAAGATTGATGCACGGCTCTGATGCTTTGGACAAGCAGTTCATGAAGCATCACCACCGAAAAGTAACCTTGACTTTTCGGTGATTTAGAATTTGATTGAATTATAGTCAATCAAATAGAACATACACGTTTATGGGAAAAATAAACTTGTATAGCAAATGCCTGAAGTTTCCTGAAGACTTATCACTGACCGTAAGTTTTTAGTGATTTTTTATTTGAAGATTGAATTATAGTCAATCGAAGTGGAGGTTAACTTCTGGAGATCGTCGGTTTGAACGCTGAAGCCCGGAACTGGGACTTATCTTTGAAAACTAACTTCGAGTTTTCAAAAGAAAATATTTCAACAACAATGCCGATAACCAGATCCAAAGGCAAGACGCCGGAGGCATGGACCGTGGAGTTGGATCAGCCAGCTGGCATCAGACATGAGCTGCCGCCGTGTTCACCTTCCACAACCGAAGGGACCGAGCCGTCGGACGAGCAGCGCCATCTAGCGCCTCAAACTGAAAGCACTCCGACGCATCAACCAATAGAAACTGATCAAGCGGTTTCTACCAGAGTAACCAGATTAGAAGGAGCTTCAGACACAACATTGAAACCTTCTCAGAAAGAGAAGATTTTCGAAGAAGACAGACGTACAGTGATGCCGATGACTACCCGGGGTGACGCCCGTATCGAACATAGCCGTCCGCCGTCAACTAGAGTGACTCGGTCACGAAAAAACATAGACAAAGCTCGCGAAGACTTACTCAAAATTAAGTTGGAGCTTGCACAACTGGCACTTCAGAGAGCGGAGGAAGAGGGTTCCGAAGCTGAATACCTGGATGACAGAAACTCGAATGACGAGTACGTGCGTTCATGGCTAGAAGAGGCACCAGAACCTCAGCCTGAGAAGGAGGATAACGTCGTGGAAGGGGGAACCAGAAATTCTATGCATAGACCCCTGACTGCGACCGCCACCAAATCGCAAATAGAAGGTCAGCATCCTAAGGAAAAAGAAGTGCGAAAACCTCCAGTTGCAGCGTCAGCTGAGTGTACAGGAGGTCAGAGGGATAGTCTCCGTCCATTCCTGACGGAGTTGACGTCCGCTATAGCGTCGCTAGCCGACAGAAAAATAGAACAGCGGGACCAATCGAACCCCTCTGCGTCGAAATTCGTCATGACATTGCCGAATTTCAATGGTTCTCATACTGAATGGCTATCATTTCGGGCCATATATGAGACAACTCGAGCGTATTTTACGGACATCGAGAATACAGCGAGGCTGAGGAGAAGCTTACATGGACGTGCAATGGAAACCGTCAGCTCAGAACTCATCGGACATGCCAGGCCCGATGACATCATGAAGGAACTCGAGCTGCAGTTCGGCCGTCCAGACTCCATAGCGCAAGCTGAAACAGATAGATTACGCGGACTGCCGCGCTGCAGTGAGTCACCAAGAGACATCTGCGCGTTTGCAAGTCGCGTAAGAGGTGCTGTAGTCACGCTCCGCGCGTTAAAAAAGGGTCATTACCTTATGAACGCGGAGCTTATGCGATTGTTAACAGAGAAGTTACCCAATTCGCTACGAGCACAATGGTACCGATCATATTCGGAGAAGTACCAATCGGTGCCAGATATTTCATTGTTCAGTAATTTTATATCTGAACAGGCACACTTCTGTAGTCCATTCGCCCCACCCGAAGGCATCGCTTCGGCCGAGGCGAACACCAACAGACGCGTCACACAAAGGACGCATATAGCTACGGACCAACCGGTAGGAAAATGCCGTGTTTGCGACGTGGGACATCACTACGCCACTGGATGTGCACAATTCAGGGGCGTAGCTGTCGAGAAAAGATGGGAGCTAGCGAAAAAACACAATCTATGTTATCGCTGCCTTCAACATCGACGAGGCAACCACACTTGTAAGAGAAAACAGTGTGGCCAAGACGGGTGCAGAGATACGCACCATCGGCTTCTTCATAGGAAGAAGCAACAGCAGAGGGAAGCCAACAAGAAGCCCGATGTTCCTGAATCCCGCAAGGATCCTCAGGAAACGGTGGCCAGTTTCGGGTCACCATCGAGCCAGGCGTACCTCAAGATAGTGCCGGTCCGGGTAATCGGACCGGCGGGAGAGGTAGCAACATACGCTCTCCTAGACGATGGGTCCACCGTTTCGCTGATGGATGAAGACATCGCGAGGCAAGTCGGGGCAGAGGGCCCTGTGGACCCGCTCAAGATCGGTGCGATAGGCAACACCATGCTCACCACCCCATGCTCAAGAAGAGTCAAGGTGACGCTGGTTAGCCCGCAAGAGAGAAGGGTACAATTTAAAGCACGTACTATACCTAAACTCAGCTTGGCAAAACAAACAGTGAGCGATAGGGTTGTCGCACGCTGCAAGCATTTAACCGACTTGAGAAAAGAGTTGATGTACAACAATGGCGTGCCAAAAATACTCGTCGGCCAAGACAACTGGCATTTGTTATTGGCCAGCGAGATTCGCAGAGGTCCAAGACACCAACCAATTGCGTCACTTACAGCAATGGGTTGGACACTACATGGCGCGCACAGTAGTTTACTACGACAACAAGTACATCATGTCAATAGAATAACAACTGATGACAATTTGGATCATCAGTTGCGCGAACATTTCGCCATAGAATCGTTGTGCATAAACCCACAGCGACCCGCCTCTGACCCAGCAAGAAGGGCAGAGGACATTTTGAATCGATCAACTGTCCAATTAGAGAATGGACACATCGAAACCGCCATGCTTTGGCGTAATGAGCATGCTGAGATGCCAGATAGCTTTGAGACAGCTCTGAAGAGGCTCGTCTCAACAGAAAAGAAGCTGGACAAGAACCAGGAACTTCTAAGAAGATACTCAGACCAGATGGACTCGCTAATTGCGAAAGGGTACGCTGAAAGGGCACCCGCAATTAGCACGCCGGGCAAAACTTGGTACCTCCCACACTTCGATGTCTTCAACCCAATAAAGCCAGACAAACTTCGCATCGTACATGACGCTGCCGCCAAATCGAGAGGAATGTCACTGAATGACTTCCTGTTAACTGGGCCCGACCTATTACAGTCGCTGCCAGGCGTAATGATGCGGTTTCGCCGCCACTGCGTCGCAATAACCGGTGACATAGCGGAGATGTTCATGCAAGTGAAGGTGCGGAGCCAAGACCGAGACGCGCTTCGCTACCTGTGGAGGGGAAACCGCAGAGAAGGAGCGCCAGAAGAATATAGAATGACGTCCATCATTTTCGGCGCAGCCAGTTCGCCTTGCACAGCAATTTTTGCAAAGAACTGGAACGCAAACAAATATATAGAGAAGCACCCTGAAGCTGTGGATGCTATACTACGTAGTCATTATATGGATGACTACCTAGATAGTTATAGAACTATCGAGAAGGCGGCAGAAGTCGCTAGTATGGTGCGAAAAATACACCTACAGGCGAGGTTTGAACTCAAGAAATGGGTTTCAAATAGCTCGCAGCTCCTAGAAAAAATGGACCCATCGCATATACAAACTGAGATGGTATCCATTGGAGATATAGATACGTCGGAAAAGATACTCGGCCTCATATGGAGGCCAGGCGAAGACACGCTGGGTTTCAACCTCACACTCGCGCGTCTGCCTGAGGGTATCTTGGACCGAGAGGCGCCCACCAAGCGAGAGGCGCTCAGAATAGTAGCGTCGCTATACGATCCACTCGGACTCGCCTCACCAGTAACCATCAAGGCGAAGCAAATATTGCAAGAAGCATGGCGGCGAGGCGTCGACTGGGATCAGAGGCTAGATGTTGACCTAGCATTACAATGGAAAATTTGGGTACAACATTTACGCCAACTAAAAAACGTTAGCGTACCAAGATGCTATCCTGGATATAGCGACGCTATAGAAATGCAGGTGCATGTGTTCACTGATGCAAGCGAGATGGCATATGCTACCGCTATATACTGGCGGGCCACGACCGTGGAAGGCAAGCACTTAATAAGCCTTGTTATGGCGAAAGCGCGGGTGGCCCCACTGAAACTGCTTTCGATACCGAGACTCGAACTTCAGGCCGCGGTATTGGGAACCCGCGTAGCCGCAGCAGTGATGAGTGAACACGACTGCAAGCCCACGTCAGTAACGTATTGGTCAGATAGCAAGACCGTACTGACCTGGATTAGAAGAGGAGCGAGAGTATACAAACCTTTCGTTGCTCACCGAATAGCTGCTATTGAAGACAATAGCAAAGTAGAAGATTGGCGATGGATACCCACCAAGATGAACATCGCTGATGCAGCAACCCGTGACGTGCCACTGCGGTTCAACTCGGACCACGAGTGGTACTGCGGGCCGAGTTTTTTGTCTCTTGGGCCCGAATTATGGCCCACAGAGAAACCTCCGACTACAAACGACACGGGAGAAGAAAAAACTTTCGTTGTCACAGAAGGGGACAAGAAGAGCTTCATAGAAGCCGTTCCAGAGCCAAGGAGATTCTCCAGATGGGAGCGACTGCTTCGTGCGACCGCCACAGTTCTGCGTTTTATATCTCTTTGCAAAAATAGAACAGAGATAACGTCCTATAAACGGACGAGAAAAAACGCTGAAAAGGACCCAGACTGGCGCAAGAAGCCCGCTGTACCTGCACAGAAGCAGAAGCAGGCATGCAGAGCACCAACCCAGGTCAACAGACAAATCATAGAAGCAGAATTTCTCCAAGAAGCTGAGAAAATACTTGTCCAGGTCGCACAACAACAATCGTTCGCTTCAGAGTTAGCGAATGTTGAAGAAATAAATAAAAATAGCTCGCTGCGACCTTTACAAATTCAGGTCGTCGACGGCGTGCTGCGACTAAGAAGTCGCATAGCAGCTACGCAAGAGGTAGCTGAAGAAGTGATGCGCCCGCCTATATTACATGGCGACCATCACATAACGCAGTTGTACATAGACTGGACACATCGCAGTCTACAACATAGTGGCACCGAACTCACAATTAATGAGGTACGGCAGCACTACTGGGTCGTGAAGATGCGACCAACAGCGAAGAAGGTGATAGCAAGATGCCTGCATTGCCGTATACGCAAGGCACAGCCACCAGTACCTGCGACCGGCGACCACCCGAAAACGCGCCTCGCTCACCATAAGAGGCCGTTTACATATACCGGGCTCGACTATTTCGGCCCGCTATCCGTCACCGTCGGTCGGCAGCATCAGAAGAGATACGTAGCACTATTTACGTGTCTCACATCAAGGGCGGTGCACCTTGAAATCGCCGCCAGCCTTAGCGCAGACTCCGCCATATTGGCGCTGCGCCAATTCGCCGCACGCAGAGGATGCCCAGCTGAGATACACTCAGACAATGGCACCAACATGCACGGCGCCGACAGAGAGCTGCGAGACGCCTTCAAAACAGAGGCAAGTCGTAGAGGCATCGTATGGCGCTTCATAACGCCATCAGCGCCATTCATGGGAGGCGCCTGGGAGCGCCTAGTTCGTTGTGTAAAAAACACACTATACAATGTACTTACAGAAAAACACCCCACCGAAGAGGTGTTGTCCACACTGATTTGTGAGGCAGAGTACATTGTAAATAGCCGACCATTGACACACGTGTCGGTAGATGGTGATGATGATGAATCCATCACACCGAATCACCTTTTACTCGGTGGGTCAGCCAGACTACCTACACCTGGCACGTTCACCGAGCAAGATTTTTTTTTTTTTTTTTTTTTTTTTTTTTTTAAATAAACAACGCAACACAATGGATATGGCCATGGGCCCCAAACTAGGCATAGCCTGTATCTTGGTGGCCCAATTAAACAAAATTTAGAGTAGGCAGATTGGACGTTCTGTGTGACACAGCACAGTGTTATCAATTATACAGTATTATAAATCAAATAATCATAATTAAAAACAATAATCAAATTCATTAATTGCATTAAAAATATTATTAAAAAAAATAAAAATAGGTATGAGTCAAAAAGAAAAAATAAATCTAAATCAGAATACAATAAAATTAAAATTAAAATCACATTGTTACACAATCCAGATCACAGTTACAATTATTAAAGTTCACTTCACTCAATCAAAGTCTATATTATACAGTACCTATTATAAATCAAAACAATCAGAACTAAAAACAATAATCAAATTCAATAATTACATTAAAAATATTATAAAATTAAGAAAAGGTATGAGTCAAAAAGAAAAAGTCAATAATTTAAAAGACAATAAAATTAAAATCACATTTTTACACAATCCGTATCACATTTACAATTATTAAAATCAGAATTAAACTTCACTTCACTCAATCAAGGTCAAATACAATAAGAATAACAAAATAGTAATAGCAATAGAGTTGTAAACATTAAAATCAACATTGAGGTGTAAATTTAAATCAGATTATTCAGCCAAGAGTTATAAAAGTAGGTGGAAGGGTGAGGACATACATTAGATTACAGTATATGTGTGAATGTGGGACAGGGATGGAAGCTGTCTGGGTGAAGGTTTGTGTTCAGGTGCTGTTCATCCCAATGGGCACAAGATAAGTTCAGTTTCGTCATACGTTAGCTTTTGCAACCATCTCCTTAATAAAGTCTTGGCTTCAAAGGTATTTCCAGGGACCCGTAGTGTGGACTTGTTAACTAGATTGAAGACTCGTATTGGGAGAAAGAGGGAAAACCGGGCGGCAAAAGTTGTTTTTACTGTTGGGATTGATAGTCTGTCCGCTCCAATCCTTCCTCTTTGGGTGTATGTGAATTTTCGACCCACCACGGTGACTAGATTTAGAAGGGACCTCAGAATATATAACTGTCGGACGCCCAGGACACCCGCCTCCCTGTAGAGTGTGTCGGTTGGATAGCGCCGCGGTTTACCAAGGAAAACTTTTAGAACAGCGCGTTGAGCACGTTCAAGTTCAAGCATATAGGTCTTAGCGGCGCTACCCCAGACGCCGACACAGTACTGTAACAGCGATTGACACAGCGCCAGATAAACTTTTCTGCATAAGTCTCTCGGGGCACTGGAGCGAAGGGTTTTCATAACATAAATAAATTTCCGGGTTTTTTTAGAGAGCATAGATATATGCTCTCTAAAGGACAGATTCTGGTCAATCATAACACCTAAGTACATCATTGACTTGACTCTATCTATAACATTGCATGTACAGTTGTTGAGATGACATTGGATGCTGTGAATTTTTAATTTCTCAATGTCCGGACAGCGAGAACGACTAATGTGGAACGTCATGAAAGTGGTTTTATCAACATTTAGGGTAAGTAAGTTTTTGTCGAGCCATTCAATTATGGTGCGCATGCCATTCTCCGCAGCATTCACGGTGTCCCTCCATGTAGGACCGCAGAATATGACCGCAGTGTCATCCGCGTAGCAAATCATCTCTGACTGGGGGATGTTTAGTCTGAATATGTCGTCCATGTAAACAGTGAATAATGTCGGCCCCAAGACACTGCCCTGCGGCACCCCAAAAACGACAGGAAGGCTGTCGCTGACACTATTTCCGATAGCAACATGCTGCTGCCTCCCAGATAAGTAGCTGCTAAACCAGTCTCGAGCGATGCCCCTTACGCCAAGACATTCTAACTTTTTGACTAACATTGGAATTGATACTGTGTCGAATGCCTTGGCCAGGTCAAGGAAGACCCCAATCGGCCGCTGACCCCCGTCAATTCCCGAAGAGACAATGTCCGTCAAAAGCCTCACGGCCTGCTCTGTGGACCTTCCACGTCTGAAGCCGTATTGGCGTCCAGAAAGCAGGCCATGTTTTTCCAGAAAACCGATGAGGCGGTTGTTGACGAGTTTTTCCAATATTTTTGACGTGACACATAGCAGAGAGATAGGTCTGTAGTTGTCCGGGCAGTCTTTGGCACCTTTTTTATGAATCGGGGTAACAACAGCCGTCTTCCAAGACTCAGGAAAAGTACCCGTTGACATGCTCAAGTTACAAATATGCGTTAAAGGGTCCAGTATGAACGGTTTGATATACTTAAGAAGGAGTGGGCGGATCCCATCAGAACCGGATGCACTGTCGTCCTTTAGATCAGAAATGAGATTGTCTATTTCTTGGTTATCAGTTGGGTGCAAGAACAGAGAGTTTTGCGTTCGGTTTTCAAGACTAGTTTCACTACAAATTTTGGTCTCCGTAGTTTGGAGTTTGTCTAGGATATTGTGTGCTAAGCGTTTACCTACTGAAACGAAATGACTATTGCAGCTGTTAATGGATGATGAGCTATCCCCTCCGGAGTTTAGTAATTCCCGATTGTCGTTGTTTTTTTTGGGGAATTCACAGATTTCTTTAATGACCCGCCAGAGTTTCTTGGGTTGACCACTGTGATTCTCTAGTTCCTTCCTCTCATGCTCTGTCTTGCGTTTGTGAAGGATATTATTGCAAAAGTTTCTGTATCGTGTGTATACCCGTTTTAACTCTAGGTTTAGTGGCTGGTTTTTTACTTGAGCATGCAACGAATCCCGGTGACGCATGCACCTAATAAGTCCAGGGGTCACCCATGGTTTCATGTTAAATTTGGAGCGACTAACTTTAACTTTTTCAGTGTACTTTTTCATGGTGTCTGCTAAGATATTATTGAACAGTGACACCGCATCACCTACTTCAGTTTTAGACATTACCTCAGTCCAGTCAAGTCTACCAATCTCCTCGGCAATCTTCGTATAATCTATTCTTTGTTTAACCCTGTTGCGCGGTGGATTGGCGAGTTTCAAGTGATTTGTGCCCAAGATAACAAGGTCATGGTCTGTAATCGACGACTTGCATACTATTCCTTGTATTGAGTATGTACCTTTAGCTTTGATAAAAGCATGGTCTAAGCAAGCATTACCTCTGGTTGGCTCAGTGATCGTAGGAAGCAATCCGTGCTCCGACAACAGACACTGATAGGCGATATGAGAAGCATTAGGGGTATTTTCAAGGAGGTCTATGTTCATGTCACCTGTCACGATCACACATGGACTGTTATTCACACCAGTCAATGCGCTGTCCAGTGAGTTTAGAAATCTGTCAATATTATTGAATGAAGGAGAGCGATAGATCCCAAGAAGTGCAATATAACTGTTAATTTTGGTTACAAGACAGTTGGCATCATCGAACTGCGGCTCAACAACAGAAGCCGCCCAAGTGTCCCTCACATAAATAGCTACCCCGCCACTTTTATTGATGACTTTACGTGTATGGAAGCAGTTATACCCCGGTAACTGATTAACTATGGAGTTATCGCTCAGCCAACATTCCGTTAACACTATTACATCGAATTGTGAGTCGAATCGGTGTAGCACCGTTAATAGTTCGGGAAAGTTTTTCTGTAGACTCCTTATGTTACAGGTTAAAACTCTAAAGTCGTGTCCTATTAATAAATCCCCGCATAGCTCCGGTTTATCAATTATGCGACAAGATAACGTTAGTGTTTCGTCTATTTCGTCTGATAAATCGACTTTATCTATCATCTTGAAGTCCAGGAGCAAGACGAAGATAGTGTGTAAGGGAATAAATTGCCGCATTAATGCATGTAGGTAGGGGTTGACTGGATTGGCAAAGTTTAGGGATATGTCTGCTGTGTGACTGGTACGAGTGAGCGTTCAATTTATTGACAGAATTACAATCCTTCCGATTCTGTGACAAGGCATAAAAGTTATTAGTGCAATAAGGGATACTGAATATTTCACTTATACAATTGAAAGAGTGTTGACAAACCATAGAATTAGTATTATTAATTTTAACAAAATTAAGTGATAATTTTATGCATGCAGTCTTAAAAATGTCTCGTCTAGCATTACAAATATTTTTTGAATAAACAAAGTATCTTACAATAAAATCACTTAGACCTCGATGGGTTTTACAAAAATATAGTTTAAAAAGCGACACCTGGCAAGGACTGGGTCGTTGATGTCGCGCAAAAAACGAGGTCCAAATCTCTAAGACTTTTAATTTGAATCGCTGGCTTCCCCTCTGCCTGACGAACGAGTACTTGGCCTCTGTTCGTCCAGCAAAATTTATATCCAACGTTCTTAGCTCGGGATCTAGTTTCACGAAATAAAATACGGTTTTCTTTGGTAAGATGTTCATTAATGAAGATTTTTCTAATCGGACCCTGAATTTCAATGTCCTGGGATGATAGGTTACGCCTTGTTTTGAAAGCTTTAATTATTTCATCCTTTTTTGCTCGCCGTAAAAGTTTGACTATAACCGGCCGGGAAGTATTAGAGTCCGAATTTGACGATGGGGTTTTCTTCAAACCTGCACGGGCAACCCAATCGATGTCGTCAATGGTGAGATTTACACCAACCTTAGACGCCGTGACCATCGCGATGTGATGAAGATTTTCATTCGATGTTTCGCTCACTCCAATGATCTCAATTTCGTTACGCATGCCTGCCTGCGTCTGCTGGTTCAGTTGGTCCCTCAATGAGTAAACCATCTCGCTCATCACAGCTAGATATAGACAGCAGGAAAATATGGCGACGATCACAGATCCTCGCTGATATGTTCTGGAGTCGCTGGGTCAGAGAGTACCTGCCGGAGCTCCAAAACCGGCGGGAGCCACATAGTAGTGGGCCCAGATTTAAAGTGGGTGACCCTGTCCTGATAGCCGACGGCCAGCTGCCCCGCAATACGTGGCCGCGAGGCCGCATTGTGGCCATGTATCCAGGAATCGACGGAGAAATCCGGACCGCTGAGGTACGCACGCTTGGCGGTACCTTGAAGCGTCCGGTGAAGAAACTCGCCCCACTGCCCCAGTAACCAGAGATGCCGGAGCGGCGACCGTCCTCTCGGTGGGTCTGGCCGGCAGCCGAGAAATGCCGTCCGTCGCTCACCGAAGGAATGCAGCGCCGCGCCGACAACACTTCGAGTCGACACAGTGAGTCGACACAGCACTGCACGGCGGGAGATATGTTCGCGACGAAGCGTCATCAACCATACTAAATGGTTCATAGAAATTGAAGTTTGTATGTGTAGACATGTCTGCTTACCACGGCGCGCCACCTGATACTAAAATGAATTTTAGAGGCACGTTTATATTTATACTAAAATTTTACCTACATTTTTTGAGATAGTAGTATAATGTTTTTAGTGTTTGTCAGTATGTTATAGGGTTCAATAGTTCACCCTTAACAGAGTAAAATCATTAGAAAGCATACTGATAAGAGTTATCATAGTAAAAAACATAAATTTCTGTCATACGATACGTCTGTGCTCGACGACGGATTAGTTCCGAATGACCCGTGAGAGGGAACCACACGATATATATAGTTTTGGTGGTTTTTGAAAATATTATAGTAATTAAAATCATGTTTTTAAGGGCTTATCCTATGTACTGGACATGAAATCAGTACATAATGATGAAACTATGTGAAGACCACATAGTTTCTGCTATGTAAATAGGAATATTGACTTGATATCTCAAACACCAAATATATGGTTTTAGGTCATTTTAGGGTATATGGGGGACCTAGACCGAGACAGGAAGCCTATATACACCTCATAGTTAGCGTAGTCTTTTATATAAAGCCCATTTACTTGAGATATCAAGTCAGTATATAATAGAAAAACTGCTGTTTATCTGGTTTTTGGCAATCGCTTACGGTTTTAGGTGCCCTAAGTACCTAGAAACATATAGGTGTACTGGTAAAAGTACTACCATTGGAAAGCTTGCTAAAAGGGCTTCCAGGCGGTTTCTAGATGGGAAGAATCGCTTGGATAGTCAACGAGATAAGCAGTCGTGAAAAATGTAAACAACGTAAAACGTTGAAATTTGTAGACCCTTCAGGTGGAATAACTCCATGAAGGGAATAGATGTACTCATGGTGTAAGTACTTTCGGATGGCTTGCTGGACTAGCTACCAAGCCATCACTTTGGAGCGAAAATCGCTCAAGTAGTTTAAGTACAATTCCAGAAAATAGGTTTCTGGAAATGTAATTTTTAGTCAGTTTTTGGCATTCCCCGGGACTATACACCCCTGGGAATTCCGAAAATAAGGAATTTTTGGGGACCTCCCGATGGCCCGTTAAACGCACCATCGTGTCGTCCCAATCTTATTAGTGTTTTTATATCTAATTTCTCTGATAGCTGGGCGCAAAGAAAGTGACCAGCTATCAAATTTGTACATATCAAGGCACCTTATGTGCATATGACCTAGATAGACTTACATAAACACTAGAAATGTAAAGTGTGGTCTATTGGCTACCAGAATCCCCATAATAGGCGGTGATTGTCTGGTTAGCCTAAGTAGGAAGTCCTAAAGTCGGTGAAATGACTTAGGAATTTATAGATTCGTTACATAAGGGATGATATCCCATAGAAGATTCCCGAAAATAAGCTTTTTCTAGACGTCAACAGACAGCCTGCTATTGGCACCAGCAGGTCAACCCAACCTATAGATATCCTTAGGCTAGGTTAAAAGCTATTAAGGTTTTAACTGGGAAATAAAGGGAATTGTCCTTGTATTTCATGGAAATAGTCTAGGGAAGCTATCAATACCTGGAAATTAGGTATATTGATTAGATACATAGATAGGGGGCGTTACTGTGTTACAGTACGAAGGAATCCAGCTATTGATAGCACCATGGAAGGGGTGCGGTAACCCTATTTACCAAATATGTATAAGGGTTTTTTACATAAATAAAAATTATTTTCGGCGAGAATTTGCGGGGCTCTCAATAATGGCACGATGCGAGGGTATAAAGAACCCCCGGGCCCAAAATAGAATTTGTAGTCATCCAAAGCTAGTCGCTTGTACTTGTCTTAGTAAATAAGAAGTAATTCTTATATAGAATCACGTCTCAGAAATTGTTGAGAGCCCTAGAATCGTGCCGTGTACTGAATAACTTAGTGTTTCATTTAATTCATCAACTTCAACCCTTATGAAGACATCCCTTTTCGATCCTGTCGAGCTGAACCTCGGAACCTGGACACCAGGAGTGCTGATCCAGAAGTAGGCAACCCGGAATCTGGAAATAACTCAAGTACAGCCAACACATCGTTGAATCGTTAGAGTCGATTTGCAACCCTACGTCACTGCTGCAGCTAGGCATCCAAGAACCTTTGTTTTCGTGGTGTGGATGGGGCGTTCAGCGGCAATGGCCAGAAGGTTTACGCCCTTCTTTTCTCGGGGCCAGTGAACACGCTACGTCCTGCACAAAATAAAAATAAAATATTTTGATTTTGAGCTCGTAAAACTAGTGTACTTGAGCGAGGAGATACTTGCTTAAATATACTAGTTTTAAGGATAACTTGTTAGCCTTCCCCCATATTTAAAGCTCACTAATCTGACAGTCACGCGCAACAAATTTACTAGCACGCTATCCGCTAATTTATAGCTTGCAATATGACTGAAAATATTTTTAAGTAACCTTTACAGCAATTATGTTGACATCGACTCTAAATTTTGGGCCATACATTGAGGCAAAGGCTCAGCTGGCTGCCAAAAAGTTGGGGATCCTTGCGAAGGTACTTCACGCCGGAACAGTTGCTCAACTTGTATCAAGCGCAAGTTCGATCGTGCATGGAGTACTGTTCTCATCTCTGGGACGGATCTCAGCTAGATGCACTAGAGTCGATTGAAAAGCGGGCCAAGAGACTCATCGGCAATGAGGCACTGGTCAAGTCAAAGCTCCAGAGCCTTAAACATCGTCGCCGAGTTGCCAGTTTGTCGGTTTTTATCGATTACATTTCGGGGAGTGTGCGATGGAATTGCATGACTTGATTCCGCCCAGCCCGTTCCATCATCGGACTACCAGACGTACGTCGATGCGTCATCGGTACATGGTGGACATCCCACCCATACGCACAAAACGTTTTGGGGACACTTTTATTCTGCGTACAGCGAAGGAGTGGAATTCCCTGCCGGAGTCTGTGTTCCCCGATAGCTACAATCTAGGGGTCTTTAAGTCAAGAGTAAATGGGTTTTTCCTAGGCAAGCGTGTTTCACCGTCGACTACATCATCGCTTACCATCAGGTGAGATAGTGGTCAAGCGCAAGCCTATAGATAATGAAAAAAAAAAACAAAAAAATTATGCATAATAAAAATAACTGGGCGTTTTTTTTTTCTCTTACCTAATAAATTACTCACACGATCGATAAAGTCCTTAAAAGTTTTTTTATCGAAGGCTGTGTCCCATCTCTAATATTAGTTCCATGGACGCTCACGTTGCTATCAGCGACAAAATGGTGAAAATCAAATGTCTTCATTTTGTCATCGATAATATGAAGTCCAGCGTACTTGTATAATAGAGGTCAGTGCTTCTAACCCATTCCCCACACATACCCAACCACAAATAATATAATACTAGCAAACAGTTGCCTCATCCCATACAAATAAACGTAACTAGCGTTTTTCGTCTAACTAAGATGATTATTTTTATAAGTACTTCGATCGTGTTCGGTTCCATTCCACGGCTGTAGATGGTGTTAGCAGCGACTTTCAAGTAAAAGAGTTTTTTGGTTCGTGAATATTTTTATTTAAATACAGTGACTATTTGTTTTATAGTTTTTTTGCAAGTTTTTACAGTTTGATTGTACCAAAGAAAGTCAAATTAAAGTAATCGAATGCCTCAGAAATTTAAAACCGCACCATCTATTGGAATCAATTTTTTCGTCGTTCAAATAATTTATAAAATGTGAATTAAGCCCAATATTGCATAATTTTGTGCTTAGAAAAAAAAAACGATTTTGATTAAAAAATTACATACAAATTTTATGATCTATTCTAGAAAATGTTAATTTTACACACAATTCACTAACTAATCGGAACATATCGCGCCATCTAGTGACAATTTGAACCAAATTTTCTTTGTAAGCGCTAGTACCCCGTTACCCATCTATGTTGGGGTTGACTTCCAATCTAACTATATGCAACTGAGTACCAGAATTTTACATGGAGCGACTGCCTATCTGACCTCCACAACCCAGTAACTGAGTAACACGATACCCCCTAACAAGACTGATGTCAGTAACGACTGTCAAAGAGCTATAAATGCCAGCCAGGAACTTAACGTGTCTGCCGAGACACAGAGGAATCTTACAATGTAAAAATGTACACGCATCCACAGACTGACCTCGACAAGCGTTGCTTAACCTTGAATATCAACCCATGCGGGTGTTATTATTTAGACATGAGCTCCACCAACTAATACTAATCAGTATTGTCCAGAACTCCAACCCATTCTGTCGTGTTACAAACCGCAACCGACCCTAACGACGGTCTTGTAAGGGTGGTGCTGGCAGACAATTCAACTAATTAGGTTTGGGTACACGTATAAGATTTAGAACTTTTACACTAGGTACTGCTCGTTCCTCCATGACCTTTATTATAGTTTGAAACTTTGTGTGCGTAAAACACGAAGCGTTGTGCTCTGATGCGTTGTGACTGTCACCGTAAGTTTATAAAAAATGCGTCGGATTATGTAAACTTTTTCTTCTTAATAAGACAGATATATTGCAAACTATCGATTTTAGAAGGAATTAATTATATTTGAATTGATCTGTTCACAATATATTGAGAATTTATAATCTCGCAAGATTTATTACAAGCCGTTGTTTGAAATAATCCGGTGACCAACTCAGAAAGAGCACAAAGCATTCTATAAAAAAAACTGATCAGTACTTCATCGAATTTGGATCACAAGGTAAATTATCCATCTAGATCTACAATAATACATCATGTATCTCATATACTGTAATGTATTCAGCGCGCTCTCTTTGTAACGAGATTACAGCCTCCGCATTGCCTGAGTATCGAGCACACGCGCGAGTCTCGATAATGTACCCTCATCGATACTTGAGCACTCTGGCTTCTAGTTCGTGTGAGTTGTGTGCTACAAAAAGTAATGCTGACACTTTGATAATAATGTATGTGGCTCGGTTTTCATTCAGAAGTGGATGTGTGGTGTATTTAATGTGAAATTGACTTGAATGTAGTATCTATCATAAGGCAGGCTGTACGTTGCAGATCAAGATCGCTATTGCTTTACTTAATGTATATAGTAATGGTCCAGAATCTAGTTCGATTTAATTAGAAATAAAGAATTTTTGTTGGAATGAGAAACTGCTGGAAAATTACCGCACGAGAGGTGCATCCCGACATTGCGACAACGGTGCAACAACCCTTTTTATGTACATTTTACTGCAGATATATTATCAAATGGTGATCACATCGTTGTATCATTGTCACTCGAGCCTTCAATCCTAAGTAATTCTTTCGAAAAGTTTGCAAATAAAACCTCAGTTAAGTCTTATTCGTTAACGTTATCTTATTTAATTACAACGAGAGTTAAGGACCTACCCTACCCTTAGGTGACCTGGTATCTTGAGTTTAATAAGGGACTCTTAAGAAAGCTGTTCAATTATAATCAAATATAATTTTACACATAAGGCGTGTATATATTCCCCAATGTTAACGCAGTTCAGGGCCGTGCGCCCGCCCGGAGCCAGAAAACCAATTATTGAACCTCCTTTTGGACAGTTTTGTTTGCAAAATATTCTTTGATTTACATTTACATTTCAGCTAGCCATATTTTTTTCTGGGTAAAAATATTTTTAAACATCTAAGTCGTTCTGGAGTTCTAAGTCATACCAAAGTAGCGAAAAAATATCGTATTTTTAATTATTTTTTTAAAGCAAATTCTATTAGTTACACGAAAAAACCAAGTTTCACAAATAATGTAAACGAGTATTTTTTTTATTTTATTTCATTTCTTTTAACATAGTCGTTAGTAAGGAGTATGCTTTAGAAAGTAACTTTTTACGGCACTAAAGCGGTGGAAGGCCCTTAAAATCTCCTTTTCAACCATGGGAAATCTGAAGGCAAAGTTGCGAAGTGCAAATGAAAAATTTAAAAAGCTTCAGCACCACTGCAGAGATTTTGCACCAATTGTCTAAAAAGTTATCTTGAGCATTGCAGAAAATAACATTTCTGGTTCTTTATAAGCTTTCGAGACGTGCACTTTAGTTTTCTTCTAAAGCTAAAACCTAAGCCTCTGATGTGGCTTTTGAATCGTCCACCATCCCTTGTACCTCACTTTAATGGCGTTAAAATGACATCTCACTGATGTACTTGATATATGTAATTTTTGCGTTCGACATTTCCTCAAAAGCAAACAAGTTGATTGCGTGGCTAGGATACTTCTTGGTCCACACATTTTTATGTATCTACCAAATGCACTTCTAAGAAAACCTCTAATCATCGTTTTTAAAAAGTCTTATCTTTTTCGTTCCCTTTTGTAATATTTACCTATCTAAGCAAGTTGGTAGCGTGACTGCCTACCGTGGTTACATTTTTGTACACATGAAGAATGTAGATATGAATTGCCAGTTGCGAAACCTATGACTAATTTGCTAATTCTAAAAAGAATTCGGTCCCTTCGGACGATCTGCACCGCAATTACATACCACAACATCCTGTTTTCCTCTAACAGAAGAGCAAAACAAATCTCACACACGCCCACATAATATTACACACATACACACACCATTACATGTGCACACACATACTTACAAACCCGTGCGCAGGTGGCGAGCGTGACCCAGTTCTAATAACGGCCAAGTGTAGTGGAAGAGTGCAGACTGTCGATATTAAATCAGCCCTTGTGCAGAGCTTTAAGATTTCAAAAGTTTCTAACACGTCATTTTTTAACGACGTGTACGTGGCGTTTGCGGTTGGTAATAGTTTGCTGTTGTGCAGTTGAAGGTTTTAAGTAGCCTATAATAATGACGTACCTGTAATGAGATCATCCGAACTCAAGTAGGACAAAAATACCGGCCAAGTGCGTGTCGGCCTTCGCACATAGGGTTCCGTACCAAATTTTGAATATCTTGGTATTTGTTAGTAAAATATACGTAATAATAAACATTAGCACCAAATTTCAAGGTCATAGGTCAATGGAAAGTTAAAAAATTCTTCGAAACAAAATTTTGTGTCAGACAGACGACGAACAGACACTTGAGTGACAGCAATAGGGCTCCGTTTGGAACCTTCGGGTACGGAACCCTAAAATTAAAGCTAAGTGGATGTTTGCTAAAACCATTTCAAATGAGCTCATTAAGTAATACTTAGTAGTACTTCCCAAGTTTCACCTCCTATTCTGCTATTTATGCCCCCAAAGCCTGCAATCAAAGTAACATCTCTGCTGACCGTTCTCTCCTATTCGACGCACAATTGTTATCTTTTCAAAATCAGATATTCCTAAAATGCCCAAATTGGATTACAATCATCCAATTGCGGACATAAGAACCGACCCTAAAGATTTAGTTTCAAAAGCAAAACCAGGCTTACAAACACCCCCCCCGGTGGGTTCCCGCTTTGTCGAGGCGGGGGGGCTCAGTAACCGTGGCTTGGTCACCCACGGTGAAGCGAAGAGGAACCCGAGGAGGGGCCGCTCGTCAGGGCTTTTGCCGATTAAGCCGACGACGTAGCGGCCAACTAGTAGGTTGCGGTGCCGCTTGGTAACAGGCGACATCGCAACTGAGGCGGGCCGCGATGTCTTATGGAGATTCCCAGGTCCCATACGATATTGCGGCTGAGGGTTGGAGGCCGCGGCGGGAGAGGAGTGCCGGTATTGCGGTGCGCCGCTCTCCCTACCTTCCGCGGCCTAGACGGGGTCGCCACCGTCTGATGGCGGACGCGGTGGGGCCGCAGGGGAAGAGGAGTGTCGGTATAGCGTTAGCCGCTCTCCCTATCCCCTGCGGCCGCAAAATGGTAGGTGGCGGGGCCATTGACCTCGACCCGTCACAGTGGGACCAAGGGTGCCATACACGGGGTCGTCTGGCACCCATGTGCTGAATTGGTCCCTGGGGTGGTCACGGCGTACAGTGTGTTCTGGTGCGCCGGTGATGGGGTTACTCCCCCGAGGAGGGTCCGGTGACGGACAGCCGCGGCGGGTTCGCGGAGAGTGCTAACGCGTACCCGTGTTCCCGCCATAAGCGGCACTGGAGGACACCGTGGAGTTTTAGTGGGTTAGAGTCCCACATAACTGCACTATCTCCCCGTGGTAGTGCAGTATGCATGAGCATTTCTCCACGCAAAAAAAAAAAAAAAAAAAGGCTTACAAACACAACCTGGCCACAATTCGAATCCCCCTATGATTTAAAGACAGATTAACACCTTCATAAGCCAATGGGGACCGTAAAACCTATATCACGTAAGCCTATCCTGTAGATCTGTATTGTACAAGGATTATGACGGGTTCGGTATAACCTGGGCCGCGCATTACGGAACCCTTTATTTCGTGTTGATGTTTAAGCGATTTTGGATTATGTAAATATGAGGACTATTGCTCGTGCTTATTATACTGTCAAAGTTTTCGGAGAAAGGTGTTTTTGTCTTTTGATTACTATTTGAACAGGCTTTAGGATGAATTCCCTAGTCCTTTCCTTTCCTTTATCTTCAAATTTCGAATTCGCCGCCAAAACACGCCGTTAAATTTGCAAGTGCGGCAAAGACTATAGCTCCACTGCGCCATCTGACGGCGGGCGGAAAACAAATCAGTTCGAACTCAAAATCAATGCCGGCCGGCTCAAATTCACGTGCGCGAAGGAAACTATCGTGAAAGAAGTCTAAATGGACAAGTGTGGTGATCACCCAACTCCATGCAGTGTTCCAAGTATCCTGTAAGTACCTTAATACCTCATTATGTCCTTCAGCCTGTTTTTGTAGAAAAATAATTATCTCAAGCCACGTCCTTGGTTAGACGTAAGCATATTCATATTTTTGGTCGATTTCGAGCGCGAATACCTATAGATTACAGTTTTTTCAGGCATTCTCAGGTTCAATTTAAATAAAAAACTCTGAGATTTGCTAGATATTTGCATTTTGCAAGTATTATCCTACAAAAATTTACGTTGGTCATACTTTCCATGTAACCTATACGGATTCAGAGGTCATCTTAATTTTATCCGTATTATATTGCAATACTTTATGTATTTTACGTAATTTATTGTAAGTAATCTTATTATATACAACTATTTGAGGTATTTATTAACTTATACACATTATTTCACAATCATTTCACCTAAACCTACTATCTAAAGGTATCGAAAAACACCTAGTAAAATCTCAACTTAGGTTCGTATTTTCATACCTATTTATCACACACAGAACAAAATGGAGGAAGGCAAACTTAAACTTCTTCAATCTCAACGCGAATATGTTTACCGTGATATCCAAATCCTTTATGACTTATCAAAAACTATGATTCAAGATCGTTCAAAGGTATCGTCGTTCAAGGCGAGATATACTCGAATACATTCAATTCGCGAAGAATTTGTTTTGATATGTGGTAAAATACAGACTTTGGAGTTAGCCATGAAACCCGATGCCCGGGTGTGCCAAGAGTCTTTGAGTTCGTTTGATGATTTGTACTATGCCGTAATCAGTGCAGCGGCTGAGTTGCAGATTACTGATAAGAGTGTAAACGTTGCCGGGGCATCGCAGGGGACGGCGCCGCCCGCGCATGCGGGGGCTTACGACTCCGCACAAACGGGACGTAACGCACGGCTTCCTAAACTTGAGTTACCTAAATTTGATAGTAAAATTGAAATTTGGCAAACGTTTTATGATATTTATAAAACCTTGATTCATGATAACAATTCGATTTCTCAAATAGAAAAATATCACTATTTAGCGTCTTGTTTACAAGGCCCGGCTTTGTCTATTGTCAAAGGGGTCCCGATGACCGCAGATAATTACGAAGTTGTTTTTAATAGTTTGATCGAACGTTATCAAAACAAGCGTATTATAGCTTTAACATATCTAGCTTTAACATATCTAGATAAATTCTTAGATCAGCCAGCTTTAAAATCGGGTAACTTCCAAGATTTACAAATTTTATCAAACGTAATCTATGAGGCATACCATGCACTCCAAACGTTGAACATTGAAAATTTAGGTGATTTTATTTTATTTTGTTTGACTTCGCGCATGCTGGACTCGGACACGCGTCATCGGTTCGAATCTCAAAACATTTCACAAATACCCACTTTTTGTGAATTGTTAAAGTTTCTTCAAGACTACGTAAAAGTCTTAGAAACTAGTCAGTTATCTTCTAAATCTAATATCAGGCATAATATGCCTAACCCTCGTAACCTTGAGGGGAAAAAATCTTCGCCTGCGACTAGTAGGCAAAATAGCAGCGGATCAAAACGCTCATCTTATCTCGCAAAATCAAATCCACCTGCAAATGTGACTTGTGCTCATTGCAGTGATGCGCACTTGATTTATCGGTGCCCTACTTTTCAATCTTTAGATTCTCGTGCTAGACTCGCGTTAGTACAAGGTAAAAATAATATGTGTACAAATTGTTTGCGTACAAATCACGTCATAGATAAATGCTTATCTAAAATGGCATGCACGTTATGTGGATTACGTCACCATACCCTATTGCATATTGACCCAGCGCCATCAAGCGCCAGCGCAACCACTGGAGCGAACGTTACTGCTCATGCCCACGCCGCCGTTCCCCACTGCGATATGGTACTACTAGGGACATGTCAGGCGCGCGCGTTCAACACTGCCGCCGGCACTCAATGTACCGTCCGTGCACTCGTAGACAGTGGGGCGCAGGATTGTTTTATCACATCGGCGTGCGCGCGATCGCTCGGGTTAAAAATCCGCCGGTGTAAACTTAGTATAGCCGGACTAGGACAAAACTCTAGTCACTCAAGTAAGGGGAGTGACGGAATGCACTATACGACCAGTACACGGTGAAGCTCCGCATTTTAAGATAAAGCCTGTCGTATTAGATAACATCACTGCTCTAATACCTAGCGCTAAAGTACCATCAGTCGTTCGAGAATGTTGCAACCATCTAGTGTTAGCTGATCGCGACTAAGATGTACCCGCGAAAATCGATTTATTAATAGGGGCGGAGTTATTCCCCGAAATCTATGACGGTCAACGTATCAATCTGGGGCCCGGTTTACCTACCGCTCTGCGCAGCGTTTTCGGATGGATTCTCACCGGGACAGTAAACGCATACTCTGTGCCTTTAAACACCGCGTGCTCTTTAGTGGCCACCACATTCACATTAGATGAGCAAATTAAAAAATTTTGGGAAGTGGAAGAACCACCGCGCGTGAGAATGATATCTGCGAACGCATGTACACTGATTTAACCTATCGTGAACCTAACGGACGATACGTTGTACCTATCCTCATAAAGGATAGCGATCGTTCTTTGGGTGAATCTTATAATGGTACTTTGTCGCGTTTGACTCATCTTGAAAAAAAACTTAATCGTCAGACTGAACTTAAATCCGATTATATTAATTTTATGCGTGAGTACGAGAATTTAAATCACATGTACACCGTACCTAACTGCGTCGTACCTACTCTCAATCGTTATCTTATCCCTCACAGTTGCGTCGTTCGCCCGGAGAGCACGACCACTAAATTGAGAGTGGTATTCGATGCCAGTTCTAAAACCACTAACGGTCTATCGTTAAACAATATTGTATTTACTGGCCCTAAGCTTCAAGTGGATATTGTGGATATTATAACCGGCTTCAGACTACACAAAGTAGTTCTAACGTGTGATATCTCAAAAATGTATAGAGGAATCGTGATTAGACCGGAGGATCGGAGCTTTCAACATATTCTATGGCGAGAATCCCCTAGTGATCCAGTTATAGAGTACGAACTTGCGACTGTCACCTACGGAGTTAGTAGTTCACCTTATCTGGCCATCCGCACCCTCCACCAATTGGCTGCTGATCATGGTGCCGCGTATCCACGCGCAGCCGAAGCGCTTCTTCACGAGACATATGTCGACGACATTACGACAGGGGCGCCATCTGTACGTGAAGCCATGGAATTAAAAGATGAACTTATTCATTTGTTAGGTTGTGCTCAACTTGAGCTCCGAAAATGGAGTAGCAACTCACAATCCTTTCTTGAAACCTTGCCAGTGGATCATTGTCAAACCCCTAAACTATTCTCTGAAGAAAGCGATAAATCAACATTAAAAATCTTAGGAGTCCAATATGATCCTGTGAGTGATAATTTCAGTTACTCACAGTCCCCAATCGAGGACGGTGAATTTACCAAGCGTTCCATCTTATCCAGCATCGCTCGTATTTTCGATCCTCTTGGGTGGCTCACACCTTTTATCTTAAAAGCCAAATCGCTCCTTCAAGACTTGTGGCGTCTTAACCTTTTATGGAACGAACCTATGCCCAGAGACATAGCTCAAGAATGGCGAACTTTCATCGCAGATCTCCATAACTTAAAACTAATCGAAATCCCACGTCGGATTATACCTTCTCAATCTAAAGAATTTCAGCTCATCGGATTCTGTGATGGATCCACTAAAGCATACGGATGCTGTGTCTATCTTCGTATCGTTACCTCTCACGACGTACAGGTTTATCTTTTAATTGCTAAGTCCAAGGTAGCACCTCTAAAAGTGTTGACAGTTAACCGTTTAGAGCTGTGCAGTGCTGTATTACTGTCCAAAGTAATAAATCGCATTCACTCCTTGCTTAGTTCAAAACTCATCTTAAATAAATCTATCTTATTCACAGACAGCTCGACTGTTTTGTCGTGGTTGAATACTGAGCCATACAAACTTAAGACCTTTGTGGCGCATAGAGTAGTCCTAATTAACGACAGTCCTATGCCTACTGAGTGGCGACATGTGTCCACCCATGACAATCCAGCCGACATCTGTAGTCGTGGCTTATCTTGCTAATCTTTATCTTCTTCCGACATCTGGTGGTCTGGTCCTCAGTGGTTGTCTAACGAACTCTTCAACTGGCCTGTTTCAGCAGTAGAAGCGTCAGATAACGTACCCGAACTCAAGCCAACATCACGCGCGTGTCATACTAGTGTGATACCCGAAGCTGACGTGCTTGATTCCCTCATGGAACGCCACTCCTCTCTTTTTCGAGTGAAAAGAGTGGTTGCATGGATCTCCCGTTTCATTAAAAACGCGAAAGCTAAATGTTCTGAGCGTAACTTATTACCTTACCTGACAGCCACTGAATTAAGCCAATCTTTAGATCATTTAACAAAATATGTTCAACATCAAAATTTTAATGATGTCATATTTTTAATAACTTCCAACAAAACTTTACCCAAACATTTATCTAAACTCTCTCCTTATATTGACTCTCGCGGAATCTTGCGAGTGGGGGGACGTTTAAAGCACGCGTCGTTACCATGTCGCGCCAAACATCCATACCTCTTACCTAAGATTTCTCGATTGAGCACTCTTCTCATTGACCAGTTACACACAACTTATCTTCACTGTGGGCCTCGCCTACTCCAATCTATAATTATGCGTCGATTTTGGATACTCGGCGTTAGAAATCTTATCAGATCGCGGTTATCGAAATGCGTGACCTGTTTTAAAACTAAACCTATTCCACTTCAACCTGTACAAGGTGACCTTCCACCTTCCCGTACACACCTGGGTCATTGTTTCCAAACAATTGGCATCGATTTTGGAGGTCCTTATCTCGTAAAAGAAAGTAGACGTCGTAACGCTAAAACTTACAAAGCTTATCTTTGCCTCATAGTCTGCCACGCCACTAGGGCCGTTCACCTCGAGCTAGTCACTGAGCTCACATCTGAAGCTTTCATCGCGGCCTTAGATCGTTTCGTATCGCGGAGAGGGCTTTGCCACTCCATAGTTACAGACGGTGGTACTAACATCGTGGGTGCCAAGCGTTATTTATCGGAAGTCAGCGAAATGCTCAACCGTGAAAGCGGTAGTATTTCCAGCCAGCTCGCTTCTCGAGGTATCACGTGGAAGCTTAATCCTCCTTCCGGTCCTCACTTCGGAGGCATCTTCGAAAGCGGTATAAAATCAACAAAATACCATCTCAAGCGTGTCATCGGATCGCAGATTCTTACTTTTGAAGAATTTTATACTATTCTAACAAAGGTGGAAGCCATGTTAAACTCTAGACCGTTAGTGGAACTATCTTCTGATCCCGGCGAGGTTGATGCTCTTACAGCTGGTCACTTCCTCATCGGTCGACCTTTAATCTCCCTACCTAAACCGGTTTTTGCTGAAAACGAGACTTTACGTACTCGTTGGCAGCTATTACAGCGCCTATCACAAAGCTTCTGGCGCACCTGGCAAAGGGACTATTTGCATACATTGCAACAGCGAATGAAGTGGTTTAAACACGGCAACCGTCAGCCAAAACTGAACGATCTTGTAACCATTTTTGAACCTAACTTACCAGCTAACGAATGGAGACTAGGTTGCGTTGTACAGCTCCATCCGGGTAAAGATAATATTACTCGTGTGGTGACAATCAAAACATCTAAAGGCTTACTTGTTAGACCTGCCGTCAAAGTTTGTCCACTTCCCATCGAACTAAATAATTAATTATATACGTATATTCTAACATTCATATATATTACACTTCACATTTATATATCTTACATTTGCAATCTTATTTAGTTCTTAACTCATTAACTTAAACTTAAATTCAGAATCCATCTTATCAGCATAGTGACTTATGAATCCGCATAGGCTTGTAAGTCTTGAACTTTATCTATTTTATCTTATGAAATCCCTGGTTGATTTCAAAAAAAAGGGGGGATATGAACAGGCTTTAGGATGAATTCCCTAGTCCCTTCCTTTCCTTTATCTTCAAATTTCGAATTCGCCGCCAAAACACGCCGTTACATTTGCAAGTGCGGCAAAGACTATAGCTCCACTGCGCCATCTGACGGCGGGCGGAAAACAAATCAGTTCGAACTCAAAATCAATGCCGGCCGGCTCAAATTCACGTGCGCGAAGGAAACTATCGTGAAAGAAGTCTAAATGGACAAGTGTGGTGATCACCCAACTCCATGCAGTGTTCCAAGTATCCTGTAAGTACCTTAATACCTCATTATGTCCTTCAGCCTGTTTTTGTAGAAAAATAATTATCTCAAGCCACGTCCTTGGTTAGACGTAAGCACATTCACTATTTTTTATTATTATATATTTATTTGTCAATAAAAATATTTGAGATTTGATTTGATTTGATTACAATTATATGAGGCTTAGGTAAACACGCACTTTTTACAAGCTTTTGTTTAACTTGCAATGTATGATGTGTATGTGTGTTCAGGTCAAAACTTGCAACTGAATTTTAAAGCAGTTATCCGCCACCGATTAACATGAAATTTTGCAACACGTTTAGTTTGTATGACAATAGGTAAGCTAAGTGTCGTCATTCTAAATCCAATATGGCGGATGGCCCAAGATGGCGGACTAGTTATTTTTTGTTCGCTGCCATGATATGGATATCAAATGAAAGGCTTTGCTGTGAATAATACGAAAAATGATTTTTTAATGAATTATTTATTTCAATTAATTTTCAAGTAATTTCAAGTAAAATTGTCAGTGAAATAACATTTATACACGCCTTTTTTCCCATGTGGGTAGGCAGAAAGTACAGAACTCACCTGCTACGACCCTTACATAATCCTTTTGTTGCATTTACGTTACTAGATGTAAATCCCACGCGCACGCAAATGAAATACGAAAGAAATACGAATAAGTTTAGTTTATATATTTGTCGGGTTTAGTCAATAGTACGGACGTCAAAACAAATCACAAGCAAGCCCCTAGCGGCAGTCAATAGCAACTACGCATTGGCGCGCTTTTATAAGCACTTGCGAGGTGCGGAATAGGACAGTTGAGTACTGGCAGCCGTAGAGCTAAGACGTCGTAGAATCAGTGTCGATCCGTAATATTAGTAAGCAGGAGTGTAACTTGTGTCTATTTGAATATACTCAGTGTATCGAATAATTTGTGTGATTTCATTTTCACGATTCACCCACCGACCTGCCCACACACGATGTCTTAACCTAAGGGAATATTTCCCGACTTCCCGATGGTTTGCATCTATCGGCCAGCCTTGATGCGACATCAGAAGTGGGATTCGATCGTGCTAATGAGATCACACGTAAAAACAAAGCTAGTGAAAATGTCGGTTACATTCTTGCAAAAAAAATCGTGGTGTCGGTTGTGACTACCCTCGAAAACAAAATAATGAAAATAACCAGTCCGGAACGGAGCAGTAAGGAGGCTAGTAACAACCAAAGAGCTGGACAAACCAAGGAGGAGCGTGTGGACGTGTGGAAAGATCCATACACACGGATCTGTATGCCAATCTGGTGAGTCGTTTTCATTTTGTTACGACTATGGAAAAGTGTGTTCATTATTCAAAATTCTGGTTTTGTTTACGGTATGGCCCATGTCAAGTCCATAATCTCATGTTAGTTATCGCTGGTCAAGTATTTTTCTACTATCACTGGCCATAACCCTTGACTGGCCTTTTCCAACTATTATTGTTTGGAAGTTAGAACGATATGGTGACAGTGACGTACCTACCTTACATTTCAGTCTGGAAATTATGACAATTCTAAATGAAATATTTTGTTTAGTTTTGTAGTGTGATAGTTTTATGTAGTGAGAATTAACTAAGTTTGAGGAGAAGCATAGTATTGTTCTTTTGTGGTCGGAGGGCCAAACTATCTAAAAGGTGATAAACCCTACCAGGCCTCGTTAATTGCGACTTAAAATTCCACTGACGCTATGGCATTCATTGGATTATCTAAAGCCCATATACCTACCTGGACACTTGGGTTCTGTACTGTGTGGTCTGTGTGGTTCATGTCCACAATAACCCATTTTGCTGTGCCGGTTTAGTTTACTACACCGCTGCACTGGTTAATTTCCATCAAAGCTGTGTATAGTTAAGATAACTGTGAACATATACTCTCGTAATGTTTTTCACGTTTCAGATACCATATTGCGTCGCAGTGGAGCCTCTGCTGCAGGCTAGCGGTTCAAATGCTGAATGCGAAGGTTGACGTGTCAACATCTGAGAGGTTGAGACCGAAGGCAGGCTAGAAGTTTGCAGATGGTAGCCGAACGTTACGTACACGCGCAAGTTTGGAATGGAATACTCGGTGAGTCGCTTCCATTTTATTTCGATAGTGAGGTCGATTCTCTAGTGAAGAGATGCTATTTCAAAATTTAAGAGTGTTCATGTTTGACCACTAAGTTGGTCGTGGTTATATCTAGCACTATCACTAGGTAATTAAGACACACTTGTAAGCAAGTAGTTAATGAGTTTCCTATTGGCGGTGGTTTCAACATTTGATTCAGTACGTACTTTAGGATTAAATATCCCATAAGAAGATGAGCTCGTGGCTAAATAATAACAGCCGCACGGGTCGATCATCAAGGTTAAGCAACGCTTGACGAGGTCGGTCCGTGGATGGGTGACCATTTCAACATACCGAGTTTCCTCCGTGCCTCGGAAAGCACGTTAAGCCGTTGGTCCCGGCTGTCATTTGAAGATCTTTGACAGTCGTTACGGGTAGTCAGAAGCTTGAGATCTGACACCAGTCTAGCCAAGAGGTATCGTGTTACCCAGTTACTGGGTTGTGGAGGTCAGATAGGCAGTCGCTCCATGTAAAACACTGGCACTTAGCTGAATCCGGTAAGACTGGAAGCCGACCCCAATATAGTTGGGAAAAGGCTAGGCAGATGATGAAAAAGATGATCTATCCAAAGTGACTTAACAATTAGTCATCTTCAGTGGCAAAGTGAGTTAGTAAAGTCGTTGGGCGAAGGCAATTGTATCGAGTTAGTAACGATACTGGTCATTTGCGTGTATTCGGAACAGATCTTATGTTGCGTAACGATTTACAACCGCCGTCTTTAGATCTGAATTCACTTGCTTACTTTCAAAGTAATATTATGATAGCAGTAGATCTCGCGATCGTTTTCCTTGCATGAAAACTGAGTTAGGGTGCGATAGTAAAGGGTTACTGTTGATAATTTGATTTTAACGATATTGATACTGTTGATAATTTGATTTTAACGATATTGATCTGAGTTAATTCGTGAAGCTCCTTCACACGAGTTATTAACACGCAAATATTATGAGGCTTAATTGTAACCCTCGTATTAACAGTCGGTATGCTCCAATATCTTTGAGTAAAAAGAGCGAATCTAGTAAGAAGGATCCTCGATCACCAAGTTCCTTGAGAATTAGACGTCATAGTTGATGACAGTGGTAATGAAACATGGCTTGTACACTCATACTCGAAACTTTAGACCGCACCTCATGAGTAACATGTGGCGATGGGTCTACCAGGAATCGTTGGTGCGATTTCTGTCTGTGTTGGTGCACAGAGCGATTCATGTGTTGTAGCACATATTCGCTAGATTTCTGAGAATCGTTGGTGCGATTCCTGTCTGTGTTGGTGCACAGAGCGCTTATGTGTTGTAGCACATTTGCGCTAGATTTTTGAGAATCGTTTATACGATTTCTGTCTGTGTTGGTGCACAGAGCGCTTCATGTGTTGTAGCACATATTGCGCTAGATTTTTGAGAATCGTTGGTGCGATTCTTGTCTGTGTTGGTGCACAGAGCCCCTCATGTGTTGTAGCATATGTGGCGGCAGATATGTAAAGAATCGTTGGTAGATACGATTCTGGTTTGTGTTGGTGCACAAATCAAAGTGAAAGTTTCATGAGTTGAGTACACATTGCCTATGAATTGTAACAAACCGTAACAGCATTGTTACAAGTACTTTGTTTAGTTGTTGAACTTGTTGATCGTCGGACCTTTATATAATGGAGTGTTTTGTGGGAAACTCTGATACGAAAACTAAATAGGACCTGTATTAGGTCCGCGGTAGGTGATTATGGCAGGACGGTGATCGTTATACACCGAAAGCTTTAAATAGGTACGCTTGGAACCTACAAGTATGCACAAGGTAGGTTAGGGCAGATGCCAGCGGGTCATGTACCAGTCGATGTTGATGTCAAAAGGATTTGATGATGATGAGCAAGCTTGAGTTGTCGAGTAATTCAGTCTATCGAACGTATTATGTTTGACCGTACCAGTGGATTCTGGTGGAGGTTGGGGTCTAGAGAGAGACTGAGAGACCGTTGTGAGAGCAATATAATTGGTGGTTGGCTAGAGAGCCATGGCGTTGGAGGTTTTACTCGAGGGTTTCTGTAAGCTTGGCAGTTTTTGCTGCAGAATAAGTTTTAAACTTTGTTTGGAGCGACTAGTGGTACATGGCCCAGGGTAATGATTTAGTTAAAGAGTAGGGTTCTAAAATTTCCCTATTTTCACGAACCCAATAATCTAGTTCGGTCAGGAGTAGCCGAGCGCTGTGTGGCAACTGTTGGCCTGTGTGGCAACTGTTGGTCTGTGTGGCAACTGTTGGCCTGTGTGGCAACTGTTGGCCTGTATGGCAACTGTTGGCCTGTATGGCAAGTGAAGGTCTTTATAGAAACTGTAGGCCTGTATGACAACTGTAGCTCTTTATGGCAACTATAGGCCTGTATGGCAACTGGAAGTCTGTGTGACACTATGTCTGGTGTGAAAATTCATGTTTGTGTTAGGAACCTTACAGAAAGATTCTAATGAGTTATGAGGTTAAAAGAAAGTAAACTCACATAGTCATGCGAGAGGTGAGGTCACCATGTTAATGTTAATGACGTTCGAATCGTCAAGCCCTCATTACGAAAAATTGAAATAGTTTTGGTTTTCAAATTTTGATTACTATGCGTAGATCGTGTTGGTAAGACACACAGAGCTCAAGTACCAATTGAGATTGTAGATAAAGTAGTAAGTACTAAATCTCTGTGTGAACAAGGTTTAAGTTCAGAGAGTCGAGTTGACTCGACATCGTGGAGATGTGCGAGTAGAGCAATTGAGATAGCTAAGAGAGCTATGAGATAGCTAGTAGAGCTATGTGATTGTTAAAAATCGTGAATAAGAAACATGGTATATTGTTTCTTTTGTTTGATTTAATTTGAGATTTATGACTTATCAGTGGTACTTGAACTTTGTAATCACGAAGATTGGGTGCTTTTAGGTACCAAATCGATGAGGTTGATATTTTCTTTAAATTGGAAATAGAATTACTCGTTCCTTGCAATAGTGAACAGAGAGATTTAAATGATCATGTTTGATTGTTTAAAAAATGTTTCCTCACTCTAGAGTTTGAGTCAGGATTGGACGAGCGAATACTGTTTGGAAGTTTTGTGTTTCAGAAAAACATCCCTTGTATGATGGGCGATTGCCAGGATGGAGTGGACTAAGACTACGTGTGGTGCAACACGAGGTGACCATGAGATGGCATGGAGCAAGGACAAGATGATGAAGCCTGCGGGTGATAGATTTGGGGATCTGTCACCTGAGAGAGGCCCGAGATGGCGACGTGTGTGTTCCACGTTCGCCTCTCAAGAGAAATTACGGCCTAGACAACACCATGTGGTTTTAGTCAGTAGGAGTCTGACAGACCCCTCAGCTTTCCCCAAGGGCTGAGGACATCCATTGAGGATTTCCACATGATTCGATACACTGTTAAAACCTGACAATGAGGAACAGACGAGGACGCCTGTCTCGCAGGATGGCCGTGTCGGGTTTAGTCAATAGTACGGACGTCAAACGCATTGGCGCGCTTTTATAAGCACTTGCGAGGTGCGGAATAGGACAGTTGAGTACTGGCAGCCGTAGAGCTAAGACGTCGTAGAATCAGTGTCGATCCGTAATATTAGTAAGCAGGAGTGTAACTTGTGTCTATTTGAATATACTCAGTGTATCGAATAATTTGTGTGATTTCATTTTCACGATTCACCCACCGACCTGCCCACACACGATGTCTTAACCTAAGGGAATATTTCCCGACTTCCCGATGGTTTGCATCTATCGGCCAGCCTTGATGCGACATATTTATTAGTTATTTGGAAATGGATCCATATTCAAGACAAAAACGAATATTGACGTAATGAGACCTAGCATTACTGAACTCAAGCATGCCCTAAACTCATCAGTTGGCACGTGTAGGTTCGTTAGCAAACTCCGGAATTTGTATACTGTACTCAGTGGCCTGAATACTTCAGCCTTTATGATCCTAAAATAGCTAATATTAAGTACTTCCCGCACACACAAAGAGCGTCTGTAAAATACTTAACCCAAAAACCTAACCAGCTCATTCATTAAAATTGGAGACTTTAGAAAATATACAAAAGACCGTCAAATAGGCCTCGTGAGTCTTAACTCGCTTCGCAACAATTTTTGAGTCCTTTGTCTGCGCCAATTTATGTTGGACCTGCTAACTTACAACAACCTTTACTGTGACACTAAATTGTATGTTCAAAACTCCATTACACTATCCATTGCTCGGTTCCTCCGACATAAGCACCAGGACTTGGGCAATTTCGCGTATAAACGGCGCAATGGAACTCAAACAAAACAGTTCGTTCTTGAAAATCTAAACAATCCAGATGAAAATTTGCGTGTCGCGTTTCTCAGTGGTAGTGGTAAATTGTGGCGAATATCTTTTATCTCGTTGATGCACCATTACACCTCGACTCTGGTGTTTTTGTTCTGCTGACTTATTGCTTCGGAAGTGGCCGCTAACGGTGGCAGGCTGAAGAAAACACGCAGCTGCTGCGGATGCTCAGGGGATAACAAATCGTTGGACTTTTTGAAGAATGGATTGCATGTCCTTTTTTATGTTTTTGTTGTGTGGTGAGATGTTCAGTGTATTGTGTAGTTGTTTTCCCTTTTAAGCCCTATTTGTCATGTTGGAAAAAATTAACCCATAAAAGGTTTATGGGACCACATTTACTTGGTTTTTTTGTTTGTTTTTAAACGTATTTCGCTGACAGAAAGTGACATTAACATGACATACCCCCACACCTGTGTGCCAATATGGGTAAGTTAGAGGTGTACCCAAATTTAGCCATAAATGTAAAATTATAGCATACATTCATCTAAGAGAAAAGACATTATGATAACACAAAACGGTGCAGGTAGGTTTTTTAGCCTGTATATACAGGCTAAAAAACCTACAAAATACTCCAATAAACTCTTTACTAAAATTATTATATCAGTAACGCCCACAAATATACTATATACAAATACACATTTCTAGCACATAACCCACATAACGCTTAGGCCAGCTAATATTTTATCCGGGCAATCAGTCGAGTACCTACCTAGGCCCCAGTACGTAGGTGCTATGTAGGCATCACGTAGCGCTTGCATATTTCCTAGACGTGACCTACGTTTTGTACACTTGTTGGAGTATGTATTAGTTGTAGAGCGCTTATGTTGAGGTTGATACATTCAGACAAATCAAAAGACTTTTGGATATGAGTTATTTATGTCATTCGTTACCATAAACTATATCTATCTCCCGCTCTCCCGTAAATATATAGGCAGGTATATCAGAGCAGGTGGACTTTATACACCGGCAGGTAAATCCTACCATCTTACCATATCCTGCCTGCATCTAATCATTAAATAAGCAAATTATCTACGGCAGTTGTAGATTCAAATACAAAACGGGGTCTTAGACAGTTCATATTAAAAATCTACTGTTGGTAACCTTAGCAACAGTAAATTGTTTATATGTCTTGTCGAGTTATCAGCTGATGTAATTATTAGCTGCCTTATTATTTGACGCTACGAGGAGAAAGAACAAAAATCTGCCATCTGCTCTATTCGTTGTCATATTCATACTCAATCCTCTCAGATTGCAAGTTTCTCACAAGAAATTGAAATAACCGGAGCTGGTTGTATTTCAAAGGTAAGCTCTCTAATATATTAAATTCTATCGCAATGATGCTGTGTATAATATTGCAAGGAATTAATGTTATTAGAGTTTAGTTTTCCAGGTTAATCCAATACATTTCCACGTAGGAGAGTATAAGACTTCAGAAGTTAATGTAGTTTCTGTGTTGAGATGGTGTCGTGAAGTCGAGTTTCTATTAAAATAAAACTAAGTGAATAAAATAATAAGATTTCAAAGAGATAGCTTACTAATTCGCGCTTTTGTGGAGTTTATTCTCTTTATAAGCATGTATGTGTAACTGGATTCTTGCAAACACTGTATGTTTATAATAAATCGCGTGATAATGTTAACTCTTTTGTCTCAATAAGACTCTGAAATATTTTAAACTGTCGAATTTGAATGGGATTTATTGTATTTGAAATGTGTTTGAAAAGTTCACAATATATTGAGAAATAATGATCTCGCAAGATTAATTACAAACTTACGGTGTGTGAATTAAACTGGTGACATATACTTTTCAATTGATTCAGTAAGTTGAAAAAGCCCTCAAACTGTAAAAAAACATACGGATTAGAAATACCTTTAATATCTACTAAGAACAGTTGCGACCCAATTAAATCTTCGCGAATTTGAGAGCATACGTCGCTCAACTAACTGAAAGTCAAAACCTCTCACACATACACTATTTCTTCTCAAAACATAAATAGCTGCAATATTTCAGAGAGCTGGTAGGCGCATGCTTACTCAGCGTTGTTCTGCGGACGTGGGCTATGTTCACGGCACATTACTCTACGGGTAGGCAGGGCTGCTGGTACCCATAGATAAAGCAGCAGCTATGCGCAGTCACGGAGAGCTTGCAACCATTTACATACTGTCTACTGCGGTGAATATTCACTGTAACGGCCCTTATGAGCTTGTGTTTGGCTGATACCCAGTTTACGAGCCTGATACTAGGATTATGTGCTAAACACTAGAACGTTACAGCTGTGTGGGCTTGGCCATAGTGATTATTGCTACAGACCTTTGCGAAATTTTATGTAATGGCGTTGGCAGATTATCAGGAAAATCGGTCACCGGTATACAGGTTTTGATGGACAATAATGATGACTAGTGGTCGAAATTTGATCGTAACTGAAACTTTCTGTACTCCTTCGCAATATAAAAGGTATCTATGCCAAATCACAAACTCATCTGTGCGTGATATTAATGTGTGGATGAGTATTTAGTTATTCAGCCACTTTACTACCACTATTCTAGAATTATAATTTTGACTTGTATTATTTTATTGACATTTATTTTTATTATTACTAACGTTCTATCATTTTGTATCCTAACATCTCTTCATGCTGACAATTTGTTATGTATGTATGATACTCATGTTTGAGCAAATAAAAATGATTTGATTTAATTTGTGGTTAGAATATAAGCCGAACTTTCAATAAGCTACCGCTTGGAACATATTCATCTCAAACAACAACTGTGACGTATGTTAAGAAACTAAAACAAGAATTTTGAAGTTGTGAAAGATTCTTCAAAAGCTTTAAGCTTTAGATACTTACTTCGATGTTGATGCAGAAAAGAACGCTAATCTTGGCAGTTTCTGTGTTAAACTCTAATTCGTGGGATTTTAAAACATACAAATACAAAGGTAAAACTTGTATGAACTTTTATGGGATATAGCACAAACTGAATTTACATATTTTTAAGGAACATTCGCATTCTAATGTCAACACTATGTTTATTTCATTCCACAATGTATTCTTTGATGCCAGTAACAATCTATCAAAACCACTTCTAATTACCCTAAATGTATACACGTTTTAGGCATTGATAGAATCCAAGATGAGGTTGCGATATGCATTTGACAGTTTTTTAAGTACGAGAATTGATCTTTTAAACAGGTAATGTAAATTGTAAAATTGTAAAGCATCCATACTTTTTCTTACATAACAACAGTACCTACATTTTCTAAAATAACATTTCCTTCCGTACTACAAACATTACCAACATGCAGCAAGATAAACAAAGAACAGTACAGCATCAAATATTCTCCCACAGAGGTTCCGTGTTCGGACGAGTTACGTACGACACGACACGATTCTCCGGGGCAGTTACACGTACGACCGGTGCACGTAGCGCGAGACGCTGACGAAACTACGTGTTTTCTATCAGCACTTACCCCGAGCCAACGGTCAATGGTTGAATTCAATTACTGTGGTCTTTTGAAAAATATACTTCGTGTATATGTGAGCTATAGAAACTAGTTAAATATTAATAATGAATCCAGTTTTATTGTTATTAGTTTTATAGTTTTATTAGAGAAAGGGCATTGACCGTTTTAGCATGGCAATAGCGTTCAATGCCCTTTCCCTAATATGTCTTCAAAGGAACCATATCAATAAACTATGATTTCTTTTTCATGAGTAAATAAAGTTCAAGTTTGTTCAAGAGTCAAAAAGCCTGAATGTCTTAAATTCCGTTTTTTAAATTAATCAATCAATAAAAAGGTGGGTCAACGACCGCTAATGCCATGCTGAACCGAAACTCAGCTAATAATACAACATTGGATGAAAAACTGTCAATTTAACCTCTAACTATGAGCACAAAGTACGTAAGCGGCGCGGCGGCGCGCCGCAGACAGAGGCCACTACGAAAAATGCTTCATTTTGCACACACACATTGACATTACGATTTTACAGGAAATATTAGGCAATATTGGACCGAGCTCAGTTGCGGCACAAAATAGAAAGTATACAGAAGGTTCACTCCCGCCGTTTCGAAAATTGACAGCTAAATTTGACAGATTCACCTTAGTGAATCTGTCAAATTTAGCTGTCAATTTTCAGCAACCTTAGTTGCTACTATATTGATTCCGAATTTTAAAAATGAGTAAGTTGTTTAAGTTACAAACATAAATACATCGATTCGTCTAAACATACATCATAAGTATCATGCTTACATACCTTAGAGGGTAGACAGAGCATCAAATATCCATTAGAGATCACGACTCCACATAAGACGAAGATGATGATGAAGATGGTAACAAGACGTAACAATGGTGTAATAATAATCCCAGCAAAAACATACAAATGTGAAAAGCACCAAGCTCGACAAAAATATAAAAGTGAAAAAAAAGTTAATAAAATCAAAAAACCTTAATTATCACAAGCATATTTGTGAGCTGGATGACTTAAACCATTTTATTATGTCAAGTTTCATACTATTTCCAATTTCGTCTATGGACTTAAGAGAAAAAAGACGAGACGCGTTGCATGGCGAGATATAGATACGCTACGCATCGGTAGCGGATGGCGTAGCAGTTCTGCTACGGCGTAGCTGCAAGGCCTACGCCGTAGCAACAAATACTGAAAGTATAGAAATCTCAACAATCTTCGGCATTAATTTTTACGTGATGTCTTAATCATCCACATAGAACGTAATAATAGATTTAACATTAAAACCATCGAGGTAGAAATACCCACTCCGAACCCGATCAGTTTTCACTTCAAGAATTCCCTATTGACGTTAAATTCTACGGAAACCCAACGTATCGGAAAAACTAACAGCTTTAATAACTTAAATAAATCGGAAAAATATAACGACAAACTTTTGCAATGCTATAGAGAAAATCGACATCAGAAAAGTTAACGCATTAGCTAACTTTAACCATTATAGCTTGTTAAAAATATTATTGGGCATTCTGTTAGCCGTTTTTATAATGGCTGCGGCCCATCTGGGATGGCACCCACGCCTTTGGGTAAACAAAAAAATAATTAGCGGGCAAATCTATGGTAACAATTATGACGTAAAGCTTTTATTAGAGACGTCAGTTTGACTGACAGGGCTCGAGGGTTAAGAAAACCGATTTTATTATGCCCAATATTCGGTTATAAATGCTGACTATTCAGGAAACTTTATCCTAAAAGGTTTAAAAATAAACTTCACTCCATTATTTCAATGTTTCATGAACGGAAAGTTTGTGTTTGTCTTGTTTAAGGTCACTGAATATTTATGCTTTTTATTGTTGAAAACCTCTGAAATCTGAAGTAGGTAAACCTTAGTGTAAATATTTAACTATTTATACTAAGGTTAGCCTACTCAGTAAGGTAAACGTATCTTGCTTAGGTGAATGAAGTTAGATAATTATTTGGTTGGAGAGTTTTTTAAGTGGGCGTGGATGGCCAAACCCATGCCAAATCTGAAATTATGAGGAATAGGGAATAACACAGAAGGGAGTCATGAGTCCAATATAGATGAATACTGCATCATTGGATTTTCGAAAAATCAATATTTCTAGCCAGGAATCGAACCCATTGATTTTGGGGAAAAAAACACGCTGTATTATTACACCATCCGATAGTGTCGCTTATAATGATACAATTCTGGTAAGTAATGTCATACAGCAAACTTAAGGAAATGCCTTATTTCTAACAAAATACCGATGCTACTTAATAATTCCATGGAATACCTAACATAATTTAACTTTTTTTTTGCTATACTTAGCCCCACACTAGGAATTTCTTCCTGTATCGAGGGTGCGTTTACAAACATATAAACTCACATAAACAACACCCAGAACCGGTACACCTATCTGTAGCTCATACAAATATTTGTTCCGTGCAGGAATCGAACCCGCGACACGCAGCACAGCAGTCAATTGCTCAACCACTGCGCCACCCGTGCTCCCATACATTAAACAATTATTATACTATAATTTCATTTCTTGAGTGTGTTTGAAAATAATTTTATTAGTTCAAATACTAAACACTAGCAAGATTGAAAATTCTGCCGGTGTAAATCACCATTCACATTACACAACCCGGAAACACTACAACTATAAATTGAATTGGATACCAATCTAATTATATTCCAATTCTATTTCTCAAATATACAATTACAAACTGCGCCATAAATTATCTACTCATCTGAACAGCATAATGCTCACATTTACTCAGACGGTTTAGCTGAACTTAGCTGCATCATTCGTTAGTCAGCTTAGAGTCACCCGGTACTCCATTAGCGAGCACTAGAACTGCTCTACTATAAAGCTTAGTTTTCACGCGCTGAGTAAAATCACTTTACTTTGTGTTGCCGCATAAAACAACGATTACTTTCTGTCTCTGGTAGACAGTTTTTTTTGAGGCAACGAGAATGAGTTTCTGATAATAGGTGGAGATATTGTTTGCTGTTGAAGATTTGGACGCTAATATGAACAGCGCTTCTATTTTTATTCATAAGTGTTTGTTTATTTTATAGACAAACATACAATAAAAAGAAAAAAAATGGCAGCCAAGAAAATGGCGCGAATTTTTCGAAAACATTCTAATGTGATTGATATTTCGTGATTGTGGTCTATAATATTGGTGATGTTAAATAATTTCAGTGATTATTTCCTCATGAAATAACAAACAGTTGGTAACTAATGTTGCAGGTGTTAGTTTACCATGTTTGGAAGGTATGTCCGTTCAATTACCGGCTAATTAACTACACGACACTACCTAATGAATATTCGTCCATCAGCCGCACGCACCATTAGATAGACATGAATGTTGTACTACCTATCTTATAAACCTATAGCTCTGGTGTTTACATAATGTAGCAAGGCACTTCTATCGTCTTAATGCATAAAATCAATGTTAGTTCAACAGACACGGAAAGATTTCCGATCAGGGAAGGGCAGTTCGAAAGGAAATTTTAATAAATGTTTTTGTTAAAAAAGTCGGTTTGCTGATCCAGATCTTTACAACCATTGACTCTAGTTAAATTTCAAACTGATTTTCAATAAAACACGATGCAACCACGAATCGTGAATCGTGTTTAAAGGTTAATGTTTTTAAGGTTTTTTTATGGTGAAGTTATTTTCCTTTAAGATTGTAGGCACTTACCTACATAATTTTATTATATATAATGTTTATTCATTTAATGTTTTTAAGGTTTTTTATGGTGAAGTTATTTTCCTTTAATATTGTAGGCACTTAACTACATAATTTTATTATATATAATGTTTATTCATTTAAAAACATTGCAGTACATGCTGACAGTTTACAGAAATTGTTTACCTTATAGTGTACTACAATAAAAATGTAGGGTGTGGTGCTGCACTCCTAGCTAGGTTAATAGATAACCTGTGTTAAGGAGTACAGTGCCGATCACCAAGGAAAGAAACGATAAAATCGTACACAGTATGTATTATGGGTGCTCGACAAACCTCTGGGCCGCCCCGAAGTCGGCTACAGATGTGCAATGTGCGGTGCTGTTTTTGTATGAGATTTCCTACCGCGCATATTGTGTACAGGGGGAGTCAACTCCTTTCCCAGTTAGTCTCAAAAGTCAACAAGGAGTTGGTCAAAGGATGTATTTACCTAGTACGTAGATGCAAAGGCAAGCTGAGTACCGGTCGCCGGATGGTCGGCTATCATTACTACTTGCCGGCCACTGGCAGACTTGTGCACAAAGCGAGCCTTTGACTTTAGATATCATTCAAATATAATGCTACTACGAATATTGAAAACTAGTACAGAGGCAACAAAGCGGGCATGCACTCTCATCCACAGTACCAACAAATGTGTGCATAAAGTTTTTTGTTGTACCGAAAATAACCAATTTTAAGTCCTTTCTTTCTGTCTAATAACGAAATTTTGGTATGAATATCATCTTTAATGTTTTAGAAGTTAACTATGTTTGAAATGCCTACCCTAACTACATTGCTAAAGATTCATTGTTAGAGTAATACCCAATGTCTACTCTTTATCCCCGGGATCCGTGTTAGATATATTCGCTTAAAAGACAGTCTGATGAATTAAAAGTTGTATTCCTAGATTTTCATTCATCACTGGAATTACCCACTTCCAACTACGCTTCTAGTTTATTTACTGATATTATAAAAGAATTCGATCTCTTTTTTCAAATAACAGAAATTACTGTATTATCAGCATTGTTATATACAGTATTATGAACAACAACTCTCGGAACATCCGAAGCCACTTTGTAAAACGAAATTACTTAAAACAAAACTATTGTTTCCTTGTCAGGCAACAACAGCAGGGCAATATTGCACATCTTTCGTAGTTCATCGTTTTTTTTTTACTCCAAATTTTTCTTTGTTACATTCGTATATTTTAATATGTATTTTAATTGTTTCTTTTAATTATACTAAATTGCTGTAATTTGTTACTTAACAACCGTTTTAAATAAATAAAAATAAATCTTGTTTTCTTTTTCTAAGAATCACAATTTAATTGTTTTGTTTATACTGACGGCATCGGTGAATGAATACGAAATGACAGACTGCAATTCTGTATCTATAATAAGTACAGCAGAATTACAGACAAACATCGAGGAGGTGTCACCGAAATTTTCTTATTTTTCAAAACCCCGTGGTGTGATGTAACAGTAGGCGAGACTAGTGTTATTGATCGGCCATAAATGTATTCTACTAAAAGTATGTATTTTCGGTTAAAAAATAATTCCCATTCTAGTTTTGAACATGGCCCTCTTGCCGATTAAATAATTGCACTGGCATTAATGTAAGGAAACATCAATATAACCAATAGGTACAAGATAAAACAATTTTGAATGAGGTAGCCGACTATGAATTTCATGTATTTACTAAGACTATAACATAACTAATTCACATTCAAAATCTCAACTTTGCCACAACTCTAAAGTTATCTTCAAAATGTTCGTCTACCCGCAAGAACCGCCCAAAGTTATTGAACTCGTTTTAGTCACAACTTAGATATTGAATTTAACATTGCTGACTACTTAACACTGAACTTCTCGAAGAACTTGCAAACTTCAACTATAAAGTATCTAGAGATGTCAGGTCTTCGGTTACTATGGAAGTTCAGGTAGAAGTAAAATGATTAATGATTGTTTGATTAGTGAAAAGGTATTGAGGGACAAAGGTATTCAATATGGGTACTTCGACCCATCGGTTACTTGGTAGACCGCACTTAACCGCATTAATAGATGTATGGGTCCGTCCTAATATCCAATTAAGGACATGGACCAATTTTTCGACTAAAAGTCTCAATTATGTTCCGAGGGTTATGTATCGCACCATATTAAATGGATTCTGTAATAGCTTCCGCAGGTCGGTTAGTAACAGACGCGACGGCTTTACATAATGATACCTTTCAGCTATCTTTTCTCACCTTAAACATGAATTTGTGCACACTTAGACCAGTTGGTATCATAAAAAAAGTTATTGCGTACGTTATTCTACTATCTTCTGATAAAAACAGATGACATCACTAGTTCTCAGATATTCATCGAAGGTCAAGATTTCCGAAGAGCTCTCGATAGGCACTCCCCACTCCTTGACTACTTATAGCTCTGGTTCACAAATCGTGATCATTTTGTAGGGGATGCAGATCACAAGATTGTTAAAGATTACGATTCCAGTAGAGATCGAAATATGAGTGAATCCCAACATTTTTTAACTCATTCTCTTGAACATGAGCAATGAACCAGACTTAAATAGTCACCGACTCAGTTAACAGTTACGTGTCGCCATCTATAGATCACATCATACTAATATTATAAAGGCGAACGTTTGTGAATATGTGTGTTTATGTTTGTAACTTCTTCACGCTCAAACGGCTGGCAGATTCTGTACGAAATTTGGCACAGAGATAGATTAAAGTCAGGAATGGCATATAGGATAGGTTATATCCCGGGAATATGTTCCCTCGGGATAATTTTCGACCTTCACGCGGGCGAAACCGCTGGCAAGAAGCTAGTAGGTACTAAAACTATTTGAATATTTATTTAATACAAATAGAACAGCCGGAAACCTAAATGATTAAAAATCACACTATCACGATAATATTATAAAGGCGAAAGTTTGTGTGTGTTTGTATTTTTGTTACTTCTTCACGTTCAAACGGCTGGATGAATCTGGATGAAATTTGGCACAGAGATAGATATAGTCAGGAATAGTACATAGAATACTTTTTATCCCGGGATTACGTTCAATCGGGATAATTTCCGACTTTCACGCCGAAGAAGCCGCTGGCAGAAACTATCAAATATCTAAAACCAAAAAGTAATACTTATACGTAACGTTAACTTTATTCGTTATAAAGCCTTTTACTCAGTCTTCTCGCAAATCGCCAAACATTCAAACAGAGGCCAGGTGCGCAGTACTCATAACCGGCGTGTGTGTATGACTAGATGTATGAATGTAAGTGAAGCAAAAGAAGTATGTAAGGATCGTAGCAGGTGGCGTTCTGTAGTTTCTGCGTACTCCCATGAGAAAAAGGCGTGAGTTTATGTATGTATGTCTAACGGCTCGTTCAGGACCTTGCCGTAGCCATTATCCACCAGGTATCCACCATGCATTCAGCAAACTATAATAACAAACAGTAAAAAAAACCTTACCGTTCTAAAAATAGCCAACCTAATTAGGTAACTTCCGTTATGGTTTCATTATGCTATTTTATGTATAAGCTATCTACCGACGTTCTCTTTGAAATCTTCCAACCACAATCCTAAAAGGTTGCCGTCCAGACTCGCTCGGAAAACTGAATTCAGTAAAATCTCTAATTAAACTTTTTGCGGTAAGCGTTGGCTTCTGGCCGTCTCAATCTAGAAAACTAATAATTACACCTACCTAACATAGTTTGGCACCTACAAAGTTCTGCAAATCTAAAAACTTAGTTGCTTTGTTTTCAGAAGCGAACATTGCTCTTGCTGTATAACTTTGCCATTTCTACGTGGGGCATAATATCAATCTTAAAGTGTTACTAATAGGAAAATCAAGTTAAATTTCAGTGAAAAGGTGACCAAATTATAACCAGACACTGAGAGTTGTTGCTAATCGAGCTAAATAGCGTACATTTCGGGAGGTCTTTGTCCAGAGTTGTAATTCTATTCTATGGAAGTATGGACTGATTAGTAATGAACATGAAGAAAAGCTACATCGGCTGTTTGATAGAACAAAAACATGTACCGCTACAAAATAAACAAACCATATACCGTCAGAAATAAATAAATAAACTTTACCTGAGTGTGGTTATTTACTCGGGTACCCTAGTCATACCTGCCGGGTCCGATAATACGTGACGATCGCTTCCTCCTTCCGCGAGGCCGCCATTATCGATGTACTGGAAAAAATATGGCGGTATGCCTTGTCAGAGTAGATAAAAGTTGTGTCAATTGAACTGAATGGTTATTGTTTCAGAATATGTACTCTATTTGCATAGAGAAAGGTGTAGAGTGATTGTTATGTTATTGTAAAGATATTATACAGTTTATGTATCAGTTGCCGTTAGAATTAGGTGATGTTGTTGTCATTCAAAAGATATACATGTGGCTAGCGTATGGCCTGAGGCTTCAAACAGAGTTTGCCCGTGCGGAAAAAAAAACCGCCGCTTCTGTAGATACAGGGCGGGCGCGACGGATTTTTCTAACGTTCCTCTATTGCTTGCTGCGGCTAACAAAAAAATCGACCAACCACATGCGAGATGAAAGACGTGATGTGGATTTCCGTCTATGTGATTGGTCGATATTTCATACTCTTTGCCCTTTGCCTTGCCAAATTCATTACGCAATAAGGCTGCAGGATGAACATCACGGATGCTAACGGAGTATGTAAGGATCGTAGTAGGTGGCGTTCTTTAGTTACTTTTACTATCCCTATGGGAGAAACATGAAAATATTAAAAAAAATGGTTGTCTGTAAAGTCGGTTTACGGACGATAGTTAAACGTTACAACGTCATAACAAAACATTGATAACAATTAACGTTACAATGAACGTAACGTTACATTGAGCGTAACGTTACATTGAGTCATCCTTTTTCGTGCGTGCAGCCGGCGTTCATCGATTTATTAGACGTTGTCACGTCAAAAATTGTAAAAAAATGCGAATTATTATAAAAAGAAAGTGCGTTTACCTACATCTTCGAGTCTTTGGTTAACTTTTTAGATATTTTAGCCACTTTAAATGCGTGGCATTCATTAGGTCGTCTATAGTACAGGTGTATGAGGCGTATGACCACTTGTGGTTCTGGCCAAAAAGTGTGCTAAATGCCGTCATTACCGAATCAATTATAAAGACATTGTGTCCCGCATGGATACACGTTTCGGGCACTCAAGGGGTCTAACACAAAACAATACTTTTACAAAAGAAGCAGACTTTAGAGAGAACCACTATCAATCTGTCTATATAGCCGTTTGCCAACTATATTGGGGTCTGCTTCTAGTCTTGCCGGGTTTAGCTAAGTACCAGAGTTTTACATGGGGCGAATGCCTATCTGATCTCCAAGTAACTAGACATACCCACTACAAAGTGAAAAACGTTTTTATCAAAAAAATTAACCGACGCAATAACGAACTAAAATACACAAAATAAAAAATCTTTTAGTCTAGCATTTTGAGTTGGCACCAAACAAACAAATATGCAAATTAATTACCTAAAGCGTAGAATGATTATAGCTGGGTTAATCTTCGTTGATTGTTTGTTTGGCGCCGCTTTAAAATGCTAGACTAAAAGATTTTTTGCTTTTAGTTCGATATTTCGTCGGTTAATGTTTTTGTAAAAATATTTTGTTTTTCGCTTAATTTCAACAGAATCGGTTCACAATTGAAAATTCAGAGGGCAAATTATCAATAAACCCTTTTTTTCTACCTTTAGGTTGCAGCCACTTCGCGCGGTGTGGAGAAAATAGGTGCGGTGCCAACTAATAGAATTGCATAAAAACTCCGCTCCGTTTTAGTGGACAGGGATTTGAAAACTAGTTTCAAAATTCATATATAATTACGCGGAGCAGGGCCGCGAAGATGAGAAACAGAGCAGTGAGGCGGAGCGGGGAATCGGAGTGGGGAAGCGGAGCGGGGAAGCGGAGAGGAGAAACGAGTGCAACCGATCTCCACGTATCAAATTCAAAACCATTGTCATGGTGGATGAATAACACTTATCAACTAAAAACTCAAATACGGAAAAAAAAAAAAAAAGAAAAAAATAATAATAAATAAATAAAATAATAATAAATAAGTATGAAAAAAAACAGTCCGCTACTCCACTCCGCACCGCATTTCTTTCTCTCTCCGCTCCGCTACCTAGTTCCGTGTCTATGGACAGATACAGTCCTCAACCCCGCTCCGCATCTCCGTTCCGCTGCCTCACTCCACTCAAGTGGACAGGCAACCTTATGAGGATCTTATTTTTGAAATTTAAATGAGACCAACTTTGAGTTTGAAATACACTTTCCAATATAAAATATTCACGTTTGTTGTATGCTCACTTAAATATTTATTTTATTCTGTTTTTAGTATTTTTTGTTATAGCGGGTACAGAAATACATCATCTGTGAAGATTTCAACTGTCTAGCTATCACGGTTCATTAGATACAGCCTGGTGACAGACAGACAGACGGACAGAAGAGTTTTAGTAATAGGGTCCCGTTGTATCCCTTTGGGTACGGGACCCTAAAAAGGATAACGTACCTACTTACACTTATGAAAATTGTTACACGTGTTTAAAAGCTCACAAAGACACAGTAGGTCTATGTAATATATATAAAAATAAATAAATAAAGTACAAAGACTTTTATTTCTTGCTTATTCATAATACAATTTCAATAACAATGTGCATGCAAAATTATTCACAGTTTCAAATTTATTTTACAAATTTTTGTACATTTAAAAAAACAATAAGAATAATATGGTTAAATCTTGATTATTTAGATGTACAGTAAATATTATCTTATTTTAATAAATATAATATGATTAAAAATTTAAATAAGATTCATAACACAATCATAGTCCTACCTATTGTTAAATAATTATTAGATTTGGAATGAATGTTATATTGGAAAAATTAAAATAATAATATTTATATTGATTTAATTATTTAGATATATTCAGATTTTGTTAGCAAGAACCCTCTCAATGAAAGGTAAAGGCCTCCTCTGGAGATGACCATGTACTATCTGTTCTCTGCCGCTCGCGACGCGACCATTGAATACCTGCTACTTTTATGATATCGTCTGCCCAGCGTGCGTTTGGTCTTCCTCTTTTTCTCTGTCCTAGTGGACCTGCCCATGATATTGTCTTTGTAGTCCAGCGATTAGAAGAGGTTGTTCAACAGTGGATAACATACACTCGTTAGAAATGCTGATATAAAAATACCAAGAGTTCAAGAGACCACTCTACATTGTCTTTATCGACTACCAAAAATCATTTTATTATCTGCTCCACTCATCAATATGGGAAACTTAACTCTCTCAAGAAGTGCCACTAGATTACATACAATTTCTAAAAAATATCAACGAAAACAGTACTAGCAGAGTAGAGCAGGAAACTACAGGGCCACCCATACAAAGAAGTAAAGGTGTACGGCAGGGAGACCCACTCTCGCCAACTATCTTCATAGCGGTGCTAGAGGTCATCATTGGCAAACTAAACTGGGCAAAAGTAGGCATAAATATAAATGGATGTTACTTGAATCACTTGAGATTTGCCGACGACATAGTCCTGCTATCCGAATGTACAAGTCAACTACAAGTAATGATAAACACTCTACACGAAGAAAGTCGGAAAGTGGGCTTAGAAATCAACCTAACAAAAACTAATATCATGACGAACCATATTAAGAATTCTAAAATTCATCTTTAACATATATCGATGCCTACATTTATCTGGGAAAGCAAGTTTCATTCAACCAACAAAATAACGAACTGGAAGTAGAGAGAAGAGTCAACATCACATGGATAAGATCTGGAGTCTCAAAGAAATACTCAAAAGCGATATGACCATACCGATGAAAACTAAAGTCGTGAGCACCTGCCTACTCCCCTCATTAACATACGCCTGCCAAACTTGGAAATACACCAGAAAAGTAAAAAATAAAATTACATACTGCCAAAGGAGTATGGAGAGAAGCATCTTGAAAATTAAGAAAATCCAAAAGATCCGCCACACTGATATAAGACAGAAAATCTAAAGCCATTGACGCTCTCAGCTGCTCACAAAAACTTAAATGGCGATGGGCTGGACACGTGACGAGGCTTAGCGATAATCGCTGGACTACAAAGACCAACAATATAAATATCGGTTAAACAGTTATTTGCTACTTTAATACTTATAATTTTTTGTCTGTAATAATAATAACAAAACTGTCTATACTTTTAATTCGGTACCTGTCCCTAAATATTCGCCCAACGTATAAATACTTCCGCGAAACGATCAAGTGCACTTGACAAGTCTCACGTGATTGATGGTTTCACCTGATGGGGGACTTGACGCCCATTGAAGGTACCGTCACGTCCGATCCAGTGCGCACGCCACTGTCACCTACCGATCAGGGGGGTGACCATAAGCTCTTAGAGAGGTATCAATTTGAGATCGAGTAAGTGACAGATGTATACAAATCAAGTACATCTGTCCCTTATTCGATATCAACTTGATACCGCTCTAAGAGCTTATGGTCACCCCCCTGTACACTAATTATCTAGAATTATCTGCTTATTACATTTTTTCTCCTGTTTTTCCTACCCTTAAAAAAAAACTTTTTTACAAAAAAATACTACCGACTTCCAAATAAGAAAACTACAAAGTGAAAAATAACTTTATTTTTGGAAGTCGGTGTCTTTCGTAGGTACCATTTTTTTTCGTTATGGACACCGACTTCCAAAAATAAAGTTATTTTTCACTTTGTAGTTTTCTTATTTGGAAGTCGGTAGTATTTTTTTGTAAAAAAGTTTTTTTATTTTTCACTTTTTAGTTGTACCTACCTAATAGGCAAGTTGTTTAGTAAGTTTCCTATAACGCCAGAATAGATTACCCGAATATCATGAAACTTGAACAAAACCGATCAAATGAGAGATCTGCTTACCCCTTAAGAGCATACTGGCGTGATGTTATGTTATGAAATGGTATAAACAATAAACAGACATGCGATTTCAGCAGTCCCGAGAGATTTGCCGTTATTTATTGAAGATTTCTGTTGTATATCTTCGAAGTTCTTCATCAGATCTTCACCAAATTAAAATGGGACCAATTTCGGAACATACTCTTTCAAACAAAAAAAGAATTTTCAAAATCGGTCCACAATTGACGGAGATATCGGTGAACATACACAAAAAAAAAAAAAAAAAAAAAAACATACAAGAAGTCGAACATAGAACCTCCTCCTTTTTCGAAAGTCGGTTAAAAAAAGGTCGATTGCTCCTTTAAGATCATCGAAATAAAACATCAAAATAATACCTGATTATTATTATAAGGCCCTATAATAATAATCAGGTATTATTTTGATGTTTTATTTCGATGATCTTAAAGGAGCAATCGACCTTTTTTTTGTCAGCATACTCTTTCCATAGTACAGGAAAACCCCTGTAGAGAGATATTAGCAATAGGACAAATTCGCGCTCGGTATTTTCTTTGAATTCTTCGATGTTGCGGCCACAAATGAAAAAACCTTGTCAAGTCCTGTCAAGTCGCGTCAAACGCAAGCGCATCAAGTCCTGTCAATAAAAATTTCTGTCAATTGCTATCAAGCCGTAGACCGCTTGACGGTAGCGTCAAGTGTGCGCGGTCAACGATCAATATTCGCTTCAATCACGTAGACTTGTCAAGTGCACTTGATCGTCTGGCGGACCCATAACAAGTCAATCAATAATTTTCAGGAATAGGACAAGATAGTTAGCTACTGCAGTTGGAAAGAGCGCGCATCATGCATGCCGTCTGGCGGCGCCGCCGCGCCCAGCCTGATCAGAGAGAGGTGCGTTAGTCGGCCGACCGCTGTCGCCCGAGCGCGAGCATTACGCGTGTTTCGCAACAAAATGGACGATGACTTAGAAATTGAAATTAACACCGAAAAATTAATTTCGTTGATTAAGGATCAACCCGTAATCTACGATACAACGTTGCCCGCACCAGACCATAAGGAGAAGCAACATTTGTGGTTCAGTATCTGCAAAGAATTGGTAGGAGATTGGGAGGAACGACTTCAGCTTGAGAAAAATCAAATAGGTATTACTGCTAATTACGTATTTTTTTCTGATTTGTTTTTTTTTTTACAAATTGGCACACCTACCTACCCGTTTTCATTAGTACAAGGACACCTAAATGAATTTGTGCTGTTGAATTTTCAACGCTCGGCTTAGTGCCCAGAGTTAAAAATCGATCAATGAGCTTTTCTTTAGGCTTTCATGTGGGTGTCGACTGAAAACGGGCATTTAAAATAGGGATGTTACGGAGGTATGATTCCGATGGCGAAAAGTCGGCACTTCCGATTTCGATGTCGGTTCCGAAACTTTTAAATCGGAGGTCGAAGCGCAGCGGCGGCGGCACGTGGCCGTAGACAACGCGTACAAACTTGTTTATAAAATACTGATTGCGATTTTTTTCAACGCCTATTTAGGTGCATGTGTTTGAGCTGAAATTAGTAAGACTGATTAACAATGTACATTTTATTTTATTAAACCTGCTTTCTCGTAACACATCTTTCTACAGCCTCCGTCTCCGATTCAGATTCAGATTCTGATAAACCAAATTTAAAACCTCCGATTCCGACTTCGGTTCCGGTAACATCCCTAATAAAAATGGCGGCGCTATATGACGGCGCGTGGCTTAGCAAGTTTTCTTTTTTGTATTTCGGTTTGTGAGGATGTAGATACCATACTACATTGTTATATGACCTCAATAAAATCGTTATTCGTCGTCGTCGTAGTCGGAATTTAATTGATTGAGCCGGTAAGCTATAATATTATCATTTGTAGTCCACCACAGGCGCCATCTTACAGTGTTGCTTCTAGTAGTTCTGGTGTATTTATAATTCTCGCACGGACCACAGTGCTTTCGAGTAAGTTAAGTTTAGGTACTAGTTAGGTTTATTAGGTTATATTCTAATAAAACAGCCTGAAGTTGGGTGCAATATACAGGGTGTTTTTTAGGGTTGCCAGGTGTCCGGATATAGTCAAGCTTTTTTTTATTATATGCCTGGCTAAAAAAATTTCGGTGACCGGCCTGTCGGCCTTTGTTAGGGCGGTTACGCACTACACGTCCGTATCTGTGATTTGAGTTCAGAATTCAAAATTTTCTGAATTATGACGGATAGAGTTCGAATGCGTAAGCTTTGCTAAAAGAAGTACTAGGTAGGTACGGCTACTTCGGAACCGAAATTTCACGGACACGAATCGGATGTAGAGCGTAACCACCCTTAACCCCTTGTATGCCGTAATTAACTGAAACAATTAAAAAGCCATTGTGTGTGAGGGTTATGAGGGGTTAATGACTGTCATCAGGGGGGTGAACATAAGCTCTTATAGTAAGATTATTTTGAGATCGCGTAAGAGACAGATGTATACAAGTCATATACATCTGTCCCTTACACACACTCAAAATAACCTTACTCTAAGAGCTTATGGTAACCCCCCCCGGAAGCCTAATTCTCATTATCAAACCGTTTATCATTCAAATTGCAAATTGTCAAAAATGACGGCATGCGATTAGACTATTTCTTAATGTTTTGCAATTAATTGTGATACTGTCTAGAAATAAGATAATTGGTATGCTGATTAATCAAAATAAGCAACCAGTTTTTTTTTTGTAAACGTTGTGCACAGAATAACTAATGGCGTTGGCGTCGAAATAGATCGCGCTTTCGTTGTGTCAGTTGTTCTATATCACGATGCGACCATGAAGGTTACCTATAACTTCATGGTGCGACGCGCGACGGCGCGGCGGGTTAGTCTTTCTCATCGCTAAATTATCGCAGAATTAATGTGACAAATTGTTAAGCACGCGTTATTTGCTGTGATTGGTTGAATGAATTTTCAACAGCCAATCACAGCAGATAACCGAAGATTACTCATCGATTACTTTAACAACCCGATAATCGAGTGTTAAGGTTACACTAGTCGACGACGGCACGAACTATTTTGTGCGCGGGGTTGAAATGTCTGCTATCTCATCCGACAACTCGTGCGAAAGAGATAGATGCTGTGATGAGCACTAAGAAGCTAGTTCGCGTACGAATTAGCACTTTTCAAGTTGGTAGCGAAATGGATGATGATTTAGGACGAAAACAGACAAAACAAACCTTTGGGAGTCTAGTTAACATGAAAAAACGACTAAATGTATATTTTCAAAATAAAATTAATTGCATTGTTGAACTACTAATCTATCCCTGTATGGAGGCCGTTTTGCAAAGTTCCTTCTTCTTATGGTAATTATTGTCGCCCAAAGATGCGTTAAAATTAATGTTAAAATATGGAACTTTCGACGCTCATAACTTTCAAATATTTCTCTTTTTTACTTTTTTGTTTCTATACAGGGCTAGATAATGATGAGACAAATTGATATAATTTTTTCCTTTCTCTTGGCTCCAGAGAGAGGAACCTCCTAACAATGCGAGCCGTGTCCAGCAGTACTAGAAAATAGAAATCTATATCTATACTAATATTATAAAGAGGTAAAATTTGTAAGTTTGTATGTAGGGGGTAATCTCAGGAACTACTGGTTCGAATTGAAAAATTCTTTTTGTGTTAGATAGTCCATTTATCGAGGAAGGTTATAGGCTATATAACATCACGCGACCAATTGGAGCGGAGCATAAATGAAAAATGTTGCAAAAACGGGAAAGAATATTACTTTTTGAGGGCTTCAGTTGCGTGCGCTGCGTAAACGGTTTCAGTTATGCAATCATGTATGTAGGGTAGGTGTAGGGTATGTGTAGGGTAGGTGTAGGGTAGGTGTAGGGTAGGTGTAGGGTAGGTGAAGGGTAGGTGTAGGGTAGGTGTAAGGTAGGTGTAGGGTAGGTGTAGGGTAGGTGTAGGGCAGGTGTAGGGCAGGTGTAGGGCAGGTGTGGGGTAGGTGGAGGGTAGGTGTAGGGTAGGTGTAGGGTAGGTGTAGGGTAGGAGAAGGGTAGGGGTAGGGTAGGTGTAGGGTAGGTGTAGGGTAGGTGTAGGGTAGGTGTAGGGTAGGTGTAGGGTAAGTGTAGGGCAGGTGTAGGGTAGGTGTAGGTAGGATAGGGTAGGTACGTAGCCAGTTGACGGGAGCGAAGCCGCGTGGGACAGCTAGGATAAAAATAAAAAAAATAAAAATAGAAATCATTATTATAAAGGATATAATGATTTTATTTTTGTAGGTTTTTACATGGTTCATAAGCATATATTTACTTTCTGTTTTACACAGCTAATAACGTTATTTAAGTAATTTTTCAATGGCATCTGTACAAAAAAAAATCTGTGCCAAGTACACTTTATAAGTTGGGCGACTATTACTCGTAAACTTTTAAAGCCTCTTATGATTTAATTTATGTATATTTTTACATGGATCATAAGCATATATTTATTCTGTTTTACACAGCTAAAAACGTTATTTAAGTAATTTGTCGAAGGCATTTGTACAATATTTTTACGGTTCCAAGTACATTTTAAAAGTTGGTCGACTATTACTCGTAAACTTGTAAAGCCTTCTTATCTGTGATAGTTTTCCTTTTAATTTCGTTATATTTACTACTGCCGTGATTTTTTTCACATAGCCAAGACCAACCATTTTGCTGGCAGGGGGGGACACACTTGACTCTAACATAAATTTGCAATTTAAAGTTTAATTTTACAGATCTCTGAATCGAAAAATGGTTTTAACAATCCCGTAATATTTTTGAATGACCTATCCAACGATACCCCACTCCATGGGATAGAAAAGAAAAAATAAAAACTTCCCCTCTTTACGTCTATGAGGAACCCCAATTTATTTATCTTTTTATGATTTTATTGTATCACTTTGTCGGAATTATTAATATGTATATCCATGCCAAATTATAGCTTTCTAGTACTTAGAGTCTCTGAGCTAAGCTGCGGACGGGCATACGGACAGAGCGAAACTATAAGTATTCCTTGTTGACTTCAGAACCCTAAAAATACTCTGCTATGAGGATATAATAGAAGATTTTACTCAACAGAAATCCCGAAAGAAACCACTATCGTAATCGTAACCAAAAAAACAGCAGCATACTAATATCATTAATGACATTATATTATATATTTGATTACCCATAATAAATAGAAGATCATAGTAGAAAAATGCTAGTATAATTCGCTTTCTTTACTTTCCAAAATTACCCCAAATTCTTGAGTGCCCAAGGGCCTAGTTTAAGAAGGCCTCGTGTATAAAGGTACAAGGATTTTAAAAGAAACAGGAAAAAGGTAGGTACATACAGTAATTGAAAATTGAGTTTTTTTTTAATGATGTCAAAACATTCTAAATAAGATAACTGGCCTTTTTACCAAATTTTTGCCAATAGTTTAACTACTGGTCTCTTCGATTTGCCGGTTTTAGAACCTTGCAACCACGACTATATCCAGCAATAGTATAGCTGACAAGGATCCAATCCATCAAGGTATATAAAGCGTAAGGGCCTATGCACACACTTGTGATTAGGCCGGTACACCTAAACCTGTATTTATTTTTAACTCACTTAAAAAGAACTTAATATTTTTTTATTATATTATTATGTATTATTACTAAAAGGAGCAGTGGTGGCCCAGTGGTATCGGCCGCGACTTACAAGTTGTAGGTCGTGGGTTCGAGCGCCTGGCTCGGGTGCTTTACTTTGTGTAAATTATTTCATCATCTCTGCTCTCAAAACGGTGAAGGAAAACATCGTGAGGAAACCGGCATGTCCTAGGACCGAAAATTCGAAGACATGTGACATCTACCAACACGCACTGGGCCCGCGTGGTGGATTTCGCCCATTCCCTCTCACAGAGAGGAGGCCTGTGTCCCAGCAGTGGGAACATTAATTGGCTGATGATGTGATGTGATTACCCAAACAACTTTTTAAGTGTTCAATAAGCTCATGGTTGCTTTCTGCACTATTGTGTCGCAAACTAGATTTCTGAATTGTGAATTCAAGTTGAAAACTTTTCAACCTCGATAACAGCACATGTTTTACTTAAAAGAGAGTTTGAAAAGTACTCAAATAAAAATTCTAAATTTAGAAACCGGGTGTAAGTTTCTGTTTTAGCCCTAAATTCTATTCTCAAACAATGATCATGCTGGAAACAGGATATCTAGGCCGACGTAAGCATTCTTAAAAAAATACTTTAATACTTAATTTTCATCTATTTCAGGCATAAAAGTTTACAGCAGGTGGAAAAATTTGAGGACCTGCTTCAGAAGGGAGTACAACTTACAAAAAGAAGAGGAAAGAGCGCTTAAACACGGTAATCCTTCCACACAAAAAAAGCGCAAGAAATACGAATTCTATGATCAGTTACTTTTTCTACTGCCGTCAGTGTCATTAAAAAGAAGTTCTTCAAAAATCACCGAAAGACCAAAGCAACGAAAAATGACTTCTAGAGGGGCTTCACCAGTGGTGTTTGAAGACAGCTCAAATACGTTCAGCCCACCGACATCGACAGGCGAACAACGCAAGGCCATTCCATCAGTCCAAATTGCTGGAAACATCCTACCATCAATACAAAACTTCACAGTCAGCGCTGGTCAAGCTGCCCAACCAATGGCAGTAGATCAAGCTACCCAACCGATGGCAGCAGGTCAAGATGCCCAATCAATGGCAGCAGGTCAACGAGCCCAGCCAATGGCGCCAAGACAAGCACACCAGTCTTTATCACCAGGTCAACGAGCCCAGCCAATGGCATCAGGACGAAGAGCCCACCCAATGGCATCAGGGCAAGGAGTCCACCCAATGGCACCAGGACAAGGAGTCCACCCAATGGCACCAGGACAAGGAATCCACCCAATGGCACCAGGACAAGGAGTCCACCCAATGGCACCAGGACAAGGAGTCCACCCAATGGCACCAGGACAAGGAATCCACCCAATGGCACCAGGGCAAGGAGCTGTCCACCCAATGGCACCAGGGCAAGGAGCTGTCCACCCAATGGCACCAGGACAACGAGTCTATCTAATGGCACCAGGTCAAGGACTCCACCCAATGGCACCAGAACAAGGACCCCACCCAATGGCACCAGGTCCAGGAGCCCATCCAATTTCACGACTAATCGATGAAGACAGGCATTTCCTCTTATCGTTAGTACCAGCGCTCCAACGAATGTCTCGTTCCCAAAAACTGAAGGCGAAAATGAAATTTTTGCAATCGATTAGTGATGTTGAAGCAGAAACTCGGGAGACGTTGCAGAGATTCATTTGTTTTACTCGTCCTCCTGCTCCCGTAGCTCCCGACGAAGACTTCAATTTACCGGAGGCATTTAGCGATGGGGTGCCAGTGAGACCGTTTGTTCTGCAACCGGACCATTCATATTACTTGATTCGTGACCATTCACGAGACGCGAATAAGCGAGCTCGAATGATGCCAGAAGCGAGGGGCACAGTACCACATGAAAGAGTCGAGACTGGCAACTCACAAGATACTGATGATGCTAAATCACACGAAAGCATTGTGATCGGTAGCTTACAAGAGAACACCGAGATCGGCAACATACAAAATACCGCTGGGGTCTACAACTTACATGAAACCTTCGAGGTCGGCAATTCAGAAGAAAACGTTGCGATCGGCAACGCACAAGAAACCGTTAAGGTCGGCAACGCAGAAGAAAACGTCGAGATTGGCAACGTACAAGAAAGCGCTGGGGTCAGCAACTTACAAAAAACCGTTGAGGTCAGCAACTTAGAAGAAAGCGTCGAGATCGGCAACGTACAAGAAAACGTTGAGGTCGGAAGCTCGGAAGAAAACGTTGAGCTCGGCAAGTCAAAAGAAAACGAAGAAGTTGGCAACTCAGACAAAAACGTCGAGATCAACAACGTACAAGAAACCGTTGAGATCAGCGAAGTACAAGACACCTTCGAGGTCAGAAACTCGCAAGAAAATGTTGAGTTAGAAATCGCACAAGAATATATTGAGATCTCCACACAAGAAAACACAGAGACAGGCAAGGAGCCAATGGATATCGCTGTTGCCAAAGATGAATTAATGGAGAATTAATCAGATTCCGTTGCTTATTTTTAATAATAGTAATAATTAGTGTCTATCTTTTTAAAATTTACAGCAGTAACCAACATATTATGAGGTGGCCTATATTATCACCTCTTTTTACACTCATATTTTCTATGACATAGGAATAGTACCAAAACGCTTAGTATTTATTACAACCAGCGATTAGATTGAGATGTCGCAGAAAATGAAAAAGAATGATTTACGAGCAACTCACAAGAAACCGTTGATATCTGCAACTCACAAGAAATCATCGAGATTTGATTTGATTTGAACTGAAGTTAAGTTAGACTATACTGGTAATTTTAATATTATAATAATAAATGTATTCCATATGTATTCCCCATCAGACATATTATCTCTGGTTGTTCTCGTCTGGCTAACGGCGAGTACTTACACAGGCATAACCAAGTGGCCAGGTTATTCACCAGCAACTTGCTTTGAAGTACAATCTAGTGGAATCGGAGGTACCATATTACAAGTATGTGCCCGACCCAGTTCTCGAAAATGACCATGTCACGTTGTCACGGTCTATCATTACTGATAGGACTATTGTTGCCAATAAGCCGGATATAGTGGTGATAGACCGATTAACGCGCCGCACAATGATAATCGATATCACCATCCCACATGACGAGAACCTCGTGAAAGCTGAGAAAGAGAAACAAATCAAGTATCTTGACTTAGCACATGAGGTTGTCGACATGTGGAATGTGGACTCGGCGATCATTGTGCCGATTGTCGTTACGGCCAACGGCCTGATAGCCAAGAGCCTCGACGACCATCTGTCGAGGCTGTCATTGGGCGGTTGGATCAAGGGTCTGATACAGAAGGCAGTACTCCTCGATACGGCTCGCATTGTGAGGAGGTGCCTGTCTCTGGAGCCCTAACCACCGGTAGCTTGGACCCTGTTCCCGATACCGGTTGGCTTCTATTTTTTATATTTTTAAATGTTTTTTAAGTTTTCTTTTTTCTAATATTTAAAAATGTAATAAAATAAGAAAAAAGATAAATAAACGACATAATAATGTATTCCTATGTACTACTTATAAAAATTGACTATTAAACAATGTATCATCATGAGATGTCCTGTATTTTTAACATGCTTTTATTAGCTTGGTATGTATGTATCTATGTATCAATGTACCGGAATCTTTGAACGTGATTTTCACCCCCTTCAAAACGTCGGATTGATTTGAAACTTTGCACACTTATCAAGGACCGATGACAATGCCATAATTTAGTCAAAGTCAAATATATTTATTCAACTAGGCCAATAAGCGGCACTTTTGAACGTAAAACAAAAAAAATAAATTACAAGTAATAAAAGTTGATTCCGTGAGACCGTGCGCGTTTAAATAGTTTGTCCCATTAGCCTTACCAAGATCAACAGGAGTAGCGACTTTTTAGTTCAATTTACCATTAAAGCGTGTTTTTTAGTTTTTTGAACTACAATTAATTTGTTCCTTCATACTACCATACCATTATAATATCGTCAAACAACCAGTAAACATAACGACTGATAAAGAGATTGGTGGTGAAGAAAATGAAACAAAAATAGTCTTCGCATTATCTTCATATTAATATGAAAAACGTAACTTGTCATAAATAATATTATTTCACATTTCAGAATTCACAATTTCAAAAATATGAGCGAAAATAAATGAAGAAATATACAAATTACAATAAATAGAGAAATAATAAATGGATGCGGAACGACTCATTCATTGAAATAATTAAGACTCATATATTCGTCAAAGAATTAGCCTAATCTATCAGTCATTTGAACATAATTTGTATAAAATTTATAAACGAAAACATCAGAATGAATATTTAATTTTCACACTTGTTTGCATAGCCTGTTGTGGAGGATATAGCACGACCAAAAAGTATTGCATGACCTAAAACTTTAACATTGAGAACACTCATCTTAGATTATACAAGTTCACTTAAATTTAATATATCCCTACCTATGACGAACATGTTTGAGGCACAGGTACTAACAATGAACACATAGTGACATAGTAACTAGCAAATAGGTTAGGTTAACTTTAAACCCCTGACACCCATAACACAAGTTCAATCTTAGCTTGGGTGTCAGAGGTGTATAACTCTGTGTTATGTAGAATTCTAATTTAAATTTAAATCTTAGTTTTGTTAAACCATATAGTGACATGGAATTGGAACTGTATTCTGGCAATAAATGTTTTATTATTATTTATTATTAAACAACAGCTCTCATTATGTCGTAAATGGTAGAAGGCCCTTATCGAAACCCAAACTGGTTGTCGTCTAGGTTCGTCCCTCTGCACAAGTGGCAGTCGAAGTCATGTTTGATTATACGCTCGAACAGCTTGCCTAAAGACACCGTCAGATAACAAAAAAAAAGTCGTTAGCAACTGTCTACTAATGTATGCCAATATTTCAAAACGATACGAAAAAAATGTAAAGGCAGTGTCGCTTACAAGACTAAACAAACATATCGCGGCAAGGGGCGTTCTTGACCCTTTCACTTGGCATTCAGTAATGAGTTAATATCTTGTAAACGTGTGGACCGATTCACATGATTTAAACGGATACAATGGTTCTACGCCTATACCTTTCATTTCAGAAAATTATCAAAATATCTCCAACAAAAAACATGTTTCAAGTTACGTAATTATTCGGTTCAATGACTTTTATTTTTTTGTTATCTGGTGGAAACTTAACCTTGTTCAGCAGAGCTATTGGCCTCTAAGCGGACGGTGGACGGACAGCAAGGCGCCCCGCTTTCCTGAACAGGACCCGAGTGATAAACTGGCCCCGCTTATGGCGCCTCGAAAAGAGTCCTAGTCAGAGGCGGCTGTACTTTAAGTTCACTCGTGCACTGAACTGCCAGATTTAAAAAGGTTTAGAAATGAAATAAAAATGTTTAATAATATCTGATTAACGATCTATTCAATATTTACGAAATTATGACGAACAAATTTAAGCTCTTTTCTAAAGTAATAAGACGTATATTGCTGTAAAAAATACTCCCCGTGCGCTAGGCTAAAGCGCACGGCGAGAGTTCATATAATTCTATGAGAAACAAGCGAAAACGCCTGGCGCGTGAGACAGAGATAGTTCAATAGAAAATGTACGGCGAAATATGACCATTCTCGTGCGCCGCACCAGCGAACCGAAGATTACCGAGAGCGGGCGAGGTTTGACGAACGAAATTTATCTTAGGGTCGAGTACCAACATTAAAAGTTGTACAACGACGTAACTAGATGGCGTTGGCGTCTAATTAGAAGTCGCTAGCGAGATGGTTTACCGATTTACATAGGCTCCTGTGAATTTTAGCAAATCTTACACAATTACCCAGTGAGACGGCAAAGTGCACTACCACTACTATGATCCACCAGCCGCCACTGGTCCTAGTTACCTAATAAGAGAAGAGAGCTGAGACTATGTCTGCCAGCAGCTGTAGCTCTAGACTCTCCGTAAGTATAAAGGAAAACTTAAAACAACAGCGAACTACATCCCAAAACGACTTGTCCATCTTTTGCCAAGCAACCAAGTGTGAAAACACCTATTACGTCAGAATATTAAAGCGAAAATTATAAATTACACCAATAAAAGTATCAAAATAATGTACAATATTCGGCCATCGTCACTGATGGCTCAAATTATAGAATAAACAAATGAGCAAAAAATTATATTAAGCTACCTTGCTCAAAATACTAAATTATTCGTATGGTTTTCAGCGTTTGACATCTTTTCAGATAAATTCGCATTATAACTAAACGACAAGACTCGCAGCAGTCGCGGTCATCAAAGGTACGAGTAGGACCATCCATAAGTTCCATACTGACTCTCATGTCATCTCGCACAATTGTTTTATGATTGCGCCTGCGACGGAACTTAGCGTTTAGTATATTAACAGTTTTTGTCCGATAGATGGAGCCCTCATCATAACTAGGTTACGAATATATCCGTGTCCCATTTTACGCCGTGCGTATTGGAATAATGAAAACTAAGTGAATTTATAGTTGTCGGCACGTAACTTGGCGAGAGTCGACACAAGGGATCAAATGACCAACCGCGTCGCGTCCACGTCCCGTTCGCTCTATATGTTAGTTGGTCAGTTCGCGCAATATGCGCGAGTTATCCCCACTATACTGTGATTTTTAATTTCGTGACTAAACTGACATTTGGGGAGTTGTCACTTTATCGTTACATAAAAATAGTGTCGTATCCTGACTATCCTTCGTGATCGAAAGTTGATCGAAAATCGAAGTAGATCGCAAATGGAACTATTTCACGGCAAAAAAAAATACATTTATTAAGAAACAAGCGGTCCTTATTAAGTTTCTACTCATTTATGTCAAACTTCATTTTATCGATCTCATTTATTTTATTGTTGATTTCATATTTAACACGATAAAAGTTTATGAACTATGTGCATGAAATACTGTTATATTTAAATATATAACGTTTATATTCATAAAACATTTATTTACACCAATTAGTAAAATTAAATTGAGGAGTCATGTCACATCGATTCGATGAATCACTTAAGATTGAGCCTTACTCCATGTTTGCAACATGTACAAAAAATAAGGTCATTGGCAGCTGTCAGGTCTACGAAATAAAAATCACAGTATACGTCAAAACCTTGCCTACTTACATGCCGGAGACTATATCTGTCAAGTTGTTTTAGCAGACAATTAATTGCCTTTACATTAGATACATCAATGTAAGTCGGTATCACATCAGTCTAACTGACAGGTTGGGCTACGAAAAAAGCGATGAACGAACTTTGATAATATGATTTTCAGCGTAAATAATTACTTACAATCACACAATATTTATTTATTGAAATCTTACTAGATTATTGACAAAAAAGTCTTAAGATTGGAGGTATAAGCGCACAACCATTTCGTCAACCCTTTTTTTAGTCCTCCAACCGCTCTTTTCGTAGCCCAACGAAATTACGTCAAAATATATATTTATGGAAATGGAAGATTACATTTGCACAGCGTTGGCATCAAGTACATTATTTTATAAAATATAGCCGACAAGCAATTATTCCGAAGGTACAAGTATTAGAATTAGTTATTTACATACAGTCATACATTGAATGCGTTATCAAAAGCTACCTGTTATATCATCATCTTATGAGACTCATTCTTATGAAAGCACAAAACTCATTTCTTGTTTTCGTTTCACATCACTTTTTTTTACAAATTCTTCAATATTTAGGAATATAGGAAACAACAAGGAATGCCCGTACTTCCCGTTTTAAATTTACTTTGTTTTAGTCCGACTGTGGATCTTATAGATTCATATTTTTTAAGTCTTTGGTCGTCATGGGCGATCCAATTTTTTTTACCCAAACGCCAAGACTTATCTAGTATTCCCTAACTCAGAAAACGACGCTTTGATCGTTTCTGGGGCATAAGGAAATTAAGTATATTATATTAATATATTAACTTAGCTATGTTTTGAGTCTTATTCAAAACATTAGCATACAAAGCTAAGGGTGCTCATCCACCAAATACGTGCGAGGTATTGAGAAGGTTCGTGAAGAAAATGTCTACAAATCGGATCTCTACATTTTCTTAGCCAGGCTTAGCGCAGCCATAGATTATATAATATTAGCGTACAGATGCCTCATCCCATACAAAGAAACCGTGCCGACGTAACTAGCGTTTTTCGTCTCATTATACATCTAAGTACATCGATCGCGTTCGATGCCGTTTCACGGCTACAGATGGTGTTAGCAGCGACTTGCAAGTAAAAGGGTTTTCTCGGTTCGTGTCAATTTTTTTGAGCTAGCTAGCTTTTTACGTAGAAAAAATGACAGAGCTCGCCTTTGTGCATGAATATTGATTTCACTTTGTGTTGTGTGACGGATGTCGATGTGTTTTGTACAGCAGAATAAAATCCTCTATGCATACTTGCGCCGCTACCTCGTATAGCTTTGGTGGAAACAGTTAAACATATTCAGAGCACCGCTACGCATCCTCGCGCCGCCGCCTCATTACCTCTTACACATATTTGGTGGATAAGCAGCCTTAAAGATAGAAGAGGCACATTACATTACAAATTATAATTTATTCATTCAAAATATGTGTCGACAATTGGTAACACAGTTTAAAAAAGTAGTTTGTGTTACCATACTTCAACAGCCACCACTTTAATTAAAAATACCAATTATTTAATATTCAATCAAATTTTGACCAATATAAGTCATTTGAATAACAGTATATAATAAAATATACATTCATATTTCAAAAATACCAAATGGTTCGAACCTTACAATAGAATCAATACTGATTTTATCAAAGCAAGAACATGAGAAAATAATAAGACATCCACTGCCGGACAACGTTTACCAATAAACATGATTCCAATATACTCACGCATATAAAACGTCCGTAATATCAACAACTAACTAAATTACACTATTGTAGTTTGACTACATTTCGCTAGTTTCACAAAAATATCCATTTTGCGAGGGGTTCTAGCACCTCTGTCGTTGGAAACGCGTATCGATATCTTTGGGAGAGATACTTGTCAAAATGTTACATATGAAATATACAGTTACTGACAATTTACGATGACTTTAACAGGATTAAATTAAAAATAAATAAATTCAATAACACTCCTCGTAGATTTAACAATTTGTGAACTTATTTATGTACAATTAAATACTTAGATCTACACATAGTGTCGTAATATCATAAGGTTTCTGACTGGATAACTTACTGTCGACTGTCGACTGAATCACAAGCGCTACTACAACTAAACAGACACTATCGTCTCATACGTTTGTGCCTGTGGCCCTTGCGGCATTATGTGAACTCGTTAAACTGCGCCAGAGCCGTCTTCACCCTGAAATAGAATTGTTACAGTAAATACAATGCAATCGAAAGCAATAACTAATGGCGAAACTGTACTTGGTCGTGTTTACTTCATAGAGTGGCAAAAAACTAGGGGACATAGGATCTTAAGAAGAGTGGCAAAAAACTAGGGGACATAGGATCTTAAGAAGAGTGGCAAAAAACTAGGGGACATAGGATCTTAAGAAGAGTGGCAAAAAACTAGGGGACATAGGATCTTAAGAAGAGTGGCAAAAAACTAAGGGACATAAGATCTTAAGAAGAGTGGCAAAAAACTAGGGGACATAGGATATTAAGAAGAGTGGCAAGAAACTAGGGGACATAGGATCTTAAGAAGAGTGGCAAAAAGCTAGGGGACATAGGATCTTAAGAAGAGTGGCAAAAAACTAGGGGACATAGGACCTTAAGAAGAGTGGCAAAAAACTAGGGGACATAGGATCTTAAGAAGAGTGGCAAGAAACTAGGGGACATAGGATCTTAAGAAGAGTGGCAAAAAACTAGGGGACATAGGATCTTAAGAAGAGTGGCAAGAAACTTGGGGACATAGAGGGTCTTAAGAAGAGTTGCAAAAAAACTTGGGGACATAGGATCTTAAGAAGAGTGGCAAGAAACTTGGGGACATAGAGGGTCTTAAGAAGAGTTGCAAAAAAACTTGGGGACATAGGATCTTAAGAAGAGTGGCTAAAATAGCTGCCGCACATAGGTGGCGGTCATCACTTACCATCAGAATATTTAAGTGGAGACCGGGGGCACCACAGGTGCGATCTCTGCCGATTTTAAAGAGGACTCTCTTAAATTTTTGTTTGAAGCAGTCCATGTCGTAGCTCCATGCAAAGACTTTAGGATCCTATTTTCACATTGAGCAGGTCATACTTACTTGTCGAACCGGAACGAGGTGATCCGGCAAAGAACCAAAGTTGTCGTCATAGCTCATAGAATAAGAAAGCAAGTGGCAATGGGCCGTCCATATTATTCGTAGAAACGATGACGGTTGGGGTAGTCGTATTCTTGACGGACGAACGCCCTCAGGCTAGGTGGAGCGACGATCTTCGCTGGCGATGGCTGGTAGCAGCTAGATGAGAGTTGCCGAGAAACAAGGTGAATGGCGTGCGATTGGAGAGGCCTATGAGCAGTAGTGAACTGCTGTAGGCTGATAATGACGAGGATGAATCACTTGTCGTGCAGATGAGCGGCGTCGTGCTATGCGCGCAGCACGCCCAGGTCGGCCAGCCGCGCTTGCCGGGCCGCGGCGCCGGCCTCGCCGCGCCACACCAGGTTGTACTCACTTGTCGTGCAGATGAGCGGCGTCGTGCCTTGCGCGCAGCAGCTTGAGCGCGCGCAGCACGCCCAGGTCGGCCAGCCGCGCTTGCCGGGCCGCGGCGCCGGCCTCGCCGCGCCACACCAGGTTGTACTCACTTGTCGTGCAGATGAGCGGCGTCGTGCCTTGCGCGCAGCAGCTTGAGCGCGCGCAGCACGCCCAGGTCGGCCAGCCGCGCTTGCCGGGCCGCGGCGCCGGCCTCGCCGCGCCACACCAGGTTGTACTCACTTGTCGTGCAGATGAGCGGCGTCGTGCCTTGCGCGCAGCAGCTTGAGCGCGCGCAGCACGCCCAGGTCGGCCAGCCGCGCTTGCCGGGCCGCGGCGCCGGCCTCGCCGCGCCACACCAGGTTGTACTCACTTGTCGTGCAGATGAGCGGCGTCGTGCCTTGCGCGCAGCAGCTTGAGCGCGCGCAGCACGCCCAGGTCGGCCAGCCGCGCTTGCCGGGCCGCGGCGCCGGCCTCGCCGCGCCACACCAGGTTGTACTCACTTGTCGTGCAGATGAGCGGCGTCGTGCCTTGCGCGCAGCAGCTTGAGCGCGCGCAGCACGCCCAGGTCGGCCAGCCGCGCTTGCCGGGCCGCGGCGCCGGCCTCGCCGCGCCACACCAGGTTGTACTCACTTGTCGTGCAGATGAGCGGCGTCGTGCCTTGCGCGCAGCAGCTTGAGCGCGCGCAGCACGCCCAGGTCGGCCAGCCGCGCTTGCCGGGCCGCGGCGCCGGCCTCGCCGCGCCACACCAGGTTGTACTCACTTGTCGTGCAGATGAGCGGCGTCGTGCCTTGCGCGCAGCAGCTTGAGCGCGCGCAGCACGCCCAGGTCGGCCAGCCGCGCTTGCCGGGCCGCGGCGCCGGCCTCGCCGCGCCACACCAGGTTGTACTCACTTGTCGTGCAGATGAGCGGCGTCGTGCCTTGCGCGCAGCAGCTTGAGCGCGCGCAGCACGCCCAGGTCGGCCAGCCGCGCTTGCCGGGCCGCGGCGCCGGCCTCGCCGCGCCACACCAGGTTGTACTCACTTGTCGTGCAGATGAGCGGCGTCGTGCCTTGCGCGCAGCAGCTTGAGCGCGCGCAGCACGCCCAGGTCGGCCAGCCGCGCTTGCCGGGCCGCGGCGCCGGCCTCGCCGCGCCACACCAGGTTGTACTCACTTGTCGTGCAGATGAGCGGCGTCGTGCCTTGCGCGCAGCAGCTTGAGCGCGCGCAGCACGCCCAGGTCGGCCAGCCGCGCTTGCCGGGCCGCGGCGCCGGCCTCGCCGCGCCACACCAGGTTGTACTCACTTGTCGTGCAGATGAGCGGCGTCGTGCCTTGCGCGCAGCAGCTTGAGCGCGCGCAGCACGCCCAGGTCGGCCAGCCGCGCTTGCCGGGCCGCGGCGCCGGCCTCGCCGCGCCACACCAGGTTGCCCGCCACGAACAGTGCGGCTTCCTGCAGCTTGCTCTCCGGATGTGCCTGCACACCCATCGAAAAGCTACATTAATCCTTGCCATTAAATGAAAACATGCAAAACCGCAATTCCCAAAAAAATACTTTTGTTTTACACACCTGCTGAAACTACATGACGAAAATTTGGAGTGTTTACGTCTGCAATGCTTTCATTAATAACATAATATGGTTGAAATTTTTGCACGTTTTGACGTAAGCGTAAAAATCGGGTCCACGAAACTCCAACCTTCTTTTGTTGCGACGCGTAATTTTCGACAAGGTCGGTCATAGGTTCTGAATACGTCAAAGCCTTTAACGCCGACTTGGACATTGCCACAGGCTTGCGCAGCCAGATCTGGCCTATATAATTTTACACATTACAATCACGGACAAAAAGCAACACACACTCGCTCCATACACAACTTCGTCTTGCTATCTGCGTAGTTTACTCCTTAGCTTGTGGGCTTATGCACATTGATGTTGATGTTGCATTAAAAATTTTGTACTGTATGCCAATCAAGAGCGCGTTTGAGTTCGATTTTTGCTTGGCAGTACCATTAGACACGGTTCACTTATTCACACGTTCGTTCACTCTGTTTACATAAACACATACCTTCCGTCGCCTTTTGCACCGCCCATTGAAATGCTCTGGCCAGGTACTCGGTCATTGTATGCCCCCAGGACCGTTTGGATCCTTGGACCTAGGGCCAACATCCCAATATATGATCTTCGACATTCTTGCAAAAATGAACATTGAGTCACTTTAACAGAAACGTCACGTCATTTACGATTATTAGGTTTTATGATTGCAGGGAAAGGAACTTTGTTAAATTTGGAAGTGTTTTAAAAGTGTTTGTGAACGTCTAATACAATAAATACATTTACTCTGTCTTCCATAAACTGTTTGCGCTTGGCATCATACACATCTTCAATGTATGTATCGATCGTAAATAATATGTGTTCTTAATATCGATTTCATCGTTTTTAAATACTACGGGACCAATGTGCTAGCAAAATTGAAAAATAATCACAATCACACTTCGCACATTCAAGCAGTATTGAGCTAATTCTATTAAGAAATTTATTCATTCCAACCAGCACTATGAATGGACTGCAACACACGTTTGAAATATAAATAAAGCAGTGAACACATTTTTCTTACATCAGAAAATGAGAGATTCGCGTAGTAGTTGAAGTATAGCACAGCCTATCTTAGTCCTTACCACAGACCACGGAAACGCCGCGCAGGGACTAGAGAAGCCACTAGTAATAATATCCGTGCCCGCGCAATTAGACTGTGACAGACATTGTTCGAATAAAGAACATGCATAAAAGATATATTTGTAATCTAACTAGTTTATCAATAAATATTATACAAAATATAAGAACAGTGAAAACTGTAATTAAAGTAAACTATATTTCTTTTAAGGGTTCCATACACAAAGGGTAAAAACGGTATCCTATTACTGAGACTTCAGTGTCTGTCTGTCTGTCTGTCACCAGGCTGTATCTCATCAACCGTGATAGCAAGACAGTTGAAATTTTCACAGATGATGTATTTCTTGTGCCGCTATAACAACAAATACTAAAAACAGAATGAAATGAATATTTAAGTGGGGCTCCCATACAACAAACGTGTTTTTTGTGCCGTTTTGTAGCGATAATGATACGGTACCCTACGTGCGCGAGTCCGACTCGCACCTGGCCGGTTTTTTGGGTATCCGTTCCTCAAAAACAGGAACCTTTATAGGATCATTTGGTTGTCTGTCTGTCTTTTCGTGTGTCAAGACTTTATTCTCAAGAACGCCTGGAGGTATCAAATTCAAAATAAAATCATGTACAAAATGTCTCAATCAAAAATGTCTTAATCATGTCTTCAATCTCTTGGAGCTGTAAAAAATCCCCTCCTGATCAGAAAGTCTAAAGTACCTAAATGTCCAACAGCGCGAAACGTCTAATGAGCAGTAAGTCTAATAGCAGAATGTCTGTATAGCAGAACATCTATATATAGCAAAAAGTCAAATTCTCAAAATGTCTGGATACTCAGGCACAAAATACAACACACACAATGCATCGGGAGGGAAACGGACACGGCATTATAGTTTGTACATACAGACTCTTTAGTCTATGTGCTCGTAGCGTACATAGACTTTTAAAGGTGACTGACACTTATTGTCATGAATGCTATTTGTTTACCATAAAGGTCTATCCACACATATCAGGGCCGTGCCCGGGACGTGGACGGACCGTGCCCCGTCAGGGGCTCAATAAAATATCGGTGGGTACATTTTATATGAACTAGTTCACACACGTCCGTGCACGGACCAGTGACGGAGCTTCAATGCCTGGGCCCGACCCTGTCACTTCCCGGGCACGGCCCTGATATGTGTGGATAGACCTTTACTCAATTGTATATTTCCTATGTTTTTGTAACTTTTTCTCAAAAATCACATAGGGTATCAAGTTGAAATTTATATCATATCAAGTCTGCAAACCCTTGAAAAAACTAAACGTCTAAATCAAATCAATCAAAAAATACGGCTGTGCATAAAAAAAAAGAATCTTAGCTTATTTACAGTTGGTAAACTGACCACGACCTTTGTCGATGTATGGGGACAACAGTTTTACAACTGCAAAGTTAATTTTGTCCCTCAATCCAGTTTATCTTTTCGTTACAGCTCGGTGCTTTCATTGTTTATGAACTTTAGTAATGTTACCTAATTATTTTGGTGAATGCAGCTGTGTGCACGAAACACTCGGTGCGCGAGTCCGACTCACACTTGGCCGGTTTTTTGTATGGGCGTCACGTTATTTGACATTAGATGCCACGTCGGATTTCTTCTTTCTAATAGTCAACTTTTATACTTTAGAATCTCGTCGCTGACGAAGATATTTTAAAAATACTTTCATACTTATTTACTAGAGCTAATAAGTATTTTATTCAAAAAATAAAAACATGACATGCGTATTCCCTACTATTATCACAGACCGTCACTTTTTGTAAATAAACGGTGATGCCCACTGACATCTTTGGTTTGTATGGAAAGTGCTGACAATTTCGACTCTAGCAACGGCCAACGGGACGTCTCCGTGCTCTGTGGTCTACCACTGGGTTACTGCAGATATTTTTGTAAAGTAACCATGCAGGAGGGAAGAGGCTGGTTTATGAAACCTTTAGGGATCTCGCTTGCAGTTTTCGAATGAAATATAAAAAAAAAACGTAAGATCATAATGAACTACTGATTGGAACAACAATGAAAATAAAAGAAGACATCCAGATCTATGAATTAAAAATAACTAAATATAATGAAAAGAAGTTACCGAGATTACCCCACTGGAAATAAAACCGCAAAGTCCGGTTTATGATGTCTGTACTGACAAAAAACTCCCAGTGACAGAAAATATGAAGGGAAACCGTTTTTCCAGGTATGGTCATGTGATGAGGAGGGATGAAACCCATGTTTCATCCCCCTTGCACTAAAAGAGTTATGAATAAAAATGTCGATAGATGGAGAGGGAGGGAAGGCCAAAGAAAAGATGGATGGACTGTGTGAGGAATGATATGAAAGAAAAGGGAGTCAGTGATGGCGTGACAGAGGGCAGGACGGTATGAAAGAAGAAAACGTGTTGCGCCGACCCCAAGTAACATGGGATATGGGCAGGAAGATGATGATGTCTGTACTGAGGCTACCTACATGAAGTCTATATTCTAATATTTTTCTGAGATTTGTGCACTAAAACTGTTTAATGATATATTTGTAGTCTGCTTATTTTAAGCTATTAACTGATAAATCGATAATCTACTATTTCTACTGTTTGTATGCCCAAGTCATCTGCTATAAGTAAATTATGTATCATTAATACATAATTATGTATCATTATTTAATCATTTCTGAGGCCAGAAATACGGGGTGGGATCCCAACTATCACCCTGTTTTGTTTGCTCCACGATTTTTTTAAACTCAGATTTTTTATTTCTTAGACTATACCACAGATAATATAATACTAGCGTACAGATACCTCATCCCATACAGAGAAACCGTGCCGACGTAACTAGCGTTTTTCATCTGATTAATCTTGTTATTTTTATAAGTACATCAATCACGTTCGATCCCGTTTCCCCGGCAATAGATGGTGTTAGCACTGTTAGCAGCGACTTACAAGTAAAAGGGTTTACTAGGTTCGTGAATATTTTTTTCTTTAAAAACGTGCAAAAAAATACTATAAAACGAACCATCACTGTTGGTTCGTTTGATAGTATTTTTTTGCACGTTTTTACAGATTTTTGCACCAAAATGTGTTACAATGTAGATTTTAACAATCGAGTGGAATGCCTCAGAAATTTAAAAATGCGCCATCTATTGGCATCAATTTTAAATGACCCGTGCAAATAATGTTTGAAATGTGAATTAAGAGCCCAATATTCCATAATTTTGTACTTTAGAGAGTTGATTAAACAAGAACATACGATTTTTATGTTCAATTCCAGAAAAAGTTAATTTTCTGGAATGATAAATTCTATTGAATTGTGTGTACATGTCACGCCATCTAATGAGATTTATTTGAACCAAATTTTCTTTCTTAGCAATGAGACATTTGGTAGGATTCACATTATCGTTACATACATAAAGTTGTGTAGTCTGAGTGATCGAAAATGGAAGTATGTCACGGCAATCTTTTTTTTTAAACTAGCTTCCCTTATTTAATTTCTAATAATTTATGTCATGCAACATTCTATCAATTGTATTTTGTTGATTTATGACAATAATAGTTTATATGCTTATATTTAAATCTATTACGATTTCATTTCTAATAATTTATGTCAGGCAATATTCTATCAATTGCATTTTGTTGATTTATGACAATAATAGTTTATATGTTTATATTTAAATCTGTTACGTTTATATGCATAAAACATTTATATACACCAATTAAATTTAGATCTATTTAATAAATTGACTACAAAACTATGCTCCGCGCTTGCAACATTAAAAAAATAAGGTCATTGGCAGTTGTCATTTCGATCAATAAAATTAAAAATCAGAGTTTAAAATGACCGACCCTGTAGGGTCAATTTAAGATTAGTGTACTTAGGGCCGATTTTACCAATGAAATTTATCATTGAAGAAATTGGCCCTAAAATTGCAATTGAGTTATGCTGTAGTTAGCTAAGCATTTCTTAACTGTAAAAAGCATTTTTATAAACGAATGAAAGAGTGAAAGGTGAAGGAAGAAAAGAAGATGGCGATGGATAGAAAATAAGAAAGACGTGTCTATGGTGTGAAGGTTTATTAGTAAACCGTTGTTTGACCCGAACCTGGAGATCCGCACACTACATTTATTTTCTTACCAGGTAGTCAACAAGTTTTCTGAGCACATCTTCGTTGGCCATTATGAGATCCTTAGCCATCTCTCCGTCGCCAATGTTTCCGAGGATGCATAGCGCTTGTTCCTTCACCTCAGCCGGGTACGATCCTTCTAGTACCACTATCACAGCCTGTTGACAAGAAGACATATTCTGTTCATAGTTGCATTGAGAATTTGCGAGTTGAAGCACTACACCACAGATAATATAATACTAGCATACAGATGCCTCATCCCATACAAAGAAACCGTGCAGACGTAACTAGCGTTTTTCGTCTGATTATGATGATTATTTTTATAAGTACTTCGATCGCGTTCGGTTCTGTTCCACGGCTATAGATGGTGTTTGCTTAATATGGTTTTCTCGGTTCGTGACTATTTTTTCTTTAAAAACAGTGACGATTTGTTTAATAGTATTTTTTGCACGTTTTTACAGTTTCAATGTACCAAAAGGTTATTACAAGACAAATTAGAGCCTAATATTCCATAATTTTGTGCTTAGGAGAGTTGATTAAAAAAGAACATAATTTTTACGATCAATTCTAGAAAGTGTTAATTTTACACAAAATTCAATAACAATTTGATGCATATCGCGCCATCTAGTGACATTTATTAGAACCAAATTTTCTTTGTTAGCGCTGAGACCCCCAGACTAAACTTAGAGAAATGGAAGGAATGGGGGAAAGGCCTTTGTTAGCGCTGAGACCCCCAGACTAAACTTAGAGAAATGGAAGGAATGGGGGAAAGGCCTTTGCCCAGGAGTGGGACAAGAGGCAAACAAAACAAAATGGCCTATCGCGTTTTTTTATACTGAAACGATAGCACATTTTTTTCAGAGAAATACAGTCTTTTGATTTGGTAACACAAGACGAAGCGATACGCGACTGTCCATGCGACTGTCCATGCGACTTTTGAATACAATTTGATAGGTATGATATGTAACAATGTTCATTCGCTATCACTATACCATAAATCAGTGTCGTAACGCCAAAAGTCTGCTAACACTGCGTCTGCCATGAGCGTTACTATTGGACGTTGCAGTTCCGCAGCACAACGTTGCCCTTCTGCGGCCTTACTTCAGACGTGCGTCTAGTGATAACCGTGGACGACGTCAATAGGGAACATTACTCAATGCTGATTGAGCAGATAGCGGCACGTAAATAAACAGTAAACAAAAAAAATATAAAAAGCGCGGCAAAATCGGTATTTTTAACCGACTTTCCGAAAAGGAGGAGGTTCCATGTTCGACATTGTTTGTTTTTATTTTTTAGTTCACCTATTTCTCCGTCAATTGTGGACCGATTTTGAAAATTAATTTGGTGAAGATCTGATGAAGAACTTAGGAAATATACAACAGAACTCTTCAATAAATAACGGCAAATCTCTTGGGATTGCTGCAATCGCATGTCTGTTTATTGTTTATACTATTTCATAACATAACATCACGCCTGTACGCTCTAAAGGGTTACGCAGATGTGTACAACTCATCTTGGTACACTCTCAATCCATCAAGTTTCATGATATTCGGGTAATCTTTTCTGGTATTATAGGTACCTTACTAAACAACTTTCCTATTAAGTAGGTACAACAAAAAAGTGAAAAACCTTTTAGTATTTTCGTTACTTATATTTACATTTTTTGAAAAAAGAAAGCTTTACAAAAATTTTTTTTTTTTTTGTAAAAATTAATTTTTTACAAAAAAAAATCTACCGACTTCCATATAAAAAACTGCAAAGTGAAAAATAACTTTCTTTTTTACAGTTGTGATAAAGACGAAAAAAAAATATACCTACCAAAGACAGATTTCCAAATTTTTTTTTTAGTATAAAAGTTTTTTCCTTTCTTTTTTTCTGTAAATATAAATAACGACAATACAAAAAGGTTAAAAGCATACGCATGAGTATTTTTTTTTTTATTAAAAACGATCACCCAACCACAGGCGGTATGGTAGCCGTTATTTTTTCCTCCTTGATTCAGTGAGACTTCGAGCGGAAGAAATTGGCAGTAAGGTTCCCTATTCGGTGCGATGCTAAAATCGTTCTTATATGTATGTGTTTTTCTAACAAGAACTGCGGATAAATACCTTTACAAATAATTCAGCACATTATTGAGCAACTTACCTGCATAACTTGTGAGGAATATTCGCTCATGATGGCGTCTATGTGATGCCTGGTTGATAAGAGGTTGCGCAGTAACCCCAGTGTCTTCATAATAACCCGAGTGTCACTGTCGCCTAGCAACCGGAACATCTGTTCCGTGCCTAAGCAGCTTAGGATGCGCTGCTTTACTTTTTGTTCAGCCTGGAATTATAATAATACTGTGTTTAGAACTTGAACTAAATTTAAATTTGCGAAACTCACAATCTTTTATAAAATCAGTCGTACACAGACTCGCGCACGAAGGGTTCCGTACCATTATCGCAAAAAACGGCAAAAAATCACGTTTGTTGTATAAGAGCCCCCCTCAATGTATTTTAATTTAATAATTATTATTTTTTGAAGTGAATATACAACTAAATATTCTGTGAATATTTCAAGCGTCTACCTGTTGCCGTTATTAATATCGAGCAAAAATTAAATTGAAAACTACCCTAAATTGGGTCAGATATTAAAATTTATCGCGTTTTTTTTTTTAAATGTTTAATGACATTTTATTTGTTTGCAACTATGGTCCATAGTCTTACTTTATGCGCATTCAGTCATATAAAAACTTGAATAGCCAGTCAATTGCATTTTGGATGTAGACTAATGTCTTTTTTTATTATTATTTATATGCTCGCGCTTGACCACTGTCTCACCTGAAGGTAAGCGATGATGATTTAGTATTATAACCGCGGCGGCTCCGATAGTAATTTCTTTTTTAAAAGTCACCGTCAGAACAATAAAATCATTAAAAAAAAGTAAAAGCATTGTTTATTTACCTGAAAAGCCATATTCATAAGCGCCCAAATTCCATTCAATCTCAACGCCGCTTCGGGCATCTTCGTCAAATTACATAACATTTCTACTGCACCTATGAAATATACACCGATTATAGCATTTCCCACCGTTTATTTTACTATTCACAGCTTGAGTACTAATCAATATGGAACATGACGTAAAGATGAGCCAGCAGGAGGCGCCACTTTAATAAAGAGTAAACAAAACAACTCCACAAAAGCATGGCCGAATTTTCAATTTCGATTTTATACTTTTCGTGGAAAAATCAACTTGAATAATTATCATTACATACTGTGGACTTAATAAATATCGATGTCGATAGATATTTGAGCTACAATTCACGTCGCTTCACTATTGTACAGAAGAAACAGCGTCCACAAAGTATTGTTTTTTTTGTATGGTTGCCTGTTAATAATTATGAACTTGCTTATGTCAAAAGTAAAATAAATGGTTGGAAATAAGTTAATTACTTAGACCACAAACATTTGACGCAATTTATTAGCAATCAAATATCTTACAAACCTTGGTCTAACATTGGTTCTTTGGCCGGCGAGAATTCGAGGAGTAAATTACAGAGTGTGGATGACCCAACTGTGAGGAGTTCTGTTCCGGGAGACTCGGTTAATAGTTGCATGAGAGGCTTCCACACAGCATGGTCCTAGAAAATAATTATATCTATGTATTACCTATTCACTCCGATTTGAACCCTATTTTCGTTATACGTAACTCACAAAATTAAATGGCGAGGAAGAAATATTTACCTGGAATGTCGTTCGTAGTTGTTGTACAGATCTTGAAAGTGAGTGTAAACATCTTACAGCTGCTAATCTTACCTGAAAATCAATAATTTATTATGAGCACAGCTTTATTCAAAGCAATTAAAGCATAAATTCCATTATGTTATATAGCTTTTTTTGATTATCTGCTCTTTAAAAAGGCTTTTCTACAAGTTGCAAGGAGTATGTTATTTTATTGCAACTCGACGAATACAAAAAATGCGACATCTATCCTAAAATGAATCCCTATTTCCCTTGGTCACGCGTGAACGGCTGGACCGATTTCACTTATTCTTTATTTGTTGAGTTTGTTATTGTTAGGAGAAGGTACTTATGAAAAAAAAATTAGGAAAGAATGGTACCTTACCTACATAGGTAGGGTAGGTATGTAGGTAGGGTATGGTAGGTAGGGTAGTTAGGGTAGGATGGGTAAGGTGGGTAGGATAGGGTAGGGTAGGTAGGGTAGGTAGGGTAGGTAGGGTAGGTAGGGTAGGTAGGGTAGGTAGGGTAGGTAGGGTAGGTAGGGTAGGTAGGGTAGGTAGGGTAGGTAGGGTAGGTAGGGTAGGTAGGGTAGGTAGGGTAGGTAGGGTAGGTAGGGTAGGTAGGGTAGGTAGGGTAGGTAGGGTAGGTAGGGTAGGTAGGGTAGGTAGGGTAGGTAGGGTAGGTAGGGTAGGTAGGGTAGGTAGGGTAGGTAGGGTAGGTAGGGTAGGTAGGGTAGGTAGGGTAGGTAGGGTAGGTAGGGTAGGTAGGTTAGGTAGGGTAGGTAGGGTAGGTAGGGTAGGTAGGGTAGGTAGGGTAGGTAGGGTAGGTAGGGTAGGTAGGGTAGGTAGGGTAGGTAGGGTAGGTAGGGTAGGTAGGGTAGGTAGGGTAGGTAGGGTAGGTAGGGTAGGTAGGGTAGGTAGGGTAGGTAGGGTAGGTAGGGTAGGTAGGGTAGGTAGGGTAGGTAGGGTAGGTAGGGTAGGTAGGGTAGGTAGGGTAGGTAGTGTAGGTAGTGTAGGGTAGGGTAGGGTAGGTAGGGTAAATGAATGTTTGGCGTTTTTATGACAAAACAAAGTTTGCCGGGTCAGCTAGTTGTTTTTATATTTTCTAAAACCGATCTCAGACATTACCTAACATTAAACAAATATCTTACCGGAGCCTCAGGATTATTCATTCCATTGACTACATGCACCATCAAGCCGTGCGTCTCTATGATCCTCTTCCGGATATCCTCATCGTTGGCTCCCAGGGACGCGAAACATTTGAACGCACCCTGTTTAGCGGCCGGTGATTGACAGTTGACGATCTCTGCCAGTGACGTCATCAGGTGGTTTGAAATAGCTGCTAACCTTTGAAGGGATGTGTCTACCTAGAAATGTAGGAAATTTATGCTATTAGGAATTAGTAGAATTCTCGTCAGAGCCCAATTGCCTGATAGCTTCATCTCTCAGTATATTTGATTTCAATATTTACCACTTGCAAATCTGCCAGTAGATAATTTGAATATTTAATTTGCTAAGCGGGTTCAATGGTTCAAGGGAAGACGGTATAATATTTTTGGTGAGAATGTAGAATCACTTGTGTGTTAATATTTAACAGGTGACAGTATCAATAATGACGCAGGTGTGATAAAATTAAATAATTAATTTATTCTGTATGGACGTTTTCTGTCTGAAAGGAAATGTTTAAGTCTAAAATTTAAGTCTAGAATTTCGGCTATTGGTGAACAGATTTGGATGATATTTGGCACACAAATAGACCATGACCAGAGTCAATATAACGGGATATTTTTTATCCAAATAAATAATGTTTTCCCTCTAGAATTTGAGTAAAACTGACAGCTACCCCGTCCGATACTTAATGTTAGTACGGTGCCCCTATGCAGCACATTTAAAAAAAGAATGCTATGGTGCACCAAATCCCAAAAGATCTGCCCTTTAGAGGAGGACGTAATGAACGCCACTGACGCTGCAATTAACGTGGCTCCTACTGGGCCCAAAATATGTAAAGGGTTTTCCATCAACTTGAAACGAAGAAGTTTTTGATAAATCACGAATGTAACCAAGATGTAGTGTAGTTTTATTCATGAATAATGGTGTTCCCTTACGTGAGGCAACTGTCGCATACCTCTGCTAAGTAAGCTAAGGTCTCGGCCGCAGACGCGCGGATGTCCTCCGGCATGTCCTTGGTGCAGAGACGCGCCAGGCACGGGAGCGCGCCGAACACCACTCTGGAATATAAACATAACGGTTATTCACAAGCTTTTATTTACATCCACAGCAACAGTGGTGGCCCAGTGGTAACGGCCGCGACTTACAAGATGAAGGTCAAAGGTTCGAAACCAGGCAGGCACTGCACTTTGTGTAAATTATTTCATCACCACTTGTCTCGAAACGGTGAAGTTAAACAACGTGAGGAAACCGGCATGTCCTGGAACGACGAAGACATGTGAAATTCACCAACCAGCACTAAGCCTGCGTGGTGAATTACCATGGCATAACATATAACAAAAAAAAACGAAATCAAAATCGGTTCATCCGTTTAGGAGCTATGATGCCACAGACAGATACACAAATAAAAATATACACAAACACACAGGAAACGTCAAACTTATAAGACCCCTCTTTTTCCTTCGGGGGATAAAAATAAATACTAGTGGTTGTTACTACCAAAGGCCCACATGCTGTTTTTTAGAATCCTAGCTCATCATAGGCTTAAGAAATGAGACAGTCAGCAGACTGGTAGAAGCCTAAGCCCAAGCCTGAAGAAGCCTAGTACCGTCTCTGGTTGAGGCTCATTTAATAAAAACAGAACATTTAAAAATCGTTGTGGACGTCACGCTAGAGAAAAATGTGCAGCATGTTTTTGCAGTACATTCAGGATTATATAATTTGGCGGTTACTTTTGAAAAGGCCTGGCAACGGACTCCAGTCTTAATTATTATTGTTATAAATTGATGCATTAACTGTAATAATTAAGACATATTAAAACAGATTATTTATCACTAAGTAGCAAGTAATAAAATAATACTCCAACTCTGGGCAAACTGTGAAATGGCTATTTGTTTTGGTATTTAATAGATAACCTAACATTTGACCTATCCAATGTATGCACTATTCTGAATTTTAAATAACCCAACGTTTACAAAATATTAAACGCAAATGTTTTGTATTTTCTAATAAGTAACTCAAACTGAAGTTTAAAACAAATAAAACTTTAACGAAATCAGTTCACACCGAGAAGCGAAATTTGAAATAGATATTCAATAAAGAACTTTATTTACTAAACGAAAAGATACATTTCAGTGAAAGAATTCGTATACATTCGATTTTAAACTTCAATATATTTCATTGAAGTATTAGAGCTAGTACCACGGCTAGTACTAAATAGTTACTCAGCGAACCTAATTTTTAATTGATTTATTTGAAATAGAGTCCCTACGTAACAAATCCATGATGCGTCCCTGACTGTACGTGAAGAAGCGGTGAGCGGTGTATTTGTTTTCTTTATTTTTTATAAAGAAAACAAATACACCGCTCACCCGAAGCTACACGGCGCCACTAATGCTGGTCGAAAAACCGATTGTAATACAACTTATTCTATATTCAAACCCTTGTTTAAAATGATCTAGGTGGAGCTTAAAAACTACCTGGCAGCAAAACTTAGCTAAGCGTTTGACGACCAGCAGACCAGTCTAGCAGTATAGAGGTATGCAGAAATAGCGGAACAGAATGTGAAGCCCCGCAACCTCTATTAAAAAGTGCAAAACTCCCGACGAGACTGATGTTGTGTATGTTCCGGTCATATGCCTCATGATTGTTCTATGTGTTAAAATCGTACGGTGTACTTTGAATTCGCGATGTAGGGTTTTAATTAAGCATGTACGTGAATACGGAACAATATAAATCCGCAAACGTTTTCGACATCAAGCAAACAAGTATGCAAGTTTGAAGTCGCTATTGTGTTGACGCTATAAAATTCTTGCGCCAATTTTTGCACAAACCGTTTGAGCATGAAATCGCTGTCGTGAAGACATCAAGCAGTTTTTGCGCCAATTTTTACACAAACTGTTTGCGCATGCAAGAATTGTGCGTGTAGCCGAACCCTAAAGAAAAGATGGATGGATTGTGTGAAGAGTGATAAGAAACAAAAGGGAATCAGTAACAGCGTGACGTGGGACAGGACGGTAAGGAAGTAGAAACCGTATTGCGCCTACCTCAAGTAACATGGGGCAAGGGCAGGAAGAAGAAGTGGCGGCATAAATGGCGCTGCCGCAGATCTGTTGAAGGTGTACTCACCGCGGATCATCAGCTTGTAGCGCCCCCGCGCGGTGCATGAATGTGAGGCAGCGTGCGGCACCCATCGCAACCGGGAGTGGCTTGTCGCGACTCACGAGGGTAGATAACAGCTCTGGGATTGTTTTGTCTTCATGCCTGTGAATAAAAATCAAGATAATGGCTAGTCGAAATAGAATTTCAGGAAATGGATGACCCCCAATAAAAATTATATTAAGTCCGTGAAGCCCGTCAGTGAGTCAGCAAAAAAATTGGTCACGTATTTTTTAGGGTTCCGTACCCAAAGGGTAAAAACCGGACCCTGTTACTAAGACTCCGCGGTCCGTCTGTCTGTCTGCCTGTCTGTCTGTCACCAGGCTGTATCCCATGAACCGTGATAGCTAGACAGTTGAAATTTTCACAGATGGTGTATTTCTGTTGCCGCTATAACGACAAATACTAAAAAGAGAATAAAATAAATATTCAAGTGGGGCTTCCTCTATACAACAAACGTGTTTTTTTTGCCGTTTTTGTGATGATGGTACGGAATCCTTCGTGCGCGAGCCCGACACGCACTTGGCCGGTTTTTTGACATAAATAAAGCGCGTCAAAGTCCAGGAGTGGCGGCTTGTGTTTACGTGACAAAAGAAAAATTAAGTGTCCAATATTTTTTTATATTTTTTGTCGCATGCACCCAACGGCACCTGCGACGGCATTGCACAATAATCCTCTTTACAAAAGCAGAATCATCACAATATTATTTATGTTGCATAAATACACTACTATTACTTATGCCAATCGTTATTCAAACTTCTTTTCTTGGCAACCAACAATGATCTTTGTCAAAGACAAATCAATGACAGAATAAAATGCAAAAAATCTAACAATGCAAATGTTAGCATGCGGAAGCTGGAGAATCGGGTGTGCTGCCGCTACTTGAGAGGCCTATGCTATGCAGTGGACTGTAATAGGCGAATGGATTGAATGCTTGTACGAGTAGAACCCGTTTCCTAATGTAGATGCTGCCATGAATAAATTTTTAATCGTAGACATTTTGGCTTCAAAAGGAAAACAAACTTATTTCCATTAAACCAATTAGCGGTAGAAACTCCACCAGTTAAGACCCTTTCGTAATGGCTCTCTGGAAGTCATCCTCTAGCTGTAGAACGTATACATAACTTGGTTAAGGCCTTTTTTTTGAGATTGCCTGACGGAGGGTGTCTGGGGAAAACGGAGGGAATGACCTTTGCGACAAAGGTCATCACCTGTGATATCTCTATCTATCAGAGCGACACGTGTCGAGAGATTCTCTTTGTACGGAGTGATGACGAGCGAAGTCACCTTTGGCTTATGCAGCAGTGCAATACAAATGGGCCTACAGAAGGTAACTTGCTAAAATGAGTACAGCCGCGGTACAGGCGAGCACGGCCTCTGTGATAGGCTTTAGTCACGCATTTTATCACGATGTTTGCTCCCAAACTGAGGTAAAAATGTGTGACTCAAGACTGTCACAGCGGGCCGTGCTCGCCCGGCAAAATGAGTTTTTGAAAATAGTTTACTATGGCAGCAGCTATGCCATATGCGTTACAGAAACTTACAGATAGTATGATTCGATCCGAGTTTTTCGAGTATTAGCGATAGGTTTTTCTCACGGCTTTGCTGTCAAAAGCCCGTGATTTTTGCCAGGATAAGCCACTCAGCAGGGATTGGGCAGGACATGTCTGCCGCATGCCGGGCAAAATGTGGACCAAAGTAGCACAGAGCAGGTGGCCTGAGACTGTGAGGAGTCGCGGCAGACCACGAAGAAGATAGCGAGACGAACTGGCCAGATTTCGCCAGAAATGGGAGGAGGAAGCGCAGTATGGTGAAAAGTGGAAGGAGTGGAAGAAGGTTTTTGCCCAGGAATGGGACAGAATAGACTAACAAAAAAAGGCACTCGGCGATAGTGTAGCTATAGCGATAGTGTATTTCACAGTGAAAGAATTTTCGAGGTCGGACCAGTATTTCCACATATTCTTCAAATAAACATATAATTTTACCTCTTACGAGTTTAGATTCAAGTTAGTAAAACTGAACTAGAGTATTTTTTTTTTAAATATTGCTATAAGACCGCCTTTGTACCTATTTTTTTTTTGTATATTTATTGGTAAATTTTTGGTTTGCAATAAAGTATATTCTATTCTATTCTATGGTCGCGAAATGACAATTGATAAATCTTTCAACTCTTCAACTCTAATAAATGGTTAAAAAACACATACCGTAGATTAAAGTTGAAAGATTCTATCATATAGCAAAATGGACTGTTGACTCTGGTCAACCTATACCGATCGATACTATACCGTTATAATAACTTATATACATAATTTAATTCCGAAAAGGTTAATAGAGTTCAACTCTCGACACGTGATCTTCATTTGTTCAAGGCCAAGGTTACAACTGTTATGCCGGCTGTACACTCTCGCGAGAGAACCCGCGAGGATGATGTACATTGCACTCAATACAGAGTTCAATCATCAAGTATTTTGTTCAAAAACTCAATGTACAGCGTTTCCTCGGGCTCTCGCGCTAGATTATACAACCGGCATTATAAAAAAACTTTTTGTGAATCAGAATCAGTTTTAAATGTATGCTACTATTGCTACTAAGCATTAAGATGGCCTTTTCATAATAGCGCCAGCTACTTTGAACCATCACTCAACAACCTTACTTTGAAGCAATCTAGTAGGTTTCTAAGTGTTTTTTTTATCCTTCTTATCCAAATGTCTTCTTTTTAGGGTTCCATTCCTCAAGGCAAAAAAGTAACCCTTATAGGATAACTTTTTCTCTAAAATTCATGGAGGTATAAAGTTGAAAGTAATATGATATACTCAGGTCTACATTCCCTTGGAGCTGTGAAATCGACCTTCTAAATCATCGCAATCAAAAGATACAGCCGTTTATGTCGCATGTTTGAGTAATCGCAAGGGAATCTAAAACCTAAAGAGTACTTACCGTTAGCCTAGGATCATGAAATTTGGCAAGAAGCATGTCTTACAGCCCAAGTAAAGGCTGTCTGATCTGTAAACTGTAAATTTGTAGCTATAACGAAAAAAACGAGTATAAACTAATTTGCAGTTGGTAAACTGACCGCGACCTATATTAATTGATGGTGGACAACAGTTTTTCGACGGCTAAGTTTATTTTGTCCCTTCGTCAGAGCAATGTTCTGTGCTTTCATTGTTTAACAACGTCTGTACTGTTAACAATTTTTTTTGTTGAATGCAGCGAGTTATACGGAACCCTCGGTGCGCGAGTCCCACTCGTACTTGGCCGATCGAAATATTAAATTTACATAACTCACCTCGTATTCAAGGCAAACCGCGACACATTCGTGTTCTCGAAGCACATGGCGGCCAACAGATCCAAGGCAGGGAGCGCGGGTGCGGCTGCTGGGGTGGCCGCCATCAGCGCAGCGGCGGCCTCGCACGCGCCGGCCGCGCATAGTGCCTCTTGTTCGTCGTTGCCCGTGCACCAGATGGAAAGAATCCGGACCACGCAGGCACGCGCTGTGGGGGAATCCTCGCGGGCTATTTCTGAAGAAGATATTAATGTTGTTAGAACAACTTGCGATCCACAGATGGCCCTCAAATTAAAGGTTAAAAACAACTCCGTGATAAGACCTGTCGTACTGTGATCAGAATGTTGTGCTGTGAAAAAGACGGATGAAAAGACATTGAATGTAGCAGAGATGAAAATTTTAAAATGGATGTGCGGAGAGACGAGAATGGATATAGTGAGAAATGAGAATGATATTAGAGGAAATTTTAAAGTGGCGCCAGTGAAAGAAAAGATGAAAGGGAACCGTTTGTCCTGGAATGGTCATGTGATGTAGAGGGATGAAACGCATGTTACTAAAAGAGTTATGAAATGAATATAAATATTAATCGATGGAGAGGGAGGGTAAGGTCAAAGAAAAGATGAATGGACTGTGTTAGGAGTGATATGAAAGAAAAGGGATTCAGTGATAGCGTGACGGGAGACAGGGCGGTATGGAAGAAAAACGTGTTGCGCCGACCGACCCCGAGTAACACGGGACAAGAGCAGGAAGATGATGATGACGTTAATGTTATTGGAAAAGATATGGAGATCTTGGATGTGGCATTGAGGTGGGTATAATGGATTGGCAGCGTTTTTTTAAAAGGAAATAATGAAAAAGGTTAATCTGTACTAAGGATCGAGGGTTCAGCGTAAAAATATTATAATGCCCGAAAAAGGTTTAGCACCCAATTTTTTTAAGAATAGTCAGATTGTAACAAAGTGTTTTATGGGCACATCACTCTTTCAAGTACATCAGATTATGTTTGATAGGAGAATTGGAACGCAGCATTTTGCCTTTTGTTGATTTTAAACAGTTTCAGAAATCAGCATTCAAGATTTCAAAATCAATGCACTGAAGATTGCTGGTGCTTTCACGGTGCTGGTGTGACTAAATTGCCCCTTATTGCGACATTCAAGGCCACATATTTTGTAGGCACGTGTTGCACGTGACCTAAAGACTCATTTACACGTGTAAATCGACTCTAACTCACGTAAAAAAAAAACTTGTGTAAATGCACGAGTACCTACTAGAATCGCAAGCCATATCGAAAAGCAATAATCTTGCCCTTGAATCTTACATGTCGTGGTGGCCCAGTGGCTAAAACCTCGCCTCTAGTGGTTGAGGAAGTCAGTTTAAATTCGGCTAAGTATTGCTTTTTCAATTTGTAGTACATTCTAAGTTTATCTTTGAATTATTTTCAAAAAAAAAAAAACAAAATTGTTTATTTCTTAACCAAATCTGAACAACAAGTTATGATTGGAGCCTCATTTTAGGCAAAAAAAATGCCTGTATTAAGAGACGCCGCTCTTCCATAGCAAGATAACTATTTTTACAAAAACAGAACAGAAAAGAATAACATATTTTATGTGTTTATTTTTCCCCTCTACGCACTATGTCTACATCTCTTTTTTTTCATCTTTCCTTTCGCAGGTATGCTGGAAAAGATTTCTATAGAAATAAGCATCACCTCTGTATCTATATTTTTGTTCCTTCTTCTTGTCTGTGTGCATAAATGGTTAAATGAATAACAATGTGAGAAACCCTGAACTTCACAGTTAACAATTTCCTTGTCCAATGAATCATATATGATTCATTCTATTGTTTTACTAATAGGACAGCGAACCTGTTAGTATAAGATTGAAATCGCAAAGGGTGAGTTAGCGTTGTGATTAATACTAGTGCCTTCTCAGTATGGCCTTTGCCCTGCAGTTAGACAGTGAAAGGCTGGTACTATTAATATTAATGAACTTTATATGGACACTAGCTTTTGCCAGCGGCTTCACCCGTGAGAAACACGAAAATTATCTCAAGGGAACATATTATTATAATATTAGTGTCATTTTCGCTTCTCAACGGGCGAGAAAATGTACTAGTGTAAATGCAGCTTAATGAATGCATTTCACGCCTACTTAGAATTCAAACAATAAACATCATGGTATTGAACACACAACAACACCGCCCGATAATACAAGCGTAACATTATTATGCGGATCTTTTCACCCATTCATACTTGAGTAATAATTAGCATGATTAGAGTAGTTATGTTTCATACATAATCCTTGGTTATAAAGATCCCAATATATTAAAACATTTGAAATTAAGAGGTTCTGAAACAGACGGACTGCATTTGAACTGTATACTGCAAAATTGGTATTATGATGCAGTTTTTTGGCATTAGACATAAGTGCATCGTACTCGCCAACACCCTTTTTTTTAGCATGGTGAAATGCTCAAGCATACTGTGCTGCCACCGGAAGATAACGCAGTTATGTGGGACTCCAACCCACTAAAACTCCATGGTGTCCTCCAGTGCCGCTTATGGCGGGAACACGGGCACGCGTTAGCACTCACGCCGCGGCTGTCCGTCACCGGACCCTCCACTGGGGTGTACCCCCCATCACCACCAGAACACATTGTACGCCGTGACCGCCCCAAGGACCAAACCAGCATATGGGTGTCAGACAACCAGTTGCCAACCCCCTACAGTCAGCATGAAGACAGACAGTAATTCAATTGAGCTGTGAAATTAATGGCACCAAACCGACCAATGAGGGTTATGTTGTTTTGAAATAAATGTATTGTATTGTATTGCATTTTACTGTCATCCCCAAAACATAAAGGCTGGTGCACTAATTGATTGTAGTATTCTATGCGGAAATGTTCAGATCACAATTTATTAAAAATATATATATTCTTGAGATAATTCATAAACTAACATAATTTGCAATAATTTGTTGACATATAGATTTCTTTAAAGTCCTTGGTAAAGAATAGTCAGCAATTATAAACAGGAAATAAAAAACATGCAAACCTCTGAATATGCCGATTCAAAGTTTAAGTCAAGCTATCTTTTGTCTATAAAATTTCACAACACCTCAAATTGTTTATTTTGTTGATTAAGCAAGGTTGGAGTATTGCAAATGACCTTACTGGAATAGAAAACATTCACTGCTGTATTTAAGCCTAGTAACCTTCAGAGGAAGATAGATAGATCTGCAATATTACAACATTGATAATGACTGTGGCTCTAACTTGTAGAAATAGTTATAGATACTAGAATGATATGTAACTGAAAGCTGGTACTATGATGTACCTAAATAAAGTTATGTAATTAGATAATTCAATTAATGATATTAAGGAAACTGGGTTCCGAATTTGTTGTCTGGTCAGAATTCTTAATGACAATATATATAAAGCCTTCTACCGGACACATTATTTTCTTTGTTGTTCATAGATACATCTTTTGTTCCATTTTTGTGTGTCCGTTTGCCAGGTGGCAAAGGCCTCCTCCAATCTTCTCCATTCCGGCCTTTCCATGGCCACTCTACCCCATGTTGTTCCAGCGACTTGTCTGATGTCGTCATTCCACCTTTTCTGTGGTCTACCTCTTTTTCTTTTTCCATCCCTTGGGTACCACTGTGTGGTTATTTTGCTCCATTTATCCTTTCCTCTGATCATGTGGCCCGCCCATTTCCACTTTTGTCTCCGTATTTTCCGAGTTATGTCCTGGACCTTTGTCTTGCTTCTGATGTTGGTATTCCTTACTTTTTCTTTCCTTTTGATCCCTGACATACTCCTTAACATGGCATGTTGGCATACGGAGAGTTTGTTTGCTACGTTTTTTGTTAAAGCCCATGTTTCGCTCCCATATGCCAATACAGGCAGGATACAATAATGAACTGCTATTAAAACCGATTGATTTATAAAACTTCATGATTATGTTTTTTTAGAGTACATAATACTTCTGTATTTGCATAAAACCTACCTTCTTATTATTTATATACTGCAATGGAAGTTTTATGAATGTGTTGCATATTTCTATTATTTATGTATAATTTGGGTTCTTGGAAATCTTCTTTGACAAATAAGATTTGTGCTAGCACCCATGTGGAAACATACCATTTAACTATAAGAGGACCTAGTGCATAAACTTACTACTAAATAAAACAGTGGAAAACCTAAATAATGAATTATTCAAGATAATAGAATTAAACTTACGTGTAAGCCTCGTCAATAATCTCATGTCAGCTGGTAAGGAGGCTATTGGAGCAGGCGGGTGCATGAACACACTCCGTAATGCACATAGTCCAGCTTCTGCCAATTTTGATCCAACGGGCACCGACTTAAGGAGCTCCACAAGTGCTACTGCTGCTCCCTGCTCCACTAATGAGCTTACATTTTCTGGTGTGCCTTTTGCGAGTGAACCTGCGAGGGCATAAAATTAAATTGTAGGGTAAACACAGATTCAATGTGGGTGAAATGTTTAGTGAAGTTGTAAAGTCTATATAAAATATGTTGTAAGAACTGTAAGAAAAGTTATACAAAACGAACATGAACATGTTGCCCAAAACTATTAGAAAGGGCACCTGTTTGGTGATTAATGACACTCATGCTGACATACCCATATCAGAACAGCCATATGTGGGTACTACATAAAAACTTGTCAATAACTAAGTATTATGCAAGTCAAATAATTTCTTGATTTCTAGACATTACCGATTGTGATGGTGGCTTCCAGTCTTATGTTAGGGTCCAATGTGTCATCAGACATTAACTGTAGAAGTCGCGGCACTACTCCTTGCTGTATCACTGAGCTCTTCTGTCTGTTGCTGCCTATCACTGAGTTCTTCAGCGTCACTAAGGCCTCAACAATCTTCGGTGCATCTGACGAGTACAGCTCGTCGATATACGAACGTGAACTTTCAATATCCTATCGGCAAAACGTTTTAGGTTAAGAACATAAAGGCAAACCAAAACATACTCCTAAATAGTAATATCTGAATCATTAACTTACCATGAATACTGTTAACTGCTGCATGTTTTTATCTTTAATTTACGCAGTATTGTTGGTAAAAATAACGTTCGAAATTTCTTCCGAGGCCGAATAAGCTGTCACTTCGCCACCTGTCATTCAATTCATTCATCGATGAAGGATAAGTTGAATTGAAATACGTTCCTTCCGCGGTTTCGCTTGTAAACTTGCCAATTCTTCGTTTTAGTTGGTTTTAGTGCCGGTTTCAGCAATAGACCGACTTCGACTGAGACTGATATTTTGGTCATAAAACGAATACGCTCGGCAACGTGCAAACGCTCGGTCTATGAAACGTTAGTTCTAAAGCCTGTGCTACACGGTTGCCAACCAAGCCAAAACCAAGGTCACCTTGGTTTGAAGCGGGTGGGAAGATACCGGCTACACGGTTTTAAACAAGCTCCAAAGTCCAAACCTCAGTATTTTTAGAACTCTGCGCAGAAAGGACGTATTTACGCTCGTACCGTACGTTCATTCCTACGACGTCATGGCGCCTTGCCTATCAAAACTTCTGAAAGAATATACTAATGTAGCGTTGAGTTGCATGTACTCCCGCGCGCCGCGTTAAGGATAGGTACTTCCCTTGTTTCTTCCCCCCGTGCCCCCGCCATCGCTCGCTCGCGTGGACAGTCAGCTCCCCGCTAGGTACCGAGAGAGATCGCGCCGCGCACGCTGCGATCGTGTGACGACGGACGACCGCTATAAGACTTGACTTGTGTTACTCGTACAACGCTGTTTATCCCTCGAGATTGTACCTAAGACCTTGTAATAAAGTTATATTGTGTTATACTAATAAACTTAACTCTGATCTTGGATGTGTCCTGATAAAATTGCTGAGCGGATCAGGATGAAATTTGCCACAGAGATAGATTATAATCTGGAATAGCAAATATGCATCTTTTCATCCCGGCATAATGTTCCCTTGGAATAAGAAAAAACTTATCACACGGGCGAAGCTGCTGGCAGAAGCTAGTTTATTTAATATAGCTTTAAAGTAAAAGAATATACTGTAAAAAAAATATCCCAAGCATTTATTTTTTCAGTTGTGTCTTTATGATGACTCTGAATACTCTGATGTCTAGTCCCAAAGACTGGCCAAGCGTTCGCTCTGTTGAGTCATTTTGTGCGCAGCGACCACAGATTACTGATATGTAGCATCGACGCGTGCGTCTATCTGCGCTCGCCGCCTACAGAAGCGCAACTTACGCGACTGTCATACGCGTGGTTGTAAACAAGCGGCTACACGGTTTCATACAAGTTGTTGTGGTTGGCAACGCACGCCTTTCTACCAAGGGCGTTTAATAGTGTTAACACTTTCGAATTTGTTCCGGCCGGACCACAGCTTTGTGGGCGGGGTTAGTCCGGCCCGGACTATATCCGAGCGTGTGTAGAGTGGTCCGCTGGACATTATTATTATTAATTGAGTCCGTCTCGCTCCACACAAGCGTGTGTAAGCGAGAAAAAATTTGTGGGCGGAGTTAGTCCGACCGGACCAAATCCGTACGTGTGCTAACACTATAAAGGCCATGCTAAATTTGATTTGAAACCTCTGTCTACACGGTTTGAAACGGCCGCTTCAGACCTAGGTGACCTTGGTTTTTGGTTTGGTTGGCAACCATGTAGCACAGGCTTAAACGTTGTGTTATATACTCTTTGGGTCTGTTATCTATGAATTATGTAAAAATTAACTGTGATGGGTTTGGATTGGGATGCGCCAATTTTGAATAGTATCGATACCTACTTAATACCTAGAATCGCCTAGAAATCTCTCTCTATCTAATCAAAAATATAGATACATATAAAAGTATCGAATCACAAGTATCGATACTACTTGGTATCGAGTACACTGACAGCCCTAAATTATTCTCCTTTCGTACAGTCCATCCAAAAAAGGTAAGGGTGTCTGTAAGAGATTGCCCTGTGCGATAAGACCGACCATTTTACAATTGTTTTTGTGAATTTTTATCCTGTAAACTCCTGTGCATATATTGTGGTGTACAATAAAGTATATAATACATCAATCTGCGTAGCCTTTTCCCAACTGTATTGGGGTAGGCTTCCAGTCTTACCGGATTCAGCTGAGTACCAGTGTTTTACATGGAGCGACTGCCTATCTGACCTCCTGTAGAGTGAAATGAAATATAGTGACGTAATGTGGAGACAAAAGTATTTCTTTTTAAAACGAACTTTGTATGCTAACGCTTGACCACAATCTCACCTGATGAAAAGCGACGATGCAGGCAAAGATGTTGCACGTTTGCTTAGAATTATCAAGTAATTGTCAAAGTATCCATACTAGTAAAATATTAGAGTTTACGTATCGAGAACAGAACTACTAGGCATCGAACCGCAAGCAACATTCTACTCAAGTATCGATACTTTTTGCGGATCCCTGTGTTGCAACTGTAATAAATTAATGCAGGTGAAACTTCGGTTCGGTGAAAGAAAGATGAAAGAGAAAAGAGAAATAATGACAGCTCGTTGCCAAGTATAAACAAGTCGAAAAGATAACTTTCTTCGTTTCTTACCTTATTATTTTAATTATAGTGTGTTTATTAAAAGCAGTGTAGCATACCAGCCAATTTAAGAGTTTTAGTTGCTTTAATTACATTTACTTTTGTGAACCATGGCCGACTCGGGGGTCGACACCAGTAATGAGAGCAGCGATAATCCAATATTTGATCATTCTCAGTGTATTTTAGAATTCAGTCCACCAGCTATACCGATAAATCAAGCAGGCCAGCCAATGCCAGTCGAATTTTTATCGGAGCCTCATGACCATGTCGGCAAAATCAAGTGTTCTACTAAAGCCAGACACTGTAGATTGAAATACAGGTATGGAGGCACAATTTGTTCATCAAGAAACCATAAATTGCGCTTTGCCGCCTCTACTAATAACACTGAGCTTGTTGAGAAACTTCTGCTGTCAGGGGCTGACCCAAATTCCTCAGATGAACATAAAAGGAGTCCACTGCATTTAGCTGCATGTCGCGGCTACGTTGAAGTCATCAGAACGTTGCTGAGACATGGCGCCAACCCTAACATCAAGGATACACTGGGCAATACACCACTACACCTGGCTGCTTGTACCAATCATATTCCAGTAGTCATAGAACTGCTTGATGCGGGTACTGATGTGAGTTCACATGATAAAAACGGGCACAACCCAATACAGCTGGCACAGAGCAAATTGAAACTTATTCAGATGCGTCCCAGTGGGGCTGGACATTTTGAGGAGACAAGACAACTTATTGGAGAAATATGTTTGGTTGTGGAAATGATGGTGAAGTATATGAAGATCCAGAAGGCTGATGCTGGGGATCTGGAGTCTGTCTGCCAGAGACTTGAGCGTGTCAGCACTCGTGAGCAGGTAGACTCTGAAGTGCAAAACTTACTGGACAGTCTAGATTCTCTCAAATTGAGATAAATTATATTATGTTATTACAAATCTTTATGAAGACTGTTTATGACTGTCTAATGTTAAGAGCTCAGTTTAAATGTTTAGATATTCTAAACATGGTTTTTTTGCATATGAACTGAGAATTTAATAATAAGAAAAACTTAATTTAAACTTCAATGTTCTTTGGCAATTTGTTTTATAATTATTTAAGTAATGTTATAAATTGCCATATAAGTTAACTATAATCACAGTTATTTTATGATTTTGTAATGTGTGCTGGTTTTTCATTATAATATTTACATTTGGAATAACTAATTACAACACATTAGTTTTAAGTGTATCTTAGTTAACTATCATAAATAAAGATTATAATTAAAGTTATTGCATCTACAATAGTTTTTTACTAAAAAAAAGAAAACTCCCAACATCTTTGAATTTATCATTTATTGACAACAGTTTCATAAAATTGAAAATTATATAACTTTGATTCACAACATTATGCAGTAAAAATTTGCTAATATGCTACTGCATTTTATATCTAGAATTACATTCAATAAGTATTAAAAAGCCCAAAGATACCTAAGACTATGGAATGCATAAAATAAAAGATTTATAATCCAGTAACAAACCATCAATACAACAGTAAGTAGTAGTTTAATATGAATAATTAACACTGATCTTTTATAATACATATAAAATAAAAACAATTTTCTTGTGCAAAACATAAAATGCTGTATTCAAAACTAGAAGGTACTTGGAAAAAATGCTACTAATACATTATGTACAATTAACATTACTTCTGTAACACCTCTAAATTCTAACAACTGATTATTTTTGTACATTATATCTTATTTTCAAAATGGACAAAACTGGGCAATGTATTTGTTTCAAAAGTATACTAACTGCAATTATTATCACAGTCTTAATTAACTTTTATTCTTGTATATATGGGGTTTTGCTTTACAGTTCATTCTTACAATAGTAGGTATTTGAACGTTCAAATGAAATATGGCAGAAGAGTTATTATCACAGAAAACATAATTGCTATAATAATTAATACTGCTAAATAAATTACATTAAGTTATACCAGCAGTCCCAAACCATTTAAACATATTCAATAAATAAACCATAGTGAAATAGTTACCGCACCCCATTCTCCTAAACACCACAAGATAAGGCAAGTTAAATCATTTCAAGTTTATGGCAAGCTATTGTTGTAATAACAAATTATCAAAAGTCGACAGTTTATTATAAATGTACATCCAAAAAGATAACTTTACAAAGCATGCAACAGCATTCTCTTTAGTATTTTGTTTAAAAAGGAGAATGGCTGCTTTTGGGCCTTCGACAGCCGTTAATGAAAGTAGTGATAACTAGGAACAACTTTTACTATGAATGTTTCACTGGAATCCATTTAGGAATAAAAATATTTACATGTAAACATGATGGAATTGCATAGAACATAATGACAAATTATTTCGTGTGAGAAATGAGTTCTAAAACTTCACAAAATCTTCTGAAAACGATACGATCGCGGCAATGAAACTTCTACACAGTAGGTAATTGTAGGACTACCTATACTACATCAAGAAATAACAAACTCAAGTTTTGCCGCCGAAAGCCCAGGCTCCATACAATTTTGACCATTCTCCTTTACTTTGAAGACAAAGAAAGTTTTTCTAAAATATGGTAGGTACCAAGAGAGCGTAAATTATGTTCTCTTAAACATTAAAATGCAATTATAAACTATTACATAATTAATATAATTTGCTTTGAGCTACATACTACAATATTATTAGATAATACATTTTTTTAATAATTTTATAAGTAACACGATTGCTGAAATAATATCCTAGGTAGGAATAAAAGTGCAAACAATTGCTCTACAATTGAGCAAGTAGTGTAAATGATCAATTCCTCATCAGAATACATAATGAATGTGTTTAGAGTGCTTATATTTGGCACTTATTCTTTGCATTCGTGCAAGCCACGACTAGCTGCTATATTTTATGCTCTCAATTAGGCTTTTAGTAATTCACTTACAAAATTATATCACATTTTCAGTTATTGAATCAATTTAAAATAAACTTGTATAACATAAATCACAACATTCACGGAATGATCAACTCAATTGCCTCTGCAATCAATAACTTTTGGAAAGTATTTTTAATAATTTAGATATCTCTCACACAACCATTATTTTCCACCTTTGCTTAGAATCATAATATTCCCGTATATTGCACATGCATCGGCTCGGTTATGGTTCAAATAATATATCAGTCATTTTTGATTACCACTTACTTAAAATGTGACGTTATTTCATGTCTGGCACTAATAAATTAATAATATTTGGGAATATTTCAGCCTGTATGGGTCCGTATTCGACGACCTCGCCGTCTACAGTGAGGTTCCCCGTGCTCCCCTCCGGAACTATTCTAAACGCACTGACAGGAATCATTTTCACATACTCATTATTCATATCGACGTGCGTGCCCTGGCCTACACCCAGAAGGAACGATAATAATTGAGATCTAGAAATGCCTGCTTTAATGATTAACATCCACATGATTCCATCGGAAAGCTGTGATCGCGGAGCGAATAAAAAGTCTTCCCCGATGTAAGGTTGATACGATACGTGGACCATAACAAACTCGCCATGTTCGTGCACCCAGTGCGTTGGCAAGTGGGACATGAGAGACGGCAGGTGGGAAGCAGGTCCGTGCATGCACGCGTGCACGGGCGACCGCATTTCGGAGCCGCTACTCGTCACGCTGTGGTACTCTGACCCGCGCGTGCTGTAGAACGCACTCCTCCGTGAGTTGACAGAATACCACGAATCCACCCTTTGATGTTGTTTTCCGTTAATAGCGTTGACGAACACTTCAGAATGTTCGTCCGCATCAATGAACGCTTCCGCATCAGGGGAGTCGAGCGCGCCGTCCTGACTGATGCTATGACTGAGGGTGAGCGGTTGTTTAGGTTTAGGAAGATTGCTCACATCCTTAATTTTCGCGTAACTGACGACACCATTATATGTCCTCAGTCCTACGAGTCTTGCGAGTGCCCAAACAGCGAACCTTTGGCCTCCGATCGCTCGTAATCTTTCGCTTTCGATATCAATGTCTGATAGGAGGCCCCAGCCGACGGACAGAAAAGAAAACATAATCTGCAACAAAAAAGAACGCTCATTAATTCAAGTGATTAAATAAAAACAAGATAATCTTATGACGTCATTGCGCCCGAGAGAAGGCGTTTACGATGGCCTTTAGTGCTGAGAATGGGTTGGCGTTTATTGAGTGAGTGAAGTTAATGTATAAGATAATGACAAGTGTAAATATCAACAGTGGCGTATCAACGTGCGGTTAATTGTATCCGCGAAGCGACACTTGTTCTTTGTTGTGACGGACATAACCAATTGAATATTGTAACGTAACGTAATTATCCCCGTACGAGTACGCTGGCATCGTAAGCGAGCCACCTTGTGCCGCAATGTTGCATAAACTGCAAATCTAATGAATGAATACTTACACTGGTTTTCGTTTCAATTCTGACGACGTCCATAGGCGCCGTTCGGCCCTTCACTATTCCCATCGTAAGCCCGGTTAAGTTTTGAGGAATGTATGGTTCACTGCAAAAAAATAATAAAATATTATTGAGACGGCTAAAGACGTCATGTTTGAGAATTACAAAGTTGAGCATTAATAAAACTTACGAATTACTAAGGTGGGTATTGTTAATACCTAACAACACAAAATACACTAACAATATAAAAATTAAGAGCTTCTTGAAGTTGTACGTACTAATCTTCCATAATCCCTAATGTTGATATCTTATTTATCTCGTCTAGATAAGTAGGTATCTATGGAGTTATATACGAATTTAGAACTATGTAAATCCTAGAGTGACCTCGAATCATAAATGTTTTAATTACTTATCAACAAACAATGGTTTAACCCACAGAACAGAGAAGACAGTAGAAATCGCATATAGCTTTATTAGTATCGGAACCAGCGTACCCAAACTCACACATATACAGATTAATTGTATTTCATAACACTAAGAAATCTTTGGTGTGATTGGTAGTTAAATTTTTAGGTGAAAGTAGAAAATATGTCAGTCGTCGCTTGTTTGAAAATAAACCACAGCTTTATGACAATAGAGTTGGTTTATTGTCTACTCTTTTTGAGTATTTGTTACTTTTTTCGTTTAAAGCGCACACGTAATAGTTTAATGAGCAAGTTACGCTACCCGCCACTAGATGTCACTATAATAAATTCATTTAATTTAAAGCCGTATTTCGTTACCGATAAGATTTATATTTGCGAAATGAGGTCATTACTACTCGTCCTCCTGTAGTGATGTACCATGGTCGTTGACTTATTTATCGACATTCCGTATTATTTTCAAACAAAATACAGTTTAGTTAAAAAAAACGTTGCCCCACACTAGGAATTTCTCCTGTATCGTGGGTGCGTTTACAAATATATAATTTCACATACAAAAACTCCCAGAGCCGGAACAACTATTTGAGATCATACAAATATTTGTTCCGTGCGGGAATCGAACCCGCGACACGCAGTTCAGCAGTCAATCGCTCAACCACTGCGCCAACCGTGCGCCCAATAACTAGAGTCGATAAATATTATTACGTTTGTAATCAAGTTTTTATATAAATTTATTCCAATACTTACGATTTATAGAAAGTATTATTAAGATATTAGTAAACTACTGATCCAATTTTGAAAATGATTCTGTTGATACAAAGATGGGCGTATCTTAGTGTTTTTGTTCTATCAATAGAATTATAGAATACAATACTCTTTATTATGTACACCATGTAAGTTACAGAAAGTATAGACGAAGAAAACATTACACTGGGTGGCACAATGGGCGGCCTTATCGCTAAAAGCGATCTTTTCAAGACAATCTTTCCATGCATTAAAAAAATGAAAGGAAAGACAGTACTGTACGTATACGTAGTCTTTGGTGTACTATTATTAATTACAAGCTGTGACCGAGGCTTCGCTCCCGTCATCTGTTTGCCAACCCTACCCTACTTACCTTCCTGCCTACCCTACTTACCTACCGACCATATTTGTTTCTATAGTCATCAATCTTTCGCGAAGAATCTTAACACCGTGATTCAGAAAATGACTTCAAATTCACAACGCCATCTATCGAATATCGAGTTCAACTCTCCGAGTATCTGAATTGCGTGTGTTGTGATAATTTTACTTCTTAAACACTTTAAATTCATCTAACTTTTGATAGTGTGAACCGATTGCGATGACACAAAAACTAAGTAATTCTTCAAGGTACGCACAATGTTTATGTATAAAATTTATTTACATTGGTTTCGTACATGTCACGTGATGCGTGCTCAAATAAATAGACAAAAATTCCAAAAAATCCGGCAATAGGTTCTGTTGGTTATCCTTTAACACACTGGCTATTTTTTTGGCAATATTTTCGATGTACAAAAAATACTTTTCTACAGATTTATTATATGTATTGATGATTGATGATGCGATAGACTACACTACAAATGCAATACGTCCTACTGATATGGGAAGCTTACGCTTTCGCCTGCGGCTACACTCTTATTATGATTAGCTTGACTAACTTCCTTAATGAACTGATGAAATTTAGGTCTATACACCAGTAGATCTTAAATTTCAGACTAACACATAAGCCAGTTTTTAACTGACTTAAAAAAAGAAGGAGGTTCTATGTTCATGTGTTGTTATTATAACACTTTGTTGATTTTGAAGGCTGTTGTCTTTTTAACCGACTTCAAAAAAAGGAGGAGGTTCTCAATTCGTCGTAATCTTTATTTTTACACGGCTACAAGGAAAGGGTTATGTTTTTCGCGCGTAAGAAGATTTTTTCGAATATTGTAAGTTTAAAGTATCGATAACTCATTATCGATATTGGTAATCTCTAATTGAGTAGCTGAATGTGACATGTGCATGATAATGTTTATTATTACGAATATTTTACTAACAAATACCAATATGTTGATAAATCAGAGATTCTGTTTCAAATTGCCTCATTTTTCTTATTAGGATTGAAAGTTTCAAGTAACTCGAGAAACCTATCTTCTATAATGCCAATAATTGTTACAAATATTTTACGAAGAAGTCAGCTAAGAAATAGTAGGTTAGTAGGTCACACAATTAGTTTACCCGATTATGAAACCTTACTTATTCAGTAGGTTACACAATATTCATAGCCGAACTTGTGAATACTCCGTTTAGTGTACAGAAATTTTCACAGGCTTATCATAGACTAGGACCACAGATGACTAAATAGTTACTCTAGGCCAAGCGAAAACTCGGCCAAGTACGAGTCGGACTCGCGCACCGAGGGTTCCGTACAAACACCTACATTCACCAACATAATTAGGTAAAATTCTGAAGTTCATAAACAATGAAAGCACTGAACATTGCTCAAACAAAAATACTTTTCCAAGTACATTTTTTTATCGGACATGGCGAAACTATGATACAGGTACCGGGGAACTCCAACTGGCACTTAGCCGAATTTTAATGACAGCATAATAGCTTTAAAAAAATTGCTATTTTTAAACACAAGACCTAAATATTATTAAAATTTGTTGCCTACCTACCGCAACAAAATTTTCCATTTCATAGTCTGTCCTTGATAAGTCAAGTTAGACTTTTCTTAACGGCTATGGCACGAACAAGTAATAGTCTAGGTACCTACGTCTTACATATACAAGTTCTTCGAATGGAAAATTACTTGTATGATTGAACCAAGAAAACATGTGTATGACCTCATGTATAAAAGGATTTGCTATAAAATAAGTTTAAAAGTATATTTTAAAAATGTTAGTCATTCACATGACCACTTCATCATAAATAATTATCACCATTATCATTTTGTTTCACCACATCAACCGGTCCTTACCGCTGACCTGGTTAAGGCTTCGGGAGTCCGCTGGATGTGAGAGAGGTGAGACGCACATCACTTCCAGCGGCTTCCTGCTGCCTTAACCAGGCCCACATAGTAGGAGGCTTTCCAACGCTGCGTCATCCAAGGTTCGGTATGAATTATCATAAAGATAAAAATAGCAAAACTCTTGAGGAAACGTGACATTGTAAAATGACGCACGAGTCGGATTTAGTGTAATGCGAACACGAGTAAGATAGAAGAGTTAAATATGCTGAGGACAAAGTGCAGCAGCCTAATTGTAATGCCATCACACGAGTAAGGATTTAGTGTAATGCCATCAAACGAGTAAGATAGAAGAGTTAAAGATGCTGAGGACAAAGTGCAGCAGCCTAATTGTAATGCCATCACACGAGTAAGGATTAAGTGTAATGCCATCACACGAGTAAGATAGAAGAGTTAAAGATGCTGAGGACAAAGTGCAGCAGCCTAATTGTAATGCCATCACACGAGTAAGGATTAAGTGTAATGCCATCACACGAGTAAGATAGAAGAGTTAAAGATGCTGAGGACAAAGTGTAGCAGCCTAATTGCGTAAGTGACTTTGGCAAGGTAAAGGGCTTGACCTCATGAAAGAGTATAATAAACTAAAATTATTGGACACTTTAATTGGTGAAGATACTCTTTTCGAGAATTTGTCATACTCTTTCTTGGGGTCAAACCCTTTGCTTTGCCGAATTCACTTAGGTACTCAATTAGGCAACTTGCTAACTCTAAAAAACCTTACTTCCTATAGATATTAAAATGTGAAAGTTTGTGAGGATGTTTGTTATACTTTCATGCAAAAACTACAAAACAGATTATGACCACAGAATAACACATGGGATATAATAATATATAATTTTTAATGGTTTTTAAGGAACTACGTACTAATTATTACACGCGGGCGGCAGCTAGTAATTTTCTGCAGATAAGCGTTTTTTTTAATAATAATAATTTATTTATTTCTCAGACAAAAGGTCCACACTGACAACAACAAAAATATATAAAGTGTTTAGTAAAAATAAACCTTATAACCTATATTAGTACTTACATACTAATATGTTAGTGACGATGATGATACTATATTATGACCTACTAGCTGTTGCCCACGACTTCGTCTGCGTAGCATTAGTACTTTGAATAGTCGTTTTTAGGGTTCCGTACCCAAAGGCTAAAAACGGGACCCTATTACTAAGACTCCGCGATCCGTCTGTTTGTCTGTCTGTCTGTCACCAGGCTGTATCTCAAGAACCGTGATAGCTAGACAGTTGAAATTTTCACAGACGATGTACTTCTGTTGCCGCTATAACAACAAATAAACAGAATAAAATAAATATTTAAGTTGGGCCCCCATACAACAAACGTGATTTTTTTGTTGTTTTTTGCGATAATGGTACGGAACCCTTCATGCGCGAGTCCGACTCGCACTTGGCCGTTTTTTTTTTATATTTGGCCATAATATTAAAGGCGTGTAGGCCGCCTTTCTTGCGAAATTATTAGTTCACCATACAAACTTCTACCCCCTGTCCACTCCGTAAAGGATGATTGCCGGGATGAAAACTATGTCCTATGTCCTTCCCAGGGTCTCAAACTATCTCCATACCAAATTTCATCTAAATCGGTTCAGAGGTTTAAGCGTGAAAAGGTAACACAGACAGACAGAGTTTCTTTCGCATTTATAATATAGTATGGATGTTAGTAACTATATACTACGACGGACAGTGTTGTTATGATGAGATGGCCCATTATGGGACTCTCATCATGCCAGTCAGCTATCACCTTCAAGAGGCTGTTGCCACTGCCACGCAATCTGGATAGCAAAGACGCACTTTTCTTCCGCACGTCAGCCGAGAAGCCGAACCGGGGCTTTTGCGAACATCTCTGACGCACTGCAGTAACGTAGCAGCCGCATCAGCGCCCTGAAGGCATTATTATATTGGACGTGCAGCGCATTGACGGCACGTTTGGTAAAGCTGATCCATAGAGCGTTCGAGTACAGATATCTGCAGTATGCCTTTAATCGCGTGTTGGCCTGCTTCTGTCTACGGGACAACCTTTGAACAACATGTTCGCCCGTCCCGCCAATGCCCTGCGTTGCCGTTCAACGTCAGCATTGTCTTACAAATATACTTATAGTTTTATCGTTGTTTTGTGAACTGGCTGGAAGGTCGAAAACCACTTAATGCTTGTAAATCTTGAAATTGCTCTAATATTTAACTCTAGCTAAGAGATATAGATAAGTACCATTTTATCATAAAAACAAGATTAGTGATCTTTTGAGTGGGTAAACGGTAATTTGTTTTATGACGAGGCGGTTCTTACTACCTTATTTTTTTATGGTTCCGTACCCAAAGGTTAAAAACGGGACCCTATTACCACGGGGTCTCATTGCTGAGAAATAAAATTTGGTTCAAATAAATCTCACTAGATGGCGCGACATGTACACACAATTCAATAGAATTCAATAGAATTGTGTGTAAAATTAACATTTTCTGGAATTGAACATAAAAATTGTATCTTCTTGTTTAATCAACTCTCCTAAGTACAAAATTATGAAATATTGGGCTCTTAATTCACATTTCAAAGATTATTTGAACGGATCATTTAAAATTGATGCCAATAGATGGCGCATTTTTAAATTTCTGAGGCATTCCACTCGATTGTTAAAATTTGCATTGTAACACATTTTTGTGCAAAACACTGTAAAAACGAGCAAAAAAATACTATAAAATTAACCTCCACTGTATTTAAAGAAAAAATATTCACGAACCTAGTATACCCTTTTACTTGGCAGTCGCTGCTAACACCATCTATTATCAAATGCGATTGATGTACTTACAAAAATAACAAGATTAATCAGATGAAAAACGCCAGTTACGTCGGCACGGTTTCTTTGTATGGGATGAGGCATCTGTATGTCAGTTGAAATGTTCACAGATGATGTATTTCTGTTGCCGCTATAAAAACAAATACTAAAAACAGAATAAAATAAATATTTAAATGGGGCCATACAACAAACGTGATTTTCTTGCCATTTTTTGCGATAGTGGTACGGAACTCTTCGTGCGCGATTCCGACTCGCACTTGGCCAGTTTTTCTTGGTTAGTTTTTAGACTCTCGCGTTATTTAGAACGCATCTAGATACTCATATACAAACAGTTCAAGGTTTTGCATGCATAAACAACCTCGCAGAATCTCTAATGATTTGTCTTTTCATTACCTTATTACTATGCGTATATGAAACCGGTATGGCCTTGGGTTAATTCGATAAGAGGTAGCATTGCATTACATTTACACCCGTCGCCACGCGCCGTCGCGAGATTCGTCATACCGTGTATGGCAGTCTTGCACCGTTGTTCAGTGATTTGAGTTAAGTACATTCTGCATCTACAGTACAACCTCTTATGCCGGTTGTACACTCGAGATCCCGCGATATTACATTGCTCTCAGTACAATCAAAACTCAATGTACAGCGTTTCCTCGGGCTCTCGCGCGTGAGTGTACAACCAGCATTACAACTGTGTTGTTTCACTGATTAATTTTTTCCTTCCTGCCAAATATCTAAAACAATGGTCCCATAAACTGTCAAAGCTGTTTTTGTTCATAAGTATCCTATAATACGAAAAATAACTCATTACTTAGTTAGTTTTGCTATTAGTTTAGTCAGAGAACTAACAATCGATATATTTGCCGAATAACAAAGATGATACCAATTTCTAGGTTACAAAACTACATACTAAGTGCGTGTCCCGAAAGTGATATTCTATAAACAGAAAATAAGGGCCATCCAAAGAGCAGATAAGAAGAAGGCATAAATAATTTCAACCATGCTACAAATAAGCGCTTCTTACGTAAAAAACTGGTCAAGTGCGTGTCGGAGTTCGCACATTTAGTGTTCCGTATCAAACCGCAAAATAAAGTTGGTTGTAATAGAAAAACCGGCCAAGTGCGATTCGGACCCGCGCACGAAGGGTTCGTTCCGTACCATTATCCCAAAAAAATGACGTTTGGCGTATGGGAGCCCCAATTTAACTGTCTAGCTATCACGGTTCATGAGATACAGCCTGGTGACAGACGGACAGACAGACGGACCGCGGAGACTTAGTAATAGGTTGCCGCTTTTACCCTTTGGGTACGAAACCCTAAAAATGAGGGAATTTCAAAGAAAAATCTGATTAATCAATATATTGGTATTTGTAAGTAAACTACCCCAGCGAGTGGGGTATTGTTGTTTAGAGCTTATTGAGTAGTTTTTTTTTTAATATTGGAAAACATAGGAATGAGAAGCCACCAGCCAGCATTTAAAAAAAAATTGTTCCGATTAGTTTTTAACTGCCCATTGAACATGAAATTTGGTGATAATGTTTATTATTACGTAGGTCAAAAAAAAAACCTACCTACCTATGGGAGCCCCCATATAAACGTAATAAAATATTTTTTGACAATATGCATTGCTTTGGGTCAACAAGATGCTTATACTGTGAAAATTTGAAGAGTGTAGTTCCAACCGTTGAGCCGTGAAACCCGTGTGACAGACGACGGACAGACTGCCAGACAGACAGACTGACGGATCGCTGATTGACAGCAATAAGGTTCCGTTTGGACCCTTCGCGTATGGAACCCTAAAAATAATAGAAAAATAATCTACCGATGCACGATACGATAGTCACTTGTATGGTGGACCGAACGGATTCCTTCATTTCGTACACGTGGATTTACATACTGTGCTTAGGTACTTGTAACTATAACTCACATTCATCATCTTACCAAAAATTGCGTATGTACTTATATTTTTTATGATATATTTGTAGTATTTATCTGCGTCTTGCGTAGATTCTTATCGGCTAAGTGTTTTTGTTCTTATCAAATCTTTATAAACATTACGTCCGTCTGGTTGATTTAATTTCTATTTATTTTACTTACTGCGCATTAATTAGCAGTTACTGAGATCAGCTATATTTTGTTTCTTAGATTATTCGTACCTATTAAGTAGGTTATCAGCAGTAACAAAGGAGTTATTTATTCGTTCGTAGTTAAGTTCTTAAGAACACGTGTACGGCTTTATTCATCATTATTCTTTTTATTAACAAAACAAACAAATGAGTTATTCAATTCGAGCCATTATTATTTATTGACATCCTAGCTATACCTTTGCTCATTTATCGACTTTGTACCGCATAAGCGTTGAAGTCACAGATATAAATCTAACTATAATTATAGATGACGCTATTGTGTGTACTTCGCGTGTCAAAAAACTGGCCAAGTGCGAGTCGGACTCGCGCACGAAGGGTTCCGTACCATTATGGCAACAAAATCACGTTTTTTGTATGTAAGCCCCACTTAAATATTTATTTTATTCTATTTTTAGTATTTGTTGTTATAGCGGCATCAGAAATACATCATCTGTGAAAATTTCAACTGTCTAGCTATCACGGTTTATAAGATACAGCCTGGTGACAGACGGACAGACAGACTGACGGATCGTGGAATCTTAGTAATAGGGTCCCGTTTTTACCCTTTGGGTACGGAACCCTCAAAACGGAGTAAAATTACGATCAATGATCGTACTTTTCATTTATCATTATCGGCACCGGAAATCCAACGAAATCTAGAAAAAATGCTTAATTATGCCATATTGAGCTGTAAATACTGTATAGAAAAAGTTTGCTGGGGTATTGGAAATGTTAAGTAAATTTGTTTTTAAATTGTGTGTGAAAAAGTGGCACGCTTGGTTTTCATACAAATAGAGGGACTTGCGTTAACTAGTTAGATTTATGACTGTGGTTGAAGTACTGTTGGCTTTATTTTTTATATGGTAATATAAATCTTATAAACCGATTTATTTTGATTTAAGGAGCCTGTTAGGAATTGGAGATATGCCGTAATATCGGTATATACCTTTTTAGTATTACCCTCAGTGACGCGCCCATCATGACTTGGTTTTACGGTATTTTAATTGCAAGCGGCATTATTGGAGAGAAAACGTTATGATTAAATAATAAAATATGAACCTTTGCAAGATAAACTGGAAACCTTCATATAGATCTTCAAACTCCTTCCACATCTGGTGGAAAGCGAGGTGAAGGCCACCATTCAAAAAATGTATTGGCTTAGCTGAATAAGTGAAGGGATACTCGCCTCACTATTAAAAAAAACTAAAACCCGACTACTGAAAAATAACGCTCTAAAAAGTACGAAACAAGAAAATATTTCCGTAAATTTACCGTGGTCGTATGCCACCTATCGTAACAAAACAACACATTCTGCAAAGTTTTTTTTTGTTCTTGACTTCGGGCCCCCTAGAGAGCGCCATATTAAATTTAATGTGACTTCGCATAGCTTATAACCAGCGGACAAACAAGACACTTTCAACAAAACCTCATTTGTTAAATTATAATAAGTAGTTTAGAAGTTATGAGGGAACAGATGAACATACATACCCACATACCGGACAAAAACATAACCCTCCCATTTGCATCGCCGTAGTCTGGTAAAAATGGACTGGCTTCCGTATCCACGAAATATCCGAGATCAGTGTTCTGTTTTTGTCCACATCGCCATTGACTGCGTATCTAGCCGTCCGAGGTTAAGCGATACGCATCGCGATTTCAACATTAAGAGCAGATTTTTATACAGACACCGTAATCAGACAAGACTAACCATTTGGAACGAAGCGACTGCTCGCATAATCAAGAGTTCGAGTTCGTTTCCAAGCCAGTTTCTATCTCGCTTCTCAAACCACAAATGCGGATAAATTGTACTTTCGTTGACCACATTACCCTGACCATTAGAAAAAGAGGAAAATGAATGTACTAAGTTTAATTGATTGCTACGATATTTCAACAGGAAATCCTGAGACTATTTTTAACATAAACGACTCATACATTATGTATAAGTTGTTGGACTTATGTTATGTATTATCCTCGACAAGGTCATAGAGGTTAGTGTCCTGTCTCAGGCAACGGTTAGAATAAGTTCTCGTTTACACAGAGGTCCGTTTTACAGGTCCACTTTATCGTATACGTTTTTATACGGAGCTGACGTATGTAGTTGTATGGAGTTCACACACATGACAGTATTCCGAATCCAGTAAAAAATAGCGATCCAACAAAATGTACAGAAGTCTGTTTTACAGGTCCGCTTTATCGTATTCGGCAATGGCGTAAGTAGTTAGTTGTATGAGCGAGTTCACACACAACAGTATTAAAATACTGATCCGTTCGGACGTCCATCCTTGTAGAAAGTCGGTTGGTGGTGTAAACATTACCCCCAGTAGCGACGGATCCGTTTAAAACGATCCTGGAAATACGGATGTTCTATGTGAACGTACCTTTACTATTACTGTTATTAATACGTCCTTGTGATACTTAGGGCCAATACGAATCTATGCAATTCGCATACAGTGCATGAAGTTTTTAACCGACTTACCAAAAAGGAGGAGGTTCTATGTTCGACATTATGTATGTTTTGTGTATGTTCACCGATATCTCCGTCAATTGGGGACCGATTTTGAAAATTCTTTTTTGTTTGAGAGACTATGTTCCGAAATTGGTCCCATTTTAATTTGGTGAAGATTTGATGAAGAACTTCGGAGATATACAACAGAACTCTTCAATAAATAACGGCAAATCTCTCGTGATTGCTGCAATCGCTTGTCTGTTCATTGTTTATATCATTTCATAACATAACATCACGTCAGTGAGCTCTTAAGGAGTACGCAGATCTCTTATTTCACCGGTCATGTTCAAGTTTCATGATATTCAAGTTAATCTATTCTGGCTTTATATGTTACTAAACAACTTGCCTATTAGGTAGGTACAACTAAAAAGTGAAAAATAAAAAACTTTTTTGCAAAAAAATACTATCGACTTCCAAATAAAAAACTACAAAGTGAAAAATAACTTTATTTTTGATAACGATTAAAAATTGTACCTTTGAAAGACACCGACTTCCAAAAATAAAGTTATTTTTCACTTTGTAGTTTTTTATTTGGAAGTCGGTAGTATATTTTTTGCAAAAAAGTTTTTTTAAATAAATCGGTCCATAATCGCTTCATAATTATTAATTCGAAAATTAGACACGGTTTCTCTAATATACAATACAGTAATGAGAATGACGATTGTATTCCCAAATTGACAAGATATTATCTAATTGAAAAACGGGCGTAGAAATTGTTATCACTATGATAGAAGATAATAATGCTTGACAAAACAATGTTGAACTTAATATCTGTCATGCTCGTAATCTGTAAACACCGATAAGAGTTAGTCAGTATGTGCAGATTATATTATGAACCTGTCATAACTCCGACGAATGGCATTCCTGCTCAAAAACATCGTTTTGAGAGATTTTAGGTCTCCTCCTTCAGTCCTTTGTTCAAAACTAAATCAGACTTTGACCATCTCCCTCCATTTGCAGCGAATCTTCTTCCTGTTGTAGTGCGTCATCTATTTCCCAGCTAGGTCTTCTGGTAACCAGAAGATTTTACGGGTTGTGTACTGGCTTTTGGGCAATATGGCTTCAGTTTTGCAGCACTCTTTGGAGATAGACACTCATAAATCTTTGGCTATTCGGAGTGATTTTAAGAGTCTGACCAGAGTATGCTCAACATACATTTCCTGCATCACATCTCAACCGCGTCGATGCGGCGTCGGCTTGCAGTTTTCATGGTCCAGGTTTCCACACCGTAAAGAAAATCAGGCAAGATCACTAGAGCTGACGATATACTTCTTAGTATGTAACATTCCCTCCAAACTTTTTCAAATTGAGTCATCTATCGACTTGGCTTTGGCTTGTGACTGGTGAGGTCTCACACCAGACATGAAATACTACAGACTTAGTGCAAAAACAACAAGAGGTTGTCCGCAAGGCGGAGTGCTGTCACCATTATTGTGGTGCTTGGTAGTAGACTCGCTATTTACCAAACTTAATACCGAACCATTCTACACAGTAGGCTATGCAGATATAGCCATAAATGTCACTGGTAAATTCCCGAACACTGTGTCTGGATTATTACAACAGGCTTTGAGGATGGCAGAGGAATGGTGTACAAAGAACCACCTCTCTATCAACCCAAGCAAAGCAGTCATTATTCCATTCACGAGGAAGAGACAACTAGGAAACCTAGGAGAGCTCTCCCTCAATGGAATGAAACTGCCCTGGTCCACCGAAGTTAAATATCTGGGGGTCACGCTTGATAAAGAACTCAGGTGGAAAACTCATGTGGAAAATATTACGACAAAGGCCTTACGAGTGTTCGGAATGTGTCGTTCCACCTACGGTAAAACTTAGGGGCTTAAGCCCAAAGTATTACGATGGCTGTACCGGACAATTATAATACCTATTATCACATACGGCAGCATAGTGTGGTGGCCAAGAACAAAGCTTGCCTCGTGCAAAGCGCCACTCACCAAGTTACAAAGAACAGTGTGTCTAGGCATCACGGGTGCTTTTAGGACAACACCTACGGCAGCGATTGAGAGATACCTCAATATCCCTCCTCTGCATATGATGGTTGAATTCGAGGCAAGGAAGACATTACATCGTCTCGCTGTTGCTGGACTATGGGATGCCTCTAAGCCAAAGACTAACCATACAAAGTTCGATGAGAATGAAGACCTGGATCGGGTAACAAGCATGTTATCCGATAAAATGCAAACTATGTATGTGTTTGAAAGGTCTTTTAAGGTCCAAATCCCTACAAAAGAGGACTGGACGAAGGGACTCGATCCACTAGAACAAGATAGTCTGGTGTGGTACACTGATGGATCCAAAAAGGAATCAGGTACAGGAGCGGGAATATACGCAAAAGGCTACAAATGTAGCAAAAGCCTGTGCTCAAGAGAATATAGATAGAGGAACCAGAGGTAAATCCATATATATTCTTAGTGACAGTCAGGCTGCAATCAAAGCCATGGCATCCTACAAAATGGACTCCAGACTTATTCTGGATGCTGTCCGGACCCTAAACAGGCTTGGGCAGCACAACAGGGTAAGACTTATGTGGGTCCCTGGGCACAAAGGATGCCATGGTAACGAAGTGGCTGATGAACTGGCAAGAGAGGGCTCAGCAAATGATTTTGTGGGTCCGGAACCATGTGTAGGCATCTCGACGTGTCTCGTAAAGGCCGCATTTAGGGAGTTTGCAGATCACAGACAACGAACTTGTTGGCTGTCTAACACCGGTCTACAACACTCCAAGAAATTCCTAGGCTCTTCGTTCAAAGCCCGGGAATGCATTTGGAACATGAGCAGGGGGCAAATCCGCTACCTGCTTGGGGCCTTTACTGGGCACTTTGGAACCAACGACATGCTCATGAAGATGGGTCTAACCGCGACACCCATGTGAAGGTTGTGTGGGGAACATACGGAACGCATGGAGCACTTACTGTGCATATGCGATGCACTGGCTGGTAAGCGAATGAGTCTCCTAGGGATTGGGTATCCAAAACCAGAAGACTACAGGCTCATATCGCCTAATCTCGTTGTAAAACTCATGAAAACGGTTTTTAACGAGATTGGGGAGGAGTAAGTTATCTAAGGGACCACAATAGATCCCAATGGGTTCGACTCATTAGAGTTATTTCTCGGCCCCTCCATAAGATAAGATAAGATAAGACATGAAATAGTTACCTAGGTGAAATATACCAAAGGAAGTCTCTTTTTTTATTGCATGCATGTCCAGCCACGGTCGCCGTTTGACAAGGTATAAGGAAAAATGCGTGCCGACTTCTGAGCAGCCGTACTCAAGAACAAGAGACTAAAATCTCTCATTCTGCCTTAATTCCTAACTAGTTTTAGATTTTATGCAATCATAGCTAATATAAAAAAGGAAAAATGTGTCTATCTAAGTAATAATTAGCTATAAGTATAAAATTTTAGAATGATTGTATAGAGACTCGCCGACCCCACAGTCAAACCATTACTACGGTTCTGTGGGGCTTAGTTTATAAGTTACTTACCATTATGTGAAAATAAATAATAATAAGATGGATAAAAACATACGCTATTGGGTATCTAGGTAGGTACTATGGGTATGGTATGATCTACAGAAACTCGTCTCGCAAAGGAAATCGAACCGGTACTGAATTCAGACCGTTTTTTTTTATAAATAACGGTAAAAGTACGATTAAAACAAAATAGTAGCAAGCAAGCGACCATGACTGCGCAACGTCAAGCAATTTCCTTCGCTTCATTTCCCCCTTTGGCTTGCATCATAAGCCATAATTGCGTGAGCGCTTTTTGATAGCACCGCACGACCAATTTGTCGCGGCCTATAGAAACAAACAAGTGATGATTGCATAATATTCAACATCATAGAGCAGCAGGATAATTTTTTATTCAATTTTGTGCCAAGGGAACTGCGTAAATCTACACTAATATTATAAAGAGGAAAGAATTGTTTGTAATGGATAAACTGAAAAACTACTTAACCGATTTTGAAAATTATTTCACCAGTAGAAATCTACATTATTCCTGAGTAACATAGGCTATTTTTTATCCCGTAAACGGGTCATGTGGGGTGGGCCACGGGAGCGAAGCCGCGAGAAAAAGCTAGTAGTAAGAATAAGCCTATATTGAAAGCTTGATCAAGTGTGTGATCCGTAAAATAGATGTCGAATTAGTAGCTCCGGCAGTTGATTGAATAGGATTTCTATACGGGAGCTTTATAATGTAAACGCGCCAGCCAAAAAATTTAAATATGCAAATACATATTAGCACAAGTTAGTCATCAATATACTTAGATGAACAGTTGACACTTTTATTTTAAGAGGATTGAGTGTTATTTTAGTCATCATCAGCAAGAGGAGTATCAGTTGAATTATGATGCGGCTTTTAACATGTTTCGGATTATATTTCGAGAATTATGAGCATGTTTTTACGTGCTGCGCAATAAAAACAAATTACAGCAAGTGGCTACCTACCTGACAAAAAACGAAAGAGAACATATTCTCCTTGAAACCAATTAGACAACAGAAAATAATATCAGTTACTTAGTTTAAAGTTTGTTAATGCTGACAATAATTATCATAATTTGTAAGCGCAAGGTGTTCAAGGTTAACAAACAAATGATTTGAGTAATTTGGAACATCATTCATAAATCAATTTGTAACAATAACTGTTAGATAACGATATAAACTAGGTTATCACTCATAGGTAACTCATTATGTCGAAAACGTAAACAGGGTCTATCGTCATTATTAACGAGTTCCACCTTATTTAAGAGTACAGAAAGCAAAATTATTATACAAATAAATAATAATCTCTCATGTCTCCACATCACTATCAGACTTGTTTATTATATCTATGCTATCAGACATATACACCCTACATTGGGCACCCATTTTACGTATGCCATATTATGTGGAATAAAATTTTAAATAATAAATCTTCTTCTTAGCGTGTCGATGGCAAATATAAAAAGTTAAATATTGTGTTTGGCCCAGAATTCAGCCACGGCAATACCATTCGGTGACGCAGTCATAAGGTCTTCGTAAGTACAGGTGACAGGGCATGCTGCACACTCCGTCAGATGGGCCATGGTCTGCGGAGAGATGCTGCACAAGCACTGAAGACTAGTGCCATCAGAGAACCCCCACCCGAGGAGGTTGTCCTTGCTGCGGCCAACCCGAGTGCGGAGTCTATTTAGGGTTTTCCAGGTCGACCACGGCAGAGTGTGCCGTGTGTGTGATAAATAATAAATTATTCCAACTTTGGCACCTGCGAAAAACATAGGTGCTGTGTTTACCTCAGGTGCCGTTAAATCGGGTACCCAATGTGCAATAAGTCCACTATCATGACAATGTTATAAAATAAAGTACCCCCCTGCGTCTGTACTCGATAAACTCAAAAACTACTGAACGGATTTTCATACGGCTTCACCATTAGACAGAGTGAGAAACGAGAAAGGTTTTTGTGTATAATTTGCCACGGGCGAATCCGGGGCGGGTCGCTAGTCTATCTTCTTCTTTATATATATAAAAATAAAAATGAATCGCAAAATGTGTTGGTAAGCGCATAACTCAACAACGCCTGGACCAATTCGGCCAATTCTTTTTTTTAAATGTTCGTTGAAGTTCAAAGATGGTTGTAGGTGTAGGGTAGGTGTAGGGTAGGTGTAGGGTAGGTGTAGGGTAGGTGTAGGGTAGGTGTAGGGTAGGTGTAGGGTAGGTGTAGGGTAGGTGTATCTTGGTGTTTTTATGGCAAAACGAAGTTTGCCGGGAAAAGCTAGTACTATATATTAATATTATAAAGAGGTAAAATTTGTAAGTTTGTATGTAGGGGGTAATCTCTGGAACTAATGATCCAATTCTAAATTTTTTTTCACTGGTAGAAAGCTACATTATTCCTCAGTGCTATAGGCTATATAACATCACTCTACGACCAATAGGAGCGGAGCATAAATGAAAAATGTTGCAAAAACGGGCAAGAATATTACTTTTGAGGACTTCCGTTGCGTGCGCTGCGTGAACGGTTTCAGTTATGCAATCATGTATGTAGGGTAGGTAGGTTAGGTGTAGGGGAGGTGTAGGGTAGGTGTAGGGTAGGTGTAGGGTAGGTGTAGGGTAGGTGTAGGGTGGGTGTAGGGTAGGTGTAGTGTGAGATAAAACAAAACTAAGAAGAAACGTTAATTAGTAAAGAACTAATCTTTCTTGATTGAGTCAGTTGTTTTGTTAAGAAAACTACCTAGATATTTGCATTGCACTTATCTACTTTTATGATTTTATTTTTCTTTTGTTTAATTAACAGTCCGTCTCGCTCGGTTCATTTCTGTTATCTTTTTAATATATTATGTACCTTATTACCTACACGTTTTGTTTTTTACTGACTCAGACTTAAAGGACATCTTAGGTGTAAAAATTACCAGGGTAGGTACCTAAGTTCATTTTTTGTAAATTTAAATACAGTATCTGCGTAAATAAATTAAGGTCATCAAACCGCAATGGAAAAACCGCGATGAATAAACCTTCTGTTTCTGAGAAGACGCCTTTGCACTTAGAAAATTGCAAGTCATTATAATTATTTATTAAGTAGGTAAAAAGAGAATCTTAATCTTGCACGTGGTTTTTTTTAATGAAATGTGAAATGTTATAAAATTACGCAAACAATATCGTAAGTGAAGAAATTACACAATATGCAATAAAATTGCAATTTTATTTTGTTGGTAAACATCACATTAAAAATAAATAAGTTTTGGTACATTAATTTTAAAAATATTACAGAAGCAATGTTTTATAAGAAGTGTTTTGCTCTACAGGAATTTAATATGCGTAAGTAATGTAATCTCTTGGTGCGATGAACTCATAAGATAATGCAAATTTAGTACAAATAAAGATTTTACAATGCATGTCCTCGAAAAGAGCGTTTTCCAAGCAGCCAAACTGTGCGGAGTGTCACTTTTTTTTACTAGTGCTTTATACTTTCCTGTACTTTTTAAATTTTAACTCCAACGTCAGCCCGCCGCATAGTTTTTATTTAATTTGTTGAGTACAGATTATCATTCATATAAAAGGTAAAACAAAACTAATACTTCATTTAATGCGTTTTTAATTACTCTAGATTTAGATTTTGATCAATAAATTAATTTTAATGATAATTAATGAATATTTTGCTCATGCCTTTTTGCGTTACGACGTGACAGCTATTTGCACATGCGCAGTAGATATGCCCGAATTGCGAGCGCCCTTGAATAAGCGCCATTTTATTAATTTCTTGCTCGGTTCAGATAATTTATTTAATTCCTCGCACAATGCATAGTAAAATGTTGTATGATACACGTGCGTAAGATTATTTCCGACTCGTGTTGTTTTATCCACTCATCGGAAATCACCTACTTTCCGCACTTGTAGCATAAATAAGTATTTAATAAGAAAGATGTTGACTTAAAAAGGTCTCATAGGAGACATAGGATAGATTTTATCTCTGTAGTGTGTTCCCTTGGGATGATACAACACTTTTTACGCGGCCGAAGCCTCGAGCAGAAGCTAATATTTTATAAAGCTAGATAAAGTTTTGGCTTTACCTACATGAATAAGGGTACGTACACAGAACATCCGTATTTCTAGGATCGTTTTTAACGGATCCGTCGCTACAGGAGGTGATGTTCACACCGCATTACAGAAATAGTAGTGATTACACGCTTGAGACCACACACGGACTTATTAGAGATAACAAAAAAGTTGCGCAAGAATTTGTTAATTTCTTTACCAACATCCCAATTAAAACTACTGAAACTTTAAATTCTTCGCCCTCGCTTGCTTTTGGATTATTAAACGCGAACGTTTCAGCCTGCCCGATTGTATTTAACTTTTCACATATAAACCCCATGACAGTAATAAAAGCTTTTAAGCAAATCAAGATCAAACCGACTGAAGATCTGTGGGGAATGTCCATCAAAGCTTGTACCTCCATAATTCAGACTATAGCGCCGTACTTAGCGTTGATTTTCAATTTGTGTGTGGATCAAGGCGTTTTTCCGGATCTAATGAAATATAGTAAGGTTATACCACTTTTTAAATCCGGGGACAGTAAAGACACAAATAATTATAGACCAGTATCCGTGTTGCCGGTTTTCAGCAAGGTTTTTGAGAGGATAATGCTAAATCAAATGCTCATTCATTTTAATACGAATAACATCTTGCATGATAGACAGTATGGTTTCACCAGAGGACGTTGTACAACTGACGCTGGTGTCGCTCTATTAAAACACATCTTTGATGCGTGGGAAGATTCGCAGGATGCCATAGGTATCTTCTGCGACCTGTCGAAGGCGTTTGATTGCGTTAATCATGAAACATTACTTCTGAAACTTGAGCATTACGGGCTAGGTCAATCAGCGTTAAGTTTGGTTAAATCTTATTTGAATGATAGACAGCAATTAGTTCAAATAAACGGTGTGAATTCGTCCGGGTTAAACGTTAAAATGGGTGTACCCCAGGGCTCAATTTTAGGTCCTTTCTTATTTTTAGTGTACATTAACGATTTACCCCGTTTATTGGAAAACAAACTTAACATGGTGTTATTTGCTGATGACACATCTTTAATTTTTAAAATAAATAGACGTACTTGTCAGGTTGACGACGTAAATAACGCGCTACGGCAGGTTCAGGATTGGTTCACTGCCAATAATTTAGTTTTAAATGGTAAAAAAACCAAGTGCGTAAAATTTTCCTTGCCGAATGTCAAAAGTACTGATTGTGACATTATATTAAACAAGGAGAAGCTAGAATTCGTCGATAAAACGGTTTTCCTGGGGATCACGCTAGACTCGGGGTTGCAATGGGGTCCTCATTTGGTATCCCTTGCGGGGCGGCTGAGTTCGGCGGCTTATGCTGTTGGAAAGATTCGTCGGTTAACGGATGTGGGTACCGCCAGACTAGTCTATTTTAGTTATTTTCATAGTATAATGTCTTACGGTATCTTACTATGGGGAAGGGCTGCAGACATTGAGTCAATTTTTATTCTGCAAAAACGAGCCATCAGAGCGATATACAATCTTCGCCGGCGCGATTCTCTAAGGGAACTGTTTAAGGACATTAACATCATGACGGTTCCTTGTCAATATATTTATGAAAACATCATGTACGTGAGAAAGAATTTACATCTTTTTAGTAAAAACGGCGACAGACATGATTATGTTACTAGAAATAGGGACCAATTAGTTCAACCAGGTTTCAGACTGGCTAAAGTAGCCTCATCTTTCATGGGGTACTGTACAAAATGTTACAATAAAATTCCTCCTCACATTCTTGAACTGAATGAGACGAAATTTAAAACTTGCATAAAACGCACACTATGCAGGCTGGCATATTATAAGTTGGGGGATTACATCACTGATAAAAATGCTTGGCTAAATGCTAGTCCAGCTCCACAGCCACTAGGCCGCAAAAACAAGTGATATGCGGAACATTATTGTTTTGAATTATTGTTGGACCTTCTGAAGACTGTATAAGTATATTTGTAATTGTATAAACTCAATTTCATTCATCAAGGTATGTACTTATGTACCTAAATATTGTATTTGTTTTTTTTTTAAAAGAGTAAGTATGGAGTTTCTTGTGCATTCTTCTCCATTACAAGCTACTTTCCGAATGCACGGTAGAATCAATTATTATTATTTTAACGTTCAAAAGTGCCGCTTGGTGGCCTACTTGAAATAAAATATCTTTGTCTTTGTCTTTGTCATTTACAGTACCTTTTTACCCGACTGCCGAAGGAGGGTAATGTGTTTATCAGTCTATGTATGTATGTATGTTTGTTCCTATGTGGCGTTCCAGAGACCAAATGTGTTGGTCGATTTTGATGATTCATACGTCAATCGATTCGTCTTAACCTTGCGAGTGTCACTGGCTACATTAAAATTGGAAAATAGAAAAATGGTGGCTTTTGGGCGCAATATTGTGGGGGGCAATTTTCTATTTTCTTCCAACCCCATCGTGTGGGGTATCAAAATAAAGCTTTTTAAGAGGTGATTTCAAAAATATATAACACTTATATGGTAAATGTACCTAAAAAAAAAAAAATATAACTAAAAAGTTATAAATAAAAAAAGTTAATTCAAAAAATCAAAAAACCCGACTGCTTAAAAGCGAACTAAAAAGACGTAAACAAGAAGATAATCATGCTGTGCAGTCGGAGGATACATCTGGTTTTGGTCAGCCAGCTCGCGAATATGTATCCTCCGACTGCACAGCATGACTTTCTTCTTGTTTACGTCTTTTTAGTTCGCTTTTTAAGCAGTCGAGTTTTTAACCGATCCGTCGCTACTGGGGGGTTATGTTCACACCACATTTTTAGTCAGTGAACCACCAACTTTCAAACAAAACGGATCAGTATTTTAATACTGTTGTGTGTGAACTCGCTCATACAACTACCTACGACATTGCCGAATAAAAACGTATACGATAAAGCGGACCCGTAAAACGGACTGCTGTATATTGTCGGATGATCGGATCGGTATTTTGTACTGGATCTGGCATACTGTCATGTGTGTAAACTCGCTCATACAACTACATACGTCAACGCCGAATAAAAACGTATACAAAGCGGACCTATAAAACGGACCTCTGTGTGATTTATTAGTTCCTCAGTACCTACACTTAGAAAAACATTAGCTTTTTTTTTTTAACTTTGCCCCTCACAAGGAATTTCTTCCTGTATCGTGGGTGCATTTACAATTATTTAAACTCACATACACAAGACACCCAGATCCGGAACAACTATCTGTAGGCCATACAAATATCTGTTCCGTGCGGAAATCGAACTCGCGACACGCAGCGCAGCAGCCAATCGCTCAACCACTACGCCAACCGTGTCGACAATTAAACAATAACTATTATTAAAATAACAATTTTAACCATGAGAACATACATATTAGGTAAAATTATTCAGACTGAAAAGTTTCACAATGCAAAAGCATCAGGTTACACTAGTCGACGGCACGAACTATTTTATGCGCGGGGTTAAAATGCTTGCTATCTCATCCGACAACTCGTGCGAAAGAGATAGATGCTGTGATGAGCAGTAAGAAGCTAGTTCGCGTACGAATTAGCACTTTTGCAAGTTTTTAGCGAAATGGATGATGATTTAGGACGAAAACGAGCGCGCGAAATTTTTGTAAACAGACCGTTGTTGGGAGTCTAGATATCACGAAAAACGACTAAATGTATATTTTCAAAATAAAATTATTTGCATTGTTGATTTACTAATCTATCCCTGTATGGTGGCTGTTTTGCAATTTTCCTTCTTTTTTAACCGACTTTCGAAAAAGGAGGAGGTTCTATGTTCGACTTCTTGTATGTTTTTTTTTTTTTTTTTTTTTTTTGTGTATGTTCACCGATATCTCCGTCAATTGCGGACCGATTTTGAAAATTCTTTTTTTGTTTGAAAGAGTATGTTCCGAAATTGGTCCCATTTTAATTTGGTGAAGATCTGATGAAGAACTTCGAAGATATACAACAGAACTCTTCAATAAATAACGGAAAATCTCTCGGGACTGCTGCAATCACATGTAATTTTATTGTTTATACCATTTCATAACATAATATCACGTCAGTACGCTCTTAAGGGGTAAGCAGATCTCTCATTTGATCGGTTTTGTTCAAGTTTCATGTTATTCAGGTAATCTATTCTGGCGTTATAGGAAACTTACTAAACATCTTGCCTATTAGGTAGGTACAACTAAAAAGTGAAAAATAAAAAACTTTTTTACAAAAAAATACTACCGACTTCCAAATAAGAAAACTACAAAGTGAAAAATAACTTTATTTTTGGAAGTCGGTGTCCGTAACTCAAAATAATGGTACCTACGAAAGACACCGACTTCCAAAAATAAAGTTATTTTTCACTTTGTAGTTTTCTTATTTGGAAGTCGGTAGTATTTTTTTGTAAAAAAGTTTTTTATGGTATTTATTGCCGCCCAAAGATGCGTTATTGGTGTTGAAATATGGAACTTTCGACGCTCATAAGTTTCAAATATTTTTCTTTTTTACTTTTTTGTTTCCATATTGATGAGACAAATTGATATCATTTTTCATTTTGAACGTTCATCGTCAAACAGTGGAGTAATCCCGAGACTACGATTGTATGGAAGAATTATCGACTAGTGTAACCTCAAATTAAGTTTTAAACCATTGCAACAAAAAGATTTTGTGCAACTTACTTGCGGCATGCAAGTAAGTTGCACAAAATACTTGGTTGTTTTATTACTGGTTGCTACAACTATTTGCAGAATATTTTACCTACATCAAAAAATATTATCTGCCATGACCAAGCAAGGACTTTGATCACTATTACTTTTTGTCAAATCTTTACCTACCTCGTCCTTCAACTTAAAAAAAAATCGTATAATAGAAAGTAAAAAACAATGTATAGTTAAATTATTCAAATCTTATCTGATATCGATGCAGAGAATATTTTTTTTATAAATTAAAGAAACTGGCAGTGAAAATACTACATGCATTGTGTTGCTATGTTCTACATAATCTTGCTTCATAATTTAGTAATTCCATTGTGGTCTGGTTGAGAAACTGTTAAGCTTTTTAATCAGTTCAATATGTTCTTATCATGCGATTTGTAGATTTCAAAATAGGTAAATACTGACAGAGTATGATAAATTAATTTAACTAATTAATAATGATGTGTAAGAAGGAAAAAACCTACGACATTTTAAGTAAAATAAATAAGAAATTTTTTGAAAGAAAGAAAGAAAGAACTGTCTGCCACCAGGCTGTATCTCATGAACCCTTATGAAATTTTCACAGATGATGTATTTCTGTTGCCGCTATAACAACAAATACTAAAAACAGAATAAAATAAATATTTAAGTGGGATCCCATACAACAAACGTGATTTGTTTGCCGTTTCTTGCGATAATGGTACGGAACCATTTGTGCGCGAGTCTGACTCGCACTTGGCCGGTTTTTTTTTTAAGGTTGGGTATTTTGAGGTAGTTTCAATGGACCTTAAATTGCTGGGTAGATACAGGTTAAAATATTACTTTGTTTTTTCTTTTAATGAATGTGATTGATCATTCACAACTGTAATTTGATTTACTGCAATATTAATAACAGCTGTGTTATCTTTTAACGGCCCACCAAATAAGTCATAATAATGAATGAAAAACAAAATACCAAGCTTTGCCTTCTGTTAATATATTGAGTCATCCACTTAACAGCCATCAAAACTAACCAAATAAATTGTTCAATATCAATTTGTTATGGTATACTGAAGAAAAAATTACTGACTGCGTATGATTTACCACATGTGATGGCGAGACTATGTATTTGACATTAAAATACCTACCACTATGATAAACAATAGAATTCTTCAGTGTTTCAGGTCATTGGTATAACGTTTAAGACCTACACAAGGTTACCCCGCATGCATGATTAACACAATGAGACCTTCTCGGCTCACTAGTTTACCGTTCATCTAGATCATTTGAGTATTAGTATGAATTTCCACAATGTTATCAGTAAGAGTCATTAGTTTATAAATTATCAGTTATTACTGTAATCAGTTGCTAAAAATGTACAAAATGATGATTGATTTTATAATTTTCATGGTCATTATCAGAACCAGGAAATTCAAATTAGATAATAACTAAATAATAGATATTTATAGAAAGTTGCATTCCAATAATAACTTTTTTTTTTTTTTTATTGTTGTTTAAACAGCTGTACATAGTCTAAGCAACACCCTGTGTTAAGTATTTAAGTTTTGGATTTATGTTTTTTGGATTATCACACTATTAATTATAAATTATTGGTATAGACAAAACAATTTCTATCAGAAAAGAATACAGTTCTGATAAAGAAGAGAATTTCAAATGTAAAACTGATCCTAACAATAACAGAACTTTACCTTAATATTTTTTTATTCCACAGGTATAATTTTTAGAACCAGTCAAACATTGGGAAAACCAATACTAACAATAATTTTAGTTAAATTAGGATAATTCAAATGATATTTTTTATCAACCAGTAATTTTGCAATTAGTTAATTAAATTTTGCAGTTGCATGTGCATAGAGAATCTAGGTGTTTAATTGGAAGTCAAAACATACTTAGACAATACCTACTAAATATCTTACTTTTAGTTGAATATTAATAATGAAATTTAAACTTTGTAAAACAATGAAGATAAATAGATAATTTGTCAGATTTTCACATGGTAACTAAGACAAACTAAAAAAAAACTCAATGAAATGTTTTTCTTCAGTAATAAATAGGAAATAATATGTACTCACTTAAAAAGATGACAAACTGTTCTAGCCAGTCCGTTGCCAGAGCCACAGGGTAATATGGCTAGTGGCACTTCCGCCAACGCCTGCTGCCAGTCCAACCTCTCAAACATGCCATTCATGATTTCATACAGGACACCATCACCACCGATAGCCAGGACTGCGCGCCAACCATAAACATTTCTCGTGCGCACAAATTCTCGTGCGTATTGAGCATATTTAGTAACATGGAGATCGAAGGGTACCTCAGCCTCCTGCAGTATAGGCACCACCTTAGACTGGAATAGCTCTCTGGCCTTCCCCGGCCCTGACTTCGGGTTCAGAAGCACGAGCAACTTCTTATCGTTATTCGGCGGCACGGACGTAATCGGCTGACAGGCTATTAAACACTTTATTGTAGATCTCCATTTCTGTGCTTCCTTATTGTTATCTTCATATTTATCAAAAGATCTGAAGCGCAGTGTTATTGTTGTCCTCTCTCTTTTTAAGGTACGGCGGCTTCGTTTCAATATGTAGGCATAGATGTACAGATAAGCACTGATATCGTTCTCGTCGAGATCGCCGCTATTCTCGTCCACAACTTTGAGTTGGTGGTTCCCGACGAAGGAGCTGCAGACGCACGAGCCGGCTCCAGGGCGTCGTCTTTTGCTCCTCATGCATTTGCTGCCAATGATATCGCCCAACAGTATCGTCTGCTCTTTTGAATTACCGTCTGTTTCTTTTGTTAGAGATAAACCTTTGGGAGTAAGTCGAACACGAAATACTGAATTCTTCTTGGAAAGAATGTAAAATGTTTCTTCAAGATAAACAACATCTTTTGAAACAGAGTCACCCTCGCCGACGTTTGGCACGTCCTTCCCGTTCTTAACGTCCGCCATGACTGACAGACAAGTGACAGACCTTTTTTTTTTTGCACTTATCACCATAGGCCATAGAGCTTATCAACAATTGAAAAAAAAAAAAAAAAAAAGAGCTTATCAAGGTCTTATCACTTCACTATTTTAACTCATCAACACCGACATCGACTACAACAAACCAAAACGTCAACGCTTTTAATTTTTGACTACACGGTCCAAACGAAGTTTTTGTATAATATAGTTCGCCCAGTATCATACTACCTACGTACACACGTAGTGATTTTAGTTGTCGTCAAATCTAAAATCTGACATTTACATTTCCACACACAGCAGTGAATGATCGGCTTTAAAATGTTTTGTTTCAAAATCTCAGCCACAGCCACAGCCCCTCAGCACTCAGCAGCAGCATAAGTCAGCTTGGCAGTGGACCTGGACGTAACGTTTTGAATAGCTAACGAGTACCTAGCTGGCGATCTTCTGGTTAAGCCAAATAGCCAGTTTTAAAGCGCCCCATTGTTATTGATACGTGCTATACGTATCAATAATTACAATTACAATAGAGAGATGAAGCGTATATACTAGAAAAGACCCAGAGATTAGGTATTTAGTGAGACTAGGCTGCACCTATTCTAACTTTTAAAATACTTGATCCACCTAGTCTCACTGTGCCTACTCCAAAAAAAAGTACTCTGTGGCCTACGCAGTGCACAGCACCCGCGGCGCGCGGGTTTCAAAGTACCGACGACGCGGCGATGCGAGATAGCATCATAGTCATAGCTCATTCATGTTTGCCAAAATCATACGTGTGTCAGTCACTTGAATTTGAGCTCTTAATTCAAAGTGCATAAAAGTAACGCGACGCACACTGTGTTATGCTAGAATATATTCTGTCCTTTTTTAACTACACTATGCCGCAATCCTTGTCTGTCAACACTCGAGACTTGTCGGGACTAGGCAGACTTTATAGAATAGGTACTTTGACAATACTCGAGACTCGAGACTAGTCGGGACTAGGCAGACTTTATAGAATAGGTACTTTGACAATACTCGATGCGAATGAAGACTTTATGATGCAGTCTAGTATCAAGTACGGACTCATGCGAATGTGATCTCGCTTGTCGTATTGTTACCTACTAGTCGTTGCAAACACGTATTATCGGACTTATTTAGTGTGATCGGTTTTCGTAACGAAATTTTGATAAATCTTTTAAGAACATACCACATTGTATATCTTCTTCTTATTACGACATTAATTCATGTGTTTATTGCTTAAAAAATGGTTACCAAAGGAATTAGTGTATTAAAAAAATCAATAACAAAACTAATTACAGTACGACATAAAAGAGTAGAAATTAAATATTTGGAAACTAAAAGTTTTAATTTTCTGGCAACATCTAAAATGAGTACTTGAGCTGTCAATTTTTCTTGATCGGTTTCGATTTTCGTAAGACTTTAGGTTTTTGTGTGATATTTCTGAGTGTGGACAGAAAAACAGTGGCAAATCATGATAAGGTAATTCGTGGAGGTGCCCGTGATATAGTTTACAAAGTTTATATGTGGTGTATAGCCGAATTCCAAGCTGGGAAGCTTCTATGCAACTTAGAAGATATTATCCATCGTACAGCAAATTTTACTGGTAAGTAACTATTGAAAGTTACGCTAAACGTTAATTACAAACGATTAATACATTCAGGGAGCTACATTTTCGAACCACATATCATTTACAAATTATTTGTCTACAATTTTTGAGGTTATGTTAAGGTAAACAAATACCGTTGTAGTTATAGCGCGACTTAACAACGTTGATAGTAAGGCAAAAACTATTAATGTAATTTATTGCGGATACGAAATTTTTTTTTGCTTTGCTATATTTGTTGATGCAATCGACTAAATGGAAAGAAACAATTTTAAAATATATTCACGTTTATTTACCGCGGAACTTCTTTCGTCATACTGACAGTGATTCTTTTATTTGCTTGTTTTAGGTGTTTCTGTAAGCACAGTGAGCAGAATCGTGCAACACGGCATTGAAAACGGTGGGAAATTCTCAACAACAGCTAAACACATGAAGGGTCGTCCCATGGTGCAGACAGCAGTGACAATGAGAGTGGTTCACAAAATCAGTTTAATCAGTGACGAATCAATACCAGAGCTTAAAGTAGACTACACGAACTTAATTGATCCCATGGAAGGTGTAGAGTATTTAGATTTTGATTTATTAGATTAGTTTATTATATTAATTTTAGTTTATATCTGAGTTTATATGGAAAGCAATTGATTATTAAAAATACAATTTTTTGTGAAATTGTTGTTTTATTACTACTACATATTAAATATTTAATTAATAGACTTATTTAATATATTTACTATTTTTTTATACCCAATAAATAAATAATACTATTCAAGTATCAAGATCAGCTGGGTCGTACTAACTGGGTTGCTATCTGAGCGTTTGTGGCGCCCTCATTTAATTTCTACTCTTTTATGTCGCACTGTAAGTACTCTGAAAAATTAATAGAAATCTTTTAATTACGCCAACAATCTTTAACGTAGATAAATCTTTACGATGACAGTCAAATCTGTGTGAAGTATGAAGGGAAGATTACATTTCATTACTGCGTACGTATCGGTGGTATGCAAAGACTAAGCATCTATAAAGTATGCGTATTTCATGGACTAGGTGGACTAGGCGGAACAGGTATTTGGATCGTGTATTTGTACAGACTTGGACTAGGTGCACCTAGTCCAAAATTCACCTAGTACGACCTATATCTAAATTACAAGCAAAATAGTGACAAGGTTTCCAAAGAGTATCTAACACTGAGATGTACACTAGCCCTAATAACTATTAAGGATATGACAATACATAAAGTATATCCAGAAAATCTTTCTTTGTTTGGCAATTTAGCCAAAAAGTTAACAGACGTGCTGTTGACATGTTGTGTCATTAGTCTTGCCGTCAAAACCATAGACAGACTTAATAAATTGCATAGATTCAGAAATTGTCAAAACAAAATGTTTTAAAATGTCAAATGCCAAGGTTCATCAATGATCATCTATCTGGAAAAAAGCGCGGGAAAGTCAAAGAAAGTAGGCGCGTCTTTTTTGAAAAAAAATTCAAATTTATTTTATTTTAACACTCATAATTCATAACTACTTAATTGTTGTTTGTTGTGATGGGGAAGGTTAAGAAGAGGAAGAAAGGGGATCCCCTCGAAGATGATGCTGATACTGGGTCATTGCGCTCTATGCAGTCGGCCACATCAGATGCCGAAAAAGAAAAGGATACGGATAAGTACCTTGAATATAGAATAGCTGATTACACCCGGTCTTATCCAGAGTCTGGTGGAAATTACGAATATATTGTTTTCATCGAAAGTCAAAACCAAGTCCCGATTGGTGACCGCGATAATGATGTCGTTAGCCACTAACTTCAAGAGGTATAACAAAGGGGTTAAGCAACTTATTAGAATAAATCGGCATAAAGTTGGCGTTATTTTCGAGCGTCCGACATTTGCCAATGCTGCGCTCATAAACAAAAAGTTTTTGGATAATTTTAAACTCAAAGCCAGCATTCCAGCCTCAGCTACAGAAATTACTGGAGTCATACAGCATGTCCCGATTGATCTGTCGAATGAGCAAATTTATTCAGCTATATCCAGCTCCAAAAGTATAATATCGGTAAAAAGATTTATGCGTCGGATTATTAAAGAAAATAAAGTCACTTTTGAACCTATGAAGACTGTGAGCATCACCTTTTCGTGCATCTCCTTGCCCGACAGCGTGGACCTGAACAGTTGGCGGTTTGAGGTACGGCCGTACATCCCGCCGGTAAAGCAGTGCCTGCAGTGTCTAAGGTATGGGCATATTGCCAAATTTTGCAAAAATAGCATCAGGTGTTCCATATGCGGAAAAGATCATAGCTATAAAGAATGTTCGATTGCCCCAACAGAAGCTACATGCTGCCAATGTAAAGGAAACCATATTGCTATTTCTGCAGAATGTCCTGTCAAAAAAGCTAAGATAGAAGAAAATAAAAATAAAGTTCAAAAAAGATCATAAGCTGATGTATTAAATGAAAAGTCATTCCCTTCTTTAAATAACAAAAACCCTGCTGAACAACTTAAATTTCTAATACAAACAGATCAAATACAAAACATTTTAATTCAGACCCTTCTTACTTTAATATCACAAAATCGGAACAAAGAAAGTTCCATTACAAATGAAAATATAAAAAAAGTTCTTTTAGCGACAATACAGAGTGATAATAACATTAAACAATCTTAATTATGGATCAGTTAAATATTGTACAATGGAATGCTCAGAGTATTCGTAGTAATCAACATATTTTTTCTCATTTTTTAATTGAGAACAATATTCATGTAGCTTTACTTTGTGAAACTTGGCTTAAGCCTGAGATGCGTTTTAATATAAAAAATTATAATACTGTTAGATTAGATTCTGGTAATAGTCATAATGGCGTAGCTATATTAATACATAATTCATTACAGTTCAAAAAAATTTATACTTCATATGATGACTCTATACAAAATATTGCAATACGTTTAAAATATGGTGCTAAGGAGGTTTCTTTGGTGTCATTTTATAGTCCTGGTAATTGTAATCCATTCTTTTCTAAATCAAAGCTGGATAATTTAATCAAAAGTATTCCTGGTCCTGTTTTAATTGGTGGGGATTTCAACGCCCGTCATTCGGCCTGGGGCTGTAGTGCACAGTGCAGTCGTGGAGTTGACGTTCTTGAAAGCATCAATGATAACAATCTTGTGTTGCTGAATAACGGAGATATGACTACAGTAGGCTCAAATAGGTGGCAGAGAAATGCCCTTGATTTAACCTTAGTATCACCATCATTAGCTTTGTCTTGTGGCTGGTCAGTGCATGATGTTCCTCTAGGTGGATATCATTTGCCTGTAATTACAAAAATAGTATTTAATAATTTTATTCCTTCATCCAATGATCTTTCAAACCTGCCTGTTCATGTAAATTTTAAACTAGTTAATTGGGAACTTTACACAGCTCAAGTAGATAATCTATTACACAATTTTCTGGTTATTCATCAAAATCCGTTACAAACTTATAACAAACTCATTCTTATCTTAAATAAAGCTATACAGAATTCTGTTCCATGTTCAGATATTTCTCGTATGCAAACTACTTCTAGTGCCTCACTTAATACATCTAGAACTTCTAAAAAGAAAAAACGCTGTCCACTTCCATGGTGGAATAATAACTGTACTAGGGCTGTAGAAGATGCTAAGAATGCCTATATACAGTTTAAACATGACCCTTCACAAGCAAACTATATTGAATTTAAAAGGCGTCAAGCTGTTAAAAAATTGACTTTAAAAAGAGAGAGGTATTTGAGTTGGGTAACTCTCTGTGAGTCTTTTAACAGAACAACTCCATTAAGTAAAATTTGGAATATTTCTAGAAAGTTTAATAGAACATATGTACCATCTTGCAATAATGTATATCCATGGATTTTTGATTTTCTTAAAAAGTTCACACCTGATACTGTAGAGGCCCCCTTTCATTCACATGATCATTTACCAACAGCAGCATGCTCAAATTATTTAACAGATCCATTTACTATGCAAGAATTGAAAGCTGCAATATTCTCCAGACGTGATACAGCTTTTGGCCTTGATTGTATGCCATATAAAATGCTTAAGAATGTTTCATTGCAAGCCTTATTTTTGGTTTTAAAAGTTTTTAATTTACTTTGGCTTAATGAAATCATACCTTTAGACTGGAAAATAGACTGTCTTATTCCAATTTTAAAACCTAATAAAGATAAAAACAAACCTGATTCTTATAGACCTATAGCTTTGACCTCTTGTATAGGAAAGATTTTTGAGCAATTGTTAAAGCAAAGACTAGAGTTTTACATAGAAAGTAATAATTTATTACCTTCTAATCAGCTTGGATTTCGTAGAGGAAGGTCAACACATGAAAGTTTTTCTCATTTGTATCTTGATATTTTTAATGCTCGTAAAATGGACCATGAATGTGTTGCTGTTTTTGTTGACATAGTTGGTGCTTTCAATAACGTCAATCATCACATTTTGTCACTCGAACTTCGCTCACTTGGAATACCTGAAAAAATAGTTTCGTGGGTTTTTAATTTTTTGCATGGTAGAGAAGTTTATGTAAAAGTAGATAAGCAATTAATTGTACCCCGTTTTTCATATAAAGGGGTGTGTCAAGGTGGTATTATGAGTCCATTGATTTATGTGCTTTATATGCATAAGCTCAATATGGTTTTAGGTAGCAAAGTACTAAATTTACAATTTGCTGATGATTTGGTTATTTATACATCTGGTCCAGATATGGATGAGATTAAGAGTAATATTAATGAGGCTTTGAAAAATATGAGTAAATATTTTCATTATTTAAACTTAGAAATTAGTCCAGATAAATCAAAAGTTGTTGTTTTTGGTGAAATAGATTTTGATTTAGAAATTTTTTATGATAATTTTGAACTTCCCATTGTTAATGAATTTAAGTACTTAGGAGTAATTTTTTCTGCCAATCTGACATGGAATAAATATGTTGATTACATACTTGGTAAAGCAAATAAAGCATATAATTTTATAAAATCTGTGTCAGTACATGCTGATCCTAAAATTTTGTTAATGTTATACAAATCTATAGTTCGTAGTCATTTTGAATACGGCTTTTTGTGTTTTGGGTCTGATCAGAGACTTATCCGTAAACTTGATGTCTTACAGAATCATAACTTGCGTTGCATTACAGGTGCCATTAAAACAACACCTATCAATTCCTTACAAGTAGAGTGTAATATTCCTCCACTGAAAATAAGATTTCAGTTTTTAAAATCTAAATTCCTTTTAAAGCTTTTGTCATATAATAAACACCCTCTTTACAGAAAACTTTCATTTTATCATACAGTTTATAATCCTTCAAATAATATTAACATTCCCTATTTACTTCATGACTTCTCTACTACAATAACACTTAATCAGCAACATGAACTTTACAAATGTAATGACACTTGGACATGTTATTCTGGCAAATACAATAGTAAATTTATAGATATGAATATTGTTATAAAGCATGATTTGAAAACCAAGGAAGAGGTGTACCAGTTATTGCATGAACATTCTGGCTATCGATGTATATTCACTGATGCTTCTAAGAGCAGTACAAATGTCGCAATGGCTATTTACATACCTTTTAATAAGACTGGTCATGGTGTAAGGTTGCCTGATGTTTTAACTATATTTTCTGCTGAGGCGATGGCTATTTCAGCTGCTTTGGATTTCATAAGTGAAGAGAACTCTGGCATCATTTCTTGGCTTATTGTAACGGACAGCATGAGTGTTCTTATGGCATTAGATAACAATAAACTGGATGCTTCTACAAACTACATCATATATCGCATCAAAGAAAAGTATTTCACACTTCAATCAAGAGACTTTGATATCAAATTTTTGTGGACCCCTTCGCACATAGGAGTCAGTGGCAATGAAAACGCAGACACTCTAGCGAGAGCCATTGTTGACATAGGAAATACAGAAATTAAAAGTGTTGCCATACCTTGTTCAGATTTATTACCTAAGATCAAGGAAGATAATATTCGACGTTGGCTTGAAGATTGGCAGGAGACTCTGCAAATAAAAGGCACTTGGTATGCAAAAATCAATACAGCTATTGGTTCAGCTCCTTGGTTTACGAAGGCACAATTTCACAGAAGCAAACTGTTTTATTCTTTATTATGTCGGCTAAGATTTGGACATGGACGTTTTAATGCTCATCTGGCTAGAATGAAGATAATAGCTTCCCCTAAATGCACTGATTGCAACCTTGATAAAGATCAGACCCTTAATCATATTATTTTTGAATGCCCAGCGCATAATGTGAATCGTATAATATTGATTGACAAATTGCTTGAGATTTACAAAATACCGGCAAACCTCCCGCGCGACATTCAAGGATTGCTGGAGAATTTTTCTTCGTATATTCCCTTATTTAATTTTATTACATCTAGTGGGTTTAAAATTTGATCGGGACTTAAATAAAAACATCACTGACCTCTATCATACAAGTACGCTGGACTAAATATATTAGATGAAATGACAGTTGATTTTGTTGCCGAATCAAAGCGCCACACTCGAAGTTCTCAGGAACTAAAATTGACACATTTAGAGATAGGTTAATACCGATATTTCTCAAGCTTAGGTAATACTAATATATTCGCCTGGAAATATTATATTATTTTAACTAATACGAGTATATGAGTATAAATAATATTTTTAAATTACACTAATATCAAAATAGTAGACTTGGCAAGGCGTATCACTCATCTACTGTATTGACTTCTCATAATATGTTGCAACTAACTATCTCATATTGGTATTAGTGATAAATGTTATATGAAAGCCTAATAATCAGTAATAATATGTTAAAAAGCAATGTGTAATACTAAATTCTGGAATCATAATCATGATCATCCACAGTCCGACTTCGCCCACTGCTGAGCACAGGCCTCTCTCTTCTTGTATCAATCACCTCGTTCCTGTCTGGAATTAATTCTGGAATAATATCATGATAATTATAATTGTATTAACAAATGTTTTGAAGTCAAACAATTTATATCTGCATCTGAAACAGAGTTAAAAACTGATATAAGTCTTCACGTCGCAGGAATGCGATGTCACTCTTATTTGCACCTTAACACTACAGAGACAGGATCTCAGCGATGAGAGCGAGAAATATGTCCGTTGTAAATTATTATCCATCTCATTCGTACGCAAATATTTGTATGAATGATGTTCCAACCGAGTGAATCCAAGTAATTGTAAATGTAAGTATTAACTAACTAGTATACTTGAGCGAGCAGATGCTTGCTCAAATATTTGTTTTAAGGATAAGTTGTTAGCCTATCCCCATATTTAAATCTCACTGATCTGACAGTAATGCGCTATAGCTTTAGTAGCACGCTATCCACTAGTTTATAGCTTGCAAACTGATTGAAAGTATTTTTCAGTTAACCTTAACAGCAAATTTTCTATTACTTAGAAATGAATCTCAATTAAAATAATAGGGATTTTCTTTTTCTCTTACGTATTAAATTATTCTCACGTATTTTTATGCCGAAGGCTGTGTCCCATCTCTAATATTAGTTCCATGGAATCTCACGTTAAGTCACGTTGCTATCAGCGCCAAAATGGCGAAAATCAAATGTCTTCATTTTGTCATCGATAATATGAAGTCCAGCGTACTTGTATATTAGAGGTCAGTGAAAAACATGGATAAGACATTGACATAACTATTGGAAATGACCACATGGAAATGACGATGAAACTGGACAAGACAAAAAAAAAATTGGATTGACGAAACATTTAATTATGAAAAAAAAAAGAAGACATGGCATATGCCTTGACTAAAGGATACTATGATAAGAATTTACTGAAGACTTGGCTTTGGCCTTTCTTTTATATATTATACAGAAGAATACGAAAATATGACGAGGCTGAATGGTCTATAGATCGATGCCTGCCTTTTATAAGGGCGAATGAAAAAAAAAAAAAAAAAAAAAAAAACATCTATCTGGCTAGTGGCTGGCCTGGTTCATGATTACCTTTTGGTTTTGTAAACAAAAATATAATATCGACAGAATAGCATACCCTACTGTTAAAATGTGTTAAAAGTTTCTTACGATACAAGTAACCATGTCACACAATATTTTAGAACTTTATAGTGGCATTGGAGGCATGCACTGCGCATGGAATGGTATGTTTCCACGACGACCACCACGTATGCTATTGTATCGTGCCGTTACTTTTATTATATTCAATTGATATAGTAAATGAGTCACAACCACAAGCTCGAATAATGGTTATTGAATATCTGGCTAATCAATTTAATTCATCAAGCTGCAAATATCATGGTATAAAACTAGTTTGCTTTATAAAATGTACTTATTGTTTTTCAGAATCTGGTTTACAAGGAAAAATAGCAGCTGCAGTGGATATAAACACAGTAGCCAATGAAGTATATAAACATAACTTTCCTGAAACTAACTTAATGAACAGAAACATCCAAAAACTTTCTGTTCTAGAACTAAAAAAGTTGAACATTGATACAATACTTATGTCTCCACCATGCCAGCCATTTACAAGAAATGGGAAGTACTTGGATGACAACGACCCTAGAACTAATTCGTTTTTATATTTAATTGGAATATTGGAACAGTTAGACAATATAGATTATATTCTTATGGAAAATGTTAAAGGTTTTGAAAGCTCCACTGTTAGGAATTTATTTATAGACAAGTTAAAAGAATGCAACTTTATTTACCAAGAATTTCTACTATGTCCATCAACTGTTGGTGTGCCTAACTCTAGACTAAGATATTACTGTATGGCCAGGAGGAAGAACTTGACTTGGCCTTTCAAAAGAAGGGATGAAATTGTAAGTTTATATGTACATGTATAATATAGAATAAACATTATTAATTACTATTTTATATAACCTTTCTTTGCCCTTTTGCAGATTTCATGCCTACCAAAAGATTTTGGTGCTCCAGACACATTAGAGTCCATAATTGAAGATGATGTTCCTGATAAATTCTTAGTACCAGATAAAAAACTGAAATGTGCTAATGTACTGGATGTCTGCTATAGACACTCAAAGAGATCTTGCTGCTTTACAAAAGCTTACACTCATTATATAGAAGGCACTGGGTCTGTGTTTACTGATAAAACTCCAGAAATGGTACAAAAATGTTATGAAAAATCTAATTTAAATGAAGTTGGTAGTGATGCCTTTGTTGAATCCTTAAAAGAATTGAAGCTAAGGTTTTTTACTCCTAAAGAAGTTTTAATGTTAATGTCCTTCCCTAAGAGTTATAGTTTGCCTACAAATATATCTATGAAGCAATGTTATCGTTTGTTAGGTAATAGTGTTAATGTCAAAGTTATAAGTGAACTGTTAAAAATACTCTTTGAATAATAAATATTTATTTTACATTTTTACAATGACTTTTTAATGTTACAAAATAATAAGTTACTTAATTTTTATAGAATTATAGTGTTGTAGTTTTCATGATAATTTTAGGATATTCACTAAAGTTAAAAATTAAGATTAACATAGACAACATAATTGGCTAACTTGGCAAACACGGGCACATTTATCATTCTTAAATTTTGACCTTATTCATACTTTAGCCTTAGCTAAAGCCTAGCAAAATGCAATGCTATAATTGATAAGTTCGTCCCCATAGTCTCCAAAGGAGACTGCAGACTACATGGAGACTTTTCTTGCTGTGGCGTTTGGGATGCTCAGAGGGAGGCGTTATTTGATATCCGTTTCGTAGACACTGACACTCCTTCTTATATTTCACGCCCTGTCGCCTTGCCTCTGTTCTAAAATCCGCCAAAGACGAAAAAATAAGAAAATATTCAAATGGTTGTGAATTGCTACATGCAACATTTACCCCTCTTGTTACATCCGTTGACAGAGTCTTCGCTCCACAAATGTCTACCTTCGTAAAACATCATTTGCTGCAATCACTGACCGCTGAAATAGGTAATTTAGTGTAGTAATGGGTTGGCTAAGATGACTAATCAAGAATCTCAATAATCCATGCCACAAGCATGTGCATTCGCGGTACAAGACATAAATTTAAACCAATAGCCGAGTTACTCGGATTCTTCGATGGATCAACCATAGCTAGACAAGACTGATGTGGATGCGGCCTCCTAACCAAGAAGACGTCAACTGCAATATTTCGCGATGGATAAATGAACTTTTTTTATAAGATAATTAATCAATAATTTGACAGTACTGAACAGTACAACTATTTTCTTAATATCGGAAAACTTCGTCAGTCGTCAGATTACTATCAGACTTCCAAGTTGATTGAGAGGGCCCAGTCTGCACCACCAAGTGCAAAGGGTGCCTACATTACGAAAATAGTTGTAAAAACTTAGTTTCCCGAGGGACATTATAAAATAGATGTACTGTAGTTACATAATATTTTGTATTGTAAAATAACTATAAATACTAAGATCCCAATGGGTCGAAGTGTCCGAGGTATTTCTCGGCCCCTCCATAAGATAATTCTCAAATTGATAAGTTTGATGAGGCAACTTCATTAGGTTTATAATGATTATTTACAAGATACTGATACTTAATCGATGTTGGTCACTTTAATAATACTATTTATATAGCCCCATTGCTGAGAACTTGTCTGGCTCGTCGTTTTGCTTGGTAGTTCAGAACTCGTAATCTTAACATGACAGCTGTTGATGACGCTGCTCCGATTGCAAAAGACCATATTGTGAACTTCCAGTAAGCTCGTTCGTCTAAATAGGCCACTCGGTCACAACTGGAAACAAAAAAGAAATTTAAATTGTAAATTTTATACAAAGACACATTAAACAGCTTTTTTATAATGAGTAATGACTAGGCAATGCTTGGCAGACCTAATAGATCGCCCAAATTAAATGTACATGAAATAATAAGAGACGACTGATGATACACACCTCCTTGTCACAGTTTCACCATTTTGACATTTTAGTATTTCTTTGAAACTTGTATGGATGCAAACTCCTATGCTCTTACTTCGTATTTCAAAGTCTGAAACAAAAACAACCGTTATAAAGATATTTTCCTATATGACAAGGAAATGGAGCGGATGCACAGCTGATGGTTAAAGATAAAATCATAAGATGATGCAATAAAAACTTTAAAACAATTTATTTATGAAATATCTCAACGTATCAGATGAAGTATTTTGTATATATTTTTATCATTGGCCACCATTCAGTTGCTGGAGAGAGGACAAAGGATACAATAAAATTCTATTAATATTATAAATGTTCCCTGCCCTGAAGTTGGCTACAATAGCTGCATAGTTCTAAATCTCATACAAAAGCAGCACCATTTCGTGCCTCGCGCATGCGGAAAGCCAACTTCAGGGAGGCCCAGAAGTTTGGCGAGAGCTATACTTACATATTTTTGGATAAATGTTAATCAATTATGATTCATCAGGTTAATTAGATTTGGATGGAAACAATACTTCTTATCCCAGTAGTGCATTACTTTGAGTTGACTATTTATTTATTGCATACAATGCACACAGTTACAGAAGAGTCTTAACTAAAGTTGTGACAATCTAAGAAGTAGGATTTGACAGCATTATAGATTTATTCAACTTGATGCTTACTAATGATACTCATTGTGATAGTGTATGGGTAATATAGTAATTAATTTTGATTATGAATTTGATTTTTTAATTTCTTACATACAAAGTTATTGTGGCATGCAAAATGAAAAATGTCATCGAACTTCATAGATAGTCATGATTATAAATTTGTTCATGATCCTGTTAGGGCGCAGAAAATCTATATGATTGTGACTTAAATTCATTACTCATATCATGGCCACCTGCATCCTAAATGTAGGCGAACTGCATCCTTAATGTAGGCGAAACCAAATGCAATGGCCAGTAAATTATACAATGTTACCTGAACAAGGATGACATTCACTAATAATCGTGTATGGTTGAGTAAGCCAGCAGGTTGAGTTGTTCTCTGTTGGGAATGTCTTGTTCTTCATCCTGTAACTGCCAGACATTGAGTCTGCTAAATGAGACTCTAATATTAGCACTACTATCGTCAATCTGTAAACAAAGGTCGCTCATTGAGACTAAAAAATTATTAACAAAGTTATGAACATGTCTACTTCAAGTAGCAGGGATAGGCAGCATTTTTGTGGCACAAATAATCAAAGCCTAGACGTTGCATTGAATGTTTCGGAACCCTAACTTAAAATGTATGTAAACATCAGATTTGCAAAGAGATAAATTGTTTTAAATTGAAAACTTACACTCCTAAACAGACGGTCCCGAATAACATGCATTTTTTCGAACAAGTTTCAATCATTTTGTTTAAAAGAACAATTTAAACTTGTTTATCTCACTTCAACTAAAGTACATTCTACTTGTACCTGTAGAAATAAAAAAATACTTTTTTAGTTTGTCACAAAAACAAGGAGATAGTGACGTGACGAATTGACGATGGTGCTGGTGAGGTGACAGGGCAGAGACATTGACAGGTTGACAGTAATGAATTGACAATTGACATGACACTTGACAGCAATGAGGTAGGAAAACTCAATGAGGTAGGAAAACTATGGAGACGGCATATTCTACTATATGAAGAATAGTTATACAAATATCTATAATATCGACACACGCATGTCAAAAAGCGTTTTGTCTCTTTTTAACTTACCAAGAGCTGCATATGAAAAGAGATCTAAATGTTTGTCAAGGACTAAACTTGATAACACTTTTGAGTGACGTCAAAATCATATCTATGCGTGACCGGTCGCCATGTTGATTGCCGAGTAAAATTGGTAGTTGTGTGCCGTATATGTACGTTTATCTGTGTAGTTGTGCTGTCAAACAGTTGCAAATGGCCTACCTCATTGGCCAATGGGCAGCCATCTTAATTACCCGATTTATGTAGGTATGCACGCTAATTTCGTAGGTATGGCAAGTCCATAGGTTGATAAGTCAGTGCATGACAGTGACCTGTGACAGTAGCGAGCGAGCGAAGTTGGCCATAAGTGAACCATGGAATGAATATGTACTTCTATGAACTTTAAAATTGAATCATGAATTAAATATATAGAAATTAAAAACAAGTAATCTGTCTTAGGGCCTGGAAACATCACAACGGCGCACTCGCTCGTCAGTTGAATAAGTTGGCAGTTTTCTAGTGAAATATCAATTTATTATGTTAAATAATTGAATAAAAAAATTGTAATTTAATAAGTCTAAATTTAATTTCCTTTACTAATTTAATTTTTATTAATTAATTTAGAAAATTATTTATTTAATTTAATTTTATAAATTAAATACTAAAGTCTACTTTTTTCAAATCTATTTAACTACAGTCATTGTGTCTGCTATTGGGTGAAATTCTTCATTCCCTGCCCAATAAAGGTGTCTGCCCACTACAGCGTATCATATCATAGCACAGTCAGTGCTAGAATAGGAACATATCAGGCAAAAAAAGATTATTTGTATTAAAAAGTATGACACTATCTATTCCCACTAGACACTGACCTCTAATATACAAGTACGCTGGACTTCATATTATCGATGACAAAATTAAGACATTTGATTTTCGCCATTTTGGCGCTGATAGCAACGTGTCTTAACGTGAGATTCCATGGAACTAATATTAGAGATGGGACATAGCCTTCGGTATAAAAATACGTGAGAATAATTTAATACTTAGGAGAACAAGAAAATCCCAAATATTTTAATTGAGATTCATTTCTAAGTAATAGAAAACTTGCTGTAAAGGTTAACTGAAAAATACTTTCAATCAGATTGCAAGCTATAAACTAGTGGATAGCGTGCTACTAAAGTTATAGCGCATTACTGACAGATCAGTGAGATTTAAATATGGGGATAGGCTAACAACTTATCCTTAAAACTAGTATTTTTGAGCAAGTATCTGCTGGCTCAAGTATACTAGTTAGTTAATATTTACATTTACAATAGTTTGGATTCACTCGGTTGGAACATCATTCAGTAGATTTTTTTTATTTTTTTTTATTTGTGATGGCTTTGCTCTTGACTCTAGTCTAGGTCAAAGGTGACAGAGATAGAGTCGACGATGGAGTGAGCTTACCCAGAAGAAGCCTGTTCACTCTTACTTTGAAGAGATTCGGGTTGAATGCGTTCGGAAACACTGACGCAGGTAGCGAGTTCCATTCATTCGCTGTGCGCATTATGAAGGATGTTTGGAAGCGTTTGGTGCGAATTGGTGGAATGGCAACAAGGTAAGGATGATAACTTGCAGTACGTCTAGATGTCCGATGGTAGAAGGGGGCTGGTGGGATGAGGTCGTGGAGTTCTTCAGCACACTCACCGAAGTACAGCCTGTAGAAGACCGACAAGCAGGCAACCTTGCGGCGATGAGCCAAGCTGTGAAGCCTGGCACCCGCCAGCTCAACGTCGCCAATGAGCCTCCTGGCTCTGCGTTCCACCGAGTCAAGCGCGGCAAGCTGATATTTAGCTGAGCCATCCCAAAGGTGGCTGCAATACTCCATGCAGGATCGGACTTGCGCTTTGTATAGGGTTAAAAGCTGTCCAGGCGTAAAGTATCGCTTCACTTTATTTAGGATGCCTAGTTTTTTGGCCGCAATTTGGGCTTTGTACTCAATGGAGGCGCCAAAGTTGAGACTGGATGTCAACTCCATGCCTAGGAGCTCGAGCCGATCAGTCACAGGAACAGACGCACCCCGAAAAGTAGGAGTTTGATCGAAAAGACTCCTTTTAGCGGTAAAAAGACACGCCTGTGTTTTGGTGGCGTTAAAGGAGACCAGATTGTCATCACCCCACTGGGAGACAAGGCTTAAGGTCAAATCTGTCCGCTCCACCATAGCCTCTCTCAAGGAACGAACTTCATCCACGCTGGTTTTTGCGCTGGACAAGTATCTCTCTGAAACAGTACTGTCATCTGCGTACCCAACAATACCAGGCTGAAGAAGGTCATTGATGTGCAGCAGGAAAAGAGTTGCAGAGAGAACAGACCCCTGAGGAACTCCGGCATCAATAGCCATAAGGTCAGAGGAGCAGCCGTCAACGACTACTCGGATCGACCGTTCACTGAGGAAGTCTGATATCCAGCTACAAAAACCAGCAGGGATGCCATAAGCAGGAAGCTTACTAAGTATAGAGTAGTATAGTAGATGAGTGATACGCCTTGCCAAGTCTACTATTATGATATTAGTGTAATTTAAAAATATTACTAATACTCATATACTCGTATTAGTTAAAATAATATAATATTTCCAGGCGAATATATTACCTAATCTTGAGAAATATCGGTATTAACCTATCTCTAAATGTGTCAATTTTAGTTTCTGAGAACCTCGAGTGGGGCGCTTTGATTCGGCACAAAAATCAACTGTCATTTCATCTAATATATGTAGTCCAGCGTACTTGTATGATAGAGGTCAGTGCCACTAGACCATCGACCAGTGGTCGTTGCACTGGACCGTTCCGTCACTGACCAACACCGTGGCATACGGAGCGTTAAAAACACACCTTTTTTTAGTAGCAATGCATGCATTGTCATTTTTGATAACAAAGTTCTAAGTCAAAATTACTATCCGCTATCAAGTATTGGTAAAAAAACTGACTTTTTATTGAAATAATGTTATTCACATTGCAATTTTTTTTTCGCTTGAATGATACGCAATTTTATAAAGATTTATCGAGATGAAACTTTTGAACACAGTCGCATGAACTCTGTGGCTCAATATCAGATATGTACGGTTTTTTTTATTTATTTTTACTATACTTAAAAACAATGAGGTAGGATAACTATGGAGACGGCATATTCTACTATATGAAGAATAGTTATACAAATATCTATAATATCGACACACGCATGTCAAAAAGCGTTTTGTCTCTTTTTAACTAACCAAGAGCTGCATATGAAAAGAGAGACATCTAAATGTTTGTCAAGGACTAAACTTGGTAACACTTTTGAGTGACGTCAAAATCATGTCTATGCGTGACCGGTCGCCATGTTAATTGCCGAGTAAAGTTGGTTGTTGTGTGCCGTATATGTACGTTTATCTGTGTAGTTGTGCTGTCAAACAGTTGCAAATGGGCAGCCATCTTAATTGCCCGATTTATGTAGGTAGGCACGCTAATTTCGTAGGTATGGCAAGTCCATAGGTTTATAAGTCAGTGCTTAAAAAAGATAGCTTGATCTCTGTGACATATGTCAAACTGACGTATACGTTTTTTTTTTTTATGTGAATTTGCCGAAGACAATTCCTGCCAATGTCATGTAGTGGAGACTCATGGGTATTATAAAATTTGAAAATTATTTTTTAATTAATATATAGAGCTTTTTGTGGCGCTCCTTTGAGGACTGAAACAAACACAAATATTTGGGTTTAATCATAGTTAGTATAATAGAATATATATATTTATACAATATACTATTACTTAGAATGTATGTTAGTGTTACAGTTTAATATTGTTAGTAGAAATAAATTTAATAAAAGCACGTATAATTTGGGGGTTGGGGAAAAATGAGAGGAGGTGACGAACATTTACAGGATTTTGTATTTTTAGATTAGAAATTACTCCATCAAAAGAAGGTAATATTCAGCCGGCATTTTAGGAAGATGTGGTCCAGCGTACCATCATCCAGACCACGTTCACAATGAGAACTATCTCGGACTCTAATTTTATGTAGGAAAACTGGAGTGCAACAGTGGCCAATTCGAATTCTGCAAATAACGGATGTGATGGTTTTAGAGGTTTATTTAAATTTGTAGAACCACGGTTTGAGTGAGATGGTTGGTTGAATAGAAGCATACAGACCACCCTTTAACTTACTGGATTCAGACCTATATACTTGCCAGGATTTAAAGAGATCTATTTTGGCCTTGTGTATCAAGTCATAGATTAGGACCGCATAATGTTTTTTTGTTCAGCCAGGCCGCTACTAACCGCCTCCTTGGCTGCTATATCTGCCAGCTCATTACCCCTAATGTTCATGTGACTTGGTATCCATACCAATACGATCTCAATGTTCTTTTTAGAGCAAGAATGTAAGACTGTTTTAATTTCGATGATTATTGGACTACGGATATTGTCTTTAAATGAATTTTTAATTATGGCCTCCAGGGCGCTTCTGGAGTCGGAGTAGTAGTAGATGCTTTTGTAATAGAAGTATGGGAAGAAATAAATAAGCATGCCTCTAGAATCCCGATGCATTCTCCGGTAAATACAGAAGACTCGTGAGGACACTGGAATTGGAGAAAATATCTGGGAATTGGAATTGTAAACAGCGATGCCGGTTTTACCACCCGTGGTTAGGTTAGGTTAGAGCGTCGGTGTAGAATTTAAAGTGATTAGGCCACTTGTCATTAATAACTGAAAGAAAATGGTCATAAGCATTGTTAGTGTCCTTATTCAAGCCGATATAGGAGACGTAATTTGGAACGAAATTTGAAATTTCATATGGGGATGAATAAATTGGGAATTTACTAAATTGAGGGATGGCAGAATTTACTTCTACATTGTGAATATTTCTGAATGAATTGATAAATAAAGGGGGGTCTTTATGACTCCAATTTTCGCTTTGTCTACATAGGTTATCTAAAATGGACAGTTTAGCCAGGATAATGTGGTTATAAAGGAAATAAGCCTTGTAGATATATTTGTCAGCCAGATATTGTCTACGGAGAAGAAGAGGAAGGTCGCCACTCTCGACTTGCAGAGTGTTGGTTGGGGTGGACCTCATACAACCCAGCACAATACGGAGGCATTTCGACTGGATGGTCTCTAGTTTGGTTAAAGCAACTTTACTACAAGGATCAAGGAGGAAAGAGCCATAGTCGAGCAAGCTCCTCACCGTAGCATTATAAATGAGCTTAAGTGTGAAGGGATGAGCGCCCCACCAGACACCCGCCAGAGCTCGTAGCATGTTAATCTTCTTCGCACATTTATTGGCGATATAATTGAGATGAAAGATACCAGATAGTTTTGAGTCCAAAATGACACCAAGAAATTTCACATTATCTTCAACCTTGATGGGAGATCCTTCAATTTCAAGGTGGACATATGGAGTAACACGTTTACGTGAGAAAACAACAGTGGTGCTTTTGGGAGCAGACAGGCTAAGGCCATGTGAAATTAACCACTGGTTTAGAGAATTGAGGGACACTTGCATGGATTCCGTAGCGCAATCCATGGAAGAAGAAGGAATATATAAACATAGGTCATCTGCGTATTGTAAAACCTGACAGTCATTGTTTAGGGAGTAGTGGAGGTCATGTGTATAAATACTGTATAGAAGAGGGCTTAGCACTGAGCCCTGGGGCAGCCCGCGCCAGACCGCTCTGGGGTCGGATGTTTCACCTGGAGTATGGAGTTTTACATTGCGTCCAGACAGCAGGTTGCAGATACAGTTTAGTATCTTTGCCGGAATACTCAGCTAGCGTAACTTTCTGAGTACGGAAAGAAGGACACTGTAGTAAGCCGCCGCGATGTCAAGAAAGACCGCCAGACCGGACTCACGTTTGCTGAGGGCGATTCGGATATCAGTCATAAGTGTTCCAATGCTATCCATAGTGCTAGCCCCCTTTCGGAAACCAAATTGTGATTTGGCTAAGAGACCTCGGCTTTCGACCAACCACTCCAGCCTGTTTTTAATGATGTGTTCTAAAATTTTATTTATGACCGGTGATAGCGCAATGGGCCGGAAATTATTTGCACTATCTGGGGGTTTCCCAGGTTTCAATATGGGGATGATCAGGTGCGTTTTCCAAGTATCTGGGATATGAGAAAGGGTAAAACAAGAATGATTAACGATAGAAGATATTGTCGACCGCGGGACCCCAAATTAAAAAAAAAAAGAATATGGATGTCCATCCATGCCAGGAGCAGAGTCATGAACGTGTTTGAGAACTGCATCTAGTTCAAATAACGAAAAGGGGGAATCCAGAGGGTCATTGGAAATGTCCCCACTGTCAAACGGTAAAGGGCATTCTTCAAAGAGAGGGGCGAAAGGAGGAGCTAATTTGTTAATAAAAGATACTGCTAAGCCCCTGGGGATAGATGTAGATGTTAAAACAGAGCAGCCACGTTTAAATCTTTTGAAGTTTTGCCAGACAAGAGAGGAAGGGGTTGAAGGGGAAAGTGAAGAGCAGAATTTTTTCCAACCTTCATATTTTTTTTCCCTAAATAGACGCCTGGATCTTGCAACAATCCGTTTATATTCTATCAGGTTTTCAGTGGACATATTTTGAGCATATTTCCGTTCTGCTTCATTACGAGCTTTAATAATGTTGGACCATTCTCGATCCCACCAGGGGGGGGATGATAATTTTCCCGAAGCTGAATTCTTGAGCGGAATGCTGGCATCAGTGGCTGATGAAATGGCACCGGAAAATTGCGACACACAGACGTCCAGGTTGGCTGGAGAAACTTGAGGCAAAGTGGGAATTATATCCTCAAGAGTTTGAGAATACAAGTCCCACCTGGCACCAGTCAGCCTGTATTTTAAAAGAGGGGGATTATCCCTATGGGGTAAGGACCTAGAGACCAGAGTAGTGCATATTGGGTAGTGGTCGCTGCTATACGTGAGATTCAGTCGTTTCCACTCCAACTGGGCGGTCAAACTGGCTGAACACAGGGTAAGGTCCACACAGCTTCTACACTGACTGGGTCTAGGTAGGCGAGTGACAGAGCCATCATTGATAACACATAAATTCAAGTCGTCCAGCAGATCAACCAATTCAGCACCTGGGCTATCGCAATGGTCAGAACCCCACATGGAGTGGTGGCAGTTGAAATCACCCAAAATAATAACAGGATTAAATGAGGAACATATATTATAAACTAGCTGACCCGGCAAACTTTGTTTTGCCATAAAAACTCCACACATTCACCTACCCTACACCTACCCTACACCTACCCTACACCTACCCTACACCTACCCTACACCTACCCTACACCTACCCTGCACCTACCCTGCACCTACCCTACACCTACCCTGCACCTACCCTGCACCTACCCTACACCTACCCTACACCTACCCTACACCTACCCTACACCTACCCTACACCTACCCTACACCTACCCTACACCTACCCTACACCTACCCTACACCTACCCTACACCTACCCTACACCTACCCTACACCTACCCTACACCTACCCTACACCTACCCTACACCTACCCTACACCTACCCTACACCTACCCTACACCTACCCTACACCTACCCTACACCTACCCTACACCTACCCTACACCTACCCTACACCTACCCTACACCTACCCTACACCTACCCTACACCTACCCTACACCTACCCTACACCTACCCTACACCTACCCTACACCTACCCTACACCTACCCTACACCTACCCTACACCTACCCTACACCTACCCTACACCTACCCTACACCTACCCTACACCTACCCTACACCTACCCTACACCTACCCTACACCTACCCTACACCTACCCTACACCTACCCTACACCTACCCTACACCTACCCTACACCTACCCTACACCTACCCTACACCTACCCTACACCTACCCTACACCTACCCTACACCTACCCTACACCTACCCTACACCTACCCTACACCTACCCTACACCTACCCTACACCTACCCTACACCTACCCTACACCTACCCTACACCTACCCTACACCTACCCTACACCTACCCTACACCTACCCTACACCTACCCTACACCTACCCTACACCTACCCTACACCTACCCTACACCTACCCTACACCTACCCTACACCTACCCTACACCTACCCTACACCTACCCTACACCTACCCTACACCTACCCTACACCTACCCTACACCTACCCTACACCTACCCTACACCTACCCTACACCTACCCTACACCTACCCTACACCTACCCTACACCTACCCTACACCTACCCTACACCTACCCTACACCTACCCTACACCTACCCTACACCTACCCTACACCTACCCTACACCTACCCTACACCTACCCTACACCTACCCTACACCTACCCTACACCTACCCTACACCTACCCTACACCTACCCTACACCTACCCTACACCTACCCTACACCTACCCTACACCTACCCTACACCTACCCTACACCTACCCTACACCTACCCTACCATATTTTTTTTTTTTTTTTTTTTTTTTTGGGATGAAAATTAGATGTTGGCCGATTCTCATAGATACCGGATAAGCACAAAAAATTTCATCAAAATAGGTCAAGCCGTTTCGGAGGAGTATGGCAACGAAAACTGTGACACGAGAATTTTATATATTAGAAGAAGATATACTGAAACACAGAGGAATCGGGAGAGGGAATATAGACAGAAATATAATTAATGCCAAGGATATTAACACCTACAGCATTAATCATATCTCCGTGTTGAGGCAGAGATAGAGGGGAAAAAGGAAGAAGGTTATTTACTAGCATGGCAGCTCCCCCATAACCATCAGAACGGTCATCACGGAACGTGCCATAGCCAGGAAAATTAAAATTGAGACGGGGCGTCAGCCACGTCTCAGAAATTGCAAATAATGCTGGTTTGTATAAGTTGATGAAGATGAGAGATTTCATGTTTTTTGGGGAGAGCGCTCCTGGAGTTCCACTGCAGGAAATGGAATGTTGCGGGATTTAATTATTTTGACTAGGTTGTCGGCAACGTGGTCTAGTAAAGTAGCGTTAGACAGTAAAGAAGAAAGTAAAATAACAATTGACTCTATAGTCTGTGTATTCACATTATGAGTGGGAGGATGGTCAATCAGAGCACAGCCATTAGGGGAAGGTGGGAATGAGTAACTGTTGATAATGTCCTGGTGAGCCCTTTGGTCATAACCAGGATGGCGCGGGGTATGTGATTTTGGGTGGGATGCAGTGGGTTATCTACTGGAGGAGTAAGTGGAGGTTTGGGGATGGGAAGTATAATTAGGAGGAGGAAGACGTGGAGAACGTGGCTCATGAGTAAGAGTCTGGTGTGGTGGAAATACTGCGAAAAAAGAGGAGCTGATGCTGTAATATCCGCATAAGATCGGTAAGAGGGGCATGATTTTTGGCTGCTTTAGAATAGGAAATGTTATCTTTAGCCATTGAGGCCTTGATACTCCTCTGGCGTACGTATTCTGGGCACTGACGGCTATTCGCGAGGTGTGAACAAGTACAATAAAAACACTTGGGTTCCTCAATAGAGCATCCATCGCCAAAGTGGTCTCCACCACAGCGGTAGCAACGTGGCTTAGATCGGCATTGAGTCTTAGTGTGTCCGTACTTGCAGCAACCAAAACACTGTATCGTGGGAAAATTGTATATTTCTACTCGAAGGGAGTTAAAGCAGCAGAAAACTCGATCTGGGAGGCTCTGACCATCGAAAGTAAGCACCACACTTGGAGTAGGAACCCATTCAGCCTTACCCTCACTGACAATCTTGCGGTTCATTCTCCTCACCTTCAATACCTTACCACGTGGGGACTTCAGGTTGTCCATGACTTCAATGTCAGACCAATCGCTAGGGTCACCCTTCACAATACCCATCCTGGTGATATTGAAGGTAGGGATCATCATACTGTAGCCTTTCTGTTTCATGCTTGAATTGTCAATAAAGGCATTAGCATCCTCTGGCCCCATAAATTCAACAGATACCTTGTTTCTGCCTATACGCTTAATACTTCCTTCTTGTTTAATGTTTTTGATTTCAAGTTTCTGTAACCATTGGCCGAATCTAATGGGATGGAGGGTAGTACCTGAATTTGGGTCAGTTTCTACAAGAGATGTATAAACCAAAAACGGTTCCTTATCCAAGTTGGAATATTTAGTTCCCGAAATCAATGATGGAGCTGTAACTCTGTCACGTTTGGATAAAGAAGAATTATCTTCCGTACGTGCATTAACGCCCAAGGAGCCATTTGGTGATTGAATGTCACTAAGTTTTCTTTTTTGGGAAGCAACTTGCACTTCCATGGCTTCAAACTGAGACAGTGGGGCGGTCAGAACCGCAGGATGGGTGAAAAGGTCCTGTGATTGTAGTGGAATGTCATGAGGAGGATCTGGCGGGCGACCAGGAGGCCGATCGTCATCCTCCATGGTCGCTCGGCATACGCCGCAAGAAAATTATATATATAACTTACTAAATGTAAGATTGGACAAACAAACACTAAAACAAATACAAGACGATCACAAACGATTACAAGGTACACCAAAACTACCAAAAGAGCACTTAAGCAGCCAAAACTCTGTGTTAGGAACGAAACCACATGTGTACGCCACCAACAAATTTTTGACAGTCGACGTATACGTTATTGTTACGTTACTGTTAGCCTGTCAAGCGCTATTGTTACTGACAGCTGTCGCAGAGATCAAGAGATCAAGTGTCTTTTCTACTTTTCTCTCGTTTCTTCTTCGTTTGTTTCGATCTCGCTTCTTTTTGTTTTGAATTGGATTCTAACAGCTCAAGTACCATGAAAGTGACATATGTAAAAGCATACCATATAAAACTTTTTGGGGATACCAAATAACAGTTCTGCAGAGTTATAATAGCCAGAGTTTACGTCGTAGACACTACGGCATTATTCATAATGCCCGGGCAATTTGAAATATGCCCAATATATTATGCAACATGATAAAAAGAGTTGAAATACTGCAATGTAATGAATACTGATTTAAACTTCTATATTTATCATATTGTTTGGTCATTATGAATATTGCTACGTAACGACTGGGCAATTCGATAATTATGGTCAATGAATTAGTCTAATTAGCGAGCGAAGCGAGCTCGGGAGCGTAGGGCACGCTGACACGGATAGGTTTGGTTCGAAGGAGATGACGGGAGCTGAAGTGAGCGAGTAAACTCAGCTCCCATCATCTCCTTCATGTTAGCTTACTTTAGACTGCAAACAGAAATAGTAATCGTACTTACCTATTCTATATTAAAAAAACCAATGTCAAGATTAAAATAATTAAAAAAAAAAACATCTTTTTATTAGTCGGCCCAATAAATGATGGGCATTATTCAGAAAGCCCAGTCAATTTAATTATTTCAATAAGTTTTATCATATTGCCTACTCATATTGAGCATTTTTCAAACTGCTAGGGCATTATGAATATTGCCGTATTAATCACTTGCTCCATATCACTCGTAAAGTCGTAAAGTCATCACAATCTAAGAAGTCCGTTGACGTTTCTCATTTTACATGCCGCGATAACTTTCTACGTAAGAAATTGAAAAATCAAATTCATCATCCTATTTAAATAATATGTTACCGATACACTATGACAGTGCTAGAAACTAATTTCACGACGGGATGCTTTCCCTCTTATTCTACCCTCGTTGACAATGGTAATTATGTTCAGGAAAGTCCATGATTTAAGAAATACCTCACATTTTTGTATCGATTATAAATCGACTAAAACCTTTAATTTCTTCTACTTTTTCAAGTGGCATCTCTATTTGCAAAAAACTCGTTGTTGTCTGTTGAACGGCGGCGAACAAAGCGCCATGTTTATTGAAAACGTAACGTTATCGTAAAAGAAAGCTGGCTGTGTTGTTTTTTTTATAAATAAGTTTAGCGAAAGTGCGATGGTATTTAACTGAGTTTGATATTCCTGTTTCTAAAAAATTGTGTGAGTCGTACTTTTGCAGTTCCTAGACTAAAATTTCAAAAATGGCTGTGCCATCTGAAACCTCTCGGTCTTTTCGTCTTTACGTGACCCATGTTGATGGCGAAAACCATTTTCTTAAAATTAGTGGTCAAATTGATCATCAGGCTTCATTAATGGTAGAGACCTTATTTAATGCTGCCCGAGAAGATCTTGAAAAAGGCATGGGTGCCGTGCCATCGGCGGCTATTCACGAAGGTGTCATTTGTGCCGCCAAATACAAAGATGGAGCGTATTATCGAGCTAAGATTATAAACACGAATAATTTGACTACTGGCTTGGTTGGTGTACATTTTATCGACTTCGGAAACAAAGATATAATTTCTCTAAGCGCTATACGTTTTCTCGACAACTACGACCCACTGTTCTTGCAGCTACGTGGTCAAGCGACTGATTATTACCTCTCTGGAGTTATGAATCCGTCCGGAAGGTGGGAGGAGCCACTCTTATTAACACTGCAGAGTCTACTTTGCTATGCAAATTATTCAGTGACTGTTGATGCTCAAACTCAGACATCACCTATAATTTCGATTCAATTCAAAGGCACCGATTTGTCTTCACATCTTATATCCATCCGTTATGGCGTAGCTATACCTCTAGCCAAGCAAGAGGTGCTACTAAAACAGCTATCAGCTGAGAACCAACAAATGCAGAACTGGCAACCCAGTTTTGTAAGTGAATCTTTAAGTTATCCAGAACATGTTCCATTTTTAATTAATCAAAACTTTCCATCTAACCCTGCATCAACAATGCGTATTCAGCAAAATGCATCTCTACCTTTTAATGGAAGTATACAGATGGCTCCATCCTTGATTAGTCAACGCTTGCTTGTAAACAAGGCATCTAGAAATCCAGTGAACCTAAAAGCTCCAGTACGTCAGCCTCAGCATGCTGCTACAAGTGTTCCAGTGAATCTCTCAACACCACCCCCGGCTCTCATGATATCTGCAAAACCTTCTTCTCCCAAGAAGTCCTCTACTTACAAAAGCAGACTGCTGGAAGCCAACTCTCAACATAAAGTTTTTGTATCATATGCGGAGGAAGGTCCAGAGCTATTTGCAGTGCAGCTTGTAACTGATGCTAATAAACTGCAGGATATGATGGATGATATTAACAAGAGACCTCACAGCAGTCTGACCGAGCCACCCATGATCGGCACAGTGTGCCTGGGCAGAATGTCTGGTGACCGCATTATATGCAGGGCTATTGTGATGAATCTCTCTGGATCTCAATGTAAGTTGTTCTTTGTTGACTTTGGTGACACAGAAATGGTTTCTTATTATGATATTTTTGATATACCTGAAGAGTTTGTTAAGCCAAATGTCTTTGCTATGAGATTCTGTTTATCTGGAGTGAAGAAATTGGAGAAAGGTCCACATTTGAATGAAGCCTTCAAGCAGCTGGTTAATGGGAAAGTGATGAGTCTGAAAGTGGTGGCACCTGAAGGGCCTCCACTGATTCAGTATGGAGAGCTTTACTTAGACAATAAGAATGTACTTGAGTTATTGATGGCTAATATGAAAGACAAGCTGCAGTTTAAATGGATTGAAATGCTTCCTCTGGGTTCAAGGCATTCAGTGCTCGTGTCCTATGTGGATAGCTGCATCAAGTTCTTTGTGCAGCTATCTGATCACATAGATGAGTTGAATGCTGTGATGAACGCTGTGAGTGCGCACTGTGAGAGTAGCTCGTCTCCTGGTGACTTGCCGGTGGGCGCGGCGTGCTGCGCGCGTTTCCCTGACGACAACAACTGGTACAGAGCGAGGGTCAGAGATACCAGGAGGAACAAAGTGGTTGTAGTTTATGTGGACTATGGCAATGAGCAAGAGGTTGAGGTGTCTGATTTGAGGACCATTACTCCAGAACTGATCAAACTCCCAGCACAGGCTATGAAATGTGCCCTCAAGGTGAGTTAGCTAATCCTGTTTCTTAAAATTCTACAATCTAACCTTTGTAATATGATGCCCTAACTCTATATTAAAACAAACTTTTTCATTAAAAATAAACAGACTTCAAAAGCAAAATACTAATAAATTGTAGTTCTAAAAACTAACAAACACGCTTTAATGGTAAATTTAACTAAAAAGTTGCTAATCCTGAAGATCTTGGTAAGGCATTTGGGACAAACAATTTAAACGCGCACGGTAGAATCAACTTTTATTACTTGCAAATCTTAATTTTTGTTTGACTTTCAAAAGTACTTTGACTAAATTATTGCATTGTTATCGGTCCTTGATAGGCGTGCAAAGTTTCAAATCAATCCGACATTTTGAAGTGGGTGAAAATCACATTCAAAGATTCCGTTACATTGATACATAGTTACATAGATACATACCAAGCTAATAAAAGCGTGTTAAAAAGAAGAAGTTGGTGTCTTTGTTACCTCTTGTTTTTATCGTTTTTCAACATCTACTTCTGAAACAAAAGTTATTTTTGCACTTTTTAGGTGTACCCAAAGGGTAAAAACAGGACCCTATTACTAAGACTCCATGGTCCGTCTGTCAGTCTGTCACCAGGCTGTATCTCGTGAACTGTGATAGCTAGACAGTTTAATTTTCACAAATGATGTATTTCTGTTGCCACTATAACAACAAATACTAGAAAACAGAATAAAATAAATATATAAGAGGAGCTCCCATACAACAAACGTGATTTTTTCGCGATAATGGTACGAATCTCTTTGTGCGCAAGTCTGACTTGCACTTGGCCAGTTTTAGTATTTTGTTTGCTTTTGAAGTCAGTATTTTTTTTGTGCAAAAGTTTTTATTTCTCTCTTTTTACAAAATAAACAAACTTTGGGTTCTAAAAATAAACATTGTGTACTAACAACTGAGCAAAGTCTATATATAGCTAGCTAGTCTATATATACCCAAAGGATTGACAAAATACCCATAATAACTCAATTTACACATACTTGCTGTTTGTTGCTAATAAGTTTGGTTGTATGTCATGTATCATGAAAACGGCTGAACCGATTTTGATGAAACTTACGCTGTTCCGTAAGTTGAGAGATACTTAATCCAATAAAAGAAGAATGATTATGATCTGATAAGTAGTTTCGGAGAAATGCGTGGACAAACATACATACATTTAAGAAATTTAGCACACATGTAGAAGCCCATATGGAGTAACATAAATGTGTAAATGTGCAATTCCAACAATATTACATACATGTTGAATTGAATACCTCCTTTTTTTAAAATCTGTAAAATACCCTTTTTTGTTTTGTAAACTTGAATCTTCTTTGCTTTAAAGTACCTAGATGAATCACTTTTACAACATTAAAATATCAATTTGTCATTAAAAGAATGTCCTTCTTGCCCAGGGTTATGAGAACAAGGAACCAGAGACGAAGACATCGAACCAACTAGAGATGTTAGCATTAGAGAAGACCCTGACTGCTCATATAGTGGGCATACTGTCCTCTACCATGGTTGTGTCACTGATTGACGAGACTGTTTCCCCACCACTGGATGTAGCTAGGAAGATGACCCAGCTGTCACAGCCTAGGAGCTCCCATGAGGTGAGTTGAATATTTAACCAACCGATTTACAGTTTTTTTCTCAAAGTCAAAAAAAGTTGTTGTAAACCTTGTTCTAAAAACAAGTGTCTGTCTATCTAACCAAAAAATCTAGTGTAGAAAAAAATATAGTTACCTAGTACTTACTCTGCAAGAAGAGCTCTTTATCTGCTGACCCTGTTTCTAGCTTAACTGTTATGCTTGTTAGCAGAAAGTTATTGATTATATTAGCAGTTTCAAGTTACCACAAACAGAGAAACCATTACATTAGTCATAATATAAACTTATTTACATAATGTGCAATCAATGGGTGACTAAGAACCAGCTGATGTAAGAGGTTATTGTAATAAAGATCTACTTTATTGATCAAACTCGTTTTCTAAAAATATATTTTGTGTGTGATTGTACTTTAGATTGAAGCAAAGAAAGACTGATATAACTTGATTAGATATTGTTTACTAGGTTAGGTAAACCCCCGTCTACACATGATAAACAATTGTTTCCAAATTTAAAGTATGATATAGTTGTCAAACACTTGCCAATCAATAATAATAATAAAAGAAAATATAGTACAAATAATAACTTGTATAAAATATTCAAATTCGTCTTTCTTACTGATTAGCGTTAAAAGCGGCTCTTACTTACTTACCTACGTTACTTAAAACATTTTAGAAAAAAACTCTCAACCACCACTTAATATTTAAGGCTTAGCACGCACTGCGATTTTTGTTCACGCGAATTTTTTTCCGCTCATTCTGCGACCAATGGAATTTTATGAAGCAGCACGCATTGCGGAAAAAAAAATATAAATCGCAATGCGTGTTAAGCCTAAGTTATCGAGACATGGCGAACGTAAATGATACATTCCTGCACCGTTTGCACCACTTTTAACTGCAATCAAGTCGCCCAAAGAAGTTGATAAAACTGTGACTTTCCCTAAATTTTACAACCCACTGTATATTCAAATACAGATTTTTAATAAATATCCTACTTATCAGCGTAGAGATGTTTTAAAATAAGGCATCCTATGTAGCGCAATATTATATTTACTAAAATTACGAAACTTGAAAATATGACCAGTAGCACGACCACGACAACTTTGCATGTTGCCAGCGACATGTTTAACTGATACCGAAATTATTTTTACTTTACCGCGGTTTCACCTAGAACGTTGGATTTATAAGAATACGATATTAAAATTCTCGTACAGATCAAAGCAACTACGCCTGTCCGCAAAGACGCACCAGAATCCTTCAGTTCGCCAGAAAGCGTATCTGATGACGGAAAGAAGAAGAGCTTCCGTCGGGAGAAGAGCTTTAAGGACGAGTGGAGACCTCCGCGTGACGGGACTAGTGAGGAGTTGCCACAAAGAGGCGGCAGCTTCCGTAGCAGGTTAGTTACTTTATGGTTTGTTGTTAAAGATATTAGGGACGTATAATCCCTGGCATGTAAGTTGGCAAGGTTTTGGCGCAGTGGGGGTAAGTTCGCGCATATTGTGCGTGTGTTATCCTCTTATTAAACGTAGCCAGCACTTTAATGCTTACGTCTATCTATTCATATTAGATTGCACCAAGCGGTGACTGGGCGTCCCATTCAGTGCTGTCTACTTACTGATAAATCTGGTTGTTTTATTATAAAACCCAAACCCTAACTAGTGTTAAAAGTGAACACCACATTGCAGAAAATGTAGCTTATTCCTAATAAGTAACTAAGGACGATGATATTATTATTATGTAAATTTTCGTTTTTAACTTTGACTTAGTCGCATACGTTGCGACTGTTGCGAGTGTAACCTGTGACACATTTCTTTCGAATTTCGATTTACTATCTCGATTTGTACTAGCAATCACAGAAATGCAATATTAATAGCATTACATGATATCCAGCCAGTCCTAAGCCTGGTATAGTACGAAGTGAAGTTCGTCGTATACTAGTACGAAGGGAAGTTCATCGTATACTATAATAATCGTTTGGTAAACGTGTTTAAGTTAAACCGTATGGTAACATATTAAACATTTAGAAATAAATAGTTACTAATATAGATAGTTTTGTCAACGATCAACGGTTTCGTTACGTTATTTGAAAAAAACGATAATGAAAAATCAATTGTCAATTCTATCGAAACGAATTATTGAATCGAAAATAAAAGCTTCACGAGTTATCGTGGTAGAAAATAAATGATGACAATACATCAATTGCCAATTCTATCAAAGTTATTGTTGGATCGAACTTTTATAAGTTCCAACGAATCAATCGTGGTCGAAAAAAAACGGTGCCATTTATGTTGAAAGACATTAATGGATCTAAAATAAAAGTTCCAAGTTCCAACGATTTAATCGTGGTCAAAAAAAATTACGCCAATTTATTGAAACGAACCAACGATGAATCGTAAATTCATTCATTCAGGCATTTGATATGATGAAAATGAACAAAACAAAAAAATATACAACATTCCACGTCGACAACTTCGAAGCTATCTGATGCCTAATTAGGTATTACCTTGTTGTTAAAATTAAATAGGTATCATCAAAATTTTGTTAAGTCTAAATAATAATCAAATCAAATCCATTTTGCACTGACTAATAATAGTCAGTGCAAAATGCATGCATTTTTTTTTTGATGATACCATCAAACAAAAAAATAAACAAAAGATTAAACGTTTCCTGAGGTGACAGACTGGGACTCGAGTTAGCGGCCAGTCGGCACTTAACACATACTTTAGAGTTTGTTTATTTAAACATTCCTTCGTAAACAGAGCCACACTGACTGAGCTCTTGTTATGAGTAGAGCACAATCAGTTCAAAGTAAAAATAAAGTCAATTGTTTTTGATTATTTAAAAATGCAGTAAACTGCGCCTGAGATAACGCAAAGATATGCTGAGTTATCAATGCCTATTACAATGAATGCGAACAGAATAAAAGGTGTTTTCTAATGCTATTTCCAGAAACACTACAAAAACAAGGACCAAAATGATACTAAAAGCTTAAATAAGAAGCTAAAAAGGTCCACTCTTCTAGACTCGACCTCTTATCAAATGACAAGATGATAAAAACTTTCTTTTTATCATCTTGTGTGTGATTGATAAAAAAAGGTATATCTAGAGATCTTAATTTTCTAAACAGTTCCATTAATTTGGTTTAAGAAATCGTGTGGGTAAAAACTGCCATTTTCGTGAATGTACTAAAACAAACACTTGGTCTGAATGCCACTGAAAATAAACAAATTTCCAATTTCACAAAATTCAATCTATTTTCAAAACAATTTGCCAGCCTCATAGTTGAGTCCCAATTCCAATCAAAGGTAAAAACACAAGACGAGCTGCAGACATCATGGAACCTATAAATAAAACCATGGTTTTGGATTTTTCCAATGGTGCTTGTCTTAAAGCCTGATAATGATTTTCTTATAATTTGCACATGCATATAGTCTTAGATAAATTATAATATTAAGGTAGTGTTGCTAGGAAAATCATTATAATTATGATCATCACTCCTAAATTCGGCAAAGCAATATCTATACTATAATATATAATAATATTATAAAGAGGTAAAATTTGTAAGTTTGTATGTAGGGGGTAATCTCTGGAACTAATGATCCAATTCTAAAAATGTTTTCACTGGTAGAAAGCTACATTATTCCTGAGTGCTATATGCTATATAACATCACGCTATGACCAATAGGAGCGGAACATAAATGAAAAACGTTGCAAAAACGGGAAAGAATATTACTTTTTGAGGGCTTCCGTTGCGTACGCTGCGTAAACGGTTTCAGTTATGCAATCATGTATGTAGGGTAGGTAGGGTAGGTGTAGAGTAGGGTAGGTAGGATAGGGTAGGTACGTAGCCAGTTGACGGGAGCGAAGCCGCGTGGGACAGCTAGTTTTTCTATAAAGTAAATATCTAAAATGCTTTTGTGCATGCTTAATAAAATATAGAAAAGATAATAATATTTTGCTTGGCGAAGGAGTTCTAAAACTTTATAAACAACTATATATGTCTTTAAATGTAATAAAAACTATGACAAATAAAACCGGCCAAGTGCGTGTCGGGCCACGCGCAGTAGTATGGTTCCGATGTTGCATAATAATGCGGACTAAGAAGAGGGTTTTGTTGTTGTTACATGAACACTAAAAAACTTTTTTACAAAAAAATACTACCGACTTCCAAATAAGAAAACTACAAAGTGAAAAATAACTTTATTTTTGGAAGTCGGTGTCTTTCGTAGGTACCATTTTTTTGCGTTATGGACACCGACTTCCAAAAATAAAGTTATTTTTCACTTTGTAGTTTTCTTATTTAGAAGTCGGTATTATTTTTTTGTAAAAAAGTTTTTTATTTTTTAGTTGTACCTACCTAATAGGCAAGTTGTTTAGTAAGTTTCCTATAACTCCAGAATAGATTACCCAAGTATCATGTAACTTGAACAAAACCGATCAAATGAGAGATCTGCTTACCCCTTAAGAGCGTACTGGCGTGATGTCATGTTATGAAATGGTCTAAACAATAAACAGACATGCGATTGCAGCAGTCCCGAGTGATTTGCCGCTATTTATTGAAGAGTTCTTTAGTATATGTTCGAAGTTCTTCATCAGATCTTCACCAAATTAAAATGGGACCAATTTCGGAACAAACTCTTTCAAACAAAAAAAGATTTTTTTAAATCGGTCCACAATTGACGGAGATATCGGTGAACAAACATAAAAAAAAAAAAATACAAGGAGTCGAACATAGAACCTCCTCCTTTTTCGAAAGTCGGTTAAAAACGGTTTTAGCGGCACACAACGTCTAAAAACGGGCCCACATAGGATGATGTTTTTTTTAAATCTGTATGCTCCCGTTTGACAACTATCTCGCCTGATGGTAAGCGATGATGTGTCTACGGTGAAACACGCTTGTCTAGAAGTAACCTATTCACTCTTGACTAAACTAAAGAAGGACTACCTGGTAACTAAAGAAGGAGTTATAACATACAACTTCGCAACTGAAATTAGAAAAATATTATCTTTATGAGTACCACCGCGGGTGCGAATTGCGAAAGGAGCCGATACAAGCGCGCGTTACAGCCACGGGGAATGGTATGGTTTGATCCTGGATCCTTTCGCGCAAGTTCCTTGTTTATTTCTCTTTCGGAATTTGAAAATTTTCGTATGTATTCACCTCTAATCTGCGGTATTCATTATTTCGTTCTGGAAAGTTTTACGCTACTCAATTAGTGATGTAGTCGTTTCGAATATTGACTGTATAGAGGGATATCGACAAAAGAAAATAAGTAATTTGCTTGGCAATCGAATCTAATTTGACTTTAGATTACAAAACGTTGAAAATACTTCTGCACTAACACAAAATAGACACCCCTGCGCTGACCGGTACTGCCAACGACTCCGGCCACTCGAATGCGTTATTCGAGCTTAAAAAACATTATTCATTTAGAAATCATTATTATTAAGGATGTTATGATTATATTGTTGTATATTTTTACATAGTTCATAAGCATATATTTACTATCTGTTTTACACAGCTAACAACGTTATCTAAGTAATTTTTCAATGGCATTTGTACAAAAAAAAATCTGTGCCAAGTACATTTTATAAGTTGGTCGACTATTACTCGTAAACTTGTAAAGCCTACTTATCTGTGATAGTTTTCCTTTTAATTTCTTTATATTTACTACTGCCGTGAATTTTTTCGCTGGCAGGGGACACACACACACTTGATTCTAACATAAATTTGCAATGTAAAGCTCAATTTTACGCAAACGGATCTCGAAATCGAAAAATGGTTTTAACAAACCCAAAATATTTTTGAATGGCCTATCCAACGATACCCCACACCATGGGATTGACGAGAAAAAAAACATCCGCACTTTACGTCTATAGACCCAAAAAAAAAATATTTTTCATGATTTTATTTTACCACTTTGTTGGAATTATTAATATGTATATCCATGCCAAATTATAGCTTTCTAGTACTTAGATTCTCTGAGCTAAGCTGCGGGTGGACAGACGGACAGAGCGAAACTATAAGGGTTCCTTGTTGATTCGGAACCCTAAAAAGGGAATTGTCAAACGCGCGCGTCAGCTACTGCGATTGATCCAATCCAAGTTTTGCATCACGTGACTGGCGTTTAATTGTGATGTGTTGATAATAATTTAACCGGTTAGTGAAATCGACGGTTAAATACAAACGCTCAAGTAATTGGAAACTATTACAGTAATCCAGTTTTCTGGCTCAAAACTATAGTTGTAAAATTAAGTATCCACTTACCAACAAGGAAAGTGGATTCTTAATTTCACAACTATAGTTCATGAAACTAAAATATTGTGACTCTATATTGCCTACCCTTGGCTACAATGACACAAAAGTTTGTATTGCAACCAAGTAGTTGCTGACACCAGTTCTGCTACTTTAGTGACTGTACTAATTCAGTTCGACAAACAGAAACAGTTAATATATCTTCTTTGGAATCTAAAGTTTGACAGTATACTGTCAGATTAAAAACGAGACGTTATGAGTCTAGGTGAGAAAAAAAATTTACTCTGAAACTCATTCCTTAAGCCATATGAACAAAGAACTAGTTTAATTAGGAGTCCAGAGTATTTAAATATGAAATATGTTTTATAGTCATAAGGACTACTAATGTACAGTGCGACATAGAAGAGTAGAAATTAAATGAGGGCGCCACAATCGTTCAGATAGCAACCCAGTTAGTACGACCCAGCTGATCTTGATACTTGAATAGTATTATTTATTTATTGGGTATAAAAAATGAGTAAATATATTATATAAGTATATTTATTAAATATTTAATATGTAGTAGTAATAAAACAACAATTTCACAAAAAATATGTATTTTTAATAATCAATTGCTTTCTATATATACTCAGATATAAACTAAAATTAAGAAAATAAACTAATCTAATAAATCATAATCTAAATACTCTACACCTTCCATGGGATCACTTAAGTTCGTGTAGTCTATTTTAAGCTCTGGTATTGATTCGTCACTGATTTCTGAACCACTCTCATCGTCACTGCTGTCTGCACCATGGGACGACCCTTCATGTGTTTAGCTGGTGTTGAGAATATCCTACCGTTTTCAATGCCGTGTTGCACGATTCTGCGCACTGTGCTTACAGAAACACCTAAAACAAGCAAATAAAAGAATCACTGTCAGTCCGACGAAAGAAGTTCCGCGGTAAATAAACGTGAATATATTTTAAAATTGTTTCTTTCCATTTAGTCGATTGCATCAACAAATATGGCAAAGCAAAAAAAAAATTCGTATCCGCAATAAATTACGTTAATTGTTTTTGCCTTACTATCAACGTTGTTAAGTCGCGCTATAACTACAACAGTATTTGTTTACCTTAGCATAACCTCAAAAATGGTAAGACAAATAATTTGTAAATGATATGTGGTTCGAAAATTTAGCTCCCTGAATGTAATAATCGTTTGTAATTAACGTTTAGCGTAACTAACAATAGTTACATACCAGTAAAATCTGCTGTACAGTGGTAAACATCTTCTAAGTTGCATAGAAGCTTCCCAGCTTGGAATTCGGCTATAGACCACATATAAACTTTGTAAACTATATCACGGGTACCTCCACGAATTACCTTATTCATGATTTGCCACTGTTTTTCTGTCCACACTCAGAAATATCATACAAAAACCAAAATTCTTACGAATATCGAAACCGATCGAGAAAAATTGACAGCTCAGGTACTCATCTTAGATGTTGCCAGAAAATGAAAACTTTTAGTTCCCAAATATTTAATTTCTACTCTTTTATGTCGTACTGTAAAATATAAATATTTAGCAAAAGATCGATATTGTGAAATTTCTCTCTCTTTTATGAATATATTCCGATAAATTTCCGAAGCCGTAAATCGTAAAAGTTAACATCTAACAACGGCAGATAATTCTGTTATAGTTATTCAAATAACATCTAACAATGACAGATAATTCTGTTATTTGTTATTCAAACGAGGCATAATGTCATTCAATAATGGCCTCAGTAAACAAAAAATGATCATCAGACATAAACCTACATGGTGCCCAATTCTTTTTATAATTTCAACATTCTATTAATTATTATGGACTTTAAAAGTGACTCTGACCTCTGCGTTTGTTTCGGTGTTTCTTCTCAGAGTATTATTCCGCTAGGAAATACCGAATTCATCCAAAAAAAAAAAATTGGTCGTCTATAAGCTTTGATCACTAAAAGTGTTATTTTTAACCAATTTACAAATATAAGTATCATTTACAAAGTCGAAAATAAAAGTACATGTAGGCCTTATATTATAGGCCGTCTGGTTCAGGCCATGTTACGGATCAAGAGGGGTATGGGAAGCTGTCTCCTCCTTCTGCGAAACAGTAATGCTCGCGAAGGAGGAGGGAGACGCAACGGAGACGCCCTGGGCGTCAGGAGTCGCAAGCCGATTCCCGGCCACCGTAGGCGCGGGCTTGCGGGCGGCGAGTAATGGGTATCTCGCCGTCCGATAAGGACCAGGCTCGAGTCGACCGCGCGTTGTGTTCCACGCGCGCCTCAAAGAGATGTCAGCAGAACTGACGGGGTCCGCAAGGGCCGATACCTGTCTGGGTCGCAGATAAATTTGAAAAAGAGTTCGGCATTGGCTCGAGCAACTGAAGGAACACGGGTGGGTTTTAGTCAATAAAAGTATGACACGCCCTCCCGCCTCACCCAAAGCGGGAGAAGTCATTGGATGATTGCCCACCCAAAAAAAAAGGCCTTATAGGCCCGTAGGGTTATCGTTTAAGAAGTGATGCTTCGTAAGACTTTAAATAAAACACTGTATTGCTAAACCATATTATATCTATATATATATAAATTGTACTTTAAGACTTACTTATTGTCTACATGCAAAATAATGTAATTGCACTTGAAAACTAATTAATATTATAAAAAGCAAGAGTTGTGCTATCCTCTTATTAAACGTAGCCAGCACTTTAATGCTTACTTCTATTCATTATTAGATTGCACCAAGCGGTGACTGGGCGTCCCATTCAGTGAGACAGCACTGAATGGGACGCCACCGCCACCGCTTGGTACTTACTGATAAATCTGGTTGTTTTATTATATAACCCAAACCCTAACTAGTGTTACTAGTGAATCACCAAATAGAGCGAACGGAACGTGGACGCGACGCGATGTGTCAGTCGATCCTTGTGTCAACCGACCAAACAAACGCGCGCTCGGAACTTCCCCGCGCACCGCTTCACTACCAAAGGGACCTAAAAAACGGCTTCTGCGCGTCTAACGATTATAAGTCACTAGCTTCTGCCTGTGGCTTCGACCGCGTAAAAAGTGTTTAATCATACCAAGGGAATACAAACTCATAAGTCCTTCCTAGGGTCTCAAAGTCTCAAACTATCTCCATGCCAAATTTCATCTAAATCGGTTCACTAAATCCAGAGATTACCCCCAACAACCTCACAAACTATCTCTTTATAATATCAATATAGATTAAGACTCGGCATTTTAATCTATATCTATACATTTTTAGATTATAAAGCTGAAGAGTGTGTTTTTTTGTTTATCGAGGAAGGTTATAGGCTATATAACATCGCGCTACAACCAATAGGAGCCGAGCATAAATGAAAAATGTTGCAAAAACGCGCAAATATATTCCTTTTTGAGAGCTTTTGTTGCGTGCGCTGCGTAAACGGTTTAAGTTACGCAAATATAATGTATGATGGAATTGTTCTGCGACAACATATGTCTATCTTTTAAGATTGACTCACAATAGCAGCTTTTATGTTCTAAATTTTAATTAGATCGCCGCCGCTGGTAGAAACAAAAGTTTACAGGTTACAGTAAGGGTAGGTAGGGTAGGGTAGGTAAGGTAGGGTAGGGTAGATAGGGTAGGTGGGTAGGGTAGTTATGGGAAATAAAAAAATAGGGTAGGTAGGTAGGAGGTAGGGTAGCCAGTTGACGGGAGCGAAGCCGCGGGGGTCAGCTAGTAGTTAAATATTTGTAGAACCTTATTGTCATCATTCTCACTGGCGTGACCCTAATCTTTGTACTATGTTTTTAATAAAACCTTTGTACTCTTCAAGTAATTTTACGAGCCTACATTCATAATATTCAATGAAATGCATTCTTATCAATCTCAAATTATGAGTGCCTTTACGTTTTAGCAGTAACGACGATTTCCGTAGTTAAATTTTACCTCCGATTTTCAAAAACGTTTTCCGCTCCTAAGTATTGCAGATTTAGTACAACAAGGTTTTTCCACTCGATTGGATGTATTGATCTTCGTAACGAATGATCGGTTACTAACATTATTTTATAACATACGGTGTTCTTTATAACTTTAGTAAAACAAATACCAAACAGGTTTTGTTTGATTTGATCTACACTGAAGCAATGAGGTATAAGAAATCTTCTACCTGATTGACTTACCGCTAATATGATTTTGTAACAAAATGGAACATGATTACAATTAATTATTAAAAAATAATGTTAAACATGCTAATTTTGGATGATAAGGACAGGAGAATGATAATTGCAATGCTTGTAATAATATAACAAAACACCAACTATACACTTAGTTCGCAATAAACGTTTTGACTTTGATTTTGAGTTTAGTTCGCAGAATACAAGCCAACTGTAAGTTGATAATTATAATCAATCGCAGATTGCTTTCAAAATTTTAATTACATATATCGGGGAAAAGCACGATGTCCTACTTTTGTGATTGGTATTCACATCTACAGTAATAAAATTATATTGACAAGTGAGCATTATTCACGTAGTGTACTTCTACGTAATTATAAACTCCATTCTTCGATATATTTCAGGGGCCGGCTGATACAAAAAAAGAAGCGCCTTATATCATCGGTTACTGATGTCTCTTCAGCAAAATATAGGGTCCCCTTATATCCTTAGAAAAGGGTAAACCAGCATCCTACTTGCCTAACTTTTTTGATAGCTCAAAGAAAGCTCGCACGTTTTTAGGGTTCCGTACCCAAAGGGTAAAAACGGGACCCTATTAGTAAGACTCCGCGATCCGTCTGTCTGTTCGAATGTAACCAGGCTGTATCTCAGGAACCGTGATAGCTAGACACTTGAAATTTTCACAGATGATGTATTTCTGTTGCCGCTATAACAACAAATACTAACATCAGAATAAAATGAATATTAAAGACAACTAACGTGATTTTTTGCCGTTTTTTTGCTTTAATGGTACGGAACCCTTCGTGCGCGAGTCCGACTCGTATTTGGCCGGTTTTTTCTGTATTCACTGTCCTTCAGGTGGCCGATTTGTCTTTGTCCAAGCAACCCACTTGTTTCAACAATACGATGGGCCTATATAGATCGCTGAATGAAAAGTCCATACCACCGGCACACGTGTTAACATTGCCAAACCCCTCGTTTATATTATCTATTTCAAAGCTTATCGTATCGCGCCATTCGTCGGCAGCTGAACTAATTTAATCAAAGTCGGTTGGTTCATTTCTTTCTTACGCAGCTTTAATAGTATTTTTGGAAACATTTCCACCGTACAAATACGCATTGCACTAGATTTTTGACGAAAACAATGAGCTGCTCCTAAAAATATAATGTTTATACAGTATTCTGGGTCGAAACGAGTAATTATTGTATATAATTATTATAGTACATAGTTATTGTACGCCGGTCATTATTATAAACGGACGTAGAAGTGTAATAATCAGTCTTTAAGTTTTGACGGCCTAATGATATAGCTATGATATGAATTATAATTAAAGTAATTATACAATCATTGATTGTTATAACAAAAAGGAAAAGTTGCGTTTTCACGTATATCGCTCGAATGATTGAGAGCAATCTTGACCGAATGAATCTAGGTCGTCATTTCGCCTCACCGAAGTGGAGGAGATTAGTGGACAATACCGATAAATTGATTTTTATCTAAGTACTAACACCAGTAGGTTCTAATAACAGTCACAATATTGCTAACAATTCAAACGTCATATAACGTTACTAACGTTATATAACTTTTTAGTTGCAATGTTTACGAAAACAATCATTACTTTTGTAAGAAAATAAATTAGTCGCAAGTATTTTTGGAAAGTTTTGCGTGCTACTTTCGACAGCACAAAAAGCTATCAAATTATTTGTTTATTGCAAACACGAAGTATGAAATTTCAGATTTAAATGCGTTTCTTGCATGGGTCGTCGATTCACTGTGTGTTATTTATCACTAAGGGCTTCTTCACACGTATTTATCAAATTATGATAAGTAGTAGTTATAAGTGAGGGAACAGATGAACATACATACATATACACATACCGGTCATAAACATAACCCTCGTATTTGCTTCGCCGTAGTCGGTTAAAAATCGCTTATCGGTGTGATTTAAATGGAATCGCATCGAGCCATCATAAAGGTCGCTAATGCGTACTGCCCGTGATCAGTCTAAGTGGACAATAGACTGCAACCTACTGCTAATAGGTATTATAATTGTGAAATTAGTTTATCAATTCAATCACGCTTTATAGGCTGAACGCATTTTGATGAGGGGTGTTGATAAGGATTTATTAGTTTCTGCAACTACTAACTGGATAAAAACAATTATGTTAGTCCACCTCGCTTATCCGTACGCAAAATACGCGCTTGGTCACCGTAGTTACGGACACCAGCCCGTCGAAACTAAACTAAATGTTAGTCCACACAGTCTAGCTACACAGCTAGAAACCTAGAAATAAAATCAATTCGTCACCAGCGGTTTATCGTTTTTAGTATCGATGTCATCGATGGCACTTTGACGTGACAGGGCACGCTGCGCAGTCCGAGAGGTGGGCCATGGTCTGCGGAGAGTTGCTGCAAGGCTAGAGCCATCCGAGAACCCCTACTTGTGGAGGTTAACTTTGCTGCTGCGGCTGACCCGAGTAAGGAGTCTATTTAGAGTCTCCAGGTCGACCACGGCAGCACGTGCCCAGGCGGAAGGCTCTCCGATGGCTCCTTAACATAATCCGGAGGCTTGAGCTACTCTCGCCAAAGATAGCATCTCGCCGAGGTGGAGTTGCTATCAGATAGACCCACGAAGCCGAGAAAGCTTTTCCGACTTTTAAGTCGCTAGGGAACTGAGCTGTAATTGTGCATTGGATGGCGTGGGTCGTATTTAGGGTTTCGTACCCAAAGGGTAAAAACGGGACCCTATTACTGAGACTCCGCGTTCCGTCTGTCTTTCTGTCTGTCACCAGGCTGTATCTCATGAACCGTGATAGCTAGACAGTTGAAATTTTCACAGATATGTATTTCTGTTGCCGCTATAACAAATACTAAAAACAGAATAAAATACATATTTAAGTGGTGCTCCCATACAACAAACTTTATTTTTGTGCCGTTTTGTTTGCTATAATGGTACGGAACCCTTAGTGCGCGAGTGCGACTCGCACTTGGCCGGTTTTTTAGTTTCGACCTTTCTATGCGACTATAGTCCTGTTGATTTTCGAGGGTGCGATGCCGATTAGTGGATACAGCATTCGTACAGGATGCGGTTTGAGGCCACCAGTGGTTATCATTTAGTTTGGGAGTGGGCAGACAGGCTCTATACTGGACAAGCATATTCACCAGCGGAGAAACAGCGCCATGTCAGATGTTCGCAGGAATTGAGGAGACGTGCGCCCTCTTAATGTGGTCTATATATTATGATAACTATCGGAAATTCAGCACACAGTATTTTTTTTTTTTTTTTTAAATCTCCATTAAAAACTTAATGTTGGTTCTGCTAATCATCGGTTGACAGGCTCAATTATAGACACTATGTCTCGCGTTTTGACGAGACGAAAGACGACAATTATGAAGATAATCTACTTGGCTTAACACGACGGTCTTTAAAGTATTTTTGTTGCAACAAACTAAAATAAAATTGAGTTGCGTTCGATGATTTGGCAGGTTATCTTTTATAATCATAATAATCAGAAATCGCCTGATAACACTTTATGCATGTTTAAAATAATAAATTACTGCAGAGTATTTGAAGCATATTATTAAACCACTGCATGATATTTTGTGAAACTACCTGCAAAACATTATATAATTACTATGCCCTAAATTTACATTCGGCTCATCACGTTTTGCATCCCGTACGCCCGAACTGTTTTTCTCCGGCGAGCATGGAGTATCCAGACAGAAGTACCTGTAAAAGGTTATTTAAAAATAAATCTATGATATCACTTCGAGAGTGACGTCACACACAGAAAGATAAATATAAGACAACCTTTAAAATGCAGAAAGTTTTTGACTAATCATAATTTAGGTCAGATGTTCACTGCTTATCTTGGTTAGCATCTTCAGCTTGATATCGTCTTTAATCCAGATGACAGAAACCCAAAATGACAGCTCTAGAGTCGTGATAAGAACATCGTCTAACTACTACCATCGAGTCTATGCAATCTCACAATACGTAATAGTTTAGTTTTTATTTTCTAACAAAAAAAGTAATAACAGAGCATGAGTCAGGATTCATGGACGGTTTGACCTTCATGTCGGTTCTTTGAACCCATGAGTTTAGTTGTGGCGAGTCTAGCTACAGAAATGTATAGGTAATCTGTTATTTTGTGATTAAAATAATGATTTATTACTTCGTGTGTTCTTAAGGAATGTTGTAACGTGTGAGAAGTGTCTGTAGTAACGTTTGGTTGTATTTTTTGTGTGCAGAGACAACAAGGAAGGCAGGGAAGGGTTCGATAGGACTGGGCCGGGCAGGCACAGTGAGAAGTTTGGCGGCAGACCGGAGAGAGGCGAACGGTAAGTTTTGCATACTATTTTTATACTTACTGCATTAAATAAAAGCATAATTTTACCTTGTTGAATGTAGATTTTACCAATGTTCTATTTTTACATGACACAATGGCGGAAAATCGATCGATGGAGCGTACGCCGCACATGCGTCATCCATAAATATAATCACTAATTGGCACTTTGGATTTAAATAATTATGCATTGTCTTCGTGAAACAGTGCATTGTCTGTAATGGTTTATTTTGAATCAGGATTATAAGTAATATTGGGGTTTTCAAATCACATAACACTGTGTTAAGTCATAATCTTAATTATTTTCACGGAAACAAGCTCTCAAGCAGGTCGTACCATATACTTTGTAATGTAACTCACAATGCGTGCCGCGAAAATTCAAAGTATGCATAATCTCAATTTACTAACGCGCAGCGCAGAAATAACCATACATACATTAATATGTATGTTTCAAGAGAAATTGTCAGTAGTAAAAAGTGATCGGTCGTGCTAAACGAGTCTGAACGCTGATTTTAAACGTGTATTCAGCTGAAGTTATTACAATTGTTCCGAAATGTAATAAATAAACTCGAATTTAAGATTATCGGGATCATTAATTAAGAAATCACGTACTTAGATTGGTCTTTTCTTATAAGAAAATGAGTTTCCGATTTCGGTAGGTGACTTTCTTATTTCGTAGTGCTAATGGAAACGTGAATTAATAACATTTGTCATCTTGTACAGTCCTCCCTTCAATGAAAGACGTGGAGGTCCCCCGAAACCTCGTGAGAATGCGGCGCCGACGTCAGTGGGTGATGACGAATGGGATTCGACTCCTGCGCAATCGACATTCCAGCCTCCCCACAGGCAAAATAGAGACAGGGAATACAACCCCAGAGAAAGAGAATACACCCCAAGGGACAGGGATAATAATCCCAGAGAGAGGTATGTAACATCAAATTCTATTCTCTGTTAACTTTCATTTGCAAATATTGTTTACCCAACACTTAAATATTTATATAATTCGTTCCGAAAGTGTAGACTTATTTCCGATAGCATAAATTGGTAATTTACAATTCACACGTAATGCCCGAATAAAAAAATTGAACGCATAATAAGCTAAAAAAAAAATAGCTCGCCACTTTCCCCGATGCTATGCGTTAACTACGAATTAGGCTGTTTGATAAAACAGTTGCAATGATTCGACAGAAGAAAGCCTAGGTCGGAACCTCAGCACGATAAGCCGGGCCAAAAGCCTGGCTGGAAGAAAGACTCGAGTGGGGTCGGAAAAAGGCTAAGGCAGGCCGCGGAAGCCGCCTCGCTCGACGCTCAGAACGCCCAAGCCAAGGGTGCCTCGATACAGGATCGACTCAAACGGTACTGTGGTGTATCAGGTGTATGTAACTCGACACATCACACACCTGTTGACAGCGGTTGTTGCACTTACTGGTCCATCAACATCAATGCTTTATTGATTTGTGCCATTGTTTATGTCCGTATTTTCCAAGTTTTCATTTTTGTTTGCGATTTCTTAATGAGTTTCACTCGTGCCTGCTGTTTTTGTGTTCTCACTTTGACTGTGTCGATAGTTTATTGTTAACACAGACGATCATTGCAGCATGTTATATTGCGCGATGCCGAACAATTATAAAGTAAAGCATTAATAGTTGAATCAGCGTCGTCCTCGTTGTCTCGCCCTATTTGCTTGTCACGCTTGGTTTGCGCCGCACATTCGTATCGAGCGTTCTCAATACGTTGCATTTCTGTCGGCTCTTGTTTATAACATTCCATTGCACAGTGATGTCTTACAGTGTTGTAAGGTTTTATTTCAGCACATTTTGTACTATCTGCGTCATTCCATTGAAATAATTGTACATTTTCACAGCTACTTCTTCTGATGTTGTTACACTGTAGATGCTTGGTGTGATGGTCAGCACAATCATGTTTAATAAATCATGTAAAAAAATAATGTAGTTTCCTTTTTACAAATAATTGACTAATTTTATTGCTTTGTTTCTTGTAATATTTAACATGCAATAACATGTCAAAACGATGTTTCCTTTTTCTACAATATTATTCCTGGTTGCAGGGAGAACAAATACAGTCAACATGACGACCGTACAGAGAAAGGATCTGATGATTGGGGTAACAGGCCCAAGCGGGAGAACCGTTTCGATCGGAATGACCGCCCGGACCGTCCTGAACGTCGGGATAATCGCGACAACCGAGACAACCGCACTGACAGAGATAACCGAAGCGACAGAGATAACCGCAGCGACAGAGATAACCGCGACAACCGCGGTGACAGGCGCGATAACTGGGGAGACAAGAAAGAAAACTGGAATCAAAAGAGAGAATTCCGACCGAACTCAGACAGACCTCCACGAAGCAACTTTTCACCCAGAGACCGCGCTGATCGGTCGTTCGGGTCTGACGACAAGAAGTCTGAGAAGAGCTTTAGGTCGCAAGACAGCGGAAGGGCTCCACCGTACAAGAGCCGCAGCAAGTTCACTCAGGTTCAGTACAAGGAGCTGCCTGAACCGCTCCCGCTCGAGACCCCATTTCCCCCCTCAGATCCCATAGAACCCGGCGCGCAACACGAGGTCTCAGTCACGTGGATCATATCCCCAGAATTCTTCTACGCTCAAATCATGTCCCACCAACCCAAATTCCTCGAAATGATGCACAAAATCCCAGAGATATACAAAGGCGTAAAGTCCTTTACTGGAGAGGTACCCGTCGGAGGGTCCGTCTTAGCTCGTTACCCAGTCGATGGTGTCTTATACCGAGCGACAATAGAATCCGTGCAGCCATTTTCGAAGTTCATCGTGCGATATGTTGACTTCGGCAACAAGCAGTTAGTCGATGCGAAAGACATTTGGCAGATGGATAGACAAATGATGGAATTGCCGAAAATGGCCATCCGTTGTTCTTTATCTGGTGTCATGCCGGTAGATGGGGAATGGAAGCCTAATAACCTGGTGGATTTGTGTTTCAACGCGCCGCGCTACCAGTGCGTGTTCCAAGAGGATATGGAGGATATGTACAAGGTGTCACTGTGGAACAATGGCGTGAGTGTCGCCGATATGTTGGTGGAGAAGGAACTCGCCAAACTATCGGAGCATCAGTCCTCTGTTACTTTGAAAGGTGGGGTTATATTAAATTAAATACAGATGCATTTTATATACCTACTTGTTTACCAAACTTTCCTAGTTGTTCCGTTGGATTTTCTCCTATAATGCTTGACATAGAACTCTCCTATTGAATTAATTGGTAGAAACTTGACGCTCCTGATTTCAGCAACCAATAGAATCAATGGTTGGTTGAAATAGGAATCTCATCTTAAACTGGTTTGGCTTTAGCAGCAAACTATCAACCCCAAGAAAACCAAGACTTCGAGATTAATAGCAATTCCACATAATATAATCCGTAACTAGTTCTCCATTATCATTGAGCAAGTATAAAAAACTCAGCAGTACTTGATCATATACATCTTTTTTTTTAGACGAAGCCATCGACCTGACGATCATCGTAGCACAGCAGATACTGTGCCGAGTGACCCATGTGGAATCTTTCGAGAAGTTCTATGTACAACTTGACATGGATAAGGCAACGTTGGTTGAGGAAGCTATCGCCAACTTTGATACTAGCAAAGTAAGTGATATTGTTTTACTAAACTCTTCCTAATCCTTAATCATAAAAATATATACAATTTTGAGTAACTTTTGCCGCCCTCGAGCGTGAATAAGGTTGACTGATCATCAAATAGATTACCGTATTTTTATAAGGTTGTTATTTACTTATTACAATAAAGCATATTACTAACTTCTATAACATTCAAGTCCCTGAAAGAGCCTATTTTTTTTTATTACCGCCTTTACTGTCCCACTGCAGAGCAAATGCTTCTCTTTCCACTTTGCCAGTTTTCTTGTTCGGTTTTAGGCCAGTCCTTTGGGAAGGAGTCTAACTCACACCACCATTTATTTCTGGGTCTGCTGCATTGTTTTTTTTCAGGCGTTCGTAATCCATTATAACTTTATTTTCGTTCACACAGCTGACACCATTAACCGCGGAAAGCCTTGCCGATGGTATCCACTGCACGCTGAAGCATGACGGTAAAATATACCGTGCAATATTAGAAGACGTCTCCGATCCAGCGAATATCAAGGCTGTGATACCAGACTACGGGAAATCAGTCACCACTGCCGTGGAAAATGTAAGTTCGGTTTTATTAAGTTATCGCGTTGTTCATCACCATTATGGCGAAAGACGTCCATTGTTAGACATATGCCTTTCTTAAACTTTGCCACATTGATCCTTTCTGTGTTTATTGTATATAAATGTAAGTGAAGGTTTCACTTAGTGGACATTGAAACATGATGTACCGTCACCACAGGACACAGACAGTTTCATTTACGATTTTTATATAATTATTTTCAGCTCATGATCTTACCAACGGAACTGAGTGTGTACTTCTACCAGTCCCTGGAGTGTTGTCTGCACAACTACACGCCTGAGTCCAACAAGCTGATGACTCTTGAGGAGTTACAGACCAAACTCACCGGCAACAATGTCATTGTGTACATCAACCATGTGGAGGGGATTAGGTGAGCACTTGTTTCGTAAGAAGTATAGATAATTGACAATTTGATAGTTCATCGCAGTAACTCAACTATCTACTTTAGTTTTATGCACTCCAGGTTGAATTTTGTGTGACCAAAATTCTCCAAAGGCAGCGATGACGAGTTCCCATCAGGAGGGACGCCTGCCGCCATTGTTTTCCACTGTGTCTATGGAATATAAAAGTTAAAAATGTTGGTTACAATAGAATTAGAACTGAACTTTTTGATTAGAACAAATTTTAAACTGTATTGTAACCTTCTTCTATTCTATTGTAATTAAATTGTTAGAGTTTGTGGTTCCCAAACTCGATAAGATCATATCTGAATATAAGTTCAAAAGAGTTAATTTGTTCTAGCTTGGTAACAACTCTTTACGACTGCGTGAGCGGCCACAAGATCGCCATATTCGAGCCTGACGAGGGCGCGTACGACGAAGTCATCCAGTTATGCATGAGATCCGTCTTTAACTACAACTTCGGAATGGCCTACGTCGTTCACACGGAGAACTTGAACGAGTTCTACCTGCAAAAAGCCAGCGACGGTGATAGGATCGCTCTGTTGCTGGATGACCTTTATAAGTTCTATGAAGAAGGTAAGAAAATTATTCTATGTTAATGTTCTGGCACCCCATAGTATTTGAATATTATTGAACAAATTTCTGCCTTTGTAGTACAGCAGTCTACTAATAAGCCACTACAGTGCAACATTAAAGAGTAGAAATTAAATGAGGGCGCCGTCAGATAGCAACCCAGTTAGTACGACCGAGCTGATCTTAATACTTGAATAGTATTATTTATTTATTGGGTATAAAAAATGAGTAAATATATTAAATAAGTATATTTATTAAATATTTAATATGTAGTAGTAATAAAACGACAATTTCACAAAAAATAAGTATTTTTAATAATCAATTGCTTTCCATATAAACTCAGATATAAACTAAAATTAATAAAATAAACTAATCTAATAAATCAAAATCTAAATACTCTACACCTTCCATGGGATCACTTAAGTTCGTGTAGTCTATTTTAAGCTCTGGTATTGATTCGTCACTGATTTCTGAACCACTCTCTCCGTCACTGCTGTCTGCACCATGGGACGACCCTTCATGTGTTTAGCTGGTGTTGAGAATTTCCCACCGTTTTCAATGCCATGTTGCACGATTCTGCGCACAGTGCTTACAGAAACACCTAAAACAAGCATATAAAAGAATCACTGTCAGTCCGACGAAAGAAGTTCCGCGGTAAATAAATGTGAATATATTTTAAAATTGTTTCTTTCCATTTAGTCGATTGCATCAACAAATATGGCATAGCAAAAAAAAAAATCGTATCCGCAATAAATTACATTAATTGTTTTTGCCTTACTATCAACGTTGTTAAGTCGCGCTATAACTACAACGGTATTTGTTTACGTTAGCATAACCTCAAAAATGTTAGACAAATAATTTGTAAATGATATGTGGTTCGAAAATTTAGCTCCCTGAATGTATTAATCGTTTGTAATTAACGTTTAGCGTAACTTTCAATAGTTACTTACCAGTAAAATCTGCTGTACGATGGTAAACATCTTCTAAGTTGCATAGAAGCTTCCCAGCTTGGAATTCGGCTGTAAACCACATATAAACTTTGTAAACTATATCACGGGCACCTCCACGAATTACCTTATTCATGATTTGCCACTGTTTTTCTGCCCGCACTCAGAAATATCACACAAAAACCAAAATTCTTACGAAAATCGAAACCGATCGAGAAAAATTGACAGCTCAAGTACTCATTTTTGATGTTGCCAGAAAATGAAAACTTTTAGTTCCCAAATATTTAATTTCTACTCTTTTATGTACTACTGTACTATTAGTCATAAGCCTCCCTCATTGCTCACCACCGATATGATTTTCAGATAATTTGTATTCCCAACAGGAACTCCCGAGGCCCTGACAACGTTCGAAGTAGACGGCATCTGTGCGGCGCACTCCGGCGACGGCAACTGGTACCGCGCCACTATCATCAGCGTTGAAGACACGCAAGTCAAAGTTCAATATGTTGACTATGGGAACACAGAAACGCTCCCCAAGGAATCTCTTAACGTACTTGATCCCAAGTTCTATGAACCATGCACACTCGCGTTAGTCGCCAGTTTAGGTCTTGTAGCCCTTCAAGAAGATGCGCTTCCGAAGCTTAAGGAATGGACCAACGAAAAGGAGGTCCAAGTCACATTGGCTGTAGGCGCAGACGGGTGGCTCGCGAGCTTGCATTTAGACGGCGTTGATTTGTCCATGAAATTGGTAAACGAGAAATTGGCCACGCCACAGATAGGTGGTGAAGTAGAAGTAGAAGAAGAGAAAGTGGAGGAAGAGGCGCAAGCTCCAGCGCTGGCAGACGCCGAGCCCACCTCACTTCCTGACGGCTGTACTCAAGTGTACATAACTCATATTGATACACCAGGACACTTCTGGCTACAAATGGTCGATAAAGTAGACACAATTGAAAATATTCAAGCGGAGCTCCAAAGCGAGGCGAGCCAATACGCAGATATTGCGAACACTGAGTTGGGAACGTGGTGTGTTGCCAAATATTTGGCCGACGATCAGTGGTATCGTGCCGAAATACTCGACTCTGATTCTGATATCACGACGATTCGTTTCATTGACTACGGCAATACAGACGTGCTTGACAACCAGCCCGGTTTGATAAAGGAGATGCCAGAGAAGTTTAAGGAGATGGAACGCTACGCTGTCAAGTCCAGCGTTAATGCCGTCCCCACTGGTACAGGCCAGTGGTCAGAAGCGTCCTCCGACTACTTCACGCAACTTGTCGGTGATTTGGCTAATCCAGTAGACGCCCTGATTGTCCTAAAAGATGTTACAACATATGTCGATATCTTTGTAAACGGTCTGAACTTGACTGATAAATTAGTATCGGAGGGTTACGCGACTAGGTCTGAAGAGACTGACTGCGCGGGCGATTTGCCCTCATGCTTCGCCAGTCATGTGAACTCGCCATCAGAGTTCTGGATTCAATTAGAAACAGCGACCCCAGAGTTACAAGCAATGGAAGCTGCAATGGTTGACGCAGAAAATTTCCCGGAACTGACGGATAAGGAAGAAGGCGTTATCTGCGCAGCCAAGTACCCAGAAGACGGCGCGTGGTACCGAGCGCAAGTCATCGTAGACGGTTCAGAGGGAACTGAGGTTCTCTTTATGGATTACGGCAACGCATCCATCGCTAATGAGTTGAGAAGTCTGCCAGATGAACTTAAAATAAAACCTGCACTATCGAGAAAATGTGCTTTACAGAAACCTCGTGACATTAAATGGTCACGTCAGTCTGAGACTAGATTTAATGAATTAGCGGCAGAAGGAGCCACAATATTTAATGTACAGTTTATCGCATCTGGTGATATATCCATCGTTGAATTGTTCCTTGAAGGCAAATCTGTGACTGAAGAGCTCGTCGGCCTGTGCGAAACAGTGGTGCCGGAGAGAGTCGCTCCTGTGGGACAAGAGACGTACGGCACGGGTAAGATTTGCTACGTCATGGGCGTGGATGAATTCTACGTTCATCTCGACGACGTTATATCAAATCTTGATAAAGTAACGGTAAAGATGAATGAAAGCCCCGAATTTGAGACTGTCTCAGAACTAAAAGTAGGATCGGTATGTGCAGCTTTTTGGTCTGAAGATGAACAATGGTACAGGGCGAAAATCTTAGAGTTCTGTGACGTTGGCTATCATGTACATTTTATAGACTACGGAAATAAAGCTAAATGCGAAGAATTCAGGCAGCTGCCTGAAGATCTCGCGGTAATAGAACCTTTAGCAAGATGCTGCCGACTAGTCGTACCGAATGACGATTCCGCTTTAATGGAAAGTGGCAAAATTAAACTGGACGAACTTACTTTAGATGATGCTACAATTAGTATAGAATTTTTAGATAGCACCACACATCCGGCTCTTGTTAAATTGACGTCTGATGGAAAAGATTTTTATTCTGATCTGAAACCTTTAGACCAGACCCCAACAGACAAGACTGAAGAACCAGCTACGTCTGCCGAAGAAGACTTACATAGAAAAGAAGCTAGTGAATCTACAGAAGAAGCAGCTGATGAGTTTGATAAAGCAACATATGATTTAGAAGTATCAGCAAACCAACAGTCTGAACACAATACTTCACAAGCTGATCTCGACGAAAGCATAGAGAGTACCCATACAGTTATTGAGAACAAATCCTTTGAGGCTAAAGTTGACAGTTTGAGTGAAGAAATTGTCGCCGATGAGCTAAACGATGATACCGCCACTAGTCCGGCAAAAGATATATCGCCGGGAACACTGGAGAATTCAAACGAAACTGTAAAGAATGTAGAAGAAGATGAATTTAGCGATTGTGTTTCACCGCCTAATAAGTCATTAAATACTAGTGTGGAGTCCGGAACTCTTTCAGATAAAGTGGAAGAAGCAAAAGACACGTCTGAACCTATAGAGAAAGTGACAGATAAGGCGGAAGAGACTATTACAGACAATCCTGCAGAAACAGATAAACCAGTAGTTAAAGAAAATTCTAGTCCAGTAGATAATGTAACTGACCTTTCTGCCGAAAAAGTTAAGGAGAAACCTACTGTTAAATCAACAGAAAGTCTTCCAGAAAAAGCAATATTAACTACAGAAATTAAGCCAGAGACTGAAAAACCCACAGTTAATGAAGCTGAGACAGAACGATCTGGAGAGGAAGTACCAGAAGCTACGGACAGTTCTGTTGAAAGAGTAATGGAGAAACCTGCTGTAAAAGAAACAGAAAGTCTGCCAGAAATAGCAATAGAAACTACAGAAATTAAGCTAGAGACTGAAAAACCCACAGTTAATGAAGCTGAAACCGAACAATCTGGAGAGAAAGTAGCAGAAGCTATGGACAGTTCTGTCGAAAAAGTAGCAGAACCCAGTGAGGTCAAAACACAAGAGACTGTCAAGGCAAGTTAGTTTGTAAATATTTTAGTAAGACAACACGAAAAAAACTTTTACGCATTGTATTATATTTATCTCTTTAGATTTAAACCGATATAATGTGTCTTACAGCTGTATTCAAACATGCAATAAATTATAGTTTGCATCGTCTATTGGTCAGACCAAGTGCCAATGCTATATTGGTTAGCAATAGCAAGCAGCTAATTTTTATATATTTTTGTACGAAGTACATACAGAATAAAGTGTTACCATTAAGGTTTGACGTATCTAGTTTAACGTGTTGTTTTGTTTATAATATTGTTGAATTATCGGCTTTTCAAATAACTGATATATTGGAAATGTTGAATGTGGCAACGTTAGGGACAGTGTTTATCGTTACGTTTTTAGTGCATAAAGTGATTCAAAAATACAGAGAATTATATGAATAATATCTGTACAATTACAAGTTATTCATAAAAAAAATTGTTATCGTTTCTTCTTAACATTATTATAAATACTCATTTTTGTATTTTTAGTTTTATTTTAGGTTATTGGTATCGTTGGGGAAAGCACAGATTTTCATTGATAAAAGGTCATTCATTACAGCATGTGGTTTTTAAGATGTACATTGACGTAATTTATTGTAATTAAACACATTCCCTTCACTTTAACATTAGTTTCACATGACACCACCCCAACGAATACCGAAAGTTAATATTGATTAGTGTTTATTTTTTGTTTATCAATCATCTTGTCCAAGTCGGGACTGATGTCCTGCGAAAAAATGTTTCGTTTTTTTATTATTAAAGCTATGTAGAAAGCGAACGGTAGTATTTTTATTATTAATCCTTCTCTAGCCTCGACGTCACCGACGGCTAAGGATCGTCTGTCAGTATATTGACCACTGACCTCTTAACATACATTGTATATTAGAGGCAGTGGCGTAGCGTGCTTTGGCGGGGCCCCGTATAAAATTTTGGTTAGGGGCCCTTGTGAAGGGTAAAGATTTCTCAAAAAAGAAAAAAAAAGTGTTTGCATAAAATTAAAAGAAATATTTATTCATCATAATTATCTATCTGTCACTTTTTCCAAAAATTTTTCCAACCAATTCAAATTAAATATACACTCTCCTTGCCTTTTTTTCGGCAAACTGATTTATTAAATGATTTATAGCTGATGATGACTTAAGTTTTTCTAAAGTTTCTGCCTCTATGGACAATAGTGACAGGTCTGACAGGCGTTCATGACCCATCGACGTTCTTAGGTAATTTTTTATCAGTTTTAATTTTGAAAAACTTCATTTAAAAGAAACAGCTCCGCTGGGATAATCTCTTTTCCTTTCACTCATTGTTTTTTACAAATCGCTACTAATACTACTAAACCAGATGAACAATTGTTTGTATTGTATTGCAATGTAATGCATAATAAAATAAAACGCGTCAATAAACACTGCTCCCCGTGGTTTATCATCGTATGTACATCGATTATTGTGGGATTCTTCGATGTAGGGTGTTGCCAACTTTTGAACGCACGCTTTACGCGGGAAAAAAAGAAATAGCTTTTTTTGACATTTGTCAATTCCGAAATAAATAAAAATTGGGAATTTTTTTATTAATTTTTGCTTACGCACGTCGGGGGCCACCCTGACCCGGGGGCCCCGTATAGTTGATACGGCTGTAGCTACGCCCCTGATTAGAGTTCAGTGATATTGACCCTTATCTACACAACGTAATACAAATATCGTAGCCAACTAACTAATCGGCCATTTACACACCCTAGCCCCTCTAGCGGCCTAAGTAGATTGAAACATAAAAACTTTTCATATAACCTAGGACCTAGAATGTCCCGAGGCGAGGTGCTAAAATATTGAAGGTGGGATGCACACTGCATCCTCCTGAAAACAATTCTACCGGTGCCCATGGACCTGGATCGGTAACGCTTAACTACTTATCACAGATAAACTTATCTAGGCCGCTAGTTGAACGGAACCGTTTAGTAAAAAGGCTAGGTGTTCTGACCGAGTTTTTGGTACAATTAACAAAAAGATTTCGTGACGATTAGATCATTATTCAGGACGCTAGTTGAAATGCGCCTTGTAGTGATAATGCTAGGCATATCTATGTGCTAGGCAGGCCATAGATATAGAAATGTGCTAGGCTGATAATTGACTAGCGAATTAGGCTAGTTTATAATATTTATACCAATATAAACAAAAGACGCGCATTCGGTCGAATACGCAATGCACCTGCACCCTCTTTATTGAAAGATCAAAGCACACGCGCTCGCTTTTATTTTGAGAATAAAAGTTACTGCAGTATTCATTGAGTGTTTTACGCTGTTGATTAGACAGATTTCAAACATTATTTACTGTACGCAAAGCACTGGAGCGCGCTTTCTTTGAAGTAGGGGGTATATTTATCTATGTTTGAAGGTACGCAATTAGGGTGCAGGTCTGCGAACGGTTACGTTAGACTGTCAAGAGTCAATAGTAGTCTATGGTCAGAGTGATTTGACCCATAACGTGCTATTCAAAGCATGAAGGAGTCTCCATATGTAACGGATTAACCTTGCAGATCGAGCCAAGGCACCTGTGAGCTTAATCCTTTGGGGAATCCACGTTTGTAGTAAAGAAAACAGGTGTATTTGTTGGACATATTTTATTCGACATTAACAATACTACGTACAAAATATAAAAAGGTTATTACAAAAACATCTATACAATGTTATTATGGCGATTATCTCATTGTTCTTATCGAAAAATACGCTACAAAATATATGAAAATCAATTGATATTTACAATGTCCTGCATTGGCAACGAAAATAGCAAACAATAAAAATGAGGTCTGATCCTGCCCGATAATTAGTGAAATCGTTGATCCTTCAGTTCACACGCACATGATTTCTAATGGTTTAATTAACAACACCAATATCACGCGATGTTTCTATGCATCACCACGCGAACGTAATGCAATATTAAACATCCTTCATCTCGGTGTTGGAAATGAATCATGCTTGGGCTCCCAGAATCCGGCCTGATTTTCAACAAAGGGTTTACTGAATATACAAAATTCATTATGAATGACGTTATAACAAAAGTTGCACTACATTTATTTATACATAAAAAACAAAAACTTATAAAAATCTATTTTAATAGACCTAGTATTCCAATATCATTTAGATCGTCGCGTTTTTCCAGAACCAATCCTTTCTCATTTGCAAGATGGAGTACTGAAAGTAAGGCTAGGGGTACACTGAGCGACTCTCGCATATTCGGTGTAAGTTTGTGTGGTAACCGCTGGTATATTGAAAAGAAGGATGTTTCTGCGACTTCCTCTTTTTCTCCTTCTGGTGTCTTCTCTGTTAACATTTTCCACGTGCAGTGTTTTAGCTGTTTCATGTCCACTTTCTTTGCCCGCATCGCGTAAGGGATGAAGATTTTTGCGACCTGTGGGAGTAAGGTTGGAGTTAGAGAAGAAACGTCACATTCCCTAAAGCGGTAAAAAGAATAGTATAGTACACTCATTTTAGTCAGTTATGCTCGATAGAATAGGGATGATGATAAAAAGATAAGTTTGTCCGTCAGCTAGATTTATAGAAAATGTTGGATACGTATTCTTTTTTTGTCACATATACAAAAAATTACACAGTGCGGTGTCGTCAATGTGTTGAAATTTCGCGTGACTAGACTAGACTAGTAGTTTTTATTTAGGCCCAGTTTTTTTATTCCTAGTTAATGGTTAAATATGCTAAACAATGATTTCAAATTGTGGTAAAATGCGTTTTTACATTAATTATTAACCTCACAAATGGTAAAATAAGTTGGAGAGTTAATTATTTGACTATTTGTTAGACTAACAATTTTTTTGATGAAAATACGCGTTTTACTGAAATTTGAATCCAATGGTTAGCATTTTAACCATTGTTTGAGTTAACTAGAGATCAAAAAGATTGGGCCTTAGAAATAACGTCACAAGACCCACTCATGAACTTCGTGGCGCTTTATCTTTGTAATTCTTTTATTAATCTTATAACGGAAAATAAATAAATAATAATAATCAAATTGACGTCTAAATATAATATTATTGTTTTACACTGGAATCAATCTTATAGCTATTTTTTTAAATAAATTTTATACAAAGAGTACAAAAAGTACATTATTTTTTTGTATATTACCTTAGTAGGAGGCTCCAACATATCTGTAATCTCTTCAGGCTCGGCCGCTTTGACTTGGTCGTGCAGTTCGCCCGCAGCCGTCGCGTCTTCATTAGCCCAGTCGTCGCCGTCCTAGAATAATTAATTGAATTACAATGTATTGTGCGTATCGCTGCGTCAACGTTAGCTGCGAAACAATCGCGTCTACACAGCGAGCGTTAAATAAAGCTGCTGGCTTTCATTTCTTTTAAGATTCTATTCCCTAACAATTTCACAAAAACTTCTGTTTGTAAGGAGGCTTATACTATGGCCGGTTGCAAAGGGACTGCCTATTGTCGCTGTAACCAAGGCCGCGAACAATGCCGTACTAAGTAATACAAAACACAAGGACGCTTAAGATCATAGTAGTACATCGCAAGTTGCAACTTGCGAAATTACTGAGTAAAATATTTTCTGGCATTCTAATCACTACTTTACCTAGTAGCGACATCTATACCGTAATATAAAAACGAATGAGTTGACGTCACACAAAATCCTGCATCACGCAGAGTTTTTGGCGTGATTTGTACATATCGGTGGTCGGAGGATCCTCCCTTCACAACGGAAGTTGCGACACTTTCCACCGTGTTTCGCATACAACCAAAAGCTATTGGAGTACTTACTGGAATATTATTAGGGCAGTACGAAGCATCGTTCTCGTTGTTATAGTCGTAGTCCCTGGCCTCTTCCACTGTGACGGGCTCGGGCTCGGGCTGCTTGCTCTGCTCCAGGTCACGCTTGCGCAGCATCATCACGTTGTGAAGCAAGAAGAGCTTGCGGAAGTGCGACTCGTCTAGACCTCTGGAAACGAATACATTTTAGCTTTAGCGAGGTAAAGGACTCAAAATAGTCGAGCCATTCATCATCTGAAGCGGTGATCTTGTGATTTCAGATGTAGTTTAATGGATCATTACGATTTAAAATAAAATCTGCTCTTATGCAAGGATTTTTAATAGTGTGTGAAAACTAACATAGGAAGGTCCAAAAATTTGTGAGGAAAATATTCCGCGAACTCTTGGACCTCCCCTCTTATATTCAGACAATAAAAATAATCACTGAAGAAACGAAATTGGGCAAGAATAATCATAGTAACCTAAGCTGAAAATCGAATTACTCAAGTATCGACACAACAAGTCCTAAGTCGACCACATCAATCAAATTCATGACAACAACGCCACTACTTTCCATAAATTGCTGCTATCGAATAAATACGATCGTTTGCTGTATGAAAAACTAGCCTTTCGAGGCAAGGTACAAAAGGTGGGAGGGGGGAGGCCTCAGTTAGATTTTCCGCCCCGGGCCTCTGACAGGCTTATTTATTTATTTATCCATTTATTGCAGACCAATTACATGTCCATAGTTGTTAGTAACAAAGGTCTTAAAACTATGTTAGTCAACTTATTGTAATAGTGTCATTTATGTCTGCCACTAACCAGGAAACCAGAATCAGAAAATAAAAAAAACCCAGGGCAGGAATCATGAGTGGTGACTCTCTAACTACTAGGAGAACAGAAACAAAGAAATTAACCGATAACTAGAATTGATTGACAAAATCTATTAAAGCGAGCGGAGCCGCTGGCAAAAGCTAGTCTATACTAATAATATTATAAAGAGGAAACAATTTTTTGTTTGTACCGAATAGGCTCCGAAACTACTGTACCGATTATAAAAATTCTTTCACCAATGGCAAGATAAATTAATCCGGAGTAACATAGGCTATAATTTATTTAAAAAAAAAATAGAGATCCTTACGAAAATTGCAATAATGTAACCCAAAGTAGCAAGTAGCCTATAATATCCACTATTTGGCGTGCGCTGAGAAACTATTGATGATACATAAAATTGATGATTTAAATTCTCATTATTACCTACAAAAATGTCTGCGAGAGAATATAATATATCTAACTATCATAGTAAGTCACAATAGCAAGTTTTGTGTTCTAAAATTTAATTAGATCGCCCGCCCATTGATACTAAAGTTGGTTACATTCGTATTGTAGTATTAATTCTTATTCAAATAATAGTTTAACAAAATATTTAGTTTAAATTGTTTAGTTTTATTAGGATAGGGGAAGGGTAGGTTAGGTAGGTAGGTAGATTGAGGTAGGGCAGGTAAGTAGGGTAGGTAGGTAGCCAGTTGACGGGAGCGAAGCCGCGGGGGTCAGCTAGTTTTAAATTAAACCCCTTACCTATCAATAGGAGTTTTAAAGTTGGCCTCGTTCCACGTATGTCCAGTGGCGAGTGTCTTCCTGCTGATCATGATCTTGGCAGGCTGGGTAGACTCGTACTCTCCCACCGGGTTGGAGCGACAGTCAAACGCTAGGCCGGCTCCTAAGAAGTCTAGCTGGCGTTTCGTTCGAGGAGGTTTCTTGCCTTCAACGGTGAGACGTCCGGCTACTGACTGCGTGCGTTCGGACATTTTTGAGGCTGTGGACATAATATTAATGGTTATAAAAATGTTTTTCAATGCATGTTATTGATTAAGAGTTATTATATTGATCATATTTTTAAAGGTTAAATTGTGATTAGGATTGCTGAAGATCTAAGGCCGCTTCTACATCAGTGAGCAAGTCGCAAGATTTAATTACATTTCGGGAAACGATCGAGCGAGTAATCACATTATACCTCGTTAATCCGCAATGAAATGCTACTTGCATTCATTCTGATTGAAACGCGGCCTAAAACTTGAATGTGTTACTTCTAGTATGAGAGAAAAGCTTAAATCTCTATGCGCTTATCGAAACGCTTCTAGCTGGCGACGCGGACAAAAGTAACAAGTGTAGTGTGTGTACAGTCTGTTACTGCTAGCTTGTGGGTGGAAATCAAATCAATCATCCGTAGTAGCGAGGGTTGGTTGAGCTGCACTGCGCCACACACCGATGCCGTGTACAATGTACATCACGCAGCTGTACGTGCAGGGCAGACTGCGCGTGCCGGTCACCTGCGAAGTGTTGGGTTCAATGCCCTACAGTTACCTCGATTGTTCTTCAGGCGCCAGTGCGAGGGCCCGGCCCAGGCGGTGACGATGGCCCCGCAGTACGAGTACTCCAGGCGCGTGTCCTGCGCGTGCGCCGGCCGCATGTCCGTGAGACGCGCCAGGGGCGGCGCCACTCTTACCTCGATTGTTCTTCAGGCGCCAGTGCGAGGGCCCGGCCCAGGCGGTGACGATGGCCCCGCAGTACGAGTACTCCAGGCGCGTGTCCTGCGCGTGCGCCGGCCGCATGTCCGTGAGACGCGCCAGGGGCGGCGCCACTCTTACCTCGATTGTTCTTCAGGCGCCAGTGCGAGGGCCCGGCCCAGGCGGTGACGATGGCCCCGCAGTACGAGTACTCCAGGCGCGTGTCCTGCGCGTGCGCCGGCCGCATGTCCGTGAGACGCGCCAGGGGCGGCGCCACTCTTACCTCGATTGTTCTTCAGGCGCCAGTGCGAGGGCCCGGCCCAGGCGGTGACGATGGCCCCGCAGTACGAGTACTCCAGGCGCGTGTCCTGCGCGTGCGCCGGCCGCATGTCCGTGAGACGCGCCAGGGGCGGCGCCACTCTTACCTCGATTGTTCTTCAGGCGCCAGTGCGAGGGCCCGGCCCAGGCGGTGACGATGGCCCCGCAGTACGAGTACTCCAGGCGCGTGTCCTGCGCGTGCGCCGGCCGCATGTCCGTGAGACGCGCCAGGGGCGGCGCCACCCCCGCGCGCGCCACACAGGCCGCCACGGCCACGTCCGCTTCCTCGTCGCTCTCGATACCGCCCAGGGGCTCGTCATCTGGAAATGTGAGATACTGGTCAACCGCGGGCCTATCATTTTTTTTTTTTTCACTTTTTAGTGGTACATAATGGACAAGTTCTATAGTAAGGTACCCATATAATGCCCACAGTGAGGCCAGAATAGATTACCCAAATAACATGTAACTTGAACATAACCAGTGGAATGAGAGTGTACCATATACATATAATACGGCTTTCGCCGAAATCGGTCTACTGGGGATCTTCTAGCGTATGCCATTCACATATGGAGTGAGGCCATCGAGAGGCATGGGGAAGCGCTTGCCGTCTCCCTCGACATCTCGAAGGCTTTCGATAGGGTCTGGCACGAAAGCCTTATTGGTAAGCTTCCTTCATTCGGTTTGCCCGGTGGTCTGTGTGATTGGATTGCAGACTTCCTGAGAGATCGGTCCATTCGAGTGGTTATCGATGGCTGCTCGTCGGACCAATTGGATATTAATGCCGGGGTCCCTCAGGGGTCCGTACTCTCAGCAACATTGTTCTTGTTGCACATTAACGATCTGCTGAAGCCCGGCACCTTTGGGTATGCAGACGACAGCACTGTTGCTGAGAGATACTTGTCCAACGCGCGTGCTACCGGGCCTCAGGTCCGGTCTCTCCGGGAGGCCATGGTGGAGCGCTTGAACTTGTCCTTGCAGGCAGTTTCCGAATGGGGCGATGCCAATCTGGTCAGGTTTAATGCTGCTAAAACCCAGGCGTGTCTTTTTTCCGCTAAAAGGAGCCAATTCCACCCGGCTCCTACTTTCCGTGATGTAACCGTGCCAATAACGGACCATCTTGAGCTTCTTGGCGTTACGTTGACATCGACTCTCAATTTTGGGCCATACATTGAGGCAAAGGCTCAGCTGGCTGCCAAAAAGTTGGGGATCCTTGCGAAGGTGAGAAGGTACTTCACGCCGGAACAGCTGCTCAACTTGTATCAAGCGCAAGTTCGATCGTGCATGGAGTACTGTTCTCATCTCTGGGATGGATCTGCCAAATACCAGCTTGATGCACTAGGGTCGATCGAAAAGCGGGCCAAGAAACTCATCGGTAATGAGGCACTGGTCAAGTCAAAGCTCCAGAGCCTTGAACATCGTCGCCGAGTTGCCAGTTTGTCGGTATTTTATCGGTTACATTTCGGGGAGTGTGCGATGGAATTACATGATTTAATTCCGCCCAGCCCGTTCCATCATCGGACTACCAGACGTACGGCGATGCGTCATCGGTACATGGTGGACATCCCACCCATACGCACAAAACGTTTTGGGGACACTTTTATTATGCGTACAGCTAAAGAGTGGAATTCCCTGCCGGAATCTGTGTTTCCCGATAGAAGCAAGCCTATAGATAATAAAAAAAAAAAAAAAAAAAAACCATACACATACATACATGGGTGAACTGTACACATCTGCATACCCAATTAGAGCATACTGGCATGATGGTATGTTATGAAATGGTGTAAACAATAAACAGACATGCGATTGCAGCAAACCAGAGAGATTTGCCGTCAATTATTGAAGAGTTCTTTCTAATATCTCCGAATTTATTCATCAGATCTTTACCATTTCGGATTAAACATCTTTCGAACAAAAAAATAAGAACAAAAAGGATAAACATCTTTTTTAGGGTTCCGTACCCAAAGGGTAAAAATGTGACCCTATTACTAAGACTCCACGATCCGTCTGTCACCAGGCTGTATCTCATGTATCATTTGAAATTTTCACAGATGATGTATTTCTGTTGCCGCTACAACAACAAAACCCTTCGTGCGCAAGTCCGACTCGCACTTGCAAATTGCCATAAGAGATCGCTTACGTTAACACGATCGAGTGCGTTAGAAACCTCGGCATAAGCAAGCACACAGGAAAGATGGTAGCACAGTTAACAATATTTTCATCACCTGTATGTCAGAATCAACTTCGCATCTAGGCTTGCCAATGACAAAGCTTGCATTACTAAACAATCATACATTTACATACCATACAAATCGTTGTGCTGTTCATCTTGAGGTATTGGTTCCACCTCCGCGTTGACGTCAAACGCTAGCGCCTGCTGCGACAAGTTCAGCCGGTTCTCTTCTACCCAGTTGGTTACCCGATTGTCACTGGTGAGCAAACATACAATGTTCATTATATTAAAAATATTATCAGACTATTTATTTATACTGCCGTAATAAGTATGGTTGGAGTAGTAACTGACACGGTGCGCACGAGATTGTGTTTGTCTGTGTGAGACACTGAGTGAATTTGTGAGTGAGATCGGATTATTCCCAAGTAATAAGGGACAGGGACAGAAAGATGATATAACCTCAACAAGAGTAAAATTAAATTAACTGGTAAAACTTCACAAATAATGAAAGCAATTGCCTTTACTCCTTAATTCAATTAACTCAGGTGTATAACCGCGGTTGGTAATGTAAAAATTAACTTTGAAAAAAAAAACATATTTTTTATATCCAAGGCACAAAAGTCTCGGTGCGCTTTGCCAGTTTATACAACTGTTAGGCTTTCCTGTTTTCAGTTAAATAAATAGAAAAAAGTAACTCACGTGTCCTCAGTATCTGGATCCCAGTTGGAGATAGAGAACCCAGTGAAAGGTTCACAAATGTGGTCACTGTCCCTAAACGCGGGCAGCAGCTTGGCAGACAACGTGATGCGTTCCGATAGATCGATGTTTTGTTCCTCGGGAATGTTCTCTTTTATCTCTTCTAGGAATTGGTCATCAGTTCTGGAAGAGGATCAAAATATACAGATTTGTCATCAATTCCACTTCAATTGGTAACATTTCTGGTTCGAAATGGAACACAAAAATAAGATCTGCATGGGAAATAAAAATTTATATCTGGATATTATTTTGTTGACCACAGGGCGCAGGCAGATGTTAAGATGGCCCGGAGGGCCTAGACAAAATACTTTTCGAACACGCTACGGAACTGAACGTGAGCGGCGACACTGGAAATTCGCGGAAATAATGTCTTAAGAGCTGTGTAAAACGCGTCCGCGTCGCTGACGGGTCTCCCACTGACTCCCTTTTGGCCCTTTGGCCTTCCCCTCCCTCTTCATCCATCCACATTTATATTCATAATTCTTTTGCATTTCATCCCTCTTCATCACATGACCATACCAGGACAAACGGTTTCCTTTCAACTTTTCTGTCATTGGCGCCACTTTCAAACTTCCTCTAATATATTCATTTCTCACTTTATCCATTTCGTCACTCCGCACATCCATCTCAACATTCTCATTTCTGCTACAATGCAATCTCTTTTCATCCATCTTTTTCACAGCCCAAAATTCTGATCCATACAGTACGACAGGTCTAATCACGGACTTGGTAAATTTTCCCCTTTAACTCCGCGGATCGCAAGTTGTTCCAGTGACCTGTCGTCATTTCTTCTATCCTGAGTTGATCCGGTGTGTTACGGCTCGGTCTTCCTCGCCTTGCCCTTGGGCAAGCGACCCTAGGTACCGAAAGCAGGAGCAGATTGGTATGGGCATTCCAGTTTTTTGTCTAGGCCTGCTGAATTTATCATAGAAGAATGTACCTTAATATCAAACCCAATGTTCTGTCATGCATGGGTAGAGTCGCGTTAAACGCTCTGTTTGATGACGTCACATCGCCAGTCGTCGCCGCCAGCCTCTCGAAGAATGGATCTGCAATACAATATAAAATTAATCAGTATAGATGGCCCGTTACAATGACGTAACAGCTGTTTGTGTGAATATTGCGCGGCCATGAATCTTATTAATGATGGCGATTTTAATCGCTGACGGAGCCGCAATTCTGTTCTCTGATGAGATAATAGTGTAACCTTACCTATACAATCATTTGTATCAAAATCCCCATTAAACACTGCAGGGTTGGAAGCGATGGCGCCCCTAGACTTCTTCTTTTTCTTCTTGACCGGCGCCGCGCTCTCGCCGTCTGCCGCGCCTTCGTCTTGCATGTTGTTATCGTCATCCTTCTTGCCTCTTTTAGTCTGTTGGATGTTACAAATAATATGGACATGTTAATGGGTTTGTTAGAGCTAATTATTACTAGGATTAAGTACTATTCATTTTAGAATTTCTGATGTGCCTAATGGTAGAAAAGTATACTCCGAATCAGAAAACATTGGAAAGATTGTGTTTACGAAGATTTGAGGAGGATAGAAAGGCAAATATCTTGGTGAAGGGAGGCCAGAGATAGAACGAAATCGAAGAATATCGTGAGGAGGCTAAGACACAAAAAGGATTGTAGTGTCAAAGGAATGAATGAATGATGTACCTATGATGTATGTAAATAAAGTATTATTTAACTTAGATCAATATTTCCAAATGACTAGATAAAAAGCTTGATTGCCATGACTACATAAATAAATATGTGAGCTGTTAGTTGTGTTTAGATGTCCAACCAACCAAAAGTAACTAGAATTATTAAGCTGTCTAATCTATATAAATAAAAATCAATTGCCGAATGTACTTTAAGGACGCTGTAACATTTTCGACGAGCTCAAATTTAGGTATCTAGTCGCACACAGCAACATTACGCGTACGCGCACATTGAAACTACGGAGCGCTCGATTTTATACATCACTCAAATAATATTGGTCCTTGATATTATTTTTTTATTTTATTGTAGTTTATTCAGGAAGGTTAATTGACACTTTGATTGGCATTAGGTAACTTTTACTTAGAACCGTCGCCGTGATAAGTAGGTTAGTATTTTCAACCGACTTCAAAAAAGGAGGTGCTTTATCTATTAGACCCTTATGTATCCGCAATTTTCTCAAAAACTACTGATCCGATATTGATCGGGTTTTCGTCGATAAATGTATGTTTTTAGGCAAGGTTTTATCACACTAATATTATAAAGGCGAAAGTCTGTGAGTGTGAGTGTGTATGTTTGTTACTTCTTCACGCTCAAACTGCTGGACGGATCTGGATGAAATTGGCACAGGGATAGACTATAGTTTGGAATAGTACATAGGATACTTTTTATCCCGGGAATATGTTCCCTTGGGATAATTTTCGCCATTAACGCGGGCGAAGCCGCTGGCAGAAGCTAGTTGTACCTATAATATATTAGGATCTGATAGAGATCTTCGGTGATAGACAATGGAACTCTTCAATAACAAACAGCAAATGACCTGCGATTACTGTGACCGTATGTTTATGTATTGTTTTTACCATACCATAATATCACGCTAGAACGATTTTAGGGGGTAAACAGATATATTTAGTACCTACATCCAATATGGGATACCAACCAAAAATAAAAAGAGAAAATAATAACTTTCCCGAGTCGAAAAACGAAAAACAATAGGTATCGCACCGCCTTCCGAAAACAAAATTTAGTTTTCACTTTGTTTAAATAAGTAGGTATTTTAAAAAAACGCTACGTAAAATAAGTAGATACCTAAAACAAAATAATTACCGGTCACAAGAATTAAAAAATTACTTGAACATTTTGCATTGCTTTACATGAAAAATATAAAATATTACTATCTAAAATTTTTGGAGCATTACATAATGAGCATATCTAAAATATCAACTCGTTTCGATCACGACAAACGACGACGATACGACGCGCGGCGGTACTCACATGCATGCACACTACAATCTTTAGAATAGAATAGAATAGAATAGAATAGAATATTTATTTGCTAGAAACATGGTATTTACAGAGGTGTTAATTTCATGATATTGCATAGTGCTACATGTCTCACCGTTTTAACGGCATGCAAATTCAAATTCCAATTTAATGAAATTCTTACATAAATTTTCAATTACATTATATTATTAATAATAAAATTTAATTAGTATTTCAATCATTATATATCTATATACTACACAATTCAATTTTTACCATATAATGAAATAAAACAATACATTTAACATATTACCACCTAACTTAAATAATTACTTAAGTCTGTATTTTGATGCCAGATCAAGAGAAAAATATTTACAGGGACATTTTGCAAAAAATTCGTGAATTGAGTAAAAACATTCCTGCAATAACCACTTCCGTAGTGCCGAACAAAATTTTCTGAAAGGTAATTGGGTAATTGGCTTCGGCAAAGCATTATAAATTAGGGGAGCCATGTAGATACAACTCTTTCGGAAGAGTTGCAACTTAGGAACAGGTATCTCGAAATCCAAATGTGCAGCTTTCCTCTTATTTGTATTATCCCTTCGTTCAAATAATGCAAGATTGGATCTCAGAAACTTAGCAATTTCAAAGATATATATGCAGGGTACAGTCAAAAGGTTTTGTGATTTAAATATAGGCCTACACGAATCAGACCATTGCATATTAAAAATTGCGCGGATACATTTTTTTTGAGCAATGAAAATTCGATCTATTTCTGAGGAGTTTCCCCATACAACTATGCCGTAGCGAATAACTGAACAGACATAGGCATGATACACCATTATGGATGTTTCTCTCGACGTTACATTTTTGACCTTCCTTAGTGCAAAAACAAATTGGTTGATTTTTTTGCAGAGTATCTCAATATGATTCTTCCATGTTAAGTGCTCATCAAGTGTTACGCCTAGAAACTTTGTGTTATATACCTGCTTGACGCTAATATTATTATACGCAACTTGAAGATGGATAGGTTTACTTTTCCATGTTTTAAAGTGGAGTACGTTGGTTTTAGCAATATTTAACTTTAGTTTGTTAGTATTTAACCATTTTATAATATTATTCAATGTTTGATTAATTTCATTGTCATAGTTTTGTTGATCTTTACATTTAATGATAATTGTGGTGTCATCAGCAAACAGTACACATTGGTGTTCTATTGATTTAGGTAAGTCGTTTATATAAAGAAGAAACAATAACGGTCCCAGAATGCTTCCCTGGGGGACACCACAATTATTAATTCTTGGTTCAGATTCGAAATTATCCATACTATTTGTCATAGGGTTCAACTTTGCTATTCTTGTTATCTGCTTTCTGTCACGTAAATACGACTGAAACCATTTTAAAGCCGGACCTCTTATTCCATATCTTTCCATTTTATCTAATAGCCTAACATGATCAACGAGGTCGAACGCCTTGCTTAAATCCAAAAATAGTGCGCAGGAGGGGATTTTTGTATTGATATTGTTCATGATTTGTTTTATTAAAGTATAAATTGCTAAGGTAGTGGATTTATTTTGTCTAAATCCATATTGTTGACTAACTAGAATATTATATTTATCTAGGAACTTTTCTATTACATTTATCGTATTTATTTTTTGCGAGAGAGCGATACGTCCGTCCTTCCACGAGCGCTTCCGAGCGCGGAATAAATGATGAACCGCGAGTCGCGAGTGCAAAATGTATGAAGAAGTCGGCAAGTGTTTTTATTTTAGCTAATAATTTAAAAATATATTGATTTAGGTAAAAATAATTAGCTGCACCTATAAATGACTATATATACCGCAATTTCTTATAATTTTGAAGATAAAATAAACCGGTACCTATTCGGACCCTACTTTTTTCATATTTTTGCGATTATTGTGATGGGAAAAACATATTTTTGCGAAAATTTTGTATGATGTCATACAATTTTTCTGATGCCAATCTGGCGCTGAATATATTATCTTTTAATTAAGACCATGATATCATCACACCTGTGATTGCTTATACATTAAAATGGTACCTGAAAAGCACTGTTATTTGTAGAAAAATGTAATAGCGTCCTTAAGCGCATCACTTCAGAATGGCTGCACACATCACACATCATCAGCCTATTAATGTTCCACTGCTGGGACACAGGCCTCCTCTCTGTGAGAGGGAATGGCTGCACCTATTTGGCTAATTAATTTTTTGTTGTGTTTGTAACTGTCATGACATGGTTTGTAAGAAAGAAAAAAGGTAAAAAATAAATATTCTCTTGCTGTGCGAAGCCAGTGTGGGCAGCTGGTTTTTAATAAAATCCAATCATTATCTGCCAAACCTTTCACAAGTTAGGGTTAGATACAGAATACCAATTAAAAGGGCAGTGTACATTCTAAAATTCTCTTAGGCTTACAAACAAACCTGAGCAGCTTTACTAAGCCCACCAGCCATCTTCAACACATCATAATGCACTGCATCCACTCTGAACGAGTATATCCTGGCAGACGCATCTACTACTGTGGACGCAGTCTGCAAGTTGTCCATGCGAGAGTCATGTCTCCTCAACATTGACGTCATGAAGTCTATCAGTTGCAGGTTCCATGCATTGTCTTTTGTTATTTTCTGTAATAAAATAAAGAATAGAAAATTGTTTATTATCAAAGTCATGTTTTTTTTTACATTTTAAAGCCCAAGATAGCCTTATTGTCTATAAGTTAATCTCCTTGTATACTAACATTTTCAGCATAAAGCTTGAGGCACCCTTGAAAATGCTCTTTTTGTGGTGAAGAGGTCATGGTGTCCCTGGCCCGTCTGGGTGATGCTGTCTGTGGCGTTGATGTTGCCAGGGCACGCTCTGAAGCCACCAGCGATGACCTCTCTGCATCATCATCATTGCGCTCCTGTAAAAGAAAGAGTTAGATATTTATTAGAGTTAGATGTCTCAAAAGTATGAGCCTGTTGTCTATAAGAAATTTAGCATCTAATTTGCAACAGCAGAAATCACAGATTCTTTGATGGCACGCTGTAGTGTGGTGTGAGTGTGGGTCGCCATCCTTGTCATATAAGATACATTATTGGTAGGACAGCATAGTAAATTATTGAGTAAAACTTATTCAACTAAATCTGGGCTATCTCAATACACAGTTATAACAGAACTCTCAGGGTGGTACACGATATAAGTCTATAAACATGCCGCAATGCGTACGCGAAAGGCCTGTTCCGCCAAGTTCAGTAAGTAGTTGTTTGTAAACAACGTAGGAGAAATGTGTTCAAAGTTGTTTATACCAGCTATAATGTTATGATCCAATCTGTTAAGACACAAACCTCATTTCTAGAGACTGCTGGTCGAGTCTGCGGAATAAGACTTCGCCTTCTAATAGAACTATTGCTACTCCCGCCAATACTTGTCCTGGCTAGCCCAGGGGTAGAACTTAGCGGGGTGTCTATCATCATCACGCGTACGTAGCATACACCTCTTTGTACACAAGATTTAATTAATTAAAACACACTTTCAAAATAAAATACCCGATTTCTCTATTTACGAAAAATATTATTTTCCATCAAGCGTCAAATCAAAACGCAACGGACACTTGTAGGTAGAGATGGGATATTTTTTTACTACGAAGTGAATTATTTTCGATACAATGTCGTTTTTGTCTATGGTTTTAAATTGAATCGACTAAAAAGCATGAATTTGAAGTTTGAAGCTCAAATCGATTCTGCAAGCAAATAATAGCAATTAATTAACACTATGATTAATATCATAGAAAATGGTGGTGGTACTGGTGGTATATTTTGTAATTCCAGCAAAGTTTTGCACCAAACATTGATGATGATAATATTGACGGATTATTGATGATTCAGTGTTTTTAATTGTTTCTCAAATTAATGATATGAGTGAATAACTTTAACACTCTATTAAATAATTTCATATTTCTAGATAAATAATCAATAAAATGCTTTTTTAGACTATGTAATTATTGTTTTTTTTTTCCATAGCCAAATAGTGTGTTGCCAAAGTTCCCCCTCCACTCATTACAGCTGTTTGTAAACGCATCGCTTGTTGCCAACTTCCCGTCAGTCATTTTGTTCGGTGGCTGATTTCTATGGTCGACGATATCGTTAAAAATCTTTAACATCGGCAAGTTATTTCCAAAGTGACATTATGAGTTCTGGAATGCCTGAATTGGGCTCCAAGATAAGCCTAATATCTAAAGCTGACATTCGCTATGAGGGCCGACTTTTCACCGTCGATCCTCAAGAATGTACCATCGCTTTGGCTAGCGGTAAGTTGACAAATGGATACTGTTATCTTATTAGAACGTCCTCTTTCGCAGTGTTCGTCATCAATCTAAGTTTTTCTTCTTGTATGAACCGGCGATAATTATTTTTTCTTGCAGGAACATCGATCGAGGTCTCTAGAAAGCTGTTCTCTTTTTCCCTCCCGATTTATGCCCATCTTTGTTTATTGTTTGGGAAAGCGTCCAATATGTTTATTAATGGGCATTTTCCTTGTAATTTTCCATGATTATCAGCTAAATGGATCACATTGTTTTTCTTCTACCCTCAGAGCGAAATTGCTGGTCCCATCTATGACCGTTGTTTCACATTGATGACGTTGATATCGTCTTATGTATGCTACAATTTTGTTTTCGGCAGATGATAGACGGTGCACAGTCTTTGTCCTAAAATTGAATCGCTACTTTTACTATTCTGACATGAGTAGGTGGTTAACAGTTAGGATGTTAGATCAAACTACCTACTTTTTTTAAATTGTAGCCAAGACGCCACTGTGCAATGGGTAAAATTATATGTAACTAGAAAATTTAAGACATCCTACCAATAATATTTTAGTAGCATTTAAATTGTTGCAAGATATCTTTTTCCCAAACTACCCACTAACTTAAAACACTTGAGGTTAAAATCTTAACGTTTCTCTGTACAGTGCGGTCATTCGGCACGGAGGATCGGGAGACGCAGTACCCTGTTGCGCCCCAGAGCCAGGTGTATGATTACATCTTGTTCCGGGGTTCCGACATCAAGGACATTCGTGTGATGACAAATGCTCCCTCTCTGCCCAATGACCCGGCCATCATGCAGATGTCGGTGCCCCCGACACTTGGTGCGGGCAGTGCACCAGGCCAGTTCACGGGGCAGTACAACCACCCGGTGGTGGGGCAGACGCCCTACTCTCAGTACCAGCCCATGGCTGGTTTCCCTCAAGCTCAGCTCAACAAGACCAGTGAGTTGTCTCTGCAACCCTCAGTGGAGCTGGCACCCCAGCCTCCGCCTGTCACGGGCCCGATTGGCTCAGGAGTGGCGCATCACGCCAATCAAGTGAAAGACCAAGGTTTTTGCTCTTGGATAATTTTAGCTTCTGCTTCAACACATGCTACTTTGCGATTTTTGCAATGTCATAAAAATATACTTTGCTAACCTCTTTCCTCTTCAGTAGTTAAATTTTGGTTTGGTTTTTTAACTAAAGTATCTAGTTATGATCAATGCTTTCACCTTACTTGCATGCAGACTTACCTTGCATTTTGGGTTTACTGTAATGACATTTCAAAGAATTACCATATTTATGTATTTTTGTATTTGTTTACATTTTTATTTCTCACAATTTATTCTAACATGGTAATTGGAGTTACATATTATATTTTATTTCCAGTTGGTTGGTATTCTAATGTTTCCATTGTAACATAAAAACTAAAACTCCCAAAAAAAGAACTAATCTTAATACTAGATGAAATCAATTCAGTTTAATTTTAATTTAGTATATTTTAGTTTTATTTATTTATTCATTATTAACATATTACTTAGAATCTAGATGGCAGAACCATGGGTGGTAGACCATAAAAAGATATTAAGAATTTCTTTAAAAATCATTTTTTGTCTAGAACTGGTGGTGGCTTATTTCCTACACAATAATCATGCAACCAATTAATAAAACAATAACAACATTATCATGCAATTACAACAATAACAAAAAAAATCGCAACATGCATTATCATTTCTCCTTGGTCTGTTGCTTGTACGAAATTTGAAAAAAGAACTATGTAAAAGCAATTTATTTGTAAATCATCAAAGCTTAAGCTTAGCGTGAAGTGCCCATGTTTTTTTTATTATGTCTACAATGTATGTACATGGGAATGTGTTGTAGGCTCGATGCTTGACCTTATTGGAGGAGGATCTCAGCAAAGCGCATCGCGGTCGGGAACGCCCGCTGTCGGCGCGCACAGGAAGAGCCCTACTGCTGACCAGGGCACACAGGTATGCCTATAAACTAGGAATGTCATTTTTAATATGACCACTGCCATACCATAAACCTACCTCCTATAAATCATAAACTAAGTTAGGATCTTAGGGTATATATAGTCCCAATAAGTTAGCTTAATTAATTGTAAGCAATAACATAAGTTAATTAAGCAGTAATTAAAACTTAGTAAATACATAATAAATGTTTTTCTGGATGCGGCTTTGCCATAGACTACAACAGCAGATTCTGGAGGGATATTCACGCAATCATTACAATTGGCAAGTGAATTGATTGTTGCTTATTTATTCATATCCCAGTTAGACTAGAAAGCCATTTCTGATATAATTTTATTGGAAAGGATGAGCTGGAGAATCTGTTTATAAAGTGTTATTTTTTGACCCTCATTTAAATATGTTTTGTATATTCATGCAGTTGTCAATGTTAATCAATGATTTAAGGCAAGTTTGCATTCCTGAATTACTTGTGATTTTATTATTGTTTCTGCTTGGAGCAAAAATACTTACTGCTAGAGTTATTTTGAGATAGATGTTTTTTTACAAAAGATTCGAAAAATAAAAACGACTATACACAAATAAACATTAAACTACTGCTCACTTAATACAGTTTATACAGGAAAATACGACCCTTTGTTTAAATTCCCATGTTTCTGATGCATTTTTTTTGTTGTTAAAAACATGAAACATTCTCCACTCATTTCTGCTACAACTTTTTTCTATACGTTAGCATCCATACATATGTATCATTACAGCATAATTTAATGGCGCCATTCTGCATCTATAAGGCTCCACATTAAAACACATGTATGGTACAGGTTAGCAATGTCGCTAGCGGGTCTAGCCAGCAACGGGACAGCCGACGTGGCAGCAACGGGCAACAGGCGCAGAAGGGGCCGGCGAACCGCAACCGTACCAACTCGCGCAACCGTCAGCGCTACCCGAGCGGCGGGGCCCAGGTGCCCCACCAACCGCATCAACAGCATCAGCCACAGCAACCTATGCACCAACAGCCCATGCACCAACAGCAACAGCATCATCAGCAGCAGCAGCATCATCAGCAGCAGCATCAGCAGCATACCCAACATAACCAGCACAACCAGGCACCCACGAACCAGCATCCTCATCATCACCAGGCTGGTAAGTTATAGAACATGTAAATGAAGGCACTGCTTGTAAAGGGACAAATTCTAAATCCTTATAAAACCCAGTATGTGTCACATGAGTTGCCTGTTTCGTTCTACCCCCTTCGCTATTTGGCCTGGACTTTTCATGTTTTGACAATTGATTTAAATTTTGTCCAAGCAAAAGGAAACGCATCTGAATAGCTCTGTCATTGGCTTTGTTAATCATGGATGGTGCAGGTGGTTCCTGTGTTGTTCTTTAAATGCCAATTTCAAATCTGGTTCTTTCAATCCAGTTTATATTATTATTATATAATAAAAGTTTATTTTGCCACATAGGTAACTTCTCGGGCGCGGGCCAGAACTACAACCGTGGCGGCTGGAGAGGCCGGCCCCGCGGTCGTGGACGTGGCTTCGTCCCTCGCAACAAGAATACTCTCAAGTTCGATAAGGACTATGACTTCGAACAAGCCAACACTGAGTTTGAGGAGCTGCGCAGCCAACTTGCTAAGGCTAAGATCTCTGACGGCACCAGTGAGGTGAAAGTTGAGGTGAGATTTAACAAAACCTTTCTAATTATAATAGGTCGCGATGTTGCATTACGTTGCTTATAACAATGGTCGTGAGTTCGTGACTTCGCGGCCTTACCGAGGAAGTCCAAAAAATCCTCTTTTTTTTTTGTTACGATTTCATGATTTATATTTCTTATTTTTTTACTCCTTTTAACTTTATAGACTACTAGCTTCTGCCCGCGGCTTCGCCCGCGTTCAATGTTTATAAAAAATGCTCCGATCGCCACAAAACTTTTAACCGCTGGGTCAATCTAAAGATTGTCTAAAAATTTCATTAAAATCGGTCCAGCCGTTTCGGCGTCTATAAGGAACATACATACATACTTTCCCTTATATGTATTCATTTTTATGGTATCTAATGAGAACTTTTTCTAGGATAATAAATTATGATAATAGCACCACAGATGCCACTTTCATCAAAATATTAGCTGCCAAGTTCTATACACTATTAAATGTTATTGCCTAAGGGTTAGCCTTATGAGTGAAGTCCCATTCATCAATCGTTAATCGAAATACGTTACCATTATGTCATAGTTGGTATATTATGTTACATAGCAATTACGATCTCTAATTGATTTGAGCTTACGTTTGAACGAAATTGAAGCAATTGCACAAGCAGCTGATGACGTCCAATGGGAAATGATTCGTGGGTTACGCAATAACAAATTGCTACAAATAAAACAGCAAAGAACTCATTGTTGTACTTATAAGACGTAACAGATTTTTTTTGCATCTACTGGGGCGAAAATTAAAAATTTGAAGGTATTTTACGTTGCTCGGACGTGGTTATGAAAATATTAAATACCTTCTTTTTTTTTTTGTGATGGGTTTGCTCTTGACTCTAGTCTAGGTCATAGGAGACATAGTCGACGATGGAGTGAGCTTACCCAGAAGCAGCCTGTTCACTCTAACTTTGAAGAGATTCGGGTTGAATGCGTTCGGAAATTATAATATTTTTTCCATAAAAAAAAAACCTAAATAAAAATCAGTTTCGTAGTACAGTGTTGCGACAGGCCCGCGTGTATGACCATTGGCATTAAGGTTACACTAGTCAACGGCACGAACTATTTTGTGCGCGGGGTTAAAATGCATTTTATATCAACCGACAACACGTGCGGAAGAGATAGATGCTTTGATGGGCAGTAGGAAGCTAGTTCGCGTATACGAATACACACTTTTGCAAATTTCTAGCGAAATGGATAATGATTTAGGACGAAACCCAGCGTGCGAAATTTTATAAACAGACCTTTGGCAGTCTAGATATCATGAAAAAACTACTAAATCTATCTGTTCTAAATACAATTATTTGCATTGTTGAACTACTAATCTATCCCTGTATGTAGGCCGTTTTGCAATTTTCCTTTTTCTTATGGTATTTATTTCGTCGAAATGTGGAACTTTCGACGCTCATAACTTTCAAATGTTTTATTTTTTTTACTTTTTTGCTTCCATGCAGCTAGCCCTGTATGGAATGGCTGTGACGGTTCATCCCGCCATAGAATTAACTGCATGTCGCGTTGATCGTCTGCTACTAAACATTGACGGTACATTTTTACTATGTCCGCGCAAGCTACATATTTATGTTGCCTAAAGCGTAGAAGAATGGCAAATAAATCCCCTTGTATAGGTGGGCCTACTAACTGAATGTCGTTAAATGATACATTAGAGCTCGAGGCGGCACTCGCATCGAACACAACACGCAGCTTGGTCGTGGTGCTGTGTTCACGAAAGACGCCGTGATGCGGCATAAAATAATGTGGGGTTCCGTATGTTTCAACACAACTCATGTGACCTAATTCCTCATAATGATGAGACAGATTGATATCACTTTTTATTTTGAACGCACATCGTCAAACAGTGGCATAATCCCTATACTACGTTTGTATGGAAGAATTTTCTACTAGTGTAACCTTAAACATGAATAAGTCAAAAGAAGTATGTAAGATTCGTAACAATCGGGGGTAGGCAATTATTGTGCAGAAACTGCAGAACATTCTGCCTACCCTCATTGTAAAAAGGTTTAAGCTGTATGTTGGTTTATAGATTTAAAAGAAGCATTTCAGATGTACCTATGACGATCTGATTGCCTGTTCTTGTTAGGATTCCGTACCCAAAGGGTAAAAACGGGACCCTATTACTAAGACTACCGTCCGTCTGTCTGTCTGTCCGTCTGTCACCAGGCTGTATCTCATGAACCGTGATAGTCTATACAGTTGAAATTTTCACAGATGATGTATTTCTGTTGCCGTTATAACGACAAATACTAAAAACAGAATAAAATAAATACAAACGTGTTTTTTTTTACCGTTTTTTGCGATAGTGGTACGGAACCCGCGCGAGTCCGACTCGTACTTGGCCAGTTTTTTTCAACTCGCGAGTTTTCGTCACGCAGCTCTCAATCAACCGTTTTCAATATGGACAGATTTTTTGTCAGATTTAATAAGTTTATAATCGTATAATAAGATAGGAAGAATTCGCCCGATACTTTAGGAGTTTTATTGTTTTGCAGTGATTTTCCAATGAAGAAATAGGGTTTTTGTAATTGCAGCTAAATATTCATCATCGCGTTGTCAGGTCGTAAACAGCTAGTTTCGGTAAACATAGCTACTTGAATACTGGAAACATTCCTAGACTATTACTGACGTAGTCGAAGCGTATTTTCCTTTATTGTTCCCAATGGTCTTGTGGGCTATTCGCCATTTCTAAGTAAAACCCTTATTTGCTCAAGAAATCTTGCGTCTGCTGCCGTAATCAATAGAATGTTTTCTGTTCTGATTTTATTCGAATGAGTTTCACCCAAAATACTTTCATATTTGTGTGGCTGTATTCGGGAATAATGGGCTATTGAAAAAGTTTGGGGAGGACTTTTTACGTCTTCCTTTTGATGTTAATTTGAGCATACTTACTTTTTTATTTTTGTTTTGAATGTATTTATCAAAATTTTAATATTTTTTTTTACTTTTCGGACATCACAGGAGTCTGAGGTCATTATTATACCGCAGGGAGAAGTTGACAAGAAGGACGATTCCGGTAATGAGACCGGTGCTGGCGAACCAGAAGTAGACGAAGACCAGAATGGTTACACAGGGTATGACAAGACCAAGAGTTTCTTTGACAACATCTCCTGTGAGGCTGTTGAGAGGTGAGATATTACTTTGAACTTCTTTGCTTTTAAACGTATTCTAGTCTAAGCCTAGTGAGACTGGAAAAATCATGATGCAGTCACTAAATTGTCGATGCTAAAGATGTCTTATTTGCCTGACAATTCTAGACTACTCCTATTCCCAACTTATGCAACTTCACCTGAACTTTAAAGGATCTTTCCGAAGTCACTGCTAATGCAGTCTATGTGGACTTTTCGAAGCTCGTATAAATCATCTAAAGAAGATGAAGTTGAGATTTTATGGCGACTATTTCTAGAAGGCACTTTTATTTTCACCAGAATATCATTGTTGATGTAGATGTTTCACAGAAGATGTTTTATACATAACTGGTAATTGTTTGCAGGTCCAAGGGCAGGAGCCAGAGGACAGACTGGCGGACGGAACGGAAGCTGAACTCGGAGACGTTCGGCGTGGCGTCCGCCCGGCGCGGGGCGTGGCGCGGCCGCGGCGGCTGGCGCCACCACAACCCGCAGTACAAGTGAGTACTGACTACTGTCTACTGACTAGTGACCCAACACTAGTGTGTGCGCTAAATGCCTATCACTCTCTCCAATTGGATGGCAACACGACACGACCTGAGAAAGATTAGACTTAGGACCAATGGCTTGATGAGCTTGCCGAAGCTTAATATGGATATCATACTGCCGACTTCAGACACCATTGAGAAATTCCTAAAGGGAAAACCCAATAACACTGCCCAACCTGGGATTCGAACTTAGGTCGCATGCAATCGCGCTTCCGCTAACGGGAGACCAAAGGGGCAGTTTACTATAGAATGGAGTGAGCGTAAGCATATACCCTCACAAAGTTGACCACTGTGTAGAAAAAAAAGATGGCAACTGCACAGGCAATACCTGTGATTTTTATGTGAGTCTTAGTGACGAAACAGACGCAGACAAGTCTGTGACATGGTCCAATCAGAACTGGCTGCAGAATTGACTGCCTTGTCTCTTTTACAATTTTCTGACCGTATTCTTCCTTAATCAATCACAGTTGATACCCCCTCTATCTACCCAATTCAGTTTATTTAAATAGAACTTTATGGAGAAAAATTCCAGATACCTCTCTTTGAACGTTTCGCTCATTTATACAGATGCTCAACTTGCTGTGCATCACTTCAACATGGGTAGTAGATAAAATTTAAAATGTGTGTTTTTATACAGCAACTACGTGCACAATTTCTCGGACGACGGCAGGTGGCGCGCGATGCGCGGGGGCCCCCGTGGAGGACCCCGGGGGGGCCCGCGGGGGCCGCGCGTGGGGCCCGCGCCCACGCACGTGGCGCCCGTGCAGCCGCAGCCTGCACCCACTGCAGGTACGCATCAACATTCAATCAAAGGTTTTCACAAAAATATCCACAACATTGTTATATTTGCTCATCAAGAAGATCTCTAATGCTAAACATATTGCACAACATAACCATTTTCTGTATAGAAATATTACTCCAGTTTTCCCTAAGCCAAAGGATCCATCACGTATTGTCTTCAACAGTTGATCTAAATCTCCAAAAACTTTCCAAAAAAGCAGTAAGGTTTCCGACATTGTGTCCCAAGTTCGCAATTGTTCAAACCTTCGTTTTCGTGCTACCTCCATTTCATTCGTCTCGACCCTATTTTCGTAACGTTAATTTATCAAACTACGAACTAATTTCTAATACACACTTTCTTTTTGTTTACAGCTAAGTAGGATTGGTTGGAGGCCGTCCGCTACACATAAAGAATTTTTTATCGCAGCAGGGACTATTCAAAAATGGATAAGTGACGGAAAAGTGTTAGTTTGGTGATTGAAGTGTCTTGTATTGATTCGAAAAGTAATGTCTTTGCGGGAAGTTTAAATGTTAAGCAGATTACAGTTGATGGACATTGTTTTGGTGTGATAGTGTTGTATCCAATATAATGGAAGGATTAAGATGGAATTTCCCGTAACCGACAGAACAAAATGTCGGTACAATGAGAAGGCTCACAGTTAGTATAATGTAAGTATAGGAGTGTCGTGAGCGATAACGAAAACAGGAGAGCATTGGCATCAGCTAAATTGAATTGTATAATGTCACAAGTCGACCAATAGCTGGATGATATTAGGCTCATGTACGTGATTCAAAGATGCCAATGTTATCGGAGAGTGAGATAGAGGCCACTTGTAAATTTCAGGGAGGCTATGTAATAAAAGTTACATAGGAGACATTTATTTATGCAATGAATTATAAATATTTTCATAAAGCTTACCTCCTCACCTGTTATGATTATTTGTGCCTATTTAGTTGTAACCATATAATATTTAAAGTACTAAAATGGTCTGCTATCACTCGAACGGCCATTGTGCCTCCATTTTATTTATTTTCTTGTGATGACATGCGACAGTCTATGCAGCAGTCCTGCTAAAGTGTTAGTAAATTAATATGAGGATAAATTAGTTTCTAAAACCTGCTGGCCAGATGTTTTCATGTGTAATTATATAAATCATTGTGGGTTAGAGGCTGCCTCAGCATGTTATAAAATGTAAAGTGTTTGTTGACTGTCGTTCATTTGTAGTTAGTACTAAATAAATGTGATAGAGGGACTGCTGCCACATTGTAATGTAGGAGTTGTGTTGAAGGCCCGGCTCCCGGCCGATGCACCAACTGATTTGTAACACAATATCAACATTAGTAAAGTCTATGTTTATTCAATTCAATAAAATTCTTGTAATATTTAGTTCTAGAAAAGGACTATTGTATTTTCTTGTAGTTAATTTGGAATCATTAATTTTACCTACATGTGTTCATATTGGCGAGTCCTTTTCATGATAAATTCTGAATAAACTTGACAAAGAACACAATATTTGTAAAAACCTGTAACTCAAAAGCTGTACCTGGTGATTGTATCAATATAAAAATATAACTTTACTACAAATCTTCCAAAAGGTAATTTTATTTGAAACAACCATGTCGAAATTTCCAATTTTATTGCAAATAAGCAAAATAGCGTAGCTTTTCAATGTTATCAAATAAATCAACAAATATGTCGTACAAAATGTTACAAAACATTAAATTAATAATTCATACATTCTTTGGAGGACAAATAGAGATACCTGCATTAACTGCACATATAAATACAAAGGAATGGGGTTACCCCATTTAATGCAGAAATCTGTACATAAACAATGTTTTACATCCGTAACTTACACTTCAAAGCAGGTAAAATACTAAGTATGCGCTTATTATTATACATAAATATTTGTATATAATATAAGTAGATTAAAGTACACGATATATGTCACGATGTACGACATTATACATAATATTTTTGTTTTAAAAGTATATCTTAAAAAATATAATGCCTTACGCGAGTAGGCTTTACGACTAGGAGAACGAAATATTTACACGATCACGACCAATCATCTATTACGTGTTTAGTTTCCACTTTCAATCATAACCATGAAGAGATGAAAGAGTTTACTTAAAAGTAGATCCAAAGCATGTTCCTAGTCTATCGTATTCCTTGAGCTTACAATATATGCCCCAATTTCTAAGTTTTACAAAAGGAAATATACTAGGCACATTCACAATGAAAATGTAGGATTTTTAAAATGCATTTTGTGATTGTATTTTTTCAAAATTATTGAATGTGTCCTTACCATAAATGTTTTGCTTTCCATTGTGATCGAAAACTGGGGAAGTGTAAAAATAGGTCAAATACATTTAATATTAATCAATACCAAGCAAGGGTTCATTAACCCAGCCATTTCTCCCGTAATCTCATTTCTCAATACTTGAACAACCTACGGTAAATCAACAATCATTTCACGAGCTACTTAACGTCTCGTCCCACAATGGAAAATGCGCGAATTACGCATATTGGTAAAATAAGGAGTTCACAAGATTAGTTTAACCGCGCCACTCCCGCGCCGGTGTGCCGTTGTCCACGATCCATACTGAGCCGCTCTGACCCTTTGCCAGAATCTCCACCAAAGAGCGTCCCACGTGTTCAGAGCTGAGAAAGAATATTTGCAACTGTTAGTAAATTCAAATCCAAATTTCAATGACTAAAATAATGCTTAGAAACCGCAGTTAATGGACAGCAAAATTTACGAAAGACAACCCCCACCATGCCTATCTGCCGCTATGATCTTGATGTTTGAATTGAGAAAATGTTGCTCCACAAACTGCCCAGCAATTAAGTTTGCAAAGTTAAAAGTAACTTTCCATCTATTCTTTCAAACTTGAAATGCAACTACCGCGATAAGAATCGTTGCATAAACTCCCGATTAGGAGGCAGACTGCACAGGGCAGATGCCGCCCGCGCCGGAGTGTTACATACTCTTTGGCCGGTACTATCGTTGTCAAAAAATAAAAGGCCCGTTTTGATAGCTATAAAAACTTATAATAATAATTCAACTTGATGCTTGCGAATGATACTCGTTGTTATAGTGTAGGGGTTACATAGTAATTAATTAGGATTATGAATTTGAGTTTTCAATTTCTTACGTAGAAAGTTATGTAAAATTAGAAACGTCAACGGACTTCTTTTCTTGTCACGACTTCAGACATTCGCGGCATTAGACAGTCGAGCGTGTGCACTCATTTACTTAAATAAGTGTACTTACACCGACTGCATTATTAAGTGGCACATCATGATCACAAATTGAGCTTCATAAATTATGCACCACCCATACTCATAATTTTTCAGGACATTTCAGATGAGGACTATAGCTCGTTCAAATGGTTGTTCCGTAAGTTACTGTACTATAATTTTCAGAACATTGTTTTGTCAATCATCCTTGGATTAGTTCATATCAGCTTGTAAAAGCCCGGTTTGTCCCATTCAAAGGGTATTTCAAATGTTTTCGCAACTGAAAGCTGCTTACCTCTGCATTTTGCAGCTAGCATTGTCCCTCTGCCATGCTGCTTCGTACTCTGAAGACATCAGCTGCTTACGGATCTCCTTCACTAGACCCGTGTCAGTCAGACCTGGGCAAATCACCATACTTCGAACGCCAGTCAGATTCACGTGGTACTGATCCTAAGGAAAAACAGATACATGTAGATTTTAAATTATGTACACGCAGATAATGTGTAAATATTTGTTCCATAGCTTCTATATATACTATTCTATATAATATTTGTTCTAAAGCCCAAGAACTGATCCCAGTTAAACCCCGCGTGGTTTCCCACTCCGAACTCATACTTCCCGGATTGATGATGGCTCCATCTGTCCCTCGGTTAAGTTTAAAGCTACGGAGGAACCGAGGGAGATTGACACCATTAGGTTTTAGATAAGATAGATGAGTCTTTCCCAAATGCAACTCCTGCAGCCTTTGCGTAAGTGAATTCTCCAAAGCAAACAAGTCGATTCTTTCCCAAAAACGACTTTACGTAGGTATTGCATATTACACTCTGAAACGGAAAGGTTATGCTCCTTTCCATTACCAATATTTTGACGTAGCATTAATTGTAAAGAATGAATGAAAGCGGAAGAATCGAGATAAAACTTCACTATTGGTATTGTGTAATGTTCGAGTTTGATGAAACATAACGCAGTAGATGAACTTCAACTCAAAGGAGGATGTTTCTCTTTCCAAATTAGTTTCGCAATACCGAAAAAGTTGAAAGAAATGATTCTGATTCTTTGAAGGAATCGACTCATTTGCTTTGTAGAAATCACTTACGCAATTAGGTTGCTGGGAAAATTAGATACGAAAAGTTTCTAAATAAAAACTGTCGCCCCCAATCATTGAGAGCCCCTTTCTTCCTTAGATGATCCTCATCACTGGGACGGATCTGCCAGATATCAGCTGGATACACTTGAGTCGATCTAAAAAATCGGCCCAAGAGGCTCAACGGCAATATAACACTGGTCTTGTCTAGGTTCCAGAGCCTTGAACGTCAGCGCCGATTTGCCGCCAGCCTGTCGATTTTTTTCGGTCGCATTACTTTAGGAATTAGTTCATGCAATTCAATCGCACATTCCCCATGTGCGATTGAATTGCATGAACTAATTCCTCCTAGCCCGTTCCATCATCGGACTACAAGACGTAGGTAAGGCGAGTCGACGATGCGTCATCGGTACATGGTGGACATCCTACCCATACGCGCCAAACGTTTTGGGAATACTTTATTATGCGTATAGCAAAAGACTGGCATTTCCTGCCGGAGTCTGTATTTCAGTATAGCTACAACCTGGGAATAAGTCAGACAGTCAGAATGCCAGAATAGATTACCGGAATAACATGAAACTTGAACAAAACCGGTGGAATGAGAGTGTACCAGGGTGAACTGTACCTACACATCTGCGTACCCCTTTAAAGCATACCGGCGTGATGTTATGTTATGAAATGGAGTAAACAGACATGCAATTGCATCTACCCGTCATCTGGCGTCATTTATTGAAGAGTTCTGTTACCAGCTATCAAATAAAAAAAGAATTATCAAAATCGGTTCAGCTAGTAAAAACGTTCTGACTCTGAGTTATAACACAATACATAAAAAAATCCGGCCAAGTGCGAGTCGGACTCGCGCACGAAGGGTTCCGTACCATTATCGCAAAAAACGGCAAACGAATCACTCATCAGTCCAATTGAGAACCTTCTTCTTGAAGTCAGTAAAATAAATTAACTTCGTACGAGTTAATTTCTTGTGTTACGAGTATCCATAAAATAGTGTCCGTTTCAATGGCGCGGCCACGACGATTTAAAAAAAAAAAAACTATGCCAAGATTATGTAAAAATTTGTAAAAGTTGATTCCCAAAACCATAAATTTGTCAAAGTTATGGTTAAAAAGTTTTAAGGGTTTGAACGTGGCCGCGCCATTGAAACGCGGCGAACCGCGCGGCCACGGAGATCTTTAAAACTAAGCGTTGCAGAGACCTGAAATTCAGGTAAATAACAGATTGAATTTGTAAAAAATTTGTAAAAATATAGAAAAAAATCCTAGGTTTATATTTTAGGAGCTGTAAGACTAAAACCCCATGGCCGCGCCATTGAAACGGTGAAAAACACGTTATCGCCGATATCTCGCTGAAAAAGCATCGCAGAAGTCTGCAGTTTTTTGTAAAACGTAGATTTGAATTTGTCACAAAATGTAAAAATACACAAAAAAATACTAGGTTTATATTTCAGGGGCTGTAAGACTAAAACCCCATGGCCGCGCCATTGAAACGGTGAAAAACACGTTATCGCCGATATCTCGCTGAAAAAGCATCGCAGAGGTCTGAAGTTTTTTGTAAAACCTAGATATGAATTTGTCAAACAACGTAAAAATACACAAAAAATCGTAGGTTTATATTTCAGGAGCTGTAAGACTAAAACCCCATGGCCGCGCCATTGAAACGGTGAAAAACACGTTATCGCCGATATCTCGCTGAAAAAGCATCGCAGAGGTCTGAAGTTTTTTGTAAAACCTAGATATGAATTTGTCAAACAACGTAAAAATACACAAAAATATCGTAGGTTTATATTTCAGGAGCTGTAAGACTAAAACCCCATGGCCGCGCCATTGAAACGGTGAAAAACACGTTATCGCCGATATCTCGCTGAAAAAGCATCGCAGAGGTCTGAAGTTTTTTGTAAAACCTAGATTTGAATTTGTCAAAATATGTAAAAATACACAAAAAAATCCTAGGTTTATATTTCAGGAGCTGTAAGACCAAAACAATATGGCCGCGCCATTGAAACGGTGAAGAACACGTTATCGCCGATATCTCGCTGAAACAGCATCGCAGAGGTTTGAAGTTTTTTGTAAAACCTAGATGTGAATTGGTCAAAATATATAAAAATACACAAAAATATCCTAGGTTTAAATTTCAGGAGCTGTAGTACGTTATTGCGTAGAAATAAGTTGTAGTTATCTATCGAAGAAAGAAAGTATTAGCGAGACCATTTTTTGTAAACAACACCTATTAATATGTAGAATTACCGATAATAGGCAAAAAGTAATTTTTTTTTCATAATATTAAACTTTCAATACGTTTTAAATTTTCCGATAGGGTGACCATGACTTATTGTTTACAGAAAACTGTCCACCTGCAAGTGTTACAAATTATATCTCAATGATTCTAAATTAAATTAAAATGTAACGATAACATATAAAAACATATGTTTATTTCTTTAAAAATCACATAATTTACAGATTATTTAGTAACCCCTCCATACCGTTTATTCCGAACCGAAGGTTATATTTTTTATTTCTTCACTACGGTTACTATAACAAAGTCGACGGAGCCCCGTGCATTATCGTATCACCGAAAACTCAAACAACTTAGAAGTTCTAAGTTTTATTTTATTTGAAAATACGATGCTGCTTCTTATTTATATAATGTCATGGACCGATTTCCTATGCAAGTATTTGTAACGCGGGGTGCCGAAAGCGAAGCAAGTTCGGAGCTCGGTGGCCGTGCTCGAAATATTAATTACGAAGTTGTCCGAGTGCATAAACTGAAATCGGTGTAGGTAACTTTATTTCTTTTGACTAGTTCATATAACACTAGCTGTCCCACGCGGCTTCGCTCCCGTCAACTGCCTTCGTACCTACCCTATCCTACCTACCCTACCCTACACCTACGCTACACCTACCCCACACCTACGCTACACCTACGCTACACCTACCCTACACCTACCCCACACCTACCCCACACCTAACCGGAACTCACGCAATTTCTGAACAACCTCTGACAATACATAATTTAGCATATGGTCTAATAGATGATGATTAAAAATATTAAAAAACGGTAATTTTAAATTATACTTCACAATGGGATTAACCTCGCTAAGTGCAAAAGCAACAATTTTTATTCATGACCCTCCATTTATAGGTCGAAATCTCAAAAATATTGACGTTTTATACAAGGTACCAAATTTCATTAGTTTTGGTTTGTATGAAATGTCAATTTTTTTGCAAGATTTAGGAAATGTTCCTTAAAGAAAATCTTTGGCCATGAGGTAGTTATATCTTAGTATAATTAAACAATCTGTGATTTCTGATTTTGAAAGAAATGATAAGTACCTATCATAGTGTAAGTAAACAATCTGTGATTTGTTATTTTGAAAGAAATTAGTCCCCATATCTTAGTTTAAGTAAACTATCTGTGATTTGCGGTTTTGAAAGAAATTAGTACCCATATCTTAGTTTAAGTAAACAATCTGTGATTTATTTGATTTTAAAGATATAAATATATGTTTTTGCATCATAACGTTTCATCTTAATTTAATTTAGTATCCTTGAGATAATATTTCTAATACTTTCAGGTGGAAAGTTTTCTGTAAACAATAAGTCATGGTCACCCTATTGGAACATTCAAAACGGTTTGTTCTTACAGCTCCTGAAATATAAACCTAGGATTTTTTTGTGTATTTTTACATATTTTGACAAATTCAAATCTAGGTTTTACAAAAAACTTCAGACCTCTGCGATGCTTTTTCAGCGAGATATCGGCGATAACGTGTTTTTCACCGTTTCAATGGCGCGGCCATGGGGTTTTAGTCTTACAGCTCCTGAAATATAAACCTACGATTTTTTTGTGTATTTTTACGTTGTTTGACAAATTCATATCTAGGTTTTACAAAAAACTTCAGACCTCTGCGATGCTTTTTCAGCGAGATATCGGCGATAACGTGTTTTTCACCGTTTCAATGGCGCGGCCATGGGGTTTTAGTCTTACAGCTCCTGAAATATAAACCTACGATTTTTTTGTGTATTTTTACGTTGTTTGACAAATTCATATCTAGGTTTTACAAAAAACTTCAGACCTCTGCGATGCTTTTTCAGCGAGATATCGGCGATAACGTGTTTTTCACCGTTTCAATGGCGCGGCCATGGGGTTTTAGTCTTACAGCCCCTGAAATATAAACCTAGTATTTTTTTGTGTATTTTTACATTTTGTGACAAATTCAAATCTACGTTTTACAAAAAACTGCAGACTTCTGCGATGCTTTTTCAGCGAGATATCGGCGATAACGTGTTTTTCACCGTTTCAATGGCGCGGCCATGGGGTTTTAGTCTTACAGCTCCTAAAATATAAACCTAGGATTTTTTTCTATATTTTTACAAATTTTTTACAAATTCAATCTGTTATTTACCTGAATTTCAGGTCTCTGCAACGCTTAGTTTTAAAGATCTCCGTGGCCGCGCGGTTCGCCGCGTTTCAATGGCGCGGCCACGTTCAAACCCTTAAAACTTTTTAACCATAACTTTGACAAATTTATGGTTTTGGGAATCAACTTTTACAAATTTTTACATAATCTTGGCATAGTTTTTTTTTTTTTAAATCGTCGTGGCCGCGCCATTGAAACGGACACATAAAATATAGTAACTCTGTAAACTGACTACAAACTTACCCCATAAGCCCTGGTAAGTCCCACGATGGCGTAGTTAGTGGCTGTGTAGATGGGCGTGGAGACCTGAGGCCGAGTGAATGCGGTGGACGCCGTGTTGACGATGGTGCCACCCTGGCCGCCGCGGTCCTTGCTCATGAAGCGGTACGCTAGCAGCGTGCCGCGTATCACGCCGTTCTAGAGGAAGACAAGTAAGGACGTTTTAAGCACGAACTTAACCTCTCCCTCTTTGCTTATTCTATTATTTGGGGTCGGCTGTCCTCGTTATTCTTCGACAGAAGTTTCTGTGCTGGACCTTCGAGCAATTTACGAAAATTAGGTACCTCTGTCATACATATGGTCCGGTATGGTAATCATGGTAATGTTTTCTATCAAAATAATTAATAGTCTTGTCTAAATGTGTAACGTTAGTAGAAATTTATCCATCTCTCATAAAACGTCGAGTAGGTAGTCCATAAACTTTGAAATATTCTAAACAGAATTAATAGTTTGGTAGGAAGGAACAGAGAAGCGACTTCCGCCGTTCACAAATATCGTTGGGAAGCTATAAAGTAACGTCTATAATTAGATAAAACTTACTAAATTAACGTCCACCTCGAGTTCCCAGAATCTGTCGTTCATTACACCCGCGTTGTTGATCACTATGTCGAGGCGGTTGAACACTTCCATTGTCATCTCGAATGCCTCTGCAATTTACCGGTATTTTGATTATTTTAAGGCTCCTTGTTCTAAAAAATACTTGCTAAAGTCTTCTAAAAAAGTCCGAACACCCCGGATACAAATTATTGTCCCGTTCAGTGAAAAATTAAAATTTCCGTGAAACTACACAATTTTTAGACCTTAACTTATTTTTTATACCGAACTCGTATACCTACATAAGTTAAATGAAGAAGGCATTTTATGATGAAGAAAGACTTGATGATCTGAATGGGAGGAAAAAGTCACGGGTCCACACAGAGCGAGCAGCCTCGCGAGGCATTTGCCGCGCGAGGAAACTATCCCCAAACGAGCGCGGCAGCCTCGGTATCATCGCGAGGCTGCCGCGCGCGGCAAGCCCGAGCCACATTCCATAGCCAGGTGTTTACACCATAGAGAGATATTAATTTTAAACACTGATCTTTATTCATATTTTACTCTTATTATACTCGAGCGAGGCATGAAACAATATACGCGAGCGTCCAGAGTGCGCGCGGCAAACGACTGAGGCGCCTTTGAGCAAAACAAAAAGCCGACACTGGATGGCTCGGGCGCACGGACGCTCGCCCGCGGCAGCGCGCGCGTTTGCCTCGGCCGAGGCACGTCCACACAGAGCGAGCTGCTTCGCGCGGCAAATGCCTCGCGAGGCTGCTCGCTCTGTGTAGACCCGCCTATTACTTATGTACTAGTTTTCTACGCGTCCAATACCTACCCAAATCACATCTTTGTAACATAATTGTAGAAATACTTGAATATACCTATGTAACTTTAGATAACATGAAGTATATATAGTCTTCCCCTTTTAAACGTCGACCGACAATGTGTCTAAAAATAACTTTCTCCTTACAGCAAAGTAAAGGGTTAAATTAGCACGCGATGTCATGAACTTACCCTCATACTGGGGGTAGTCAGTGACGTCACACCGGCAGAACAGCACGTTCTTCCGACCATACTTGGAGCCAAGATCGTCGACCACCTGCTCGCCAATCTCCGAGTCGATATCGCATATCGCAACCTGTGAAGTGTCAAGAGGTTGCAGTGGCGAAAATGAAGTTGAAATTCGGAGGCTACAACTCATGTGGCAGTACGAACAGATTGATATTTTTATAACAATCTGACTTACTTCTATGAATATTTTTTTCTCACCAGCAGTTTGAATGGATGTATTTGTGCCCGTTCCCGTTGTATCGCAGTAAGAGCGCCATCATTACGTGGATTAGGCATATTAGAATCGTGGGACTAAAATATAACTGTTGAAATGAGAGTACCTACCTACATTACATCTCTGCCTAGTCTGCCTACCCTTTTGTGGAATACGGGCAGGATGTAAGGATTGGATAGATGGGCATCTTTTCCGCAGTTAATCCGTTCCACAATTCTCCCATTTGGTCCGTTGTGCGTGCAGCAGCCGAATTTCGTAAGTAAATTCTGCAAAGCAAACAAGTCTATTCCTTCCCAAAAACGACTTTACGTATTGCATATTAATATCTACGTAAAGTAGTTTTTGGGAAGGAATAGACTTGTTTGCTTTGCAGAATTCACTTACGCAATTAGGCTGCAGGCCTCCTCTCTTTGATATGAAGGAATGGGCCGTAAGTCCGTAATCCACCACGCTGGCCCAGTGCGGGTTGGTGGATGTCACATGTCTTCGAATTTTTGGTTCTAATACATGCCGGTTTCCTCACGATGTTTTCCTTCATCGTTTTGAGAGCAGGGCGATGAAATAATTTACGCAAAGTAAAGCGCCTGCCTGGGTTCGAACCTACAACCTACAACTTTTAAGTCGCGGCTGTTACCACTGGGCCACCACTGATCTCCGAGGCACGGGCACGATGTTCATGATGATCTACTATGAAAATGTTGTACCTACCCACTACCTAAGTAGGTACCTACAATGTAGGTAAACCACCTATACCACACACCTATACCTATGTATGTCTCCTACGTCTGGTAGCTACATAGTACATACCTCGGCATGATCAATAATTCTGTCTGCACGATTACTACGAAGTCGGAAACTATTAGAACGGAAACCATCCTATTAAATCCTCTATAGGTAAATACATTGTGGAGACGTAGTCTTATCGATAGTGTGATTCATGCTCGTATTGTTTTTCCTTCAGTGTGTTTGGATCGGCGCGTAGTTTAATTGCGCATCCAGTTGTTATTGGTGATTGAGTTGAATTCCTATTTTTAGTCGGAAACCTATAAAATTAGGGGAGCAGATCGAAAGGTAACATTATCACCTATCCTAAATGGATCACTAGTGAATCTCAAGATAGTGGACAAAAGGAAAAAAAAAATTGTGCGTCTTGGAGGTGTGTCATCCTATAAATATAAACTTAAATGTTTATAGATTTATACCAAAGCTGTAGGTATGTGCATCATTTGATAAACAAAAGAAAGTCATTAAGACCGAGATATATAATTAACTACCGCATTGAATTAATAAGTAAATATCGATGTATAGCATCGAGAATTCAGAATGGCACAAAGAAACTTCAAAGGAAAACAATCACGCCAATGACCGGGCGCCGGCAAAAATCAATACAAATGAGAGCCGGCTCTCGAGTGGGCCACCATGTAGTATCAATTTGCCCACATTTGTTGCACACATAAGTACGACACTTGGACAATATTGGCGAATAGGCAGTACACTTCATTCAACAGTTATTTACCTTGAACTTAAAATTACTTTAGGAAGTACGCCATGCGCAAAAGGAAGTCTTGGGAGGACGTATGTTCAATATATTACCTTGGCTCCTTGTTTGAGCAACTCCTGGCTGTAAGCGAGGCCGATGCCAGCCGCAGCGCCGGTGATGAGCGCTACCTTTCCCTTGAGCTCCATGTTCGATTCTTTTCTGCTCGAAATATGCGCCGCGCCCCGAAGCGACCGCGTTCACTACCGCCTTCGTTGTGGTTCGATCGCGACGGGAACTCCGCTCGGCGGGAGGGGGCGGTCTCCCGTTTTCTCCCCAATTCCCCCTTCGGTAGTAAATATACGCACGATTGCACTCTACTCTCGCCTGCCCGTTGATTCAGGCTTGTATACGGATGTATGGCAGCCGGCTACTCTACTGTACACAGTCATGTGGGTGGATAATAATGTATGGCGGGTCGCCGAGATACAGTTGTGCCGAATATTTTTCATGTTCTCTTTGTTCTATCCGCGTCACGCGAAAGGTAGTTGAAAATAAAACTAAAAATAGTCAACTTTTTTCTTTATTTGTCAGTTTATTATGTTTCAATCAGGTACAGTAAATTTTTCAGTAAATTAAATAAAATTAATAATTTTACATTTTTTTGAATTTTCTCAAGTAATAAGTGAAAAATATCACAGATACAACAATATCACGAAGGTTCCGCCCACCGCAATATCGTACACACATCATCCAAAACGCGACCACTCTGATTTCCTACGGACGCGTACTGTACACAAATATACGAAAATAAAATTTTTCACAAATTACACTATAAAAAAACTTGAAAATTTACAACAAATCCCTCGCTTTAAAACAATTTCTAAAATACCAATATTATTTTAAGGGATTCCTATTCCCTTTATTTTTAACGCAAGGCCTCTGCCTCCGTTCTTACAAAACAATAATAAAATACAAAATATGATTGGACATGATTTGTACAATAAAATAAGGCGATACTACCATGATTTTTGATACATAAAAAAGATTCACAAAACTCTTATTTACAAGCAATATAATATCACAGTGCATACTATCACTATTAATCACAAAAGCACGCAATGGCCGCCGCGCCGTGATAAGTGCAAAAATCGGTACTTGAAAATGTAGGTACCATCTGAAAATATCTTGATAATCGTTGGTGTTTTAGTAATTTTTGGTGAAGCGAAGGATTGATGGGGAGCAGCTGCATATTGTGTGGAGTGTATTTGTGTGGGTTTGAGGGTTGGTCAGGAGTGGTGAGCCTGGTCTGCGCCCGCGGCGGGCACGGCCTTGGCGAGGTAGGAGAAGGAGCGCGCGTTGGGCAGCCCAGCTAACACACATGCGCTGAGCGCGGAGCGGTTGAGGTTCATGGGTGCAGCGTCGTACCACTCCATGGTATCACCGTCATAGCACTCCACGTGTTGTATTGTTGTTGATCCTGCCAAAAAATAACGAAGTTATATACCGCTTATATACAGCTATTTCATCCTTTCAGCCGGAAGGAGTCCTCGGCTCGACATAGACCGCCCAAGAATCACCTTGTCAACAATGTCAGCGAATCCATCTTGCATTGAGCCTGTTCCATATAATAATGAATATAAAAGACTAAGATATTCTTAAGTTAATAGTAAAGTGGCGCTCTTGAGTCAACAGTAATAATGATGGACTTGAAAAGTGCTGTTAACAAAAGTCATCACATCAGATTACCGTTAAATCCTCCAATAACGAAGATCATGTCATCAAGCAGCACTGTGGCAAAGTTGCTTCGTGCGCTGAACATCTCTGTCACCTCCTGCCAGTCCCCGCCACGCTGAGGATTGAACCTCTCGCCTTTGGAAAAAATAAAACACACCACAAAATGTAAAAAATAGTTTGTTTAAAAACCATGGTTGTATGGTTTTGGTGTGCTAGCTCGCGCATACCTATGTATGTCCGACTGCACAGAATGATTTTCTTCTTGTTTACATCTTTGTAGTTTACTTCCTAAGCAGTCGGGTTTTATTTTAATTTTATAAGCAACTTTTTGTAATCGCCTCTTAAAACCCTTCATTTTGATACCCCACTCGATGGGTTTAGAAGAAGAAAAAATTGGAATGCTTGCCGACTTGCCGAGTTCGATCCGTGGTCTTTTGTTGATCTTTGACGATCGTTACGAACAGTCAGAAGCCAGAACGTTGGGAAACTATTCTTACAGAGGGATATCGTGTTTAACAAAATCTGGGTAGCGGAGGTACTTCTCAGAAAAATAAATAAACAGGCAGTCAGCTCCATGGAAAATACTGATATAGGCTAGAAGCCGACCCCAACTGAGATGGCAAAAAGATACATTATTAATTGATTTTTAACTGCCTTTCCAAAAAGGAGAAGGTTCTATGGTCGACTGTATGTACTTTTACCCGACTGCTGAAGAAGGGTAATGTGTTTTATCAGTCTATGTATAATTATATGTTTGTTCCTATGTGGCGTTCTAGAGACCAAACGCGTTGGCCGATTTTGATGATTCTTACGTGAATCGATTCGTCTTAAACTTTGCGAGTGGCACTAGCTACAACTTTTTCTTCCAAACCCATCGAGTGGGGTATAAAATGATGGGTTTTTATATGTTTAAAAGTAATTTGAAAAAAAAAAACTATTAAGTTATAAATAAAAAAGTTTATTTAAAAATCAAAAAGCCCGGCTGCGAAGCGAACTGAAAAAAACCGCCCAAATGCGAGTCAGACTCGCGCACATAGGGTTCCGTACCGTTATCGCAAAACGACAAAAAAATCACGTTTGTTGTATGGGAGCACCACTTATATATTTATTTTATTCTGTTTTTAGTATTTGTTGTTATAGCGGCAATAAAAATACAGCATCTGTGAAAATTTCAACTGTCTAGCTATCACGGTTCATGAGATACAGCCTGGTGACAGACGGACCGACAGACAGACGGATCGCGGAGTCTTAGTAATAAGGTCCCGTTTTTACCCTTTGGGTACGGAACCCTAAAAAGGAAACAAGAAAAAAATCATGCTGTGCCGTCGGAGGATAGAGATACATTATGGTTTTGGTCAGTCAGCTCGCGATTATGTATCCTCCAACTACACAAACACAACCCCAACAATTTGTAATTAAGCACCTCTTAAAACCCTTAATTTTGATAGTCCACTCGATGGGTGCAGAAGAAAAAATAAATTAGGACCCCTACAATATGGTGCCCAATATCCACCATTTTATTTGTTTTCAATTTTAATGTAGCCAGTGACACTCGCGCTACTTAGAAGAATCTTACAACATATCGTGTATCTATTAAAATTGGCCTACGCGTTAGGTCTCTAGATTAGAACGCCACATAGGAACAAACATACAAATATAGACTGCTAAACACTTTACCCTCCTTCGCGACGAGCAGTTGGGTAAAAAGGAGTTTAGTTCTGTATAATTTTAATTTCCGTGCTAAGATAATATCTCCTAGCTAGAACCTAGAACGGTCTTGACTTTTGAGCTGCAGAAAGTCGGCAAATAATAATTCATAATTTGCAGACCGATAAAGCTGAACTACTAACCCAATGTTCGCAAGGTACTATTCCTAATTACGTCATGCTCTGCTGTAATTCAGGAAACAAAACAAATCATACGAGTACGTACCGGTATTCAACCGGCTATATCCATTAAACCCTCCGAGTGCGTATAGGCAGTCTCTGTAAGCGATAAGACTGACTCCGGAGCGGGGACTGAGCATCGATCTGATGAAGCTCCACTGTTTCGTATCAGGGTCGAACACCTCGGCAGAACTTAGAACTTCCTGGCCGTTGAATCCACCCACTATGTATATCTGGAGAAATGAGAAGTGGAATGGAGTAGCGTAGTGTGTGAGCGTCCCCTCGGTGACTTTTAGTTTAGTTTGACTTAATTCGGCAAACTTAACGAAAGATTCAATCATAGTCTTTGGTATCAATTTGGTATAGGCGAAACAAACAATTTTAACCAAATTCCACATCACCACCATCCGTCACTACGACCAATCCGACGTAAAATCGGAAAGTAGTGATCTGTGTATTCCATGGATCTAATTCGTGAATTATCATTACCTTTCCGGTGAGAGAAGCGGCGCTAGCGTCTGACCGTTGCTTGTTCATAGGTGTGGTCATCTCCCACTGATTCTTGTCGGGGTAGTACCGCTCGACGGAGGACATCCGCGTGCGACCGTTGTACCCGCCCAACGCATAGATAAGACCATCTACACCAATATAAAAATTGTCACGTACCATCTGGCCAAGGTAAAAACACTACAAATCCGCAAATACTGCAATGGAATTTACAATTGACAACCAAATGGGTTTCATTATTCTGGCAACCCCAAATTATTTCTTAGAGACGGGACCCCAGTTATCAAAGAAAATCATTGCGCATTTTTGTTATTGTATAAAATCAATCAAAGGCAACTAACCGTGAGCCACAACGCTGACATAGCATCTCGCCTGATACATGCAGGCACGTTCATGCCAAGTATTCGCCACTGGGTCGTAACACCGGACTGTGTTGAAATGGTCACTGCCGTCGAAACCGCCGATCATGTAGATCAAATTGTTCAATGTACAAAGACCATGGTACGCGCGAGGCGTCAGGTCCATGTGAATAGACAGGAACCATCGGTCCGCCCTGTTTGTGACAAAAAAGCTTTATTTACCTACATATCGCTATGGTGCCTTCACCATGGCGATATGTAACAATCCCGAAATTGGGCAATGAAGATTTAAATTTCGCGCAAGAAAGAGCACAGACAATATTAGAGAGGATCAACATTTATCGATATTGGAAAGTCTGAAATCTCGTAAATCATTTTTTTTTATTTGTTACGGGTTTGAATGTAAGCAAAGTAAATATTAATAAAATACCTTGTATCATATGTTTCGACGAAACTAGTGGGACTTCCAGCACTCCAGCCACCAACTGCAAAAAGTATCTCAAAAGGTATTCGAGGCCTTGCTAATGGATCGTTGAGATCTGCTTCTGTACCCGGCCTCGAATCCAACAACGTGAGAAATACCACGGCGGGATATAAAGCTTCTTGACATTTCTGTGTAACAAAAAAATACTCTGAGTTCATTCAGAAAGTATTGACTTGCGTACTTCGGTACGCCTCATTATCTTACCTCGTCTTCAGCAACCGGCTGCCACTGTAAAATTTTCGATTTAAAATATTTGTAGCTTATGTGACCGAACCGTACGCACAAAAGTAACTGTGGAATACATTTTCTTCTAATTTCTATGTCATGTTCCACCCATGTTTTAACTGCCTGGAATACTATTTCCTCGTTTCGAACATTCAGTTCGTCATCTCTCAAAATATCTTCCAATTCATCATAAGAGAGTGTTTTAAATTCAATACATTCCTTAAGTATTCTGCTAAAATTTTGTCTTATATACAACTTCCCCTTTTTTTCTAGCTCACTACAGAAATAATATCGCGCGAATTTAAATATTCCGAGACAGTTGTGCGGCCTTAGCTCGTGCAAAAGGAACTGACAACATAGCTGAATAACACCAACAACATCAAATTGATCCGCATACGGCAAAAGATATTCAACGTTTTCGGCAGTTACTGTACATGTTCCTGTGTAAGCATAATCGAGAATCAAGGACATGTAATAGCTGGGGACATCGACGAAAATCTCAGTTTCCTCTGGCTCTCCTTTTTTCAACGAATTAATAAATATGGCTTTGAAGTATGGACTAACGGCAGAGAGTATTGCCCGATGTACTCGGATTGTTTTCATGTCCCTGCAGACGATAGTTCCATCGCACAGCTGATCGTTCTGTCTCAGTTCATTCCATATCGTAGGGAACTCAACAACCGAATAATTTTCTGGGAGGCAGACGCATTTTCGTTTTCGCGTGACTATCTTCTTTTTGGTTAATCTGGGTTTCGAGGATGAAGGAGTACGAACAGAATTTTTATTTTTTGATAATTTTCGATGTTTCGAATTAAATTCCATTCCTTTCGAAAAAACGGCGGTCGAAACTTGATCTGTCGCGATGACAGGCTTGGAGACAGTTGTGTTTCATTTGTTAAATTCCCTATGGCATGAAAATTCAAATTTCAGCGTCTTACCTCTTTCTACGGTATTTTATGACAGCCTGACTTATTTTGGCAGGATTAGATTAAAATCACCTCTCATCTTTCCATCAAAGGCTGTTAAAATCATCATCATTTGCAAGGCGCAAGAAAAGTTTTAAACATTTTTGTAATATTTTGCTTGTATATTTTATATTCAGCACAGCCACCTAAGTCTTTCCAACTTCAGCACTTTCGACACGACCTCGAATAACAGCAAAATACGTTTTATTAATTTGGCAACTACGTTTTAAAAGAAAAGAGCAGAAGAAACAACAACTTCTCAGTCTTCACACCGTCTTATAGTAGCCGGCTTCGTTAAATTCAGTTACTCTTCGGTACAAAGGAGATTCGCACGTGTCCATTATGCGCAATTTGTTTATAAAGAAAAAGTTTTAACTGCTTATTACTTCTTCATGACTCCAGTAATTTGTGAACCTTTATCGGTCATGATTCTCGACGACCACTTCCTATTAGAACAAAGGAATACAATAATATAACACTATGCTTATCCCCGAAGAATTGGGCAGATGTATACCCAGAGAGGAAAGTAATATATCGGGTACACCTAATACCACTAGATGGCGAGCCTCTTGACATTTACCAGGCAGAAAGCCAGACTCCAGGCTGCCTTATCACATTTAGCCTAACCCAGGAATCGTACCCAGGACTTCATGCTCAGCACAGCAGTAGTGAGCCAACGAGGTCGTAGAACGAAGCGAGGCTTTTTCTTAAGGTTATATCTAGTCCTAAGTTAAAAGTAAGGTTAAAAGGTATGAAAAAAAAATGGCTTCATAATTGAAATAGCGTGTAATTATAAGAATATTTTGCTAACAAAACTGTCCAAAAGGAGGTTCAATATTGATATTCTGGTTCCGAGCGGGCGCACGGCCAATACTGCGTTAACATTGGGGAATATATACGCCTTAACGCATATTGGTGCCAGTACTGAGGGTGCTGATACTACACCACTGACCTCTAACATACTAGTGTATGTTAGAGGTCAGTGCACTACACCATTTCCGATATAATTTCCCTTGCCTCTTTTTGGTTTCGTTATTAGTCTATGGTCTGAGGTATACCAGACTAAAAAAAGATTTTAAAATAGTTTTTTAATTTCTGGCAGCATTCCAGCCAGCTGTCAACAATCACTTTTGTCTATAGTCTCTTTTTCTTCCGGTTGTCAAGATGGTGAGTTTCGATGCCGTGAAAATAAAATAAATCTTTGAAAATCGTGATAAATACAAAGTGTTGTGTGAGTTCATGGTGGTTTTTACTTAGAGCAGTGTTATCAATATGTGTTCCTTTGCATATTTCAGGGTATCGACATCAACCACAAACACGACAGGAAAGTTAGGCGTACGGAAGTCAAGTCTCAGGATGTGTACCTGAGATTGCTTGTAAAAGTAAGTAGAACTTTATTACCATATCTTAACTGAGCTCTATTCTGCATCTATAAATTTTTATACAAATACCTGGATAATGTGAGCAACTTTAATTCACCAGTACCTAACCTAAACTTGTTGTTGTTTCCAGCTATACAGGTACTTGGCTAGGCGTACAAATGCCAAGTTCAATACTATTATACTTCGTAGGCTGTTCATGAGCCGCATCAACCGCCCTCCGCTATCGCTGTCGCGGTTGGCTCGTCACATGAAGAAGCCCACTCGCGAGGGCATGATTGCCGTCGTGGTTGGTAGCATCACCAACGATGTCAGGCTCTACACAGTGCCTAAGATGTCAGTCGCCGCTCTGCACGTTACTGAGAAGGCCCGTGCCCGCATCTTGGCTGCTGGAGGTATGTACTGTTGTTATTATTTATTGAGTGAGGTTAGGAAGCATGCAAGTAAATATAACAATGCAAACATGGTATTTATAAGTTGATGAGACCTAAAGGATAGTAAAGGACTATTCTTTGTTCAGACAATCTGATCATCATGCCTCATTATAAAAAAAAAATTGCATAATCCCCTGATTTTAATACAAGAGTTGTTTACTTGAAACCGTGCATTGTTACACACACACTTGCTTGCACATTTACAAATGTATTAATTTCTCTTCCATACTTGGCTTCAGTCAATGACCTCTCCAACATTCAAAAGATTTTAGTCAAAAAACTCACTGGAGGAGGGCTGAGTCCCAGTGGCAATGGCGGTATCCTAACTTGTTCACAACCATGATAAATGTACTGCTGGTCTAACTTAGATACAGCCATTGTAGCCGCCCTGAAGTTGGCTACAATGGCTAGTAGTAAATCTCATACCAAAACAGCACCACATCGCGCCTTGCGTATCGGAAAGCCAACTTCAGGGCGGCCAAGAACTTTTGCGAGTATGATACATAATGTCTGTATCTCTTGTGCTATAATTTTTTCCATAATGGTCTAGTTTTGGTCAAATCTGTAAGCATGATAATACTGGATTATCAGGACTAAACTGCCACAATGAAGATCTAAGAGAGAAATTGAAAACAAATCGTGGAGCTGTGTAACCTAGCTTTGTGATGGCCAGCCAATAGTATGAGTATTGTTGATGTTGATACTCCAGTGTTATCTGGCTAGCCTCTAGAGAATTAACTTTGATTTGCTGTCATCTTTAAAAAGTTATACTAGTGACTCCCTTCAATTAGACACAGTTGCACAAATGCTATGCGTGGCCACTGATGATGCTGTGTAAGTGGTTGAACTTTGGCCCAAATCAACATGTAGTTCTCACCAAACTTCTTGGCTGCCTAGAGTTCGCTTTCTGATACTATTTTTAGATGAAATTTACTACTGTGCAGCCATTGTAGCCAACTTCACTGGGCCAAAAATTTTGGTGAGAACTATACCATTATTGTCTAGTTGTTGAGCAATGGTGGTCAAGCCCATTGCAGGCAGATGCTTTACTTTGTGTAAATTATTTCATGACCACTGCTCTCAAAACAGTGAAGGAAAACCGGCATGCCCTAGAAAAAATAATTCGAAGACATGTGACATCCACCAACCCGCACTGGATCCGCGTGGTGGCTAACGGCCCATTCCCTCTCACAGAGAGGAGGCCTGTGTCCCAGCAGTGGGAACATTAATAGGCTGATGATAGACTGTGTAAGTCGATTTGAAAGTCAAGAAATTAACAAACTTTTATCGTTTTTCAGGAGAGATCCTGACTTTCGATCAGCTGGCTCTGCGCGCCCCCACCGGCGCCAAGACTGTGCTTCTGCAGGGTCGCCGTAATGCGCGCGAGGCTGTCCGCCACTTCGGGCCTGCGCCTGGAGCTCCACGTTCGCACACGAAGCCCTACGTGCGCACAAAGGGACACGAGCGCGCGCGGCCTAGCCGTCGTTCTAACGTGTAATCTTTAAATATAAGGACTACAAATCTAATACTGTGGTGTTATTTCTAGTTTATAAGAAACCACGTCACATTGAAATTATAGGCACAATATACACATAATTATGTAGTTTCCAAGTGTCTGGTACAACCAAATTAGATAGTGTTTACTTTATTTTCTCAATCACAGAATTGCATATTACAGACTGATATTTACCAACTTAAAAGGTTATTTCGAGTTGTTGTTGCTTAAAAGGTTAGTTCGAGTTTCGAGTGTCGGAATTGTTTGATTTCGAAACTTACACATTGTTTCAGGCAACCCTACACACACAAATCAGTAGTTTAGGTACCTTATCGTGTCCGTTACCGAGGCCAGATGTTGTCGAAAATGGTCATTTGAATCTTATAGATAATTAGTTTTGCGGCTTCTGTAATTGTTGCGCACATTTTTAAATTTGTTGCGCTTATAGTTTTTTAATTATTTCACAAAAACATTTCCTGCTGGGGTAACGTTACCCCAGCCAGACCTTTTTCTTTCTAATGGGAATATTTAAATAATTACTAGCTATAAAATTAGTTGTCTAGATGAAGTAAATGTTGTGCCTTATTTTGTATTTGTTCTTTCATCGGTTGCGAAGTTATTCGAGATTTTGCTGGGGTAACGTTTTTGGTTTTGCTAGATCTTTGAAATGGTTAAGCGGATTCTTATCATATTTTGTACATGGCTTCTTAGGATTTAGTTTAAATTTGTTCTGCAATAAAAAAAACAAAATAATACATAGCTTAAAGGTTATTTCATTAAATAGAAAAACACTTCAATTGGTCCCAGCACTCTCAATAAGAGCTCTAAAGACTTACTTTAAACGTTATTTTAAAGCTTATAACTGCCTTCAAATGTATGTGAAGTTTCATTAGTATCCTGTAAGTATTTAACAAGTTATGATGATATTGAGTTCTTCACGAGCACGGTCTTGATGCGCGCGGTGTTATTTGGCCACTGGATTGGATATATGAACTGAATGTTATGTCAATTATTAGTTTTTTAGTTCAGTTGTATATGAGTAAAATTTCAGCTCAGTACATTGGATAATTAATGAGATAATACGATTAAAGTCATCAGGAAGTGAATGAACGTGGTAACCCGACCAAGTTTAGGTGGTTACGAAAAAGCGAAAACGCAAAACATTATGGTACCTTCTAAAATATGTAGGATAGTGTTACAAATTTAGTACAGACATGTACACAAGTTTAAAAAAAAACTACGTGATTATTAAATAATTTTTATTGACAGGTAATTTTGAAACTCGAATCGTCATCTATTTGCGAGTTTATATCAACGCGAGTGTCGCAACAAGGTAATTATGGATTTCTTAAAGTCTACGTGTCCAAGGAGTTTGTGGAAATAAATAAATACCTACTTGTTGCGGTAGTCCCGACTCCCGACATTGATAACGATAAAAATCGGTCGCTAAGTCATGAATTTCATTAATCAAGTTTCAAGTCATATTTTGACAATATATACACAAAAACCTTCCACTTGAATCAATCTATCTATTAAAAAAAACTGCTTCAGAATCCGTTGCGTAGTTTTAAAGATCTAAGCAAACAGGGACAGACAAACGGGAAGCGACTTTGTTTTATAGGTACTATGTAGCGAAGGATACATATGTCGTTATCATTGTTGAGAATTCCAGTCTAGGTAATAATTAAGTACGAAAGAAAAGAAAATAATAAGTTCCTAAATTTAAATATTTAAGCCTTAAAAAAATACAGTTTTAGATAAGTACCTAACAACATGTACATATTAATAATAATTTTGCTACTATTTCTGTAGTTACATTATACAAGCTTACCTTGTTCGTGAATTCATCAAGCAGCCTGCACCATAACTATGATCATCAACAGAAGCACTCCACATTAGCAGTAATTCGCCACACTTATTATTTTACATTAGCTCTCACGCACTCTATAAATATTTGCAAAAACAGGAAACGGAACTGCCGAAACGCATGCGCACTCTACAAGATGAATTATGTGATTACGTACGGAGCATGTTTAGTGCGATATGCAAACAATGCGCCCCTTCACCCCACCCCTTCCGCGTCCCACCGAACGACATGTTATATCAGTGATTTTTGATAAGTTTGTGCAACTGGAAGATAATAATAATGTTTTCATAGTACAGATATTATTATATTATTAATGTATTTAACAGTGTACGCGTCTGTACCGAAATTGTAAGGTGTATTATACTAAACATTTCAAAAGATAGTATAATGTTCTGCGTTTTCGCTTTTTCGTAACCACCTAAACTTGGTCGGGTTACCACGGTCATTCACTTCCTGATGACTTTAATCGTATTATCTCATTAATTATCCAATGTACTGAGCTGAAATTTTACTGATATACAACTGAACTAAAAAACTAATAATTGACATAACATTCAGTTTATATATCCAATCCAGTGGCCAAATAACGCCGCGCGCATCAAGACCGTGCTCGTGAAGAACTCAATATCATCATAACTTGTTAAATACTTACAGGATACTAATGAAACTTCACATACATTTGAAGGCAGTTACAAGCTTTAAAATAACGTTTAAAGTAAGTCTTTAGAGCTCTTATTGAGAGTGCTGGGACCAATTGAAGTGTTTTTCTATTTAATGAAATAACCTTTAAGCTATGTATTATTTTGTTTTTTTTATTGCAGATCAAATTTAAACTAATTCCTAAGAAGCCATGTAAAAAATATGATAAGAATCCGCTTAACCATTTCAAAGATCTAGCAAAACCAAAAACGTTACCCCAGCAAAATCTCGAATAACTTCGCAACCGATGAAAGAACAAATACAAAATAAGGCACAACATTTACTTCATCTAGACAACTAATTTTATAGCTAGTAATTATTTAAATATTCCCATTAGAAAGAAAATGGTCTGGCTGGGGTAACGTTACCCCAGCAGGAAATGTTTTTGTGAAATAATTAAAAAACTATAAGCGCAACAAATTTAAAAATGTGCGCAACAATTACAGAAGCCGCAAAACTAATTATCTATAAGATTCAAATGACCATTTTCGACAACATCTGGCCTGGGTAACGGACTCTACCTTATCTATGTAAAAACCGGTAAGTGCGAGTCGGACTCGCGCATGAAGGGTTCCGTACCATTATCGCAAAAAACTGCAACAAAATCACGTTTGTTGTATGGGAGCCCCACTTAAATATTTATACTATTTTGTTTTTAGTATTTGTTGTTATAGCGGCAACATCATCTGTGAAAATTTCAACTGTCTAGCTCTCACGGTTCATGAGATACAGCCTGGTGACAGACGGACCGCGAAGTCTTAGTATTAGGGTCCCGTTTTTACCCTTTGGGTACGGAACCCTAAAAATGAAACAACAATACCAATATCACAGATTTATTGCTATTATAAATAATACTACTACTACTATTAGCTGCAAAATGCACTCATCCAATAATTCAACAGTGGCTCATCATGCTGTGCTACTCCAAACACTTGCTTCAGTTTAGCCACAGCATCTGATCTAGATCCTGAGGAATCTATGGCTGCCTTCACTGCTTTGGATATTCTGTAACAAAAAAAATCATTAGTACTATGTACCTTGCACTGAGTTTACTTAGTGCAAAGTACATAGTATAAATCCTAATTATCCCTTTTAGCTTAGCCTTTTAAAGCTCCTCGAAGCAGTGGAAAATACAGAATGTGGAATAAAATGGAACATGTAATATCCACCAACCCGCACTAGGCCCGCGTGGTGGATTAAGGCCCATTATCTCTCTCACACAGAGGATGCGTGTTCGTTTCGATGGCGCGGCCACGGCGTTTTTTTTTATCAAAAACTATGCCAAGATTGTGTAAAGATTTGTAAAAGTTGATTCCCAAAACCATAAATTTGTCAAAGTTATGGTTAAAAAGTTTTAAGGGTTTGAACGTGGCCGCGCCATTGAAACGCGACGAACCGCGCAGCCACGGAGATCTTTAAAACTAAGCATTTCAGAGACTTGAAATTTTGGTACATAACAGAATTAATTTGTAAAAATATAGAAAAAAATCCTAGGTATATATTTTAGGAGCTGTAACACTAAAACACCATGGCCGCGCCATTGAAACGGTGAAAAACACGTTATCACCGATATCTCCCCAAAAAAGCATCGCAGAGGTCTGAAATTTTTTGTAAAACCTAGATTTGAATTTGTCAAAACATGTTAAAATACACAAAAAAATCCTAGGTTTATATTGCAGGAGCTGTAACACCGAAACCCTATGGCCGCGCCATTGAAACGGTGATAAATACGTAATCACCGATATCTCGCTGAAAAATTGTCGCAGAGGTCTGAAGTTTTTTGTAAATCCTAGATTTGAATTTGTCAAAACATGTAAAAATACACAAAAAAGTCCTAGGTTTATATTTCAGGAGCTGTAGTACGGTTTAGCGTAGAAATAAGTTGTGGTTATCTATCGAAGAAAGAAAGAATTAGCGAGATCTTGTTTTGTAAACAACACCTACTCGTATTAATATGTAGAATTACCGATAATAGGCAAAAAAGTTTTTTTTTTAAACCTTCAATACGTTTTGAATGTTCCGATAGGGTGACCATGAGTTATTGTTTACAAAAAACTTTCCACCTGCAAATATTAGAAATTATATCCCAATGATTCTAAATTAAATTAAAATGAAACTGACATTCTATAAATAAGAAGCAGAATCGTATTTTCAAATAAAAAATACGTAGAACTTCCAAGTAATTGTTTTTTCTTGACTTAGTTAGAGTAATCGTAGTGAAATAAGAAAATATAACCTAACCCTTATCTAAGCCGCGCGACTATCATAGGTTCGGAATAACTAAATAATCTGTGATTCATGAGATTTTTAAAGAAATAAACATATGTTTTTGTATGTTATCGTTTCATTTTAATTTAATTTAGAATCCTTGAGATATAATTTCTAATACTTGCAGCTCGAAAGTTTTCTGTTAACAATAAGTCATGGTCACCCTATCGGAACATTCAAAACGTATTGAAGGTTTCGTATTATTAAAAAAAAACTTTTTTGCCTATTATCGGTAATTCTACATATTAATAGGTGTTGTTTATAAAACAAGATTTTGCTAATTCTTTCTTTCTTCGATAGATAACCACAACTTATTTCTACGCAAAACCGTACTACAGCTCCTGAAATATAAACCTAGGATTTTTTTGTGTATTTTTACATGTTTTGACAAATTCAAATCTAGGTTTTACAAAAAACTTCAGACCTCTGACTTTTCAGCGAGATATCGGCGATTACGTATTTATCACCGTTTCAATGGCGCGGCCATAGGGTTTTGGTGTTACAGCTCCTGAAATATAAACCTAGGATATTTTTGTGTATTTTTACATGTTTTGACAAATTCAAATCTAGGTTTTACAAAAAAATTCAGACCTCTGCGATGATTTTTCAGCGAGATATCGGCGATAATGTATTTATCACCGTTTCAATGGCGCGGCCATAGGGTTTTGGTCTACCAGCTCCTGAAATATAAACCTAGAATTTTTTGTGTATTTTTACATGTTTTGACAAATTGTAATATAGGTTTTACAAAAAAAAACAGACCTCTACGATGCTTTTTCAGGGAGATATCGACGATAACGTATTATTCACCGTTTCAATGGCGCGGCCATGGGGTTTTAGTGTTACAGATCCTAAAATATAAACCTAGGATTTTTTTCTATATTATTACAAATTTTTTACAAATTAATTCTGATAAGCACCCAAATTTCAGGTCTCTGCAATGCTTAGTTTTAAAGATCTCCGTGGCCGTGCGGTTCGCCGTGTTTCAATGGCGCGGCCACGTTAAAACCCTTAAAACTTTTGAACCATGACTTTGTCAAATTTATGGTTTTGGGCATTAACTTTTACATAATCTTGGCTTAGTTTTTTTTTTTAAAAACGCCGTGGCCGCGCCATTGAAACGCACACAGAGGATGCCTGTGTCGGTGTCCCAGGAGTGGGAACATTAAAAAGGCTGATGTTGTGTGTATGAGAAAGTGTAAATAAATGAATATGAAAAATTCGGAATATGTAAAATTATGAATTCGGAAAAATAAGAATAATTATGAAGGATTAAGAAATTGGACAATTTAGACTTCGGAAAGCATCGCCGACATCGTGTGGAGATTCACAGGATACGCACCATTTCCTTTTGTGCCCGGAATGCACGACCACTTGCACCTTCCACGACTTGCACGAAGCCAATGGCTGATGCACATTCTGGTCGGACAAAATTTGAGTCGAATCGAAACGTAAAGAAGGTGTGAGATTATTGAATGGAGGAAGAAAAATACATGGGACAAGGGTACAAAGGCAAAAAAACGAGTTTTTATTATTATATTCTATAGGCTCGCGCTTGAACACTATCTCACCTAATGGTACGCGATGATGTGGTCGACGGTGAAACACGCTTGCCTAGAAATAACCTATTCACTCTTGGCTTAAAGACCCCTAGATTGTAACTGTCGGGCAACACACGCCGGCAAGGAATGCCACTCCATGCTGTATGCATAATAAAAGTGTTCCCAAAACGTTTTGTGCGTATGCGATTTCCACCAAGTACCGATGGCGCATTGCCGTACGCCTGGTAGTACGATTATGAAACGGGCTAGGTGGAATTAGATCGTGTAATTCCATCGCACACTTCCCGAAATGTTTTTTTTTTTTTTTTTTTTTTTTCCCTTTGTATTTAACTGCCATCAGTCCTTTTTTAGACTATTATCAGTTTAGTTGCGTGAATTAGTTGGCGTTGTAGGTACAAGGGCCATTGCCGCTGATACCTCTTCAGATTACTTGACCTCTCTTAAGTCGATTTATAGATTTGCTGCTGTCCAGCAATTTAACAGCCAGAGGATTTGGGTGGATGGCTAGACGATTAGCATAACGCTTTTTATGTCTATTAATTTCCTCAAAAATGGTCGGAGTGTTGAGATAATTATGGATTTCTTCATTCCGTGTGAACCATGGTGCATTGACAATATTCCTCAAGATCGCGTTTTGAGCTCTTTGGAGGCACATTATGTTGCTTTTGCTGGCCACTCCCCATAGTTGGATGCCGTACGACCATTTAGGTTTCAATACCGAATTGTACAGCAGCTTGTTGTCCAAAGACAGGACTGAGTTACGACCCATCAACCAATATAGGTTTTTATATTTGGCATTTAGATGCTCTCTTTTTTGTTTAATATGCGTCTTCCAAGTGAGCCTTCTATCCAAGTGAAATCCGAGATACTTAACACAATCTGTGTGTGGAAGAGTTTTATCTCCTAATGTTACTGTGGGACAGTCACCTCTTCTCATAGTGAAGGTAATGTGACTTGATTTTTGGGCACTGGCACAGATACGCCACTTTTGCAGCCAGGTATTCATTTTATACAGTACAGTTTGTAATTACTGGCAATATCCGGTTCTTTGGCGCTCGCCAGATAAGCAACGTTATCTGCGTATGTCGCTACCGTAACATCTGCTGTAGTTGGAAGATCAGATGTGAAAATATTATATAAAACGGGTCCCAGGACCGATCCTTGTGGAACTCCAGCTTCGATATTATACAGACAAGATCTTTCGTCTCCTTGTTTTACTTGGAATTGTCTGCCCTCTAAATATGAAGCTATGATGGGAAACACTGAGTGGGGGAGCTTTTCCTTTACCTTGCACAGTAAGCCCTTGTGCCACACACGATCAAAGGCCTGTTGCACATCCAGAAATGCAGCAGAGGTGTATTCCTTCTTCTCGAAGCTCTGGCGTATTGCGTGATAGACTCTGTGGACCTGTTCGGTAGTTGAATGAGACTTTCTAAATCCGAACTGGTGTGCAGGGACAAGTTCACATTCATCCATTAGTACTTTGAGCCTGGACAAGAAAATTCTTTCCCAGAGTTTAGACAACACTGGTGTGAGGCTTATTGGTCGATATGATGTAACATCATGTGCTGGTTTGCCAGGTTTATGAAGCATGATGATTAAGGAGATTTTCCATAAATTGGGAACATAGCCCATTCTGAATATTCCGTTAAACAGTGTTGCTAGGAACGTAACTGCTTTTTTGGGTAGCTCCTTGAGAACTCGAGGCGTAATTAAATCAAACCCAGGTGCTTTCTTTGTATTCAACGATCTGATTTCTTTCGCAATTTCTTTGGGTGATGTTGGTCTAATAGGCAAACACAGCTGTAAGTCCCGATTCAGTATGTCTTCAACTTCTTGTTGGTCTAACCCCTCATTGGGTTTGAAAACGCTTGCCAAATGTAAGCCAAAGATCTCAGCCTTTTCCTTGTCTGTTCTGGCCAAAGATATGCTTGATCTAATGGGCGGATTGTGATTTTGAGACTTGTCGAGATTTTTAACGGCCTGCCACAAGGAATGTTCGCCTTGATCCGAAGTAGACAACATTGATATTTGCTTTTGCAGAGAAATATTTGCGGTATCTCTTAGCATGACTTTCAGTTCTTTCGCAGCACGGTTAAATTTTGTCTTATCCGACGAATGATGAGAAAGGTGCCAAGCTCTTCTGAGGTGACGTTTTTCTTCGATTTTTCGTTTTATTTCTAGAGGTTGTGAAGGAAGTTTGAATGACATTTCTAGCTCAGGTGTATTGATCCAACAGGCCACTTGTATTAGGTTGGTGATGTATTTGCATGCGTCTTCGATGTCATCTGGTGACTGAAGTGCTATTTTTAGGTTTAAATTGTCTTCAAGGTAACCTCTAAACCCTTCCCAGTCTGTTTTAAAGTTATGCAAGGATTCCGGTTTCTCTGTGGTGATAATATTGCTGCTAATGTTAAGTATCACAGGAGTGTGATCGGATGATCCGTCCAGGCACGACTCAACAGACAGGTGTAGATTACTCATTCCACCAGAAATAAAAAAGTCTAAGAGATCAAATATCTCACCTAATGGTACGCGATGATGTGGTCGACGGTGAAACACGCTTGCCTAGAAATAACCTATTCACTCTTGACTTAAAGACCCCTAGATTGTAACTGTCGGGCAACACACGCCGGCAAGGAATGCCACTCCATGCTGTATGCATAATAAAAGTGTTCCCAAAACGTTTTGTGCGTATGCGATTTCCACCAAGTACCGATGGCGCATTGCCGTACGCCTGGTAGTACGATTATGAAACGGGCTAGGTGGAATTAGATCGTGTAATTCCATCGCACACTTCCCGAAATGTAACCGACAAATTGTCGACTCGGCGACGGTGTTCAAGACTCTGGAGCCTTGACCTAGAATACACGCTAGAAGATCCCCAGTAGATCAATTTCGGCGGAAGCCGTATTGGAGGTCATTAAGGATATCCTTAGTTTCTAGGTATGCCAGAAGCTTCGTGTTAAGTACACGCTCACACACGACGTACAGACGTTACAGAGACGGGTCTGTAGTTGGCCGGGTCAGCGGTTCTTTGGCACGGGCTGTATGTTAGCTTGCTTCCAAAGCATTCGGCAATTATCCAGTCTCATAAGAAAGGCGGCATAGGCGTGTCAAGATCAGAGACAGTTCAGGCGCACAGGTTCTAAGAACTATTGTTGGTATTCCGTCAGGGCCGCTAGCATTGTTCTCGTCGAGGTTGCGCAGCACCCTATGGACGTCTTTTTGATGGATGAGAATGTCTCGCATCCATTTTTACTAAGGAAATTCAGTCGGCGTTCTCTGCCCCCGTTTGCTCTTAAGAGCGTCGGCTCAATAACATGCGGCGCCAAACCATGGCCGGTCAACGCTGGACATTTGTTACGTCAGAGAACGGAATGTAGTACTCCAATCCCAGACGTAACACATCCGTCATAAGCGTCAGTCATCATAGTGTTTCGGTTATCCTGGTTTGTTTTGTGAATAACTTACCCAAGCCACTCCAATTGTAGAGACTTGACGTGCTGATGTAGAACATCATCATTGAACTTATCATTGTTCATTGAATTTTCTATTCTATTCATCAGTGTAGGACCTGAAACAAATATTCCCATAGATTACGTTCTTCACAATATAACAATATTTCTTTCTTCAAATTAGAGTTAGCTCACACCCAGGGCGTGGCGGGGATCTTCATTTACTACAAAAAAATACACATTTCAATTAGAGAACTCGAATACGCCTGTGCAGCGATATTATTCCTTTTTTTTTACCCGACTGCCGAAGGGGGGGGTTATGTTTAATAACTTTGTCCCACACTAAGAGATATATTTCTCCTATGTCGTGGATACGATCAAACATATAAACTCGCACAAACAGGCAGATCCGGATCAACTATTCGACACCTTGTTTCTTTTTCGATTTTTATTTTTACTTTAATCGAACCCGCGACACGAAACGCAGCAGCCGATCGCTCAACCATTTTTTGTGCGGCGTTAGGATGAACCTCATGGGGTCGCGATGCTTTCCGCAGCGGCCACTCACACATTGCTGGGTCTTGGTTTGAGCTGACCCTAACACTTTAAAAATAAACTCACATTTAGCAGGCAATGATCCTGCCCACTTGATACAAAAATTACTATTTTCTGTTTCTTCCAAAAAGCATACAGTTGGTGGTAACTGCTCTTCACTTCTGGTTTGGCTTATTCTAGGGTTGTCTGTAACATTTACTGGTAGCAATCTACACAAGCCATTTACAAAAGTTGTTGCTTCTATATTGCTTGATTTTACAACTATCTGAAACAAAATAAATACTGTAATAAGTACAATTAGATCAAATGTATTTCTGAGTAACATGACTTTCTGACATAGGTTAATAAAATAAATGTACTCAAGCATTGTTTAAAAACTCTTCTAGCTCTTTGGAAACCATAGTAAAATAAGTTTCTTACACATTGTTCTTCAGAAAAGCTAAGCAAAGACAATGTTCTTAATAGATCAATTGAGTACATTTTATCAGCACAAGTCAAAAAACCTCATAGATAAACAAATAAATAATTTTTAAACTTACATAAACTCCAGTTAAAGTACAGTACATCAACACCCTAAAAACTGCTTTTGACAGCAATTTTTCCAACAGCCTCAGTGAAACGCAATCTTTGTCACCAGTAACTGAACAGGTGCCCGGCTCAAATATGGACTTTTTCACAGCATGGGGTTGCAGCTTCTTGAGTAGATCTTGGCTTGTGTACAATGTTTCTGAGTATGTGTGGGCACCAGCTTTGAGCATCCACGTGAAATGGGAATGCAGCCTTTTGAATACATTATCATCTCCTGCAAAGGTATACAAGTATATTTGTATTGTATAAACAGGCCTTAGATGTGCAAGAACAATATATCAGAGAAATAAAGAATTTATGGTATTGGCTGAACAGATTTTAAATTGTTTCTTTGCTTCACTCAAACTGCAGCAATAGGTACTTTATACTCAATTTCAAACTTACCAGTCAAGTGCATCAGTGACCTGGATTGTACAAAGTCATTTCTCCCTGTCTTAAGTCTGAGTGCTCTCTGTGAGCACACCTTTTGTTCAGCATCAAACACAACCTCGGCTAACTCTTGCAGTTCCTTTGATATTTTCTGCATACCAATTATATTACAAGCTTAAATTTTGCATACACGTTTGGTTTGGATAACAATGCACGCTAAGCTAAAAAGCTTGTTTAAAAAAGTTTTTTTAAATTGGAAAAATATTTATAACACTAACTTATGGAATTATCTTTGAATTTGGGAACTTTGTTCTAAAAGTAATATTATAAAGAGTCGAACTATGTTTGTTTGTTTACATCTTTAGGAGTACTGAGTCTAAAATTCATTCATTGATAGAAAGCTACACTCTTGCTGAGTGCCATAGGACATGGGTATAGCCAGGACAGGCTGCTCCATCTGTCCCACCCTTCAATCTGACTTGTAACTAAAAGTTTACTGTTCAAGAGAAAAAAACTACAAGAAGGGTAAAGAAATTTTTGAGCATGTAAGCAAATCATCCCTTCATTTGTCATTTTTTATTTTATGCATACAGGTTCAAGGGGCCCTGTTTATTTTTGCTACCCTAGGTCCTGACAGACTTAGTCTGCCTATGAACTTTCTACTAGTTTTCAAGTTTCCATAGTTTTGCACCAACTCTAAGCAAATGCTGAATAAGCCTATGCCATGCCAGACTACATTTCACTCTGGAAAAATGCCTGATTTCTGAGGTACATTGTATTGGCTACAAGAGCCAGTGAAACCAATTAATTTGCTTGAACTATTAATAAGTTAAAATTATTGTCAGTACCTGCATATGCTCAGAGAGTAACGGAGTAATATTCAACAGGAGCATTTTGTCCTTCATCAGTACAACTATTGAGAACCATCTCTTCAAGCCCCTCGCCCAGGTGTCTTTGACCTGGAAAGTGAGGCTCAAGACATGGCCGTGTGTGTCGTTGAAGTATACCACTCCACCTTCTTTACTCCAATTTACCTGAAAAACAATGGTGGGTAATTTAAAATTACTTAAAATAAAGTCTGATCTATTAATTATTATTAAAACAAAATCTGTTAGGGCTTACTTCACAGGTAATGCTTCTTATAGCGGCCTGTCTCAAAAACGACGTAACATCAGCATTCGGGACCGATTCCCTGCTACAGTATATTGTGCCATCATCCTCCCGTGACACAAACACCGTTTCTGGACCCAAAGAAGTACAGCCACTACACTGAACGCTGGCTCTTGAAGATTCCGTTGTATTTTTATCATTGTCCGTGGTGAAGGTGCAAAACAACGGCCGCGGGCCGTGAGCCTCGCAAAAATGGCACAATCCGACTATAGCGTTCATTGCATAGCGAAAGCGATTTGGATTGGAAGCGACTTGTTTTCTATTATTTTATTGAATCTCAAGAAACGTCTGACGCGAGAGCAAAACTTTCTGTGATACTGATCAGTCAGTGATCCATATTTATTATTTTACTCTTTACTGTGATCAATCGGCTATTATTTTCACAGAACATTTTGATTATTTTACTCCACTTTTTACTCTGCATCACTTTTCATATATAAAAAAAGTCCTCTGTGCTCTGCATCAGCTGTTCGACATTTTTTTTTTTTTTTTTTTTTTCATTCGCCCTTCGAAAAGGCAGGCATCGATCTATAGACCATTCAGCCTCGTCATATTTTCGTATTCTTCTGTATAATATATAAAAGTAAGGCCAAAGCCAAGTCTTCAGTAAATTCTTATCATAGTATCCTTTAGTCAAGGCATATGCCATGTCTTCTTTTTTTTTCCATAATTAAATGTTTCGTCAATCCAATTTTTTTTTTTTTTTTTGTCTTATCCAGTTTCATCGTCATTTCCATGTGGTCATTTCCAATAGTTATGTCAATGTCTTATCCATGTTTTTATTTTAAGTCCCGATCAAATTTTACACCCACTAGATGTAATAAAATTAAATAAGGGAATATACGAAGAAAAATTCTCCAGCAATCCTTGAATGTCGCGCGGGAGGTTTGCCGGTATTTTGTAAATCTCAAGCAATTTGTCAATCAATATTATACGATTCACATTATGCGCTGGGCATTCAAAAATAATATGATTAAGGGTCTGATCTTTATCAAGGTTGCAATCAGTGCATTTAGGGGAAGCTATTATCTTCATTCTAGCCAGATGAGCATTAAAACGTCCATGTCCAAATCTTAGCCGACATAATAAAGAATAAAACAGTTTGCTTCTGTGAAATTGTGCCTTCGTAAACCAAGGAGCTGAACCAATAGCTGTATTGATTTTTGCATACCAAGTGCCTTTTATTTGCAGAGTCTCCTGCCAATCTTCAAGCCAACGTCGAATATTATCTTCCTTGATCTTAGGTAATAAATCTGAACAAGGTATGGCAACACTTTTAATTTCTGTATTTCCTATGTCAACAATGGCTCTCGCTAGAGTGTCTGCGTTTTCATTGCCACTGACTCCTATGTGGGAAGGGGTCCACAAAAATTTGATATCAAAGTCTCTTGATTGAAGTGTGAAATACTTTTCTTTGATGCGATATATGATGTAGTTTGTAGAAGCATCCAGTTTATTGTTATCTAATGCCATAAGAACACTCATGCTGTCCGTTACAATAAGCCAAGAAATGATGCCAGAGTTCTCTTCACTTATGAAATCCAAAGCAGCTGAAATAGCCATCGCCTCAGCAGAAAATATAGTTAAAACATCAGGCAACCTTACACCATGACCAGTCTTATTAAAAGGTATGTAAATAGCCATTGCGACATTTGTACTGCTCTTAGAAGCATCAGTGAATATACATCGATAGCCAGAATGTTCATGCAATAACTGGTACACCTCTTCCTTGGTTTTCAAATCATGCTTTATAACAATATTCATATCTATAAATTTACTATTGTATTTGCCAGAATAACATGTCCAAGTGTCATTACATTTGTAAAGTTCATGTTGCTGATTAAGTGTTATTGTAGTAGAGAAGTCATGAAGTAAATAGGGAATGTTAATATTATTTGAAGGATTATAAACTGTATGATAAAATGAAAGTTTTCTGTAAAGAGGGTGTTTATTAAATGACAAAAGCTTTAAAAGGAATTTAGATTTTAAAAACTGAAATCTAATTTTCAGTGGAGGAATATTACACTCTACTTGTAAGGAATTGATAGGTGTTGTTTTAATGGCACCTGTAATGCAACGCAAGTTATGATTCTGTAAGACATCAAGTTTACGGATAAGTCTCTGATCAGACCCAAAACACAAAAAGCCGTATTCAAAATGACTACGAACTATAGATTTGTATAACATTAACAAAATTTTAGGATCAGCATGTACTGACACAGATTTTATAAAATTATATGCTTTATTTGCTTTACCAAGTATGTAATCAACATATTTATTCCATGTCAGATTGGCAGAAAAAATTACTCCTAAGTACTTAAATTCATTAACAATGGGAAGTTCAAAATTATCATAAAAAATTTCTAAATCAAAATCTATTTCACCAAAAACAACAACTTTTGATTTATCTGGACTAATTTCTAAGTTTAAATAATGAAAATATTTACTCATATTTTTCAAAGCCTCATTAATATTACTCTTAATCTCATCCATATCCGGACCAGATGTATAAATAACTAAATCATCAGCAAATTGTAAATTTAGTACTTTGCTACCTAAAACCATATTGAGCTTATGCATATAAAGCACATAAATCAATGGACTCATAATACCACCTTGACACACCCCTTTATATGAAAAACGGGGTCCAATTAATTGCTTATCTACTTTTACATAAACTTCTCTACCATGCAAAAAATTTAAAACCCACGAAACTATTTTTTCAGGTATTCCAAGTGAGCGAAGTTCAAGTGACAAAATGTGATGATTGACGTTATTGAAAGCACCAACTATGTCAACAAAAACAGCAACACATTCATGGTCCATTTTACGAGCATTAAAAATATCAAGATACAAATGAGAAAAACTTTCATGTGTTGACCTTCCTCTACGAAATCCAAGCTGATTAGAAGGTAATAAATTATTACTTTCTATGTAAAACTCTAGTCTTTGCTTTAACAATTGCTCAAAAATCTTTCCTATACAAGAGGTCAAAGCTATAGGTCTATAAGAATCAGGTTTGTTTTTATCTTTATTAGGTTTTAAAATTGGAATAAGACAGTCTATTTTCCAGTCTAAAGGTATGATTTCATTAAGCCAAAGTAAATTAAAAACTTTTAAAACCAAAAATAAGGCTTGCAATGAAACATTCTTAAGCATTTTATATGGCATACAATCGAGGCCAAAAGCTGTATCACGTCTGGAGAATATTGCAGCTTTCAATTCTTGTATAGTAAATGGATCTGTTAAATAATTTGAGCATGCTGCTGTTGGTAAATGATCATGTGAATGAAAGGGGGCCTCTACAGTATCAGGTGTGAACTTTTTAAGAAAATCAAATATCCATGGATATACATTATTGCAAGATGGTACATATGTTCTATTAAACTTTCTAGAAATATTCCAAATTTTACTTAATGGAGTTGTTCTGTTAAAAGACTCACACAAAGTTACCCAACTCAAATACCTCTCTCTTTTTAAAGTCAATTTTTTAACAGCTTGACGCCTTTTAAATTCAATATAGTTTGCTTGTGAAGGGTCATGTTTAAACTGTATATAGGCATTCTTAGCATCTTCTACAGCCCTAGTACAATTATTATTCCACCATGGAAGTGGACAGCGTTTTTTCTTTTTAGAAGTTCTAGATGTATTAAGTGAGGCACTAGAAGTAGTTTGCATATGAGAAATATCAGAACATGGAACAGAATTCTGTATAGCTTTATTTAAGATAAGAATGAGTTCGTTATAAGTTTGTAACGGGTTTTGAGGAATAACCAGAAAATTGTGTAATAGATTATCTACTTGAGCTGTGTAAAGATCCCAATTAACTAGTTTAAAATTTACATGAACAGGCAGGTTTGAAAGGTCATTGGATGAAGGAATAAAATTATTAAACACTATTTTTGTAATTACAGGCAAATGATATCCACCTAGAGGAACATCATGCACTGACCAGCCACAAGACAAAGCTAATGATGGTGATACTAAGGTTAAATCAAGGGCATTTCTCTGCCACCTATTTGAGCCTACTGTAGTCATATCTCCGTTATTCAGCAACACAAGATTGTTATCATTGATGCTTTCAAGAACGTCAACTCCACGACTGCACTGTGCACTACAGCCCCAGGCCGAATGACGGGCGTTGAAATCCCCACCAATCAAAACAGGACCAGGAATACTTTTGATTAAATTATCCAGCTTTGATTTAGAAAAGAATGGATTACAATTACCAGGACTATAAAATGACACCAAAGAAACCTCCTTAGCACCATATTTTAAACGTATTGCAATATTTTGTATAGAGTCATCATATGAAGTATCAATTTTTTTGAACTGTAATGAATTATGTATTAATATAGCTACGCCATTATGACTATTACCAGAATCTAATCTAACAGTATTATAATTTTTTATATTAAAACGCATCTCAGGCTTAAGCCAAGTTTCACAAAGTAAAGCTACATGAATATTGTTCTCAATTAAAAAATGAGAAAAAATATGTTGATTACTACGAATACTCTGAGCATTCCATTGTACAATATTTAACTGATCCATAATTAAGATTGTTTAATGTTATTATCACTCTGTATTGTAGCTAAAAGAACTTTTTTTATATTTTCATTTGTAATGGAACTTTCTTTGTTCCGATTTTGTGATATTAAAGTAAGAAGGGTCTGAATTAAAATGTTTTGTATTTGATCTGTTTGTATTAGAAATTTAAGTTGTTCAGCAGGGTTTTTGTTATTTAAAGGAGGGAATGACTTTTCATTTATTACATCAGCATATGATCTTTTTTGAACTTTATTTTTATTTTCTTCTATCTTAGCTTTTTTGACAGGACATTCTGCAGAAATAGCAATATGGTTTCCTTTACATTGGCAGCATGTAGCTTCTGTTGGGGCAATCGTACATTCTTTATAGCTATGATCTTTTCCGCATATGGAACACCTGATGCTATTTTTGCAAAATTTGGCAATATGCCCATACCTTAGACACTGCAGGCACTGCTTTACCGGCGGGATGTACGGCCGTACCTCAAACCGCCAACTGTTCAGGTCCACGCTGTCGGGCAAGGAGACGCACGAAAAGGTGATGCTCACAGTCTTCATAGGTTCAAAAGTGACTTTATTTTCTTTAATAATCCGACGCATAAATCTTTTTACCGATATTATACTTTTGGAGCTGGATATAGCTGAATAAATTTGCTCATTCGACAGATCAATCGGGACATGCTGTATGACTCCAGTAATTTCTGTAGCTGAGGCTGGAATGCTGGCTTTGAGTTTAAAATTATCCAAAAACTTTTTGTTTATGAGCGCAGCATTGGCAAATGTCGGACGCTCGAAAATAACGCCAACTTTGTGCCGATTTATTCTTATGAGTTGCTTAACCCCTTTGTTATACCTCTTGAAGTTAGTGGCTAACGACATCATATCGCGGTCACCAATCGGGACTTGGTTTTGACTTTCGATGAAAACAATATATTCGTAATTTCCACCAGACTCTGGATAAGACCGGGTGTAATCAGCTATTCTATATTCAAGGTACTTATCCGTATCCTTTTCTGTTTCAGCATCTGATGTGGCCGACTGCATAGAGCGCAATGACCCAGTATCAGCATCATCTTCGAGGGGATCCCCTTTCTTCCTCTTCTTAACCTTCCCCATCACAACAAACAACAATTAAGTAGTTATGAATTATGAGTGTTAAAATAAAATAAATTTGTTTTTTTTTTCAAAAAAGACGCGCCTACTTTCTTTGACTTTCCCGCGCTTTTTTTTTCCAGCTGTTCGACAATGAGAAGTTGACTTGACGTAGTTGACGTTGACATTGACATCTGAGTGAACAGTGTTGCAAACGTGAATAATAGAAAAACATAATAGTATTAACACACGTTCGAATTTGGTACGGCCGGACCACGGATTTGTGGGCGGGGTTAGTCGGGCCCGGACCATATCCGAGCGAGAGTGGTCCGCGGACATTATCTATACTAGTATTACGAAGAGGTAAAATTTGTAAGTTTGTATGTAGGTTAGGTGTAGGGGAGGTAAAGGGTAGATGTAGGGTAGGTGTAGGATAGGTGTAGGGTAGGTTCGAATGTGTGTTAGCACTATAAGATTTGCCAGCTAAAAACGTGAGAGCGTTTTCATCTCGTGAAACCGAGACTATACCAGTATAAATACAATATGGATTGGATTCGATTCCTGAGTCGGGCAAAGTGTTATTGGGTTTTGCCATATATTATATGGAATTTTGCCCCCTATTATATGGATTTTAATCAGAGTCGTAGCTAGGTGCAAAAAATCTATTTTAAATGACTTAATCATTCATTACTTCAATCGTAATTCGGAGTCGGAGTCTATCATTCGCTTTTCGATAGCGTTGTGTCTCTCGATGGAATAGCTTTTTTCAGGAAAATCCCTACTATAAATTGAATGGTTCATGTTTGATTATGTAAGAAAAGAAAATGAGCAGTGGTGGCCCAGTGGTATCGGCAGCGACTTACAAGTTGTGGGTTCGAACCCAGGCAGGCGTATTACTTTGTGTAAATTATTTCATCACCACTGCTCTCAAAACGATGTAAAGAATCGTTGGTAGATACGATTCTGGTTTGTGTTGGTGCACAGATCACAGTGAAAGTTTCATGAGTTGAGTATGCATTGCCTATGAATTGTAACAAACTGTAACAGCATTCTTACAATTGCTTTGTTTAGTTTTTGAACTTGTTGATCGTCGGACCTCTTGCTAATTAATAGTTATGTGTGGGGATCTCTGGTTCGAAAACTAAATAGGCCCTGTATCAAGTCCGCGATAGGTGATTATGACAGGACGGTGATCATTACACACCGAAAGCTTTAAATAGGTACGCTTAGAACCTACAAGTATGCACACGGAACAGTTCCGTGAGTATGCACAAGGTAGGTTATGGCAGATGCCAGCGGGTTATGTACCAGTCGGATGTTGATGTCAAAAGGATTTTGATGATGATGAGCAAGCTTAAGGTGTCGAGTAATTCAGTCTATTGAACGTATTATGTTTGACCATACCAGTGGATTCTGGCGGAGGTTGGGGTCTAGAGAGAGACCGAGAGACCGTTGTGAGAGCAATATAATTGCTGGTCGGCTAGAGATCCGTGGCGTTTTACTCGAGGGTATCGATAAGCTTGGCAGTTGTTGCTGCAGCAGAAGTTTTAAAGTTTGTTTGGAGCGACTAAGTGGTACATGGCCCAGGGTAATGATTTAGTTAAAGAGTAGAGTTCTCAAATTTCCCTATTTTCACGAACCCAATAATCTAGTATGGTCAGGAGTAGCCGAGCGCTGTGTGGCAACTGTTGGCCTTTATGGCAACGGTAGGCCTGTATGGCACCTGTAAGTCTGTGTGACACTATGTTTGGTGTGAAAATTCATGTTTGTGTTAGGAACCTCTCAGAAAGTTTCTAATGAGTTATGAGGTTAAATGAAAGTAAACTCACATAGTCATGCGAGAGGTGAGGTCACCATGTTAATGTTAATGACGTTCGAATAGTCAAGCCCTCATTACGAAAATTAAAATAATTTTGGTTTTCTAATTTTGATTACTATTCGTAGATCGTGTTGGTAACATACAAAGCTCAAGTACCAATTGAGATTGTAGATGAAGTAGCAAGTACTAAATATCTGTGTGAACTAGTTCTGAGTTCAGGGAGTCGAGTTAACTCGACATCGTGGAGATGTGCGAGTAGAGCAATTGAGATAGCTAAGAGAGCTCATAGAACAGAGATTTGAATGATCATGTTTGATTGTTTCATAATGTTTCCTCACTCTAGTGTATGAGTCAGGATTGGACGAGACGAATACTCTTTGTAAATTTTGTATGTATCAGAAAAACATCCCTTGTAAGATGGGAGATTGCCAGGATGGAGTGGACTAAGACGACGTGTGGTGCAAGAAGAGGTGACCATGAGATGGCATGGAGCAAGGACAAGAAGATGATGCCTGCGGGTGATAGATTTGGGGATCTGTCACCTGAGAGAGGCCCGAGAAGGCGACATGTGTGTTCCACGCTCGCCTCTCAAGATGAATTATGGCCTAGAGAACACCATGTGGTTTTAGTCAGTAGGAGTCTGACAAACCCCTCAGCTTTCCCCAAGGGCTGAGGACATCCATTGAGGATTTCCACATGATTCGATACACTGTTAAAACCTGACAATGAGGAACAGACGAGGGCGACTGTCTCGCAGGATGGCCGTGTCGGGTTTAGTCAATAGTACGGACGTCAAAACAAACACAAGCAGGCCCCTAGCGGCAATCAAGAGCAACTACGCATTAGCGCGCTTTTATAAGCACTTGCGTGGTGCGGAATATGGCAGTTGAGTACTGACAGCCGTAGAGCGAAGACGTCCTAGAATCAGTGTCGATCCGTAATATTAGTAAGCAAGAATGTAACTTGTGTCTATTTGAATATACTCAGTGTATCGAATAATTTGTGTGATTTATTTTCACGATTGACCCACCTATCTGCCCACACACGATGTCTTAACCTAAGGGAATACATCCTGACTTCCCGATGGTTTGCATCTATCGGCCAGCCTTGATGCGACATATATAAACCACAACCAACCCAACCAAGGGATAAAAATCGAATTAAGGCGACAACAAGCCCCAGCGACCTTGAGCGATTGGGAGGAGCTTGCGTCGCACCCCCGCAACTACACGCTCGTAATTTCGTAGGGTAACCATACGCTTCAGGCGGTGGAGACTACTGACTGTTTTTTTTATGTAGTGAGAAATAATAAGGTAGCATCGTGATACTAAATATTATTTTAGTACAAGTATAGTCTTAAGATCCTACTAATATTAAAACTGCGAAAGTATGGATGAATGGATGGATATTTGTTCCTCAATCACACCAGAACGGGTGAACGGATCTGGGAGAAATTTGGCATAGAGATAGATTATAGTTCGGAATATCACATTTATTTCATCCCGGTAAAATGTTCCCTTGGAGTAACAAAACACTACACGCGGGTGTAGCCGCTAGCGGAAGCTAGTGGTTTATATATTTACATAAGTAATCAATGTGCTCATTCATATATAGGCAACTAGCTGTCCCCCGCGGCTTCGCTCCCGGCAACTGGCTGGGTAGGTACCTACCTCTCTACTCTACCACAGATAATATATTACTAGCCTACAGATGCCTCATCCCATACAAAGAAACCGTGCCGACGTAACTAGCATTTTCCATCTGATTATACCGATTATTTTTTGTAAATCGATCGCGTTCGGTGCCAGTCCACGGCGATAGATATATCACTATCTATATCCGTGGAACGGAACCGAACGCGATTGATGTACAAAAAATAATCAGTTTAATCAGTACAGTACGTCGGCATGGTTTCTTTGTATGGGATGAGACACCACTGACCCTACCTACCTACCCACCTACTTACCTATCTCTCTACCCATAACTACTTACCCTACCTTACCTACTCTACCTACCTACCAATAAAAATAAATACTAAAAGTAGCCTATGTCCTTCCTCAGGATGCCATCTATCTCCTTGCCAAATTTCATTGAATTCCGCTTAGTGGTTTATAGACCAGGGTCGATAATTTTTAAAACCAAAAAAAATAATAGTAGGATGAAACCCATTAGAAAAGGAGGGGAATATTATAAAAATGAAAGGAAAAATAATTTACGGGCGATCTGAGGTCGGGAAGGGGATGGGGGTGAGTTTTTAAGGGTAAAAAACGGTTTTTCTCGATTTCCGGCAAAACTAAAAGTCGTATCGAAAAAAGTCAAATGGCAAAGTTGTAGGTAATAAAAAGATCTAAAACTTTTGTATTTACACTTTTTTCACATAACCTCAAAATTTATGTGAAAAATCCAAAAAACCAAGATTTTGGTTTTTTATTTTTATCTTTTACAAAAATTTTTTTTTTTTAACGAAATTTGGTGAAAACTTACCTTTTTATGTCGTAAATACGCTGTAATTTATTTGATTAAAAATATTTATTTTTTCTCCTTATTTTGAATTAATATCAAAAAAACACCCTAATTTTCAATCGAAAATTCACCCGTCAAAATATCAGCTTTTTTCAAAAAGTTGGTATGGTTTCTGTTCGTTGAAATCTCTACTTTCCGATGGTGAAAAAAAAAATATGTCACTACAGTAAATCTTCTCAGAAAATGCAAAAATCAAAAAAAACTTGAATTCGAAAAAAAATTTTTAATTATTATAAATAATTTTGAGCTATTTATTAAAATTTACACTTTAATTACTCGAAAAACGTTAGATTACATGTGACATTGATAACAAAAAAATTGCAAATAAAAATATACTACTTTATTTAACAAACAAATAAGTTAATAAAATTAATATTTAATAAGACATCTACAATATTTGGAGAAAGTTGTCGAATCTTCTTTAAATTATATGCGTAGATGCCTATTTATAACTATTTTAAGATAAATTATATATACCTGAGTAGATATACCTGAGTGACCTACGAAAAATTGTAGCCCATCAAAAGGTATTTCGTGGAGAAGTGGGGAAGGGGCTAGGCGGGTCTGGGTCTTACTACATACATACCTACTATTATATACTATATATTTCGTAGCAGCTGTTACAACCGTTAGCCTAACCAGTATTCGAAATACAGTACAGTATACAACATCGTTTATAAAAATACACGTGCACGCTGAGTTTCTTGAAGATCATTGTGACAAGTTTACTTAAAAAAACAAAAAAACTTTTCGAAAAGAAATGCCATCAAAAAGACAAAAACTAATGGATAAGTGATTGGAATTGAAGATAAGGTATTTATGAATGATAAGATTAATGTGTTTAAAAATATTGTAATGAATAACGTAATCAGAATAAAGCATCTACATTTAATAGTACGATTTACATTTATATTTATATATAATGACATTTTCTATGACATAAATGTAATTAGCATTAAATAAATCAACTTTTTAATTGAAACAAATTGCAGCAATGACATTTTTTAGATGAAATTATTTATAATAATTAAAAAAAAAATTTCGAATTCAAGTTTTTTTTGATTTTTTGCATTTTCTGAGAAGATTTACTGTAGTAACATATATTTTTTTTTTCACCATCGGAAAGTAGAGATTTCAACGAACAGAAACCATACCAACTTTTTGAAAAAAGCTGATATTTTGACGGGTGAATTTTCGATTGAAAATTAGGGTGTTTTTTTGATATTAATTCAAAATAAGGTGAAAAAATTAATATTTTTAATCAAATAAATTACAGCGTATTTGGGACATAAAAAGGTAAGTTTTCACCAAATTTCGTTAAAAAAAAAAAAATATTGTAAAAGATAAAAATAAAAAACCAGAAACTTGGTTTTTTGGATTTTTCACATAAATTTTGAGGTTATGTGAAAAAAGTGTAAATACAAAAGTTTTAGATCTTTTTATTACCTACAACTTTGGCATTTGACTTTTTTCGATACGACTTTTAGTTTTGCCGGAAATCGAGAAAAACCGTTTTTTACCCTTAAAAACTCACCCCCATCCCCTTCCCGACCTCAGATCGCCCGTAAATTATTTTTCCTTTCATTTTTATAATATTCCCCTCCTTTTCTAATGGGTTTCATCCTACTATTATTTTTTTTCACTTTTTATTATTTTTCAAGGCTTCTACCCTGGTCTATTAGGCGTGAAAAGGTAGATAGGCAAATAGTGTAAAAATAATAACAAGTGATAAAAACATAAAATAAAGACATGTGATTTGTGTGCATGGGCGGATCCAGGAGGAGGGGGCACGGGACACTTGAAATAAAATGATGTGAATTATTAACATTATTTTATTAGCTTTAAAACTCCTCAAAACTGAGAACACTTATATCCATACGATGTGTTTCTTAGTTGTTTGTATTGTCTTGTCTTTCTTGTATTATGTCGTCTTGTGAACTTGTGTCTATCGTCATTGCTCGGTTTTTCCTTCGTTTATTTTTATTTTCTTTTTCTCTTCGCTTCTTGTTTTCTTTTGCGTTCTACAAGAATATATCATATAAATATTCATATGAGCCGACTATGTTAACATCTTTGTTTACCTAGCAGGGACTGATTCCTCTTTTTCGGTCAATTTGTGAAAGAATGATGGATCCCCCTCAGATATAGTTGTTTCAATTACTGCAGAACTGAAATATAATTACAATAATAAATAAAACGAAACAATCTATACTCTGTCCGCTGGGGCAAAAAAATAAAAGATGAACAAACCATAATAAAGGTTTTAACAGTGTCTCCTTTGCTGTCAGGCTGTCACGAGATGCATCATGAGATGCTTACAACAACCAAATACCAAACACTAATATGCATAAATATGGCAAACATTTAAATTATTAGAATTAATATTTGTTTCGGGATATTTACCATGTTGGAGAGACAGCCCAAGTCTCGATCGAATCGAAGGCTTTCTCGTAGTCCACAAAGGCTAAACAGAGAGGCAGGTTATATTCTTCGGTCTTCTGTATAACCTGCCGCAGCGTATGTATGTGGTCTACGGTGCTAAAGCCTTTTCGGAAGCCGGCTTGTTCGGGAGGCTGGAAATCGTCAAACCTGCGCGCGAGACGATTCGTGATGACTCATGACAACTTGTAGACATGGCTAAGAAGTGAGATGGCCTATAGTTCTTCAGCCGGGCATTGTCGCCCTTCTTGGAGAAGAGTACTACCACACCCCTGCACCATGCCTGTGGCGTTTTGCCCTCGAGTATGACGGAAACAAACAGCTTCTGTAGGGCCTTAAGGACCGGTTTTCCACCCGCCTTCAGGAGTTCAGCCGTGATTCCGTCATTACCCGGCGCCTTATTGTTTTTAAGCTGTTTCAGAGCCATCCTAATCTCGTACAGGCTGACGTCCGGAATATCTTCGGTATAGTGCCGAGTCAATCTAGCTCTTGGGACGTTTGCTAGACTCGCAACGGGCTTGCTGATTGATGTGTACAACTGCCCATAGAATCTCTCGATCTCCCTTAGAAGCTCTGGTTTGGCGGATACGATCCTGCCATCGTCGGTCTTCAGTTTCGTGAGCTGGCTCTGCCCAATAGCCAGATCCCTTGAAAAAACCTTGGAGCCTTGATTTTGCTCAATCGCGTATTTAATACGCTCGGTATTAAAGCGGCGGAGGTCTCTTTTCAAGGATTTAGAGATCTGTCTATTGAGCTGCCGGTATTTGCACGCCTCATCTGAAGACTGCAGGATCATCTCACGCCTCTCCTTCATAAGCTTGAGGGTAGGATCAGAGAGCTTTTTTTTTCTATCTGTACGACGGGTCTTGAAAAACTTAGACCCGACCGTATGGACAGTTTCCACGAACCCGTCGGCGTAGTCGTCCACGGAGCTCCCTAGGCACTCGAAACGATTCTGGAGTTCGAGCTGAAATCTCTTGGGGTTTTGGACCTGGATCTGTGCTGGACAGAGCGTGGACTTCATTTCACTTCAGAGACCTTTCAAGCTTAATATTAATGTTCAATGTGCCTCTTACCATTCGGTGATCGCTCCCGGTTTTTACCGAATTGATCACAGACATCATTGAACATTTGCTTCTTGGTTGACATGATGTAGTCGATCTCATTTTTTGTTGCACCATCGGGGCTCTGCCAGGTCCACTTCCTGTGTTCACGCTTTTTGAAGAAGGAGTTCATCATAAAGAGGCCCTCCTTCTCCATAAAACTGGCCAGTAGGTGACCCCAGTGGTTCCGTCGTCCAACTCCAAATTGCCCCACTTGCAGCTCATCCTCGTCTTGTTTGCCCAGTTTCGCGTTGAAGTGTGTCATGGGGGGACAACGGTGAAGTGAGTTTTGAAACCATGCATGGCTCTGGAGATATCCTCATACATGGTCTCTACCTCGTCGTCGGGGTGTGCCGAGGTTGGGGCGTAGACCTGTATGACCTTCAGCGAATATCTTGAGGATATTCTGAGTATAAGGCACGTCACCCTGGTCGACACACTCTCGATCTTCACCACGTTGTTCACAAGGGACTTGTGGACGATAAACTCGACACCACCTTGGGACTGCCGGTCACCCTCTCGGAAATAGAGCAAGTTACCGGATTTGATAATTATCGAGTCCTCCCCCTCTCTTTGGACTTCAGATAACCCTATAATACTCCATCGCAACCTGCTCAATCCCTCTTCGAGTTCGGTGATCTTCTCGTCGGTCCGAAGTGTGCGCGTGTTGGACGTTACCAGGTACAGTCGTCGCTGATTGTTTGGGTAGCCGGATCTCATCCGGAGATTCTTGGCACCCCTTGCCATGCCGTAACCTCGACCGCTACCGTAGTCCAGGGTAGCAGGCTGCCGGGCACTAGGAGCCATTTTTTATGTGTGCTATTCATGGGGGGGTTTTGCCATAATCGCCACGCTTGGCAGGCGGGTTGGCGATCGCAGTATGGTTGTTGTAGAATCACAGACGCTACTGCCCATTCTCTAGTTTGTCCCTAAGTCGCCTCTTACGACACCCACGGAAAGACATGGGATGGTGAAATTCTTTACGTCCGGCACCGTACGGAACCATGTTTACATTGAAGTGTATGTATAAGAACGCCACTATGTCAGTCCGTCTTCAGGATCAGACCTCGAAACCAATCCTTCTCCAGCGCGGCGTGAGACAGGGAGACGTCATTTATCCGAAACTGTTTACTGCTGCGCTCGAGGATGTCTTCAAGGTTCTGGTTTGGGGTGGGCTTGGCATCAACGTTAATGGCGAGTACATCACTCACCTTCGGTTTGCCGACGACATAGTGGTCATGGCTGAGACCATGAAGAGCCTCAGTAAAATGCTCGATGACCTCAGTAGAGCTTCCGAAAGAGTGGGTCTTTAAATGAACATGGACAAAACCAAGGTCATGGTGAATGCCCATGTTACACCCACTCCTATCAAGGTCGGAGACTCTACATTAGAAGTTGTGGGTGACTATGTCTACCTGGGGCAAACGATCCAATTGGGTAGGGCCAACTTCGAGAAAGAGGTCAACCGTCGAATCCGACTCGGCTGGGCAGCATTCGGGAAGTTGCGCGGTATCTTCTCGTCCAACTTACCACAGTGTCTCAAGACGAAAGTCTATGACCAGTGTGTGTTGCCAGTGATGACATATGGCTCTGAGACGTGGTCGCTTACAATGGGCCTTATCAGAAAGCTTACAGTCACTCAAAGGGCAATGATGAGGGCTATGCTCGGAGTGTCCTTGCGTGATCGAATCAGAAATGAGGAGATCCGCAAGAGAACCAGGGTTACCGACATAGCCCGAAGAATTGCCAAACTTAAGTGGCAGTGGGCAGGGCACATTGCTCGCAGAACGGATGGCCGATGGGGCCGAAAAGTTCTGGAATGGCGACCGCGAACCGGAAGACGATACGTTTGAAGGCCTTCCACTAGGTGGACCGATGACCTGGTTAAGGTTGCGGGAAGGCGCTGGATGCGAGACGCACGGGATCGGTCAATGTGGCGACGCCTGGGGGAGGCCTATGTCCAGCAGTGGACGTCTTTCGGCTGGAATGATGATGATGATTTACCATGTTCCCGAAACAAATATTAATTCTAATGATTGTGAGCATGTCAGATTTAAAACTTATATTTAAATTATTATTTTAGTAACTATATTTTACAAAAATATTAATATTTCTATGTGTAAACCAAAAAATAGGTATTACAGTGGACAACAGTGACAACAGTGTACCACTGTACACTGTTGTCACTTGAACATACCGCCCACCAAGGACATAATGCAGAATGTCCTTCAAACCGCCCACCATGGCACAGTCTTAAAGTAAATAACAATAATCAATAGCAAATCTTATTTTGCTAGAGTAATTAATAATTAACAGAAAATCTTATTTTGCTAGGGTAATTAATAATAGAAAATCTTATTTTGCTAGGGTAATTAATAATAGAAAATCTTATTTTGCTAGGGGCAATATCGATAATTTTGATGTAGGTCTTTTAATTAGGGAATTTTTGGTACGGATGGTCACCACCCGGGTAATTTTATCCGGACCAGGGTGTTTGTGCTCTACCTTGCCCAACAACCACTTGCCAGGAGGTAAATCGTCCTCCTTCACTAAAACTACATCGCCTAGTGATGGTTCCGGGTTCTGGTATTCCCATTTATTCCTTTGCAGAAATTGATGTAGGTAATCCTGCGACCATCTGCGCCAAAAGTCCTGCATCATTCGCTATGGTTTCGTTACCGCCGTTAGTAAAGGTAGCTAAAGAAATATTTTTTTGGTGTGAATCATTTTCATGGAATAAACGCTTAATAAGTACTAGTAGTACACAAGCAGTATTATTTCTCGCCTAACGGAGCCCTAGATTTGTTCATGGTCCCTCGAGACGGATTTGGCTGGGCGTGTTTTGGTAATCACCAGTGGTGGTAGTGATTACCACCCGTTTCGTCGCTACTGGCAGTGGATCGCTGGCCAGATCATCCCTACAGCAAGGCGGCTGGAAAGGCGCCAAGGCAGTGGAGGAACCGGGTGGCTACATCCGGAGGAGCGGTGAACTCGGGAGGAGGTGAAAGGCAGGTTGCGGTGCGCCAGAGGGCGCCACTTGTAGCAGGCGTGTGACGTCGAAGAAAATCAGTGACAGTGAGTGCAGTGATTAATTGTGAGTACATTTTCGCTCTTATTTACTAGAAGAAATAAATTTAAAGATTTGAGAAGTACATGCAAATTTGAACCTTAAAGTAAAGACTAGTGGAACTTAGAAAAATTCAAGAATCTTTCAAGTCAAGATAGTGTTGAGATTTAACTTAGAAGAATTTAGTTAGTTTGGACTTGTAATAGTTTTAAGCAATAGTTGGGTGAGACGGGGAATCCATGCCCGATTTTTACCAGAATAACTTGCAAAAAGACTTGTAAAATTTTGCCCAATTGGTGTTTTAACTTTGTATACATTTGTTGAAAGTACAGGCAAATAGACTTCTGTTCATTTCTCTGTTTGGCTTTGTTTACATTTTATTGTGATATTTTGAGACGGTTTTTGTTTGTGTTTTTAAGTCAATAACAGAGTTTTGGTAAATAATTTAAAATGGAAGCGTTCAACGATTTACAGGAGGATATTAAAGAAAAAATGCTGAAAGTTAAGACCAATTTTAAAAAGTCTCCTAAAGAACGTTTAACTATTCCATATATTGAAACTAGGCTAGATAACTTAGAACAACAGTGGAGTTTATTTACAAGCACTCATACTAAAATTAATAGTCAAGTTAAGCGAAGTGATTTAAATAGTTCGGCTTATCATAAAAATAGTGTCTATGATGAGGTAGAAGAATTGTATGTACAATTTAAGACTGATTTAAAAGAAATGTTGTATAATTTAAAAACACCAGAGACAGACTTAAATTCAAGTTCTAATAGTCAATGTGAAGGTTTAGCTAGACGTTTCAAGTTGCCAGAAATTAAAATACCAACGTTTTCCGGGCAATACACAGAGTGGCAGACGTTCAGAGATTTGTTTTTAGGGCTTGTGCATGAAAACAAGTCTCTGGACGATGCTCAAAGGTTCTACTATCTCAGGGGGCATTTAACTGGTGAAGCAGAACAGTTATTGCGAAACATTAAAGTGACATCTGATAGCTATCAAGTTGCTTGGGAAAAATTGGATAGTATGTACAACAATAAGCGGTTTTTGGCTAATGGCATTTTGAATCGGCTGCTAAATCAAAAAAGTTTGGTGTCTGAATCTGCCTCTGAAATTAAAAAGTTAATTAATACCACATCAGATTGTTTAGAGTCGTTAAGAAATCTAGGTGTAGATATTTCATCTTGGGATATTTTAATTATCCATCTTATGAGCGCGAAATTAGATAAAGATACCCGAAAAGCATGGGAACTAAAAGTGTCCTCAGATACGTCTGACGACTTTCCAACGTTTGGGCAATTTTCTGATTTTTTGATTGGGCGTTTTAGAGGGTTAGAAAATCTTGATACGAGATCTAACAAAGTAGAGAGCAAGAGTACCAAATCTTTTCACATTGTGAAAGAGAACAAAATTGCGTCGTGTGCGTATTGTGCTGCAGATCATAAGATAACTGCTTGCAAAAAATTCACCAAAGAGTCTAACGACAAACGACGTGATATTGCAATGGAGAAAAGATTATGTTTTGTGTGTTTGAACAGCAACCATTCTGCCAAATTTTGCAAAAACATGGTCCGATGCCGGGTGTGTAAACGCCGCCATCATTCATTATTGCACCCTAGTGGTGATTCTGGTTCGGTTAGCGCAGAAAATGAGACGGTTCACGAGGGAGCTTCGTCGACAAGTAAAAAGTCGGTTGAGGAAAATGCTGCATCTGACAGCAATAAGGTTTCCGCGCAAGCGGAGGGGTCTAGGAAGCCACTTGTGTCTTGTCTTTCGACAGGGAACTGTGGTAAAACGGTTCTATTAACTACAGCTGTGGTGCAAGCTGAGTCGAAAGACGGGACTTATCTTCCGGTTAGGGCATTATTAGACCAGGGGTCGCAAGGGTCCTTTATTACAGAAGCTATGGCTCAGTATTTAGGATTAAAAAAGATTGCGGCCAAACACACTATAGTAGGTGTAGGTGGTGACAAAGGTGTGACTTCAAAGTCCACGGTCAAAATTAATATAAGGTCGAGAGTAGAGCCCCAGTTTCAGTGGTGGTGGTGTGTGGTGTGGTGTGGTGTGTACAGTGGTTTCATGGATTGTTCATTGTCAATTTATAGCCCTGAAAAAAAAAAAAAAAAAAAAAAAAAAAAAAAAAAAACTTGATGATGTACAACGTCTCCACTATTTAAAAACTCAGCTGTCAGGTGAAGCAGAGCAGCTTATAAGACATGTTCCTATAACTGATGTTAACTATAAAAAATGTTGGGATATGTTACAACATAGGTTCAATAATAAGAAATTTATGTCAACATGTATATTAAACCGACTATTTGGCCAACGTAATATTGGATTCGAATCATCGAAGGCACTTAAAGATTTGCTTGATGTTACAAATGATTGTTTGCACGAACTTGCCAATATTGGAATTGATGTCAGTTCGTGGGACGTTATTGTTGTTCATGTTGTAAGCTTGAAGTTGGACGTAGAATCTAGGAAGCAGTGGGAACTGCATGTTAGTAAATCATCCGACGATCTACCCTCCTTTAAACAGTTTTGCGAGTTTTTAGAGACGCGTTTTCGAGCCCTAGAGTGCGTTGAACCTAAATATAAATCAAAAGCCGATAGTAATTCTACATCTCACGCTAAAGTAATGCATGGTGCTATTAATGGTTCATGTCCACATTGTTCTGAGAGTCACAAGCTCACCAATTGTAAGAAGTTTTGTCAACTAGATACTGACGAGCGTCGTGCCATTTCAAAGTCTTTGGGTGTATGTTTTAATTGTTTGGGCAGTAATCACACTTCCAAAGTTTGCCGTGTTCTTTCAAAATGCCGTGTATGTCAGCGGAAGCATCATTCGCTGTTGCATCCTAAGAACCTTAATGGAGCCAGTGGGGATACCACGCCAGCGGTGCCTGCAACCCCACATGAAGGTACTTCAGTACATCATGTCAGTGCAAATATAGCAACTCATTTTGTGAATGGACAAGCACAGGGTCAAGTCTTGTTAGCCACGGCTCTAGTAAAGGCCGAATCACAAAATGGGTCCTCTCACATGTTGAGAGCCTTGGTGGACCAAGGATCACAAGCATCTTTTATAACTGAGGCAGCAGCGCAATTGCTTCGTTTAAAGAGAGTAGTCTCGAAGACTACTATTGCAGGTATAGGAGGTGGCCATGGCAATATCGTCTCTAGACATGTAGTGACTATTATTATACAATCATTGCATGATCCCTCTTTTACCCTAAAAGTAACTGCGCATGTATTGAGCTCACTGACCTCAGTTATGCCAAATACAAACTTTGAACTCGAGAATTGGCCAGAAATTCACAGTATACATCTGGCCGACCCAAAGTTCAATTGCCCTAATAAAATCGACATTTTGTTAGGAGCTGAAACATATTGCCGTATTTTAAAGGAGGGTCTAATCAAGAGCCCCGCGGGATCTCCGGTTGCACAAGACACATATTTAGGTTGGATTGTGTCAGGCCATGTTAGTAAAGCGGATAGGTCTCTTGTTTCCCACAATACTGTGATAGCGATGCACACTCAAATAGAAGAGAACGAAATGTTAAAACGTTTATGGGAACTAGATTCTGAACCTGCTTTAACGAAAAAGCTTCTTACGCCTGAAGAACGGGCTTGCGAGGAACTTTACGCAAACACAACGAAAAGAGAGAAAGATGGGCGTTACGTCGTAAAATTACCTTTTCGTTCAGAAGATCCAGCTTGTAAATACGGTCATTCTAAAAATATAGCTGTAAAAAGATTGTTAGGTTTAGAAAGGAAATTGGATAGGGATCCTGAATTAAAATCACAGTATACTGATGTGATAAAGGAGTATTTATTGCTGGGCCATTTAGAGAAAATCACCGACGAGTCTGAAATAAATAATAGTAATGCAGTTTATTTGCCGCATCACGCAGTGGTTCGACAAGATAAACTGACCACCAAGGTAAGAGTGGTTTATGACGCGTCATGTAAGGGAACAAACGGGGTTTCCTTAAATGACACCTTAATGGTAGGACCCACTCTTCAAGCCGATTTGAGACATATTGTCATGAGATGGCGACAACATCCAATCTGTCTGGCAGCAGATATAATAAAAATGTATCGCCAAATCAAAGTAGCGCGGTCAGATGCGGATTTCCAAAGAATTGTTTGGAGAGAGGATCCTAAAAAAGACATAGCGGACTTCCGACTTCTGACTGTCACCTTTGGTACGTCATGCGCCCCTTATTTGGCTGTCAAGTCATTGCAGCAAGTTGCATGCGATGAAGGTAATATGTATCCATTGGCTGCTGAAAGGGTGAAGTTAGACTTCTATATGGATGATCTGATGACTGGCTGCCAATCTGAAATAGAAGTAGAAAGAATTTATAGTCAAATGAACAGTTTATTAGAGAAAGGAGGATTTCAATTGCAAAAATGGACAAGCAATAGGATGTGTTTTTTGGAATCCTTAAAGGAAAATTCTGGTAGAGATCTGGAAATTAAAACTGACGGGGTAACTAAGATTTTGGGACTTACATGGAACCGGAACACTGACGAATTTGATTATTCTGTGAAGATGTCACCTCCTGCTGCATCTGAAACAAAAAGAACGGTCATATCAGAAATATCACGGCTTTATGATCCGTTAGGGTGGATAGCGCCGTGCATAATAACCTCGAAGGTCTTCATACAAAAATTATGGATTAGTGGTATAGGCTGGGATGAGGAACTGCCACCAGATCTCTCACAAGAGTGGAGATATTACAGATCAGAAGTAGAGAAACTGGTGGATTTTCACATTCCCAGATGGATAAGCACGAGCGATGAGGACATTACGATAGAGCTACATGGATTTAGCGATGCGTCAAATATAGCGTATGCGGCTGTGGTGTATTGTCGCATTACCGATGCTACCGCGCAAATACACTCACACCTCATAACGGCAAAAACAAAGGTAGCTCCTATTAAGCAGATATCCATTCCACGGCTGGAATTGTGTGGTTCTGTTTTAGTAGCAAACCTTTTGACCGAAGTAGCGGAAGTAATGAATATTCCGAAGGCTAACATCCATGCTTGGACAGATTCATCTGTTGTTTTGGCCTGGTTAAATGATCATCCAAGTCGTTGGAAAACTTACGTGGCCAACCGCACTTCCGAGATCCTTAGTTTGCTAGACAATACACAGTGGGCTTATGTTAAATCCACAGACAATCCAGCGGATATCGCTTCTCGTGGAGTTTCATCAGCTGATGTACTTAATGATGATCTATGGAAACGAGGACGAGGTTGGTTAAGAAATGATCACATAGAATATACTAGACCCAGCGCAATACGCACTAATGAGGAAAAGAAACTTGTTAAAGTTTACACTGCTAACCTCGTGTCTGAATTTGAAGCCATTTGGGGATCTAGGTATTCATCACTTACACGTTTAGTGAGGGTTGTTGCGTACTGTAAAAGGTTTTTGCAGTCAACAAGAGTTCGTAAAGCAAACATTAAGTTTACAGCATACCTGTCAGCTTCAGAAATTTATGAAGCCTTGGATGTGTGTATCAGGCAAAGCCAACAGCAATGGTTTCATGCAGAATTTATAGCCCTGAAAAATAAAGTTCCATTAGACAAAACGAGTCCATTATATAAATTAAATGTGTTTATTGATACATGTGAGATATTGCGCGTTGGTGGCAGACTGCGCTATTCTCAACTACTTGAAGATACAAAGCACCCAGTTGTTATTCCTCATGATTCCAGTTTGGCCAAGTTAATTGTAGACGACGCTCATGAAAAGACTTTTCATGGAGGACAGCAACTGGTACTCAATTTTATACGCACCAAGTACTGGATCAGTCGAGTAAAAAATATTGTACGAGCTCATATACGTCGTTGTGTTCCCTGTATTCGATATGCTGCGACCACAAAACAACAGTTGATGGGAGAGCTTCCAGCTTGCAGAGTGACCCCAAGCAAGCCGTTTCTTAATTCCGGGGTCGATTATGCGGGCCCCATTAATATGAGGGTCTCTAAGGGTCGTGGGCAGCGGTCGTATAAGGGCTACATCTGCTTATTTGTGTGTATGGCCACGCGCGCAGTACACATTGAGGCTGTCTCAGACTTAACAACTGAGGGTTTCCTGGCAGCGTTCAAACGATTCGTTTCCAGGCGTGGTCATTGTCGTCAAATCTGGAGCGATAATGGCACCAATTTTGTGGGCGCTGCCAAGGAGTTACAGATACTGTTCAACCAGGAGAGCTCAATGTTTAAAGACATTGCAGCTGCTCTTGCAAACTCTCAAACCGAATGGCAATTTATTCGCCATCCATTAGTGGTGGCACCCGACTACAATTATGAGCATGCCACAGTTAGTACTTTACGCAGATGGCAATTGGTACAACGTATGGTGCAACACTTCTGGCGTAGATGGAAACATGAATATTTAACACAGTTCTTCCAAAGACATAAATGGAACATTCGTCACCCTGATTATAAAATAGACGATGTAGTATTAATAAAGGAAGATAACTTACCTCCGGCTAAATGGTTATATGGTAGAATTATACAGCTGCATCCGGGTAAAGATAGCTTGACGCGCGTTGTCACTATTCGTTGTAAGGGCACTACGATTAAACGTCCAATTTCAAAATTGTGTTTTCTTCCTGTTACTGAATAACTCACAAAGCATTCAATTTGTGCTAAGATTTGTTTTTTTTGTATTTTTTTTTACGGTGCACTATTGTTTTATATACTGTGTTATATTTTGTGCGTTATGAAACATTACTTGTGTTTTGATGGAGTTCAAGCGAACTCGGTAATGTTATGATAAAGTTTTATTATTATTATTTATTTATTTATGTACACACAAACACACTTTACAGAGAAAAGAAATAATACAGATTGAAGAGCACAAAGGTACTGCTTATTTCTTATGAAATTTCTTCCAGCAGACCTGCGACAGGAAAGTTGGATGATAAACGAAGACACAGTGTGTAGAAAAACAAGGAAACTTAAAATAGACAAAAATAACTTAACTAAACTATAAATTACACATATACCTACCTTAACTAAATAAATATAGAAAATAAAAATACATATATATATATATATACTCAATATATAAAATTACAAGATAGTGGAGAGGTAGTGTTCTTTGACTTGTTTTTTGAATATAGATACATTTTGGGAGTCACGGATTTTAGGTGGAAGTGAGTTCCACAATCGTACTGCATGAACAGTGAAGGAGTGGGAATAGAAATGGGTTTTATGGGATGGGAAGTTGAGATGTAGTTTAAGGCGAGATCTGCACAGAGCATCAGCAGGGCGAGTAAAAGAAAAACGATCGCGCAAGTAGCCAGGGTTTTATTTGTATGTTGTTAATCTATCTTGTCAAGTAGATAAAACTTTGTTGTGTTTGTCATGTTTTGATCGGAAACATACCTGTCAATTATACGTAATGAAGCCGTCCACTAATTAGTATTTGTTTGTAACTATCATACAGTCCATTGTTCTTGTATTTGCTGAGTTGGTTCATGGTGGGCGGTTCTAAAAGGAACATATTCCTTTTGGTGGGCGGAATGTTCAATGTACAAATAATAGTAACAAGACTAATTCGATTCCCACGCTATCCCACAAACATACTCAATATTTTGTTTAAAAACTACCTGATAGCTCGATAGATGGCGTTGGGATCGAATTAGATCGCGCTATGGTTTCGTTACCTGGCAGGGTGTATACGACTCGGGTTTTTATGATTAAAATTGTCTTGCTCTGAAGTACTGCGTTTTATTTGAGTATCACATACTCCAAGGCACCTTGTACCGAAATTGTACATGGTCCATACGAGCCGAAGGGCGATATTGGAAGAACACAAGTAACAAAGATTAGTTACGCTACCTGATACAAGGTGGCGCTGGTAGTCGGCGAACAAATCTAGTGTTGAGGATTGTGGATCACGTGAGTAGGGAAGTGCATAAGTGGACAGTGAAAAATAAACCGTGAGTACATTTAAGTGTTATTTAAAAATAGTGCGGTCAGGGACTTAGAATAGTTTCGATAAAAACGACCAGACATCGAATCTATGCCCGATTTCGAAGCGATTTTAAGTGTTCAAAACACTTAGAAAATTTAACTTGGCGGCACTTAGAAATATTTACTCTTGTTGGGACTTAGAAAAATTACCCATCACTGGACTTAGAAAATTCCCACTTATTGACACTTAGAAAAAATACTGTTGATATAAAACATGGAAAGGGAATTGAGAAAGTTGAAGGATGTCCAAGGACAAATTGAGAAGGGCTTGATAAACTTCAAAAAGTCTCCGAAAGATCGGATAAATTACAACTATGTAGACGCACGTCTAGAGATGTTGGAGGGCCAATTCAAGAATTTTACTGCAAAATATGAAGGAATAGTAGGCGAATGTGAAGGTGAAGAATTGTATCAATACTTTCAGGAAGATATTTATGAAAAGGTTTATGAAACGTATTTAATGTATAAGGTTGAATTAAAAAATGCTCTGTCTCAATTAAAAGTTAATAGTTCCAATAAAGAAGTTTGCGATAGTTCATCTGACAGTGTGGGAAGATTGCCAAAAATAGTTTTACCTACTTTTAGTGGTAAATATACAGAGTGGTCGTCGTTTCGAGATTTGTTCATATCATTAGTCCACAATAACAAAAAACCCGAGTCGTATACACCCTGCCAGGTAACGAAACCATAGCGCGATCTAATTCGATCCCAACGCCATCTATCGAGCTATCAGGTAGTTTTTAAACAAAATATTGAGTATGTTTGTGGGATAGCGTGGGAATCGAATTAGTCTTGTTACTATTATTTGTACATTGAACAACTAAAACCAAAATCAATAGCCGACATTAAAACCATTGCCCCTGCCCCCCCCCCCTCGGTATCCGCGCCTGGTGATTTCAAATATAAATAAATGCTCTTTTACTAGTAAAACTGTCTAAAAACTATAAACAGCAGTCTAATTGCGTAAGTAAATCCGAAAAGGCAAAGGGATTGACCCCATGAAAGAACATGAACATGCCTTGCCGAATTCACTTACGCAATTAGGCTGTTGATATTATAATGAAAAATCTACTGATACATTATTATGTTTAAATAATACTAAAGTAGGAATATTCAATTAGGTATACATTTACCTATCGGTACTTATGTCCATATTTTCATAATCAATAAGCGGAGTTGCCTTTTCTCCTGTTCTGTACAGCCGGAGCTACAATATAAATGTATGTATGTAAGTATAGATAAACCATTATCTCATATTATGCGAAATTAGTAAGGTAGTCGTATATGACGTACGGCCACAAAACAGAGCCAAAGAATTACATCTCCGCATCCGGAGATGTAATTCAGGTACAACACGGTCAAAATAAATGTGCACCACGCTGGATTGCGAACCCACTTCTGCCAACAGTGCCAACCTGCGCGGCGCCCTACGTTTGTCCCGAGCGAGAGTCGAGCGACCCTACGACAGAGTGACGCTGACGTGACAGCGCCAAGTGTACAGTTATTTTCCCCGAGCAGTACGTACTTGGAGTGGTGTACTATACTTACAACTATGCCAATAATTACATTCACATACTTTTTGAAACTGTTATCCGGACTGTCCCCACTAGGATGGTGGTATGGTTACATTGAATGCAATGGCAATACGCACCTCCTCTCTGCATTTATATCTGGAGAATCTTTGTTATTTGGTATTTTTCTAAAACAGAAATAACATAATTATTTTAATAAAATAAAAGTATGTTTACCACAAATTTACTTTATATTTATGTTATGTGTATTTTTTTATTTAGTTACGTACCTATACTAAATTATACTTCATGAATACATTATTGATGATTAAAATATGCTACTTGTACTTACCCAAGTAATCTATCTGTTTTTCATTATAAGGCATCTCTTTGTGTCCTTTTGCTCCGAGCGGGCGAGCGTCAGCGGCCATCCGTGACAGTGGTCACCGATGCACTGCCGCCCGTCGCCCGGTAGAGCCCCCGCTTCAACGCGCACCAAGTTTAGACGGCAAAACTAATAACCTTGGTTTACTAATCACAATTTAAAAAAAAGCCGCAGATTAAAATTTTGATAATTAAATTTCCTTTTAGATGGTGAAAGTTTCATAAAAATACGCCCCATGGTTTTTGCGTGATTGTCGTTTTTTGGTCCGCGTTAGGCGTTACTTTGCAAATTAATTAAACTATGTTATACTAATATATTTTAAAATGTACTCAGATGAAATTATTGAGAAAACGCTCTAGTATAACATATATTTTTTCCAAAAAATTACGACTAGCCGTTTAGACGTGATTCTCATTTTAAAATCAGCTACTCAAGGGTATCTGCGCCTTAATTGTTAGCCGAGGAGTCTTCCAACTGATTTGCTTCCATTGCATGAAATGCGGCTAAACAACAAACTAGGGTCGGTAAATAATAATTTAATAATAATAATTTATTCTTCAAAAAGTACAAAAGCGTTACAAATTTTTTCATCTATGTTAGTGAGGTACATGTACAGAGTCATTTTAATCTAAGACAACGACTCTCAAACTGAGACATGCTCGTATCTTGGGTAGTCGGCGGTCAACCGTTTTACATGTCTTATACAAATCACAGAACAAGAGAGGATACACGGAAACGAACAATGTGTGCGCACGAGTCGACTGACTGAGAGAGCGGGCGGGCGCCCTGCCGGGCGAGCACGGCCTTTAGTAACAGGCTTGAGTCACACATTTTTATCACAGTTTGGGAGCAAAAACCGTGACAAAATGGGTGACTTAAGCCTATAACAGAGGCCGTGCTCGCCCGGCTGGCATGCGTCCGAGAAGTGTGAGAGAGATGGAGAGTCGAGAGACGTGCGCAGGCGCATCTATTGTTTACCATTATTTTAAAGGTATGAATTTATTGTTACAATAACAGTTTTATGACTACCACTTGTCTTTTTCTACAAAACCTATTTGGGGGCATATCTTTTTTAACCGACTTTCGAAAAAGGAGGAGGTTCTATGTTCGACTTCTTGTATGTTTTTTTTTTTTTTTTTTTTTTTTTTTTTTATGTATGTTCACCGATATCTCCGTCAATTGTGGACCGATTTTGAAAATTCTTTTTTTGTTTGAAAGAGTATATTCCGAAATTGGTCCCATTTTAATTTAGTGAAGATCTGATGAAGAACTTCGAAGATATACAACAGAACTCTTCAATAAATAACGGCAAATCTCTCGGGACTGCTGCAATCGCATGTCTGTTTATTGTTTATACCATTTCATAACATAACATCACGCCAGTACGCTATTAAGTGGTATGCAGATCTGTCATTTCACTGATTATGTTTTGAGTTTCATGTTATTCGGGTAATCTATTCTGCCGTTACAGGTACTTACTACACAACTTGCCTATATGTACAACTAAAAAGGTTAAAATAAAAAAACTTTTTTGCAAAAAAATACTACCGACTTCCAAATAAAAAACTACAAAGTGAAAAATAACTTTATTTTTGGAAGTCGGTGTCAATATCGCAATGAATTGGTACCTACAAAAGACACCGACTTCCAAAAATAAAGTTATTTTTCACTTTGTAGTTTTTTATTTGGAAGTCGGTAGTATTTTTTTGCAAAAAAGTTTTTTTTTCTGCAATGGAATTGAAGGTGGTGCCCATAGTAACAATTTAAGTACGAACAAAATCCTTTACACATACATGATATATGCCATAACTCTGTTGGACACTGAGCCCAATTTGTCGAATGGTCCTTTAGGTCACAAAGGTCAATTATTATTGGCTTTTTATAATCAACTAATAGTACATTATGGTACAAGTGTGCAATGTTGGTGATTACCGCTGAGGCGCCATTGAGACCCGAGCCGTAGGTGAGGGTCTTAAGAGAGCCGAGGACGGTAATCATCAATACACACGTGTATCATACGACGTTTTTCAACACACTTGTGAAGAAAATAACACTAAAAATTCATTTTCAACAGTAAAAACGAGTTGTACCTACAAATTTTTCCGCAATGGCGGGAAAAATTAATCAGTTTTCCTATGCGCGCGCATTTAACAATGGCGATCGGCCATAGACGAAAAGAATGAGGTTTCTTTTTTTTGGCTTTTCGTGGATAGTATTTATACGAAAAAGATTCGTGGATAGCAATAGGTACATTAATTTATTTGTACCATTGAGCACAATCTTTTTTGTATCGAAACTTTTTTAAGAACAAAGCAACTCAACCAATAAAATTAAAAAAAAAACTCTATAACTCACTTGTGAATAATAGAAATGAAAAAGTCACAGTTTGATAACAGGTATCATTATGTGCCTAATTGCGGTGAAATTAGAGCTACTTTATGAGCAAGTTTGTTGAAAAATTTATTATAATTTAGTTTAAAAGTATTTATGACTTATCAATCATAGTGCATGTTGCAGATATAGTCTTTTGAATTGTAAACAATAACACCCATGATAACTCAGATATGTTAAGTAGAAGGTAATCGCGGGGACTCCTGTGTATTTATTTGGTAAGTAGCATAGGTACGGCATCGGTAACAATTAACAATGTAACATGTCTTCCACAAGCCTACAGGTACATCAAAGTTGGTTCGATCCTACATCGCTATAGCAACTTTTGTACGAGTCAAGAGTTTTTTTTATTTTTGATTTGTCAGCAAAATTGAAGCTAGAGTCACGAGACTAAAGGGACAGTTGTCAAAAGGGAAATCTCCGCAATCATTCTATTAAATAAAATAATTGCGTGTATTAAATAGATTAAAATAAAATAAGCCTTTAGTGCTTTAAATACTATATAACTATAATTAGTTTTTAGTGAGATTTAAGTACATCGTGTTCCCATCGGAAAAAAATGGGAATTAGAATTACTTAATTTATTATTCAAATAAATTTACTTCGTTGGTTAAAACTATTGAATCAACATTTGAATCCTCATTGCCGTCGTCTGGCGAGCACTCTTGCTCTTGCAGATTTAGGTACTCCTTGTACATTTTCATCTGTATCGGCATGCCAGATACTTCCTTCATCAACGGCTTTCAAAAGATCTCGCACAGCAGCCGGCAGCGGAAGACTTTTAGAGAACTTTCGCGGCGATGGAGGCGAAGCATTGAAATCGCCAGATCTGATGATTGTAGTGCGCGATGAAAGAGATCAATCAAGGGTTTTTCCCTGTCCATTTTCCGACAGTGTTGCTCTCGCTCTGCCTCTACGCCAGAATTTATTTCTGGATTCGGCTCACAGACTGGTATTTGACCCTAAAACTTGGCCAAAAATATTTGGTTCGCCTAATGGCTGCCTAACAATGTTGTATTTCAGTTTTAGCTTGGAAAAGGTAAAAAAAAGCATACGTAATATATTCAAACATTTATTCGTCATTTTCGTCGTCATCTTCAAAACTTACATTTAAAATGTCACTTTCTAGTAACAAATTAAATGAAAGTGGGCGTTTTTTTTTATTCTGCCTCTCCCTCATGCCTGTCAGGACAGGGTCAGAGGCTCGTTCCAGAAGAACTTATAACAAAAATACACAAAATATAAGTTAAACTTCATTGACTGAGTATCGAATGTGCCTACGGAAAAAATCACCAAAAATAGAGGAGTACTTTGGATTGGCTGTTTCGCACTTCATTACATCCTATAAGATCTAATCTTTAACGGACCATTACAATTTTGGGTTAGAAATGATGAGAAATATATTAAAACTCCCTTTTAAGTCAGTTTCATGGTGCTTAATTCTCAAGGATATTAATGAAAAAAGGGAATAGATTCGTTGTTAAAAAATTAGTACAAAATAAAATACCTGGTATTGCACAATCCATAGTGAAAACTAACACAAAATCGGTCAGTCACAAGAAAACAACGAAATCTGAGCGCATCGAAAAATCACACGAACACTGTTGGCGAAAGGTAACTTCCGACGTAGCCCACGGCGCGCGACGGCGCGGCGGCGAGCGGTTATACTAGTTTTTGGAAACAATGGCTTAGAGGGAGTAGAACTAATATAAAAACTGGCCAAGTGCGAGTCGGACTCGCGCACGAAGGGTTCCGTACCATTATCGCAAAAAACGGCAAAAAAATCACGTTTGTTGTATGGGAGCCCCCCTTAATTTATTTTAATTTAATAATAATTATTTTTTGGAGTGAATATACAAATAAATATTCTGTGAATATTTCAAGTGTCTACCTGTTGCCGTTATTAATATCGAGCAAAAAACGACAAAAAAATCACGTTTGTTGTATGGGAAATAAATACTAATTTTATTCTGTTTTTAGTATTTGTTGTTATAGTGGCAATAGAAATACATCATCTGTGAAAAACGGTCTGGCTATCACGGTTCATGAGATACAGCCTGGTGACAGACGGACAGACAGACAGACAGACAGACGGATCGTGAAGTCTTAGTAATAGGGTCCCGTTTTTACCCTTTGGGTACGGAACCCTAAAAAAACGATTTTGGCCAACTTTTAGGGCCAAATACCAGTCTGTGCAGCTACTTGTTCGGAGGAGTGCGTTACTCCAGCCAGATAATGTCGAAAATCGTCATATAAGTGCAATAGATAATTAGATATACAGCTTCTGTAATTGGTAAGCAGATTTATTAATTTGGTAAGCTGATAGTTTTTTAATTATTTGATAAAAACAGTTCCGGTTAGAGTAACGTTACCGCAGTCAGAATGTTATCTAAATAATTAGATATCAATTTGAAATAAATGGTACAATTTAATTTGTATTTGCTATGGTTGCGAAGATATTTAAAATCCTGCCGCGGTAACGTTTGCACGATTGCTGCATCTCGGAATTGACTCAACGGATGGTTATGATTATTGTATATGACATCCGGTTAATTAGGTACAATCTATTACGTAATAAAATAATCGACAATAATGCACCGTTTTGAAGTTATTTTAGTAAATAGAAATTTGCTTAAATAGGTCCTAGCACTTCCAATAAGCGGTCCAAAGAAAACTGTTAACGTTATTATATAGGTAATTACTGCTTATAAATGTTACTGAAGTTTCATTAGTATCCTATAAGTACTTAAAAAGTTATGATGGAACTTTAATTTATTCCGGCCACGGCGCGCAGCTGAGTTATTTGAAGACCGATTAACCGAGGTTCATGTAGTTGTGGTAACTGAATCTTATATCAATAATTAGATATATAGTTCAATTATATACCTGTGAAATATCAGAATTGTACACTAATTAATTAACGAGATAATCAAAAAACAATACGTATGCGTGCTAACCCGACCAAATCTAGAATGTTATAAAAAGCGGCCACGCAATACATTTTATCAATCTTCAAAAATTATTAGCATAATTGTTCTTAAAAGTTGGTACAGTCACGAATGAAACCTACCATACTAAATATTTAAATAAATTTTTAATTGCTTAAAGTGTCCACTAGGTATGCCATTTTTCATATATGCACCTACCATCGTCTAACCATTCTGTCGATGAGGAAGGTAGGTACCTACTTACTATTTACAAGGTACAAATTGCGATAATTAGTTTTTAGTAAATTTAAGTTATCTATTTAGGTGGCTTTTAGCGATAAGGCCGCCCATTGTGTCACCCAGTGTAATGTTTTCTTCGTCTATACTTTCTGTAACTTATATGGTGTACATAATAAAGAGTATTCTATTCTATTCTATTCTAAAGGAATTTATTATTATATTTTAATACGATTAAGGTAGGTAAGTAATATGAGCCCCGTAGCTTTAAAAAAAATACTGTAACAAATTATTGTAAAATCAGATTAGAAAAAACCGTAGAACCTACCTACCTACTGTATAATTTGTTAATACTTACTGTGATGTTATTATATTTTATTATTGTTGATAGGTATGTGATTTTTTACAATAAAACTTAATTTTAAATATGGCTACAATTATTTTACTTTTAACTTATTCGGAACGCTAAGCACAACACGACACAACACAACATTGCCTGAAAGGATGTTCATAACCTCGAGCAGCTGATGATCACTGGCAAGGTCTAAGGCAAAATTCCACAGCCCGATCCCATGGTCTGACCATATACGTGCAACACTGAAAACAAAGCTGCACGATGCACTCCACGTCGCCAAGGATAGACACAGATGGAGAATCATCGTCAGAGAAAAGTTGGTCGCCTGTCACGGGAATTACGACCCTCAGTAATAAGGAACACGACGCGAGGAGGAGGAAGCACAATTCAGTGAAAATAGTGAAGGTTTTTATCAGTTCTTAATTTTAATTTCAGATAAGCAACCAACGTTGCATATAAGTTCATTAAAACATATCTATGATTATTTTTGAAGTTCTCTTATATACTTACTTACCTTAATTAATATCTGCATAAAATCATCATCATCTAGATAAGTGTAGGTACTCCATATTTTTTATTACCTACGCATAGTTATTTTTGAAATCATCTATCTGTAAAAACAAAAATATTTAATTATAACTTTGTTTTACTTTACCACTTGTGTACTCGTCTGTACCAAACACGTATTATAACTAACTTACAGGAAGTTTTAGAAGCTTGGTATAATGTATTGCGCGGCCGATTTTTTATAACATTCTAGATTTGGTCGGGTTACCACGCATAAGTATTGTTTTTCTATTATCTTGTTAATTAATTAGTGTACAAGTCTGATATTTCACAGGTATATAATTGAACTATATATCTAATTATTGATATAAGATTCAGTTACTACAACTATAGGAAACTCCGTGAATCGGTCTTCAAATAACTCAGCTTCGCGGCGTGGCCGGAATAAATTGAAATTTCATCATAACTTTTTAATTACTTATAGGATACTAATGAAACTTCAGTACCATTTATAAGCAGTGTTTATAAAAAGTTAGCCTTTGGACCGCTTATTGGAAGTGCTAGGACCTATTTAATTCTATTTACTAAAATAACTTCAAAACGGTGCATTATTGTGGATTATTTTATTGCGTAACAGATTATAACTAATTAGCCAGATGTCATGTACAAAAATTATAACCATCCGTTTAGTAAATGCCGAGATGCAGCAATCGTGCAAACGTTATTGCAGCAGGATTTTAAATATCTTCGCAACCATAGCAAATAAAAATACAAATTAAGTTGTACCATTTATTTCAAATTGATATCTAATTATTTAGATAACATTTATTTCAATATACCCGTTAGAAAACAAAATATCTGGCTGCGGTAACGTTACTCCAGCCGGAACTGTTTCTATCAAATAATTAAAAAAACTATCAGCTTACCAAATTAATAAATCTGCTTACCAATTACAGAAGCAGTATATCTAATTATCTATTGCACTTAGATGACGATTAACGACATTACCTGGCTGGAGTAACGCACTCTGTTCGGAGAGCATGCCTACTGGAAGGGGATTAGAGTCGATTAACTCTTGACCATGCACTAAAATTGTATGTACTGTCACCGTCATCGGATGCCACCATGAAGGTATAGATAAATATGGAGAACACACTTCGAATACCTACTTGAAGCAAAACCTATGTATCACTATCTCGCTCTCTGTGGGCAGACCCTCTCTGTCTAAGCAGGGTAACCTTAATTTTATTTTTCCCAGGACATCGCTATAATTGTTGCTGTCCATTTAGTGGTTTACAATAATATTTATACAATTATCTACATCTCATTAATACTAAGACCGCGCCCCTAAAGATTATATAGATCATGATAATTATGCATGCGTATAATAAATTAATAATTAATATGTGGCGACGCTTGGGGGAGGCTTATGTCCAGCAGTGGACGTCTTTCGGCTGATATGATGATGATAATAAATTACGAAAGAAGCTGTTTGTTTAAGTGTGAAACTTAGGATGTTTCCGAGTTTGTAAATTTGTCTCTTTGTCATTTATCTAATCACGCAGAAAGTGTAGGGTCCACATGGACAGAATTTTTCGAAGAAATAGATCATGACCAGGACATAGGTTTAGTTAGTGGCAATACGAAATGAATGACTGAGATCTGTGCGGGCACGAGAAAGAGGCATCATTGTACACATCATTTTACAACAACTGGTACTAAGGGACCAACCCAGAAATTGCGAAAAATAAACCAGATGTTTCATTAATTTTGCTAATAGTGAAACATAATGAACAGCTGTTTTTTTTTAGATTCCTGGGTTAGTCAGTGTTAAGGATCAAGGGTGGTAAGGAGAGTGTTCAGGTGCTCTATTTTTAATATTACGTATATATATTATACGGGACTATAATAGGAACTGTAATATATTTAAAAAACAAAACAAAAAGGAAACAAAAACACTTGCCGAATTAAAATGGTTACTTTAACCCTTAGGGGCTACTATGGCCCAAATCAAGAAAAGATTTTGATTTCCCGCCTTTATTTTGGAGTGACAGATACCGACGTAGTTTGTACTAAAATTCATAGATGGCGATATAGGCGTGTCGGTAAACGTTTTATGGTCGCTAATTCGTTCGTTTTTAACGGTCAGTAGTGTTGACAAGTTGTGACCTGCAAAGTGCAAGAATTTTGTGTGTGCAAACTTTGTATCGTAACAAAATTTTAAGGTAAGTCTGGCTGTCTCTTTGTAGTTGGTCGTATCAGACATGTAAAGGAGATGCGTAATGCCAGATATTGTCCAGTTTTACGAACTTTTTGGTATTAAAATTACAGATATAAAAGTGCAGGGTACTTTGACCCGCAAGTGTAGGTATCTTTAGCCCATGGGCCAAAGTAACCTACAGTTATAGAATTTCATATAATTTCTTGATTATCGTTTTAAAATAAGTTTCTTTTCCTTTTCAGATTATAAAATATAGATATATTGATATGGTGAAGCAATCAACATGCCAAGACACTACAAAAGAAAAGTAGGAAATCGCAGATACGTGGATTATTCCAAGGAGCAACTCGTAGAATGTTTGGCTAGGATACGATCCAAATCACTAACACAAAGAGCTGCTGCTGACCTATATGGCATTCCTCGCAGCACGTTAAAACTCAAATTAAAAAAAATAGATGGCAACAAGCCTGGTCACCCAACAGTGTTTTCTGAAGATGAAGAGAATTCATTTGTGGCCCATATAACTGCTTTATCAGAGTTTGGGTTCCCTTTGACTGACGTTGATCTCCAGTTTATTGTTAAAGATTATTTATCATCACAAGGAAGAGAAGTAAGACAATTCAAAAATAATGTTCCGGGAAGAGAGTGGATAAAAGCTTTTCTCAGAAGACACAAGAGTTTGTCAAAGCGTTTTGCAAATAATATAAAAAGAATCAGAGCTCAAGTTTCAGAAAATAATATCAAAGAATTCATCGAAAATGTGAGTACGGAAGTAGACTCAGTTCCACCTCAAAATATTTACAACTATGATGAAACAAATCTGACAGATGACCCAGGAAGAAAAAAAGTTATATGCAGGCGTGGATCTAAGTACCCAGAACGTGTTTTAAACTCTACCAAAGTCAGTTATTCTGTCATGTTCTGCGGAAATGCTGCTGGAACCGCAGTCCCTCCTTATATTATATATAAGTCAGAGCATTTATGGACTACGTGGACAGAAAATGGGCCCGATGGTGCTCGTTATAATCGAACCAAGAGCGGCTGGATGGATTCTGTAACCTTTGAGGACTGGTTTATCCGCCATTTGTTGCCAATACTAAAAAAACAAGAAGGTCGAAAAGTTGTCATTGGAGACAACTTATCGTCGCACATCTGCAAAAATGTTTTGTTAGAATGCGAGAAACATAACATTAGCTTTATCTGCTTGCTTCCCAATGCTACTCACATCTTACAACCGTTGGATGTAGCATATTTTCGGCCTTTAAAAATTAAATGGCGAGAAGAGTTGATGGCGTGGAAAGAAAGCCAGCAAGGTAGAAAACTCCCTTCAACGCCAAAAGAACTGTTTCCAAGTCTGTTGAAGAAGGCTCTCAATAAATTAACAGACACTTCCACCAATTTGATTTCTGGTTTTAGAAGATCAGGAATCTATCCACCAAATGTGGAAGAACCTCTAAAGAGGTTGCCAAAGCAAGACAGAATTGTTAACATTGAATTGATTGGAGACGTCTTCCTTCAAAAACTGGACCAGGCACGTAATTCTGACATAGCAACCGCAACTAAAACGATTAAAAAGAAAAAAATAGATGTGCCTGCAGGTCGTTCTAGTTTGCAAAGCAAAGTGTTGATTATGTTTAATTTTTTTTTTTTTTTTTTTTTTTGTTTTTTTTTTTTTTACTTTAATTTTTTAGTAAAAAAATATTTTTTTACTGAGATTTACAAAAAACCTTGATATTATGAATAATTTTCTTTGAAAAATAAACCGAATTTCATGTATTATGGTACTTTAAATCCTCTGCTCTTATTCCCTGCAGCCTAAATTAGCCCTAAATGAAATTTACTATGTTTAAGCTCCTATAAACGGTGTGGGTCAATGAAACCACCTCCAAAGTACAACTTTGGCCCAAAATTAAAAATAAAATAAAATAGTTTTCAGTATTAAATGAAATATATTTTTTACTTTAATTAGTTACTTATATCTTTGTCAAACGATCTAAGGCTGTGCAATATCCATGTGTCCATTAGAGGCCAAGAAATCAAGAGAAACGTAAAAAGATACCCTATTTTGGGACAAAGTAACCTACGTTTACGGTACATGACTAAATATTATTGCTCTGTGTAGTTTCTGTCGCTTACCACGTAAATAACTGAACATATTTTCGTTGTGACTTTTTTAAGTGAGCACGTATACGCATGAAAAATAACCAATTAGCTATTTGCTTAACTATCTTAGTTTCATGCAAATCATTACAATCAATGGAGTCCGTGATGGGATAGTTAACCATTACCTGCAACAGAGAAGTAAAATATTGTGATACGACATTTTTTTTCTGTGTTATTTTCTTTAGGTTGACCCATCAATTTAGCTCGTTAAAAAATTTTGTCCCAGTTAGATCCTCAATATGGTCACACTACTGCAGTACGACTTCATGTAAACAAAACAAATTAAATTGCACAAAATCAATGAAATTCAATGTAGATGTATTTGATCTTTACATAGTTATTATTTACAATTATTTTGAAAAGACTGGTTAATCGATTTAAGAGGAAATTATGTGAAAATACAAAGAAATATGTTTACTATGATTCAATGTCAGAAATCACGATTTAAACACTTACGCTTGAAATCTTATATCACCTTTTGGACACCACGTACTATGGCAACTGGCAACCACTCACAACATAATTTTTGAATTATAACAATGTAAAATATCGAAAAATCTCAAACGAAGCTGTAAACCACAAAGTAAACAACCGCCATATTGACATATTGGCCTGATTTATTTTGGCATATAGGGCCAATGTTGCCACATTACCGAATCCTTAAGAAATGGGATTATAATGGGATTATATTTCGTTGATTTGCCAACCCAGATATGCTGTGACCTACAATTTTAGGATTTTCAATTATGGAACTAATCTTAGTTCAAGTATTTATTTACAGGGACTATTTCTAATAATTTTCTAGGAGATTTAAATAAGAAGATAGCAATACTATTGTTAAGTTTTATATGGTTTTAACTGTTTCAAATAAATATAGTTAACTGAATACTAATCGCATATTTTTATTAGGTAAGACAAAGATTGTTATATGACGTTACTAATGGTAACTGTCTAGACTACTAGAGGAAAGTTTCCATCAAAAAGGTACAAACAATCTTTTCACCCACACTTCTTTTAAGAATTTGCTCGAAGACCAATTCCATGAGACAGGTCATTAAATCTTGGTCCGTATAAAGGTTTTGTAAACATGTCTGCTAGTTGCACTTGTGCTGCAACTTGCTTTACAACTAGTTCTCCTTTAGATACACATTCTCTAATGTAGAAGTGTCTCTAACTAATATGCTTTGTTCGACGGTGACTCTCGTATGGTGGATTATATGATAATTTCACAGCAGACTCATTATCAATACATAGTGTAACTTTTAAAAATTCTGTGTTAGATAGGTCTGCCAAAAGCTTCTTCAACCACACTATTTCTTGTGTGGTTTCGCTTGCTGCTACAAGTTCAGCCTCTGTTGTTGACAGAGCAACTGAGGTTTGCTTCTGACTCTTCCAGGCAATAGCAGTGCCGGCATAAAGGCACACCATGCCCATAGTAGAGTGCCCAGTCTCTGGATCTCCTCCATGATCAGCATCTGAGTGGCACATTAATTCAACTGCTTTGGAGTGATAAAATGTTAGACATTTATCCAGAGTTCCTTTAAGAAAGCGAAGAATTCGCTTTACAGCCACAATATCCTCCTTCCTAGGTTTTTCTAAATGCCTTGAAGCGACAGACATTGCATAACAGATGTCTGGTCTTGTTGCGACCATCAGGTAAGCCAGTGCTCCGACACAGTTTCGATATGGAAATTTCATGTCTTCATTTTCATTTGTCTCTTCCATTTTTGGCATCTTAATAGTCGGCGATGTAACTGGTTTGCAATTTTCCATGCCGAATCGTTTTAGGACCTTTTTAGCATAGGCTCTTTGGCTTAGGTTTATTGATCCATCTTTGTTTCTATTTATTTCCATACCAAGAAAATAAGACGCTGGTTTCGTTGGTATTATGAAGTTTCTTTCAAGTTCATTTAAAAATTCTTGACCAGCGCTGTTAGTTGAAGCCACCAAGCCGTAATCGACATAAAGTCCTACAATAACTTTTGAGTTTCCCTTGATTCTTACATACAAGCAAGGATCTGCTTCACTTCTCTGAAATTTGGCGTCTATCAGAAATTTATATATGCACTCATTCCAGCATCGAGGTGCCTGTTTTAACCCTGTCTTCTCAAAAGACGACATACCTTTCCTTTTGGTACACGAAGGCCATTCGGTGGTACCACATAAATTTCTTCTTCCACTGTACCGTTCAGGAATGCAGTGGTGACATCAAATTGTTGTAAATTCAGACTTTAATTAGCTGCAATTCCCAGTATTGCTCTGATAGTTGTAAGTCGTGCTACTGGACTAAATGTTTTATCATAGTCAATACCTTCGCGTTGAGAGAAACCTTTGATGACAAGTCTTGCCTTGTAACGTTCTATGGTTCCATCAGGGTTTCTCTTTATTTTATATATCCATTTGTTTGACAAAGCTTTTCTACCTTTTGGTAGTGTGGCAAGTTCCCAGGTATTATTTTTCTGAAGTGAATTCATCTCGCTTTACATATCTTCTTCCCATTTTTCTCTATTTTCGGATAACATTGCTTCCTTGTATGTTTTGGGCTCAGTATAACTGTCTTCTAATTCTGCCACAGCGTTCATAACAAAATCATCAAAACGCACGGGTTTGCGTATTAATGAATGATCACGCAAAGCTCTGGTTTCTGTTCGCTCTTCGGTCACTTCATTCTGAGGTGGCATTGGTAGTTCTTCTTCTTCTGCGGAACAAATTTCATTTTCTTCAGAAATTATATTGTTATCATTTCCGGTTTGCGTTTCGGCTTCAGCCCAAATGTCTTCTTCTCTTTCTTGATTTTCTTGTATTTCTCTATTTATATTCTCTTCTAGAAATTCAATTTCGACATATTCTTTTTCTTTTCTTGTTTCATCTTTGTTATTTGTATTAAGATACTCTACTTCCTTTATGCCGTAGTAGAATTTCTGCATTATGTTTACATTTTTGGTTACCATTACTTTTTGTGTTGATGGTACCCAAATCCGGAAAGCCTTGGATATTTCAGAGTATCCAATGAAGACTCCAGGTATTGCTTTGGAATCAAACTTATTTAAGTTTTGTCTTCCTTTTAAGAGGACGAATGCCTTTGCTCCAAATTTATTTAAGTGCGCAACACGTGGTTTTCTTCCAACCCATTTTTCAAATGGTGTTACATTTCCAATTCGGTTGTTTGGACTTCTGTTTGACAGGTAGTTTGCTGTGTAGATGGCTTCGCCCCACAGATACATAGGTGCGTTAGACTCAATCATTAGGCTCCTTGCTTTTTCGAGTAAAGTTCTGTTTTTCCTTTCCGCAATCCCGTTTTGATGCGGTGTATAGGGTGCAGATAATCTTCTGGTTATGCCATTTTCTTTTAAGAAACTGATAAACTCATTGTTACAATATTCCGTGCCGTTGTCGGATTGTAGGCATTTAATTTTCTTTTCCATGAAGTTCTCTACTTCAGCTTTAAAGACCTTGAACATATCTATAACTGCATTTTTTGTCTTTATGCAAAATACTCGGCTATATCTGGTGAAGTCGTCAATAAATGTGACAAAATATTTGTTTCCGGCACAAGAAGCTTTTGACATCGGGCCACACAAATCACTGTGTACAATCTGAAGTGGTTCAGAAGTGCGAGGGTCAGTTCTTGGTTTCCCAACCATAGTATTCATTTTGGCTTTAATACAAACTTCACATTCTTCCGGCTGCTCATCTATTTTGAAATCAAGTCCAATCAAACTTTCATTCTTAAGTGCTAGTTTCATATCCATGTAGTTCATATGACCCAGCCTTGAATGCCATTCAGATTTTTTAACAAAATTGACTTTTTCTTCTTTTGCGTTTATCACAGTCTTGGGAAAAATAGCATATAGACCATCTTCAGTTCTCTTCGCTTTTATCACAATACCATATTTTGGATTTTTGACTGTAGCTTCATCCTTTTTGAAGAGTACTGTATTACCAGCATCAGTTATCTTCCCTATTGATAGAAGATTCGTACACAGGTCTGGAATGAACAGTGTATTGTGAAGATATATTTCTTTATTTGTATTTAGTAAGAGGTCAACTCTTCCTTTTCCCAATATGTTTGTGTTGTGATCTTTAGAAGCTAATTTCAGTGTTTTATTCGTTTGTTCTATTTCCCTGAAATATTCTTTGTTATAGCACATATGGGATGTGCATCCACTGTTTAAAATCCATTGTTTCTGGAATGCTACATCTTTTGCTAATAATGCTAAGCTATTGAATTCCTTTTGGTTATTTTTATTCCCTTTATTGTTGGGATTGTTCTTTTTCTTATTTTTGTAATTTTTCCAGCAGTTCTTAGTCATATGCCCCTTTTTGTTACATATTTTGCAGTACAAATTTGTCTTTGCATAGAACGATTCTTGCTCGCTTGAGCTTGTACTCGACTGGGTTCCTTGAATGTTTTTTCGCGCTTGGAATTCCTCTATGATTTTTATTTTAAGTTCATCCGGTTTCGGAAGGTTATCTCGGGATTCAATTGCAACTCTAAAGGTTTCAAATTCTGAGGAAAGACTGTACAGCATCATAATCTATATAAATAAAAATGAATTGTTGTTCGTTAGTCTGATTAAAACTCGAGAATGGTTAGGCCGATATGGATAATTCTTTTTTTGTTTTGTTCGACAGAATACAGGGAAGGTTTAAAAACAAAAAAAATGGGGAAAAAAGGGTAGGGTAGGTGTAGGGTAAGTGTAGGGTAGATGTAGGGTAGGTGTAGGGTAGGTGTAGGGTAGGTGTAGGGTAGGTGTAGGGTAGGTGTAGGGTAGGTGTAGGGTAGGTGTAGGGTAGGTGTAGGGTAGGTGTAGGGTAGGTGTAGGGTAGGTGTAGGGTAGGTGTAGGGTAGGTGTAGTGTAGGGTAGGTGTAGGGTAGGTGTAGGGTAGGTGTAGGGTAGGTGTAGGGTAGGTGTAGGGTAGGTGTAGGGTAGGTGTAGGGTAGGTGTAGGGTAGGTGTAGGGTAGGTGTAGGGTAGGTGTAGGGTAGGTGTAGGGTAGGTGTAGGGTAGGTGTAGGGTAGGTGTAGGGTAGGTGTAGGGTAGGTGTAGGGTAGGTGTAGGGTAGGTGTAGGGTAGGTGTAGGGTAGGTGTAGGGTAGGTGTAGGGTAGGTGTAGGGTAGGTGTAGGGTAGGTGTAGGGTAGGTGTAGGGTAGGTGTAGGGTAGGTGTAGGGTAGGTGTAGGGTAGGTGTAGGGTAGGTGTAGGGTAGGTGTAGGGTAGGTGTAGGGTAGGTGTAGGGTAGGTGTAGGGTAGGTGTAGGGTAGGTGTAGGGTAGGTGTAGGGTAGGTGTAGGGTAGGTGTAGGGTAGGTGTAGGGTAGGTGTAGGGTAGGTGTAGGGTAGGTGTAGGGTAGGTGTAGGGTAGGTGTAGGGTAGGTGTAGGGTAGGTGTAGGGTAGGTGTAGGGTAGGTGTAGGGTAGGTGTAGGGTAGGTGTAGGGTAGGTGTAGGGTAGGTGTAGGGTAGGTGTAGGGTAGGTGTAGGGTAGGTGTAGGGTAGGTGTAGGGTAGGTGTAGGGTAGGTGTAGGGTAGGTGTAGGGTAGGTGTAGGGTAGGTGTAGGGTAGGTGTAGGGTAGGTGTAGGGTAGGTGTAGGGTAGGTGTAGGGTAGGTGTAGGGTAGGTGTAGGGTAGGTGTAGGGTAGGTGTAGGGTAGGTGTAGGGTAGGTGTAGGGTAGGTGTAGGGTAGGTGTAGGGTAGGTGTAGGGTAGGTGTAGGGTAGGTGTAGGGTAGGTGTAGGGTAGGTGTAGGGTAGGTGTAGGGTAGGTGTAGGGTAGGTGTAGGGTAGGTGTAGGGTAGGTGTAGGGTAGGTGTAGGGTAGGTGTAGGGTAGGTGTAGGGTAGGTGTAGGGTAGGTGTAGGGTAGGTGTAGGGTAGGTGTAGGGTAGGTGTAGGGTAGGTGTAGGGTAGGTGTAGGGTAGGTGTAGGGTAGGTGTAGGGTAGGTGTAGGGTAGGTGTAGGGTAGGTGTAGGGTAGGTGTAGGGTAGGTGTAGGGTAGGTGTAGGGTAGGTGTAGGGTAGGTGTAGGGTAGGTGTAGGGTAGGTGTAGGGTAGGTGAATGTTTGGTGTTTTTATGGCAAAACAAAGTTTGCCGGGTCAGCTAGTACTTAATAAATCTTCATGAACCGTGACATTCATTTCTTCCAGTTTGTCTACAACGTCTATAAAGTTGTTTAAATGTTCTCTGATGTCGTTTCCTCTGTCATATTTCGTAAGAATAAGTTGCTTCAGTAGTGTTGCTTTCCTTGCGGGACATTTACTGGCGTGCGTTTCGTTTAGCTTTTTCCAAATTTCATGAGCTGTTTTGCAGTTTTTTATTTGCTTGAGTTCAGACAGAGATATTATTAGAATTAAGTCACTGATTGCCATTAAGTTACCTTCAATATCCGAGTCATTTGATTTGGTCAAGTCTATTTCTTGTTCTACGTATTTCCATAGTTTTGCTTTTACTAGTATGGCTTTGGCCTGTAGTACCCATGTGTCATAATTTTCTTTATTCAGACTTTCGATTCTGTTTGTCATCTTGCCTTTTTATTTTAGATTATGTATTCAAAATAAATTAACCACGCTCTGCTACCATGTTAAGTTTTATATGGTTTTAACTGTTTCAAATAAATAAAGTTCACTGAATACTAATCGTATATTTTTATTAGGTAAGACAAAGATTGTTATATGACGTTACTAATGGTAACTGTCTAGAGGAAAGTTTCCATCAAAGAGGTACAAACAATCTTTTCAACTATAGTCCACACTAGAAAGAGAGGTCGGCTCACAGAAAGCGGGATGGAGATACGTAGGTATTTGCCTCAAGATTTTGTTCTAAGTGTGGCCTCCATCTTTACCTATAACTTCATGGATGCCACCGACACGTCGCGACAAATTTTGCCGCAGTTGCTCTGCAGTAATTGCCAAACTTGGTGGAGTCTATTGGAAACTCACAATTGATTGTTACCAGGATAATATACAGGTCATCTCTAATAGCCATGAATGGAGTCCTAAAATATCTGCAAACATATATCTGTATTTATCTGACAGCACAGTTCGAGCAGTATTGCCGTCGTTTGTGGTGCCAGCATTTGTCTTATTACATCAACCAGCAACCCCATCTGGCTCCTAATTTCGGCCTGGATACGCTCTTTTCGTTGTTGTACTATGCGGCTCTCTTCTGTTGTTATAGATTCGCCATTTCTGTACAGCTGGATCATTCTTATATCAGATGTGTAATAAAAACTCAAAAATACGTATCCACGCATGGAGTGGATTTATGCCATGTTAAAAAAAAATATTTTACAACGAAAGCGTGATCTAGGGTATTTCCAAAGTTTTATTATGGGCTATGGCATTGGCAACATTCTTAAGCTGTCAAAAGTAGGTCAAAGTCTGTGATTGCGATTGTTATTATTTTGTAGACATTTATTTTTCAAAAGTATCTGCTCTATTTTGGGTAAAACAATAAAAAGTAATCTGCGAAAGCTGCTACATATTATGATCAGTAATTTCAAGAGGAGAAAGAAGTTGTTTACCAAGAAAAACAACAATGTTTAGATGCAATGTCGGATTTTTTTAGGTTAGTATGACTCGGTAAAGGAGTAGTGATAAATTTAAAACCACTGCCACCTTACCACTGTGATCTCAACCCAACCCGATCGAGCTGATATGGAGCTTAGCGTATGATGTCAAAAAATACATTAATCTGCTAGCAAAAGAAACAGAATGCACACAAAAAAACCTCGTTTGGCCGAATAACTGCAGATTGGAAAAAAATTACGGACCATGTAATAAATGTGGAAAATAAATATAAACAAAGAGATCACATAAAAGAAAAAGTATTGGAAAAATTTAAAATAAGTGTACATGATGATGACTCCACTACTGATACAGATAAATCCTTAGAGGTTGAATTTTTGTACTCTGATTTTGAGTATGATGATTCAATAATTAATTAATTAATATTATGTACATACTAATCTACACACTCGTTTTTAACTCACATCAATGACAGTCAAGGCTCCGTCACACTACACCAAACGGAGTCAATAATACAAAAAATAAATTATAATAAATATAAAGAATACAAAGCATTTAACTAGAGGTATAGTTGGTGATACCACATTAAGATTTTTTGAATTTGCCGCTTTTTTCAGATCACACTTTCGTTGGCTAGACTCTAGTTTGTTTGGAATAACACAATTCGAAATTGTTGAAATTGCTTGCTGTTAACTTACAAAAAGGCCATCGCAATTGTGACGAGGTTCCAGTGATTGCATTTAAAACTTGTCCATCAAATACATTTAAAGTTAACTGACAAATAAATGTTATGGTGTGTGCTCTAGTTGTCTGTAAAGTTATAGGTGTTATGTTTAAATCTTTGATCTAATCTTCTATTAAAGTCTTGTCCATGAGAATACGGTCATTAGTTTCCTTCTTGTACTGGATGTGTATGAGGTGACAAAGCGGTATGATTGGGGTGTAGGATTGATCCAGATTGTGTCAATATCATCAACTTGGAAACGCACGGTACAAATGTGGTAGCGATCAGGCTATTTTCATTGATGGAAGGATCCTGAGTTGACACGTCAAAGTTCTGTCTATAAAATGACTGCCCAGTGCTACCGTCGAATCCCCAGGATCCTTCGAATACACAAGTCAATACTGTTATTAATTTGCGATCACAAAATTCAATAAAGCTCTCTTCACTGCTTTGCACAATCCTTTGAAGAGTATGTGTCAGCAAACCTTTTAAAGATACTGATGCTTCAATAGTTGACACTTTTAGCTCTTCTGCAGGATAGCATGCTTTTCTTGAAAGAAGCACTTGGTAATATGGTGGATAAACAGAATACCTTCGACTATTAAGGTCTTGCTGTCTGTCTTTATAGGTCTCTATACTAAATTGTCTGTCTATAATAACTCCCAAAGCTTCTTCGGCAGTTTAGGGCTTTGAAGTAAGATTTTTCTTAACTTTAAATGATTTAATTACTGCTTCCAAGTCTTTTGTATCTCTAGGTGTCAATTTATTTTCAGCAGATAATGTTGAAGCTTTTATAATTTTTGCTGGTGATTGAGTCAAAACAGATACCTGCAGGTGTTTTCTAGATCTCAATTTCTGCCTGTAACCCAAACTTCTACTTTGAATGTCTGAAGTTCCGGGTTCCGAAGAAAGAGTAGATAGCTCTGTACTTGTAATAGCGCCACTTGGTTCACCTAATGGGCTAATATCAGGTTTGTGAGCAATGGATATAATGCTCAACGGGCGATCACCATGGAAATTGATTTTTAAATCGTCGGGAAGATCCTCAAGAAAAGACTTTTCTAAATATATTTTATGTCTTTTCTTGAAAAAATTTTTGTTGCTTTTGCAATTCCTGAACATTTTCATTGTGTTTGAGAGGAAGAAGCTGATTTTATCAATAAGTCGATTCCTGTCAACAGATGACAGCGGTTTTAAATTATGCCCTATTTCCCTAAGAACTATATTAAGTAAGTCCGAGTAAGATAAATCTTCAGGAGATCCATTTTTTTTATGTTTCTTGCTTTCTTTGGAAAAACATTCATAAATATGTAGCCGACTGTGCCTTCGTTCCGAAGTTTGTGAGGTACCGGCACTACCGGTACCGGCTGTGTCGCTTTCCACAGCTTCACTTATCTCCACTCGTCTAGCAACTTGAGGGTTGGCGCCCTCATGCCATTGACCTTGCAATAAGTCCTCCGGTCGGGGCCCGGGCGGAAATCCCCCAGCAGTTTGGGTAAGCCCCTGCTGAGGCGAAGTAGCACCAGGGCTTTTTAACGGCTCCATGATGCCTCGCCTCTATCCGTCCAGATCACGTGAACCACACACAAAACACCGAATCACAGGTTATTTGACAAAATAATGGTCAGGCACCTCCCACCCGCGAGTTATTTATACTTATTAATCAAAGTGATTTATCACAATCACTGTTCGTCCACAACTAAGTACCTACCTAGACATAACATTTACATTTTCGATTTTTAATACGTCCGAACACAAATTACACCGTCGTAAAAACTTAAGTCGTTATTTCTGAATCTTAATAAAAGGCCGACGTCCGTATAATTTAATTTCGCATAATTCAACACAAACACACGAGCTTTCCGTATATATTTATAATAATAAGCACAGACTACTTAGAGATAATAATAAGTTCTCTGTGACACGAGCAAGGAATATAGTACTCTCTGACACGAGCGATACGTAGTATCTCTTAGTAGTCTGTGCACGAGCGTTTACTTCAAACGCAAACAAAACAAGCCGGCAGTGCGGCAGTGCAAAGACCTAGGCTTGTTGAAAAATATCGATATATCGATATTATTTTTTCAATATATCTATATTTTTGAGCGATATTTAATAGTTCGATGTATCGATATAAAATTCTAAGTATCGAAAAGGTATAAAAACCGATATTTTTTTCAGACCAATAAACATTTATAAGTTTTAAGATTAAAAAATCCCAAAAAGAAAATACTTTTTTTATACTAACATCTTTTAACAAATTATATTTTATGTATTATTATAGTAGTATATTTTAATATTTATCTAGAAATGTAAGATGATTGAATTACATTAGACCAAATAAATTAGTTTTTAGAGCACGAATATTCTCTGTCAAATCATACCGATATATCGGTATCATACCGATACATCGATACGATATATCGATACTTTATTGCATTTCCGACATCCCTACAAAGACCAAAGAGTAAGCCTGAGTAAATAGTGTTAACACACGTTCGAATTTGGTACGGCCGGACCGACTCCGCCCACAAATGCTTTCTCGCTTACACAGGCTTGTTTGGACCGAGACGGAATCAATTAAATAATAATAATGTCCGCGGACCACTCTACACACGCTCGGATATGGTCTGGGCCGGACTAACCCCGCCCACAAATCCGTGGTCCGGCCGTACCAAATTCGAACGTGTGTTAACACTATAATAAGGTGGAAACATACTATTGAAACCACGCGACACCACCCGACGCGAACCATGCACATATACAACACCCCACGTGATGCTACAACTATTTATCTATACCTTCATGGCTAGTATGGCTAGAACACGCTTCTTTCGCATAGGGTTGCCATCTAACCGGGTTTCCCCGGATTTGTGCTACTTTAGAAGGCGGGCGGGCGGGGTTTAATTTGTAGTTCGGGTCTTCAAATCAACAACAGCAATTTTTCACCAACTTCTCCATCAATTGTTGACGGATTTTAAAAATTATTTTTTGCTTGGATGGTTATGTACCTGAAATAATGAGAAAACCTGTAGTATTCAGGTTTTAATAAACATAAAATTTGACACTATATGACATTACATACGGAGAAAACTTGAATGACAGTGACATGGCTAGCAGGAGTAAAGTTATAGGTTGGCAAGGTAGGAGGTTGCAACTCTAAGCAAATAGGTCATATCACGTCATTCTCCTACACTATAGTCTTGAAGAAGAACTGGAGGTGAAGCTTCTATGCGTGGTGGAGTGGTGCTAGAAGCAGGAATCCGTTGCGTAGTATCTTGTACAGGGGAAGGCTGTGGCGAACCAGGAGAGTGATTGTTTGTTGTTTGAGACTGCACAGGTGTACTAGAGGGGGCAGAGTTGGTGGGTTCTTCTGCACGAATCTGTGAGCTTGGTGGGGTCATATATTCTTCTTCTATCATGGTCCCCGTCTTTAATTCTTCTAGTCTTTCGCCGGTATTCTCTCCGATAAGGGCGAGGTGTCGATTTGATACCGTTGTCTCTCGTCCATCTTGTAATCGTACAAACGAGTAGTCGGGGTTTGACTGTATTAGTTCGACCTCCTCTACCAAGGGCTGATATTTGTTCTTACGATCGAATCTTTTCATTAGCACTTGACCTGAACTTGTGAGCCACGTTGGTATCGTATTCCCATTGGGAGATTGGCGAGTGTGCATGAACATTCTTTTATGCGGAGTAGGTACAGTTTGTCGCAGTACACGGCAAAGAGCGAATCGAGTGCAGGGCCACTGACAAGTATTGTTCCCAGTGTTCAATCGGTGCATTATGAGTTCCACAAGCTAATTGTACTGCTTTCCATACAGTTGAGTTCAATTTTTCGACCTGACCGTTACATTGTGGATTGTATGCAGTGGTGTTGCTTGTAGCTACCCCTTTAGAGTGCAGGTAATCTCTAAGATCAGTTGACAGGAATTGAGTGCCGCGGTCTGAATGTATGCGAGCATGCCAAAGATCATGAACAGGCTGTTTAGATGCTTGATCACGGTTTTAGCACTCATATCGCTGCACGGGAAGGCGAAAGGAAATCGAGAGTATTCGTCTATAACCGTAAGAATGTATTTGTTATTAGACTTCGATGGGAGAGGGCCTTTGAAATCTACGCTTAAGCGTTCTAATGCTGACGTCGCCTTTATGAGTTTCGGTGTGGGAGTTCATCATCATCATTTCAGCCGAAAGACGTCCACTGCTGGACATAGGCCTCCCCCAGGCGTCGCCACATATACCGATCCCGTGCGTCTCGCATCCAGCGTCTTCCCGCAACCTTAACCAGGTCATCTGTCCACCTAGTGGGAGGCCTTCCAACGTATCGTCTTCCGGTTCGCGGTCGCCATTCCAAAACTTTTCGGCCCCATCGGCCATCCGTTCACTTAAGTTTGGCAGTTCAAAGACAAAGATATTTTATTTCAAGTAGGCCACCAAGCGGCACTTTTGAACGTTAGGTACATTAAAATTTACAAGTTATAAAAGTTGATTATACCGTGCATTTGGAAAGTAGCTTGTTATGGAGATGAATGCACAAGAAACTCCATACTTACTCTTTAAAAAAAAAAGTTTTTTTTACAATATTTAGTTACTTAAGTACATTCATTAATAAATTCATATATGTGAGGACAATGCACCCAGAATAGCACTACACACTATACTACGTACAGGCATAAAGTAATAAAAGTACTCACACATGCACTGTGCAGTTATATAATTGAAGCTAGAAAAAAAGCATTAACATCCGAAGCAGTTAAGTTATGACCAATCCCAACTGACGGCGTCCGTTCACGAACATGACGCATGAATTGGCACCACCCAGCTCTACCATCATGAAGGGAACCAGATGAACCAACACACACGCCACCATCAGAGAGACATTTGAGAACTTTTGCAAACTGTACTACTGATATCGATATCTGAAAACCGTTTTCGATATCGATATGAAAACACATACCGTTTGCGCAAAAAACCGAAAACACCCTTCTCTAGTTTGTTTACGCAGAAACCTGTGGCGCCATCTGAGCGCAGCTTTGCGGATAGTTCCCTATTGATAGTACTAATTGAGATCTCAAAAAGCTTCATTATAATATACAACTACAACATACAAAGTTTGCCAACATCGTTGGTTTATATGTCTGCCGTCCGTTTACTAAAAGGCCGTTAAGTGACATTTTGTCAAATTTGAGTTATATATACTACGTAAAAGAGCAAGTTTTCCTCTATCAATCAGTCTGGGTCATATTTATCTAACTTCATTTTACGCTAAAATCTGGAGACTACACACACGGCTAACTACATCATTTTTGAGATCGTTCAACACTTAAATACGGTTATGTCACTTTATAACACTATAATACGGCTACACGCTTTTAACCGTATATTTAAAATTTATATTAATCCACTATACAATCTTAGAAAACGGTTACATGATGCTGCAACAGTATTAAACCGTTACATCACTATAAACGCATTTTAATTATTTATATTAATACAAGGCGCATTAGCATTTACGACACCTAAAAGACAGTTTTCTTCAATTACCACTCTACAAAACCGTTATCCACACTTAACTGGCTAGTCATTGGAGAGCCAGCGTGATTTTGGAGCTTATACAAATCTAAAAGACAGTGACCGTTATTTAGGTGTGATTGTTTCAAATAATTATGTTAACGAATACAATACAAAAAACGGTTAAGTGACATTGCAACGCTAAAATACGTCTATGTACCTACCTTCGCGGAATTGCGAGTGCCGAAAAAATGTTCCAAAAAATGTTTAATTAGTTACTACGGATACAAGAGAATCTATAAACAAAAAAATTTGAGATTAATCTTTGAAAGAATGAAGAGTATTTTTTACAACAAAGAACTTCCGTAACAATACCAAAACGAAAAATTACATCCAAACCCTCAAAAAAGAGCACCAAGAATCACGATTTACATAAAAAATCTAAATGGAACAAGTGATGAAGTCTGCAAAAGTATTTTTTTAACAACATTAGGTTTTCACAAAAATAACGACACCGTATTGTGCAATTCTCTGAAGAAAGCTCCAGTTGACAGTTGAGGATTCAAATTACACATTAAGACAGCTCCTAAGGCATATCATAAAAAATTCGCGCGCATTTTTTAGTACTATTTTAGCGTGTTTTTTTTTTCCGCAATGCGTGCAGCTTCATTAATTTCCAAAGGTCGCAGAATGGGCGGGAAAAAAATCGCGCGAATAAGAATCGCAGTGCGTGCTATCCCTAAGGATCGCAGGCTACTTACACAGAGCACGTGGCATTATTCCACCCTCTAGAGCCCCACTATCGCCGTCAACATGCTCCACTTAGGTGATATAAATTATTAGCATGCGATGCATCGGTCACTATGACGCATAAAGATTTTTGCGAGAAATAGCCATCGCAGATTAGAAGGTGTCTTATGAATTTTACAGGGAGCATGTAAAGAGCATGAATATATATTTTACTAAACTTGGTAATAAGGAGTGCGAAGTTTGTGAAGTGTACAAGTTTTAAACATGCCAAAGATACAGGTCATGATGAAAAACAAATAGTTCCAGATAACTGTGAGGCTTGCAATTTTTATATATGTCATAAACAGAAATATAATAAAGTGCGCAATGTGTATGAGTCTCAAAAAAAAATTACAAAATTGTGAAAATATATTACAGTGTTGATTTACAGATTGCATTGTTGATGAAAATACAAAAATCGCTATATGTATGCCTATAATATTTGACGAGTTCCCTCGATTTCTATAGGATCCCATCATCAGATTCTGACTTGGTGACAATGAAACCAAATCGGGAGATTGAAATGATTGTTCATCTGTCACTTACTCGATCTCAAATTGATACCGCTCTAAGAGCTTATGGTCACCCCCCAGATCTAATTTGTAATATTGGATCTTGAAGACTGTTAAATGCCAATCCCTTTTTTTATATAAATTATTTGATTTACATTTAATTATGTACAAGGAAATTTATAATGTTGATTTGGTTCCGAAGTAGCTAATTATATTATAATATTTAGGTCAATGGTTGACAAGCTGGTAAACACAACAATATTAAGACATTATTATAAAAAAATATAAACAAACAAACTCTTGTACTCCTGGACACGGCGCGTATTGTTAGGAGATTCCTCTCTCAGGAGCCCTGACCACCGGTAGCTTGGACCCTGTTCCAATTTTTTTATATTTTTAAATGTTTTTTTATTTTATTTATAAGCTAATATTTAAAAATTTAAAAAAATATGTACATAAATTGAATAAAGGATATAATAGTATATATAGATACTGCCATAATGATAGCAGCTGCATTGGTGCGTCACTATTGTCAGTGGCGTCTCTAACTAGGTACGGCATATTATGCGCACACTTAATAAACACTATTTACATGTATTATATATTTTGCTGTCACAGGCGCCACCATACAATGCCGCTACGTTAACTAATAAATATAATTTTTATTAAAAATAAATTACTTGGTTATTGTTTTAGACTTGATTTCTGTTATTATGTAGGTACCTACCACAAAGGCTTGTGAGCACTTTTTCAATTTAATAATTATTTTCATTTCCATTTTTGATTACACACATTTAAAAGAAAAAAATAATGCTTTATTTTAATTACCTAACTGTCACACATGACACGCATACACTTAAAAAGCACAAAAATCTAGCCAAAAATCTATCACATAGTTGTCCATTTGACTTTACAGCAATACGGGTTAGCCAGTAATTCCTAAACTAAAAGACAGTTATTGTGCGCAGATTATTCAAAAACTGTATTTTAGTTAATAAATCTGTATAATATTAGTATCTCTAAACAATAACATAGACAGTTAAAGTCTAATAACGTTTTTTCACAAGTGCAGTTCATTGAGTTTCAATTAGTTTACTATTCAAAAAGAAGGTTAAGTGATTTAACCGTTATTTAGCTTTGAAATTACATTAAACTGTGATTCTAAAGTAAAACTATAGCGGTTACAATTCCATTACAACTCTATAACACGGCTGTATTGCAGCCAACCGTTTTTTTGTATTGTAAGAGGTCCCTTAGTGGAATAGATAAACAACACAAAAACACAAAACCTTAATTTAAAACAATATTATTTCACTTAGCAATCATTAAAACCCATAGAATGAAAGCTTAACAGCTATCAAGTATTTTGGTCTATTAAACATAGCTGTATGTCTAATCAATTTCTAGGGACATTATTTCCCACCTTTTAGACCTTAGCTCAAAATCAGGTTTATTCACTTAACGGCCTTTAAGTAAACGGACGGCAGATGTAAACACTATTCATCAGTATTTCTGTATTCTCAAGAAAGACAGTTCGGTTCAGTGGATAGCATAGATAAGTGTATACAAATAATAATAATCTTAAATCATAAAACACTCAGCTTTCAATCTAGGGATGCCGACGGCTCCAACCCCGATACGAACTCTCCTTGATAAACACGGCCTTTTACTGAAATGAAATGAAATAATTTATTTGCTAAATGTAGGTATACAGATTAGATGTTGTTTTTTTTGTAGAGCAGTCCCGATACATTTTACCTCAAGGCATGCAAAATTGTTTAATTTAATAAAAAATACATTAAAGAATATTAAGGTAATCATAAAAATCGCTATTTAAATAAAATAATTTAAAAAAAAAACGTATAAAAACAATAATAATCAAATAAAACAATGAAATTTAAACACAATAGTTATGAATGTAGCCAAGATGAATATATAATGTCAAAATATCAATAAAATGTCTTAGAATAAGCATGTCGAATCAACGTAAAATTAAATAATAAGAGTGTCAAAAAATTAATCAAATGTCAAGTAAAATAAATATTAGTCATAACTGTATAAAATTAGTCAAATGTCAAAAATAGCAAAAAAAAAATACATTTTAAAAGATTTTACCATAAAATTTGAATAAAATACAAAATGTCAAAAAAATAATTACAATGTAAACTATAAAGTTTTATCATTGAGAAATTCACAAATTGAGTACTAACATTTATCAATTAAAAAGACTGACAATTTCTTTTTAAAAAGTGGAATGGACTCGTTTTTAATTTCATCGGGTATTTTATTAAAGATAATTGGGCACATACATATAACACTTTTCCTTAATAATGCAGTGTTATGACCAGTAACACGTAGCATGTTTGTATACTGCCTTCTAACTGGTCGTGTTCTATTGTCAGACAATTTATCAAAAAGATGCATATTAGATTTTACAAAAACACTAAACTTAAGCTAAACACAACAAGACAAATACTGGTTCTTACCGCGCCAATACTGATTTCGATTTGACAGGTACGCGCAGCGATGACTCATCGATGTTGCCGTTGCATAAAATTATTGTTGTAATGTTGCTATGTCTGATTATTGTTGTATTTACATTCGCGGCTTACATCTTCAGTAAGTTCGCGACAGCGGTATCCACATCCGTCAACCGACGACCCCACTGCAACCCTGAGTCCAGCGTGATCCCCAGGAAAACCGTTTTATCGACGAATTCTAGCTTCTCCTTGTTTAACACAATGTCACAATCAGTACTTTTGACATTCGGCAATGAAAATTTTACGCACTATGTTTTTTTACCATTTAAAACTAAATTATTGGCAGTGAACCAATCCTGAACCTGCCGTAGCGCGTTATTTACGTCGTCAACCTGTCAAGTACGTCTATTTATTTAAAAAAATAAAGATGTGTCATCAGCAAATAACACCATGTTTAGTTTGTTTTTCAATAAACGAGGTAAATCGTTGATGTATACTAAAAATAATAAAGGACCTAAAATTGAGCCCTGGGGTACCCCCATTTTCACGTTTAACTCGGACGAGTTCACACCGTTTATTTGAACTAATTGCTGTCTATCACTCAAATAAGATTTAACAAACTTAATGCTGATTGACCTAGCCCGTAATTCTTCGGGCTATGTCGGTAACCCTGGTTCTCTTGCGGATCGAACATTTCTGATTCGATCACGCAAGGAAACTCCGAGCATAGCCCTCTCTAATGCCCTTTGAGTGACTGTAAGCTTTCTTATGAGGCCCATTGTATGCGACCACGTCTCTGAGCCATATGTCATCACTGGCAACACACACTGGTCATAGACTTTCGTCTTGAGACACTGTGGTAAGTTGGACGAGAAGATACCGCGCAACTTCCCGAACGTGTGTGTGAAGTGAGTTTTGAAACCATGTATGGCTCTGGAGATATCCTCATACATGGTCTCTACCTCGTCGTCGGGGTGTGCCGAGGTTGGGGCGTAGACCTGTATGACCTTCAGCGAATATCTTGAGGATATTCTGAGTATAAGGCACGCCACCCTGGTCGACACACTCTCGATCTTCACCACGTTGTTCACAAGGGACTTGTGGACGATAAACCCGACACCACCCTGGGACTGCCGGTCACCCTCTCGGAAATAGAGCAGGTTACCGGATTTGAGGATTATCGAGTCCTCCCCCTCTCTTTGGAATTCAGATAAAACCCTATAATACTCCATCGCAACCTGCTCAATTCCTCTTCGAGTTCGGTGATCTTCTCGTCGGTCCGAAGTGTGCGCGTGTTGTACGTTGCCAGGTACGGTCGTCGGTAATTCTTTGGGTAACCGGATCTCGTCCGGAGATTCTTGGCACCCCTTGGCATTTTTTTTTTTTTTTTTTTCTGGGTGGAAAATCCTCATTGAATGTCCTCCGCCATGGGGTGGCGGAGGGGTCTGTCAGACTCCTAATGACTAAAAACCACCCCGGTGTTCCATCTCACACCTAAGCTGGGGGTCGCGGGAACAACGATACTGCCGCAACCCCCGACTAGTGCCGGCCCGCCTTTGCGGGCCTCGATCTCGAGTTCGCGGGGGAAGTCTAACACCTCACTCCCCCCGAGTGAGGTGTTAGACTTCCCCCGCGACGTCTAAGAGGGGCGCGCGTGGAACACAACGCGCCGCCACCTCGGGTCCTGATGTGTGGCGACGGACGTCCCCGAGTCCGTCGCCCCTGGACCCATTTAGGGGGGCTGGAAGATGGCGTTGTCCGCCCTCCGCCGACGCCCGGCGCGTCTGCTGCGGATCGGGTGAGCAGATGAAATCTCCCTCTCCGTAGCCTCCTTCTGCGAGACGACTGTTTCACAGAAGGATACCACCGCGTTCCAGGACTCCTCGCTGCCGACCATAGACTCTACTACGGCCGGCAGCGACAGGTCACTGCCTACTTCTGAGATGAGGGGTGCCCCTTGCCATGCCGTAACCTCGACCGCTACCGTAGTCGAAGGTAGGCAGGCTGCCGGGCACTAGGGGCAATTTTTATTTGTGCTTTTCATGGGGGGGGTTTTGCCATAATCGCCACGCTTGGCAGGCGGGTTGGCGATCGCAGTATGGTTGTCGTAGAAGCACAGAGAACGCTGCTGCCCATTCTCTGGTTTGTCCCTTAGTAGCCTCTTACGACACCCACGGGAAGACATGGGATGGTGAAATTCTTTACGTCCGGCACATACGGAACGTGTGGGAGTTGGGTTGTTGAAATACCTCGGTTTGACCTCAGCACACAGACGGCAATTCCCCGTCATCGTCCTGACTTCGTCGATTAAATAGGGAAGGTTCTTACTCTTCAGCCAGTGGTACATTCTTGCCACTCCAGGATGACAAAGTGATGCGTGAAGAGATTGGAGTTTAGATGGGGTATTCGTGGTGCAAGCACATATGCGCGATAGGGCCATCCGCAGCTTTATTGTCCTGCCCGGGTCTGTCATAATTATATGGCGCTAACTCAAGGCGCCACCTTTGGATATTTTCATTTTTGATTTTACTGGCGTGTTTGGCATGACCATAAATGAAACTGATCTTTGATCCGTTATAAGAGTGAAGTGTTTCCCGATAAGGAAATGCCTCCACTTTTTTAGCGATTCTACGATGGCGTACGCTTCTTTTTCAACGGCCGAATGATTGAGTTCACTGTGATTTAAGGTTCTTGAGAAGAAGGCCACAGGTCGTGAATCTTGGGTCAGTGTAGCAGCAATTGTGTGTTCGGATGCATCTGTTTCAACGGTGAAGGGCATATTATCATCAATAGCATGATCGGAGGAGTTGGCGATTCTGAATTTTAAACCTTCGAAGCAATCTTTAGCTTCTTTACTTAGGGGAAAGGAGTCAGCTTGAGCCAGAATATGGATTTTTCGGAGAAGTTAGGGATCCATTTGGAGTAGAGGGCGAACATGCCCAATGTCCTTCTATGAGACACTAGATCATTTGGCGGTGGCATTTTAAGAAAGGGCTATAGTCGGTCAATATCAGGCTTGATGACGTGGTCTTGTATAGTATACCCAAGTAAATTGATGATGCGTTGGCTGAATTTGCTTTTAGTATTGTTGATCGTCAGACCGTATTTATCAGCAGCCCGTAAAAATCGTTCCAAATTTATGTCATGCTCTTGTTGGGTGTTGCCACAAACGGTTATATCATCAAGGTAAGCGTAGGCACCGGAGAGATTTTCTTTCCCGATGAGCCAATCGACGGTTCTTTGGAAACTGGCCACCCCGTTAGTTACGCCAAATGGAATGCGGCGAAATTGATACAAGTTACCACAAGCTTCAAATGCTTTGAAAGGTTTCTCGTGGGAGAGGATGGGGACCTGATGATAGGCGCTTTGGAGATCGATGATACTGAAGACCGCATACTTAGAGACTTTTGTTACCATTTCTTCCATGTTAGGTAGTGGGTATGCGTCTAGCTGAGTGTACCTATTGACGGTTTGGGAGTAGTCAATTACTAAACGCTTTTTGTGATTTGCATTTTTATTCACGAGTACTTGTGCCCTCCAGGGAGAATGGCTCTCTTCGATGATGCCGTCTTCTAGCAGTTTCTTTACTTCATCCGCAATGAATGTCTGGTCCTCAGGGCTGTGTCTACGGGATCGAATTGCTATGGGCTTGCAGTCAGGGGACACATTGGCAAAGAGCGGTACAGCAGGTACTGAGGCCTCAGCAACGCTGCATACTTTGAACGCGTCTTTAGGGCCACCAAATGCAAACTCCAAAGTCGAATGGAGCGCCAGCACATCATGGCCTATATATCGCCAGCACATCAGGTCGGCGCAAAGGTTCTTGATTATCAATAAATTGATCTTTTCTTAACAGTGGTCACCTAAATGTTCGTTCTGACAGGTTGAACCGCTGACTTGCGAAGTATGAGATAGAGAAGCCATTGAGACTGTCTGGGTGCAAGGGCTTCGCTTCAGACGGCAGAGGTTGGCGAAGTCTTCATTGATGAAGCTTATTGAACTCCCAGTATCAACTACAGCTTGAGCTTTGATGCCTTTGATGACAGCGGGAATTAAGGCCTTTCAAAGAGAGGCTGGCGTAGCAGCAATGATGGCAGAGCAATGTTCACATTCTTCTGGAGAGGTAATTGATGCACTAGTGTTGGGCTTCGATGGGCATTCCTTACTAAAGTGACCTTTCTTGTTGCAGTTTTTGCAGACATTGTCTCTTGCTGGGCATTTCGTCCTGGCATGCAATGATCCACCACAGTACCAGCATTTGCGAGTGGAGGAGGAGTTGGCGACATTTGATATCGTAGCGGCAGTTGTAGTAACAGTTTCGGGAGCAGAGTTGTTGTTTCGCGTTTCAGTCATAGAGGCACGGCATTGATAATGGGGTTGATAAAGGTTTGTGAATTTGTTTCCGCCATTTCCATTGACAGGGCTGTATTGTAAGCTTGATCCAGTGTTAATGATAAGCTCTCTAGAAATCTCAAGCGTGCTTTGGCGGACGTCATGCCTGCGATAAATGCGCCGCGGATCGTGTTGTTTTTGTTAGTTTCGGCATCAACGCTGGTGAAATCGCAGTCTTTTGCGAGTTGTTTGAGGGATTGCATGTATATATCTATTTACTTCTAGACAAGCGTGTTTCACCGTAGACAGATCATCGCTTACCATCAGGCGAGATAGTGGTCAAACGGGAGCATACTGATTTAAAAAAAAACATCACCTAGGTGGGCCCGTTTTTAGACGTTGTGTGCCGCTGATACCGGCAGGCGGTTTAATTTTCATGTAACAACAACAAAATCCTCTTCTTAGTCCGCATTATTATGCAACTTCGGAACCCTATTACTGCGCGTGGCCCGACACGCACTTGGCTGGTTTTTTTATATATTTTCACATTTTTTTATAGTACGTATGAAAATTTCAATAAAACAACAGTAAATGATGGTAGTATAACTTTTAATAAACATTTAATATTTGGCATGTAGAAAATCTTTTTAACACGCTTTTATTAGCTTGGTATGTATCTATGTATCAATGTAACGGAATCTTTGAACGTGATTTTCACCCACTTCAAAACGTCGGATTGATTTGAAACTTTGCACACCTATCAACCCAATGAGGTAAGATAACTATGGAGACGGCATATTCTACTATATGAAGAATAGTTATACAAATATTTAATATCGACACATGCATGTCAAAAAGCGTTTTGTCTCTTTTTAACTAACCAAGAGCTGCATATGAAAAGAGAGACATCTAAATGTTTGTCAAGGACTAAACTTGGTAACACTTTTGAGTGACGTCAAAATCATGTCTATGCGTGACCGGTCGCCATGTTAATTGCCGAGTAAAATTGGTAGTTGTGTGCCGTATATGTACGTTTATCTGTGTAGTTGTGCTGTCAAACAGTTGCAAATGGCCTACCTCATTGGCAAATGGGCAGCCATCTTAATTGCCCGATTTATGTAGGTAAGCACGCTAATTTCGTAGGTATGGCAAGTCCATAGGTTTATAAGTCAGTGTATCAACCTATCAAGGACCGATGACAATGCAATAATTTAGTCAAAGTCAAAGTACTTTTGAAAGTCAAACAAAAATTAAAATTTGCAAGTAATAAAAGTTGATTCTACCGTGCGCGTTTAATTTGTTTGTCCCATTAGCCTTACCAAGATCTTCAGGATTAGCGACTTTTTAATTCAATTTACCATTAAAGCGTGTTTTTTAGTTTTTAGAACTACAATTTATTTTATTATAATAATTAGCAAGAAGTGAATTTTTTAACCTTGGTTAAAACAACTCTTCTAAAGTATAAGAAAATACCTGTGACATGACATGTAACATTTCCAATTACGAATTTGTAGGCAGATGAGGATGACAGCTGAACCCAGATATTTTACAAACTTAGATTTTATACCAAAAACTGTACTTAATAACATATTATACAAAAAACATAAAATATCAAATAAACTTTGAGAAATTTGCCCTGAGAAAGTAGCTTTTTTCTGTTTTTAGCTCGTGAAACTTGTAGGGGCTCTTAAATACAAACTAAAAAATAAAGTATTAAAAGAGATTTTTGAATTGAGTAGGTATTAAAATATTTGAAAAGGTCGTATATTTGCGTTGCCAAAAAGGTCGTATGAATACGATTTATTTAAATCGTACGGTTGGCAACACTGAGCGGATGAAATCTCCCTCTCCGCAGCCTCCTTCTACGAGACGACTGTTTCGCAGAAGGATACCACCGCGTCCCAGTCCCAGGACTCTTTGCTGCCGACCATAGACACGACTACGGCTGGCAGTGAACTGCCTACTTCTGAGATGAGGGCACGGCGTGGCTCCTCCCAAGCGGCACACTCTGCCAGCGTATGCCGCACCGAGTCCTCCCGGCAGACGACGCAGTGGTGACACCGGGCGTCCGGCTCCCTGTTTATGCTACACAGGTACTTCCCGAAGCAACCATGCCCCGAGAGCACCTGCGTCACCCGAAACGACAGAGAGCCGTGCCTCCTCCCTAGCCAGCGCTCGAGCACCGGCTGGACCGCCTCGATGGTGACGAGGCCGGCAGTAGGGTGTAAAAACCTGTCCCGCCATTCCGCCACCAGGACCTCGTGGAGCTGAGACCGACGCAACTCCATATGTCGCTGCAACGGCCCTTCGCCCCGCACCCGCATTTCCTCGCGCCACCGATATAGTGGCGCGAGAACCTTGTGAGCTAACCTAACATACATATCCTTATAATCGAAATCTCAATCGAAATCTATAAAAGATGAATTTCATGCCTGTGATAACATGATGGACAAGGTTATACTTATACTAACTCATCTTGGTCAGTATGTATAATAATGCAAGTGAACTTCGTTTTCTATACTGGAACGCTGATGGGCTCCGTTCTAAACTTTCTGAATTTTTAGATTTAACCAGCGAATATTGTGTTGACATTGTATCAATATGTGAAACAAGACTGAGTGAAAACTGTACGTTAGATACGTCTGGATATACTTGTTACCGAAGTGATAAGGGATCGAATGGTCGAGAACGGTCAGGGGGTCGCTATCTTAGTAAAGAATGATATTCCTAATACATCAATATTTATTCCTCCCACGTATAACCTTGAATGTGTAGGAATCCGCCTAACGTCACCTGAGAGCATAGCAATTATCGTGTCCGCCTATAATTCACCAAATCTTCCTTTGGCTTCCAGTGGTTTGGATATATTATTCGATTTAGGGACAAAAGTATTAATCATGGGTGACCTAAACGCCAAACATGAGTACTGGCGATGTGATCAAAACAACTCCCGCGGTACGGTACTGTTTGATCATATGGTACTCCACGATTACCAAGTCTATGGACCTTCATCTCCAACACTGGTGCATTACAATCACGCACATACTCCTTCTACACCGGATTTACTGCTCAGCAAAAATGTCACGTCCGTGTCTGAACTTCGCACTCTGCCAGCATTATCATCCAATCACCTTCCAGTGTTTTTTTCGGTGGGTGGTGACTTTACCCGTCATAGTTATAAACAGTTTAGATATTCTGAAGCAAATTGGGATGAGTACAGCAGCCGAATTGCGTAAGTATATTATCCAAAGCAAAATAATCGATTCTTTCCCAAAACCGACTTTACGTAGTGCATATTGATACGAAAAGTCGTTTTTGGGAAGGAATCGATTCTTTTGCTTTGGATAATATACTTACGCAATTCGGCTGCAGGTCTTATTTGGATAAAAATATCTCATTAACATCTACTACTTATAATTCTATAAGTAGTATTGATACAGCAGTTGACCAACTTCAAATTGCCATTTTAATGAGTCGCAAAATAAACATTCCATCGGGCCCTTCATGTATCAAGCTCTACACCTTGCCAAGACGCGTCAAAGTCTTAATTTCTACTAAAAACAAACTTAGAAAAATGGCTGCAAAAGAAACAAATCCTAAAACTAAAATGCAAATAAACAAAGATATAAACATTCTTAAAACTAAAATAAAATACCAAATCCAAATATATAATGACAAAATATGGAATGACAAACTTGCCCAAATTGATAATCCATCTACCGATATCTGGCGGATTGTTAAATCCTTGACCTATACGCCGTCAGTGATTCCTCCTTTAAAGTATGAAAGTGGCCAGTTGACTGCATCCCCAGCTGAACAATGCGAGGTTCTTGCTGACACTTTTCATAATAATATGAGTCTGACTATAAACTGGCCTAGTGACAATATTACGGAGGCTGCCGTAAATGAGTCATCAAATAAACTTGATAACGTTAAAGATTTTATTCCTCCAAATCTCGTGCGTCCAAGAGAGGTAATCAAATCAATTCGGAAACTCAAAAGTCGTAAGTCTCCGGGTGTCGATGGTATACACAACTGCTTACTAAAAAATCTTTCACGTAAATGCTTAGTATTTCTAACAAAAGTTTTTAATGGTTGTCTGGCAATTGGCTACTTTCCTTCTGCTTGGAAAAGAGCCAAAATAATAACATTTAAGAAACCAGGCAAAGATGAAGTTACTCCAACTAGCTATCGACCTATAAGTCTACTCCCATCATTGGGAAAATTATTTGAGGGAATAATATCGTCGCGCTTAGCTAAAGCCACTAACCACCTGCTGTTGCCTGAGCAGTTCGGGTTCAGAAAGACTCATTCTACAGCACAGCAACTGGCCAGGGTCGCTGAGCACGTTACGCACAACCTTAACATGGGTAAATCTACGGGTATGATGTTGCTTGATGTAGAAAAAGCTTTTGATGCCGTTTGGCATGCAGGTCTTTTACACAAGCTCTTAATGTATGATGTACCTATTGGACTTGTTAAAGTTATCCAGGCGTATTTGACTGATAGGTCATTCTGCGTACATATCGGCGATACTATATCCCAACCTAGACCTATACCTGCAGGGGTGCCACAAGGCTCCTTGCTGGGTCCTCATTTATTCATAAATGACATGCCCAAGCAAGCTCATACTCATCTTGCTTGTTTTGCTGATGACACAGCCTCTTTTACGACACATAAAGACACTGATTTAATAGTCGCACGGCTCCAGTTATCATTACAGCTTTTAGTTTCATATTTCACTAAATGGAAATTAAAATTAAATTCCACAAAAACTGAAGTCATAATGTTCACAAGAAAGAGGTCATTACCTAAAAAGCACATACTAATAGGCGATAAGATTTTACCATGGAGTATAACCATCAAGTATCTTGGGGTTATACTAGACAATAAAATGATCTGGACAAAAAATATTGATTACCTCCGCGTTAAAGGGATAAAAGCCCTAAACTGCCTACATCCAATTTTAAAACGGCGGTCTAAAGTCAGCTCAAATACCAAGCTAAAAATCTACACAACCCTTGTCAGACCATGCATTACCTACGCGGCTCCGGTCTGAAGTAGTAGGTACATGTGAAAGCAACTACAGCAAACTTCAAGTAGTCCAAAACAAGGCTATAAAAACTGCTTTTAATACACCATTTCGGTCAAATCTTAAAAACTTACACAGTCAATTAAATTTCCCCACATTAAAACAGTTCATCGCAAAACTCACTTATAAGTTTTATCTTATAACTAACCCTAAACATCAAAATCCACTTATTTCAAACATTGGCCAAACACGACTCAAAAATTTAAAATACATCGACACATATCATCGATACCGTCTCCCACATCACTTACTGCTGTATGAATAACAAAGACGGAACTACTCGATGGCCGGACTTTTTCTTAAGTTCGACACAAATGTAGGTAGATTTGCATAAAATCACCCTCAGTACAGTCAGTACACGAAGTTGATTTGCATTATTTATTTTACGTACTTAGTTTCTTTTAAGTTAAATTAATTGTTAAGTAACAGTGCACCTTGTTACAATATCTTATAAATAGTTGTGCTAAAAAGTGCGTTTGTGTCTCGCGCTGTAAGTCAATAACTGTCTAACGTAAGTAAATATGATATCCATGTTTTATAACAAGTAGTTTTGTTCATTACTTTTAGTATACGTAAATATTTTATATAGGCGCTATAGTCTGCAAAAAACACATATTTTTTATGTTTAAATGCTTTTAAAATAAGGTCTTTTATGACCTTATTTTTGTGTGAAATTTCTTTATTTATGTGTAAATAAAGAAATTTCAAAATCAAAATCAATCGAAATCGTGAGCTTACCTAACCTCAACTTGTGAGCTAACCTAATCTTACCTTATCGGTTAGGTTAGCTCTTAAGGTTAGGTTAGCTCACAAGGTATAATTTCGGGCAGTATACAGGATGAAACGGAAAGTTGTGATCATGCTTCTGTCCATGTAGGTATACCTACCTATATATGAAAGAATTCCTCTCTCAAAAAAAGAACTTCATCTCCTGCCTGGAATACGTTGTTTATCATCACCACTGATGGAACTTGGTTTTCTCGAGCTGATAGTTTTTGGCTAAGAATGCAAAGGATTAATAACTGTTGCGAATAGAGCACACTACCACGTCCTGTCGGGATTACGTCAAGTATCCTTTAGGAAGGAAATAAAATAAAATATTGGTAGGTATTTATTTTTATACTTCTTGTTTGTATTTATTATCCTCAACTTAAGATTAACTACTTCAAGCCCTGTTTACACTAGGTACTTGCTAATTTCTTTACAATAATAATAATAATAATAAATTTATTCTTCAAAAAGTACAAAAGCGTTACAAACTTTTTCATCTATGTTAGTGAGGTACATTTACAGAGTCATTTTAATCTAAGACAACGACTCCCAAACTGAGACATGCTCGTATCTTGGGTAGTCGGCGGTTGGCCGTTTAACATGTCTTATACATATCACCGTTTTATTTAGTGCTAAAATATTACACATAACAATTTTACTCAACTAGCAACTTTATAAAATAATGTGTGTTTTGTGCTAAATTATTATTATTTTATTTTACTACTAACTACAATAAGTTTTTCAGATTCATCATAACTTAACAACTTCAACCAATTAGTTAATTTCTCTTTAAAATTATGCTTATTTAGTTTGTATAGTGAGATCCTTTTGTTAATTTCATTGTAAAGCCTGGAACTCAATGCGTTGTATTGTCGTTGCGCGAAAGCTGTTCTACATTGCACAGAGGGGCAAACAAGCGCACCACTTCGTTTTTTTAAACCTTCCTTATTTAGGGGAAGTAATGAGTGTCGCCGGAGCATCGTGCGGAGAATAAACAGCTGTCGCACCGTCAACACCTTGCACTCCCTGTATAGTTCTGTGGTAGAATAGTCACGCGGTTTACCATGCATGACCTTGAGAATAGACCTCTGTGCCCTCTCCAATTTCAAAATGAAAGTTTTGTATGTTCCACCCCACGCAGGCACACAATAACCCAATATTGATTGACATAGTGCAAGATAGACTGTATTCAGTACCGTACGGTCGGCAGAGTGCCGAAGATTTTTAAAAACGTACAGTAGTTTTCTGACACGTCCGGTGAGGGTCTCCACTTGTGGCCGCCAGTCCAATCGTTCATCAACTAAAACACCAAGATACCTTATAAAGGCAACATTGGATAATGGTGAACAATGACAAGGTGTTGTTGATCTGGCACAAGTGTGGGCAGTAAGTGTTATAGTTTCCACTGATGGCGTTGAGGTGTTGGGGAGATAAAAACGAATGTATTTCGATTTATCTACATTCAACGTAAGTAGATTAGAAGATAACCATAACATGACTTCCCTCAGATTACTCTCAGCCTGCATCTTAGCCTCCACCCAGTTTTTCCCATACACTAAGAGTGCTGTGTCATCCGCATATGTAAACATATGACAGTTTTTTAGTTTCATCTTGCACAAGTCGTTTATGTATATTATGAACAATGTGGGACCAAGAATACTCCCTTGTGGGACTCCATATTTGATTTCTTCATCCTCACTCACCACAGTATCAACTTTGACTGCCTGGGTACGATTGGTCAGATAATCTTTAAATATATTTAATGTCAGACCACGAACTCCAATGTGCTCCAGTTTTGATATAAGGATTGGGACAGAGACCGTATCAAAAGCTTTCGATATATCCAAAAATATACCGTAGCATCTGTAGCTCTTGTCCAGTTTATCAGCTATCGTGGCACTGAAATTGGTTACAGCATCTTCAGTCGACACACCGGACCTAAATCCATACTGGTTTTCTGAGATGATGTTAAATTTGGTGAGATACTTAGTCAAACTGTTATTAAGTATTTTTTCTAGTATCTTCGATAATGTACTCAGTACAGAAATAGGTCTATAGTTCGTAAGTCGCTCTCTGTCCCCACCCTTATACACAGGAGTTACAATAGCTTTTTTCAGGCTGTTTGGAAATACGCCAGTGGCAATAGAGGCGTTGCAAATGTGCGTAATAGGTGGTACCAACACTTCCTGAGAGAGCTTAATAACCAAGGCTGGAATATTATCCCAGCCACTTGCACTGTTATTACGTAGTGAACCAATGATCGCTGCCACCTGTTCATGGCTCACCGGCAGTATCCCGAGAGACTTGGGCTGTGATATATTCCCCTTGGCGTAGCGAGGTACTGACGAATTATCCGGTGGAACCAGCTTCGCAGCTAGGTCCTTCCCAATGTTGACAAAGTATTTGTTGACACAGTTTGCTGACAATTTAGCATCAGCTGATAATTTTAAAAGTTCCCTTGCTGGCTGTGTCTGACATTTCCTTCCTGAGATTCGGTTTACAACATCCCATATGGCTTTCGGACTGTTTTGGGCTTTAGTAAACTGATCTTTTTCGTACTCGAGTTTTAACTTTCTAAGCAGCGCATCACAAAAGTTTCGGTACCTTCTGTATGACGTTTGAAGGATTGTATTATCAACATTTTTCCTTATTTTAAGGTGCATCCTATCGCGATTCCTTATACATCGAAGCAATCCTTTAGTGATCCACGGTTTCAGAATACGGGTTCGCCTACTACCTTTTTTTTGAGTTGTGTGCTTTATTACAACGTTACTAATAATCGAGATCAAATTTTCAGTGGCAATATTCGCGTCAGTTTCATTCATAACCAAATTAAAATCACTTTGGTCTATGTCTGCTTTAATTGAGGAATAGTCTAGGCGCGTTATGACAGTATTGGTATCCAGATATAGTTTCTTGGACTCTTTTATGCATAGTATAATAGGAAGATGGTCAGTTATGTGGGTGTCTAATATGATAACTTCTGCCGAACTGTTAGATTTTAATAAAATATGATCAAGGCAATTTCCGAGTCTTGTAGGATACACGTGTGCCGGTAATAGGCCCAACGTAGCTGTAAATAGTAAATAGTCGTTCGAGTTTCGATCGATATTATTGTTCTCTTTTATATCGACATTAAGATCGCCTATCACAGCTATATTTTTGATTGAATTCAGACTAGACATTATTGTTTCTAGACTGTGATAGAATTTGGTTAGGTCTGAACGAGATGGTGATCGATAAAGCCCAATTATAGCTGTATTCTTTAGAAGACAAATTAAGCAATTAGCATCTGAAAACGATGGTTCGGATATGGTACATCCTAGTCCGTTCTTAAAGTACATTACCACTCCATCATTTTGTGTCAGATTGTTGGTTGTAGCATGAGATGTATAATTATCGAGATAAGGTGGTGGGCCTGATCCTTTTAACCAGCACTCAGAAAGTATGATTAAGTCGAAATCAAATTTAATCACAGACAGTATCGATATGAATTGGTCTAAATTTTTGTTTATACTTCTGATGTTAATATGTATGATTTTAAGATGAGTGTTAGGATCCACAATAAGCCCTGTACATTGGTCCGGTGTACAAATATGGGCGCTAGCAACTTTGAACTTATCAATCGCATTGGTAGCATCATTTATGTTATCCTTCATTTTTAAACAATTTTATTACGTATAAGTTCAACGTGACCGATGTAGTGCAATAATAATGAACTATAATAATTAAAAAGCTGATTAATCTTATCGGTTGACGTTGAAGTTGCATTAGAAAGGAAATGTCAGCCACAGTGTAGATCTCACTATTACTATATACAGGTGTATTTATTACCGATGTGAAGTCGAATTGGTTAAAGTTAAGTTGAACCCCAAATAAATATGATTCTGTTTTATCATTATACAGTTTAAAGCAAGATATAAAAAATATATTAAGGTAATTAAGCGAAATACTAAAAGATATACAGTAACAAAATAAGTGATGGGAAGATAGTCACTTTCTCAATTCTAGATCCAACAGACACTTTTCGGTTTTTACCATGTGTGATTCCTTTGTATCAGAGTTTTTGCGTAAAAGGATTTTTCCATTAGAGATCCAGCAGAAAGTATATGCATTTCGTTTAGCGAAGTCACGGGCAAGGTAAAACAGTCTTCTAAATGTTGGAGTCAGGTGTTCTTCAACATAAATTGGTTTTCGTTCGCCCGCAATGCCCAGGTTCACCGTATTTAATTTCTCCTCGATACACCGTCCTCTGTTGTAGTTACGTACCGCTGCCAGAAAATTATTTTTATAATAAACAGTAGAGAATTCGACAAATATGGATCTTGCTTGACCAGGTTTCCCAGGCAGACGGTAAATATCGCGAATATTGGAGGGAGATATTTCCATCTGAGCTACTTGCCCCAAGCGCATAGCAATCCGCAGTAGGTCATCAATTTTCTCATTCGACATCGCAGGTACGTTCCTTATTTCAATTGATGAAGGGCGACACTTCTGTTGGAGTTCCTGAACCTTTGTTTCAAGTTTAATGATGCTGTCATTGTTCTCATATTGCGCTTTTTCCAGCAGTGATACCTTAGCCAAGACATCCTCATAATCCTTGTTCAAAGATATAACCGACCTGTCCAGCTCAGCGCTAGATTGCTGTATGTTGGAACATTGCACCTTTAGTTGAGCAACGTCTGTAACCAGTTGAGACAAGGTTTGTTTTTGTTCCAACTTCCAGTCTTCGAGCATAGCAAGCAAATCATTTTTAAAACTGATTAAAAAAGCCTTCGAAGGGTCATGTTCATCCGTAGGAGAACCAGAGATTCGCGGGCGTTTATGTCGGGCAGTTATGTTTTGGCTTGGCTCAATAACTTCTTCCGCCGCTGTGGTCAAGTCCGGATCCGATTTCGATTGAGCATGCTTTAGTCTACCTTTCTGTGACGACGGGGGCGCACGTTTTTCGTTTGGCATCCTGTGATTTAAGTTAGCGCGCTAAATATTCAATATTGCGGCAAGCAACAAACAACCAGGCTAGCGTAATAACACGGTACGGCACAGAACCCGATCCTTTCCAGCAAACAAACACTGTGCAGCACAGTGCGCGAAGGCGGCGGGGAGGGGTTATTCCGTTTATCCACCCTACAACAGCCACCCTAAGGTAGATACTCGGAAACGCGTGTCCATCTATCCACCCTGAACGGGGTGGATACTCGGAATTCCCAAGATATGTTACTTATGATTTTCTCCCCCCGCTTGTGTACAGTCAGTCATTTAGATAAACATACACAAACCCGGCCCAAGATACTTAGTGAAAATTTAAATACTTAGGAATACATACTTCTTGTTTGAAAAGTCAAAGCTGAAAATTGATTATTTATTTCCTTTATTCATTACATTTCTTATTAATTACATTTTTATAAAATAAATTAAAAAAAAACAAAAACATTCAAAAATATAAAAAATAGAGGCCTACCGGTAACGGGAACAGGGTCCAAACTACCGGCGGTCAGGGCTCCAGAGAGAGGAACCTCCTAACAATAGGAGCCGTGTCCAGCAATACTGCTTTCTAGATCAGGCCCTTGATCCAGCCGCCTAACGAGAGCCTCCTAAGGTGTTGGTCGAGGCTCGTGGCTATTAATCAATTGGCTGACACGACTATCGGTGCAATGATCGCTGTGTCCGCATCCCACATGTAGACGACCTCGCGAGCCAAGTCAAGATACTTGATCTGCTTATCTTTCTCAGTTTTCACGAGGTTCCCGTCATGCGGGACAGTTATGTCAACAATCATTGCACGCCTCTCGATTCGGTCCAACACCCCTATATCAGGCTTATCAGCGATAATAGTCCTGTCAGTGATGATCCCACATGTCGACAACCTCGCAGGCCAAGCCAAGATACATGAAAAAAAACCGATCCCAGTACAATGCGATATTGCCATTCTCGAGAACTGGGTCGGGCACATCCACCTGTATTACGGCACCTCCGATGCCACAAGAGTGTATTTCAAAGCAAGTTGCTGATGGATAATCCTGGCTACAAGGTTGTGCCTATGCAAGTACTCTTCGTTAGCTAGACGAGAACAACCAGAGATAATGTGACGGATCGACTCACCCGGTCGGTGACATGCCCGACAGATGTCAACCGTGCCATCCTTCACAATAAATCTCCGGTAGTTATTCGTCATGATAACTTTGTCCATAATTGCACAGACAAAACCTTCGGTTTCCCTAAAGAGGTCACCGAAACGTAGCCAGGCTACGGACGCTGATTGGTCTACATCGGACCCATGTAGGGCCCGGCAAAAGCGTCCGTGAAGCTCCTTACTCTGCCATACCTCCCTGCGGTCGTTAGTGTCAAGCACTACAGGCTTGCGCCAGTTCTCATTCGCCAAGGAGAACGGGGTGAGTCCCTTGTCCACTGCTACTACATCTCGATGGATACCCACGTCGGTGTTTAGAAAATATTCCCTGAGATTGCATATCTCGCGGTTGTGGAGGTTTTTAGCATTTAAAAAGCCTCGGCCACCACACTTCCGCGGGATATACAATCTCATAACCGACGATCGTGGGTGATGCATTCGATATGCAGTCAGCAGTGTACGGACCCGCCTATCCAGGGCGTCAAGTCCCGTTTGAGTCCATTTGAGTATGCCGAAAGAGTACATCAATACCGGCATGACCCAACCGTTGAAGGCACGCACCTTGTTTCCGCCCGAAAGAAGGCTATTGAATACCTTCTTCAGGCGGCCAAAGAAGCGTTCCGTCAACGATTGCTTCATGTCAGTAGAGCTGATACCTAACGCTTCCGACATACCCAAATACTTATAGGTTTCGTTTGGAGAGAGGGATCTCAGGTTTATGGAATCCGCGAATTGAATTCCTGTGGATTCCACAATCTCCCCTCGCTTTACATGCATGACCGCACATTTGTCCACACCAAACCCCATCCTGATGGCGCTACTAAAAGTTTCAGTTACCTTCAGTAGCTCCATCAGTTGAAGATTGCTGGGGGCAAAGAGCTTCAGGTCATCCATGTAAAGGAGGTGAGATATAACCTGACCACCTCTCTTCAACCGATAGCCTAGCCCTGAGTTCTCCAGCAACATGCTCAGAGGATTCAGGGCTAGGCAAAACCAAAGTGGACTCAAACTATCGCCCTGGAATATACCTCGCTCGATCCGTACAGGTTCGCTATTCCTCTGGATATTTCGACATCCTGGATAGCGAAGGACTGTGCTCTATTGCCCCATACACGACATCAGGAAGGTGCGTAGAGTTGTATCTATTTCATACAATTCTAGCACCCTCATGAGCCATGTATGAGGCACCGAGTCATAGGCTTTCTTATAATCTATCCAACATGTCGACAGATCCTTTTGGGAACGCCGAACCTGTTGGCTAATGGCCATATCTGTAAGGAGTAGCTCCTTAGTACCGCGGGACCCGTTCCTACATCCATTCTGAGAGACCGACATGATCGAGTTATCTTCGATGTGTTTATTCATTTTAACTCTCAAAATAGATGTAAGAACCTTATAGACCGTTGGTAAACATGTAATAGGTCTATAATTTTTGGGTTCCGCGGTGCTACCAGACTTGTGGAGCAGGTGGGTTATTCCTGTTGTAAGGAACTTGGGTAGCGAACCAGACTCCAAGGCTGCCTGGTACTGAGATGCCAAACGAGCGTGCGACCTTTGTAGCCACTTGATCCAGAAGTTGTGCAGCCCGTCCGGCCCCGGAGATTTCCAGGGCCGGACGGGCTGCACAACTTCTGGATCAAGTGGCTTTCCAGTTTGGCAACGGACGGACTGCACGGGCTACATCTTGGGGGCTGATTGTGATAGCCCCCATCTCTTGTATTGGATCGCACGCTCGTTCGACCTCCCGAGTCCATTCACCTTCGGTGTGACTGACAGGCACCGACCAGATGCTGCTCCAGAATGAACACATACCGTCATCATCCGGCAGGCGCGTATCAGTCACACTTTGGTCGGGTCTCTCCCAAGCCCGATAAACCCACCTTTCATTACTTTGGAATGTACGATTCTGGGTGTATCGCTCCACTCTCCGCCTGTACCTACGAATACATACGGTTTGCCTATGCAAACACTTTTTGTTTCAGGAAGTCGATGCGCTCTGTGACGTGGGATATACCCTACACATACCCTACACCTACCCTACACCTACCCTACACTTACCCTACACTTACCCTACACCTACCCTACACCTACCCTACATACATAATTGCATAACTGAAACCGTTTAAGCAGCGCACGCAACGGAAGCCCTCAAAAAGTAACATTCTTTCCCGTTTTTGCAACATTTTTCATTTATGCTCCGTTCCCATCGGTCGTAGCGTGATTTAATATATCCTATATACCTTCCTCGATAAATGGACTATCTAACACAAAAAGAATTTTTCAATTCCAACCTGAAGGAACTACATTCCTGAGATTACCCCCTACATGCAAACTTACAAATTTTATTTATTTATAATATTAGTATAGATATAAGTTTAAATTCCACTGTTCACTGTACTTGGGGTAAAAAGTCGGAAGAACAATCAGAAGTGAATTCCGATTATCCACCCCGTTCAGGGTGGATAGATGAACACGCGTTTCCGATTATCCACCTTAGGGTGGCTGTTTTAGGGTGGATAAACGGAATAAGCCGCGGGGAGTGGGTTGCTAACAAAACGTCAAGCACAGCGACCAACGGCCGAAGAACGACACGGCGAGAAGAAGGTCGCAAGCGCCGTGTATACGCAGGCGCTTACGCGTTTCGCCGAGACACTTTGAAATTTTATTGTATTGACGGTTATTGCCGGTGATTTAGAAACTTGGTTCTGATTTAATTGTTAAATTTTACAAAAAGGTCGCAGCACTGATCACTACCACTAGTTCACTATGTTCACAAGGCGGTGATGTGTTGGGATCACCGGTAAAAATCACTAAGGAGTCACAATACTACACTTTTACGATTTTATTTAGTTGCGCACTTGGACATTAATGCTCTCGAGTCTCGGTACGGTAGTCGGCCGACGAAAAAAGAATTTGGTAGAATATTGGTAGGTATTTATTTTTATACTTCTTGTTTGTATTTATTATCCTCAACTTAAGATTAACTACTTCAAGCCCTGTTTACACTAGGTACTTGCTAATTTCTTTACAATGCCAAAAATTGGCACAGATGGCGAAGTATATCATCAAACTGAGAATGACTCCTCATTGGGGTAATCACGACCCTCGAGGAGTATACAATGCACTTGATGCAAGTTTCTTGCTTGTGGCTTAAAATAAAATTGATGCAACAAATGACTTTGATCGTCTAAACCTTGCTTTCCATAAAATTGCACAGCATTTCGCAAACTAAACGCGCTTTGGTGATCAATTCAACATACCTACTTCTTAGGTTTTTGCATTAGCAGAAAACCAAATGTTTTTATTTGGATTTTTAAACGCTTATTATTTATATTTTTGAATGGTAATATTCTTTCTTCTATATTAGCAGTTTTCGTCACACCTACATCAAAAATATATCGGTTATTAAATCTATCATCAGCCATGGCAGTATCTTCAGTTCCATTTACAACATCTGCCTGTGTAGTTGTGTTGGTATATTCTTCAGGTATATAATTTTCAATTAAATCTTTTCTCGGGCTGGTATTTAATACACTCCACATTTGGTGCATGAAATTCACCCATGTCACAAAGACATTAGACACTGTTGTGGTGCTAATGTCAAACAGAAAACTTATTTCAAAGTCTGGCTTATTTGTTTTTAATTTGATTAAAGTAAGCAAAAACTGATCTTCCACACTTAAAAATAAAACTTGACTCCACCTGTATTTTAGAGAGTGAGCCTCTGGGCACAAAGTAGAAAAAACCAACTGAAATTTCTCGTACGACTCTAATCCAGTGTAAAATTTTATAGCTTTATTATTTTTCATAAATGCATCAATACAGAAAAACTGATAATTTTTTTGTGTTCCTACATGGCAAGTAGATTTCGACACTAATTCTCGTGAGTCAAGTGAAGTTGAAGTGGTAGCATCACTCACTTTCACCTGTAAAGTAACATCCTCCACTGCCACTTCCATAGCACAGTTTGTGTCATCTGCAGAACATCTAATTTTCATTTCATCAATAGGATTTTCCAATTTCTCAGTTTTTATTGTGTCTGCACGCATATCAATCTCAACAAAATTGAATTCAAGCATCTCAGTGTTTGTTGAGTATTTAGGCTTATTATCCTCTAGGGGGACTTCGGGCATGTCATCCTCTAATCGTTCTTCAAGCATATCATCATCTAATGGGTCTTCAAGCATATCATCATCTAATGGTTCTTCAAGCATATCATCCTCCAATCGCTCTTCAGGCATATTATCCCCTAATGGATCTTCAGGCATATCGGCATATTTTTTTATAATTTTACTTTCTGCTCTCATTTCTTTTCTTTTCCTTTTCTGTTCAGTCTTCATTATTTCTATTTTATTCCAAACAAAAAGGGAAGGTATTACCCCATGTTTTAATATTTTTCGCTCTAGTTTCAAGCCTGTAAATATAAATGTAGGTTTTATCAACATTTTACCAAAAGTTTTAACAGGCATGATTAAAGAGAATTTTGTTTTGATCATTGGAACTATGTACTTCATATTACATTGTTAAAAGTCATGCCAACTCAATCCTGGAAAAAAAATATAATAAATATTATGGTAAAAACTACAAAAAATAAAATTATTATAACAAAATAATTACAATTATTACCTTTACACCTTTTGTGCACAAAGTAAAAATAAATAAATAAGTTTATCATCAGTTTTGTTTTTATACATATTGATAGTTACATCTTTTTAATTTTATTATAAGCGAACCCATGGAAAACATAATATAAATAATTAATAAAGCTGACTGATCTGCGTAGAACTGTTTTTATTGGAACCTTTTAATCTGTATTACCATAATACTTTTACTTTACTTTACGGACCTGTATGATATCCTTCAGTTAAATAATCTTCATCTCTAAAATGGTCATGACACAGCCTTGAATGAGGTTTAGCTTAATCCTGGAAGCTTGCAAATGTGCAACCAGTGCCCAAAAAAGGCAACCGTGCAGACCCTGCCAATTACCGTCCGATCGCCATTACCTCCATTTTGTCCAAAGTTATGGAAAGGGTACTGAACAGTAAGTTGCTGACCTACCTTGAAGACAACAATCTCCTCAGTGACCGTCAATATGGCTTTCGCCGGGGACGGTCAACTGGCGATCTTCTTGTGTATGTCACGCACTGCTGGGGCGAAGCCATCGAGAGACACGGCGAAGCACTTGCTGTTTCGCTTGATATCTCGAAGGCCTTTGATAGGGTCTGGCACGCGAGTCTACTCAGTAAGCTTCCTGCTTATGGCATCCCCGCTGGTTTTTGTAGCTGGATATCAGACTTCCTCAATGAACGGTCGATCCGAGTGGTCATTGACGGCTGCTCCTCTGACTTCATGGCTATTGATGCCGGAGTACCTCAGGGGTCTGTTCTCTCTGCAACTCTTTTCCTGCTACACATCAATGACCTACTTCAGCCTGGTATTATTGGGTACGCAGATGACAGTACTGTTGCAGAGAGATACTTGTCCAGCGCAAGAACCAGCGTGGATGAAGTTCGTTCCTTGAGAGAGGCTATGGTGGAAAGGACAGATTTGACCTTAAGCCTTGTCTCCCAGTGGGGTGATGACAATCTGGTCTCCTTTAACGCCACCAAAACACAGGCGTGTCTTTTTACCGCAAAAAGGAGTATCTTCGATCAAACTCCTACTTTTCGGGGTGCGTCTGTTCCTGTGACTGATCGGCTCGAGCTCTTGGGCATGGAGTTGACATCCAGCCTCAACTTCGGCGCCTCCATTGAGTACAAAGCTCAAATTGCGGCCAAAAAGCTGGGCATCCTAAATAGAGTGAAGCGATACTTTACGCCTGGACAGCTTTTAACCCTTTACAAAGCGCAAGTCCGATCCTGCATGGAGTATTGCAGCCACCTTTGGGATGGCTCAGCTAAGTATCAGCTTGCCGCGCTTGACTCGGTGGAACGCAGAGCCAAGAGGCTCATTGGCGACGTTGAGCTGGCGGATGCCAAGCTACACAGCTTGGCTCATCGCCGCAAGGTTGCCTGCTTGTCGGTCTTTTACAGACTGTACTTCGGTGAGTGTGCTCAAGAACTCCACGACCTCATCCCACCAGCCCCCTTCTACCATCGGACATCTAGACGCACTGCAAGTTACCATCCTTACCTTGTTGCCATTCCACCAATACGCACCAAGCGCTTCCAATCATCCTTCATAATGCGCACAGCGAATGAGTGGAACTCACTACCTGCGTCTGTGTTTCCGAACGCATTCAACCCGAATCACTTCAAAGTTAGAGTGAACAGGCTTCTTCTGGGTAAGCTCGCTCCATCGTCGACTCTGTCTCTGTCACCTTTGACCTAGACTAGAGTCAAGAGCAAACCCATCACAAATAAAAAAAAAAAAAAAAAAAAGCTTTAAAGTTCTTGCGACGTAAAGCAATTTCCCATTGCTTGCAAATTTCGGGCTTTTTTGGGAATTTATGACCGGCAACGTTTCGGCATCCAATAGCACAACACGCATAGGGCATCCTTGATGAAAGGCTATCAGATGAATAATATATTTCTACAATTTACTGAAGAATATAAAAAGACGTGGATATTTATTATCTCAAAAACAGTAAACCACTGAAGACAGCCGTGCGTAAAATCCCAAACACAGACTACTTAGAGACACAGACTACTTAGAGATACTACGTATCCCAAACAATCATTATTCTATATTTTTCTATATTTTTTATGGCAAGCAAAGCTGATGTCAACTATTCTGCCAATTGTTGTTTGCCAAACAAAAATAATAATCTTTGAGCTGCGCCGTCAGCTGTCACCGTCATGTTGACAGTGGAATTTTTTTCATGACCATAAATACAAGTCTTTCAGTCGTATCCATAGATGGGTTTTAACATTCTTTAGTATGCATTAGAATGCGTCTATAACCAGTGGCGGATTTACCCTAAGGCCCGGGCCTAGGTCGGCCAGATTTAGGGGCTGCCCTAATCGTGTCAAAAAAAATATTATGGCGTATGGCGGGCGGGCTGCACTGCATGGTGCAATCTATACCGCATCCTTAAATAATCTTAGTATGTTTTTTCGTTCGATGCGCGTGAGTCATAAAAACAAACGCCATCACGCCGTCGCGCGGCGCGACTCGCGCCCCACCGCTTAAACGATCTTGCTTTGCTTTAGAAGCTGATTTTTTAAGGAAATTGGATTGTGAAGATTTAATTAATGATTTTACTGCACTAATGTGCAGGCGAGTTTTGTAACACATTTTATAACACTTAATAAATCTTATCTTGTACGCTTAACCTGTAGTTAAATAAATAAAACCGTTTTAATGTTTTATTTAGATGTGTAATTATTCCTGAACATCGTAAAATGTTAGAAATCAGCAGCTATTATTACTATTATTTATTTTAGTAAACTTATAGTTACTTTTACCCACACTACCCACCCGCACTTGCGATAACAAGCAGCTCCGTACAAATTAATTGTGTTTAATTAGGTATTCAAATATAATCCCTTAGTTTTCTTTTGTAAATATTAATACTTTTACACTCTTTAATTTCATTTGGCAGTTTATTATACAATTGGACCCCTTCATATAAAAAGTTCTTTTTTCCATATTTTACAGTCCTAGGAGAATGCAGAACCAGCTCGTTTCTATTTCTTAGGCTATATGTGTATGTCTTTTTTGTTAGTATAATGTTGGTTTGTGTAGTATTATCCAGGATCTTTTTTACTAATATACATATATAGTAATTGTATAGTTGAGACAGATTGAAGTTTAGTTTTCGCATATAGCTGTTTGGTAGGTGTTAAAAAGTCGTAGCAGTATAACCATTTTATAATTTTGTTCTGGGTCCTCTGCAGGGAATTGAGGTTGGTTTTTGATGCCGATCCCCATATCTCAATAAGGTATTCTAAATGAGACTTGACTAGGGAATTATAGATGGTAGTTTTTACTTTAATTGGTAGGCAGTTTCCCATTTTGCGAAGGGATCCTGATAGTGACACAAGTTTGGCTCTTACGTGGTCGATATGGGGCTTCCAGGAGAGTTGGTCATCCAAAAGTAAACCGAGATATTTCTCTGTACTGAATTTAAGATGTTTTTGTGGTATTAATGTTAAGTAAATTATGCAGGAACCAGTCATTTATTAGATTAAGGTCGTTTTGCGCCTCACTAATGATATTATGTATGGCTATTGACCGAAGTAAAATAAACTTTTGTCATCTGCATAAAGTGTTCAACCCTATCTGATTAATGTTATTTACATAAATAAGGAATAATGGTGGTCCCAAAATGGACCCTTGGGGCACTCCACATGTAATGTTTTGGGAAATACTCTCATAACTATCTATTTTAACAATTTGACATCTGTTAGATAAATAGGATTGAAATATGCTGTAAGCTGTTCCAGTGACACCCAAGTTACTCAGTTTTTGTAAGAGTTTTGAGTGAGAAACTGTGTCAAAGGCTTTTTTTAAATTAATGAAAATGCTAAGCCTATATTTTTTTTTATCTATATTAGTTTTTATATTTGTTACTAGGTCAATAGTTGCTGATAGAGTGTTCGATTGTGATCTGAAACCATACTGTTGGTCAATTAAGAAATCTTTTTTATTTAAGTATTGAATTAATTGGTTATAAATAATTTTCTCAAAGATTTCCACATCTTCTTTGGATTTTTACTACAATCTTGGAATACTTTGTAATATTAACTGTTTTTATCATTATTTATTTTCTTTCGGACTTTATTTCGCTCCAGTAAGAATTTCCTCTTTAATTCTACGTTTGCTTCATCTTTTTTAAGTTGTTGCCATAGAGTGTTTCTGCTATCGATCATCTTAATAACTTCTATGTTAATCCAGTCGTCCTATGGCAGGTTCATAATTTATGATTTATGCCTCTTGTTCTGTAGTATGTGTGATGTAACAGTCTTCCAGACACTTGTAGTCTTGCCCATATATGGAGTTCCGCTAATACTTTTGTATAAGTTTTCAAAATCTATTGCCCTATATTGTATCTTACTTTTGATTTTTGGCTTATATTTGAACATTTCCAGATAAATTTGTTTATGGTCGGACATAGCAGATTCCAGAATAACAAAATGGAAGGATTGTTTTTGTAAGTCTGTGCTGTGGCAACATGATCTAAGATGGTGTTTGTTGTCCGAGACTCCGAGTTTGTCTTGTGGAGTAGTCCTTATCTATTTTGTTCAAGATGTCGTAGCCACTTTCTTCGAGTCCTGATAGGTATTGATTTGCACATCTGTTCGGATTCAGTAGGTCCAAATTAAAATCACCGAAAACAAATTGATCTTCTTCTAGATTCCAGTTGCAATTCGAGAAACTCTTTAATGTTCTTGTTACCTGGTTTGTAGATACCTCCAACATGCAACGCATATTTCGGAAGATATGTCCATAGAAAGTGGTTGCTATCCTTATAAAGACTTATGTACCATATTCTTGCGAAATAAAACTATTTTCTTTTCCTAAATTTATTTAGTTTAAATTTGGCAATAAAGTAATTTCATTATGTAGTCTATAGGGTGGATGCTGAGAAAGGGGCGGCTGATGGCTTGGGCCCTAGGGCGGCCGAGACTGCAAATCCGCCACTGGCTGTAACAGATTCTAATGTTTTGTGGAGTATTTGGCAGCAAATTGTATCGAGTCAGGCTTCCCAGTCATAGAGCAACACGGACCAGAGGGGAGTAGCCATACGCAGGCGTTCCCCTCTGTCAAAGTACAAGACCACGCGGTCCTATGCGTACAATAAAACTAGTTGCAGCCCAACTGCGCAGTAGACTAAATCTAGTTACGCGACTGAATCGACGTCCTAAAAAAATGCCGAACTGTTCTGTTTTTTGCTGCAAAAAGAGATCTGCCACGTCAAATTTACAAAAAGATGGCGTTACCTTTCATATGTAAGTAATTTTTAATCACATTATTACTATTTACTTCTATAAAACTTAAAAATTACAATATTATCGGTAGTGACGTTTCGGATTTGTTTACCAACACAGGCCGCTCGCCCTCATACAATATGCGGATCGAACGAGCGACTGATCCGAGTCTGTTTCCGAGTAGTCGCTGTCACCGAGCGAAAGTGTTGTTACCGGTTTGTTTGTAAATAGTTATCGATAACAATGGCAAAGGAGTCTATATTCATACAGAGACATTTTTGAGATTAAGTTTTCTGATTTGTTTAAAATATTATATTGTAAGCTTTATTTTATTATACATAGTTGAATAATAAAATAAAGTTAAATTAAAAATACAATACTTACGAGTATTAACACATATCATTAAAATTACTTAGTGTGAACTTCAACTATGATGTTTTTTAATTTATTTATTGCAGGTTTCCTAAAGATCCAAATTTAAGGGATACATGGAAGAAATTTTGTAATAATACACTAACCTGGATTATATTATTATTAATAAAAGAAGCAGACCCACAAAAATGTATACGTCATATTTATACAAAACTAATCCATTTTTAAAACCAGTGATAGATACAACTATCATGGTTTTTAAAATGATCTAAAAATTAAGTTTATTTGTTAGATTTTAATTATTGTAGTACATAATAAATAAAGTCGATCTTTATTTAATATCTACCTTTGTATCACTTTATAAACCTAATATCCCTAACCGAGTTCTTGAATTTATCGATAATGCGTATCGACAGTAGTTACAAACACGGCTGTAAGCATCTTGTCAGTGTAGTTGCGTTATCTCATTATACTGTTAAGACACAGAAAGTATCTATGTGTGTGTGAAATTGTTAGAGTATTTTTTTTTTATGTGTGAGTTTCGTAGTAACAGACGATGATTTTTGTGTGAGAATTTGTGAAAGTGTGGGTAGAGCAGATTTCCCCCCGCAAAAAATGACAGACAGTTTTGTATCGGGAAAAAAAAACGCTATGGCTACTCCCCTCCGGTCCGCCGGTGGTCCGTGTTGCTCTATGTTCCCAGTATGCTTTGCTTCATTATCCCGAGATCGCTTCTGTCAATGATTTCACGTATTGTCCAGTTGCAATTAAATAGTTGAGACACAAAACTACACCAATTTTATGTAATTTATTATATTTAATTTAATTTTATAATATATTTGGGTTGTTAAAAACTCTCACCCACTCTCACTCTATTTAATTTTATATCACAAAATATCCACTAGGAATCAATTTGCAAATAATTTTAACAGCCGCTGAACTTCACTCGAAAAAATCCCGCCAAAAACTCACAAGTTACACAGTTAAGGGTACACTAGTCGAAGGCACGAACTATTTTGTGCGCGGGGTTGAAATGCATTTTATATCAACCGACAACACGTGCGGAAGAGATAGATGCTGTGATGACCAGTAGGAAGCTAGTTCGCGTACGAATACACACTTTTGCAAATTTGTAGCGAAATGGATAGGTAATGATTTAGGACGAAACCGAGTGCGCGAAATTTTATAAACAGACCTTTGGGAGTCTGTATATCATGAAAAAATAACTAAACGTATCTGTTTAAAATAAAATTATTTGCATTGTTGAACTAATAATTGGACAGGTCAGCACAGCAACAGGACAAAGGACATCCCTGTATGGTGGCCTTATGGTATTTATTTGCGCCCAAAAATGCGCTAAAATTAGTGTCGAAATGTAGAACTTTCGACGCTTTTTTAAGTTTTTTGGCTCCTGTATGGAGCCAAAAAACTTAAAAATATATATATATTTTTTTTTTTACTATATATATTTTTAAGTTTTTTGGCTCCATACAGGGCTAGATAATGTTGAGACATATTGATATATTTTTATTTTGAACGTACATCGTCAAACAGTGGGGTAATCCCTAGACTACGTTTGTATGGAAGAATTATTGCGATACCGCGTAAAAGAGTAACCATGGAGTTTCTTGCCGGTTCTTCTCCATAGGAAACGACTAACCCGAACCGTGCACCTTTTGTCGACGTTTTATAAGTGCCCATGTAGGCCTATGTAAAATAAAAATATTTGATTTTGATTTTGATTTTGATTTTGACCGTAACGTAATCTTTGCGGTTAACTTCTGTGAATTAACACTCTTTCCCAACTCGGCCAACGCATTTGTACAATTAAGCACAAAATATGTAAATAACAGCAACAACAAAAACAATAACAGTAAACAACAGGAGAGCAATGGTGGCCCAGTGGTATCGGCCGCCAATAACGCTCCTTTTAGCTTTGCCGTATTCCGGTAAAAAAACTACGATAGGTCTCAACTCTGTCGAAGTCTGGGTCAAAAATTGCAAATCTTCTTTCAGTTCAATTATTGGTTGAACCCATGCTTTTAATTAACTTACAAAGCAAGTTAAATAAAAGCTCATAAAATAGGTAATTTCAAGCCAACACATCCGTATTATGCGCAGACGATGTGCATAACTCCAGCTTCCTCATATGTGGTAGAATAATTCTATCTATGCCAATTATAAAGGCATAATAGCAGCAATCAAAGTTCCGAGTCTTAATTTAGCTGCCACAAAAACTTCGTTAATATGGGTCGTTTAGTATGTGTTAGCTGGAGTGACGTCACCCCAGCTTCCTCATTCAATACAGGCAAACCAGTGAGGTTAGGGTTTTGGACTACAGTCAAGAAAATAAGGCATAATAGCTGCACATGGAAGGAAAGAACTGAACGATAATACTTAAAAAGTGCCGAGACTGTGATAAAAAAACGTGTGTGTAAGCTGGAGTGACGTCACCCCAGGTACCATGTCATATCTTCCGAACAAAAGAAGATATGACTATGTACTATAGCTCAAAAATTGAGGCAGAATAGAATTATTCTACCACTGAGGAAGCTGGAGTTATGCACATGCGCAGACGGTAGTTGCAAAAGCAGGTGTAGAATGGCGCTTAAATTTAAGTACAAAAAACTAAATTTTCTGAACGGACCACACTCAAATACCCCGCGGTTTGCGGACTTTTTACTTACCTTTATGGCGGTTTGTTTGAATAGACTACTATAATATATACTTTTTAAAGGTCGTGAGGTTTTCAACTTCTTTTATCTAAAACTAGCAGTTCCCCGCGGCTTCGCTCCCGTGGACCACCCCACAGGACCCGTTTTCGGGATTAAAAATAGCCTATATCATTCAGGAATATTGTACTTTCTATTGGTGAAATAATTTTTTAAATCGGTCTAGTAGTTTAGGAGCCTATTCGGTACAAACAAACAAAAAAATCTTTCCTATTTATATTAAGTATAAGATTACTTTCCTCCCAAACTAGTGAATTGTAAGTGTTAATTGTTGTAAGTGGATGTAAGTTGTAACCTTGTCCAGTTTGTGAATATTTTTCCATAAGTTTGTACCTGTCTGACAGGTTTTTTCACAAGTTCATGATTAGGGTTTAGGCCACATCTATTGCCAATGAAAAGAGATATGTTGAGCGTTTTTTATTTTGTTTGTTACAGTTATATTTTTTGGGGATACCTGGATATTTTTTTAGATATTTTAATTTGGGAATACAGGAAATTACTTAAAACAAAAAGCCAATAATTCTGATTTTCAATAACTCATTTATTCAACTGTACACTGATTTACAGTTATAACTTTAATGGAAAATCACAAGCACAGTTATAATTGGATTACCTAAAATTAAGTAATTTGTCTGTGCTACATCATCCAACATAAGAGATGACAAAATGCTCTATCAATCAAAATATTACATAAGTATCGCACCCGGCTATCTCTTCCGCCCATGATGCGAGAAAACCTTATACGTATGGTAACAGTGAAGCAACATGACTATGAAACTTGAGGAAAGAAATAAACGCGATGAAATAAAAAATAAATTAGTTTAATTATAAACAAATAACATGTTACTGTGCCTATAGAAAAAAAATTGTCTAGAACGTTTGTTTATACTACAGTTTTTATGGTGGCGGTTTATTTCTTAGAAACAGGTTTGTAGGCTAGTTTTCTGGACTTGAGTGTAGACCACTTGTGTCGTTTGAAGTAGTAGGCGACGGCGGCGAGCATGGAGAACATGCCGATGGCCTTGATGGTCATTAGTCGGCGGTCGTCGAGCTCGGGCTCCGAGCACCACCGCAGGAACGTCGACACGTCCTTGGCCAGCTGCGACGCGGTCGCAGGCGTGCCGTCGCTGTATTCAGCCGCCTGGAATGATTTATTTGTGGTAATTATCAGGCCGTGGCTCGACATAGGTCTCACAAACACAAATCAGAATATTTCAAAAAGTTTTTTTTATTTTGATACTGGATGAAAAAAAAGTTAATAAAATCAAAAAACCAGACTGCTTCAAAAGCGAACTAAACAAGAAGAAAATCTTGCTGTGCAGTCGGATACATATTCAAATAAATAAATAATAATACAAAGAAATTGACGCCACACATGAAGTTAGGAGGTTACTACAATTTATGGACATCTGCAATGCTAGAGATATCTCAGATCCCTTGTCCAGAGATAAAGCTGAAATATCTCATCACCCTGTAATTGCACTTGAATCCATATATATCCTAGATCCCAGTATTAGTTAAAAGCTTAATTGAAGGAACCTTTTGATCAACATACCTCGTCGAAAAGTACTTGTGCCATACCGATGGCGCCACCAGGGAAATACGGGTTATAGTTCTGTCCCTCTCGCAGCACTATTCCCGCCGGGGGATCCATGTAGCCCGTGAGGAGCGCGAAGATGTAGTCCTCGCCGCCCTTGCGACCGGAGGCGATCAGCGATAGATCTGGCGGGTACGCACCTGGGGAGGAGAGACAGGATTGATTAGAACTGGTTTTTTTATTCATTTTACAGAGGTTGAATTGAATGTATGAAATCAGATAAAGATATTGCAGTGACTCTCTTTTACTATAATTAAGAAAGAAGTTCACTTTCGAGGTAGTATGGTGAAGCTACACTTTTCCCACCTAATTAAAAACTCATTTACTTTTTTATTTTGGACTAGTTCCTGCCAGCGGCTTCGCTCGCGTGAAAGTACTCCAATGGAACATAATACAGGACATGGCCTGCCCGTGTGCCAAGTTTAATCCATTTAGACGTGAAAAAGTAACAAACAGACAGACAAGACGTTCTTAGTCTGTGAATATTTGTGTTACAAAAATTGCCGACTCAACACATAGAGCTATATTATAATTGACATGTAGTTTATGGTGTAGTGTGTTAATTGCCACTTCAGCAATGCACAATCTTAATAGATGGCATTTTGAAAACTGGTCGCGATTATGACGATTCATATCGTAGGTAACTATCTGCTCTTTGTAACTAAACATTTTCCTTTTAACAATACGACATTAATTTGATACAGTCATTGCTACAGATAGGTACGTCTTACCCCATGCCGATTCCAAAACCATTTCGAGATTTTAGATTTGTAAGCCCTTTTTTATTTTTAGGTCTTAAAATTTTAAGATCAAGTGATTTTAAACATTTTCATAAAAATACTTAAAATCACTTGACTTTTACTTGATCTCTTAATGACGTCATAAAGTATCCTTTAAAGGAAACTTTCAGTGCCTCTTGTAATGAAATAATTAAGGCCCACTTGCACGAAAAAACCAACCCAGAGCTAGTCACCAACACGAGGATAAATTGACAGTTCGTCATACAATATTGTCCATTTAAGCTCGCGCTAGCAACAAACTCCGAATTAAGTCTTTCGTGCAAGTGGTCAAATTTTTTGTACGTGTCAAGCGTCAATGTCAACGTCAAGTCTTATGCCATTCAGTACATTATGAAGCCAGCGCGAACAAAACTTAAAAAAATAACTAGAGCTTGAAAAAACTAAACATTGAAATTAGTTGCTTAAAATAAAGAAATCAAATGAACTATATGGTCCAATATTAAAATCTTAAAATTATGACACTACACTCGCAGCGAATATATTCGTAAGCCAATATTTACTATAAAATTTGCTAGGATTCTAGGATATGTTTTTTACAGAATAATCCACGCCCACTGTTCAGTATTTATTTTTCTGGCACAATGTCAGACATTCAGTATACTATCTGCATGCTGCTAAATTAGAAACTAGAGCATGAGAGTAGATGCAGTTCATTCTACAGTGCCTACTGAATTTGTGAATTTCGAATAATAAACATTGATTAGTCCCGACTTTTGTGATCATAGATAGATCTATAAGGCCGATTATATTTTAATCGGGTAGGTCAAGATATTGTTAAGATATTTATCTAATACTTTTAAACGAGCAATTATTGTATATAATTATATACATAATTATATAATCTGAATCTCGGAAACGGCTCCAACGATTTTCATGAAATTTAGTATGCAGGGGTTTAGGGGGCGATAAATCGAACTAGATCTTTCATTTTTAGAAAACGTCGTTTTCTCTATTTTTCACCCGATCAGAGCTCGGTCGCCAAGGTACTCATTTTAAAATGAGCTTTTTCTAATATGCAACGTATAATTTAAAAAACTTAGTTAGCCACAAAAAAAAGATCGACGAGTTCTCAATCGATGACGCATTGCCTGATGACATCATCAGCGATAACAACTTCGAGATATGTTAGGAATTACCGGTCAAACTAAATTGGTAAAGATTGTTACGTAGTTTGGATAGTATAGGAGGAACAATGCATGGATCCTATAGCATATACCACGGTAGGAAAACTGCGGGAAGAGACTAGACATAACTAATATTGCTAAGACGTGACATTGTATGGCTAATCTCTGGTAGTACTGGTCCAATTACAAAAATCGGCCAAGTGCATCTCGGACTTCGCACATTATGGTTGCGTACCAAAGAAAAATTCTGATGTATATCAATATATTGGTACTTTGTAGTAGTCGGGTAGGGAACCTTAAAAATGATTTCATTGATATAAAGCTAAACTATGTTTTTCTGTGGGATAGGCCATTGTAGCGAAGCCCCTGATAAAAAGCTGGCTTATCATGTCAAAATCTTACCATTGTTAGCTGCTCTCGCAGCGTTTTCGTTGGGGTACGGAGCAGGCAAGTAGTCGGAAAGCTTGCCCGGCCGCTCAAAGTAGTTACCCTCCTCATCAGGCCCGTCCTTAATCATCACCTGTATCAAACAAAACTATTTTTATGTAGTTATACTATTTAGTACAGCAGTTTCAACGAGGTAGAAAAAGAAAACGGGAGGCCTTAGCAATTATCATCGGTCAAGTAAATTATATTCTAAGTAAAATTATCTTTACAGCAAATTTTCTATACATCAAAAAAATACTGAACGATTAGCCAAACTTATCTTGCGGCTGAAATGATGGCGATATTTATTTTTTTCTTTTAATTAGACATTGCCCCTCACTAGCAATTTCTTCCTGTATCGTGGGTGCGTTACAAACATTTAAACTCACATACACAAGACACCCAGATCCAGATCAACTATCTGTAGGCCATACAAATATTTGTTCCGTGCGGCAATCCATCGCTCAACCACTACGCCAACTGTGTCGTCAAAATTACCTACTCAAGACGTATTTATTGTATTTGTTAATTGGTTTGCTTTAACTAACTACCATCAGGTGATAAGCGGCTTATTTCACAATATTATGATTGTTAGAAAATAATAATTTGGGATATTTTGCATCAAAGAAAGTATTTGTTAGAATATGGTAGAAGATTGAATTCTTTCTCTGGTTAGAGGCTAATGCACCGAGATGATTTGGCAATCGTCCTATAGGATTGTCTGCAGAGTCATAGTTTCCATCACAACCGCACGACGCATGAATGTATGTAAGTGTAATTATATACATTAAGTTTGCTGGTATCCTGGCTTGATGCCAATATTTATTTGGTCCATTATGTTTTCCGTTAGGGCAGGTCGTTTGAGGCACGTGGTTGGCGAAAATTCGCCATTTTTCTTACGTAAGTTGTTGTGAAGAGATCTTTAGAATTTAAATCAAAGAAATGTCGTTATATCATGTACAATATATATTATTCATAGTAGTACTTCTTACTTAGTGATTGTAATAAAAATTTAGAATGAAAAACTATGAAAACTTAATTGCCTGTTTTTGAAACCGCGCGCGCAGATTTCGCTGTTTGTAATGCCATGCGGTCGATAAGAGCAATTACATTTACTACAACATAGATTACAATTTCATAGTTCTTAAACCTTTCTACTTTTGCAACTTCGGTAAGTGAAATTATAATCAAGGAGAAAAGGGTGAGAAATGTTTCCTATATGCTGTGCTGCTTGCGAGGTGCAAGAGTCTAGACTCAAGCTAGGTTCACATTTGTTATGGTAGGTACATACTATAACAAATGTGAACCTAGCTTAGGTACGTGACGCAGCGCATTATGACGTCAACTGTTGCACAATAATTTGTCTGCATGGGCCTCAGACTCATATGCTAGAATGATGCTGAAGCATGAACACCGATTTCATTATTAAGGTTGCCGTAGTCAACGGCACGAACTATTACGTGCGCGGGGTTAAAATGCTATTTCATCCGACAACACGTGCGAAAGAGAAAGAGGAGCAGTAAGAAGCTTGTTCGCGTACGAATACACACTTTTGCAAATTTGTAGCTAAATGGATGATGATTTACGATGAAAACGAGCGCGCGAAATTTTATTAACAGACCTTTGGTAATATGGATATCATGAAAAAGCTACTAAATGTATCTGTTCAAAATAAAATTATTTGCTTTGTTGATCTACTAATCTATCCCTGAATGGTGACTGTTTTGCAATTTTCTTTCTTCTTATGGTATTTCTTTGCGCACAAAGATGTGTTGAAATGTAGAACTTTCGACGCCCATAACTGTCAAATGTATATTTTTTTTTACCGTTTTGTTTTCATACAGGACTAGATAATGATGTGTCAAATTGATATATTATTTGTTTTGAACGTATACCGTCAAACAGTGGAGTAATCGCCAGACTACGTTTGTATGGAAGAATTATCAACTAGGGCAATGTACAGGTTAGTTCTGTAGACCCTAGTCTTAATCTCACTCCCATCTTACTAAATGGCCTTAAGTTACTGTTGTAAACTTACGTCAGCAGCCTCAGCCTTCGCCTCTTCTTCAGTGTGGGTAACATTGACGAGGTTTCGGAAGGCGATGTACTGCAATGAGTGGCAGGCCTTGCACACTTGCTTGTATACTTCGTAGCCACGACGTACACTGTCAAGATGAAGAAATAACCAATGTATTATCACAATTTGATGCCCTAGTTTGGTTTGTATTTTATTACTTTGCAGCTGTAATGCAAAATAACAAGCTACTGAGCTAAGGATTTTGTATAGATGTCTGGAAGAGCAAATGAGGCTGATGATAACAATACAAGCAATTCAGTATAAATGAAAAATCATGTATTAGCTTAATTCCAAAGTTTTAACTGCAGCAAAGTGTAGGAAGTCCAGCTATCTTGTCTTGATAACATAAATATTTACATAAGATAAATGCAATAATTAAGTAATTCTGTTTGTATACAAAACTGTGATATAACACAACATCATGTCATGTCATAGTTTAATGTATTAACAAGCATTTTTTTGTATGTGATTTCCCCCCCCCCGACCCCTTTTAAAACATTGTATTAATTTGAAACTTTGCACACTTATCAAGAACCGATGAAAATGTATCCTTACTAGGACCTTTAAGATTAGCGATTGAACTAAAAATAATAAAAAATTTTTTTTTGTTAATCACACTTCTTAATTTAAATTTATTGAAAATGTGTTTCTATTTTTCAGTTAGGCTTTCTATTGAAGTGTGTTTTTTAGTTTTTTTTAAACAAATATTTATTATTATGTGATTGATAATAAATCAATCTATTTGTATTGCTGAATAGATAGCAGACTTTGATAACAGACTTTGATGATAATATGACAGTATTGAATGTGAACTTAATAATTATCACCATGCTGTGTCATAGTTATGTCAGAAAGTCATAACCTACTTTAGCTTTTCATGTCAGTTTTTTCTGAAGAAACTACTCTTTTTATTTAAGTGCCTTTGCTTAAAAATATTAGTTACCTGGAACTTGGCACATGCAAAAATGCAGAGTTCCATGTGGTTTTTTTTTTATGTAATGTCCTGTTTCACCAAGTGGCAGTAAACTAATGATGTTGTTTAAAGGGATTATCTATGACAGATACAGACCCAAAATTCTACTTGTGGTCTTTTTAAGCTAATAATTATTGCCAAAAGTTTATGCTGTGAACTTACCTAGCATGGTCTAAGGACTTGAACCAGCCATCGTGACTCCAAGGGTGGTGTGGTGAATGGGCTTCAGATTCTGAAGCCTGTACTGACTGCTCAAGGGCGAACAGGAGTGCTCCCACGCCACTTCCCACCACTCCCAATGTGGACAGCCACTGTACAGGAAAATAAGTAAGAATGAACAGGAAAACTTTAAAATAAAGCAAAAAGGAATTGTTTTGTAAGTTTATTTGATGATCATTGATTTCAAAAGCTTCATAAATGACATGAGGATTTTGACTTTTTAAATAAATATAAATTTATATGATATCTTCTTTCTAAGTTAGCTGAAATACCTAATGTTTTCAAATATTTAAATATGTACCACTTTAGGCATGTCTATGTATGCAATAATCATGACACATGTAACTGTTGAAATGAAGTAAAGTGGCATTAGAGTTATTGTTCTAGCATACTGTTGTTATTACACAATACATTTTGTTGGTTATCATTTGAGGTAATTTTCCAGTTTCAGTGGTCACTCACCAATCTTGTTTAGTTTTTAGTTTATAAATAACATTAACACATTATAAAAATAAAACTATCAAGATTTGCTAGTGTTCTTAGAAATATCACCACATAATAAAATCAATACTGATTTTGATTACTACGAATGCGTATTTTCGTAGATTACGTGGGCACATTTTCAAAATATTTCTTCTTAAAATAAATAGAATAAAACATACCATTTTTCTGTTCCTTGTCCATCCTTGAGCTCCGGTAGACAGCTGACAAACCTGCAAGGGACAGCTTCCATTAGATTTCTTACGTCCTTGTTACATAATGCAGAATAGGTTATCACTTGCCCATGAAAATTTATTTTAAACACTCGTGCTCATTTACGCTCCAGAGGGTCCTGAACACCACGTCATAGCATTTAACACGTTATGAAGCTCATGGTATGGCACAAAATCATAAAATACAGCAGTTTTCCGTGACACTTCGAACTTGAACTTCTCCGTCATTGGTAACATATTGATCACGGTAAGGGTACATATTATCAATTCGGGCTACATAACTAACTGTTTAGAACCATTTCCAGTACCTGGGGAATAACTACACCATTATTTCTCAAAAGACGTGCCCCACAAATCCTACCGACGGCGGCCGCCATGATAGAAAAACGTCGTAACGAGAGCTCAAACCGCTGACAACTACGAGTCATGCTGCCATTAGAAAATAATATTGTCGATGCACTGATTTATAAAAGTTGTAAAAATATTTTAGATTTATATTCTTGTTATGAACATATAAATGCCTGTTTACTTTTGAGGCGCTTTTGAGTGACAATTTCGACAACTCGTATCAAAACGACATAATATTGACATCAGCTCTCAAAAACTGGCCAGTAGTCACAAATTTAATTATTATTGGTAGAACTTACGTTAGCGACTACAAATATCACTAAATAAATTAAATCAGGTTATTGTTATTAAAAATCTAAAATGATTGTTCTAAAAATTAAGTAGTGCATAGATAATAGAGTAGAAAACTTAATAAAGCTTTATACGAATTCCGAACTAAAATGTCACTGTCACGGTCAGTGTCAGATAAAAAAAAAACAAAAGAAGAGCTGGCAGTTTTTAGGTTATCGAAATACGTTTTTTGTTGTCTTCTGTGTTTGTTGAATACTTGTAGCCAAGTTGTTTTATTTATTAATTGTAGATTAAATAATGTTATTTTAAATGAGAATAATACATTTAGTCAAATTAGGTAATTTTTCTACAGCTTGTTCAGCAAAAAGGTATGTTTTATATGTTTAATAATAACTTTTGCGATTGTCGGCGTTTTAAAAAATACTTCCTTTATTTCTTTAAAGTTTACGTGTTTCAGGTTAAAAAGCTCCGTCGCTAAGATGAAAGTGTTTACCCAGAAGAGAAACCCTATGACAGGCAGTACAGAGTGGGACATCCAGGACGAGAACTATGACTTTCACCAGGAAATTGCACGTTCTGGATTCGCCGATATGCTGCATGATACTGAAAGGAATAAGAAGTATCAAAGAGCACTTCAACTTGCTATCGAAAAAATGCATAGTGCCGGCAAGAAAGCTAATGTATTGGATATAGGTTTGTATTTAATTTATGGTTCTTTATGTATGTTATGTAGATACATAAAATAAGTCACCTCTTTATCAATGCGGTAGGCATACATGAATGCTGGCTGTAGCTGTAATGTCTTTTCTTGCCTATCAAAGAATCTCTTAACTGTATGTCTTTAATTATTGAATCATTATCTAGCAACAATATTGAATCTGTGAATAAACGGAGTTTAAAATATAATTTCAGGCACAGGAACAGGTTTTCTATCAATAATGGCGGCTCATGCTGGTGCCGACTCCATAGTTGCTTGCGAAGCATTCAAACCTATGGCGGAGTGCTGTGCAAAGATTCTTCAAATTAATGGTGTCGAAGACAAGGTGCAACTGATACCAAAGAGATCCACAGAGATCACCGTGGGTGAAGATGGTGATATGAAGGAGAGAGCTAACATCTTGGTTACAGAGGTTTTCGATACTGAGTTGATTGGTGAAGGTATGGACTATATTATGAATTTATGATGCAAGGTTTTTTTTAAATGATGGTGATTGGAAATATATTGTAAAGAGTACTACAAAGTATGTGCACTAAGATCTTATTCTATGGAATAGTACGTTCCACCAAAAAAGGAGATCATCCTTGCCTATTCTTGCAAGTCTGGTTACTTCACTTTAGAATTCAGTCACAGTATTTTTTGTTGCTATAAGAATAAGTGTTGTAACATTTCAAAGAGTAATTGGAATATACATGTTATTATTTTCAGGGGCCCTGTCTACATTCGCACATGCACACAAGTGCCTATTGGAGGAAGACTGTATTGTGGTGCCGGACTCTGCGGTCATTTATGCACAAGTTGTAGAGTGTCCCACCTTGTGGAAGTGGAACAAACTCAATGATCTTGCTGATGCTGAACTGGATATTGTACTGAAGACACCACAAAAGGTAGGAAAATCACTAATTTTAAAAAAGGTATGTTTCCTGGGATAGGACCCCTTTTCTGCATTTAGACGCCCATTTGGTCCGTTGTGCGTGCAACTCTGTGAGAGGGAATGGGCCGTAATCCACCAAGCTGGCCCAGTGCAGGTTGGTAGATGTCACATGTCTTCGAATTTTTGGTTCTAAGACTTGCCGGTTTCCTCATGATGTTTTCCTTACCCATTTTGAAAGCAGTGGTGATGAAATAATTTACACAAATTAAAGCGCCTGCCTGGAATCGAACCCACAACTTGTAAGTGGCGGCCGTTGTCACTGGGCCACGATGTTTCCTGGGTAGAATAATTCTATTTAGTTTGTCAGTTAGATTATCAAATAATATTGGACCAGTATTTTTGCTTTATCAAATAGTAGCTAGCGAGGGCTATGCTCGGAGTTTCCTTGCGTGATCGAATTAGAAATGTAGAGATCCGCATGAGAACCAAGGTTACCGACATAGCCCGAAGAATTGCCAAACTTAAGTGGCAGTGGGCAGGGCACATTGCTCGCAGAACGGATGGCCGATGGGGCCGAAAAGTTCTGGAATGGCGACCGCGAACCGGAAGACGATACGTTGGAAGGCCTCCCGATAGGTGGACCGATGACCTGGTTAAGGTTGCGGGAAGGCACTGGATGCGAGACGCACGGGATCGGTCAATGTGGCGACGCCTGGGGGAGGCCTATGTCTTTCGGCTGAAATGATGATGATGAAATAGTAGCTGTTCCCCGCGGTTTCGCTCCCGTGGACCACCCCACAGGAACCGTTTTCGTGATTAAAAAATAGCCTATGTCACTCAGGAATAATGTAGCTTTCCATTGGTGAAAGAATTTTCAAAATCGGTCCAGTAGTTTCGGGGCCTATTCAGTACAAACAAACACACAAAAAAAATCTTTCCTCTTTATAATATTAGTGCAAGTATATAGTATAGAAATAAAAATTGACAAAGATAAAGCGCAACACGTTCAGGCATTGTGCACACCGTGACGTCACACGATATTTCTCAACGCACTGTATCATCGTCACTTTATGTTTACGCGTCAAAAGAAAAAAGTACGTGTCCAATATTTTGTATTAATCTCCCTGACGAAAATCATTTTTTTATCACATCTATTCAAAAAGAGTTAGTTTATTCTTCGTAAACAGGGACTAAAATAGCACATTAATCCTTAAGGACTAAAAGTGATTTTGAACTTGGAATGTGGATATTGTTAGTAAATGTTCCAATCAGCAAAGAGATGAATCTGTATGTACATTATGGATGCAATAAATTGAATTTGAATTTGAATCACAAACCATGTGGTCCAAAATAGCATTACGTCGCTAAAATCGTTTATGACGAATGTGTGAGGTGAATGGCTAGGTAATGAGTGATTGAATTTATATTTCGGAACGCACGAGCACATACAATACAAGTAACTGGCTGGAAAATCGCGCGCGAGCCAAATAAAAAAAAAAAAACGACTGTAATGGATAGTACTAATAAAATTGTTACGATGCACTTCCATAATTGTTCAAATATAAACATTAGCCACTAATTATTTCTATGTCATGTCTTATGGTTACGAATTATATGTAAATAAATAAACGTAACGTTCTTCTTCATACATAAGTTGCACTTATTTTCTCATAGTGGGTGATAGTAGAGTCCACCTCGGGAGCAACATTATTTTGAGCTCGAGTGACGTAAGTAGGTACTTTGAAATTCTCGCTGCGCTCAGGATTCTACTTTAGAAAAAACACTCGCCTTTAAAATAGTTGTTTGCTCCCTAGATAAACAATCTACTATTACAGTCAACTACGCTATTATTTATTCAATTTTTAAATCTTTTGCCAAGGGCTTGACTTGTGGCGATAACAACATCATAATCAATCTGCCCTTTATTAAAATCAATAAGGACTCGACTTTGCTCCTGTCTGTGGGACTCTATGACTGATGATGTAAACGATCAATACGCTATCGTAGTGTTCATTTGTTTGGCAAACCCAAACCCCGACAGAGAGTCTGTCGTGGTTTTGCTGAACAAATAAAAGCGACGATTGTGTATTTGTGCGGTAATCATCATTTTCTATTAATCCGACGCCTACGTCATATACACTTTCTACACATTTTTATTGAATACTGGCTTCTGCGTGCGGCATCGCCCGCGTAAAAGTGTTTTAACATCTCAAGGGAATACAAACAAACTATCCTATGTCCTTCGCAGGGTCTCAAACTATCTGGATCTACTGAACCGATTTAAATTTCATCTTAATCGGTTCAGTAGATCCAGAGATTACCCCTACAAACTCACAAACTTTACGTCGTTATAAAATTAGTAAAGGTTATAAAAAAATAAAAAAGTCTGTTGTCATCATCAAATGATCGTTATTTGTTGTTGACAAATTCATATTTGCCAACTGATCACAACAACTATCATGAGATTTAACATGACATTTTCTGATTACTTCAGATGATTGACTGCCCTGGGTCTGCAGCAGTCCATGACCTGCAACTCTCACAGCTATCTCGTCACACATTCCGTGAGCTATCGGACCAAGTTCCAGTGTTCTACTATGACTGGTCTGGACGCACACCCATTGATATGAAGCGGACGGTGAAACAAGACTTTACTGCCAGTGGAACGGGTAACGCACAGGTTGTGTTCATGTGGTGGGAACTTAATATGGACACTGAAGGTGGGTTTGAAAATATTGAAATAACTAGTTTTTCCCTAGCTTCAGTCCCGTGGCCCACAGGAAATGTGCAATTTTTCCAGAAAACTTTGCTTACAGCCCTATTTCCTATCAGTGGGAACCTTAGGGCTGCATGCCATAAGCTAATGGTGTTATTGTGGCTGAATACTGGGTCAACCATAATGTTATTTGTTTTTGTGAATTACTATTAATTTAAATAGTTTTTGTGATGTGATCTAACAAACACAGTTTGGCCGTTTAAAAAAGGCGTGTGATTTTTTTTCTACGTGGCGTCTCGCAGTGTAAATCAAAGTGATTCGATACTGCTTAACCGGACTTTTCCTGCTGAGACTAAGCTATATAGCCTCCAGCTAGCCAAACGCGTGTGATTAAAAGAGATCTCATTTATACAAATTCTGCCCATTTTTTTTTCTATATGCTCGCGCTTGACCACTATCGATTTTACCATCAGGTGGATGGTAAAATCGTTAAAAGTCAACATTTTACTATTCTGCTTCATTGTGGATCCTGTATGTCCATTTTGCATCCTATCATTCCTTTGATAGCATTTGAATGATCATCACTATATTAGAAGACAGAAGAACTCTTTAAAACGTACCATACAACCTTTGATTCCAGGTCGAATAGTCCTCAGCTGTGCACCTTGGTGGTGTCACCCTGATGCCGACACATGTTCTGAACGACCTCAAGATACCATACCCTGGCGCGACCACTGGATGCAAGCCGTCTACTACCTACCACAAGGCGTCACCTTAGAGAAAGACTCTGAAGCTACCCTCGTCTCGTGCCAAGACGAATATTCACTATGGTTCTACCTAGAAACCGAAAACAAGAAAAGAACAGACTACAAAAGACCTAACTGCGAATGTGGAGTTCACATGGCCCTATCAAGAACTCACGTATCGTACCTCAATGATGGAAAACGAAGCAAGACGTTTTTAGAAAAAATAAAAGAAGAAATCAGCAGTGATTCCGTTGTTCTAGACTTGAATGGAAGCAGCCTTATGGGATTAGCCGCATCGAAGTTTGGCGCGAAGAAAGTTTATATACTTGAAAGTTTAAACATGAATCTCGGGATTTTACAAGACTATGTTACTACAAACAGTCTTGAAAATGTACATTTTGTACCTGAAATTACAGATGAAATAATTAGTGAAACAACGAATATGATAGCTGATCCTAATTTCTCGAGTGCAATCCTGCCGTGGGAGAATTTAAAGATTGCGTACGTTTTGTATCAATATAGGACTAAATTGTACAACTGTAAGTCTTTTATTCCGGAGTGCTGTGAGATTTGGGCCATGCCGGTGGAGTTTCAAGACTTGCACAAGATTGCGACACCGCTGGGCAACTGTGAAGGAATCAATATGTCGGTGTTTGATGGATTGCTTGCGGTGAGTGTAGGTATATTTACTTATGTAATATAAGGTATTTGTTTGATTTGTATCTGACGTCATAACATCTGTTAGAGAATGGTAGGAGTTGGTTGACCTTGATCCCTTTTTTGCACAAAAATACCACATAACTATTACTATTTTACCTTTGTGCCAAGTGCCCGCCAGAAGTTTTGTGAAATGCTTCGACTAAATAGATTTTTACAGTAGAAGGAAGTCTTCATCACCCCGTTCGACGTTCACCGTTAAGCTATTACGATCTCGTACCTATTTTACCAAACTCAATTAAAACTGGCCCTTAGTTGTTAATAAATAATAGGACTAAAAGCAAGTAAAGTAACGCGGTCGCGTTCCCTGCTTTGGTAAAATACGGTAATAACTATGCCGAATATACCGAATTTGACTATGTATTGTCAAAATATGTTTTCTACAAGCATAGCCACCCTGAAATGCATTCCATAAATTGTAATGTTTAAGGCCCTGAAGACGATGACCTTATTATGACATGACGCGTAGCATCTCGCTTTTTTGTACAATAGGGATGTTAACTGAAAATTAGTTATTAGTCAACTAGATTAAAAAAAATATTTGACAAGTATTTTTTCTTTTGACCCGTAAACAAAGTGACGACGATATAATGCGTTGAAATATCCGTGAGACGTCACTCCGTTAGTACATACACTTTATACTGACATAGTGACGTCACAAGCCCCCACTCCTGAACTTTGATACTCTTTATCTTTGTCAATTTTTATTGTTTTGGTAAAGCAAAAAATACGTGTCCAATATTATTTGATAATCTTACCGACGGACTAAATAGAATTATAATTTTTCTACCCAGGAAACATCCCTATTGACATAATACTGCATCAAAACTGCCAATCGACTAAGCAGTGGGCGTGCAGTAGCCGTGTTCTAACTTTCCAATGCTGTCCGTCTGCTTAGACCAGAGATCCCCAAACTATTGTGGGCAAGAGACCCCTTTTCCTAAATTAACTGATACCTCCGACCCCCATAGCCAAATTACTTTAAAAAGCCGCTTATTGACTTGCCGAGTTTTTCATATTGTACGAACTTGTGCACGCTATCGACTTAAGTTTTTAAAAAGTACAACAATGATACTTCCTACTAAAATATTAAGTCATTATTTTAGCAAGTTGTTACACGTAACACAACTTATACAGTATCTTGAAAATTCAAATAAGAACTTGTGTTTATTAATAGGTGTCGATTTTTAGACCTCGTCGACACCCAAAATCAGTTTTCGTCTGGGAAACCGATTTCGACCCCAAGGGGTCGTTATCGACCACTTTGGGAATCCCTGGTTTAGACCCTTATTTCATAACAAGCCCTTGACAATTTTTGTTTTTAATCATATTTATCTCCAGAATTCAAGCACAATCAGTGATGCTGAGATAGAAGCTCAGCCGCTATGGGAGTACCCTTGTAAGAGCCGCGGAGAGCCGGTCAGGCTGCTGTCGATCGTGTTCACGCGCCTGAAGCCGGCATACGCTATGGACGGCGTGGTGGAAGTGGTGTAAGTGAAGTTTCCCCAGCTTATTAAATTTGACTCTAAACTCAGAGCAGGAAATGAAAGTCTTAAGTGCGGAAAAGGGCATTTATGATGGCATGGTGATGAAATAATTTACAAAAAGTAAAGCGCCTGCCTGGGTTCAACCCACGACCTACAACTTGTAGGTCGCGGCTGTGTCAACTGGGCCACCACTGCTCTAAATATAAAAAAAAATGCTGTTGCCCGCGTCTTCGTCGCGTAGTAATTCGAATAGCCATTTTTTTAATATCTTCATCAAATTGAATAAACCATAGTTGAACTACGCTTAGGCCCAGTCTTTTAATGAGACATGCTAACCAAAGGGTTTGAAATTTCGCTGAAATGCGTTTTTCCTTAAATTCTTAGCCTCATAAGTGGTCAAATAAGTTGAAGAGTTAATATTTGACCATTTGTGAGGCTAACAATTGATGAGAAAATGCATTGTAGCGTAATTTGGAACCTACGTTAGCATAAACGCGTTTATTTGTCAATCGTTAGTCTTAACAAGTGGTCAAATAATTAACTCTCCGTTTTATTTGATCATTTGTGAGGCTAATAATTGAAGAAAATTGGTGTTTTACCGAAATTTGCAACCATTGGTTAGCATATTTAACCATTGTTAAACTTACTTACTTATTGGTTAACTACGGATAAAAAAACTGGGCCTTATTCGGAAACAACTACGGATATTTTTAGGGAACAATTTTTTTTAAAGATATGTCCGAAACTTTGGACAACTTTTATTATTAAACTGCTGCTTTTTCACATTTCTAGTAAACCTGAAGCAGAAGAGAAGCAACAAATAAACGGATTCGCTCTATGGACGGTGTGGAAGATCGGGGGCCAACAGAGTTCGGGGCCTATACAACCACCCGTGGTGGGACAAAGAGTGGAATGGGACCCTCACACCAGACAGGCTGTCAAGATATTCGTAAGTATTAGCTTCATTATAGTTCATTCAAGGGGTGAAACTCGGGGGCCTACAGTGTTTGAGGCCTATACAACCGCCCGTGGTGGGACAGAGAGTGGAATGGGACCCTCACACCAGACAGGCTGTCACGATATTCGTATCAGCATCGTTATAGTTTAGACAGGGGTCCAAATTGGAGCCCAACAGAGTTCGGGGCCTATACGACCGCCCGTGGTGGGACAAAGAGTGGAGAGGTACCTTCACACTAGACAGGCTGTCAAGATATTCGTGAGTATCAATAATCAAACTGACTTTTTCATTGCTATTATTCACTAGTGAGTTATAGTTTTTTTTATTGGTTGAGTTGCTTTGTTCTTAAAAAAGTTTCGATACAAAAAAGATCGTGCTCAAGAGTACAAATAAATTAATGTACCTATTGCTTGCTCATGTCATGCAACTATAGATAATTTCAACTTGTCTTTAATAAATAAAAATTTCACTCAAATATAACTTTTGTTTTCTCTGTAATAAAGGAAACCTTGAAATTCCCCATATTGTACGTGGCTAAAAGGCTATCCGCGAAAAGCCAAAAAAAAACCTCATTATTTTAGTCTATGGCCGATCGCCATTGTTGGATGCGCGCGCTCAAAGGAAACTGAATTTTTTTTCCCGCCATTGTGAAAAATTTTACCCAATTCGTTTTCACTGTTGAAATTACAGTTATTTTAGTATTATTTTCTTCACAAGTGTGTTGAAAAACGTCGTATGATACACGTGTGTATTGATGATTACCATCCTCGGCTCTCTTAAGACCCTCACCTAATGGCTCGGGTCTCAATGGCGCCTCAGCGGTAATCACCAACATTACACACTTGTACCATAATGTACTATATTAAAACTTTCTGTACAAGTAAAAAAATCTGTACGACGGACTTATTTTATAAGGCTGCCAAAGATATAAAATAATTTGATATCTTTTATTTACCATAAAGATATAATTTTTAAAATCGTATTATATATTTAAAAAATAACAACACTATTACCTCTTAAATAGGTCTCTCAAAATACGACTTGTACTTTACCTTTATGATCTGTAGGTAATGTAGTCAAATCAGCGGCATAAATAATTACAATGTTTGCCTAGTCATTTAAAACATTGATTAATGTAATAAAACCGTGCCTAACAGCTTCCTCAATAATGTAAGCCTATAAACTGCACTTAGCCAGAGATTAATGGCTTAAAACCATAGCCCCCGGCTTAGCTTTGAGTACCACAAGTTAAACTGCAGATTATCCATTAGTTATCCTTTTTAATTGGTTTATGGTGTCATTGAACTAGGCTTGGATAAGTTTTGTGTTGGCCAGATTGAATAGCAATTTCAACATGTTCAAGGAAAAAAAAACAAAATCCCGACTGCATAGGAACCAAACTAAATAGCTGTAAACAAGAAAAAAACATGCTGTGCAGTCGGAGGATGATACTCGCGAGCTGGCTGACCCATTGATAATCCAACTGCACAGCATGATTTTTTCTTGTTTACATCTTTTGAGTTCGCTTCCTATGCAGGGTTTTTGATATTTGAATAATTTTTTTTCATTTAAAACGTTTTAGTTGTCTTTTTTAGTGTTCCGTACCCAAAGGGTGAAAACGGGACCGTATATTACTAAGACTCCACGATTTGTCTGTGTCTATCCGTCTGTCACCAGGCTGTATCTCATGAACCCTGATAGCTAGACAGTTGAAATTTTCACAGATGATGTATTTCTGTGGCCGCTATAACAGCAAATACTAAAAACAGAATAAAATAGATATTTCTCAAACTTTTTTTTTAAATTTTAAAACTTATTCCACAAAAAAAACTTCAATATTTCACTTTGTAGTGTTTTTTTTTGGAAGCCAATATTTTTTTGTAAAAAGTTTTTTTATTTTTGCTTTTTAGTTCGAGATGAGCAAGTTCTATAGTAAGGTACCTATAATGCACAAAGTTATGCCTGAATAGATTACCTGAATAACATAAAACTTAAACATAACCGGTGAAATGAGAGTGTATCAGGGTGAACTGTACACATCTGCGTTTTTCTTGAAAATGTGTATAATTTTATGGTGTACAATAAAGTATATTCTATTCTATTTTATTCTACCCCGTTAAAGCGTACCAGCACCAGCGTGATGTTATGTTATGAAATGGCGTAAACAATAAACTGACATGCGATTGCAGCAATCGCATGTCAGTTTATTGTTTTGATTTGCCGTTGTGTATTTAAGAGTTCTGTTGTATATCTCCGAAGTTCTTTATCAGATCTTCACCAAATAAATGTGACCACATGAGAATCACCAGCTATTAAATAAAAAATAATCATTAAGATCGGTTTATCTAGTAAAGAGTTTTGAGGAAAACACGTCAAAAAATACATAAATATCTTATAAAAATAGTAATTTACAGCTTTTCCTACCTTCAAATGCCTAAGTAATTGACAGTCAGCTTAATTTGCTTAACTTACAAAGCCAGGTGTCGTTAATTGGCTTTTAAATGAGGTTTTCCGTGTCACTATGCTAATTTTCCGTGACTATTCGTTTCCTGAGTTTTTTTGCCATCTGCTATCTCTTCTATTAAACTTATGCATTGGGTGAAATTTACATGTTTTCTAGTCTTATCTTGAATGGAAGGCAAAGTTTTCTCAAAAACAGACCAATTTTAAAACATTATCCACAGACTTTATCATAACTTTAATTTAAAAATCACAATCCCCTTTATTTTGAATAGGATCTATTGCTTATCGTTATTCTCTTGTCTTAAGGTTACACTAGTCAACGGCACGAACTATTTTGTGCGCGGGGTTAAAATGCGTTTTATATCAACCTACAACACGTGCGGAAGAGATAGATGCTGTGATGAGCAGTAGGAAGCTAGTTCGCGTACGAATAAACACTTGCAAATTCGTAGCGAATTGGATAATGATTTAGGACGAAACCTAGCGCACGAAATTTTATAGACAGACCTTTGGCAGTCTAGATATCATGAAAAAACGACTAAATCTATCTGTTCAAAATAAAATTATTTGCATTGTTGAACTACTAATCTATCCCTGTATGGAGTCCGTTTTGCAATTTTCCGTCTTCTTATGGTATTTATTTGCGCCCAAATATGCGTTAAAATTAGTGTCGAAATGTGGATCTTTTGACGCTCATAACTTTCAAATATTTTCTTTTTTTACTTTTTTGCTTCCATACAGGGCTAGATAATGATGAGACAAATTGATATCACTTTTTATTTTGAACGTACATCGTCAAACAGTGGAATAATCCCTAGACTACGTTTGTATGGAAGAATTTTCGTCTAGTGTAACCTTAATGTCCTATCTCCCCTGGATGGGGCAGAGGGCGTCCACAGTAGTCCTCCTTCGCGATCTGTCTGGAGCTTCGCGCTTCACCTCGCTCCACGTCATTCCGATACTCGTCGCTTTTGCCAAAACGGTGTGACGCCAGGTTTCACGGGGACGGCCACGGTTTCTTTTGCCTTAGGGATCCTAATCCAACGCCTGCTTGGCGATCATCATCAGCCTTTTTAATGTTCCCACTGCTGGGGCACAGGCCTCTTCTCTGTGAAAGGCAATGGGCCGTAATTCACCACGCGGGCCCAGTGCGGGTTGGCGGATGTCACATGTCTTCGATTTTTTGGTTCTAGGACATGCCGGTTTCCTCACGATGTTTTCCTTCACCATTTTGAGAGCAGTGGTGATGAAATAATTTACATAAAGTAAAGCGCCTGCCTGGGTTTACCCACGATCTACAACTTATAAAGTCGCGGCCGATACCACTAGGCCACCACTGCACCATATGGACAAACATACATACGCTCGAATAACATAACCCTCCTTCGGCAGTCGGGTAAAAAGGGTGACAGTGGCTAATCCCAAGTAACATAGGTACCCTACGTAGGAAACTGATGATTATGTACCTGCATACTATCTATTTCACTACCGATGTTTCCTACCAGCTGGACAACTAAATAGTAATAAACTTATTTTCCTCCACAGAAAAAGTCGTACGACGCGAGTGTTACGTACAGATGGCGGTACCAAGCGGCTTGCGACCTTGAGAAGGGACAGTTCAATGTCGACGTCAGCCTGGTGGAAGTGGACGACTAGCGCGTTATTATTGAATTTATTACAATTATATTTAATTTTATATTATACAGAATACGACTTGATTTGTTGTTTTATTAATGAGGAATGCAGCTTTTGATGTATGGGTTGTGTGAGGTTCATATTTTTGTTAAACTGGCAGAATATGTAGTTGTATTGGTGGAAAAAGCTTGTTTTGAAATACATTATCTGCCAGATAAATAAATAAATGGCACAGAATTTGTATGAAATTACGGCTTATTCGTTTTAGGACAGATTCTGGTTTGGGCAGATTCTTGTTACAGCAGATTCTTTTTTAGGCAGATTCTTGATAAGATAATGCACACTTTTGTATATAATGTAAGGATTATGTACAAAAGTGTGCATTGATACCAATCAATGCACACTTTTGTACATAATCCACGTATACCAATACGTGCTGGTTAAGGTTATCGGAACTTATTTGATGCTGGCGTAACATGCCATAATCTAACTGCGTACCTAATTGAATAATGGGCTAAACACAACGAAAAAAACGTTTAAAATATATATGTCGCAGGTTTTTCATAAAATTAGGTTTTTGATCAAAAACCTAGATTTTGATGAAAAACCGGCAGATGAAACATTTTAAACTCAATTTCATCATAAACCTGTAACAATCCATTCATCCATTTTTGGGCGCCCGGTTGGCGCAGTGGTTGAGCGATTGACTGCTGCGCTGCGTGTCGCGGGTTCGATTCCCGCACGGAACAAATATTTGTATGACCTACAGATATTTGTTCCGGCTCTGGGTGTTGTGTATGTGAGTTTATATGTTTGTAAACGCACCCACGATACAGGAAGAAATTCCTAGTGTGGGGCAACGTTTTTTTAAATAAATAAGAATTAAATAAGAATCCAGATTGTTGATCAAAATCCTGAACTAGTTGGTCAATGAGTCAGTCCAAGAGCGAGCGAAGAGAACTCGGGAGCTTAGGGCATCCCGACACGGACAGGTTAGGTTCGAAGGAGATGACGGGAGCTGAACTGAGCGAGCAAAGCGAGCATACTCAGTTCCCGTCATCTCCATCGTGTTAGGTTACTTTAGACCCTGCATTCAGAAATAGGAGCTCCGTCGACGTACTTGCACCTGACGGCCGCGCCGTGCAGGGGGCGCGGTCACTGACAAGCAAGCGCGACGCAAACAAGAACTGGACATGTTTTATCATTTCACTGAATCATCAATTTAGGGATTTGTTCAAATCACTAACATCCTCCGTGATTTGATGAAATCCCTTAGGGAATTGACCAGATCCCTGTTTTTAACATATCCGTGCGACATATATAAGCCAACGCAGCTCTAAGAAGAAAAATCTAATTTATTCATGCTCTTTGAACTAAGAAGCGTGATATTTCAACTTGAGTGACAAGTAATGATTAACGCACTTCACTCATAATTAACGAAAATACGTTATTATGGACATTCACCGATATAAGAAACATGATTGAAGGTTCCTGACCCCTGGTGGCGCTAGTATCAAAGGTCAATATTATAAGCTTATGGATCAGTAGGTCAACGATGTGATTTTAGACGGCAAGGTCGGTTTTTCTATTCTCTGCGTCAAATAACATGCGTGGGTTATCTACTCATTTATCAATTGCGAAAGGCGTGTGTTGATGTGCGTACGAGTTGATGTCGTAACCTAATTTGCCCTTTTTGGGCTCCTTTGCCTTGATAGTGAGGGCCATGTCAGATTCGAACAGATTACATACGCCCTACACTACAACGAAACAGACCTTAGTTCCCTTCAATTGTTATTGCTCAACGCCAAAGTTTTGGGAATAGCTGGTGAAATAAAAGTAGGTACATTACATTTGGCTATCGGAGCAGTGGTGGCCCAGTGGTATCGGCCGCGACTTACAAGTTGTAGGTCGTGGGTTCAAACCCAGGCAGGCGCTTTTCTTTGTGTAAATTATTCAATCACCACTGCTCTCAAAACGGTGAAGGAAAACATCGTGAGGAAACCGGCATGTCCTAGAACCAAAAAATCGAAGACATGTGACATCCACCAACCCGCACTGGGCCCGCGTGGTGGTTTACGGCCCATTCCCTCTCACAGAGAAGAGGTCTGTGTCCCAGCAGTGGGAACATTAATAGGCTGATGATGTGATGTTATGTGATCGGCCTCTTGGACTGACAGATCTCGTCATGTATAGAAACTTCACTCCGAATATAAAAAGTCTGGCCCTCTATCATCTATTGCCCATCTTCACAGGAACCATTGGGACACTTTCAAATTAGGAAACCGGCAAGTTCTAGAACCAAAAATTAAAAAAAAAATTGTGTCTTCCACCAACATGCACTGTTGTGGAATAAAATTAAAATGTATTAATGATAAATGATTTACTGTTTACCTACTCCTCTTTATCGCAGCAGCCTGTAGCCTAGCTGTGAGAACATGTCTAAAAATGCACTTAGTCAAGTTCAGGCAACAGACAGACGAACTGAACTGACTAAGGTCTACGTACTTACCATCCACAAGTCTCCACAAATAAAACCTCATAGTGGTCGGAGATCGTTCTACGCAGGCTGCTACGATTCGATGGTCAGGCGCTAAAAGCTGTCTTCTCAGGGAGCGTCTTTTACAGAAAACGATTTACAAACAGCAATCTAATAGGTAGCTGTTCGCAATCAGATTGCTGTCTGTAAATCTTATAGGCACCTAGTAGGCAATTATATACTTACCGAAGTACCTATTAAAGCATTGTACGAGTATATCTTGCACAAGTTGTCTAAGCTTAACTTTTTTTCAATCACAGACATAAATCTATGTCTGTGGTCTCAATCATTTAACTGCAAACAGTTCACTGAACAATAAGTCATTCCTACATAGAATGACTTCAAATTAACTTGATTTACATCCTCTCGTGCACGCCCTTTCAAGAACCTTATAATAGCCACACATATTTTTTTACATTTAAATTGCAGTTTTTAGGGTTCCGTACCCAAAGGGTAAAAACGGGGCCCTATTACTAAGACTTCACGATCCGTCTGTCTGTCCGTCTGTCACCAGGCTGTATCTCATGAACCGTGATAGCTAGACAGTTGAAATTTTCACAGATGATGTATTTTTATTGCCGCTATAACAACAAATACTAAAAACAGAATAAAATTAATATTTAAGGGGGGACTCCCATACAACAAAAGTGATTTTTTTGCCGTTTTCTGCTCGATATTAATAACGGCAACAGGTAGACGCTTGAAATATTCACAGAATATTTAGTTGTATATTCACTTCAAAAATAATTATTATTAAATTAAAATAAAATAAATTAAGGGGGGCTCCCATACAACAAACGTGTTTTTTTTGTTGTTTTTTGCGATAATGGTGCGGAACCCTTCGTGCGCGAGTCCGACTCGCACTTTGCGAGTTTTTTTTCATCCAATTCGATGTTAAACCTTTGCATAATACCGCTATAGTGAAGTTAATATAAATAGCGGGTACCAAGTGTAGGAGTGATTTATGTTTCATTTACATGCGCCGCGTGGGGTTATGCCTTGGATGAAATTTAATACGTACTATGACAAGGCAAATTAAAGTACCCGCACTTTTGATTAAACTGGCAACTTACCATCGCAATGTTAATTGAATAGATGACAAATTACACGTCTACGTTTTCAGAATTGGAAAGGACGGTGTGATAAATAATTCTGAATATAAATCGCTGGATATCTTTGATGCTGCTTATGCTTATTCAATATGAAACGTGAGAACTGCTTTCTAGATATGCTAAGTAAAAGGAATAAAGGAGCTAGATATCTATAAGGCTTGCATTCTGCCGATATTCTGAAATTCAAATGGGGCATTAATTTGGACAGCAGCTGCCCTTTCCCCTGCTATCAGTAACGCGCGTGTCGCAATAAGCGAATCAGGGATTTTGAGATGCGTGGACGCACCAAACGTACCTAACCTAATTTGCATATAAAACAACAGATGTCGGTACTGATAGGTTAGGAAGGTAGATACGTGTAGGTGTGGTAGGTGGTAGGTAGGCACCTACTGCGATCATGGTAATAGGTATGTATATCAATATGGTGGCTATAGTGGTAGTAGTAATGCTTCAGGCCTGCTTGTTGTGGCTTGCAAAAATGTTGCAAAGGTCTACTACTAGCAATGATTTGAATTTAGAACTAAAATATTTAAACATATTTTCCGAACTGTATCTACCACGCTTTTTATATGGCCACACGCAACACAGGGATACTCATTACACTCAAACGATTAATTAATTATTAATGGTTTATTAGAAAATCAGTTAACCGTGTTCCGAGTCCGAGGTGCTAACCGTTATTCTCAAGATCTGTATCAGCGCAAAACACACTTGACGTTTCCTAATCGCAGAACTTGTAAAATTTTAAAGTTAACGGCTTTTTAGAACATGAATACAGTCATAGAGTTTTTGTTCTACATTCCTAGTTGATCTATGGAACTGGGTGGGTTTCGTTTATATTTTTTGTGCGAATCTGTCGATTCGTGTTTCTTGCTATGGTTCGATTAGATCAACTTGAATAATAAATCTTATTGCGTGAATATATTGCAGGTTCCATTCTTTGCCTGATTGATCTAGCTTACTTTAGAGCTCTACATTCCTATGTTTTTGTTGTCCATCATATTCATTACAGTATTTTCTCCCTGATTGACAAAGGCCGCCTACACTTTCCTAAGTGTTTTCTTACAAAGCCCGTTAGCGGTGACAAAAAAAGTTTTGGTAGGATTTTCTATAATTTTTGTTTGTCCCCACCTGCAGCAACAAAAATAAAAAAAGATAAAATTTATATGTATAAAAATTATACTTAGTAACTAGGTACTAGTTTTTCACTTTTCAGTTAATTATTTTTAGCAGTCGGGTTTTTTGATTTATAATAATTTGTTTTTTTTTCAGTCTTTTTAGTTTTATTAATGAACGAGTTCTCCAAATAAGTTATGTGTAAAAATATTATTTATTTTGCTATCAAGGTTACGCTTATCTTGAATTTGTACCTAAATGGTAACTTTTGGTTAAATTTTCTTGTGTTCACATTTTATACACAATTTCTATCTTCTTTACAAGTTTGTATTAATGTATAAGTGTTACGATATATATATTTTTGGAATGGTCTATTTAATAGCTTTCATTCTACTAAAAACTGCATTCAACAAAAAAAAAATTGTATCGCCCCCTTTTTTATTAGGGGGGACGCCATCTTTAAAATTATAGCCTATGTCACTCCCACAATTGAGACGAATCCAAAAACACCTCTTATGTCATAAACAGTCAAGCCGTTTGGGCTATAGAGCGTGCTATAAAAATAGACATACATACATACGCTCGAAAAACATTACCCTCCCACAGTCGGGTAAAAAAGACGCGCTAAAAAAAGCAACGAAAACTGCTAGACTCGATTCCTGAACTATTTATAATATGTACCTACAAATTTGTACAGAATCCTCGGTGGCCGAGTCCGACACGAACTCGCACTGGTCCAGTTTTTTTTTTGAGAATTTTCTATGACTGCCATGGATAAAGTTGTTCATATACATGGGCAGTCTTTAAAATATCATCGCATCTTTCCGTTACACCCTGTATAGAAAAGGTCCCTTCTGTCTCTGTAATCTGTCCCTTACGCACATTTAAAATAACCTTGCTCAAAGAGTTTATAGTCACCCCCCTGGAGTGGCACCCAAATCTCTTAACTTATTATTGCCTAAACCAGTAGGTACAGGTATTGTTAAAGTCATACGATTTCTAAAAGCCCAACACAAAAGAGAAAGATATAAATCGTCGACAAAGCACATACCTACCTTACAAAGCACATACCTACCTTACAAAGCGGCTACCTATAAGACACAAATTAACCATTTAGATTCAGACGCGTGTGCACATCGAAGCCTACTCACTGCTCATGATCACTCGCCTCAACATCTAACGAATAATTTTCCAACAGAAATCGATGTTATTTATTCCTCCTTCTTATATGGTAATACTAGTCAACTATGCCTCAATCCTGAGACGTTGTTACCGACATAAATAAACCTGTAATGGTCTATTAGGCGACTTTAGCAGCCCATTGTTAGTTTTGATGAAAATGAATGTACACTTTTGTGCCATTAGCGAGTACTGCGAACATGGTATAGACTGGCGAACATTGGTTTAGAAGATAAAGTCATGTTTTTGTCACCGGTAATATGTATCTGGTTGTGTGCCGGAAAAGGGCTTTGTTAGGTCGGGAGCTGGGTGCACAAACATGCCATGCCAATTTTGACCACTGATGTTACCTGACAGATAGGTAGGGGGGGGGGGAGGGGTTTGTCAGACTCCTACTGACTAAAATCTACCCCGGTGTTCCATCTCACACCTACGCTGGGGATCGCGGGCACATACAATACTTCCGCATCTGCGGGCCTCGACCTCGGGGGAAGTAAAACGCCTCACCCCCCACGGAGAGTTAGGTGTTTTATTCCTCCGTGACGTCTAAGAGGGGTGCGTGTGGAACACTACGCGCCGCCACCCCCGGGTCCTGATATGTGAGGGCGACGGATATCCCCGAGTCCGTCGGCCCTGGACCCATTTAGGGGGGGCTGGAAGAGGGCTTTGTCCGCTCTTCGCCGACGCCCGGCGCGTCTTCTGCGAATCGGGTGAGTGGATAAAATGTCCCTCTCCGCAGCTTGTCGTCTCGCAGAAGGATACCACCACGTCCCAGGACTCCTTTCTGCCGACCATAGACTCGACTACGGCTGGCAGCGACAGATCACTGCCTACTTCTTAGACGAGAGCCTAGCTTAAGTTGTACCTCATCAGTAGGTTCGTGGCCTTCTACAAGATCAATCTATTCCAGTTAAGAATTCAAGGTAAAATTCTACTTGATTGTTCTACGAAACATCGATTACTTTAATGATAGTTAAATGTCATGTGAGTATGGCATACTAATATCATCGCTCGTCGTATTAACAAGCGATTGTCGGTTTCTAATGTCAAAGTTAATTCGCCGTTCATTCCTACTAAGTATTTCTGCGATAATGTAGGCATTGTTGGCGCTTGGCGTAGACAATGACTCCAATTTGACGCCTGAAGGCGGATCAGATCTTAGAACTTTGTTATTAAATGATAAAGCAGCCTAGCTCCCGTTGTAACATCTCAACAAATGGCATCACAAGACGAACTCGCTTGTGACAGCCATACCGGCACTCGCAACTTCGACAAACGGCACATCCAGTAAAAAGGTTTCCGCGAACTGCATAACAACGTTTCCATAATCATCGGAGACTTAGAGCAGGCGCTGCCAAAGCCGGCAAGCGAGGTTGAGACGCTAATAGTCGCAATTTGTCATGTAATAGGTACGACATTGTTAGTTTTTCCGGTACTCCATATGCAGGTTGAGTCGAAGGCGAGGCGTTAAGGATCGTACGGTATAATGCGACAGCGGTGCGTGAGTTGTGCTGAATAATGCAGCTGTGCGCGTGATCACTGGCAGAATGCCGATGTGCTCGTACGAGCGCCGCATACAGCGTCCACGCGCACGACCCCCACCGGCCAACACTCGCAACGACAAATATTTATTTAATGCTATTTAATGGAACCTTAATGCTGCCTTCACACAATAGAAAAGTGCTTATTCAATTGTCTTTTTTCTCGTAAAACAGCGCTGTTCCACGGATGATCGATCGTCGCGCCGCGGGGAGTCTGTCTGGAGCGGATGTTTAAAAAATGTTTGGCGTAACAGCGTACTATCTTTTACGACGACTCATTTATTGTCATCTAATTCATGCTTTTTCTTGGCAATGTGCTGACAGTTATGCGGTAGCTCGGGTAAAAACATGAAAATTATTACGCGGAATAGTAGAATTAAATTTATGTTGAAAAGCTGGCACCTGGACATTACCTTATTGATTATATTATATTATTGAGTTCGTATTCAATACACAGTTAAGAGAAACAAACAATAGAACAAGATCGACACGACGCGATCAGTCACACACGGTATGGCACAGAAATCGATAGCAATCAATCGTAGCGAAATATCGCAATAAATCTAATCGTGTTCAGATTTCAGTTTCTCAATAGCAGCTCGCAGGGCGCCACGACAATACCGTGTGACGTGTTCACCGTGTTCCGATTAACCTTTGCCGCCGCCGCGGGCGCATCGACCTTATTCCATTTATGAGATTATAAATTGAATATCTGCCTTGCCCACCATGTGTTGAACCACAGTTAAATATCGTCAAGATTTTGTAATACTGCGCTAATACGGCATTAAGTACTCAACGTATGCACGAGTCGTGACAGTTATACTCGAATCATTATACCGATATGTCGGCCAAATGATAATGTTTTACCAAATTAAGTCTTTTCGAAAAGCTTTGTCATAATCATGAATGCAAATATGGATAGCGAACGAGAAATGAAAACAAAATTCACGATTTATTCATTATTTCCATTACAAGGCGTGTGCGGTGGCATACACGACTAGATAGATAAAATACTTCTTTATGTATTTAAATCGTGAAATAATCAGGAACAATAAATCGGCTAGCAATTTAAATATTCCACATTACCGATTTTATCAAATGAAAATAAACTGCGACCATCGATGGCAGATCTCTTTAAACGACTTTAAACAAACATTCTATAATTAAAAGTAAACAAATAAAACGAAATGACTTCGTTTATAAAAACTATGGAATATTTATTGTTTCGTGATAATTGATACTGTCAAAATACATAATATAAAATATTTCATTTTGGATCTTTGTTTCAACGCGCAGAGGCGTTTGACTAATCGCTGTGCGCTTTAAAAACTCCTTCGACACGAAACTGCTGATCTTATCGATTCAAAAATAAAATACAATTTTGAATTATCGATTAACAAAATTGACATTGTGAATCGACCAGCACCTTTCGATCTTCTCTAGAGTATAACATAAAACAGCCGACCGCGTTTGTATGTCTGTCCACTCTGGGTTTTTGTTAAATTTGTATTTCGAATTAGGTGCGATTTTTACGTGAGAAAACTTAGTGAAGTTATAAAGGCTGCCATGATTAAATCATTCAACATACATGTAAATTGCGATCGATCAGATGGTTCGGCGAATAGTTACGGGAAATTAGCATAGTGACACGGAAAAACTCATTTAAAAGCTAATTAACGACACCTGGCTTTGTAAGTTAAGCAAATTAAGCTGACTGTCAATTACTTACGCATTTCAAGGAAGGAAAAGCTTTATAAAATAAATTCTTTTTAAATTGAATTACTATTTTTTAAGACTTCAAAAAGGAGGCATTTCTCAAAACGACTGTATTTTTTTAAATGTGTTTTACCTCAAAACTCTATACTAGATGAACTGATTTTAATGATTCTTTTTTTATTTGAAAGCTCGTGTGTTTCCATTTAAATTTGGTGAAGGTCTGATGAAGAGCTTTGGAGATATGTAACGGAAAATCTCTCGGGATTATTGAAAGAAAGAAAATAAATTTATTTGTGACCCGCACAGGAGACACGAGATAAGCAAAACGCAACGTTTTTTTAAAAAAAAAAAAAAAAAAAAACACAAACAATAATAAAAATAAATTACCCCGTGCGAGACCAAAAAGGCTCCTATCTCAGCATGCAATGAAGCATTATGAAGCATTATTGCAATCGCATGTCTGTTTATTGTTTACGCCATTTTATAAAATAACATCACGCTGGTACGCTCTAACTAAAGGGATACGCAGATGTGTACAGTTCACTCTGGTATACTCTCATTTCACCGGCTATGTTCTAGTTTCATGTTATTCGGGTAATCTGTTCTGCCATAATTTTGTGCATTACATTTACCTTACTATAGAACTTGCTTGAGATGGAGCGCACAATGTTTACGTGCGCCGTGTGCGCCTATCCTCCTGTCCATAGATGTCGCTTTTTATACAATTCTAGGGGGTGAGGTTTCTCTGGAGCTGTATGTACCACAAATAAAAAGTGAAAATTAAAAAAAATATATAATACTCTTACAATGAGGGCGCTTACCAAATTATCATTTAAAACGACGCGTGAAAAAAGATATCTGAAAGGACTTTGTGGAGGCGTTGTCTAAAGGCTTTAAATAAACTAAGTGTAATTTTATCAGCAAAGGCGATTGTCTTAATTGCAAATAAAACCGATGGATCACGTGGCATTACATTTTGATACAATTTTGACATTTCACCAATCACTATCACGATGCTTTCATTGCGAGAATGTCACTTGTCTAGGCCCTCAGAAGTGGTATCCCACTTCTCCCTCAGAAGTGGTATCCCACTTCTCCCTCAGAAGTGGGATAGCAACCGCTCGATGGACAAGTAAAATTAAAAAGAAAACCCCTGACACAAATTAATACCTCTTTAAGCTACATAATTTATCACGCTTCGATCGATAATCCATCGAAAACGTAACTATAACACGATATCTTCCGAAAATACCCCGATTCAAACAGTAAAACGCGCATAACTTTTGAACGGCTGAACCGATATTCATCAAACCAAATCTAGCTAAGAACACTCTCGATAAAGTCATCTTTCAAACAAAAAAAACTAAATCAAAACTAGGTTCAACCGTTTAGGAGCTATGACGCCACAGACAGACACATAAATACACAGATACAATTAAACACGTCAGACACGTCGCCTCTTTACCCGTCGGGGGTTAAAAAGAACGCATGACGACCATTTTATTTATTTATAGTTAAAAAGTACGCATGACGACCATTTTATTCATTTATAGTTAAAAAAAACGCATGACGACCATTTTATTTATTTATAATTAAAAAGAAAGCATGACGACCATTTTATTCATTTATAGAAGTCTATTTATTTTAATAATAATTACAGTCTGCGTACCTATGTCATGTTTTTATTAACACAACAAGCATACCCGGGGATTAAAACAACCTATATAATGTAATAAAATAATAAATGGTAGTTGTGAACAAATATTTACTTTCGAACAATTTATTGCTTTGTTTTAATTGAAACACAATAGTAAATGTTAAGTGCTACTTTAATTAAAGGTCAGAGGAATCGATTAATAGCTGTATTTAGTTGGAGCAGATATCATCGTTGTTAAATCATAGGTGTGAGCAGAAATACCGAAGTATATAGTTATTTAGTGATGTAACTTAATAAGTGAAGGCTTCGTTTTATGGGCTTTGTTTAATTCTAGACCATGTCTTATTTTATGTCGTTAAGATGATACGTAACTAGGCAATTCCATCCGTTTTAATGGGTTTATATTTTTAATAATAATTTTATGGAATAAATCGAAACATGGACATGATAGGGTTGGATATAGATAGGTAGATTATATAGGAAAACAATATTTGTTCCTCGTTTCATTTTATTTTCCAGGGAGAAAACAGCGAAATACATTTGTATGGGCTAAACGATGCTAGTTCTTCCTCTGAGTCAATACGATTTGGTGCGACCTGTGATGTGGTCGATGATGGAGCACGCTTGCCTAGAAGTAACCTATTCACTCTCGACTTAAATACCCCTTGGTTGTAGCTATCGGAAAACACAGACTCCGGCAGGGAATTCCACTCCCTTAGCTGTATGCATAATAAAAGTATTCTCAAAACGTTTAGTGCGTATGGGTGGGATGTCCACCATGTAACGATGACGCATCGCCGTACGTCTGGTAGTCCGATGATGAAACGGGCTGGGCGGAATTAGATTATGCAATTCCATCGCACACTACTCGAAATGTAATCGATAAAAAACCGACAAGCTGGCAACTCGGCGACGATGTCCTAGGCGCTGCAGTTTTGACTTAACCAATGCCTCATCGCCGATGAGCTTCCTGGCCCGCTTTTCGATCGACTCTAGTGCATCAAGTTGGTATTTGGCAGATCCGTCCCAGAGATGAAAACAGTACTCCAAGCATGATCGAACTTGCGCTTGATACAAGCTGAGCAGCTGTTCTGGCGTGAAGTACCTTCTCACCTTTGCAAGGATCCCCAGCTTCCTGGCAGCCAGCTGAGACTTTGCCTCAATGTTTGGGCCAAAATTGAGAGTCGATGTCAACGTAACGCCAAGAAGCTCAAGATGGTCAGTTATTGGCACGGTCACACTTCGGAAAGTTGGAGCCGAAGCGAAGCGAACCGTTTGACGAATGTGAGTATATGTATGTTCCTTTGGTTCGTATTTTGCGCATAAACTACCGAACCGATTATAATGAAACTCAGCAGAAATATAGCTTATTACATGAAGAAATTTAATATCAAATATATTTAAAGTACAAACCAAGTCTACATAACCATCCGTTCATTATTATAATAACACTTGTACATATAACAACAATATTTACTTGAAAACACAAATGCCTAACAGAAACCTTCCCACTTATTAATATTAACGAGTTAAAGGTCTGTGCCAATAACTAACATTCTAACCATGTAATTTCGATGATAATTGGAATTATTTAACATTTGATATAAAGAGAACGTCAGTTGCAATGATGCCGATAGTCATAAATATTTCATTTTCGAGTCCTTTAACTAAGTATTAACACTGAAGTAATATTAAGTAATGGTAACTCAGTGGTCGAAATTCGATCGCACTTTGAGATGTCCGCAGTCCTTCTCCAAGTTCTCCACATAAACTTTTATTATGCCAAATCTCATAACTTTGCGTGCGAGCAATGTGCTTAAAAAGGAGTATACATTTTTCTCTGCTTGTATTAATACATAATTATGTTACTGTAAAAGACCGAACTACGGTAAAACCTAGGATTTACCAAGTGTTACTGGTAAAAAATAACAAAAAAGGAGACAAAGAAAGTCATTTCTCTTAAACCGTGTGGGTGACAACATTTTTCAAAGGCACGCAACGCAAGGGATGCTCTCAAATGATGTTATAACAGAATTCTTGACGTGGACTGGAGATAAGTGGCCTTTATAAGGTGGCCGGCAGATATTGGAAAATGAAGAACCGGGAGTTGAGGCGTACCTTGAAAGAGTCCTTGGTGTTATAAGTTTGACGTGTGTTGCTGTGTATCTGTGTATCATCATAGCTCCTAAACGGATGAACCGATTTTGATTTCGTTTTTTTTTTGTTTGAAAGGTGATTTTGTCCTTTTCTTGCTATTTTTGAATAAAATCGGTTCAGCCGTTCAAACGCTATGGGCGTTTTACTGTTTGAATCGGGGTGTTTTCGCAAGATATCGTGTCATAATTACGTGTTCAATAGATTGCTTCGAAGCGTATCTAAAATAAAATAAAAAATAAAAATAGCCTCTAATCGCTGATTTTGTTTTTACATTTCTTACTAACTATCCGTATTACTAATTTTCCTATTGCTAATACTTATTTTACACACTATGTTCTAGCAAAATTGGAAACACCAGCATTAATTATCCATCAGGTGGTCCTCCCTGGACATAGGCCTCCTCTAGAATTCGCCATTTATGTCTGTCCATTGCAGATCTGCGCCATCCTTGTGGCAGGTCATCTTCCCATCTTCTTTGTGGCCGTCCTCTTGTTCTCTTTACATCTCTGGGGTACCAGGATATGACCTATTTGATCGTAGCGTATCTACTATGTACTAAATAAATTATGTAGCATGAAATAAAAATGTGTCGGGGGTTTTTTAAATTTTAAAATTTTACTTGTTACAGTAGTGAAGTTTTGAAAATCGCCGATTCTCTGAAGTAACTGTTGGTAAAATAATGATTCGTCTATCTGTTTCTCAACTTCCTGACATAATCCTATAAATATCTAATCTTAATGCTTTCCAGAGAACTTAACAACGTAGGTAGGACAGACAATTAATTCACAAACGAATTGAACGGGTAACAATAACCAAATCACTTGAGACGTAGCAACCGGTATGCTGTGTACTGTGCAGTATCAATCATACATAAACGATGCTATTAATAGTAAATGCAATATTCGTTCTCCAATAACGAGCCCATAGAATGTGTTCATGGGATGGGCTTGAGAACTGGGTCGGTTATAATTTGAACGCACCGTGAGGATTTGGGCTGATTAGTGATTTGTTAGTTGATCTAACGAGGTTAGTGTGGGAATTTCGTGTTTTTGGGGAGTTGTTACTGTCATCTACTTGATGAATTTGTAGCTATGCTGCCATGTGCTGACGGTGAAGAAGGACGGATGTATAAGATTCAAGTTGATCCACATGATTGGAATTGAGAATTCGAATTTGAGGATTTGTGAAATCTAGATTTAATTAGATAATATTGACTGACTAACTTGACTGACAGACTGCCGAGTATCTAGACAGTTCGCAGTGCAATAGGGTGACACGACGCGACCGTGGTTTTTCACGATCCTATTAGCAAGCAAATAACATAACAACTTTTATTTTTAAAGCAACTGAAGAATGAAGATAGTAGATGATAGGAGCTATGTGTTGTTTAAAGTATAACAAAGAAAGAACTAGGTACCTATATATATTGTACAATGATAACCCTGAATTCAACTCCTCTCGTTCAGTCCATCCAAAGGTTGTCTGTTAAGAGATTGACCCTGTGCGATAAGACCGCCAATATAAATGTTTGTCCTTTAGGTACATATATTTGTGTGGTGTACAATAAAGAAAATAATAAATAAATAATAATTAAGTATATAGTTTAACCTCACTACTTTTTAAGCGAAGCCGTTATAAAGAACTTCGCTTTCTTTCACATTTATGATTTTATAGTAATTAAGTATCTTCTTCACCATATTTTCTGCTAAAGGTAACAGTTAACACATCACATCATCAGCCTATTAATGTTCCCACTGCTGGGACACAGGCCTCCTCTCTGTGAGAGGGAATGGGCCGTAATCCACCACGCGGGCCCAGTGCGGGTTGGTGGATGTCACATGTCTTCGAATTTTTGGTTCTAGGACATGCCGGTTTCCTCACGATGTTTTCCTTCACCGTTTTGAGAGCAGTGGTGATGAAATAATTTACACAAAGTAAAGCGCCTGCCTGGGCTCGAACCCACGACCTACAACTTGTAAGTCGCGGCTGATACCACTGCTTTTAACAGTTAACATACGTGTTTATTATAAAGTTCATAATATCTAGCCCTTTCATCTTTGACGCTCTCCATACTCCATTATAATGCAATTTACAAAGGGTCGGGCACTGGAGAATTTTGTCCGTAGGTTTATACCTCGTTGATAGCTGTTTAATCGAACCTGTGAATCGAACAGTTTGGTAAATTAATATAGTAGCCATTTTCGGCTATCAGCACAATCTGTTAAGTGATATTATCTAAACCATACTAGTATATATATTCTATGATTATATACTTAGAGGTAAAATAATTTTCTTGCAGAAGGTAATCTTTGGAAGCACTCATGCCTTTTTTTCCATGGGGTACGCTAATACTACAGAACGCCACCTGATACGATCCTTACACACTCCATTTGTTTCATTTATGTTCATACATCTAGTTATATGTCACAATAAAGTTAGTTCAAAAAAATAAAAAAAAACCGACTGCTTATAAAGCGAATAAAAAAGATTTAAACAAGAATGAAATTATTCTGTGCAGTCGGAGGACATATATTCGCGAGCTGGCTGATCAAAACCAGATTTAAGTCGGGCTTTTTTGATTGTTTGAATTACTTAACTTTTTTTATTTATAACTTTTTAGATATTTTTTTTTCGAATTAGGTACATTTAAACATATCAGTGTTTTATATTTTTGAAATCACCTCTGAAAATTATTTATTTTGATACCCCCACGACGGAATTGGCAGTAAAAAATATTGAGCCTCCACAATATGGCGCCTTTTTTCTATAATGAGGTCAGTAACACTCGCAAGGTTAAGACGAATCGATTGATGTAAGAATCATCAAAATCAGCCAACGCGTTTGGTCTCAAGAACGTCACATAGGAACAAACATACATACGTGCATAGACTGATAAACACAATACCCTCCTTCGGCAGTCGGGTAAAAAGGTAGCCAGTAGTTATTGTGTCATTGCAGTGTGTAGGAGCCCTTACGATAATATCAACATTACAACCTTCGCTCTCTAATGCAATAATTGGTGTATTTTAGACGATATTATTATTGTGAGAATGTTGTTTAGTACTTTAGAATCTGTAAATTGATTTAAATGGTTCAGAGATACAGCTAAAATACGATATTCTTCAATAAATTAGCTAGTTGATCTAATTGGACCCAAGCGGCAATAAACTGCTGTGGTTCCCGACTTAAGTTACAAAATTGTGTCCATTTTGACATAGCTAATAATTCTGTTGGGATATTCCCTGTTTTTGACAGAAATATGCACTTAATTTGAATTCTGTGTAATGGGCTGCCGACTTTATCCTGCTAGTCAAGTCTACCATTCTAATTTATATTTACATGTACTACAACTCAGGTATAACTGCGCATTCGTAGAGCTGGTATAACTACGCTTTACCGCTATTCCAAGCTCAAAATCTTCAATTATTCAGTAATCGCTGATTGAATTCATAGATTAAACATAACAGTCCGTCGAACCACTCATTCATTCTCTATGCTCCAATAAATATAATCTGTGCTATTATTCTAAACGGGCCATCTTGTTAATACCCACTAGTTGCTGGTCGCACCTCTAGCCGGTGTTGCCAGCCTCATTAGCATGAAATTTACTGTCCAATATCAATATTTCAATGCGATTAGAGTTGCACTATAAATACCTTGGCTGAAAGGTCAAGCGGATATTTATTGCTGTGTACTGGAACGTAAGCTTTGCTATGAAGTGATAACATTAAATTAGTAATAAAGAGTAACTACTCGTCTGTGACTTGGTAGGAATGTGTTGTCGGCTGTTATAGCCTCATGGAGGTGAAAAGGCTTTCCGTTCATATGGATAAGTGAGATCTGTGATATTTTGATTTGCATTTGTATCATAGTTCTCGCCAAACTTCTTGGCCGCCCTGAAGTTTCCGATGCACAAAGTACGGATCAGTGCTGTTTTTACTCGACTGCCAAAGGAGGGTAATGTGTTTATCAGTCTATGTATGTATCTATGTATGTTTGTTCCTATGTGGCGTTCTAGAGACCAAACGCGTTGGCCGATTTTTATGATTCATACGTCAATCAATTTGTCTTAACCCTGTGAGTGTCACTGACTACATTAAAATTGCAAAATAGAAAAATGGCGGATTTTGCGCGCCATATTGTGGGGGTGAAATTATTTTTTTCTTCCAAACCCTTCGTGTGGAGTATCGAAATGAAGGGGTATTGAGAGGCGATTTCAAAAATATACAACTCTTATATGTTTAAATGTACCTAAATATTAAAATAAATAAAAAAAACTAAAAAGTTATAAATACCTATAAAAACAAAAGAAAAAAAAGTCCGACTGATTAAAAAGCTTACTAAAAAGACGTAAACAAACAAGAAGAAAATCTTGCTGTGCAGTCGGAGGATACATCTGTTTTAGGTTAGCCAGCTCGCGAATACGATACCCTCCGACTGCACAGCATGATTTTCTTCTTGTTTACATCTTTTTAGTTCGCTTTCTAAGCAGTCAGGTTTTTTTACTTTTTGAATATATTTTTTGTGTATGAGATTTGCGCAGCCTTTGTAGCCAACTTCAGGGCGGCCAAGAAGTATGGCGAGAACTATATTACAAGTTATTAATCCAGATATTATCTAATGGAGTGTGGTCGCAATTGAAAATCTGACTATGGTTACATTACTTCATTCGAGATGAAGAATCAAAACAAATTAACTATATTCTGTTGTTTCTGGGCAGATCTTATTTTAGAAAAATCTGTAGGTATTTGGTACTTCTTTAGCGTCTCCATTAATTGTTTATAACATAATAGGTATTACTTTAGAGAACTTATTTTAAGTTAACTGTAAATTACCGCTATTTTAAGGATTCTCACGCCTGCACACAGATGTTATGTTGTCTTTTATTGTAATGTGCAAGGGACCCTCCTTTGGAACAATGAGTTTATTATCTTAGTTTTAAGAATTTAGCGTAGGGTCTCTGTTGTGATGCCAACGGTTCTTTTGTTAATGTATAACTTTCTATATTTATTGTGCAACCCATTATAGCTGTAAAAACCTTTGTATTGTAGTTAGTAACGTGCCGCACCGATCGTTATCCCAGTTTTCAACAATTGTGTAGAAGCATTCATTCAGTCTTATTCGGTCTAGAGGAGCGGTCGGTCGGCACCCTTACTCTTTGTAATTTATATTTAATAAACTAACTCCAACACGAAGTAAACCAAGTACTCATTTCGCGATTCCCGTAACGCCGACATAGCTAAAGTAACCAACTATACGTTCCCGAAACTTCCTTTAAGGTTGAACTTCAAGGTTGTGTATATTGGTTACCTACTCACTTGGATTCAATATTGTCTAGCTAATACTCGCCTCTCCCATTAATATTTTATTAAGTCGGTAGCTGTACGTGTAGATTTTTAATAAAAGTCCTTTATTTAGAGTTTATAATCCTGTTTCTACATCTCGAATATTCCACAAAGACGCATAACATCAATTTACGAGTATGAATATCTACTTGAAGTTATTTCCAAAATCTAGCATCATGTCAAGACAAAATAAAAGGGCCATAAAATACCTTTTATAAGAGCTTCGTGTAACTAATTTACAGTGACTTCTTACGTCTTATTTACAGGCGTTCATTTTCACAGCCCATAAATTATTCTATTCCTAATATTTTACTGGTTTTATTGTCGAGAGTTCTATTTTCGGGCGCCAAAAATAGTTTGAATATCGAACGATGTCACCATTTGCGCCATAAATATGACTGTATCGGGCAAATACAATAATAGGACTCTTTGTGTGACCTGTGTTTAGGCAAACGTAATAAGTCAAGATAGATGGCGCGACCTGCGTAGCGATCAGGGTAAACAATAAAAAAATAAATTGTTGTTTAAAATTAGTTGCAGTGAATCGGCAGGCTTATTACGTATCTTTTGCAAGAGCAAAACGATAGCGATCAAATGCTTTATGTCATAAAAGTCGCAATAACCTGCAGTGTAGGTATGGTAGGTCATACACAATCGTTTGCAAATCGCTCGCTGTTTCTCAAATGTAATTATTTAAAAAAAAAACCGCCATCAAATCTAAAACTTCTGTATGGAAGAGCAATTACTGCGCAAAAATCGCGATCGTTTTGCTCTTGCAAAAGATACGTAATAAGCCTGCGGGAATGTTTGCTGCAGCTCGTACGGATGGCTTTCACGCCATCATGCGTAAGAAAGCGGCTTCCTTACTGCAACGCTTGCGTAGCACTCGGAACGGCATCCTAAAAATAATTGTTGGCAGAGTCGGCTTCCCCATCCAAAGACACTGGGTAAAAATAAGTATGGGTTTAACTTAAATCGAATTAAGTACTAATAACACTAACTTATCATTTAAACACAATCTGTTACTAAACACTAAAGATTTTTTTTTACATTTGCAATTTTTATGTATAGGCTTTGCCTATTTCATGTAAAACCAAATTTACGATTGTCATTTTTTTATTTATATAAGTAAGTTTAGTTAAAAACAGACCAATTAAAAAAAAAAACCATCTAAATAAACTAGCTATATGTTTTAAAGGTGTACCGTAAAACCATCAGAATGGTGTTGAAAAGACGTAGGTATGCGCTTTCATTAGCCAGGTATTTTACGAAAGGAGATTTTGAAAGATAACCGTTTATGGTCTAGAGTAGTTTAAAGTTGGAATCAGCTGCGAGAAACGGCTGTAATATAAGCAATCTACCTGTATTTACTTTTGCCGCGAACGCTTGATGAGAATGATTTAGTACGTTGTTCAGTTAACACTTTATTTTATTGTGTAATTTCAATATGAATATGCATTATTTTATCCCTATCCTACTTCGCGAAGATATTTATCTACTCTACCGTCCTGTAATTCTTAGGTTTGCCGGTATGGCTAATTAATCCCTGCTTCTTAGAAATGTGGTAGCAAACCTTAGCAGCTTATTTTAAACTAGACATACTTTAAAATATGACCATCATGAACACGCAAAGAAGTAGAGCACTTCGAGAATTTAAACAGGAAAAGTTGTTCTGTTTTTTTTTTGATATCGGTATAAAAAGGCGAAATTACAGTCAGATGAGACGTTTACAATTTTTCATTTAAGTCATCAACGATATCTATGTTTTTTACATTTCATGAGATTGACCGACTGGCCGGTATAGGTAATTTAGCGTTTTCGTATAAATTCAATTTAAAAATGACAGATGGTGAGCCAACTGAAAAGATTTTTAAAAAAAAATTTGGAACACAGGTAGACTATGGCCTGGAGGACATAAGACTTTATAATCTGGTTCGATTGGTAGTAACGGTAAGTACGTTCCCGTGGGATATTTTTAATCTATCACGCACGCGGAGCCGCAGGCAAAAAGTAGTTTAAAATAAAAATAAACTCTATCTAAAATCTATCTAAATACCAACAGTATTTCTACTTAGACACATAATATCTAGGGTACAAGTAAAGATATATCTCAGACGTCCAAACATAAATTAAAATAAGTGATAACTAGCCGGTAGATCGCTCAGTGTCCCCTCAAGACTTCGCAAATTACCATGTTTTATACCTCGTACGACTCGAGACTTGGGGCTAGACAACGTCCCTCTTAAATTATAGAAGGTAAGCAAATGAATAACTTGTCGCTTCAAATGAACATATTATATCTGTTGAGATTTTAACGGCGACGAGTTTACTTTGAAGATGTGTTTGGTATTGGAAAGGGCAGACTTTATTGATGTAGAGTGTAGATGAAGCTTATGCATGATACTTACGAAGGAATCGCTAGGCTATTTATATAGACCCGCAGACATCTATGCTGCTGAAAAAAGACATTACGGCTATATTTTCGTCAAACAGGTTAAAAATGGAATGGTCTTTTCAGGTTAAATCAATGTTTCTCTCTTATATCAGGAATCGTCATCATCAACCTCTTCGCGATGCGTCAGCACATGCGATTCTAAGCGTCGATCTTTGAGTAGATATTAAATATCTCTCTTATTTAGGAAATAATTTTAAGAACCATCTAGATATAAGTTTAAAACTCTACCCAGTCGTATGTGATCAACATATGACTAGGTAGATTTTTGAACTTATTATATTATAATAAATAATAACATTATATTTATATTATATTATATTTCATAATATTTCCATAAGTGTCAGCAATTGGCAGAATGACCACCCAGGCCGTATCCTGCAAAACGAATCTAGGTCCTTTAAAATGACTCTTAGTGCAAATAACTGGAAACAAGTAATTACAGGAGTAATAATTATGTGGCTGCGCCCGCGATGAAAGCGATTGAAAAAAAAGTACCAGTGTTGAAAGCTGCTTACTACAAAAAAGGTTATAATAATGTGTTTTGGATACTCCATGGAAATGAGTACATTGATTTATATTGAAATGTGCTGTTTTTACGCAAAATGAATATATGTGTGGTATAATGACAAGGTGCTGAACGGATGATGAAGAAATTGAAAAACATTCGCAAAAGTTAAGAGTACCAAGATAATATCATAATGTGCTGAGCTCCTTGAAGTGTGGCAGTATTTTTTAATGTCTTTGTGATGGGCCTACGATCATATCATGAAATGTTAACGTCTTGATCGGACTTCATTAGGTACCCTATACGCAGGTATAGGGTACCTAATGAACTAAAGAAGCAAGAAGAATTTTACCTAAAGAAGGACCGGTCGATGTAGCGATGCTGGGGATGACTGATGGGCGATGGAGGTCTATTTCCAGAAGTGTGGACGTGTTTCGGCTGAAATGGTGATGATGATAAAGGATTCTTATATTTTTTTGACCCAATATTGAATCATATTTTAAGAATTCTACAGATGACGATGCCATATTGTGTTAAAAAAATCTGAATAGAGAAAAAAAATGTGCAAACAACATGAAGTTCGAACCAGTACTTCAAACTTTGACAAAACCAAAAAGTGACATTATATCAGGGTAATTTTAGATTTTAATAAAAAGTAGTGTGATTGACAGGCGCTACCGAAATGTGACGTGGGAATTCCCAAACATTTTGGACTATAAACAACCGTTATCTGTAATGACGGAAAGAGAAACAAAGGGGGACAAACAAAGCGTTAGGAAGATGAACTATGGGCAGAGAGCGCCGACTGCATTTCCTTAGTAAAAAGTCATAATTCGAGGTTTGGCTCTCGTCTCTTTCCTCCTCCAATATTGGACCAATTTAAAAGATATTCCATAAACTGGTAAAGTAAGATATATACTATGTCCATATGTTTACCTTTTTTCATTTATATTTGCCAAATTTGTACACTAAGCCTCTGTTGACAGCGCAATTTTGAGCATTTTTTGAGGGCTTTAGCGCTTCTAAAGATAATGTATCATCAAAAAGGAAAACATAGGGACATAGTAGGTATATTATATATGTTTAATTTACAGTTTACGGAATATCTTTTAAAGTGGTCCAATATTGGAGGAGGAAAGAGACGAGAGCCAAACCTCGAATTATGACTTTTTACTAAGGAAATTCAGTCGGCGCTCTCTGCCCCCGTTTCCTCTTAAGCGTGTGGCCGGCCAGAATGGATGAGAATAGCTAAAGATAGAGAGAAGTGGAGGCTCTTAGAGGAGGCCTTTTGTCGAAGGACAAGCTATGGAAAGTAACACCGATCGTCATTGATAAGTTGTATTAATAATATTGTAACAGCAGTAAAGGTTTTTTTTATTGTATTATCTGTAATAGTCATAGTGATAGCATTTCGTTTTATCCAGAGCCCCAGGAAATTCAAACTTTGCAATTTACACCATCCAGGTTGAATCTTACCCAAGAAGGTATTACAACTGCATTAAAACTAATGATGAATGGATGAATGTCTGTATACCCTTATCAGTTTCGACTTTAAAGCCGCGAGTAAGCTGCGAGAACTATCGCATTAGTCATGTCAGAGATCGCAATACTCATATTTTGTGATAGTATCAATAACAGTATCACGATTACGTCGATTGTCGGAGTGGTTACCTGTGTTGTGGGGGACAATATCATTAGTTACTTATGTATGAGCTTGTGGGTTTTCACTTATGAACATGGCATGGGAGCATTGTGTGAAAAATTATAAAGCCTAGACAGGAGAAAGAAAGAAAGAAAGAAAAGAAAGAAAAATATATTTATTTGTGACCCGCACAGGAGACACGAGATAAGCAAAACACAAACAATAATAAAATATAAAAAACCCCGTGCGAGACCAAAAAGGCTCCTATCTCAGCATGTGCAACGATATAGGAGGTGGCTATTGAGATGACAACAAATTGTGATAATCAGCGGGGTTGTTGCTGGTAAGTTAAGTAAATTCAAATTCAAACTGACAATTTTGTTTTATAATATGAGTAAACTATTCTTAACAATGGAGTACAATTTTTAAACAATACATATGACTAATTAAGTTTTAAGCAAGCGTCTAATCCGACGGAACTCGAGCGAATGGCGCGTGTCCTAACGCCACATCCCACATCCTGGCCAGAACCATTTCACGACACCAAACGTCCTTTGGAATTATTAAGACATATCTATACTAATATTATAAAGCTGAAGAGATCTCAGGCACTACTGGTTGGAATTGAAAAAATATTTTATTATTGGATAGTCCATCTATCGAGGAAAGTTATGGTTAGGCTATATAACATCACGCTACGAGCAATATTAGCAGAGCATAAATGAAAAATGTTGCAAAAATGGGCAAAATTATTCCTTTTTGAGAGCTTCCGTTGCGTGCGCTGCGTAAGCGGTTAAAGTTACGCAACATTCAGATATGTAGGGTAGGGTAGGTAGGTAGCCAGTTGACAGGAGCAAAGCTGCGTGGGACAGCTAGTATTTATATAAAACAAAAACCCTAACAAATAAACAAACTGTTAAGATAATAATTGATAAAAATAGGTATTCGTTTTAACAAGCCATTATTGGTTAAAAAGGAACAAAACCTAACAAAATAGAGATTCGATCAGAAATAAATTGGGAAAAGAGGAGTAGGATGTTAGATTTATGCCTGTGAGGAGGATGATGAATATTATGGAGGTTTACGTTTGCCTTTTCGTTTGGATTTATAAATTGACCATATTCAGTATATGATATGACTATCTATTGTCACTTAAGACGACGACTAACGCCAACGTCCTTGAGGGAACAAAACGCGCACTCGTTTCACACCCGCGCGCCCCAAAATTTAGTAGTTTTTTGTACTTTCCTTATTATTCTATGACTTTAAAAAAAAAGGCTCAGATCAAAATGTAGATAATTAAATTGTCTTTGAGATGGTGTCGATTTCATTAAAATACGCCCAGCGGTTTTGGTGTGATTGTCGAGTTTTTGTCCGTTTTAGACTTAACTTTACAAATTAATTACACTATGTTATACGAAGAAAACGGAAAATTTGCTCTGATCTAATTATTAAGAAAATAGTTTAATTTAACATATATTTTTTTCAAAAAAATACGACTAGCCATTTAGACGTGATTCTCATTTTAAAATCGGCTACTCAAGGGAACCGGCGCCTTAATGATGCAGTTTGTTTCATCATGCTGTACAATGATAGATAAAGTAAGGGCGTTTAGCAGTTTCCAAAATTTTAGATCTAAAGCATTCGGACTACTTATTAGAAAATAAATGTATGATCGATTACCATACCAGGGATCTTGTACCTTTTTAGATTTTTGCAATAGGTATATCGAGAATCCATTTTTACCAATTACCGATAACTATGTTTGGTTGCAGCAGTGGTGGCCCTGTGGTATCGGCCGCGACTTACAAGTTGTAGGTTGTGGGTTCGAGCCCAAGCAGGCGCTTTACTTTGTGTTAATTATTTCATCACCACTGCTCTCAAAACGGTGAAGGAAAACATTGTGAGGATACTGGCATGTCCTAGAACCAAAAAATCGAAGACTTGTGACATTTACCAAACAGCACTGGGCCCGCGTGGTCGATTACAGCCCATTCCCTCTCACAGAGAGGAGGCCTGTGTCCCAGCAGTGGGAAAATTAGTAGGCTGATGATGATATTAATGATGTTTTCAGATTTGAATGACGTACTTTACCAACAAATAGCGATAAAAGATAGCTTAGCTGTGTTGTACTTTCGCAAAAAATCTTTAACCAACCATAAACACAAATGACGGATGGCCATCTGTAATGGGTAAATCAATAACTCATTTGGTATTTAACAGCTTCAAGCTGCACCTAATTCGATGTTTACGATAATTGGCGTATTGACTGGTAGATTGCATCAGCTATGTATCTCTCGAAATAGGTTACATAGCGATTGTACGCGATGAGCAAAACCCGTTTATTTACATAGTGCTGTCATGTTTTTATTTAATTAAGTGGTAAATCATTTTGTAATTATTAAAGGGTGCTAGAGGTGAGGCAGCGTCTGCTTTGTTTTAAATTATTGGACCTGTGCTCCGCAAAAATATGTTCATTAGTTTCCAAACTGATCCGCAGATCACTGGTGGTCCAGCAAGAGCTAAAAAATGGTCCACGAAAGGTTCAAAATTTCAATATTTTCAGCTCCAAAGTAACATTTATGCAAAATGATTTTAAGTACCTTCAGAAATGTAGTGATTTCTATGACAGATAATGTTCTCATTTTTGAATTGCAGATTTAAGTATATTTTTATATTAACACAGTTAGATTTAATTCTGGAATTCTCTGGTAACAACAAATAACTCGTAGTGGTTACAGGTAAAAAAAATTTTGGTTGGAGCCACTGTTTTAAAAAACTTTTTTACAAAAAAATACTACCTATGATGATACCTATTATTTTTCACTTTTTAGTTGTGCCTACTAGACCTATAATGCCAGAATAGATTACCCGAATATCATGAAACTGAACATAACCTATGAAATGAGAGTGTACCAAGGTGAACTGTACACATCTGCGTACCCCTTAAGAGCGTACTGGCGTGATGTTATGTTATGAAATGGTATAAACAATAAACAGAAATGCAATTGCAGCAATCCTGCTTGCCGTTATTTATTGAAGAGTTCTGTCGTATATCTCCGTAGTTCTTCATCAGATCTTAACCAAATTAAAATGGGACCAATTTCGGAACATACTCTTTCAAACAAAAAAAATTTCAAAATCGGCCACAGTTGACGGAGATATCGGTGAAAATACAAAAAAAAACACACACTTGTAGTCGAACATAGAACCTCCTCCTTTTTGGTAAGTCGGTTAAAAATAACAACAGTCTTCTGAACTGAGAGAAATGTTTTTCAGCTATGGATGCCTGCTCTGATGAAAAAATAACAGGCACCATAGATAGACTCTTCATTTTGGATATTGAGCAACACAAGCGCCCCGCACTTGCAATGACACGGGTCAGTTACATTCATAGACTACTTATTTTATCCTGCTACAATACTTTCTCATATTTTCGTAACACGTTTTTCAAAATAGGTTTACGCAATCTATACATACAAAATATTTATTGTTGTTTTATTACTTTGTATTAAATTTCTATAAGTAAGTTGGTAATCATTTCAGTATACGATCACTATAAACTCTTCATCCGTAATTGATAAACTACTTACATTCATGCGGAGGGTCAAAACTTGCCCCTAATAACCAAAGACTTATTTAATTAAATTAACCATTAAGTTAATCCTCAACCGAGCTTCACAACACAGTAGCCATTAGATGCATATCGCATTATGACAAATTGCTAATAAATCTTCCGTTAAAAGCTTATCCAATAAATAAAGGTTGCCGTATACAAACGCATACATCAATCTAATGCAGCTTGTATTTGCATAAGCGAATCCTCGAAGCGGGCCATCCATCACGGCTCTGCGGAATAATTAGCTGGTCGGTTTCGCAATCATCGGAAAGCATTTCTAAATGGCTTGGACAGCTTCCTTACAGGCTGCTATTAAATGCTGATAGCCGGCAGCGGGGCTATTTGTCGTGAGACTGACGTGTCGGCTAGACGCGAGTGCTGAGTCTGGAAAAGTGGAGGACGATGCTGCTTTGTTTTTAGATGAGTGACGATTATAAGGTACCTAGATGATTTTGGGGTGGGATACTCAACTTCAAAAACCAAAACATCAACAATCAAAATATCAACTCCATGTATGTGCTATGGGGCGCCTGTTTGGGCTGTAGGGCCACAATAGACGACCTAAATTACTTCAAAGTCAGCGTTTAGCTTTGATATTCTTATGCAAAGCATATAGGACGGTCAACAGTTTAATTTTTCAATGAATCAGCATTTTGATGGTGACAAGTTCGAACCCGAATAAATTGTGTGACACGTTTTTGAGTTAATGTGTGGTTTATTAATTGGTACTTTGGTTTTGTTAGCTTGGGTTCCTATATGTAATTACAAATGTATAGGTAATGTGAATGAATATTTAAATAACATATTTATTGGTGGCATCTGTGTATATGATGATTTCGGTAATGGATCAGCGAGGATGGCTATTCCATCCCCGCTAATCAATTTACAAACAAGAAAATATATTCATACCCTGCTGCCTGTACAACATGTAGCATCGACTGTAATCCCAACATTTTGTCAGTTGTCAAGGGCTTGCCTGTTGATCTACCATAGAGGAGTTTTTGGCGGGATTTTTTCGAGTGAACTTCAGCGGCTGTTAATATTATTTGCAAATTGATTCCTAGTGGATATTGTGATATATAAGTGGTGTAGTTTTGTGTCTCAATTGTCTACGCAACTGGACAATATGTGAAATCATTAACAGAAGCGATCTCGGGATAGTGGAGCGGAGAATTTTATTGTAGTATTGACTACCTCCGCAAAGATTACTGGGAAGGCTGACTCGATACAATTTGCTGCCAAATTCTCCAAAAAACATTAGAATATGTTACATCTGCATTCTAATGCATACTAAAGAATTCAAGAAAAATACTAACTGATGACTAGGGAGCATGGTCTCAGACCTTAGCCTGTTCCCTAAGGAACAAACAAAAAAAAAAAAAGATCTACCATAGACCAATGGCGAATAGAAATTACTGCTTAATATATGATAGATTTATTTGACAAAGACTACCCAGTCTGGGGTCATCTACATCATCTACAGTGTTGTTATCCTCAGTTGAAGATAGGTATATTGATGTCATTGGATCTAGATTTGGTATACTTCGCTGATCAAAAGTATAGGTCCGCATAGGTACAAGACTTGCGACCCAAATAGACCAGGAGTGGCACAAATCGTCAAGCTCTGGCGTGAACTAAATGCTGCAGACCATTCTAAATGGCCTGAACAGCTTCCTTACTGCCTGCGATTAGGAACAGATAGCCGTTGGCACAGTTATTTGTCGCTTTCTGACGGGCTCCTACACTATGTAGGAAGATTAGTAGCGTAGGCGCCGCGCCGTACTGTTACGTTTGCGGGTTCGATTGTCAGTTATGAAACCGTTGTGGAGATTGATCGTGATTGTGTTTTGTTTTTTTGAACTTTGTTGACCTTTTTTGTTGTTGGTAATATTAACAAGGTGGTGGTATTGAATATCTTCGTTTGAAAACAGAACGTTTTATATTTTTATGCGTGCAATCCCGTGTAGTTTTCGTGACATTACCTTCAGAGGCGATCAGCGATAACTATTAATGAAAAGTCAAAATGTTAGGGATTCCTTCATTCATTCGTTCATTTTGACTTTGCATCAATGTCACATGGTTAATCAACCTTTTATTTAATTAACATCGTTAAATAAAATCGTTACGTTAGTTAACCTCGTTACTTTGTGTTTGTTGCGTTGTGTCTGTGTCGAATAAATGAACTATTTTCTATTCTATTATACTATAACCTTAAAATAAGCAAAGAGTTAATGTTTACGCTATGGTTACCTATCATAAGTTCGAAAAACATAGGATCGAATTTCATTTCACCTGAAACTTTTCAACTATTATCGTTTTGTTTTTTTTTACTTCATCGCAGTCACGTCTGCCACTGTCTCAGTTATTATCAATTTGATTATTTTCGTTACTCCGACGTTTCACTTGGTCGAAAAACTATTTACCGAAGTTACACTTGGCCGAAATAACATTTGTTCGAAATGTTTATTTTTAAACGCATATCAAAATACTCAGTGAGAGAGAAACAGTGGGCGAATACAAATGTTTAAGGCAGCGACTTGAAATAAATAATGTCGACGGAGCCCCGCCCTGCGGGGCTCCTATTTCTGTCAGCAGGGTCTAAAGTAACATAACACGAAGGTGAACTGTCGAACCTAACCTATCCGTATCGGGGTGCCCTAAATTCCCGAGCTCGCTTCGCTCGCTCTTGGACAAATTCTTTGAAATAATTAATTAATAAAAATGTCTAATGCATGACAGCTATTAATAAATCATTGGCACGAAAATTCGAAATAAATAAATAATAATTGACTTTTTATGACACTATTTCAATTTTAAATGGAAAATGCTACCAAGTAACCGCCGGTTATATTTGTGACTAAATAATATTCTGATGTTGTTTCGGTTTGGTGAAAATATGGCAAATAAAAAAAGTTCAAAAGAGGCTTCGGTCAAAAATGTTTCCACTGCTGGGACACATGCCTCCTTCTGTGAGAGGGAATGGGCCGTAATCCACCACGCGGGCCCAGTGCGGGTTGGTGGATGTCACATGTCTTCGAATTTTTGGTTCTAGGACATGCCGGTTTCCTCACGATGTTTTCCTTTACCGTTTTGAGAGCAGTGGTGTATACTAAGTAAAGCGCCTGCCTGGGCTCGAACCCACGACCAACAACTTGTAGATCGCGGCTGTGTCCACTGGGCCACTACTGCTCTAAATATAGAAAACAAGCTATTGCCCGCGACTTCGTCTGTGTAGCAAGTTCAAAAGAGGCTTCGGTCAAAAGCAAAAAGTTATTTTGTAAATCGGCGTAACGTAGTTCGGTAAAATAAAACATATGGCACATGATACTCGATGATCTGAACATATGTCAAATAATGCATATGGCAAAAAAGACGTCAGTCAATAGTGTTCGGTAAAATGAAATTCGAACAAAAAAAATCGGAAAAGTGATCGGTTCCCTTACGCTATACATTATGTGGACGGTAGTAGGTAAAACCACCGTTTCTGCGAACGTCGTCGTGTGACTAACAGCAGTTTTCATTTTATGATGTTCACAGTCATCGCGTTACATTGCTTGCATACTCGTTTTCACTAATTGGATTCTATCGCCAAAGAAAGTGCTTTTATTGCCCGAACGGGAAAGCAATCTACGAGAAAACTAGTGTGAAATTTAAAAATCCGTGTTCCTATCTAATGGAATGCAAGAGATTCTGTGTTCTCACGTGAGGACCGAGGAGTAGTGAGAAGCCAGTTCATCCATCCATGTTCGGGCACGTCTTTAATCGACATACTTAGCCGACAATTTTCTCAAGAAAAAGAAGTTTGTTTATATCCATTAGGCTGGCCGGTAGCGTAGATTTTCCCGTAATTGCGATGCGAGATGCGACGGACGCATCGTCACGTGCACAAATCGAAGCCTCTCAGGTAATCAAGTAGTAGTTTTTGTAATTTATTTAGCGGAAATTCTTCTCGTACCGTTCACTCAGTAACGGATTCCCCACACTTCCTTTTCGCACACGGAACGCGATAATCACCCCTCTTTGGAGATTGTCGCGGTAACACGTGCAGTGCCAGTAAGCCGACGACCGACCGCTCCCAAATTACTACTCGTTAATGATTATCTCTCCATTTAGTGTGATCTTATGCATTCTCACCTCGGTCGTTGCCTCTCCGCGGCTGATGCAATCGCCACTTTACGGCGTCACCTCTTAGTTACATTTATTATTTGCTCAAAACTTACGAAGCTTGCATTTCCATTTCGACCAGACAATAGAGCTTTCGAAAGCTAACAGTATAAAAGTGTGCTATAGACACACACGCAGCGTTGTAGCGTGTCTGTATGTTTGTTCGTTTGCCAGTTTAATGAACGGGCCTGCTCGCGTCACGGACATTAACTTCTCAACGTGTACAAACTTAGTTTTTCTCGTACTTACATCAAAGTTTCTAATGCACAAAGTCGAGAATGGCGGGTTGGGCGTTAGAATTGGTATCATTTGTTTGCGGTCCAAGTTCCGAGTCGATAGACTGATCAAATAGAAAGGTTACGACTGTGGGCGTGACCTTTATGACTTGTGATTTTGAGCCCTTCGAGAATGCGCTGTTGAGAAACATCGGGCGTGTCAGCGTGCGTCCTACAATCCATCATCAGTTAATAATAGCTGTGGGTACATACAAGTCTACAACCAGAGCTGTGCAAAATACATGGTTTGTTTAAAAAAAAAAATACTACCTCTCATGTATTTAAACTACGAAATCACACTAATATTATAAAGGCGAATGTCTGTGAGTGTGTATGTTTGTAACTTCTTCACGCTCAAACGGTTGGACGGATCTGGATGAAATTTGGCACAGAGATAGATTAATGTCTGGAATAGCACATAGGATACTTTTATCCCGGGAATATGAGCCCTCGGGATAATTTTTGGCTTTCACGGATCTGGATGAAATTTGGTATGGAAATACCTAACAGGCCGGATTAACACAATATACTTCTTTTAATTCCGAAAAAATAGTGTTCCCGTGGGATCATCTAGGCATTACAACAATTAATATATTATATCACATCACACTAATATTATAAAGTTTGTGAGTGTGCATGTTTGTAACTTCTTCACGCTCTAACGGCTGGACGGATCTGGATGAAATTTGGCACAGAGATAGATTCCTATTACAAATTACATTTTTAAGAAGTAATTGAATCAATACCAAATACGTACTTATTTGTATTTCCAATTACGTATTTTAATTGCAAGTTATTCAAATACTACCCAACCCTGTCTACAACCCAGTAACAACGATCAAGGGCAGAACTCCTCGATAGAAAACCTATGTCGTGATAATCTTGACGTACAAAAGCGCAGTGTTGGTGTCGTGATTACGTTTTGTCGTAAAGACATGACTCCACGTTCAAAAGGTTAAACATTGACAGAACGACTGTAAAATGAATATTATCTTCGAGTTTAGTGATCGATGCATTGTACGGCTTTTTGACCATATTTGCTCAAAGGTTATGGAACACGATATTTCAATCGCTTCAGATCTATCAATTGTTTAGTGCACGACTGTTTGCTATTGTTGCAAGCCAGCTTTGGGAATCGATTGAAGCTGAAAAGAGCAATAAAGAAGCAAAAATGTTTAGTATTCATTATTTTTTCAAAGATGTTTAGTGCTCATTAAAAGTAAAGTGCTGGTAGCCAAGTAGTTAGGTACCTTGTGACATTACACTGTCATCAGAACGAACGCAGGCTGTCGAAAGTCGATATCATTATCCAAAGGAATGACATTTCAGAATGACCATAAAACGGTTTAACTGTCCAATCTATTAAGGTGTTTATAAGGTGTTTATTGCACGTTATAGTTAAGTAACTAATAGCTTGTTAGATACTATTTATTTTCTTGAGCTTCATAGTTATTTCTTATTTATTAATTGAATACTAGAGGTCACAAAAACTACGTAATTATCATCATCATCTTTCTGCCGATGTCACTTGTTACTTCGGGTCGGCGCAACACGTTTTTTTCTTCTATTGTCTGTCAACTGTCACGGAGTCCTAAAATTTAGGTACCTTAAGTAGCTGATTTTAAAATGAGAATCACGTCTAAATGGCTAGTCTTAATTTTTTGAAAAAAATATATGTTATGTTAAACTATTTTCGTAATAATTTGATCTAAGCAAATTTTGAGTTTTATTCGTATAACATAGTGTAATTAATTTGTAAAGTTATGTCTAAAACGGACAAAAAAACGACAATCACATCAAAACCGCTGGGCGTATTTTAATGAAATCGACACCATCTCAAAGACAATTTAACTATCTACAATTTGATCTGAGGCTTTTTTTTTTAAGTCATAGAATAATACTGAAAGTACAAAAAACTACTCAATTTTGGGTCGCGCGGGTGTGAAACGTGTGCGCGTTTTATTCCCTCAAGGTTATTGGCGTTAGTTGTCGTCTTAAATCATCATCATCAGCCTTTTAATGTTCCCACTCCTGGGACACAGGCATCCTCTCTGCGAGAGAGGGAATGGAACCGTGGTGGGTTGGTAGATAGATTAATTACGTTACATTATATTAACTGGAATATTTTGTGGTAATAATATCGGGTAAAAGTTAGCTAAATAATGTAGGAGTTATTATAGAATGGTTTGAGTTTATGAAAGAAAATTAGATGCGTTCCTAAAGGGGAAACATCAATTAAAAAGATGGACTGCGCGGGCAGAGCCAAGGGACGAAGGGGTGTCTTATCAAATCACTACCATGGAAGGGAAAAGTACCTAGAGGAACCTACCTATGTAGTTATTTCAAAACGTGTGGATAATTTTAACTATGTTAAAAAAGTACAACTTTTTTATTACTAAAAATATAGACATGAATTATATCGCGTCTTTGATAATTTTGTCTCATTTTTATTGTGTGTCCATGTTTGATCCTGTATGATCTCAGATATAATTATGATTGTGTAATACCCCCTGAGGCTTTCAGATTGGTGCTGATAGTGATTGATTTTGGTAGAATGGTAGCATTCTGTCCTCCCGTTCCACCGATTTATAGTAGCAAGAGGAAGTATGGGGTTTTATTCAGTAGGAGTCTGATATGACTCTCCGTTCATCCCAGGTGAAAGATTTCTATAAAGATTTACCCACACAAAAACAGGAAATATTAAAGCCTCGTATCCACTAAGCAACATTTGACGCACAACACGTGACGTTCAACATGTTCAGTGACGTTGCCAGCTGGCGTGCAACATGACGCGATGAGCCAACGTTACTGAACAAAAGATCCTCGTTGCCGTTCATTATGAGGAGATGTCGCGCGTCAAACGCTGCCTAGTGGATACGAGGTTTAAATTTTAATGAGAGTTTCTCTCTGTCAGTCTGGTAAACTTCCACTACCTACTAAACTTCTGTATCGATTATGATGAACTTTAGCACAAAGGTAGTTTATTACTTACACATAGAAACGTATATTTTACAATAGTGATGGCGTCGTAATGAATTATACAGTCGTTGTGAATTACGGCCAAACATTTTACTGCATGGATTGTATCTCTGAGTTATAGGGAGACATAAAATCGTCGTAGACACTCCATGCAGATTCTTGAGATAAAGGATTTTGTAACTGTTGGTTCTACACGTTTAACTTAAACTTGGCATGGTTAATTTTAAGTCTAGTGCCTTGAAAATATGAATACATATTCAAACAGTTTCAAACTCAGGTTAGTTTTGAACTCTGGAGAGTATCTGATGCTTGATCACTGTGATGTTTAGTCAAACACGAGTGAGTTGTGAGACATATATTCATGTTTGAATATATGTCTCACGAGGTAATAAAGTGTAACTACCTAATGAAGTCGGTTTTGTAAATCGAAAATATTTCCAAAAAATAGCCAGGGTGTTAAAGAATAACCAACAGAACCCATTTCCAGCATTTTTTGAATTTTATTTGTTTATATGTTTGTAGATTAATTGTATTTCAATTACGTATTTTAATTAGGTACAAGTAATTCAAATACTGCCTAACTCTTGCAATAGGTATGTCGTTTAATGTGACTAATCATATTTTTATTTATTTCTTTCTATCTGACATTTTATAGATCGAATGCGTATGGAATCAATTTTTTTTATAAAATTTACTTAAACACTAAACAAAAGTAAACTTTACAAAATTAAAATTAAACTAACTACTTACACTATATACAAAAGAAAGGTACACTTAGGCGTCGAAGTACTCATCCACATCGCTGTCATCCGGGAACGTGCCCAGAAGACTGGCAGCATTGCCACGGTGAATGGCAATGCTGATTCTTTGCGCAAAGAAAGAGCCAGCCCTCTGGTTACGCACAGTGTCGATCAGTCGGCGAGAGATCTCCTTAAAAAGGAGACGTGCACTTGGGCCCCATGACCCAAGCGTTTCGACCCCAAACGGCTCAAAACTGTTATTACCAATTAGGTACAGTATTTGCGCCGCTTGAGAGCCTCAGCAGCAGCGCCAGCACAGCCCGCCGAACTAGGAATATGAGATGGCGCAAGGGTGTCGACACAGGTTGCTTCCCACACCAGAGGCCTACCCACCTTCCACGACACCAATGTCATGCCATCTGGTCTCTTCCTATCGTCACGTACCAAGCCGTTAGGTTCTAATACAGCTGGCCGGCGGTGACAAGGGCTCGACGAATAATGTCATTGATGCTGGCGTGCCGTACTAAGCGTCCTGCGCTCTTGCAACAAGACAGGCCATGGTGCCCAAGGTCTATTTAGTTGTGCACGCATCATAATGTACAAAATCAATGTAGATAACTTTACATCTATAACGTGATTATCGATAATCGGTTCACTCTATCAAAAGTTACATGAATTTAAAGTGTTCAAGAAGTAATATATCACAACACACGCAATTCAGATACTCGGACAGTTGAACTTCATATTCGATAGATTTCTTTGTGTATTTGACGTCATTATCTGAATGGAGGTGTTAAGATGATCTGCGAAAGAATGACCCTAGAAATAAAATCGGTAGGTAGGTAGGGTAGGTAGGAAGGTAAGTAGGGTAGGGTAGTCAGTTGACGGGAGCGAAGCCGCGGGCAATGCTAGTCCTTATTAAACCGTGACCGGTTGACAGTAAACTTGTTTCCTGTTACCTAATTCAGATAAGTCATTGATTCTCTGGCTACTGATTTCCAATAATAGGAACATTTCACAAAATAATCAGCATAGATGTTTGATCGATCAAGAGCAGATGACAATGCACTGCACAGAGACATGTTAGAAAACGGTTACCGGGCTAAAATTAACCCTTTCCCTTTTGTTACGTTTCTATCGTTAAAAACACTTATAAAATATAGATAACCCGCATATTTCTCCATGCCCATGCCATATAAATTGTCCCATCGGTGACAATTATCACAGTATTTTTAAGGTCACTCCACTTTCGACCGATGTATAATTGTTCTCTTGATGTGGGTCTGACGTACCTGCCCGCCCGTTTGAATGTTGATCGCGTCTGCCACTCTTTTTGTTCAGTGTTCAATTAGCAGTATGTTGCGCCATTTTAGTAATTATGTTCCGGAGCTAACGTAGTTACGACCTACGTTTGATAGCTGACTGGAGTTTGTTTAAAAATTTAGTCGATGGAGGTATCGTGTTTGTTTGGGAAGTGTAATGGCGAATGGCGATCCCCTTGTTAAAAGGGAAAAACGAAAATAAGCAAATTGTGTTGTGATCATCCATTTGGAAATACTGAAATGTATTTCCGTTTACGGTAATTTTTTATATAACAAACTGTACGTCTACGCATTGTTTATTAAAAGCCCCTTTGGTAAACAGGGGTTCTTCATTTTTATGTGTGGAGGCTTCATCGAACCCATTCTATTATTATAAATAAATAGCGTAATATAATAACCTTCCTCCTTTCTCACTCTATTAGTGAAAACTGCATGAAAATCCGTTTAGTAGTTTTTGAGTTTATTGCGTACAGACGCGCGGCGGGGGACTTTATTATAATATGTGGTGATAGTGATATAAATACGAAACGATAACTAGATGTAAATAACCTGCATCACAGACTATGTCCCAACTACTTACCTGCCGTCCGTGCCGCAAAACCTGCAGCCGAACCCACCTGCGCTGACAATGACGAAGCCGTAGAAGTGGCGAAGTATTGGGCCCAATGCCCAACAAAATTGAATTGTACCACCGACACGGAGAAGAAGAACATAAATGCACAAAACCTGCACCTTCTTTATAAAGGAGTCCAACGATAGAGCTGCACAGGTTGTTAAATACTGGTCCGACGAAATTGAATTTCAGTCTAGCGAAACAAAAAGAAGAAAGAACACTTTCCCATTTCTGCTGGTTACTTATTTATTATCTTACTGCCACAATAGGGATGTTTGCTGCGTAGAATAATTATAATTTTATTTATATCTTTTTTTATTTATATAATTTTATCAAATACTAACTGACCCCCGTGGCTTCGCTCCCGTCCGCTGGCTACCTACCTACCTACCCTGCCTACCCTGTCTATCCTGCCTATCCTGCCTACCCTGCCTACCCTGCCTACCCTATCTACCTACCTAATATTTTTTATATATCATTAATAGTTTTCTCAGCGCACGCCAAAGAATAAATTTTATAGGCAACATTTTGCTACCTTGGGTTACATTTTTTTTTTTTTTTTTTTTTTTTTTTTTTTTTTTTTTTGTGATGGGTTTGCTCTTGACTCTAGTCTAGGTCAAAGGTGACAGAGACAGAGTCGACGATGGAGTGAGCTTACCCAGAAGAAACCTGTTCACTCTAACTTTGAAGAGATTCGGGTTGAATGCGTTCGGAAACACTGACGCAGGTAGCGAGTTCCATTCATTCGCTGTGCGCATTATGAAGGATGTTTGGAAGTGTTTGGTGCGAATTGGTGGAATGGCAACAAGGTAAGGATGATAACTTGCAGTACGTCTAGATGTCCGATGGTAGAAGGGGGCTGGTGGGATGAGGTCGTGGAGTTCTTCAGCACACTCACCGAAGTACAGTCTGTAGAAGACCGACAAGCAGGCAACCTTGCGGCGATGAGCCAAGCTGTGAAGCCTGGCACCCGCCAGCTCAACGTCGCCAATGAGCCTCCTGGCTCTGCGTTCCACCGAGTCAAGCGCGGCAAGCTGATATTTAGCTGAGCCATCCCAAAGGTGACTGCAATACTCCATGCAGGATCGGACTTGCGCTTTGTATAGGGTTAAAAGCTGTCCAGGCGTAAAGTATCGCTTCACTTTATTTAGGATGCCTAGTTTTTTGGCCGCAATTTGGGCTTTGTACTCAATGGAGGCGCCAAAGTTGAGACTGGATGTCAACTCCATGCCTAGGAGCTCGAACCGATCAGTCACAGGAACAGACGCACCCCGAAAAGTAGGAGTTTGATCGAAAAGACTCCTTTTAGCGGTAAAAAGACACGCCTGTGTTTTGGTGGCGTTAAAAGAGACCAGATTGTCATCACCCCACTGGGAGACAAGGCTTAAGGTCAAATCTGTCCGCTCCACCATAGCCTCTCTCAAGGAACGAACTTCATCCGCACTGGTTTTTGCGCTGGACAAGTATCTCTCTGAAACAGTACTGTAATCTGCGTACCCAACAATACCAGGCTGAAGAAGGTCATTGATGTGCAGCAGGAAAAGAGTTGCAGAGAGAACAGACCCCTGAGGAACTCCGGCATCAATAGCCATAAGGTCAGAGGAGCAGCCGTCAACGACTACTCGGATCGACCGTTCACTGAGGAAGTCTGATATCCAGCTACAAAAACCAGCAGGGATGCCATAAGCAGGAAGCTTATGGCATCTAGATGCTAAGTAGACTCGCGTGCCAGACCCTGTCAAAGGCCTTCGAGATATCAAGCGATACAGCAAGTGCTTCGCCGTGTCTCTCGATGGCTTCGCCCCAGCAGTGCGTGACATACACAAGAAGATCGCCAGTAGACCGTCCCCGGCGAAAGCCATATTGACGGTCACTGAGGAGATTGTTGTCTTCAAGGTAGGTCAGCAACTTGCTGTTCAGTACCCTTTCCATAACTTAGCACAGAATGGAGGTAATGGCGATCGGACGGTAATGGGCAGGGTCTGCACGGTTGCCTTTTTTGGGCACTGGTTGCACATTTGCAAGCTTCCAGGATTTCGGCACCGTTCTTTTTACAAGAGAGAGGCGGAACAAGCGTGTCAATACAGGAGACAGTTCAGGCGCACACTGCCTCATACATTCACATGCCTACATTATTGCAATTTTCATAAGGATCTCTAATATTTTTGAAAACATATTGTGATCCAGAGATTACCCCTTACAACGTCACAAACTTTACCTCTTTATAATATTAGTATAGAAATAAAAATTGTCAAAGATAAAGCGCATCCAAGTTCAGGTGCGTGGGGCTTGTGACGTCACTTTGTCAGTATAAACGCGAGCCTATATTTTATAAAAAAAAAAAAGTCACACAATATTTAAACTCACTGTATCGTCATTTTTTGTTTACGTGGCAAAAGCAAAAATACGTGTCCAATATTTTTAGGTTATTATATATTTTTTAGACAACATTCCTATTACCGAAATTAAGACATTATTCCCAAATCAAACGTCCATCACAGATAATTTTAACAAGCATAACCTTAACCAACTTACAATAGAGCAGTACCTACTTCCATCTATCTCGGCCTATCAGATCCACCCACTAGTTCGCGTCCATTCATCAGGCCAGGAAGTCACGCGTGGTGATGCCATCAGGGCACGAACCTTCGACGTGTGTCGGGGACCTGATACGCTGATTGGCTGATAGGCTAATGAGTAGGTACAGGTGGGTCAGCAATGGTAATGGGGCTTTTGTTTGTATCACTAATTGATGTGGTAAGAGAGATTGTTGGTTGTCTTCTAATAAAATAATTCTAGTAAACTAATAATTTTGTCGATAAAAACATCTTGACATAGACTTGAATAGCTCTGTTAACGTTGTTCTAGAAAATGATGGATGAAAGCCACAATTTTCTAGTACTCCATGGACTTAGAGCACTTATGTTCTTCATTGACTCGGGCGTACTATAAATGTACTATAATGTTCATTATAATATATAAAACTGCATTACCACTGACTGACTGATTGACATAATTGTTCTCCCAGATGGTGAAGGGGGAGGTGGGTATATTTTGACAGATTCGTAAACAAGTCACTCTCGCGAGTATGGGAAAAGTCCCAAACCTCCCCTTTTCCTCCCCCCTCCTCCCCCCCTCTATCGTATCTCGGAAACTAAGGTACCCGTAGAATGTTTTTTTTACGGATTCGTTTAGAGGAGGCTCGCAAAAGTAAAAACCATTTTTCAAAGTTGACCCCCTCGCCCCCCTTCTCCCCCCCTTTAAGCGGATCTCGGAAGTTGAGAGACTTGGAACATTTCTTTTTTCAGATTCATATAAAGGGGCAATGCTATACTCACACAAACGAACCAGTTTTCAAAGTTGTCCCCCTTGCCCCCCTTCTCCCCCTCCCCCCCCCCGTTTTGGCGAATCTTTTTTTCGTGTTTTTTTTACGGATTCGTTTAGAGGAGGCTCGGAAAAGTAAAAACCATTTTTCAAAGTTGACCCCCTCGCCCCCCTTCTCCCCCCCTTTAAGCGGATCTCGGAAGTTGAGAGACTTGGAACATTTCTTTTTTCAGATTCATATAAAGGGGCAATGCTATAGTCACAAACAAACCATTTTTCAAAGTTGACCCCCTTGCCCCCCTTCTCCCCCCCCCCTCCCCCGTTTTGGCGAATCTTTTTTTTTCAGTTTTTTTTACGGATTCCGCGTAGGGATCCCGAGTGGAGCGAACCTACGAGACAGAGTGCAGCGCAGGGGGGAGGTGGCGAGCAAAGCGAGCCGGCGACCTCCGTAGCGTAACGAAGGTTGAGTGGGTGAAGCGAAACTCAGTGCCTGGCGACGACAAGCAAACATTAGGGTTATGTTTTTTGGAACAAAGTTTAGGGTAGCTGTAGGGTAGGTGTAGGGTAGGTGTAGGGTAGGTGTAGGGTAGGTGTAGGGTAGGTGTAGGGTAGGTGTAGGGTAGGTGTAGGGTAGGTGTAGGGTAGGTGTAGGGTAGGTGTAGGGTAGGTGTAGGGTAGGTGTAGGGTAGGTGTGGGGTAGGTGTAGGGTAGGTGTAGGGTAGGTGTAGGGTAGGTGTAGGGTAGGTGTAGGGTAGGTGTAGGGTAGGTGTAGGGTAGGTGTAGGGTAGGTGTAGGGTAGGTGTAGGGTAGGTGTAGGGTAGGTGTAGGGTAGGTGTAGGGTAGGTGTAGGGTAGGTGTAGGGTAGGTGTAGGGTAGGTGTAGGGTAGGTGTAGGGTAGGTGTAGGGTAGGTGTAGGGTAGGTGTAGGGTAGGTGTAGGGTAGGTGTAGGGTAGGTGTAGGGTAGGTGTAGGGTAGGTGTAGGGTAGGTGTAGGGTAGGTGTAGGGTAGGTGTAGGGTAGGTGTAGGGTAGGTGTAGGGTAGGTGTAGGGTAGGTGTAGGGTAGGTGTAGGGTAGGTGTAGGGTAGGTGTAGGGTAGGTGTAGGGTAGGTGTAGGGTAGGTGTAGGGTAGGTGTAGGGTAGGTGTAGGGTAGGTGTAGGGTAGGTGTAGGGTAGGTGTAGGGTAGGTGTAGGGTAGGTGTAGGGTAGGTGTAGGGTAGGTGTAGGGTAGGTGTAGGGTAGGTGTAGGGTAGGTGTAGGGTAGGTGTAGGGTAGGTGTAGGGTAGGTGTAGGGTAGGTGTAGGGTAGGTGTAGGGTAGGTGTAGGGTAGGTGTAGGGTAGGTGTAGGGTAGGTGTAGGGTAGGTGTAGGGTAGGTGTAGGGTAGGTGTAGGGTAGGTGTAGGGTAGGTGTAGGGTAGGTGTAGGGTAGGTGTAGGGTAGGTGTAGGGTAGGTGTAGGGTAGGTGTAGGGTAGGTGTAGGGTAGGTGTAGGGTAGGTGTAGGGTAGGTGTAGGGTAGGTGTAGGGTAGGTGTAGGGTAGGTGTAGGGTAGGTGTAGGGTAGGTGTAGGGTAGGTGTAGGGTAGGTGTAGGGTAGGTGTAGGGTAGGTGTAGGGTAGGTGTAGGGTAGGTGTAGGGTAGGTGTAGGGTAGGTGTAGGGTAGGTGTAGGGTAGGTGTAGGGTAGGTTTAGGGTAGGTGTAGGGTAGGTGTAGGGTAGGTGTAGGGTAGGTGTAGGGTAGGTGTAGGGTAGGTGTAGGGTAGGTGTAGGGTAGGTGTAGGGTAGGTGTAGGGTAGGTGTAGGGTAGGTGTAGGGTAGGTGTAGGGTAGGTGTAGGGTAGGTGTAGGGTAGGTGTAGGGTAGGTGTAGGGTAGGTGTAGCGTAGGTGTAGGGTAGGTGTAGGGTAGGTGTAGGGTAGGTGTAGGGTAGGTGTAGGGTAGGTGTAGGGTAGGTGTAGGGTAGGTGTAGGGTAGGTGTAGGGTAGGTGTAGGGTAGGTGTAGGGTAGGTGTAGGGTAGGTGTAGGGTAGGTGTAGGGTAGGTGTAGGGTAGGTGTAGGGTAGGTGTAGGGTAGGTGTAGGGTAGGTGTAGGGTAGGTGTAGGGTAGGTGTGGGGTAGGTGTAGGGTAGGTGTAGGGTAGGTGTAGGGTAGCTGTAGGGTAGGTGTAGGGTAGGTGTAGGGTAGGTGTAGGGTAGGTGTAGGGTAGGTGTAGGGTAGGTGTAGGGTAGGTGTAGGGTAGGTGTAGGGTAGGTGTAGGGTAGGTGTAGGGTAGGTGTAGGGTAGGTGTAGGGTAGGTGTAGGGTAGGTGTAGGGTAGGTGTAGGGTAGGTGTAGGGTAGGTGTAGGGTAGGTGTAGGGTAGGTGTAGGGTAGGTGTAGGGTAGGTGTAGGGGAGGTGTAGGGTAGGTGTAGGGTAGGTGTAGGGTAGGTGTAGGGTAGGTGTAGGGTAGGTGTAGGGTAGGTGTAGGGTAGGTGTAGGGTAGGTGTAGGGTAGGTGTAGGGTAGGTGTAGGGTAGGTGTAGGGTAGGTTTAGGGTAGGTGTAGGGTAGGTGTAGGGTAGGTGTAGGGTAGGTGTAGGGTAGGTGTAGGGTAGGTGTAGGGTAGGTGTGGGGTAGGTGTAGGGTAGGTGTAGGGTAGGTGTAGGGTAGGTGTAGGGTAGGTGTAGGGTAGGTGTAGGGTAGGTGTAGGGTAGGTGTAGGGTAGGTGTAGGGTAGGTGTAGGGTAGGTGTAGGGTAGGTGTAGGGTAGGTGTAGGGTAGGTGTAGGGTAGGTGTAGGGTAGGTGTAGGGTAGGTGTAGGGTAGGTGTAGGGTAGGTGTAGGGTAGGTGTAGGGTAGGTGTAGGGGAGGTGTAGGGTAGGTGTAGGGTAGGTGTAGGGTAGGTGTAGGGTAGGTGTAGGGTAGGTGTAGGGTAGGTGTAGGGTAGGTGTAGGGTAGGTGTAGGGTAGGTGCAGGGTAGGTGTAGGGACAAGAACACGCGAGCTGCTTGCAGCTCGCGCACCAAGCAAATACTAGTTATATTATATAAAGCTGGATTACCACTCACTGACATAATTGTTCTCCCAGATGGTGAAGGGGGAGGTGGGTATATTTTGACAGATTCGTAAACAAGTAACTCTCGCGAGTATGGGAAAAGTCCCAAACCTCCCCTTTTCCTCCCCCCTCCTCCCCCCCTCTATAGTATCTCGGAAACTAAGGTACCCGTATTCTGTTTTTTTACGGATTCGTTTAGAGGAGGCTCGGAAAAGTAAAAACCATTTTTCAAAGTTGACCCCCTCGCCCCCCTTCTCCCCCCCATTAAGCGGAACTCGGAAGTTGAGAGACTTGGAACATTTCTTGTTTCAGATTCATATAAAGGGGCAATGCTATAGTCACAAACAAACCATTTTTCAAAGTTGACCCCCTTGCCCCCCATATCCTCCCTCCCCCCACCCATTTTGGCGAATCTTTTTTTTGTTTTTTTACGGATTCGTTTAGAGGAGGCTCGGAAAAGTAAAAACCATTTTTCAAAGTTGACCCCCTTGCCCCCCTTCTCCCCCCCCCACCCCCGTTTTGGCGAATCTTTTTTTTTCAGTTTTTTTTACGGATTCGTTTAGAGGAGGCTCGGAAAAGTAAAAACCATTTTTCAAAGTTGACCCGTCGCCCCCCTTCCCCCCCTCTTTAAGCGGATCTCGGAAGTTGAGAGACTTGGAACATTTCTTGTTTCAGATTCATATAAAGGGGCAATGCTATAGTCACAAACAAACCATTTTTCAAAGTTGACCCCCTTGCCCCCCATATCCTCCCTCCCCCCACCCATTTTGGCGAATCTTTTTTTTGTTTTTTTACGGATTCAGCGTAGGGATCCCGAGTGGAGCCAACCTACGAGACCGAGTGCAGCGCCGGGGGGAGGTGGCGAGCGAAGCGAGCCGGCGACCTCCGTAGCGTAACGAAGGTTGAGTGGGTGAAGCGAAACTCAGTGCCTGGCGACGACAAGCAAACATTAGGGTTATGTATTTTGGAACAAAGTTGAGGGTAGGTGTAGGGTAGGTGTAGGGTAGGTGTAGGGTAGGTGTAGGGTAGGTGTAGGGTAGGTGTAGGGTAGGTGTAGGGTAGGTGTAGGGTAGGTGTAGGGTAGGTGCAGGGTAGGTGCAGGGTAGGTGCAGGGTAGGTGTAGGGTAGGTGTAGGGTAGGTGTAAGGTAGGTGTAGGGTAGGTGTAGGGTAGGTGTAGGGTAGGTGTAGGGTAGGAGTAGGGTAGGTGTAGGGTAGGAGTAGGGTAGGTGTAGGGTGGGTTAAGGAATACTTCTCAAAAACAAGACAAAGCCGCGAGCTGCTTGCAGCTCGCGCACCAAGCAAATACTAGTTATACTATATAAAACTGCATTACCACTCACTCACTGACTCACTCATTGACATAATTGTTCTCCCAGATGGTGGAGGGGGAGGTGGGTATATTTTGACAGATTCGTAAACAAGTGACTCTCGCGAGTTTGGGAAAAGTCCCAAACCTCCCCTTTTCCTCCCCCCTCCTCCCCCCCTCTATCGTATCTCGGAAACTAAGGTACCCGTAGTATGTTTTTTTTACGGATTCGTTTAGAGGAGGCTCGGAAAAGTAAAAACCATTTTTCAAAGTTGACCCCCTCGCCCCCCTTCTCCCCCCCTTTAAGCGGATCTCGAAAGTTGGAACATTTGGAACATTTCTTTTTTCAGGTTCATATAAAGGGGCAATGCTATAGTCACAAACAAACCATTTTTCATAGTTGACCCCCTTGCCCCCCTTCTCCCCCCTCCCCCCCCGTTTTGGCGAATCTTTTTTTTTCATTTTTTTTACGGATTCGTTTAGAGGAGGCTCGGAAAAGTAAAAACCATTTTTCAAAGTTGGCCCCCTCGCCCCCCTTCTCCCCCCCTTTAAGCGGATCTCGGAAGTTGAGAGACTTGGAACATTTCTTTTTTCAGATTCATATAAAGGGGCAATGCTATAGTCAAAAACAAACCATTTTTCAAAGTTTCCCCCTTGCCCCCCTTCTCCCCCCCCCGCCCCCGTTTTGGCGAATCTTTTTTTCGTGTTTTTTTTACGGATTCGTTTAGAGGAGGCTCGGAAAAGTAAAAACCATTTTTCAAAGTTGACCCCCTCACCCCCCTTCTCCCCCCCTTTAAGCGGATCTCGGAAGTTCAGAGACTTGGAACATTTATTTTTTCAGATTCATATAAAGGGGCAATGCTATAGTCACAAACAAACCATTTTTCAAAGTTGACCCCATTGCCCCCCTTCTCCCCCCCCACCCCCTCCCGTTTTGGCGAATCTTTTTTTTTCAGTTTTTTTTACGGATTCGTTTAGAGGAGGCTCGGAATAGTAAAAACCATTTTTCAAAGTTGACCCCCTCGCCCCCCTTCTCCCCCCCTTCTAGCGGATCTCGAAAGTTGAGAGACTTGGAACATTTCTTTTTTCAGATTCATATAAAGGGCCAATGCTTTAGTCGGAATCATTTTTCAAAGTTGACTCCCTTGCCCCCCTTTTCCCCCTCCCGTTTTGGCGAATCTTTTTTTTGTTTTTTTTTACGGATTCAGCGTAGGGATCCCGAGTCGAGCGAACCTACGAGACCGAGTGCAGCGCAGGGGGGAGGTGGCGAGCGAAGCGAGCCGGCGACCTCCGTAGCGTAACGAAGGTTGAGTGGAACTCAGTGCCTGGCGACGACAAGCAAACATTAGGGTTATGTTTTTTGGAACAAAGTGTAGGGTAGGTGTAGGGTAGGTGTAGGGTAGGTGTAGGGTAGGTGTAGGGTAGGTGTAGGGTAGGTGTAGGGTAGGTGTAGGGTAGGTGTAGGGTAGGTGTAGGGTAGGTGTAGGGTAGGTGTAGGGTAGGTGTAGGGTAGGTGTAGGGTAGGTGTAGGGTAGGTGTAGGGTAGGTGTAGGGTAGGTGTAGGGTAGGTGTAGGGTAGGTGTAGGGTAGGTGTAGGGTAGGTGTAGGGTAGGTGTAGGGTAGGTGTAGGGTAGGTGTAGGGTAGGTGTAGGGTAGGTGTAGCGTAGGTGTAGCGTAGGTGTAGGGTAGGTGTAGCGTAGGTGTAGGGTAGGTGTAGGGTAGGTGTAGGGTAGGTGTAGGGTAGGTGTAGGGTAGGTGTAGGGTAGGTGTAGGGTAGGTGTAGGGTAGGTGTAGGGTAGGTGTAGGGTAGGTGTAGGGTAGGTGTAGGGTAGGTGTAGGGTAGGTGTAGGGTAGGTGTAGGGTAGGTGTAGGGTAGGTGTAGGGTAGGTGTAGGGTAGGTGTAGGGTAGGTGTAGGGTAGGTGTAGGGTAGGTGTAGGGTAGGTGTAGGGTAGGTGTAGGGTAGGTGTAGGGTAGGTGTAGGGTAGGTGTAGGGTAGGTGTAGGGTAGGTGTAGGGTAGGTGTAGGGTAGGTGTAGGGTAGGTGTAGTGTAGGTGTAGGGTAGGTGTAGGGTAGGTGTAGGGTAGGTGTAGGGTAGGTGTAGGGTAGGTGTAGGGTAGGTGTAGGGTAGGTGTAGGGTAGGTGTAGGGTAGGTGTAGGGTAGGTGTAGGGTAGGTGTAGGGTAGGTGTAGGGTAGGTGTAGGGTAGGTGTAGGGTAGGTGTAGGGTAGGTGTAGGGTAGGTGTAGGGTAGGTGTAGGGTAGGTGTAGGGTAGGTGTAGGGTAGGTGTAGGGTAGGTGTAGGGTAGGTGTAGGGTAGGTGTAGGGTAGGTGTAGGGTAGGGGTGTAGGGTAGGTGTAGGGTAGGTGTAGGGTAGGTGTAGGGTAGGTGTAGGGTAGGTGTAGGGTAGGTGTAGGGTAGGTGTAGGGTAGGTGTAGGGTAGGTGTAGGGTAGGTGTAGGGTAGGTGTAGGGTAGGTGTAGGGTAGGTGTAGGGTAGGTGTAGGGTAGGTGTAGGGTAGGTGTAGGGTAGGTGTAGGGTAGGTGTAGGGTAGGTGTAGGGTAGGTGTAGGGTAGGTGTAGGGTAGGTGTAGGGTAGGTGTAGGGTAGGTGTAGGGTAGGTGTAGGGTAGGTGTAGGGTAGGTGTAGGGTAGGTGTAGGGTAGGTGTAGGGTAGGTGTAGGGTAGGTGTAGGGTAGGTGTAGGGTAGGTGTAGGGTAGGTGTAGGGTAGGTGTAGGGTAGGTGTAGGGTAGGTGTAGGGTAGGTGTAGGGTAGGTGTAGGGTAGGTGTAGGGTAGGTGTAGGGTAGGTGTAGGGTAGGTGTAGGGTAGGTGTAGGGTAGGTGTAGGGTAGGTGTAGGGTAGGTGTAGGGTAGGTGTAGGGTAGGTGTAGGGTAGGTGTAGGGTAGGTGTAGGGTAGGTGTAGGGTAGGTGTAGGGTAGGTGTAGGGTAGGTGTAGGGTAGGTGTAGGGTAGGTGTAGGGTAGGTGTAGGGTAGGTGTAGGGTAGGTGTAGGGTAGGTGTAGGGTAGGTGTAGGGTAGGTGTAGGGTAGGTGTAGGGTAGGTGTAGGGTAGGTGTAGGGTAGGTGTAGGGTAGGTGTAGGGTAGGTGTAGGGTAGGTGTAGGGTAGGTGTAGGGACAACAACACGCGGGTGTAGGGACAACAACACGCGGGTGTAGGGACAACAACACGCGGGTGTAGGGACAACAACACGCGAGCTGCTTGCAGCTCGCGCACCAAGCAAATACTAGTTATAATATATAAAGCTGGATTACCACTCACTGACTGACTGACTGACTCACTCATTGACATAATTGTTCTCCCAGATGGTGAAGGGGAAGGTGGGTATATTTTGACAGATTCGTAAACAAGTAACTCTCGCGAGTATGGGAAAAGTGCCAAACCTCCCCTTTTCCTCCCCCCTCCTCCCCCCCTCTATCGTATCTCGGAAACTAAGATACCCGTATTCTTTTTTTTTTACGGATTCGTTTAGAGGAGGCTCGGAAAAGTAAAGACCATTTTTCAAAAATGACCCCCTCGCCCCCCTTCTCCCCCCCTTTAAGCGGATCTCGGAAGTTGAGAGACTTGGAACATTTCTTTTTTCAGATTCATATAAAGGGGCAATGCTATAGTCACAAACAAACCATTTTCTTGCCCTTTTCTCCCCCCTCCCCCCCCCCGTTTTGGGGAATCTTTTTTTTCGTTTTTTTTACGGATTCAGCATAGGGATCCCGAGTGGAGCGAACCTACGAGACCGAGTGCAGCGTAGGGGGGAGGTGGCGAGCGAAGCGAGCCGGCGACCTCCGTAGCGTAACGAAGGTTGAGTGGGTGAAGCAAAACTCAGTGCCTGGCGACGACAAGCAAACATTAGGGTTATGTTTTTTGGAACAAAGTTTAGGGTAGGTGTAGGGTAAGTGTAGGGTAGGTGTAGGGTAGGTGCAGGGTAGGTGTAGGGTAGGTGTAGGGTAGGTGAAGGGTAGGTGTAGGGTAGGTGTAGGGTAGGTGTAGGGTAGGTGTAGGGTAGGTGTAGGGTAGGTGTAGGGTAGGTGTAGGGACAACAACACGCGAGCTGCTTGCAGCTCGCGCACCAAGCGAATACTAGTTATTATATTATATAAAACTGCATTACCACTCACTCACTGACTGATTGACATAATTGTTCTCCCAGATGGTGGAGGGGGAGGTGGGTATATTTTGACAGATTCGTAAACAAGTAACTCCCGTGAGTATGGGAAAAGTGCCAAACCTCCCCTTTTCCCCCCCCCTCCCCCCCCCTCTATTGTTTCTCGGAAACTAAGGTACCCGTATTTTTTGTTTTTTACGGATTCGTTTAGAGGAGGCTCGGAAAAGTAAAAAGCATTTTTCAAAGTTGACCCCCTCGCCCCCCTTCTCCCCCCCTTTAAGCGGATCTCGAAAGTTGGAACATTTGGAACATTTCTTTTTTCAGATTCATATAAAGGGGCAATGCTATAGTCACAAACGAACCATTTTTCAAAGTTGACCCCCTTGCCCCCCTTCACCCCTCCCCCCCCCCCCGTTTTGGCGAATCTTTTTTTTTTGTTTTTTTTACGGAATCGTTTAGAGGCGGCTCGGAAAAGTAAAAACCATTTTTCAAAGTTGACCCCCTCGCCCCCCTTCTCCCCCCCTTTAAGCGGATCTCGGAAGTTGAGAGACTTGGAACATTTCTTTTTTCAGATTCATTTAAAGGGGCAATGCTATAGTCACAAACAAACCATTTTTCATAGATGACCCCCTTGCCCCCAATCTCCCCCCTCCCCCCCCCCCCGTTTTGGCAAATCTTTTTTTTACGGATTCAGCGTAGGGATCCCGAGAGGAGCGAACCTACGAGACCGAGTGCAGCGCAGGGGGGAGGTGGCGAGCGAAGCGAGCCGGCGACCTCCGTAGCGTAACGAAGGTTGAGTGGGTGAAGCGAAACTCAGTGCCTGGCGACGACAAGCAAACATTAGGGTTATGTTTTTTGGAACAAAGTGTAGGGTAGGTGTAGGGTAGGTGTAGGGTAGGTGTAGGGTAGGTGTAGGGTAGGTGTAGGGTAGGTGTAGGGTAGGTGTAGGGTAGGTGGTGTAGGGTAGGTGTAGGGTAGGTGTAGGGTAGGTGTAGGGTAGGTGTAGGGTAGGTGTAGGGTAGGTGTAGGGTAGGTGTAGGGTAGGTGTAGGGTAGGTGTAGGGTAGGTGTAGGGTAGGTGTAGGGTAGGTGTAGGGTAGGTGTAGGGTAGGTGTAGGGTAGGTGTAGGGTAGGTGTAGGGTAGGTGTAGGGTAGGTGTAGGGTAGGTGTAGGGTAGGTGTAGGGTAGGTGTAGGGTAGGTGTAGGGTAGGTGTAGGGTAGGTGTAGGGTAGGTGTAGGGTAGGTGTAGGGTAGGTGTAGGGTAGGTGTAGGGTAGGTGTAGGGTAGGTGTAGGGTAGGTGTAGGGTAGGTGTAGGGTAGGTGTAGGGTAGGTGTAGGGTAGGTGTAGGGTAGGTGTAGGGTAGGTGTAGGGTAGGTGTAGGGTAGGTGTAGGGTAGGTGTAGGGTAGGTGTAGGGTAGGTGTAGGGTAGGTGTAGGGTAGGTGTAGGGTAGGTGTAGGGTAGGTGTAGGGTAGGTGTAGGGTAGGTGTAGGGTAGGTGTAGGGTAGGTGTAGGGTAGGTGTAGGGTAGGTGTAGGGTAGGTGTAGGGTAGGTGTAGGGTAGGTGTAGGGTAGGTGTAGGGTAGGTGTAGGGTAGGTGTAGGGTAGGTGTAGGGTAGGTGTAGGGTAGGTGTAGGGTAGGTGTAGGGTAGGTGTAGGGTAGGTGTAGGGTAGGTGTAGGGTAGGTGTAGGGTAGGTGTAGGGTAGGTGTAGGGTAGGTGTAGGGTAGGTGTAGGGTAGGTGTAGGGTAGGTGTAGGGTAGGTGTAGGGTAGGTGTAGGGTAGGTGTAGGGTAGGTGTAGGGTAGGTGTAGGGTAGGTGTAGGGTAGGTGAAGGGTAGGTGTAGGGTAGGTCTAGGGTAGGTGTAGGGTAGGTGCAGGGTAGGTGTAGGGTAGGTGCAGGGTAGGTGTAGGGTAGGTGTAGGGTAGGTGTAGGGTAGGTTTAGGGTAGGTTTAGGGTAGGTGTAGGGTAGGTGTAGGGTAGGTGTAGGGTAGGTGTAGGGTAGGTGTAGGGTAGGTGTAGGGTAGGTGTAGGGTAGGTGTAGGGTAGGTGTAGGGTAGGTTTAGGGTAGGTGTAGGGACAACAACACGCGGGTGTAGGGACAACAACACGCGGGTGTAGGGACAACAACACGCGAGCTGCTTGCAGCTCGCGCACCAAGCGAATACTAGTTATATTATATAAAACTGCATTACCACTCACTCACTGACTGATTGACATAATTGTTCTCCCAGATGGTGGAGGGGGAGGTGGGTATATTTTGACAGATTCGTAAACAAGTAACTCCCGTGAGTATGGGAAAAGTGCCAAACCTCCCCTTTTCCCCCCCCCTCCCCCCCCCTCTATTGTTTCTCGGAAACTAAGGTACCCGTATTTTTTGTTTTTTACGGATTCGTTTAGAGGAGGCTCGGAAAAGTAAAAAGCATTTTTCAAAGTTGACCCCCTCGCCCCCCTTCTCCCCCCCTTTAAGCGGATCTCGAAAGTTGGAACATTTGGAACATTTCTTTTTTCAGATTCATATAAAGGGGCAATGCTATAGTCACAAACGAACCAGTTTTCAAAGTTTAACCCCTTGCCCCCCTTCTCCCCCCCACCCCTCCCGTTTTGGCGAATTTTATTTTTCAGTTTTTTTTACGGATTCGTTTAGAGGAGGCTCGGAAAAGTAAAAGCCATTTTTCAAAGTTGACCCCCTCGCCCCCCTTCTCCCCCCCTTTAAGCGGATCTCGGAAGTTGAGAGACTTGGAACATTTCTTTTTTCAGATTCATATAAAGGGGCAATGCTATAGTCACTAACGAACCAGTGTTCAAAGTTGACCCCCTTGCCCCCAATCTCCCCCTCCCCCCCCCCCCGTTTTAGCGAATCTTTTTTTTGTTTTTTTTACGGATTCAGCGTAGGGATCCCGAGTGGAGCGAACCTACGAGACCGAGTGCAGCGCAGGGGGGAGGTGGCGAGCGAAGCGAGCCGGCGACCTCCGTAGCGTAACGAAGGTTGAGTGGGTGAAGCGAAACTCAGTGCCTGGCGACGACAAACAAACATTAGGGTTATGTTTTTTGGAACAAAGTGTAGGGTAGGTGTAGGGTAGGTGTAGGGTAGGTGTAGGGTAGGTATAGGGTAGGTGTAGGGTAGGTGTAGAGTAGGTTTAGGGTAGGTGTAGGGTAGGTGTAGGGTAGGTGTAGGGTAGGTGTAGGGTAGGTGTAGGGTAGGTGTAGGGTAGGTGTAGGGTAGGTGTAGGGTAGGTGTAGGGTAGGTGTAGGGTAGGTGTAGGGTAGGTGTAGGGTAGGTGTAGGGTAGGTGTAGGGTAGGTGTAGGGTAGGTGTAGGGTAGGTGTAGGGTAGGTGTAGGGTAGGTGTAGGGTAGGTGTAGGGTAGGTGTAGGGTAGGTGTAGGGTAGGTGTAGGGTAGGTGTAGGGTAGGTGTAGGGTAGGTGTAGGGTAGGTGTAGGGTAGGTGTAGGGTAGGTGTAGGGTAGGTGTAGGGTAGGTGTAGGGTAGGTGTAGGGTAGGTGTAGGGTAGGTGTAGGGTAGGTGTAGGGTAGGTGTAGGGTAGGTGTAGGGTAGGTGTAGGATAAGTGTAGGGTAGGTGTAGGGTAGGTGTAGGGTAGGTGTAGGGTAGGTGTAGGGTAGGTGTAGGGTAGGTGTAGGGTAGGTGTAGGGTAGGTATAGGGTAGGTGTAGGGTAGGTGTAGGGTAGGTGTAGGGTAGGTGTAGGGTAGGTGTAGGGTAGGTGTAGGGTAGGTGTAGGGTAGGTGTAGGGTAGGTGTAGGGTAGGTGTAGGGTAGGTGTAGGGTAGGTGTAGTGTAGGTGTAGGGTAGGTGTAGGGTAGGTGTAGGGTAGGTGTAGGGTAGGTGTAGGGTAGGGTAGGTGTAGGGTAGGTGTAGGGTAGGTGTAGGGTAGGTGTAGGGTAGGTGTAGGGTAGGTGTAGGGTAGGTGTAGGGTAGGTGTAGGTTAGGTGTAGGGTAGGTGTAGGGACAAAAACACGCGAGCTGCTTGCAGCTCGCGCACCAGGCAAATACTAGTCTCTGTATAACCCTCGAGGAATACTTACTGGAATAGTTATGCGTTCCAGATACTTTTTAATCGACTTCCCAAAAAGGAGTATTGTACTGTCTGTCTGTCTGCCACCAGGCTGTATCTCATGAACCGTGATAGCTAGACAGTTGAAATTTTCACAGATGATGTATTTCTGTTGCCGCTATAACAAGAAATACTAAAAACTGAATTAAATAAATATTTAAGTGGGGCTCCCATACAACAAACGTGTTTTTTTTGACGTTTTTTGCGATAATGGTACGGAACCCTTCGTGTGCGAGTCCGAATCGCACTTGGCCGGTTTTTTTCTTATTAATCTGATTTGATTTTATGATATCTAAGAAAAAAATGCCTGCTTGAAGGTAAAAACGTTGTTTTCATGAATCAGTACTAAATTAACCAGATTGTGTGTCTCGGTGCACGACATCGCGGTAGTCCCAGGCGAAGATGGCAGGGTGAACTTGACGTCAAGTGACAGGATTGGTTCTCAGTTGCCCAAAACCAGAAGGAATATGAGTAAGAACCCAATCCTTTGCCTTGCAGTGGAACAGAACAGGCTGTATAAACATTTTTCCAGCGTTCCTCAATCAGAAACAAATATTTTTTACATTATTTCATCATATACCTAATTATTAAAATCATTATCTTTTTCTAAGCATTTTATATCTACACCCAAATCTAAAAAAAATACAAGTACACTATAGTTATTACTTAGGCATTCGTTTAATCGCAAAATAGCGATCAACCCGTTACGTGCTGCCGGCACAAATGACCATCGAATTCCAGCATCGTCACACAATGGCCCATTGTGTGTACAGATCCACCCATCGCTACACACTTTATTAATGAGATGAATTAGTCAAAGGAGACTTTTACAACGCCTATCTGGAGACTATCGAAGAAGCGACTAATTTTAGGTCTAGCTTAGTAGTGCTTTATTTACGGAAAAACTGGTTGTGTTTCCTACGAGTTGTTTGTCATCTTGCCAAGCTTTTTTAAGCCGAAAAACTTTGTTGTTCCTACAAGACCAAATTGTTCCACGGATTAATTTCTTTAAAAAAATGTCGTAGCATCGGTGTTGCATTTTCGCGTCGAACCTGACGGTGGGAGCCTTTCAAATAAAAACATTTTTACCAAAAATAAACCGATAAAAACAAGTTTTTATTGTTTTTAGGGTTCCGTACCCAAAGGGTAAAAACGGGAACCTATTACTAAGACTCCGCGGTCCGTCTGTCTGTCTGTCACCAGGCTATATCTCATGAACCGTGATAGCTAGACAGTTGACATTTTCACAGATGATGTATTTCTGTTGCCGCTATAACAACAAATACTAAAACAGAATAGAATAAATGTTTAAGTGGGGCTCCCATACAACAATCGTGATCTTTTTGCCGTATTTTGCGATAAAGGTACGGAACCCTTCGTGCGCGAGTCCGACTCGCACTTGGCCGGTTTTTTCAACACCGACTTCCGAGACGAAAATTATTTTTGCACTTTTTTTTTGTGTTTTGCTTACCGACTTATTCGAAGTCGGTTTATTTTTTGTGTTTATTTTTTTATTTTTCTCTTTTTGGTTTTAGTGCCCTATCATTAAAAAGTGAGCAAAGTCTATAGTAAGGTACAGGTCCCGTCAGGTAAAAAGAACGCTGGCCTTGAATCTGCGCAGTGAGCGATTTATCGATCAAACTGGTGGTATGAAGGGGGCGCGACGGGGAAATGCTCCGCCAGTGTTTCTGTGCGCGCACGCTATTGGTTCGTCAGTTGACCCATGCTTCCCGCGCTGAAATCACGCTTCGTTCGCTCCCAAGATACAGTCGCACACACAATTTTCTTTGCACGACGAAAGTTTTCAAAATGAAGGAAAGAAAAATGATTTATAGTATTTATTGTTTTATGAAGAAAGAAGTTGAGAAAGGAGCAGTTGATAATTTATAATGATAAGATATTTATATATTTATAATAATAAAAGCGAAATAAAAAAATATTCTTAAGTAAAGATTATTTAATTTAAATCCAACCTCATGCAAAGTTCTTAGTAGCTACTAGCTAATAAGTACCAATTATGATTCTACAGTAAAACAATTACTCTTATAAAACAATATCCTAGTATTTTAGAACGCAACTGTACCCATGCGCAAACACATCCCGTCTACTGTCGCTCAGCGTTCTTTTTACGTGACGGGACCTTAGAGGATTGACTACTTAGAGGATTGACAAAATACCCATGGTAAATTAATTTACACATTCGTGCTGTTTGTCGCTAAGGAGTTCGGTGGTATATTCCATATCTTGAAAACTACTTAACTGATTTTGACGAATCTTGCACTGTTCCCTAAGTTGAGAGAAATTTAAAACAATAATAAAAGATTAATCACGATCCGATGAGTAGTTTCGGAGATATTCGTATTCACATACAAACAAAAATACATACACTTATGAAATTTGGCAGACGTGTTTAGAAGCCCATACAGAGTATATATATTGTGAATATTGTGCAATTCCAACATTACATACGTGTCGAATTGATTACCTTAGATACTCGTTAAATTATTCCTAAAAGGTGTTGGCAACAAAAGTTTGCATTTTCACATTTATATCGCTTTACGATATGGTGATATCCGTTTAGCACACACACGTTAGAAAATCTGCTAAGATTCCGTTATACTCAGCCGCTGAGAATATTTGAGATGAGAATGGACCCAAGTCTCCATCCATGTACTTTTCCACTATCAATTAATCCTAACCCTCGCCTCTTCCTTCATTAATCATCATTATGATCACACAGCACATAACTGCGCTATTATATCGCACTAGTGGCCATCGCGTTTTTCCGCACAGGAACGCAGCGACCATTGTGTATACGCGATGGAATAGATGGCAGATAAGCCTTTATTACTGGCCGTTAGTGAATAATGCACGTATAAGGGCCTAACGTGTAATGTATTCATTGAAATATTCGCGCATTTAGCTGTGAGACATCGCAAGGTGTGGTCAGGGTCTCAGGGTTACCCAGTGGGTGCGGGAGGGTTGGGTCTTTCTGTGCGAGGAAAAATTGGGATGCGCTTCGGTGATTATTTAATTGGCGAATGTGTTGGTCTGTTTCGTGTGTTTTTGTGACTGAAATGTTATACTAACAGATTTTGATATTTCAAAGACAAAGACAAATATATTTTATTTCAAGTAGGCCACCAAGCGGCACTTTTGAACGTTAGTTAAGTTAAGTTATAAAAGTTGATTCTACCGTGCATTCGGAAAGTAGCTTGTTATGGAGAAGAATGCACAAGAAACTCCATACTTACTCTTTTAAAAAAATGTTTTTTTACAATATTTAGTTACTTGGTTATATAATGTAAATAATAACAGAGATAGTTTTTTTCAGAGAAAATATTGCTACAAGTGGTGGACAACATCATACCTGCTGTTTTCCTAATTTGCCGATTCATTTGAAGTCGGTACGGTACGTTTCAGTTTTTTATGTTATCAACCCTAAGGTTACAGATTCATTGATTTTACACTAAATAATCTATGACTGAGAGCCTCAGTACAATGCTCGATGACCTCAGTAGAGCTTCCGAAAGAGTGGGTCTGAAAATAAACATGGACAAAACCAAGGTGATGTTGAATGCCCATGTTCCCACTCCTATCAAGGTTGGAGAATCTACACTCGAAGTTGTGGACGACTATGTCTACCTGGGACAAACGATCCAGTTGGGTAGGGCCAACTTCGAGAAAGAGGTCAACCGTCGAATCCGACTCGGCTGGGCAGCGTTCGGGAAGTTGCGCGGTGTGTCTTCTCGTCCAACTTACCACAGTGCCTCAAGACAAAAGTCTATGACCAGTGTGTGTTGCCAGTGATGACATATGGCTCTGAGACGTGGTCGCTTACAATGGGCCTTATCAGCTTGCGTGATCGAATCAGAAATGTTGAGATCCGTAAGAGAACCAAGGTTACCGACATAGCCCGAAGATATGCCAAACTTAAGTGAAAGGTTCTGGAGTGGCGACCGCGAACCGGAAGACGTTGCGTTGGAAGGCATCCCACCAGGTGGACCGATGACCTGGTGAAGGTTGCAGGGATCCGCTGGTTGCGGGACGCACGGGACCGGTCAATGTAGCGACGCTTGGGGGCGGCCTATGTCCAGCAGTGGACGTCTTTCGGCTGGTATGATGACTCTATGACTTTAATTATAATATTTTTAACCTTATCTTCACATCTCACACTCATTTTATCACCACCACGCACACTCACTCACATAAACACACACCTAAACAGACATACATACATCCACATACATACACACACAACACACTCCCACTCCACGCACACTCGCACTCACATTGTGCTTTGTAGCATTATGATATTTATTTGTCGTTGCTGTCTCATGTCTCTTTAATTTGTCAAACTGTCTCCTTAATTTACCCGATAGTTTTAGTTTATAAATTCCATCAAACGTTTGTCGATATAACTGAGTATTTGTTATGTTGTTTCAGTATCTACAGCAGTGTTATTTTCTGCCATACTTACATACGAGCAGAACCGGGCTGCTCGTCCCTCATCCAAGTGTTTCCCGCGTCTTTGGTAATAATGTCAACTCAATGGTATTTTGGACACCCTTGATTTCTATGCTCTAATTTCAGCCACCATTCGGTCAATACTTCGTTGTTATAAAAAATATAGAAACAAAAACCGGCCAAGTGCGAGTCGGACTCGCGCACGACGGGTTCCGTACCATTATCGCTGAAACGGCAAAAAAAACACGTTGGTTGTATGGGAGCCCCACTTAAATATTTATTTTATTCTATTTTTAGAATTTGTTGTTATAGCGGCAACAGAAATACATCATCTGTGAAAATTTCAACTGTTTAGCTATCATGGTTCATGAGATACAGCCTGGTGACAGACGGACAGACGGACAGACAGACAGACAGAAAGACAGACGGTTCGCGGAGTCTTAATAATAAGGCCCCGTTTTTACCCTTTGGGTACGGAACCCTAAAGACGGAGCTCGTGGCTAAATAATAACAGCCGCACGGATCGATCATCAAGGTTAAGCAACGCTTGACGAGGTCGGTCCGTGGATGGGTGACCATTTCAACATACCGAGTTTCTTCCGTGCCTCGGAAAGCACGTAAAGCCGTTGGTCCCGGCTGTCATTTGAAGATCTTTGACAGTCGTTACGGGTAGTCAGAAGCTTGAGATCTGACACCAGTCTAGCCAAGAGGTATCGTGTTACCCAGTTACTGGGTTGTGGAGGTCAGATAGGCAGTCGCTCCATGTAAAACACTGGTACTCAGCTGAATCCGGTTAGACTGGAAGCCGACCCCAATATAGTTGGGAAAAGGCTAGGCAGATTGATTGGTACGGAACCCTAAAAGTGAAATCGATATAATCAAACAAACACTTCAATTCAAGCTACCTACATAAAAGCCATGTATATTGAATAGATAATAATTTAAATGTAAGTATTTGATCTATGTCGGAGTATTTACCAAGCAGCATTAAATGTTGCTAATTGGAATAAATGGGGTTTCGCAGGAATTTCGAGTCAATGTCATCTGTTAGTCGAGTGGTGAAGGAAATCTTGGTTCGAATGCAATCACTATACTGTGTACCGAGTGTTACTGCGACCTTTTAGTAAGTGTTTGTGCAGTGAAGTGATTATTATTCGTAATGGGACATGTTAAAGTTATTGTGTTGTGATTCCATGGGAAACACATTTACAGTAAAGCTTAGAATAACTTTAATTAGGTACATGACTTTTGGTGTTTGGCAGCTGGACCTATTTATTTGTGTAACAGAATAACTACAATAATAAGTAAGACTTCGGACGGGTGACCCTTTAAGTTTAAGTTTACCTTATCTTGGTAGTAACATAGGCGGATCCAGGGAGGGGCGGCACGGGGACACGTGCCCTCTCCCCAGATGGCTCAAATACAACAAGAAGCTGACACTCGGAGAAACCTACATTATCTATTATACATCGCCTTGATACTATTCGTTTCTTTTTGTGTACATTAGTAGCTTAAAATTGTTTTCAAATAATTGTTTGTTACAAGTATTTTATAGTTATTGTGTAGCATCTAACCATGCCTATGTCCAGCAGTGGACGTCTTTCGGCTGATATGATGATTGTGTAGCAAATGCTACAGACCCCACCTCTGTGGGGCCCTAGCTTAGACTAAAAAATAACAAGCTATGGTACCTATCTATTGAATCAACATAATTTTTAAGGTTTTTTTTAGGGTTTAATTTAAATTTGACTTTTGAATATTGTGTATGAAAGGTCTTAACAACTTACGAGCACGGATTGTCTGCATAAGTCAGGAAAGCATTTCCTATTAAGCCAGCCTATCAAAGGCTAGGAACTAAAAAGATCTCGGCTGATCTGTCTGGGATGTTCCATTTTTTGCGCATAAGTAGATTCAATATCACCACGATACAGGAGAAATTCCTAGTGTGGGCAAAAAAAAAATATCAGACCCATGAAAAACATAAAATTGTCAAAAAAACACAAGTCTCGCGGCGCAGTTCTTCTACCGCAAAAAGTTGTGAGATCGAATGTAAATCCAAGTCGGATAATTATTCAGTAGTACCTTAATAATTAGGTTACAAGCAAACACATTAACCGATAAACCGACTTGGTTTTAATTCTACATAGGGAGTCATTATTATGTCCTTCTAACTAGGAACAACCAGAATTAGGTACTGCTATATTCGGTGATTAAGGCGGTACCTTTCTTAAGAGACCTGACCACTGGCAGCTTGGACTTTGATCCCAAATCCAATACATCATTAGACTGGGCTATTATTACATCAAATCCAAAGACTTTATCAAAAAAAAAACTTTCTGGTTTTGGTCAGCCAGCTCGCGAACATGTATCCTCCGACTGCACAGCATGGTTTTCTTCTTGTTTACATCTTTTTAGTTCGATTTTGATTTTTTTAATTAACTTTTTTTATTTATAACTTTTTAGGTTTTTTTTTGAATTAGGTACATTTAAACATATAAGTGTTACATATTTTTGAAATCACCTCTTAAAACCCTTTATTTTGACACCCCACACGATAGATTAGGAACAAAAAAAAAATTGCTTTCCCACAATATCGCGCCCAAAATCCGCCATTTTTCTATTTTCCAATTATAATGTAGCCAGTGACACTTGCTGGGTTAAGATGAATCGTTTGACGTAAGAACGATTAAAATCGGCCAACGCGTTTGGTCTCTAGAACGCCACATAGGAACAAACATATATACATACATAGACTGATGAACAAATTACCCTCCTTCGGCAGTTGGGTATAAACACGTCAGTTCCTAACCCGTAAACTGCAACGCCCGGCCTCACAGACCTGCTCGACAATGTCCCACTACTCCCACTATCACTCATCCGACCATCTCGCATATTTCCACGTCACTCGTACTCGTATTGTTCTACACACAGCACACACAGTTATGTTTAAATTAACGGGCCGCGTTTACGCCCATGTTTATCTAGAACATCTTCTTGCACTAAAGAAAGAGGGACAGAAGGTACACTGAATCCGTAAAAGTGCAACTGACTGGAACTTACAACTCCTTCATGTTTCGGATCAAAATGCGGGCAGCATTTTTTCGGATCAAAATGCTGCCCGCCACCATGCGTGACCTTCGCAGGTACCTGTTTGTTCATATCGTACGGACTTTCCAGTCTTGACTCATTTTGTTTGCATGATTTCCTATTGTCATTGTTTGTAATGATTTCACTCTTTGTAATAAACCCTGAATATCAGTAGCTGAGGCGGAGATATTGAGGTTACCATGCTTGGACCTTGGTCCAGTACAAAAACAATATCAATATGAATCAAAGTCGGGAAGAACAAGTTATTCAAGCGTCTTTTAAGGGTACACTAGTCGACGGCACGAACTATTTTGTGCGCGGGGTTAAAATACATTTTATATCAACCGACAACACGTGCGGAAGAGATAGATGCTGTGATGAGCAGTAGGAAGCTAGTTTGCGTACGAATACACACTTTTGCAAATTTGTAGCGAAATGGATAATGATTTAGGACGAAACTGAGCGCGCGAAATTTTATAAACAGACCTTTGGCAGTCTAGATATCATGAACATGACTAAATCTATCTGTTCAAAATAAAATTATTTGGATTGTTGAACTACTAATCTATCCCTGTATGGAGGCCGTTTAGCAAATTTTCCGTCTTCTTATGGTATTTATTCGCGCCCAAAAATGCGTTAAAATTTGTGTCGAAATGTGGTACTTTTGACGCTCATAACTTTCAAAGATTATCTTTTTTTACTATTTTTGCTTCCATACAGGGCTAGAAAATGATGAGACAAATTGATATCACTTTTTATTTTGAACGTACATCGTCAAACAATAATCAGAAATAATCCCTAGACTACGATTGTATGGAAGAATTTTCGACAAGTGTAACCTTAAGTCTGGATATTTTTGCATAACATCTGCATATATTTTGCTCTCGCAAAATTGTTCAATGGACGACCAGGTAAATCTAATCGTAATCTATATAAAAACACCACTTGCCAAAGCGTGAACCTTCTGTATACCTTCTCTATGGTGATGCTAAGCAACGAAGGTGTGGTGATGACCAGTTGTTACCTTCAATCGAGCCGCTCTCCGCTAAGCATAGTGCTGGGCTATCGTAATGCATGGCTAGCTTTTATTAGTGGCTGCACTTAGTGCTGTAGACTTATACTATTTAAGTACGGACATCATCGCCATCTGGGATGCAAGATAAACATGTTATCGAGATTTTTAATAGGGTTCCGAAGATTTGTTCGATTTTGGTTGACCGATTTTTGGGTGTTCGTCTAGTCTATGACAGCATTTTGTAAGAGCACCTCTCTGAGCAGATTCTTAATTCGAATTTTATCTCGTAAAATTTGAATTTAGAATCTGATAATCAAGTCAGCGTAGCGTCGGTTTTTTTTTCCGGGTGTTAATAATATGATAGAATCATTTTTTTTTTTTTTTTTTTTTGCCTTTGTGTAGATTCTTTTACCGATTGTGAATGTGTGAACATTGTAGGCTTTCTAGATTTCAATTTCGTACGACTTATTGTCGGGCCTACGTTGTCCCCCCATATCCAAGTACTAATGCTGAAACATGGAAATATAGTAAAAACAAAAAAAATTAAAAGAGTAACCATGGAGTTTCTTGCCGGTTCTTCTCCATAGGAAACGACTAACCCGAACCGTGCACCTTTTGTCGACGTTTTATAAGTGCCCATGTAGGCCTATGTAAAATAAAAATGTTTGATTTTGATTTTTGATTTTGTTTTTCTAACATATGCGTATGTATAGAGATTATTTTAATAGGCATAGAAAAGCTTACCTTATTTTTTTACTTCTTCCTTTTCTTAAAGCAGCCAATTAGACAGAAATAAACATAAACTAATGTCCCAGCCTCGTAAACACATTTATCCTACAGAAAATAAAGTGTTGTTTTACCTACAAATAATTGTCGAGTCATTAAGCTAATCAATTACCTTTCTAATCGTAAAAACAGTGTACATCTTCCATGCAAACGATCAACTATATAATTACAGCTTTAAAACTACAAAGTTTATGGTCTAAGTACTTGCCATAGAAGCCGATACTGCATTTTTCTTCTATATCCTCAGATTTGCATAAAATGTCGGCGAATGAAGCAATTATTTTGTGCATAATTAAGGAAATGGTATTACAAATCGGTGCACGGCTCTAAATAAAGGGCCTACATACGCTTTAGTGCCGTAAAACGGTAACTTTCTAAAGCATACTCCTTAGTAACAGCTAGGTTAAAAGGTTTGAAAGAAAAAAAATATATTATTGATTCATTTACATAGTTTTGAACACAAGGTTTTATCGTGTAACTAATAGTTTTGCTTTAAAAAAATAATTAACAACACGATATTTTTTTTGGATACTCCTCCAAAACGACTTCGATGTTTAAAAATACTTTTATACAGAAAAAAATATGGCTGAAATTTCTTCATAACTAACATAGCATATGTAAATCAAATAATATTTTGCAAACAAAACTGATCAAAAGGAGGTTCAATATTGATATTTTGGCATCGAGCGGCCGCACGGCTAGTACTGCGTTAACATTGTGGCGTATATAGCGCCTTAAGTGCATGGACTAATTGAAGCGGGTAAAGCTGTGAGCAACAGCTAGTCATGTGTAAGGCTACATACCTGCTTCGATGTGTTTCACAACATTGACGAAATCGCAATATCGCATTTTGCGATTTCGTCAATGTTTCATTGTTTTCTTTGGTAACTGTGGTTGTCAGATCTCTTATTTAGGTCCTTACTTTAATCTGCATATTTTCGGTACCGCATACTGATTAGAGATGAAAAGACGTGGTAAAGAACGGCCAGAGGAGCAAGTAAAATATAAAATTTCCTCTTTCCTCCATATCCCGCAAGCAGGAGACAGAACAGGGCTATGCCAATAGTCACAAAGAGACGTTTACAGCTGGTACAAGCCCAGTTGCCAAGCACCTAAGGCTATCTGTTAGTTGCCGTTTCCGTCGATAGCGATTAAGCGTATCATGTGCACCCCGCCTAAGGGCAAACAGGTCTGTACATCCGGATCCACAATAAATTACAGATTAGAAGCTAATGCAATTACATGCTGCGAGTTATTAATGTTGCAGGCACTTATAGTTTCAGCTTATGGACTGCTAGCAATAACTGTAATGGCTGTGCAATACAAAGGAGGTGGAGGTATGTCTGTTTGGTGTGCGGTGCGGAATATTTTAGTAAGGATAAGTGAGTTAGCCGGTAGGATGAAGAATAAAGTTATTTCAGATATTGATCGACCAAATATTTTAAATACAGCTTGGGAGCAAAAGCCGTGATAAAATGCGTGACTCAAGCCTATCACAGAGGCTGCTCGCCCCGCTGGTCAGGGCCACCGGGACTCTGCTGGATACGTGAAGCGAAGGACCGTTCGATGTGACCATGTCGCGAGTTATTAATGTTGCAGGCACTTATAGTTCCAGCTTATGGGCTGTTAGCAATAACTGTAACAAAGGACAAAGGAGTTGAGGATTGTCTGTTTGGTGTGTGGGATGGAATATTTTACAGATGATAAACTGAGGGTAGTGGAAGTCCGTATAATTAGTAAGTAATTAAGGGTGTTAGATGACTGGTTAACATTTTGATTGACTTAATATGTTGCGTTCTAACGCAACCTTCCACGAGCTGAATGGATTACTTGGTGAGGGCCACGGGAATCCGCTGGACGTGAGCAGCATAGAACCAGTTGATGATGCGACGCTTGGGGAGCTAAGGACTTCTATTCGTATAGGGTTATGCTCAGCAGAGCATAACCCTATACGAATAGAAGTCCTTAGTGGTAATGGACGATGAAGAAATATTATTATATTGGGCTTGAGTTTATCAAGCTACTAACTTCTGCAAACGGATTCGCCCGCGTGAATAGTGTTTTATCATCCAATGGAAACAATAAACCGGGATAAAAAGTAGACTATGTGCTATTCCAGACTAAATTATCTCTGTGTCAAATTTCATACAGATACGGTTAGCCGTTCTGGCGTGATTGAGTAACAAACATACATTCACACACACTTCCATCCAAACTTTCTCATTTATAATATCAGTACGATAAAAAATATCACCAATTCAGTGTAGTAAGGGTTGCTTTGCTTGGCAAGCGTTAGATAATAACGTTGTACGTTAATAAAAAAAAAGTTATTGTACAGAGTGGTTTCAGTTAATTTACAAAAAATAATAACGTGTTCGTCAGATTTAAAATGTATTGGCATAATCATACCGACTAGTTAATCATCACGTTATAACCGAATCGCAGAGCTTACAAAAAAAACTTCATTAGTAGGTCATTTGTAAGTAGTTCTATTAAAATAATTGCATCGAGCGAAGCCGGTGGAAATAACAGGTATGTATATAATAGCAGTACCTACTATTAAGTGTGTAATAATTTATGATTAAACGAACTTACCCTAAGTGAAGTTCTATCAAAATTATACGAAGTGCCTCGTCCGAAGAGATTAGTTCCTGTAATTAAGTATTATTATATACACATGTAGTAGGCGGCTATAGGCTACTGCGCAAATCACTAGTTTTCAGAGTTTTTTTTTTTTTTTTTTTTTTTCTTGCCTGGCATCACTATGTCAACTTGTCATTTAGTTTAGAGTTACTGATGTTTTAGATATTTCCAGAACGCTTCTGGGTTATACCTTAGGGTTGGGAGGGTGTCACTAATCTCTTCGGACGAGGCACTTCGTATAATTTTGATAGAACTTCACTTAGGGTAAGTTCGTTTAATCATAAATTATACTTCGTGCCTCGTCCTCGAGATTAGTTCCTGTAATTAAGTATTATTATATACACATGTAGACTTTGAGAGTTAAGTTCTGGAATTATCGCATAAAATATGATGACTTTTTGAAGTAAAAGCTTTCTTTCTTTAAAATCATTTTTTTTTTTTTTTTTTTTTTTTTTTTTTTTTTTTTTTTTTTTTGTGGACTAACCATCATTCATTGTTGTCCATAGGTTACACACAGGTTCTTAATCAGTTTATATATTCTTAATTATCTGTTTTAAAAAAAAATTATTATTTACTTTCTTATTATCATTGTTATAATGTTTATAGACCATCATAGTTATCATTAAATAACAAAGATTCTTATTCAGTAATTTTCTTAATTACTATTCTCATCTTAATTATATTTATTAACAAAATATTTTTGCCTATTTATTATCATTAAGTATTTCAGTTTTATAAATACTATCACAGTTGCTATTAAGTAACATGGGTGGGTTCTTAACCAAAATGTTTTTATAAATTCTTAATTATCTTTTCAACCGAATATTTATTGCCTGCTTGCTATCAATATTAAAGTTATTTTAAAGAGTAACAATCATAGTTGTCATTTGAAAAAGAAAGTTCTTGATTAACCATTCAGATAATAATAAATATAACTGTCTTATCAAAATCCATTTCAGCTTTTTTATTACTATTCTTAGTTTCATTATCAATACATTTATGCTCCTTCGTTATAAGTTAAAGTTGTTAGTTGTTGTAATAATTAGTACATGTAAGTTAAATAAGATATCTTTAATCACAGCTAAAGATTTATTTTGCTAAATCATTTTGATCCTTTACACTAAAGGTCTGTTATAAAATTTACCAAATGTACTTGTTTAATCACATCTTAAGATTTTTCTTGCTAAATTATTTTTATGCTTTACACTAAGAAACTGTTATAAAATTTACCAAATCTACTTGAATTGCAACTCCAGCCTGCTGTTTTTAGTATCTGATCAATGATCATGTTACACCTGGCTTAAGACTGTTAGTGTTTAAAGTACACTATGTGGTACGGTTTCTTAGTGCCTAAAGTGGTTAGAGGTTTTGTTAATGTAGGCTACAAGGTTTCAGCTGGAATTATTCCTGTTCTTTGTCTGAAGAATTGATTGATTATTTAGTTCATAAATTAGAGATTTTATGAGGTCTGAAATTTTGATGGTTATATGCATTGATTGTATTACTATGCTTTGATTTTAATTTTGACAGTTCTAGAGACAACATCTCATTTGGGTACCAAATTCCTAAGGCTTCCAGCATTTGGGATGTGTCCCAGGTGACATTGTATTTTTGGGCAGGTGTTCGCAGTCTGAACAAGCCCTTAACCATTATTTTTAATCTGTCATCAGAGGACATTCCTGGACATTCTAATGTTTATTAAAGTAGGTATTATAAATTTTTGACAGTTAATCATTTGTTATATTTTTTACTGTAATTAGAAAGTTCTGTTAAGTAATTATATCACCGTTGATGTATATGATTTCAAGATTTTTATATTAAACATGTGTCATATTGTTTGAAAGAGTTTTCTGATAGAGATGCTATCTTATCAATTGATGATGGTGGTATGCTTCATTGCAATAGACTTCACTACCCACTGGACTCTGACAGCCAGGGTAAGGTAGGTATGGCTTTTCCCTTGCTGTGAATTACTATAACATTTTCATTAGGTTTGAGTATGAGCATCCCTGAATTATGGGAAGTTCCCTAAGTAAAGGGAACCAGTTGGGCATGGTGATCAACATGATGCCCTAAGCTTTATCCATTATGATTTTTGTAGATCTTTTAACATGATTGAGAATGGTGGAAAAGCGTTAGAGAAAATTGGTTACCAGTATACTGTGAATGTGTCAATTGTGAAGGCATTTGGGTTGATATGCCATGTTATGTATTTATCATATTTATAGTTAATGTGAATTGGCAATAGGTAAATTTCAGGTGTTCCAAATTTATCTTTCAATAATTGGTCATAAGCACATTGGAGTTATACTACTACGTAAGTACATTATAACTCAATGCATAAGCGTTTTCTTTTAGTTCCCATTCTACGTCGGAATGTGACTTCTGCAATACAGTATCAGCTTCTTGATTTCCAGTCGACCTAATGTAAGAAGCGAAAATGAAATTATGTTATACTAAAATGAAAATAATACATAACAGTTTACAACCAATGCCGCAGGCTAAGTTGAAGAGATGAGTGTTGAGTTCCACCCATTTGATTAATAATGCAGCCTATATTGCTGTTGAATTTTCTATACATGACGTTATTTCACAATTATTTCATGATTGAATGATGTTACTAATTCCAAATAAAAATCATGTGATATTTACATTTCTTGTCTGACCACTTGCCCCTAGCAGTCTCATCACCACAGGCAGCCCCCCCCCCCCTTTGGTTGAGGCGTCAGAAACCATTTCGGTTGCATAATTAAGTTTGATTTTATTTACTCAATTTTGAATGGCATATGGCCACCATTCAGGAAATTCTTCTGGGGATATTCATGTATTTTTTATAATTTTCTTCACCTTGGAGATTTAGGCTTTTACAACATTATAGTTTTTAGTTATATACCTATATAAAGCCATCCATATTAAATAGAAGGGCATGCTGAGACCAGTACCTAGTCCTACAAAGCATGTTAATTTTCTGATTTCATAATTAATAAGATTTTTCTTATCTGGAGGTAACGTTACATGATAGGTAAGAATCTTGTGTCAATGATATATCCTTTAATTGTACTAATATTAGTGGGTGTATATTTGTTATTTAATAACGTGTGATTAACTTCTTAGTGTTTTGAATGTTTTCAGTTACCAATCAAGAGCCACAGGATCTCAGTATTTGTTGAGTTTTCATAACTTAAGTGAAAATGTTAGGTGCAGTGTTTTACCCAAACAGCAGTAGATTGAACTCATACAATTTTTCATGAAAGAGATTCTAGATATTTGCTAGAATTTTTGTGATATTTTATAAGATATTATGCATTAAGGTATGTTAAATATTAATATGTTAATTATTATTAAGGTATGTTATGTAACATATGGCCATGGAACTATCATTTGATGTCATCTTTAATTCTATGCACAAATCTTCAAGTTTGAACGGCTTGCATTAATGAACTTATTAAGGTTTTAACTTTAAAATGCATACTGCCATTGAGTTTTGGTCTTACGTAAGAAACACTTGAGACGATTTTGCCCTTTTCAAGGCTAGCACTTAAATATTGCACCAATGGAGATCAATTAGATAATTGTCTCCTTATAGTATGTTTTTTTCCACTGGTGAAGTGTTGTGGGTACCTATGAAACCCTCAATCCATGATAACATGGTCTTATGATCAGTGATAAGTTATTACTGTTTATAAGAATTTTATAAGCGACCAACGTACCTTACTGAGTTTAGCGGTGTCAAGGTTGTTTGGTCGGGTGAGACAACCACTTAAAGTTTTGTACGGCTGAATCAGGCTATAGCCATGCTCCCAGTTCTCCTGTCGTCCTTGTGGCGCTGGTGAGCTTTCCAGTATTTTGTTTGGAATGTGTTGGGTTTTTGCTTGGGTTTAGGTGCTGTAGCAGCCCTGATTTAGAAGCCGCTTTACCAACTCAAATAGTTTCAGCAAGTGTTTTCCCGAACAGATATTTATCTATCTTTGTGTTTTGAACTTGGTCCTTAAGATCCTTTTTAATTTGAGCTGCAGCTAAATTTGCATCTAGTCATTGAGTCACAATATTGAACTTCACATAAGGTGCGAGTGGCATCCATTATTTAAGTTAGTAGTTCTGTATCATTTTCTTTTGTATCCAGTACTTTGGATAATGCTGCTTTTAAGCAGGAGACGGTGCTGAGTAGTCTTTGTTTCGATTCTATGGCCTTGGTTATCAATAATTTGAGAATTTTGCTTTTATTTTGCTGTATAGCATAAGAGCCTCACGTTTTTCACATTTAATGTCAGCGGGTATATTTCCTGCTGAAGGATCTGTAGGGGAAGTACCCGCCTGTAGTCTCTAGGGAGACAGACCTCACGTTGCAAGACACTCCAGACAGCTGGTCACTTCCTTGTGGAGTTCGGCCCCATCACCATACTCCGTGTTCAATGTTGGGTCAACCCCGAGAATTTCGAGAGCGTCTGTGTTATTCAGGTTTGAATTGTGTGGAAGATCACTATTGTTAAGTTAGTCGTATTCGACTTTGTTTCCATTTCATTTGTGACGTCGTCGTATAGGACTTCGCCTGGAATGATTATAAACCATTGTTTTACTTCCGGTTGATAACTGATTTTTGCAATCTGGTGGTTGTAGCAATTCCAAAGAATTGAACGAAACCAGTGTATTATTGAATGTTTTGATACAGTCCAATGATCTGCTCGAATACATTCGTTAGATAAAAGATATAAATTCTATTTGATGATCTCGTAAATACGTGGTGAGACAGCCCGATGGCTAGCCCGAAATGCATTATTTGTTTCATTATTTGAGACAGTCCGATAATCAGCTCGAATATATTCCTTATGTTTAAGAAATAAATTTTGTTTTGATTGATAATCTCGTAAATATACAGTGGGACGGCCCGATGGCTTGCCCGAAGTGCATTATTTGTTTGAGATGCAAGTTTAGGGCGGAGGATTGATAAAATAGTTGTAGATATGTAGTAATACATACAATACATTTTAACAGAGTTAGGTAGGTACCTTGTGGGTCTAAATATGGCGTCGACTCTTGAGACTATTTTGTTTTACTTTGTTTAAGTCGAGCACGTTTTTAAATTGCTTCCAGATTTTTTCATGTTTCTCCTGATTCTCTTTATTCCTCGGTTGATTGTGTCCTTTTTGGCATTTTTTCACTTTGAAAAACTGTTATTTTTATTTAAAAGTTTAATTACGTGACGCGCAGCGACGCACTATAATCGCGAATGACAAGTTGACATAGTGATGCCAGGCAAGAAAAAAAAAAAAAAAAAAAAAAACTCTGAAAACTAGTGATTTGCGCAGTAGCCTATAGCCGCCTACTACATGTGTATATAATAATACTTAATTACAGGAACTAATCTCGAGGACGAGGCACGAAGTATAATAGGTGGTGACCTATCGCTTACACTTCATCACTTATGTTTTTTTTTGTTGCCAGTACTTATGTAAGTCAGTCGACCAAGAAAGCTGTTTATTACAGTATTACTCCTGATGAAATGTTATTGAAGTTCTAAAGGTTCTGTCCAATTTGCACTATACTTTGTAACTAAGTAGCTATACGTGGTTGAACAAAGAAAGTTTAGTTTTTAACACATTTTGCTAGGGTGTAATAAAATTACAGGTCACATTTCACAATTCCACAGTCATACTGTGGAATTTTTCACATATTATTACATTTATTAACATATATACAATTGAACAAAAAAAAACTATATACAAATACAAAAGGAAGACGGAAAAGAGCTCATTGTGCATCATAAAATTCGTCCACATCGATGTCAATGGGAAACGTGCCAGAACGCTGGCAGCATTGCCACGTTGGATGGCAATGCTGATTCTCTGGCCGAAGAAAAGGCCACCCCTTTAGTCACGTGAAGAGTCGACGAGCTAAGTGCTAATTTCTCGAAACACTCTATGCGCACTCGGACCCCATTGACCTAATAAAATTTTTCAACCCCAAATGGCTCAAACATATAACTTACTATAAGGATGTTATATTTGCGCCATTTGCACCGCGCGTTTTCTGCACCGGCAGCAGCCGCCCCAGCACAGCCCACCGTGCTAGATGGGATGGCGCAAGGGTGTCGACACATTTTGCACCCCACACCAAAGGCCTACCCTCCTTCCAAGGCATTATGGTCATTCCGTCTGGTCTCTTCCCATCGTCGCGTGCCAAGCCATTGGATTCTCAAACAGCTGGCACCTCGGCGGTGACAAGAGCCCGACGTATGATGTAATTTAATCAGATTAATTGTATTGAGTGGTTTTTTTTATGTGGCGTCATGCAGGTCAATCCAAGTGATTGGCTACTGCTTAACCAGGCGATCGGTGGGGACTAAAATAGCCTCCAGCCAGGTACATTGTATTGAGTATTGAAACAGCGCTTTTGATGTGATTTATTCAACTTATACGGTAAGATTCTGAGAATCAGTCCTTTTTGAACTTCAAAGACTTCAAAAGACAGTTCCTAGTATTTTAGATTCTTTCAATAATCACTTTTTGTCCGTCCGTAACAGAGATTTTTTATGAGATCAATACAACGTAGGAATTTAATTATTGGCATAAGTTGGGTCTCAATAATTGGTACACAGATAGCCAGTCATACCTTACCTATACCAAGATTGTTTTGCTACGTACTGAAATGAGAAATTGTAATCTTCCATTTCCCTATTCGGCCATCGTATCGTATCGTATTCTTCATAACGAACATTATGATAGTCTATGTGTCATGGACCAAGTGGTTAATATGTGCACTATGTATAATGGCCGGGCATTATGAATCTAGTCAAGTCAAATCGGGCAATATAATGAATACTGATTTTAACTTCTATATTTATCACATTGTCTGGTCATTATGAATATTGCTATGCAATTCGATAATTATGATATATGAATTAGTCCAAGAGCGAGTGAAGCGAGCTCGGGAGCTAAGGCCGACACGGATAGGTTGGGTTCGAAGGGCTGGTCAGCTCACGTCATCTCTTTCATGTTAGGTTACTTTATAACCTGCGGACAAAAATAGGAGCCTCGCAGCGGGGTTCCGTCGACTTTGTTGCTTAAATAGTAATCTTACTTATCTATTCTTTATTAAAATCAATGTCATCATCATCAGCCTATTAATGTTCCCACTGCTGGGACACAGGTCTCCTCATTGTGAGAGGGAAAATTAAAAGACATTAAAATAATTTAATAAAACACATCTTTTTGTTACTGTCTATTCAGAGAGCCCGGTCAATTTAATTATTTCAATAGTTTTTATCATATTGCTTACTCATATTGGGCATTTTTCAAATTTCCCGGACATTATGAATAATACCGAATTTATCACTAGGTCCATAACATATTATTATACATTCTATAGATAGCAAAAGGGATTAAAAGGTTGCTTTGATAAATGGTTGTAAAAAAAATACTGACTTACGATACTTATCTCCACTGTACAACACTGTGTACATACAAAGGCACGTACTTATTTTTTATTTTATCTTACCCGTGTAATTGACGAAGTGACGACCTCAGAACTCAGAAGGTATTCCAATCACGCCCGAACAGTTCGATTTATAGTTGATGACATAAAGGTGCGTAATGGCCGTCTTTTATTTATAGTTGTCTACGTAATTTAGATTTGCCTCTCGCTTCCCAGGCTCACACAAGATAAATAGATTTTATTCGGTAGTAACTTATGTTCCCACGTAAAAACTCGTAAAATTAGGCTGTGGGAGAGTCGTTTATTTTTCTACTCATTGATCGATGGATCGGTTAATTTGGTTAAACATTATGGTGTGGTAAAACGTAAATAGTGTCATAGGTTTTCGGTTGGTGACTTTTGAAAACAAATTGGTCTGAATAATTGTTGACGAAATTACTCGTATTTTGGATATAACAGTAGGTAGCCGGTATTAATTGCAGGTTAATATCAAAACTATAATGATCTGTGTCTTACAACTATCTTGGTAAAAGGCAGGATGACATGCATCTCAAATAACTCCTCATTTAGAATAATTTTATTCATTAAAAAAACTTTTTGTAATCAAGCTTTTTTCGTATTCTTCTCAGCAAACCCTTTCATTTGATACCCATATGTTCTGCTGCTACACAGCCCATCTGATAGTTGGACGTTTTGCTACATGGAAATTATGCTTATTAGACTTACTGCTCATTAGACGTTTCACGCTGTTGGACATTTAGCTAATACCTTCTGATCATGAGCCTATCATGGCAGTGCACAAAAAATAACTAGTCCGCCATCTTGGGCCGTCCGCCAATTGCATTTAGAATGACGTCACTTAGCTAACCATGCATTGTCATCCAAACTAACGTGTATGCAAAATTTCATCTTAATCGGTGGAGGATAACTGCTTTAAAATTCAGTTGCAAAATTTGACCCGTACACACTTACATACATGCATTGCAAGTTAAATTAAAGCTTGTAAAAATAATAATAGTTAGAACGATATGGGACCAGTACCTAAGGTTTTTTACTTATAGCAACTTAGTATAAAGATACAGTGTAAACCAAGCTTTAAAGTAATAGCAAACATAAGTATCTACTTGATAAACCACAGTTTTATGGTAAGAGCACCTAAACGAGGACCCAGTTCCTTATAGCTGCTTTTAAGTATAAGCTACAATTAACTTATCACTACTTATAAACCAACTCGACACTCACACTTTAGAAAACTGTTTGAACGAGCTTTCTCGAAGCTAAGTTCATAAATTAACAAAGTAATGACGCCATTATAAAGCAAAAACAATAAATATTCTATCAAGAAAGCTTGCTCACATCTATTGGGGAACATAACTCATCCTACTGGCCGAGAGTCATAAAGCTGCGACCTCTGACCGCGAGGTTGTGGGTTCCCCTTCTCCGGCGCATAAACCACGAGCACCGTAAGTGAAACTAGTTTTATGCCTATTGTTCCGTCGCCTCTCAGAGGCTGATGGCTTTCTTGGTTTGCAAGTTTGACATAAATTTAGCGACGTTGACATTCAATTAAGTTTGTATTGACTATCTATGAGATTTGGTGCCGAGGTGTCACTGCAGTATAAAGGAATAAGTAAGTCGGAAAATAAACAGTTTTCGATAGATAATAAATAAAGAGTCAAGAGCAAGCACATCACAAATAAAAAAAAAAGAATACATTTGATGGTAGATGGAAACATCGATGTGGAATGTAAAGTTATTGGTGCTGCGTTGCTGTAAGGTAAGTTTTTACAATTAGGTTGTTAGGAACTGTGATGGCTGAAACTTAAATGTGATAAAGGTTTATTTTTTATCGATCTACATTCAGAATAAATAAGAAATGTATGATTAGAAAGTGGATATAATGGAGTAAACGTATGAAATGGATAGTTTATAGTTGCTTTCTTTACTTTGTCTGTACCATAATTTTAATTACAATGTGGCCCGCAGTTTCCATAATGTATTCAGTACAAAATTTAGTAGGCACATATTGTCTGTATTCAATTCCAAAGTAAAATAAATTCAAGAAGCACAAATGGCACAGGTGTTTCTTGCAGTAATTTACATTTGAATGTAGCTTTACCAACGGAGAACATTTAGATGACATCTTTGTTTAAATAACAGCCTTTTCCAGTAAATATATTGCAAATAAACATGAATTATTATAATAAGGAAAAACAGGTACAGGAAATTATTGTTCTAAGATAAACTATCGGTGGTGTAATAAAATATAGGCAAATTTTCGTATCTACTTCTTCTAAGGTGGTTTGTACACTGGATGCAACAGCGTTGGCAACATTGCGAACGATAATTTCGAACAATTATTTATTGTCTTAGATGCAGTTAATTTCTCGGCCACCAGTGTACTTACCGTTGCGAATCGATAAGTTGCAACGCAGCAAGATAAGTGTGTAGTAGGCTTAGGGCTGTCGTTTGGTAGATGAGTCCTATTGTGCAACTATGTTTCTCGACATACGATTACTTGTTTCTGAAACATGCACACTATTCAATATCCAATAACATCTTTGGCTAAATCTATTGTGGTTAGCTGTAGTTATTCTTGTCAACAAATACACCGTTATTTGACATCAGATCAGAGATTTCATCAGGTTTTAAACGGACACACCAATGTGTTTGTTAATGGAATTCAGTTGAATTCTGCAGCTGGATACGACATCTCTATGAGTTCTAGGTATTCCTTTTTTTTTAAACTGAGATCGTCCAGTGAATTCATTAATAGACTATTTTATTTTTTAATTCCTTTCTTTGTGTATGCACGTTTTGCTCATTAATTTATGTCTTAGTTTATTTAACTTCTTGTCCAATACGTTCACTTTTTACGTTCAGGCTACACAATAATACCTTTGTCAGTGCTAGCTAGTACTAGCGTAGGTTAGAACTTTATTATGAACATGACACTTAACTTACAGAGTTTCTCTGTCTTGAGGTACAAAGCTTTGAGTTTAATTGAATGAGTTTATGGATAATATGAAGTAACATAACAACTGTTAGGAAGATGTCTTGCTAGTTTTGTTTAGTCCTTCCAGACAGAATTTCAGTCTCGCCGGCTAATCTCAGCGGAGACTTGGGACTGATCAGAACTTTAGCGCGTCAGATATTTTAGTGTACTAGTGTGTCTTTTTCTGCAGCGAGGTTTGAGACATGGAGAAGTCATATCTCCGAAACTGTTCACCGCTAGGGGCTAGGCATCGATGTCAATGGCAAGTACATCACTCACCTTCGGTATGGTGGTCATGGCTGAGACCATGGAGGACCAGGTACAATGCTCGATGACTTCAGTAGACCTGCCGAACGAGTGGGTCTTTACATGAACATGGACTTTTGTCCATCCCATGGTGATGTTGAATGCCCATGTTGCATCCACTCCTATGAAGGTCGGAGACTCTACACTCGAAATTGTGGACGACTATTCTACCTGGGACAAACAATCCAGTTGGGTAGGGCTAACTTCAAGAAAGAGGTCAACCGTCGAATCCAACTCGGCATAGACTAATATATATAAGACTGCAACTCGGCTGGGCAGCGTTCGGGAAGTTGCGCGGTATCTCGTCCAACTTACCACAGTGTCTCAAGACGAAAGTGTATGACCAGTGAAACTACGAAACAAAATTTGTTTCGAAGAATTTTTAACTGTTCATCTAATATATAAAATTCTCGTGTCACAGTTTTCGTTGCCATACTCCTCCGAAACGGCTTGACCGATTTTGATGAAATTTTTTGTGCTTATCCGGTATCTATGAGAATCGGCCAACATCTATTTTTCATCCCAAAAAAAAAAAAAAAATATGGTAGGGTAGGTGTAGGGTAGGTGTAGGGTAGGTGTAGGGTAGGTGTAGGGTAGGTGTAGGGTAGGTGTAGGGTAGGTGTAGGGTAGGTGTAGGGTAGGTGTAGGGTAGGTGTAGGGTAGGTGTAGGGTAGGTGTAGGGTAGGTGTAGGGTAGGTGTAGGGTAGGTGTAGGGTAGGTGTAGGGTAGGTGTAGTGTAGGTGTAGGGTAGGTGTAGGGTAGGTGTAGGGTAGGTGTAGGGTAGGTGTAGGGTAGGTGTAGGGTAGGTGTAGGGTAGGTGTAGGGTAGGTGTAGGGTAGGTGTAGGGTAGGTGTAGGGTAGGTGTAGGGTAGGTGTAGGGTAGGTGTAGGGTAGGTGTAGGGTAGGTGTAGGGTAGGTGTAGGGTAGGTGTAGGGTAGGTGTAGGGTAGGTGTAGGGTAGGTGTAGGGTAGGTGTAGGGTAGGTGTAGGGTAGGTGTAGGGTAGGTGTAGGGTAGGTGTAGGGTAGGTGTAGGGTAGGTGTAGGGTAGGTGTAGGGTAGGTGTAGGGTAGGTGTAGGGTAGGTGTAGGGTAGGTGTAGGGTAGGTGTAGGGTAGGTGTAGGGTAGGTGTAGGGTAGGTGTAGGGTAGGTGTAGGGTAGGTGTAGGGTAGGTGTAGGGTAGGTGTAGGGTAGGTGTAGGGTAGGTGTAGGGTAGGTGTAGGGTAGGTGTAGGGTAGGTGTAGGGTAGGTGTAGGGTAGGTGTAGGGTAGGTGTAGGGTAGGTGTAGGGTAGGTGTAGGGTAGGTGTAGGGTAGGTGTAGGGTAGGTGTAGGGTAGGTGTAGGGTAGGTGTAGGGTAGGTGTAGGGTAGGTGTAGGGTAGGTGTAGGGTAGGTGTAGGGTAGGTGTAGGGTAGGTGTAGGGTAGGTGTAGGGTAGGTGTAGGGTAGGTGTAGGGTAGGTGTAGGGTAGGTGTAGGGTAGGTGTAGGGTAGGTGTAGGGTAGGTGTAGGGTAGGTGTAGGGTAGGTGTAGGGTAGGTGTAGGGTAGGTGTAGGGTAGGTGTAGGGTAGGTGTAGGGTAGGTGTAGGGTAGGTGTAGGGTAGGTGTAGGGTAGGTGTAGGGTAGGTGTAGGGTAGGTGTAGGGTAGGTGTAGGGTAGGTGTAGGGTAGGTGTAGGGTAGGTGTAGGGTAGGTGTAGGGTAGGTGTAGGGTAGGTGTAGGGTAGGTGTAGGGTAGGTGTAGGGTAGGTGTAGGGTAGGTGTAGGGTAGGTGTAGGGTAGGTGTAGGGTAGGTGTAGGGTAGGTGTAGGGTAGGTGTAGGGTAGGTGTAGGGTAGGTGTAGGTTAGGTGTAGGGTAGGTGTAGGGTAGGTGTAGGGTAGGTGCAGGGTAGGTGTCGGGTAGGTGTAGGGTAGGTGTCGGGTAGGTGTAGGGTAGGTGAATGTTTGGAGTTTTTATGGCAAAACAAAGTTTGCCGGGTCAGCTAGTTGATCTATATAAACTTGAAATTTGGTGATAATTTTTATTATTACGTATATTTTACCAACAAATACCAATACATTGATAAATTAGATAATTCTTTAAAATTCTCTCATTTTTACTATTACAAACTTGATTTTGCGGTTTGGTACGGAACCCTATAAGTGCGAATTTCGACACGCACATAGCCGGTTTTTTTTGTTCCCACAACTATAGCTGCACTGGTAACCCTACACACGTTATTATTTATGTGTTAAAGTCGGAAATAACGGTTATTTAATATAGCTACGTTACGTTATTACAGTAACTGCTCGTTTCGCAGATACTTAGAGCTTTTTCACACGTATTCGCCATTCAAAGAGTGTTGCAACATGGCGCAAAAACTCGTGGATATCAAGTAATGGGATAGGTTTGTTCGTACGTGAGTGAAACGTGGATATTATATGTGTTATGTGCTAGTGTTTGATGGTGAATGGGATGTATGATAAAAAAAGTAAAGTTAGTTGCTATGCGGGGAATTAACAGCGCCGGCGTTGCAATGAATCTGCCGTTGTTAATAAATGTTATCAATATCAATACATATAATAAATCTGTAGAAAAGTAATTTTTGTACAAAGAAAATATTTCCAAAAAAAAAGCCAGGGTGTTAAAGGATAACCAACAGAACCTATATCCGGCATTTTTTGAACTTTTGTCTGTTTATTTGTGCACGCATCACGAGAAATCCACGAAACCATTGTAAATAACTTTTATACATAAAAATTGTGCGTCACTTGAAGAATTACATAGTTTTTGTTTCATCGCAATTGAATCACTCTATCAAAAGTTAGATATAGAATTTAAAGTGTTCAAGAAGTAAAATTATCACAACACACACAATTCAGATACTCGGGCAGTTGAACTCGATATTCGATAGATGGCGTTGTGCATTTGAAGTCATTTTCTGAATGGCGATGTTAAAATTCGCCGCGAAAGAATGATGACTATAGACAAAAAATTGGTATTTAGGTAAGTAGGGTAGACAGAAAGAAAAGTAGGGTAGGGTTGGCAGACAGATGACGGGAGCGAAGCCGCGGGCACAGCTAGTTTACTAATTACTAACCGATGTAGCCACAGCTAGACTAGTATACTATGCTTATTTCCACAGTATTATGTCTTATGGCATTCTGCTGTGGGGGTCAGCAGCAGACGTTGACTCAATTTTTATCTTACAAAAGAGGGCAATCCGCGCGATCTATAAAATGGGTCCTCGCGAGTCCCTCAGAGAAAAATTTAAAGAGATTAATATACTGACTCTACCTTCACTTTACATTTTGGAATGTATTTTGTATGTCCGCAAAAATCGAGGGCTTTTCAAAACTAGAAGTGACTTCCATAATTTAAATACACGCAGTAAGCACGAAATTGTAATATCAAATTCAGATTAACGAAAACTAGCAAGTCTTTTCTTATAAACAGTATACGCTTTTATAACAAGTTGCCTAAGTCAGTTATAGAACTGACCGATGGAAAGTTCAAAAACTACATCAAACGTGTCCTTATTAAAAAAGCATATTATAAAATCAAGGACTACGTTAAAGATAAAAAATTTGGCTTTGACACCCTCTGCGCATGCGGCTTCCCTGGTTACTCATAAACGGCACAAATATATGGATATCTCTAACTATTCTCAATCTCATTTTTTTTCTCTTTTAATTAGACTTTTTACAATATTTTTCAATCATCATTATAGCCCTTTGCTAAGAATAGTTACAGCACTGATTACAGTATTTGTGCCACATGTTAAATTTAGTGTTGTGTTTTTTTTACCTTTGTATAGATTCTTTTACCTATTGTGAATGTGTGAACATTGTAGGCTTTCTAGATTTCTAGATGATTTTTTAACTTTTGACATTTGTTAACTTTTTATTTCGTGCATTATTTTTTTTGTTTCTTTTTTTGTTTCAATTTCGTACGACTTATTGTCGGGCCTACGTTGTCCCCCCATATCCAAGTACTAATGCTGTAACATGGAAATATTGTAAACAAAAAAATTTGAAAGAGTAACCATGGAGTTTCTTGCCGGTTCTTCTCCATAGGAAACGACTAACCCGAACCGTGCACCATTTGTCAACGTTTTATAAGTGCCCATGTAGGCCTATGTAAAATAAAAATATTTGATTTTGATTTTGATTTTTAATAACGACTTCATTTTAATCTATTTTTTTTTGTACCAAATCAATAAGTTGGGATGGGAGATGCCCGATATCCACAAGTCCCAAGTTCCCCAAAGATAATATAATTAAATAAATATTTACGACCCGCGTCACACGGTTTTTAGGGTTCCGTACCCAAAGGGTAAAAACGGGACCCTATTACTAAGACTCCAAGATCCATCTGTCTGTCTGTTCGTCTGTCACCAGGCTGTATTTCATGAACCGTGATAGCTAGAAAGTTGTAATTTCACAGATGATGTATTTCTGTTGCCGCTATAACAACAAATATTAAAAACAGAATAAAATAAACATTTAAGTGGGGCTCCCATACAACAAACGTGTTTTTTTTGCCGTTTTTTGCGATATTGGTACGGAACCCTACGTGCGCGAGTCCGATTCGCACTTGGCCAATTTTTATACAAACACGGCCGATTTGGGCAGTCAATCACCACCACATCTGAGATCTGACTACCATTGTTTTTATTCGAAGAGCGAACGACGCTGAGAGATATGTGTCTGGCGCACTGGCTACCGGGCCTCAAATTCGGTCTCTTCGGGAGGCCATGGTTGAGCGCTTGAACCTGTCTTTGAAGGCAGTCTCTGAATGGGGCAATGCCAATCTAGACAGTTTCAATGCTACAAAAAAGACATGCCTGGGTCTTAGACCCAGACGTGTCTTTTTTCCGCAAAAAAGAGCCAATTTCACCCGGCTCCATCCATCCGTGTTGTAACCGTGCCGATAACGGACCACCTCGACCTTCTTGGTGTTACGTTGACATTGACCCTCAATTTTGGTCCATTCATTGAGGCAAAGGCTCAATTGGCTGCAAAAACTTTGGGGATCCTTGCGAAGGTGAGACGGTGCTTCACGCCTGAACAGCTGCTCAACTTGTATAAAGCGCAAGTTCGGTCATGCATGGAGTACTGCTTTCACCTCTGGGACGGATCTGCCAGGTACCAACTAGATGCACTTGAGTCGATTGACAGACGGGCCAAGAGACTTATTGGCAACGATGCGCTGGTCGACTCAAAGCTCTAGAGTCTTGAACTGTCGGTTTTGTATCGGTTACATTTCGGAGAGTGTGCGATGGAACTGCACAATTTGATTCCGCCTAGCCCTTTCCATCATCGGACTACAAGACGTACGGCAATGCGCCATCATTACATGGTGGATATCCCACCACCCACCCATACGCACAAAACGTTTTGAAAATACTTTCATTGTGCGTACAGCTAAGGAGTGGAATTCCCTGCCGGAGTCTGTTTCCAGATAGCTACAACCTCGGGGTCTTCAAGTCAAGAGTGAATAGGTTGCTTCTAGGCAAGCGTGCTTCACCTTCGACCACATCATCACTAAACATCAGGCGAGATAGTGGTCAAACGCGAGCCTATAACAAATAAAAAAAAAAAAAAGAATGATTCCTTGACCCACGTCAGATTTGCTTTCGTAGTAGGGCGCTGCTCAATAAACCCAACAGGCGAAATCTGACAAATGGCAGGTGAAAATTCGATAGGAAAATAATTTCTGATCAATAAATATTTAGCCGACTGTCCTGTCAAGATATATATTTACTACCATTTCGGTATTTAGGTACTAATGAGAGCACGACCACTCCACAATAAGACCGTGGGACACACAGGAATTAACAGCAACACCACATTACAATACGGTGAGCACTGCGCCTTAAATTAACGCAATACAAAGCGGTAACTGTACCAACACGTAGTAAATCTCGCCGGCTGCTCCTTAAGGGGAATATTAGTGTGGTGGATAGAGACGGTACGGGTACAGGTAGGACCAAAAGCATTGGGGCTGTACGGTCTCATCACCGTACATTTTTCTGCATACTTGCTACCTACTTTAGGCCAACGATGTGCGTCATAATTTGACCGTATAAAACATCATAACAAAGCAACCAACGTAGATAGTGATCTATATAGCCGTGTTGCTATCCAAACCAAGAGAGAGAAATAGTCGCCTTCTATCTAAGTTATACTGTAGTTTACTTAACTCAAATATATTTAACTAGTGGATCTAACTGTGACGTGTTTCTCTCCAACCAACTAACGGCGAATCAGTGTACGGACTTACGACCCGTACAGGGGCGAACACCGATCAAACTGACCAGACCTTCTAGTAGCAGAATTTGGCAAAAATATCACAAGGTTATCACCGTAAACTTGATTTGCTCTGCAAAATAAAATACCCTGATAGGAAAAATCCAAGACTTATATCGATAGAATATGATTCTTATCAGAATGGCAGTCTTCTAGTTCAGGGTTCATTCTGAAACAACCTAGTCGGTAGGAGTCCAAATCAATCCTCCGTTCTCCCCAGAGACATCTATGAGTATTGCCCACAAAAAGCCGGAAAATAATCAATAGTGTTTTGTCATACGAAGTGTCGAAGTAATTTTGCAACGTGTGCAAATGTGCATGAATGTATCTACTTGTCAACTGTAGGTATGCTTGATTTGACCTACAAATTCCACACTCTGCGATTATTTTAGTATGCTTCTCAATTTGTTTTTGTCAGGTTGACAGTGTCCAATATCGTTTGTGTTATTGGGATTTTTGAACACCTATTCATCCGTATACGTTTGCCTCCTGTACCCGACTGTACAGTAACGATCTTGTGTAACACTGCCCTCTGACCCTTCGCTAACGAAGCCCCCGTATAGCCACGTTATTTGTTTAACCTCACATGTAATACAGGATTTATGCTTCAGGAATTGTACAATCGCAAATTCGCAGTAGCAGCCTGGATTTGTGTTCGATTGGCAATAGGCCTGTCCCTCATTACAGTGTTAAATTGGCTTTTCTACAAAGAATTTCGCCGCTGTCAGTCAGTCCGGATTAGTGACCCTTAAATTCGAGTACTTGTTGTTTTACTGCAAAGTGCACAAGCACAAATACATGCCTATGATTTTTAGGGTTCCGTACCCAAAGGGTAAAAACGGGACCCTATTACTGAGACTCCGCGATCCATCTGTCTGTCTGTCTGTCTGTCCGTCTGTCACCAGGCTGTATCTCACGAACCGTGATAGCTAGACAGCTGAAATTTTCACAGATGATGTATTTCTGTTGCCGCTATAACAACAAATACTAAAAACGAAATAAAATTAATATTTAAGTGGGGCTCCCATACAACAAACGTGATTTTTTCTTGCCTTTTTTTGCGATAATGGTACGGAACACTTCGTGCGCGAGTCCGACCCGCACTAGGCCGGTTTTTTCATCATTATTCTGTTACTATTCGAATTTGTTTGAAATCGGCACAGTTTGTTTTCTTCTTCCATACATAATGCTGCATTTGCTGTCATCTCCTTGTTCGTGATATGTTTTTGGATATAATTTTTCGCACAATCCATATGTTATTTCTCTGGTGTCCATACTCAAAACTTTCCTCACGACATATTCCTTATACCTCCGCTTTACTCATTACTCCGAAATACTTACTTACTCATACTTTTCAATGTCATTATTTAAAAACCTTATTTATTTATTACCCTGATATTGCGTAGGCCAGTGGGCAGGTTTATTTCACATTATGTCAGCTATATTTCACAGAAAACTGGGAGCTTATTAAATAAATATTTACGGAACTATCTTTGAGATTAACTATACACATTCACTTCAAATGACTTGAATGTATGGGGTTTGTGAAGACTGTCATTTCCTTAGAAGCTTTCGTTGGTGAATGGTGAATTGACGACCATTCGATGAATTAATGCTCATTAAAAGCAATTTATTCCATTTAAGTATGGTTTATGTATCCAGTGTTTGATACTTACTTTCAATTTGTAAAACAACATTTTAACCTTCCTGTGATGAAGCTTTCGATTATGTCATCACATCACATCACATCATCAGCCTATTAATGTTCCCACAGCTGGGACACAGGCCTCCTCTCTGTGAAAGGGAATGGGCCGTAATCCACCACGCGGGCCCAGTGCGGGTTGGTGGATGTCACATGTCTTCGAATTTTTGGTTCTAGGACATGCCGGTTTCCTCACGATGTTTTCCTTCACCGTTTTGAGAGCAGTGGTGTTGAAATAATTTACACAAAGTAAAGGGCCTGCCTGGGCTCGAACCCACGACCTACAACTTGTAAGTCGCGGCTGATACCACTGGGCCACCACTGCTCGATTATGTGAAGCTTCATATTCCTAATTATTAAGTTTTCTTCTTTGAAAAATTCATAAATTATCGTTGAAAGTGATCTGTGATTTTGGCATAGAGATCTCCACCCAATTTCCTAAACAGTCGCATCATTCTGTATCATTCACAGTCAAATAAAATACAAAACAAACAAGGCACACCTTTTCTAGAAAAAATGCGGACACCTATGTAGAGACCTTTGTCCGTCACTTTCATATATCTGTGTGACGAGTCTTTTACTAAAGTTCAATTTTTAACCGACTGCGGGAGAGTGATATAATTTTGTTTCGTTTTCGTCACAATATGGGTATCAAATGATAGCTACTAAATAGAGCATTCCAAAAATATATATATCGTAACCCTTTTATATTACTATTTTGGCACAAAGTCAAGATAAGCGTAACTTTGATGCCGAAATAAATAATCTTTCACCACATAACTTATTTAGAGAACTCGTTTATGGGCAGAGAGCGCCGACTGAATTTCCTTAGTAAAAAGTCATTATTCGAGGTTTGGCTCTCGTCTCTTGCCTCCTCCAATATTGGACCAATATAGATATTCCATAAACTGGTTAAGTAAGATATATACTATGTCCCTATGTTTTCCTTTTTTTTCATTTATATTTGTCAAATTTGTACACTAAGCCTCTGTTGACAGCGCAATTTTGAGAATTTTTTGAGGGCTCTAGTGCTTCTAAAGATAATGTATCATCAAAAAGGAAAACATAAGAACATAGTATATATCTTTAATTTTCAGTTTACGGAATATCTTTTACATTGGTCCAATATTGGAGGAGGAAAGAGACGAGAGCCAAACCTCGAATTATGACTTTTTATCTAAGGAAAGTATCAGTCGGCGCTCTCTGCCTCCGTTTCCTCATAATAAAACTAAAAAGTCTGAATAAAATATATTGTATAAATTATACTTGTACTTGTTTTTCTCATTTCAGTAAAAATTTTTTTGCAGTCGGGTTTTATGTTTTTATAATAATTAGTTTTTTCATATTTATGAGGAGCTCGCTAAATAATAACAGCCGCACGGGTCGATCATCAAGGTTAAGCAACGCTTGACGAGGTCGGTCCGTGGATGGGTGACCATTTCAACATACCGAGTTTCCTCCGTGCCTCGGCAAGCACGTTAAGCCGTTGGTCCCGGCTGTCATTTGAAGATCTTTATCAGTCGTTACGGGTAGTCAGAAGCTTGAGATCTGACACCAGTCTTACCAAGGGGTACCGTGTTACCCAGTTACTGGGTTGTGGAGGTCAGTTAGGCAGTCGCTCCATGTAAAACACTAGTACTTAGCTGAATCCGGTAAGAATGGAAGCCGATCCCAATATAGTTGGGAAAAAGGCTAGGCAGATGATGAGTTTTTTAACCGACTTTCGAAAAAGGAGGAGGTTCTATGTTCGACTTCTTGTATGTTTTTTTATGTATGTTCACCAATATCTCCGTCAATTGTGGACCGATTTTGAAAATTCTTTTTTTGTTTGAAAGAGTATGTTCCGAAATTGGTCCCATTTTAATTTGGTGAAGATCTGATGAAGAACTTCGAAGATATACAACAGAACTCTTCAATAAATAACGGAAAATCTCTCGGGACTGCTGCAATCGCATGTCTGTTTATTGTCTATACCATAACATCACGCCAGTACGCTCTTAAGGGGTAAGCAGATCTCTAATTTGACCGGTTTTGTTCAAATTTCATGTTATTCGGGTAATCTATTCTGGCGTTATAGGAAACTTACTAAACAACTTGCCTATTAGGTAGGTACAACTAAAAAGTGAAAAATAAAAAACTTTTTTACAAAAAAATACTACCGACTTCCAAATAAGAAAACTACAAAGTGGAAAATAACTTTATTTTTGGAAGTCGGTGTCTTTGGTAGGTACCATTTTTTTGCGTTACGGACACCGACTTCCAAAAATAAAGTTATTTTTCACTTTGTAGTTTTCTTATTTGGAAGTCGGTAGTATTTTTTTGTAAAAAAGTTTTTTATTCATATTTATGGTTGGCTACTGTACAGTATTTATCAAGAGTGTCCAAGAGCCATATTACATAAGTCACAACGAACATCTCCTTCGCTGTTCCTTAGTCAACGTCCGAAGAAGGGCCTTGTTTAGTCCTAGACTTTTACGGCGTCTATGATATGTGTGTGTTGCCATGTGTGTAGCCAATAAAATAAATAGCAAATACAGGATGCAGTGGCTTCGCTGTCGACTCCTACCGATTAATTTATCACTACTATAGCAATATAAACTTCGTGTCTGTCTGTTGTTATCAAATGGCTTGGTGGCAATTAAATTTGATTAGATATTAATGTTGTGTTGTAATGATGTCTATATTTTTCAGTTATGAGAGTTTATGATTGGTATTCTAATTTTATGGCTACTCATAAAATATTTAATTCCTGCGTTTCAGTATGGTATATTCCAAGAGACTGCTGCATAAATTTCTGTAGTGTGGGTGGATTAGTACATTCAGAGTAATTTCGCAAATATCATTGCTTATAGTTTCAGCAACTGGTTCAATTGTTCGGTGGTTTTTGGAGGATTAAGCTATCTTGAAGCTAGCTGTCTTAGCTGCAAGCTTCAAGATAGCTTAATCCTGTTATTTGTCAACTGTAAAAGGTACTACTCTGCTTTAACATCTATATATAAATCCCTATACAGTTTCCAACCAAATTGGTAAACGGATTTCAAGTCAATTGAATCGAGCTTACACTGACTTGATAACTTAGAGTGATGTTGTAACAACTATACGCGCAATAAAAAGGTAAAAAAAAAATGTTTTTCCCCAACAAGACATTTATCGTCGCCCCGTCAATTAGTTGATATCCTAAAAGGAAGTTGTCCTCATTGTTTTCAATTTCGAAATAAAAATAAAGTCTACGTAGGGAGCAGCGAAGCCGTGGGGCGTGTCAGAAGTATGAAACTATACTAGTTTGAAGCTAGTTTGTCATTCTTCACGCATACACCGACGGTAGTCGCTACCGCAATTGCTTGGTGCGCGTACGTCGATAAAATATATAATTCGCAATTTAAATTATACAACGACCCATCCTCCTACACTTGAGTTTCAACTTTACTTACAAGTGTGTAAGGCTTGGTTTTCGTTAGAGTGTGGTTTGTCGTAAGTTGTTTTGTATAAATCACCGTGTTTTGATCGGCTCTTCGCGCACCTGCCCAGGCTGAGTGATCGCGGTTACGTGCGGAAACTTATAGGACGATGAAATAATCCTATGCTACGGTTATTATTGACCGGCTGCATTTAAAATCCGACTATATTTTATTTAGTTTATTTATTCCCCCTATTTGATGTTTTATTAAGAGACAGTCGTATTTGTTTCATGTTCGTTTTACGCGTTTTAAATTTCTGATGTGCAAGCTGACTTTTTATTTTGTCAATGGCCTGCAACGGTCATAATTATCGAACAATTGTTTTTCTATTGTTTCACACCTGATTCAAGTGTCGCGACCGTTGAGGGGGCAATGATGTGTTTTACGAGGGCCTGTCAACGTTTCCGCCATTTTGAGACGAAGTCGTTCTTTCTTCAAATCTTATTTACTTGGCAAATAATTTATTGTTTCAATTCAATTGGTCGTATTTTATTAGTTTAACTCTATTTCCTGTTAATACGACTTTATTCTCAAAACACGAAAATGTTTTGAGAATAAAGTCGTAATTTAAAATGTTTTTTTTTTTAATAGTAGTTCCAAATAAATCTGTCTTGCTAAGATTATATTATGCCCACAGAACACAGATAAATGGATGTGACACGCGTTTACAACATCATGCCGTTCGCAGTGTTGCCAACTTGGTTTTTGAAAAAGACGTAGGCAAGAGTCGCAAATTACGTAGAAATAGTAAAATTTTCATATGAAAAATAAGTAGATCTACGTAGTTTTTTTCTGAGTGTAATGAAGAGGGTAAGGTATAGGTAAAACTGAATAAAACTACAAATTATATTACCCTAAAAGTAGGAGACAGCAGACAAATAAAGCTTTGGTTAGAGATATCTCCGCAAAAAAAATTATATGCCAGTAACCGATATAGATAATTGTTGGTTTTTACATTATCTGCATGTGGTAATTCATAGTTTTTTTTTTATTACGATAAATTCATTTTTGAATTAGTTACGAGCTTCCAAAAAATCCAAAAAAAAATATATCGAAATCTTAGTGTAGTATATATTTTTTTTCGCGAATGTAACGGCAGTTATTTCAGCCTAATGAGATAATTATGTTATTTTGCTTTGTTCAATTTTGATAAAAAAATTGTAGATTCTGGGACTGAAGTACGTAGGTTTGCAGGAAAGGCTTAAAATACGTAGGTACCTATACGTAAAAAGACGTAGAGTTGGCAACGCTGCCCGTTCGTTTGATAATCACATCTAAAGGCGAAAATAAGCGCGATATTCAGTTAAATGTGTATGTAGGTCAGCGCCCGCGCACCTTGCATGCCATTCCGGACGAGTCCCGAGGTACCTATATAGTGGACAAAGAAAGCACATCTTGTATGCGCTTGCGCTTCGTCGACCATCTTTATTCATGAGCCTTATCAATTTGTTGGCAGCCAGCCTTACAATATTATACTCGGTTGCCACTACATAATTACCTGGATAATATTAAAACGAAGTAAACTTGTGATGTGTTACCATTTTTTCCTTTTACTTAGTTAAGGCGCCTCCCCGAGCAAAACGCCGCGCTAGTCGTTTTTGTGCAGTTTTTAAGAGTTATCTACTCTTTATTTAAAAAGAAATATCAATTAATAAAAATACATTAAATTTCTACATAATGTTGATTCTAAAATTGTAGAACACTTTTTTTTAAAGAGGTATATGTTCCACTAATCTCCTTCCAACAAAACCATAAAAATGTGAAATAATTATTGATGCATCTCCTCGTAAAGTGTTCATTAATTATTTTTTATACTAACACTAATGGATAGACAATTTGATAACGAACATTTTGTAAGTTTATTTTTTTCAAAAGACCAATAATCGATTTTATTATAAAGATTTTATTCTAAAATCTGGGCGTATTCACTGCCGTAATTCATGCGCCACCAGTGCCGCTAGGCCAATAGGAATGTTCATATCTCATGCTGATTTTTTGGTCACGGTACGGCCTTAATTGTACATTTAATCCTAGTTGGAGCTCAAAAGCTCAAAAATTTTAACCTTTTCGTGCGTTCCAATTAAAACGGACAAGACGAAATTAAAGATTACAATCTAATTATCATTTAGATTTAAAATTGTAGTTTGGTTGCGAAAAAATGTCGCCTTTACGGTCAGATGGAGATATCAAGCAAAAGGTTGGGTAATCCATCGTATGGTGGATCGAATTAAGTTTTTGGTACATTCCTTCACGCTTTCTTGCTAGTATGAGGTAAATTCAAAACAAAACCGGCCAAGTGCGAGTCGGACTCGCGCACGAAGGATTCCGTACCATTATCGCAAAAAACGGCAAAAAAAACACTTTTGTTGTATGGGAGCCCCACTAAAATATTTATTTAATTCTGTTTTTAGTATTTGTTGTTAAGCGGCAACAGAAATACATCATCTGTGAAAATTTCAACTCTCTAGCTATCACGGTTCATGAGATACAGCCTGGTGACAAACGGACAGACAGACAGACGGATCATGGAGTCTTAGTAATAGGGTCCCGTTTTTACCCTTTGGGTAAGGAACCCTAACAACAAAATCATGAACTGGATACTACGTAAGCAAGTAGTATTCCTTTAAAAACACACGCGACAGAATAAATCCTGGTGAAAAATTGCGAAATCTACGATGAACAAACTCTTACCCAATTTTCCCTGACAACGTCAAAACTAACGGTAACCTATTGACTTTTATCGTCATCTATTGCCAGATTCATAAAAAAACGGCCAAGTGCGTGTCGGATTTCGCATATTAAGGGTTCCGTGCCAAACCACAAAATTAAGTTATAATCTATACTAATAGTATAAAGCTGAAGAGTTTGTTTGTTTGAACGCTAATCTCAGTAACTACTGGTTGGAATGAAAAATTCTTTTTGTGTTGGATAGTCCATTTAACGAGGAAGGCTATAGGCTATATAACATCACGCTACGGCCAATAGGAGCGGAGCATAAATGAAAATTGTTGCAAAAACGGCCAAAATTATTCCTTTCTGAGAGCTTCCGTTGCGTGCGCTGCGTAAACGGTTTAATTTACGCAACAATTATGTATGTAGGGTAGGTAGGGTAGGGTAGATGGGTAGGTAGGTAACCAGTTGACGGGAGCGAAGCCGCGTGGGAAAGCTTCTTGTTTATATATATATGAGGTATAAGTTGTAATAGGAAAAATTAGGGAATTTCAATGAAAAAATCTGATTTATCAATATAATGGTATTTGTTGGTAAACAATACCTATTAATAAACATTAACATCACAAAATTTCAAGTTCACAGGTCAATGGGAAGTTAATAATTTCTTCGGAACAAAATTTTGTAAAAAAGATAATTTGTCATGTCATTCATTTAACTCCAAATTTTAATTGGCTCTGGAACTTCTCTTTATGTTTTTGTTATCTGTCCAAATCGAAAGACCAAATGTCTGATTGCCTGTGATGATATTAAACACATAACAAATCAAAAGAAATATTTTTTACATAAACAACTGTCTTCTCTTGACTGCGTACTTACCTGTCAAAAAGAGTAAGGGGATCAGGGGGGTGACGATAAGCTCTTAGAGCGGTATCAATTTGAGATCGAATAAGAAACAGATGTATCTGACGAGTATACATCTGTCACTTACTCGATCTCAAATTGATACCGCTCTAAGAGCTTATGGTCACCCCCCAGACCGGAATGTCAGAGTTTATAGTGGATCAGAAAGGAAATAATAAATAAAAACCAGCAGAGGATCACATCGGGGGGATCCAACCGGAACAAATCAATTTTGGTGGCTTCTCATTCCTTTGTTTTCCAATATTATTTAAAACAAAGAATACAGTATTTATTCTCTATCATTATTTATTTATTCTCAATAAGCTCTAAATGACGATACCCCATTCGATGGAATAGGTAAAAAACATTTTTTTCAAGCCCCCTCCCTTTAGCTGTATGGGAGCACCCCTTAAAAATATTTAAAATAAGTTTTGACATATTGTATGACTTTGGGTCAACACGATTATACTGTGACAATTTAAAGACTCCAACCGTTTGCCTGTAAAACCCGTGTGACAGAAGACGGACAGAGGGACACGTGAGTGTCAGCAATAGGGTTCCGTTTGGACCCTTCGAGTACGGAACCCTAAAAATCAACAGAAACTTCACCGAAATCTGGAAACTGACCGATATTGAGGCAAACTAAAGGAGCTACGTAAGCCCAATTATCGTTAGGTTTGAACCAATCGCCGGTAACCACAGGCCGGACGGTGCTACAATGAATTATTGTATTTCAACGTTCGCCCTGGGCGTTATTACCATGGGTAATTGCACGCCGCCTGTGCGCATACGCAGGCCTCTTCCCCGTAACTTATTTGGTGTGAAATGAGAACAATTTGACTCCGTGAAGATTTATGACCAGAGATAATGACGTTCTAGGTAGTCAGAAGGCTAAATTGTTTTTCTTTGAGTTTTTTCTTTGCTCCTTTTTGGCGATTTGAGACTCGATTATGTTAGATCGAAAGTCAACTACCGGTGTTTTTGTTTTGTTACTTTTGTTGCGTTATTTGGGCGAGATGTTTCTGAATGGGCTCATCAAATGTTAATTTAGTGGAATGCAATTCCTTTGTCTATTGAGAAAGCAGTTAGTTTCTTTGTAATTAAGAATCATTCGTGTAGTTCCCATACAATTTATCATACTACAACGTTTCTGGGTCGAATTACACACAGAGTTTAATTAAAACCTCAGAGTACATATAAAGTTGAAGATGCAAAGCCAAGGGCACACCTAGGTGAAAAAAAAATCAAATATATATGTCGAACAATTTACATGCAACTAGTTGCTACCATAAAAGATGCAGAGAACGTCAATAGCGATTGAAAAACTTTATTATTATGCAGAACATATCGCACCTTCGGTAGAACAAGGGCATAATTGCAGTTTTTGCTATGTTTTTTTTCAATTAATTTTAATTGAAAAGAGAGCAGTAAAAAGGCACCAATAAGACAGTGCCCTTGTTCTACCGAAGGTGCGATATGTTGGAAGCGAGGTCATAAATTTTGATGATGCAGCTATGATCTTAGTTGCATTATTACATGGTGCCTCATAGGCCCGGGGCGGTGCCAGCGCGATAATCATCGCCCTCCCTACTCAATGTCACAGGTTAGTTGTCTATTAACCCGCAAGGTACACTAGGTGCCGGTTATAGGGAGTTATCGGACTTTGATCGCCGTTTAATGGGTCATATTTACGCTATATGTTGCTGTGAAAATGATCCATTAGGAGGTCAAAAGCCAAAGGTGTGAGGTCGTCATCCGTGTTTATATTGAATGTTGTAAGTATTATCATTCTATTAATTGCAATTGGCAATTATTATTTATGTATCGAAAATCGTGTTATGCCATGCTCAATTTTATTGTAATGCACATGCGTTTACGTTTCTTTGTACACACCTTCTTTACATTCGAAAACGTGACCAATTTATTGGGAATTTTAATATTTTTAAATGACCACAATTACAGCGATCATGACACGGAACTTTTGAAATAAATATGTAATATGAATGTGAAATAATCATCTGGCTACCAGGCTACCGTAATTATGTAGAAGTTGACGCATTCCATTACCGCTTCGATTCTATGAAAATGACAGATAACAATCGCGGGGCCGACGTCGCCTCGGGCGCGGTTTGATTGCGGACTATAGCAGATATAAGTGAGTATTGAAGCATTGTTGCTCTCGGTGTACCTTGGGTCTTATTTAAGTACATGGTGTTGCTTAATGAGTGAGGGTCGATGGCTGTCTTGCCGCTGTCACGGGGCGTAAAGACTTCAATCATTTTGATATACAAACACCTTTAAGAAATATCAAAGTTGTAGCTTGCAAATATCATTGTAGGCATTTTAGTATTGTAATGTAGCAGGCAATAAAAGGGTTTGAAACGTGGTGATAGATATTTTTAACACGCTTTTATTAGCTTGGTATGTATCTATGTAACTATGTATCTATGTATCAGAATCTTTGAACGTGATTTTCACCCACTTCAAAACGTCGGATTGATTTGAAACTTTGCACACCTATCAAGGACCGATGACAATGCAATAATTTAGTCAAAGTCAAAGTACTTTTGAAAGTCAAACAAAAATTTAAATTTACTAGTAATAAAAGTTGATTCTACCGTTTGCGTTTAAATTGTTTGTCCCATTAGCCTTACCTAGATCTTCAGGATTAGCGACTTTTTAGTTCAATTTACCATTAAAGCGTGTTTTTTAGTTTTAGAACTACAATTTATTTACTATTCTTTATGTCAGGCTTAGTTGAAGTTTGAAGTTAGTTTCTTGATATTTACACAGGCACATAAAGGTAATTAGTTACTATATTGCAGGCTATTAGTAATATTCCATTGAAACGTTTAATTTATGGGGTCACAGGTTAAACTTGGTTAAGTAGTTTATGCAGACGCCATTTTCATTAGCAGAAGTTTAGGTCTCAGCTCTCTGATTTATTAGACGCAGGGAAAGGCAGGAAAATTTATGCTATTCAGGAATTGGAAAATAATTCACTAGATTTAAATTATTTACCTAATAAGTTTTTAGTTACAATTATCTACTTCTACCATATACCAGAGAAAAGGGCCGAAACTGCGTTAAACAGGCTCCGGCGACGGACACTCGTCGCGTGTCTAAACGCGTAGACACGGACTATTTTATTTTCGCAGTGTGGCTGGTTTAATTTTAACAGTGTGCATGTACGTAAAGTCGTGTCGATGAATCAGTTAATATATTATTACGTAGCAAATCTTCGACTAGCAAAAAACTGCAACTGTTGCAACTGGTGGGTCCCGCGCGTGCTCCCGCGACGGAGCACTTTTGTATGGAACCGCGCGGGCGTTCGTTTAACGCTGTTTCAGTCCTAAAGTATAACATTACTAGTACGATGGGCCCACCTTGACTGCCACATTGAGCTATAATGATTATATATATTATAATTATAGTGGCACGGGTCCCAGCGGTAACAAAAAAAAATTTGTTTCAAATAAATGTCACTAGATGGCGCAATATGCATTTATTTGTTATTGAATTGTGTGTAAAATTAAAATTTTCTAGAATTGATCATAAAAATTGTATGTACAAAATTATGGAATATTGGGCTCTTCATTCACATTTCAAAGATTATTTGAACGTATCATTTAAAATAGATGCCAATAGATGGCGCGGTTTTAAATTTTTGAGGCATGAAACTAATTTTTTTTAATTTGATTTGTAAAACGAAACTGTTTGATACAATGACACTGTAAAAACGTGCAAAAAATACTATATAACAAATCGTCACTGTATTTAAATAAAAAGGTAGTCACGCTCACGAACCGACAAAACCCTTTTACTTGCAAGTCGCTGCTAACACCATCTATAGCCGTGGAACGGAACCGAACGCGATCGAAGTACTTATAAAAATAATCATGTTAATCTGACGAAAAACGCTAGTTACGTCGGCACGGTTTCTTTGTACGGGATGAGGCATCTGTATGCTAGTATTATATTATCTGTGGTACTGTCGAGCATGCGACTCACGGTTTTCTGAGTAAAGCAAAGTGTTTCTTGGTTTTTCGACCTGGAACTGCTCAGTCGCAGCCAGTCTGGTTTGTACCCGTTTGATGGTAATAGGCTGGACCCCTTATAGATCTTTAACATTACTGGCGTATTGTGTGTGAACTTAGATATTTCTATGCGTGACCATTCAGTGTATACAAGCATATGTATTTATGGTTCAGTGCCGTCCCGCACAATAACAGTCAATATTAACACATGAACTATCACACCGTCCACAGCCAACGAAACAATACCTACCTTTTTTTTTGGACAGCGGAAACCTTCGAAAGGCGCCTGGACTTTTGGGGAAAATACCATCGACTGTGGGTTTTACCTCTCTAAAACCACCCGGGTGATCACCATCTGCACGTAGAACCCCGTAACACGTCTAATTTTTATGGTTTTTTGGAAGGAGATTAGTGAAACATATACCTCTTTAGAAAAAAGAAGTGTTCTACCATTTTAGAATCAACATTATGTAGAAATTTAAGGTTAAGCAACGCTTGACGAGGTCGGTCCGTGGATGGGTGACCATTTCAACATACCGAGTTTCCTACGTGCCTCGAAAAGCACGTTAAGCCGTTGGTCCCGGCTGTCATTTGAAGATCTTTGGCAGTCGTTACGGGTAGTCAGAAGCTTGAGATCTGACACCAGTCTTGCCAAGAGGTACCGTGTTACCCAGTTACTGGGTTGTAGAGGTCAGATAGGCAGTCGCTCCATGTAAAACACTGGTACTTAGCTGAATCCGGTAAGACTGGAAGTCAACCCCAATATATTTGGGAAAAGGCTAGGCAGATGATGATTATGTAGAAATTTAATGTATTTTTATTAATTGATATTTATTTTTAAATAAAGAGTAGATAGCTCAAATAAAGATAAAACAGCACAAAAACGACTAGCGCGACGTTTCGCTCGGGGAGGCGCCTTAAGTTTTAATTTATTTCACATTATCTACGATAAACTGACAAAATTAATGCACGAACTATCACGGGTTGAGCAATGCCTACATACCAAAGAGAAAGCCATCCGTGTCGCAAGCGCAGCGTTAGTGTCAGGTCCACCACACCTGCAGCATGCCTGTCCCGTGGTACCGACGTGCTATTATGCGCGCTTATCTAAACCTATCATTGACCGAGGGTCGGCAGCGGCTAGTGAATACTTGTTTACATAAATACTGTATTCCAAGAGATAGGGCTGTGCTGAAATGTTGAAACAGGAGAGTTAAGGTGATTTTAAGCCCAGTTGCACATATTTTGTATCTTGCCACTAACTTAATGAGTCTAATTTAAGGTACAATCATTGTGAATAGGTCTTAAACAAAGTCTTGAACAAATAAATATTGTTTATTGTTTATTTTGTCCGCATGTGACAGAACTATTCGTTGGCTAGAATACATAGAAAAATGTGAAAGATTTTATTTAAGAATGTGGCCTTATAATATTACAAGCGTTCGTTGCCTAAAATACTGAAACCTTTTCTCCAGCAGTGTGACGATAAAGGTTGAAAAACATTTGATAAATGTAAAGGTTCTACGTTCTTCGGAGTAGTTACGACTTTACTTTGGCAGAAATATTAAAATCTGTACCTTAATTCCTAATAAATAGTTATGTCCCAAGAGATCCACAAGTGAGCTAGGGTTACCGACAGATTAAACGTATAAAAATGAACTAAGACATGATCTGAAGAAGCGGAACAAAACTAAACCAGGTCTTCTCAAAACTAACTCAGAACTCCAAGAAATTCCTGGGTTCTACGTTCCAAGCACGGGAATGCATTCGGAATATGAGCAGGGGTTAAATCCACTACCTGCTTTGGGCCTTTACTGGCCTCTTTGGAACCAACGACATGCTCATGAACATGGGTCTAACCGCGACACCCATGTGCAGTTTGTGTGGGGAGCATACGGAACGCATAGAACACCTTCTGGGCACATGTGATGCACTGGCTTGTAAGCGAATGAGCCTCCTGGGTGTAGGATATCCAAGACCAGAAGACTATAGGCTCATATCTCCTAATCTCGTTGTACAACGACATTAGGAGATATGAGAACGAGATTGGGGAGGAGTAAGTTATCTAAGGCATTCTAGGGACCACAAAAGATCCCAATGGGTCGAAGTGTCCGAGTTATTTCTCGGCCCCTCCATAAGATAAGATAAACCAGATCTTGGACAGTCAATGAGATCATCGATTACAAAATAAATTAATTTCAAAGTAGGTTGTTTTCAAGTGCAAATGCGTCACCGCATGCATAACAAGACACATTAATCCGTCCATCTGCAACAACGTCACAGAGATTAAAGATCAAAATAGTCCTCGAGGCAAGGAATTCGTGAGCCATCTGCCACGAGCACCATTAAATCAGTTACCCTCAATTGACACTGAATCATGGACAGCTGCTTTATAGCCATGGTGGGATTGAAGGATATGTTAGTGCATCAACTGGCTTATGACTTTTAAATGCAAAATAAAAGTCTTTTGAATTGAAAGCTTTTTAGGGTTCCGTACCCAAAGGGTAAAAACGAGACCCTATTACTGAGACTCCGCGATCCGTCTGCCTGTCTGTCTGTCTATCCGTCTGTCACCAGGCTGTATCTCATGAACCGTGATAGCTAGACAGTTGAAATTTTCACAGATGTATTTCTGTTGCCGCTATAACAACAAATACTAAAAACAGAAAAAAAAATATTTAAGTGGGGCTCCCATACAACAAACGTGATTTACGGAACCCTTCGTGCGTGAGTCCGACTCGTACTTGGCCGGTTTTTTTATTATATATTTCTGGACAGTCATTAAAGGAGTTTGGATCGCAGGCGGGCAATAAACATTGAAGAAATTGTCAAAATCGCCTCTGGTTTTTCTACATATTGACAAACTAGTTTCTGCCAGCCGCTTCGCCCACGTCTAACGCGTTTTATCACCCCAAGGGAACATTACACCTGAATGAAAAGTAACCTATGTGCTATTCCAGACTATAATCTATCTCTGTGCCAAATTTCAACCAGATCCACCGACATCCATCCAAACTTTCACATTTATATCATTGCTAGCTTCTGCCAGCGGCATCGCCCGCGTGGATGTCGAAAATTATCCTTCTGATGTTTAGCTAACTTTGAGTCTGGAGTACTACTTTTACATACCATCAAATAAAATGAAAATGCTGGCGAAACCTCACTTAGGTGATGGGTATCGATCGATAATTATACCGTGAGGACACTCCGCCGGCACTATGCCGAGGTCCCTCAGGGGTCGGTACTCTCAGCAACTTTATTCTTGCTGCACATTAACGGTCTGCTCTGATTACCTTTGGGTAGGCAGATGACAGCACTATTGCTGAGAGATACTTGCTACCGGACCTCAAATCCAGTCTCTCCGGGAGGCTATGGTGGAGCGCTTGAGTCTCTCCTTGCAGGCAGTCTCCGAATGGGGCGATGCCAATCTGGTCAGGTTTAATGCTGCTAAACCCCAGGCGTGTCTTTATTCCCCTAAAAAGAGCCAATTATATCCGGCTCCAGCATTCCGAGATGTGACCGTGCCTATAACTGACCATCTTGAGCTTCTTGGCGTTACGTTGAAATCGACTCTCAATTTTGGCCAATACATTGAGGCAAGGGCTCAGCTGGCTGCCAAAAAGCTGGGGATCCTTGCAAAGGTGAGAAGGTACTTCACGCCAGAACAGTTGCTCAGCTTGTATCAAGCGCAAGTTCGATCATGCATGGAGTACTGTTCTCATCTCTGGGACGGATCTCTCAGGGTCCTCAAGTTAAGAGTGAATAGGTTACTTCTAGGTAAGCGTGAGATGGTGGTCAAGCGCGAGCCAACGTATGACAAAAAAAATATAAAAAATTGCGGCAGCCCCATAAGTCATTATAACAATACTTGCTTTGGGCCTGACCCGCTCTTTCACTTCACTTTCTTCACTTGACTTTTCTTATTTTAATCTTAGCCACGATTTTGAGTTGTGTTGTCTCAAAGCCTTCAAAAATAAAACAAAAAAATATAAAAAGAAGCAAACAGGGCAGAAACAAAACATACCTATTTATTTAGCTTTGTTCATACCTGTTAAAAATGACGTAACTATTGTTATTCCAAAATACATAGCTTCTAAGTTATAACATTTTGATGTATACCACGTGTCGAGTTTAATTAACGCTAAGAGGATTGATTTACTCATTAGCGGTCGCACAGGTAAGCTGTGTAATACATGAATAATATTTGCATACGGGATAGTGTCTTGGGCAACATTTTAGAGATATCCGGTGAGTAAGAAAATGACAATCAATCTGCCTAGCCTTATTCCCGACTATATTGGGGTTGGCTTTCAGTCTTACCGGATTCAGCTGAGTACCAGTGTTTTACATGGAGCGACTGCCTATCTGACCTCCACAACCCAGTAACTGGGAAACGCGGTACCCCTTGGCAAGACTGGTGTCAGATGTGTGGTGTGACTACCCAATTAACGACTGTCAAAGATCTTCAAATGACAGCCGGGACCAATGGCTTAGCGTGCTTTCCGAGGCATGGACGAATCTCGGTATGTTGAAATGGTCACCCATCCACGGACCGACCTCCTCAAGCGTTGCTTAACTTTGATGATCGACCAGTGCGGCTGTTATTATTTAGCCACGAGCTCCTCCAGATCTATACTTAATAATATTATAAATGATAAAGTAACCCTGTCTGTTGTCTATTCGCGCCTTAACGGCTGGACGGATTTAGATGAAATTGACGCACGGTTAAATCAAGCCCTGGATTAGAACAAAGGATTTTTTTTAACCCAGGACTGAGTTCCATTGAAAAAAAACACTTTTTACGCAGACGAAGCCGCGGGTTGAAGCTAGTATTACATAAATATATCTAACACCAACTACTAGATACTAAAACCATTTATTACGCAGACGAAGCCGCGGGTTGAAGCTAGTATTACATAAATATATCTAACACCAACTACTTGATACTAAAACCATTTATTACGCAGACGAAGCCGCGGGTTGAAGCTAGTATTACATAAATATACCTAACACCAACTACTAGATACTAAAACCATTTATTTGCGAAACTTTAACGACAGCTTAGACAATAGACATCTGTAGTAATTTAATTAGCTGACCCGGCAAACTTTGTTTTGCCATAAAAACACCAAACATTCATCTACCCTACTCTACCTACCCTACCCTACCTACCTACCCTACCTACCCTACCCTACCTATCTACCCTACCTACCCTACACTACATACCCAACACTACATAAACACATAAACCATCTACTAAATAGTCCGAACAAAGCCTAAACATTTGGTTTGGATAGGTGAGCCCGTTCTTGAGTTATAAAATTACAACGAAAAGTGGCATTGTTATATATACTCGTATAGACTAGCTGACCCGCGGGGCTTCGCTCCCGTCAACTGGCTTCCCTGCTTACCCTACCTATCCAGTCTACCCTGCCTATCCTGCCTACCCTGACTACCCTTCCCACCCTACCTACCCTACTTACCCTCTTACCCTACCTACCCTGCCTAACCTGCCTACTCTGCCTACCTACCTAAATATTTTTATCTATCATCAATAGTTTTCTCAGCGCACGCCAAAGAATGAATTTTATAGACAACATTTTGTTACCTTGGCTTTCATTATTGCATTTTTCATAAGGATCTCTATTTTTTTTTGAAAATATGTTATAGCCTATGACACTCAGGAATAATGTAGCTTTCTAATGGTGAAAGAATGTTCAAATTCGGTTCAGTAGATCCAGAGATTACCCCTTACAACTTCACAAACTAAAAAACTTTACCTCTTTATAATATTAGTATAGATTACACCAGTAATACGGAAGTACAGCAGTGTTCCTAACAACGGGAGAAATGGAACTGAAGTGGTATGAGCAAATTATTAGTTTAGCCAGGTGTTCGTGATCTGACGGAGTACGGCGGCCATGATGGAAGGCAGGAATATTAGGGAAATCTGTGTAAATAGCGTGGCAGGAAAGATTAAGCTGGAAATTCGTCTTAGTAAAACGTGCCTAAGATAAACGTTTGAATATTCGTCGATGGTGGTCTGTCAAGAAAGCTTTTGCAGTATTCTTGTGAATTTTTCGAACTAGCGCATGAAGGGTTCCGACGGGTGAATGGTACGGACCATTATCGCAAAAAACAGCAAAAATATCACGTTTGTTGTATGGGAGCTCACTTAAATATTTATTTTATTCTGTTTTTAGTATTTGTTGTTACAGCGGCAACAGAAATACATCATCTGTGAAAAATTCAACTGTCGAGTTATCACGGTTCATGAGATACAGCCTGGTGACAGACGGACAGACAGATAGTCAGACTGACAGGCAGTGGAGTCTTAGTAACAGGGTTCCATTTTTACCCTTTGGGTAAGGAACCCTAAAAAGTAGCTATCTTTTAAGGTTGAAGATCTTCAGGTTAATTTAAAAGTACCTATCTAGAAAGGGTCCTAATGACGGTTGAAATAAAACATGAAGTGGTGTGAGATAATTATTTGCTCAGCCAGGTGTTCGCGATCTGACGGAGTACGACGGCCATGATGGGTGGCAGGAATATTAGGGAAATTTGTGTAAAAAGCTTGGAAGGAAAGATTATGCTGAGAAAACAGATTGAATGGACGTCGATCAAGAAAGCTCTGCCTAAATCTTTTCATGCGGACTTTTCGAACCAGCAGACAATGTTTTAGAAAGATAGACACTTCAACTTGTTTTACCAAAATTATGCCCAAGATTTAGTTCAGGCAGCACTTTTTTGATATTGGAAGTTTTAAAAAACAGACCTCAAAACGTCCACCTTTCACCTCTTCTAAGACTTTGTTTCTATACATGGTGGATTCTGTATTTACCATTGCTTTCAACCAATGAAGGTCAACGGAAGGTACATTAAGATTTGTTATGTTTCACAACAACTTGCTTGGTGCTATGTATTGCTGCTAAGTGCGAATTTTTGTTGCTTTTACGTTCTAAGCTTGGAATTTGAATTTAGGCTGAGACCACTATTAAGCAAACACTGAACATAAAATTACAACTTTGTACACTAAATGATATCTCAAAATCTAGGACAGGTTTTTAGAAACTGCTCCGTATGGTAAGCCTAACAGTACAACAGCTTCCTACAGCATAGATTTGTAGGAATGCGTACAACCATTATTTCGAATAAGAAGGAACTAAATTATTACTTATCAGAGAAGAGCTAACCTAGCTTTTATAAGAGGACATTGAGAAATTTACATTAATTGGCAACACAATTCTCTATTTACGATGTTGCCTCATTTCACGTTTAGGTATATTGTATTTATGTTTTCCTAGTATGTTAGCATACATAAATATTACCTAAACATTGCACAGCGGGCGATGGAATTGGGATCTTAGTGTATAAAGATGCTATAGAGCGCATGAAGGACAAGTGCTGCTCTGATAGAAAAACTATTAAAAGATGCTGGCAGTCAGTATCCAGTTGGCATGAAGTTCTAACGAGTGAACAGACCAGCCAGTAGGCACATTTGATGCAGAAATTGCTAAAAAATAGAAACTAAACTACAGTTTTGTAGGTGGCTTGCAGTTCAAATGCAGCCCGTCTGTTTAGAGCTCTACTTGTTGAACTGTCGTCCTGGTACTCTTGCCGGCTTTTAAGCCACAACAGACAAAACTAGTTCTATATTCATAAACATCTTTACTAGTTGCTACTGTGGCAGAGTCGGGCGAAATACTACGTATTTATTTATTTATATTTATACACACAAAAACACTTAATAGAGAAAGAAAATAAATACATATAGAAGTCCCCAAAACGTCTACGCTTGCCATATTGTAACCCTTAAAATATCTGCTATAAATCAAATCGCTTGCTTAATATACAGTCCCAAAAAAACTACCTTTCTATAATTTAGAAAAAAAAATAGTGACTTGCCACAACTTCAGATCTACATTTCAACCATTTTTAGTTCTTTTTAAGAGTACACTTCACCTTCCATAGGAAAAATGTGCGGAGGTTACGGCTGTTGCGGTGGCTGCTGCGGTGGATGCTGCTGTCCTTGCATCACGATCTACACCTGTTGTACGAAGATTTGCTAGTAATAGAACACTGCAATAACCGCCATGCTAATGAAATAGTGATGGCAGGTAATTGTTCATTGATTTAGTGGCAATTTTATTGGATAGTAGGTGTGTCAACTTTATGGGCATAGCCAGAATTCCAGTATTCTATATTCTCCCATTCATACTTAAAAGTTTTAATGTATGAGGCGTCGAAATAAAGTATGTTTTTGTTACTCAGGAGTCGGTAACAATTTGCACGGGACCGCGACTTCCAGTTACTGAGTTACGACGGAGAGAGTAAAAAATTGATCGTAAACCACTCATTGTATACGCAGTGTAGTAGTTTATTCGTTTATTATTGAAATATCTGTAGTTTTTAATGTGGCTTCTGTTTTCTTGTTAGTGGGAGATATTTTAAAGATGGAGGAACGGGGTCCAACGTCCAATATACTTATGGCTAATCAAATCTCTTGTCCTAATTCCAATAAAACTTGGGGTCGATGCATCGTGTCTTCTTCATCCGTACTTCTCTACCAAAATCCCTCTGTTCCAAACAGATTGTTAGTATAAGGTCTTGGAAATGGCGATGGTCGGGGCACTTAGTGACGCTAGATGAGATGTAAACCAATTACAGGCTGGCAAGCTGTCAAATAGCCAGAAAACTGTAAAATGGTCGCTTCAAAATTATTATTGAGGTTGTTTAAAGACAATTTTACACGACTGTTATTTTTATGTTCAGGTAAATCGATCATACGCGTGGCACTATTTTAAATTATAGCTATTGTAAGACCTATTGTAAAATATCTGCCTGGGTTCCTTAAGTCGTTACCTGCTAATAGTATAGTGTGCGAAGTATAGTTATTCCGTCAGCCGTTTCTAAAATTGCATTTCAGCCACGACTTAAAATTAGCGGTTGTCATTGCAAAATTTTAATAGGCCATCAAAGTTCGTTCGTGATCTGACCGCTAGATGTCACTTTAACAACTGTCATTCAAAATGACATTTAATTTTAGAAAACCTTTATCTTGCATAAAGTTTTCTTTGATAAATTGACATGCGACCCTATTTTTTGATGTGTAAGTTTGAAAATGCAGTGTGGGGATAACAAAGTAGATACAGGTGTAAAAGTAAAATTGACAAGGTCTTATAAGGTACCGCAACACTAAAGTTGTTGTTGTAAAATACCAATTTACTTGCAATATGGCTATTTGTTCGTATCGTTTTGTTACCTTTTATGGTGCAGATCGTTTAGGTTAGCGGTGCGGATAATGATTTGACGTGACCAGAATTCGCTTCCGCCGCCATAGTCTGGCTTTCTGGCGAAATGTCCCGGTCCGTTAAAAGCCAAAGGTCGGGCTCGCGAAAAAAGGCAATTTTGTAATTGTTGAACTGCAAAAACATACTTTTTTTAGACTGTGTACAAGCAGACTAAAGTAATTGGAATTCCTGTTTATATTGAGCTACTTAACTACAATTATTTTGTTAAACAACATAACGTCTTCTTATCCTATTGACAGGTTCGACAGGCGACTGACAATTACTGGCAGCGACACAATTATTATCGACTGTAGACTTGAAACATGATAATATGAGGATTGACGACATTTTAACTAAAGGACGCCCATTTAAATGTGGTTGAAGGACTATTCCAATAATGATAATATTGATTAATGACGTTGCGTTGGAACGCCTCCCATCAGGTGGACCGATGACCTGGTGAAGGTTGCGGCGATCCCCTGGTTGCGAGACGCATGGGACCGGTCAAAGTGGCGACGCTTGGGGAAGGCCTATGTCCAGCAGTGGACGTCTTTCAGCTGATATGATGATTATTAATGTCATTAAAATTACAAGAGCATTACTATCTACCAGACAGATATGTTTTTCAACAATCTGTCAGCAATAAATCATTAGGGTTCCAAACTATATTGGGGTAAGGGTAAGCTTCCAGTCTAATTGGGTGCTGCTGAGTACCAGTATTTTAATAACAATTAAGTACCTTTAAATCGTTCGTTGACTTATGCGCCCTGGCAGTTGAGAGTATGTCATACTCTGTCGAATGATGTTGCACATGTGTTGGATCATTCGGTTCCCTTCATGATGGTTGAGCTGAGTGGTAACGATCCGTGCGTCATGTTCGTGAACGGGCGCTATCAGTTGGGATTAACCATAAATTAGCTTCCTCGGCCTGTTTTTAATTACTCATTGTATTTTTGAATTGTTGGTTTTACTTTAGACGATTTTGTGTCCACGTCTTTTTACATCGTTCTCACATATATTTAATTTTCCAATGTAACAAAATAAATAATTGTATTTTAAACAGATGTTATAGGACGGGAACCCTGCGGAGTTTCTTGCACTTTATTCTTCATAGAGACCTACTGAGGTTTGCGAATGTGCAACTAGATTCATCTTTTGTTTGACTATTCAAAAGTAACTTTATATGGTTTAGTTGAAATAAAATATTCTGATTTTGACACCACAGCTTCAAAAAGCTCGACTGACAAGCTAAGGCTTAGTTTCGTTGTGCGTGTGTGCGTGTAATTGTGTATGTATACAGGCAAGGCGTAGTTTTAACCGGCGCTACCTTGTTGTTCGCAACGTTCCATCTTTATTTGATCTGAGTTTGACACTAGTGTCAGTTTTTCTGCCTACCGTAACGCTGTCAAAGATCTTGAAATGAAAGCCATGACCAACGCGTCAACGTGCTTTTCGAGGCACAGTGGAGTCTCGGTAGGTAATCATAGTGAATGATCACCCATCCACGGACCGAGGTTAGCAAGCGTTTACGACAAAGAGTGCAGAAAGATGATCTTTTTCTAGTTAAGACCGTGTTGAGTGGACATCTCGCCAAGTCGTGCAGTAAGTGTGACATGAATAATAAATTAAGGCGCAGATTCCCCTCAGTAGCTGATATAAAAATGATAATCACGTCTAAACGGTTAGTCGTTACTTTTTTGAAAAAAACACCATTTTCTTAAAAATTTAATCAAAAGTAAATTTTGAGTTTTGTTCGTATAACCACGGATAATATAATACTAGCATATAAATGCCTCATCCCATACAAAGAAACCGTGCCGACGTAACTAGCGTTTTTGGTATGATTAAACCGATTATTTTTTGTCCATCAATCGCGTTCGGTTCCGTTCCACGGCGATAGATCCACGGTGTTAGCGTTATTCGGTTCATAAATATTTTTTTCTTTAAATACAGTGAAGGTTTGTTTTATAGTATTTTTTGCACATTTTATAGTTTCTTTGCAGCAAAATGTGTTACGATGCAATCGAGTGGGCATTCCTCTGAAATTTAAAAACGCGCCATCTATTGGCATCAATTTTAAATTATCCGTTCAACTAATCTTTGAAATGTGAATTAAGAGCCCAATATTCCATAATTTTGTGCTAAGGAGAGTTGATTAAACAAGAACATTAGTAGATTATTGCATCGAGCACAAAGTAATTTATTATTGCACCGAGTGCTTGATTTAGAGCCCGAGCGTTAGCGAAGGCTCTAATCTATCAGGCACGAGGGCAATATAAATTACTTAAGGCGAGGTGCATAATCTGCTTTTCTTTCAACTATTACCTATAGGAATAGTAGATAAAAGAAACTCATATCAAACAGTTAAAATAGAAGTTTAATTATTGAAATTAAAAGTTATACTTGAGCAATTATTAAACGTAAGGTTAAGTTTTGTTGGGCAAATTTATATTTGTTTGTTTAACTTGGGACTGAATAATATTATCAGACGAGTTAGATGGGCCTGGCTGATTTGTTACAATGAAGTCGTTATCACGGGAAGTAGATGGGCGCGACCACGGGCGCGGCGATGTCGAAAATCACTTTTTTAAATTTCTTTCATTTTTAAATCAGAGTTAGCAGCAATCATTTTTTAAATTTGGAACAAGTAGGATAGAAACGAATAATACGTACGTAAAAAAAAAGTATTGATATCGGCTGGCTGAATAGAGCTAATCCATTGAGATTGGCACCTTTTGGTGCGATTAAAAAAAAACTGTGAAATAATGAAATTTCATACATTTTTATTGCTCTAGAGCAATAAAGACTCGCTTTGTACTGAGTTTTTAGTGTGATTGTGATGAAATTAAAGCATAGTTGGAAGAAAACAATTTTTATGTTCAATTCCAGAAAATGTTAATTTTAATTTCAATAACAGATCGGTGCATAACGTGCCATCTAGGGAGATTTATATGAACCAAATTTTCTTTCTTAGCGCTGAGAACCCGAGGTATAACATAGTGTAATTCATTTGCAAAGTTATTTCTAACACGGACAAAAAAACGACAATCGCACCAAAACCGTCGGGCGTATTTTAATGAAATTATCACCATCTCAAAGACGATTTAACTATCTGCGTTTAGATCTGAGGCTTTTTTTATTAAAAATCAATGAACGATAAGCAAAGTGAAAAAAAACTACGGCATTTTATTCCCTCAAGATCGTTGGTGACTGTCGTCGTCTTAAGGCGCGTCCCCGAGCAAAACGCCGCGCTAGTCGAATTTTGTGCAGTTTTTAAGAGCTATCTACTCTTTATTTAAAAAGAAATATCAATTAATAAAAATACATTAAATTTCTACATAATGTTGATTCTAAAATGGTAGTACACTTTTTTTTTTAAAGAGGTATATGTGTCACTAATCTCCTTCCAACAAAACCATAAAAATGTGAAATAATTATTGATAGCATGCATCTCCTCGTAAAGTTGTTCATTAATTATTTTTTATACTAACACTAATGGATAGACAATTTGATAACGAACAAAAGACCAATATTCGATTTTATAAAGAATTTATTCTAAAATCTGGGCGTATTCACTACCGTAATTCATGCGCCACCAGTGCCGCTAGGCCAATAGGAATGCTCATATCTCATGCTGATTTTTTGGTCAGGGTATGGCCTTAATAACAAAACAATTTCGCCAAAAAAAATTACCTAACTTGAACCAAGATAAATTCATACCCATTGACAGTACTCAATTAACAGTATCAAGTACCTACATACCAACGTATAATCGTAAACTTGCCTCACAGTACATTTAGCTATTAATTTTACTACAGCCATCTGATCTAGGGGCTGTATACCAAGAGACGAGATATCATCGACAAACTCGAGTTCCGTAATACGATTGGTTAACCGCTCCTTTTAAGGGTTTCGTCGGTTTGTTTGTCCGTCTGTCACACTTTCCCTGCTCACGTTTTAAAATAACGGTTGCGGGAATCAGATCATCTTTTGCTTCGATCTTTTTCTGTGAGTTTGATATTGAAATTATGTCAGATTGTGGTGCCAATTTGGGATCTTTTTCTGTGAGTTTGTGATTGAAATTATGTCAGATTGTGGTGCCAATTTGGGATCTTTTTCTGTGAGTTTGTGATTGAAATTATGTCAGTTTGTAGTGCCAATTTGGGATCTTTTTCTGTGAGTTTGAGATTGAAATTATGTCAGTTTGTGGTGCCAATTTGGGATTTTTTTTCTGTGAGTTTGAGATTGAAATTATTTCAGTTTGTGGTGCCAATTTGGGATCTTTTTCTGTGAGTTTGAGATTGAAATTATGTCAGTTTGTGGTGCCAATTTGGGATCTTTTTCTGTGAGTTTGAGATTGAAATTATGTCAGTTTGTGGTGCCAATTTGGGATCTTTTTCTGTGAGTTTGAGATTGAAATTATTTCAGTTTGTGGTGCCAATTTGGGATCTTTTTCTGTGAGTTTGAGATTGAAATTATGTCAGTTTGAGGTGCCAATTTGGTTCTACATAAATAACTTTTGTTTTTAGGTTTGCCGAGTAAAAAATTGGTCAGTTGTCTTCTTGTGGGTGTCAAGATTCTCATCCAGGAAATCTTTATAAGGACTTTGTTACTTGGGTTTTCCAACAAAATGGATGGTTTCTCATAAGGTACCAATTATAAGCAATAATTAAAAACAAAGATGGGCAATAGAATTCGTTTCAAAAACGACATAATACGTGAAAAGACATGACTATAAAATCGATTACGACATATTCTTTCAGCTCAAATTAGGGCTCGATTTCACCAAATCAAAGTTTTAAAATATCTCACTTTTAAAGTGTTACCCAGTAGCTGGGATGTGGAGGACAGATAGGCAGTCGCTTTATGTTGAATAACTACTAGTATCATCCGAGTAGACTTGAAGCCGAGTCCAACATACATATTTGGGAAAAAGCTAGGCAGATGATGGTGAATGATGATGACAAATGGAAAATGTTCAGACATTAAATAGTAACAGTTAATGTGTGACAATTGGAAAATGGCTACGTAAATGGGCCAGACCCTTATAAGGTTACTAAATATGAACAAGTGCCAGTCGGACTCGCGCACGAAGGGTTTCGTACCATTACCGAAAAAACGGCAAAAATATCACGTTTGTTGTATGGGAGCCCACTTAAATATTTATTTTATTCTGTTTTTAGTATGTGTTGTTATAACGGCAACAGAAATAAATCATCTGTAAAAATTTCAACTGTCTAGCTATAACGGTTCATGATATACAGCCTGGTAACAGACAGACAGACGGACCGCGGAGTCTTAGTAATAGGATCCCGTTTTTACCCTTTGGGTTCGGAACCCTAAAAAGTAAGTATGTAAGGCAAGGTCGCAAGGATGAAAACCTTTGCTCATTACATTAGTTTCGAAGTTATAAGTGGAAGTGAAGACATCTCATGTAGGATGCAGACGATGTACGTTGCGATCCTTATCTATTTATTTATGAATATCGTCGTTTACATTTTACAATGTTTTTTCTTACGTTACTTTTTCACGAAGGTTAATGATTTACTTTAAATGAATATAAATCAAGAATAGAGCCGTGTTTTATACCTGGGGGGTGACAATAAGCTCTTAGAGCGGTATCATTTTGAGATCGAATAAGGGACAGATGTATCTGACTTGTATACATCTGTCACTTACTCGATATCAAATTGATACCGCTCTAAGAGCTTATGGTCACCCCCCTGTTACCTGTTGATTGTGTCATTACGACTAATTAAAAACTGAAAGCCCTGAAGTGAAAGCTCGCGAGCATGTTCGTAAGAAGTTGCCAGCAGTATCGTCACAGCGATAATTTTCTCCAATTATCTGCTACCACTAATTGTGTAAGTATATTTGTGTATTTATTTATGTTTTTAAGTATCTATTGTATGTATTTATAGTATGTATGTATAGCTTTGTATTTGAATAAACCTACCTAAGGTATCGTGTTTAACTTTAAATATTGCACCTACCACTATTTGTCTCTGCATCACCCAAAGGTACTGGTAGAAAATGCCTAAGGCATTAAGTCCGCCTCTGTACGTGTCTGTTCATGAAGTATTAAATAAATAAATAAGTAAAAACTTATTCAACTCTCTGTCACCTCTGACCTAGACTAAAGTCAAGAGCAAACCCAATTTGACCTCATGTTTCTTAAATAAATTTAGCCAGTACAAAGCATGTTAGCTGCTGGTAACAAAGTGTTATTTGTCGGTAGATATAATTTATAATTTAAAGTTATACGAGTAAGAGGTGAAATTGTTTAGTGTAGGTTTAAAAAGACAATCTCTGGAAGCGCTAATCAAATGAGGGCTTCCGTTAATGTGCTCAGCAGTTGGCGCCACTGGCGAGTGAGGTCCTTAAATATAGCTGAACGTTGTTATTTAGCACATGGAAGCAAAGTTTGAATTAAAATAATTTCTAATGCCGTAGAAGTGCCCACTTGTTTCGAAAAAAAAGGAGAATAATAAAAAAAAATGTATTCCGAAACATAAAACTCTATTAAAACAATGGCTGATAAAACCCGTTCCTATCTTAATCTATATATATATAACAATGCCACTTTTCGTTGTAATTGTATAACTCAAGAACGGGCTCACCTATCCAAACCAAATGTTTAGGCTTTGTTCGGACTATTTAGTAGATGGTTTAAGTGCAGTTTTTTTTTATTTTATTCTTGGGTCGGCTAGGTACGGTAGGAAGGGTAGGGTATGTAGGGTGGGGTAGGTAGGGTAGATAGGTAGGGTAGGGTAGGTAGAGTAGGGTAGATAAATGTTTGGTGTTTTTATGGCAAAACTAATTTTGCCGGGTTAGCTAATCTGTCAAATTTATAAATATTCACAACAATAAAAAAGTAGTAAATAAACTCGCGCTAAAAGCAAATAATCTATGAAATTTGACATATTGAAGACCTCACTCTACCACCTCCACCTACCAGCGCCCCTAGTAGCAAATTCAAACGCGATAGCCCGCCCTCATTACGAGAATTCTATCGTTGATAGAAGAAACTTTCACTATGGCTAAGTGTCTTAGGTAACTTTTTATTTTAAAATATTACGGATCTGTGGTATAGTCTATGGGAGCGAAAAAGTTTTTTTTTTTGAGATTGTATTCTATATCTCGTTTTAATCTCTGTTGATCATTTCATTTTCATTAAAAAAAAAACTAAATCACAAAGTTTTACTACCAACGTGTGACAAGTCTATTTGTATTTTAATAGCGAACCGTTTTATAAAATAACAAAGAGACATTTTTATTCACACTTCATTGCTTTGGCATTAAAACTAAGTTTATTGAGCACTTCAAAGGGTTTACGGTTAAAATGTTATTTTAGCTTCGGTTAGAATAGTAAAAATACTGCTAGAAATAAAATGTTTATAGTTTTGTGTAGTAAATATCGGATGACAAGCGATTACTATGATGGTCTGTTTAACAATCTTATTTTTACTCACTCTGCAAACTGGTACTCGTAGTGTAATGACAAAATTTTACTCACTGGCTAACAATTTTGTTTTGCCAAATCTTTTTAACCATGATAAGCAGAAAAAACAGATTCTTAGTGGGGGGCTGCCGCGTTTTAATTAGCCGCTAGGAGCGCTGGTGTAGTAGACTGAGGTCTTCAAAATGTCAAATTTAATAGTTCTTTAAGCGTGATTATATTTGCAGAACTTATTGTTGGTAGTGGTGGTACCTACCGATTAATATAAAAGCGTGCGCTCGAGCGAGTATCGCCCCTTTTTATCCTGAGTCGTCGCACGGTAAGGTTATCAGTACCTTCGCTACTTTCCAGTAAGTTCGTTCCATATTGTGCTATTTGGGTTTTTGTGTTAACGGTACTGGTTTTGAATATAAACGGTTGTTTGTGATTGCTCGAATTTTAATGATTACTTGAACTATTGTTAAAATTAAGTCTATCCTGAAATAAATTCGTTTTAGTTTGTTCAAATTGTTATTTTTATTTGTTCTTCCATCCTGGTCGCTAAAATCAGAAGTTGGATTCAGCTCATTTGCTCATAATTATTAGCCTTGTTACCTACACAAACAACCGTTGATTTCAAATAAAAATGCCACTTGAAGAGCTAGTTAGAACGCCGCTTCGCTCTGAGGGTAGGCGTAGCCGTCGCAGTGAATCGCGAAACATAAGCATGGTTCACGATCACCTCACGGTAAAACTCAATCACGGTCACGCCATAGTAGAAATCGTTCGCATTCGCGTCGTGACAGGACTCACTCGCGTTCACGTAATGACAGAAGTCATTCACGATCACATCGCAGTCGCTCACGTAATGGTGTTAAGCGAAGAACTTATGGTTCAAATAGTGGTTCACGGTATCAGTGATGTACAGTACGTGCAGCCGCTATCAATGCTGACCTAACGTCAGAATGCCTAGTTTCCTTCTTAGCTAATTGTGTAAAGCCTATTCGTAAGTCTGATAATCGTAACCCAGAAAAATCGGGCGTAAAAGGCATAACTCTAACGGCCCTAGTAAATCTGAAAACAAATGTTTTAATTGCGGCCAAACAGGGCATTATAAAGAGAAGTGCACCAAGAGGCGTAATATCAATGATAAAGACGGTAGAAGTAATAATGCTAGACAGATTGATTCTTTCTGTAAGAAGGTAGGGCTAATAAAGATTTGAATTTTGAATTTGTATCGGTGGTAGTAAATTACTTTTCCGGTTCACGTAAACAAATAGTGTTCTTTGAAACTGTTAAGTGATAAAGAGTTTGTTGCTCGCGAATATATCAGTTTGAGTCTAATAGTTATTAATATCGCGCTTGAAATAGATTTTGTCATAGTACCCGCGTCGTGTATGAATAAACCCATTATCATGGGGACTGCCGTACTAAATCGCGATGGTGTCACGTTTATTCGCACAAAACATGGACAGTACTTGACTCATGTATCGGATAAGGTACTAAAAGTAAACGCTGTGAATGTTGTGTTGTGTGTGTGAACCTTACAATAATAAATACACCTCACATAGTAATATTAGTCGTGGTCAGGTAAGACCGAGCTGTAATAAAGAAAGTGTTACTTGATCCTCTATCTATGAGATGAGTCGACAAAGAGCTTCGGGGTGGCGGTAAGCCTCCTCGTACTTTTAACCTTGATCTAAGTTTTTGCAGAAAACAAGCCCAGTCGACCGGCAAGTTCTAGCTTGCGGGGCCCACCCGTATGGCTCCTTCACTGCGCATTGAAGAGATGTGCTGCGTATGAGCTGCTCCTCCTGGCTGGCACCTGTGAACTGCTGCCGCACCTGGTTGGTGCCTGTGCACTGCTGCAGCTGGTTGGTGCCTGTGCGCTGCCGCACCTGGTCGGTGCCTATGCGCTGCCGCACCTGGTCGGTGCCTGTGCGCTGTTGCATCTGATCGGTGCCAGTGCGCTGTCGCACCTGATCGGTGCCTGTGCGCTGTCGCACCTGATCGGTGCCTGTGCGCTGTTGCACCTGATCGGTGCCTGTGCGCTGTTGCACCTGATCGGTGCCTGTGCGCTGTTGCACCTGATCGGTGCCTGTGCGCTGTTGCACCTGATCGGTGCCTGTGCGCTGTTGCACCTGATCGGTGCCTGTGCGCTGTTGCACCTGATCGGTGCCTGTGCGCTGTTGCACCTGATCGGTGCCTGTGCGCTGTTGCACCTGATCGGTGCCTGTGCGCTGCCGCACCTGGTCGGTGCCTGTGCGTTGCCGCACCTGGTCGGTGCCTATGCGCTGCCGCACCTGGTCGGTGCCTGTGCGCTGTTGCACCTGATCGGTGCCTGTGCGCTGTTGCACCTGATCGGTGCCTGTGCACTGCCGCACCTGATCGGAGCTTGTGCACTGTTGCACCTGGTTGGTGCCGTGCACTGTTGCACCTGGTTGGTGCCTGTGTGCAAGTGTAAGTGCTAGTCGCTGTGGTACTAGTCACTCAGGCGTTCGTCGCTTGGCGTTTGTCGCTACACTTGATCCTTTTGTCCTTTTGTCATGTATGGACATGGCCTGCATGTTGGACAGGCTTGCACGTATGAATACGGTCTGCGTGTCAGGCATTTGCTTTAAGTGTAAGTGCTAGTCGCTGTGGTACTAGTCACTCGGGCGTTCGTCGCTTGGCGTTTATCGCTGCACTTGATCAAAGTTGTCCTTTTGTCATGTATGGACCATGGCCTGCATGTTGGACAGGCTTGCACGTGTGAATACGGTCTGCGTGTCAAGCAGCTTGACGTATGAATACGGTCTGCGTCTATCATGTTTTACCTTTTGCTTAAGTGTAAGTGCTAGTCGCTGTGGTACTAGTCACTCAGGCGTTCGTCGCTTGGCGTTTGTCGCTACACTTGATCCTTTTGTCCTTTTGTCCTTTTGTCATGTATGGACATGGCCTGCATGTTGGACAGGCTTGCACGTATGAATATGGTCTGCGTGTCAGGCATTTGCTTAAGTGTAAGTGCTAGTCGCTGTGGTACTAGTCACTCGGGCGTTCGTCGCTTGGCGTTTATCGCTGCACTTGATCAAAGTTGTCCTTTTGTCATGTATGGACCATGGCCTGCATGTTGGACAGGCTTGCACGTATGAATACGGTCTGCGTCAAGCATTGTTTCAGATAACTAAGACTGGTCGTCAAGGACAGTCGGCACGAGGTGCAAGGAGCTGCCCCGAGGACAACGGAGACCTTCAAAATAAAGGGCTCAGTCGGGTTTGAATTTTTAAGAGATGAATGTGAGGTTGCTGTGTGAATCTTTTGATAGATGATATGTGAATTAATTGAAAGATGACGTAGAGAAAGTTGTGAATGGTGAAATGTGTTCATTTAGTCTTGTTGAATTGTCTTCTTAATGTAATTTTGTATCCAGGTGAGCATGCGGAATCTGATGAGACGGTGCCTGCAGCCGGATCACAGCGTGTGGCGTGGCTGACCCGTCTATGCCTCTGCTGGATGACGACTCTGGACGATGTGGGTGAGCCTTCAGGTGCATCTGCTGGTTCTACTGGTGCTTCGACAACGGACGGGACAAAGTCGGACGAAAGCGGCGATCAAGCTCTCGCTGTACCTGGCAGTGCTTCCGAAGAAGTACATGGTGCAGCCGAGGACGGTGCAAGATCAGGAGAGGCCGTATAAGCAGAACTTATTGTTGGTAGTGGTGGTACCTACCGATTAATATAAAAGCGTGCGCTCGAGCGAGTATCGCCCCTTTTTATCCTGAGTCGTCGCACGGTAAGGTTATCAGTACCTTCGCTACTTTCCAGTAAGTTCGTTCCATATTGTGCTATTTGGGTTTTTGTGTTAACGGTACTGGTTTTGAATATAAACGGTTGTTTGTGATTGCTCGAATTTTAATGATTACTTGAACTATTGTTAAAATTAAGTCTATCCTGAAATAAATTCGTTTTAGTTTGTTCAAATTGTTATTTTTATTTGTTCTTCCATCCTGGTCGCTAAAAATATATATTTTTTTTTTGTGAATATTTTTCAAATAATATACGAACAGGCAGATGGTAGATTAAAGTAGGTACGAGCTTCATCAATCACTGCCTGAATAGAGCTTTAAGTTTCAGAATATTTTATCTGCTTTCTTTTAAAAAAAAGGGGCTGCACAAAACTACAGCATACCCGATTTTGTAAGGGACGAACATAAAGTCGTTTTTTTTTTTAATATAGTATATTTATTTAATCAAAGTATGTACCATTGCTATCTATGCAATTTTGCCATCTCATAGGCATTGATCCCTTTACTAAAATAAATTGTAGTTCTAAAAACTAAAAAACACGCTTTATTGGTAAGGATAATGGGACAAACTGTTTAAATTATTGCATTGTCATCGGTCCTTGATAAGTGTGCAAAGTTTCAAACCAATCCAACGTTTTGAAGTGGGTGAAAATCACGTTCAAAGATTCCGTTACATTGATACATAGATACATACATACCAAGCTAATAAAAGCGTGTTAAAAACCATTCGGACGGGAATCAATAAAATCTTTGAAGGCGCTTTGGACTGCCCCATCGGAGTTGATTTTTTTCCCTTGCAAGAAGTTAACCAAAATTTCGAAAAAAATGTTCATCTGTTGGTGCTAGGTTCGGGGAGTATGGTGGATGTCTTAGACATTCCAATTGAATCTCCTCTAATTTGGTAGCCGTCTGTTGTGCAGTGTGTGGTCTAGGGTTGTACTGAAGCAGCAGTGGCCTAGAGTGATTGACCACTAGGAATTTATCCTGTATCGTGGGTGCGTTTACAAACATATAAACTCACTTACACAAACACCCAGAGCCGGAACAACTATTTGTAGATCATACAAATATTTTGTTCCGTGCGGGCATCGAACCCGCGACACGCAGCGCAGCAGTCAATCGCTCGACCACTGCGCCAACCGTGCGCCCCGTGTGTTTAGCAGCTAGCTTTTCCATCATGGTTGCAGTTGCTGACAATAGATTTCCGCCGAAATCGACTGGCCAGATTTAAGAAAGCTGTAGTGAACGACACCGGCACTAGTCCACCAAACGCTCACAAGTAATTTTTTAAAATCAATTTTCGCTTGGGGCAGGATTTGGCTGGTTCGCCAGGGTTCAGCCATTGCGATGAGCGTTTCCGATTATTGTACAGGATCCACTTTTCATCATAGGTAATGATTCTATTTAAAATCCTTTCATTATTGTGCCGGTTGAGTAATGTAACGCAGCAGTGGTCGCTCGTTTGTCGGTTTGCTGCACTCAATTCATGAGGTTTCCTACCTTTCAAGCTTTTTCACCTTCCCAATTTGCTTCAAGTGGATTAAAACAGTTTTATCACTAACACCGCAGCCTGCAGCTAACTCGGACGTGGTTTTCGATGGATCCGCTTCCACAATAGCCTTCAATTCTTCATTATCAACTTTGGTCTCCAGCCGTCCACGGGGCTTGTTCTGCAGATCGAAATTTCCAGAACGAAAACGTTGGAACCAAAAACGCACTATGTTTTCTTTTGCGACACCCTTTTTTTCTGCAGCGCTGGTGCCACGATGGAACTCGTATTCGTAAATAACGCGATATTTCAAGTTTTCCATTTTGTAAACTGACTGGCGCAAAGAAAAAAGCAAAAAAAAAAAGGAATTACGGTTTTCCAAACCCAAAAGCATGAGTAGATAGCTGTATAAATTTAAAATTGGAATTCCAAACCAAAGAAGATATATTTGAGATCAAAGTGGCCAGTACGACAAAATGCCAATTTCATAGGTAAGGACCTACTACCTAATATAATAAAATATTAACTTTATAGATGTATTTAACCTAAGATCTCAAGGGTCAAAAAGGTTTTCATTATGATTGTGATTATGATTAATATGTGTAGGAGAATTAAGTTTAGAACCTATTAGTTTTCTTCGGTTGATTGAATGCCAAAGGTTCTATTTTATTCAATTACACTTAAGTTTTAGATGAAGCATTTCATGTTCTATAAATTATAAACAGTGAAGGTTAAGTAGGTATCATTCGTCTGTAAAGGCAATGGCAGGCTCTACGTCGAGAATTGTGACTCCGTTTCAAACTATCAACGGTTTTTCTCTATCTGTTCGATCGTTACGATCGGCATCCTGGTGGAGTGCGGCGCTGATAGATATCTCCAGATACTCCGAAGTTTGATTCGACAAACTTTTGGGTTTCGGCTTCTAGGTCTTTCACCCTCTGTTTTTCCAATCACCATAAGACGTTCCATAACGTTGGTACCTCTGCGGGCAATGTGGCCGAAGTATCTCACACGTTGCAGGCAGGTTGAGGATAGATATTGAGCATTCTGTAGTTTGTTTTTTTTTTGAGGATAGAGGCATTTTCCCGGCCGTCAATTCTTTGTCTGTTCGGAGATTTGGTCGTCAAAATCGTCGTTTTGAAGTTTCATCATCAGCCTATATTAGTCCACTGGTGGACATATTTGGGCCTCTCCAATCGCTCGTAATTTTCCTCGACCAACCAACCTTGTGAAGATCTTCGCTGCACCTAGCCTGAGGGCGCCCACATTGCGTTTACCCATTCGTGGTCTCCACTCATGAAAACGTCTACGTCAACGGTCATCGGTTCTACGGGTAATAAGGCGGGCCCATTGCCACTTCAGCTTGCTTATTCTCTATGTTGACAAATTTTGTTCGATCCCTTGTGGTATTCATTCCACATCCTTCAGTCTACTTACGTTTTATAACACACTATCCAAACCAAACCTTCATATCTTTTGATATTGTATCAACTCATATAACAAATTTTTATGTATTCTTTGTATTTTTAAACTTGAAAAGCATATATTTTATACTCTGACATTTTTATCTGATCTGACATCTGTCTGTCTATTTTATTTTCTAAGGCCATAGACGTAATATACCATGGACTAGGTAGACCTCCTTTAAGCTCGAATTACATTATAATTTTCATCATAAGGGCAGCGGCAGACTGCCCCCCTTTGTAAACCGTTTTTATTCGTTTGGTCTTTCTTTTTTTTTGAGATTTTGAATTCAAAATTTAGGAGAGATGTCAGAACGAAGGAAAAACGGGCGTCAGCCTTTTTTTAGTTTTGAATCTGGAATGAACTCGAAAAGTTGACTACTTAATACTACCAAGTGTATTCATTATGCCAAACATATTTAATGAATATTTAAAATTAATTTATTGATCAAAATCTAAATCTAGAGTAATTAAAAACGCCTTAAATGAAGTATTAGTTTTGTTTTACCTTTTACATGAATTGTAATTAATTTTTAAGTTTTCTCAAATAATAAAAACTCTATGCGGCGGGCTGACGTTGGAGTTAAAAATTAAAAAAGCACAGGAAAGTAAAAAGCACTAGTAAAAAATGTGACACTTTCCGCACAGTTTGGCTGCTTGGAAAACGCTCTTTTCGAGGACATGCATTGTAAATATAATTTATTGAGTGTGGAACTTAAATGTGAGCATTTTACTGGTTCATTAACCTCGTCGGTCACCGCTTCATATTAAAGGGCTCTTTTAATCGACGCACGTACGGCAAAATGATCGGTTTACGACGACAAAAATATTTATAACGAAAATTTGTTACATTTAATTATTTAAACATATTTTTGTGTGGCTATTACCTATACTAAGCAGTTAGACGTTTTCTAACTCAACCTAAGGACCTATAAGTACAGATTTTTTTTATATATTGAAATTATATTTCAATATTTAATTTTTGCATTGAAATAAACTCAAAATAAATCGTAGACTTTGTATTATTTAAAAAAAACATTATTAATCATCTTCGTCATCGTATTACTCATTCTGATTGTTACCTAAGTATGTTGGCATCGTGAGCATATTCATAATGGTATCATTAAATCCTTTCATTGGTTTTTTTTTCAATGATCGATGTTGTCTTATCAGGGGATGAGAGTTAATATATAGCCACAGGTGTGTATGGTGTGCAGGAGGGCTTGTTGTTTTTTGACTGCTGCATTCGTTTCAATCTTCTTGGTGACGACTCTAGGGCTAATTTCATCACTTTAGCAGCTTTGCGTTTTCCCGATACAGCTAAGCTGGATTCAGTTGCAAATTAAAGTTGTTCCGGAGAAAGACCTTTCACAAGAGTTTGCACAGATCTTTGTTTATAACGCAGCGATGAGACCCCAAAATCCTTCTTTGGTCGTCCTAAAACCGGTTTTTTACTAGGTGTCTGTTGGTCTCCTTGTATGTTCGGAATTTTTAACTCCTCATTTAACCAATCGTGATGACTTTTAATCAGTCGGCCATGGATGCGATAGCATTGTTTCCATTTTGCAAATGCCACAAACACTTTAATTTTCAATTTGACTGATTTTCAAAGTCTTCACCACATTTTACAATGTTTAATTTGTTCAAAATATACTTAAGTAAATGTTCAAAGCATTTAGGCATAGAAAATTTTAAAAAAACTTTTACTTTTTGAAACAAAATACAATTCTAGTCTTTTAATAGTCCGCATTTCCACGTTATCATTTCGACTACCTGAAACAAAAACAACAAATAAGAGATGTGCATATACGTGCAGCTAAAACCAGTTTCCTCGTAATAACAACAATCAGAGTTATTGATAACAAACAAATTTAAAGCGGAACTCGTTGGAACTTTTTAGAAAAGCTTCCACGAATTATTTATCTACAGCAAAACAAGATTATTTAAAGTCTATCGATATATTTAGATTATTTTCTATGTTTAAAGTGTTGAAAGAACTCAATAATAGGTTTAAAATAAAGTACTTACTACATGGTAATGGATCTATACTAAAAAACAAGATTTCACTTCAAAACAACTGCACATCGACACAACGTATTCCCACCGAGTTATTAGAATACTGGACTGGCGGCACGCCTAACAATAAGCGAAGAGTCGAACAATAGCGGCTTTTGAAAACGGGTCTCGCTCGCAAATAAAAATCTTTTGTTGATTTTTGACCATTGAAGGGTAGAGAACACCTTACGTATGTAATTAGCGTATTTCTAAGATTTTGTTTTAAATGCTTTTGTCGTCGTAAATCGATCGTTTTGCCGTACGTGCGGCGTATGAAGCCACAGCCTCCACACCCCTTGCTGCCTGTGGCTGCCCCTGTGCTACTGCCTACCTGACCGTTAGACTATTAGTTCAGCTGCCTTGACCATCTATCTGTGTGCCTGCCTATCCGACCTGCTGCCTACTCTACAACCTGCCTATCCGATTGCCTGCTTGTCCGTCGTGGTGCCTGCTCATCTGCCTACCTAGGGCATACCACGTCTTCAAGCCCGACCTGCTGCCTGGTTAGCTGCCCACGTCGTGCGAAGCGGGTCCATAGTTTTATACTCAATATCCTTTTTATTAATTTTAGTTTATAGTTATTTAATTTATTAACGTGGCTTACGTTTAGCTGGACTGAGCTTAACGTAACGTTACACCCTCATAACTGCCAAGAAGGTTGCCTGGAAGAGATCGCGGTATGCGATAAGGCCGCCCGTTGTATGTATTTAGTTTTAAGTTTCATTTTCTATGTTTTAACTTGGTGTACCTACAATAAAGCATATATAAATATAAATAAACTAATTTTGAAATTCAATTAAGTGTTAATAAATAAGATAGAGGAGCCATTTCAAAGTACAACTAGAAACATGAATCCATGGTAGCCGGGCACTTATCTGTTTTGTTAACTGTAATTGTTCGTTAATCACACGCGTGCATGAAATAAATGGAGATTATTTACAGCATCGTAAATTCGATTTGTGTACACATTTACGATCAGTTTAACATTTCACTACTACTGTTTGCTGAATTTACGGATTTAACAGTAAAAATTGTCGTAAAAATAGATAGGTGCCTGCTTTAGCACTAATGGTGGGTGCAGTAGGGTTAAATTACATCGTTTGAAAAAATATTTTTCGCAAATAAATGAATCGACTTCAAAAAGTTAAAAGTTTGAAAGTTATGTGTTCTGTTTATGAAGTCCGTTCATTTATTTGCGCAAAAGTTTTTAATTCCCTCTTGAGCAAGTTTCAAAGTAAGGGTACTTAAAGGATTGACAAAACACCCATAATAACTCAATTTACACATTCGTGCTGTTTGTCGCTAAAGAGTTCGGTTTTATGCTACAAATCTTGTAAACTGCCTAACCGATTTTGATGAAACTTGCACTTTATGAAGAATGATCCTGATCCGATAACTAGTATCGAAGAAATGCGTGGACAAAGATACGTACATACAAACATACATAGGTACATTATAAAGGATTCATGCGGACGACGCCGACGTCACGAGGTATCCACTTTATGTATACCAAAACCTCCAGAATTCCGAAAAATACTTCAAAATCAGTTCCGCCAAACGCGAGAAAATGGCGGACAAACAAAGATACATACAAACATACGGGTCAAACTGAGAGCCTATTTTTTTTTGAAGTCGGTTAATAATAACTAAATAGAGAGATCCTTAACTTCTTATAAAGATTCACTTTGACACATGCATTTATTCGAATCATTAAAAAAGACATAAAAAAGTTTTTTTTTTTTAGTTATTTTATTATTATTTCTGTACGATTATAATTCTTTTATTAGGTTATTTACAAAATTAAGATTTTAAATGTTAGCTGTATTAGTAGAAGCTGACTAAAGTGACTGAACCCCATGATACCATTCCAACCCTCTGACTACTAGCTTACCTTTTTTTTGTTTTTACAAAATAAGCTCATGCATACTGCGCTACCACGGGGAGATATTGCAGTTACGTGGGACTCCAACCCATTGAAACTCCACAGTGTCCTCCTGCCGCTTATGACGAAAACACGGGCACGCGTAAGCGAACGCGAACCCACCACGGCCGACCGTCACCGGACCCTCCTCTGAGCAGTATCCACATCACCGGCGCACCAGAACACATTGTAAGCCGTGATCATCCCAGGGACCAAGCCAGCACGTGGCGCCTGTCGACCCCGTGTATGGCATCCGACGGGTCAGGTCAGTGGCCCCACCGCTTACCACTTTTCGGCCGCAAGGGATAGGGAGAAAAGTCAACGCTATACCGACACTCCTCCTCCCTTGCGGCCTCCAACCCTCAGTCGCGATGCCTCCCATACGATATCGCGGCCCGCCTCAGTTGCGATGTCACCCAAGCGGCACTGCAAGCTACTTATTGGCCGCTACGTCGTCGGCTTATCGGCAAAAGCTTATCGGTTCCTCCTCGGGATCCTCTTCGCTTCGGCTTGGGTGACCAAGCCACGGCTACTGACCCCACCCAGCTTCGACAATGCGAGGAATCTCCGAATGGGACTACTATCTTGAGGTTACACTAGTCGAAAATTCTTCCATACAAACGTAGTCTAGGGATTATTCCACTGTTTGACTATGTACATTCAAAATAAAAAAGTGATATCAATTTGTCTCATCATTATCTAGCCCTGTATGGAAGCAAAACAGTAAAAAAAGAAAATATTTGAAAGTTATGAGCGTCGAAAGGTTCGCACATGTTGTCGATTGATATAAAATGCATTTTAACCCCGCGCACAAAATAGTTCGTGCCGCAGACTAGTGTACTCTTAACTAAGTCAAGCGCCTGATCAGTACATCTGGGTACTTACTACTCTGTTATTCAAAGTTCAGTCACATAAGTACACAAGCGAAATCCAAAGCAAGTTCCTTGTGAAATAACAATTATAATTAAAAAAAGCCTTTTTTACAAGCTAGTAACTTGCTTGCCTGAGTGTCTCACTCTCAACTACAAACCCATTTTTTCATAATTGTTGGAAACGTCAAAGTCCGCACTCGAGATCTGCCAGCGAGCAATGGAACGAAGTATTCTCGGAGTCAAAATTACAGACCTCATTCGAAACAGTATACTTCGTTCCAAAATACAAATTGCAGGCGTAGGCAAAACAGCCGCCAAAATACAAGGGGAATTGGGCAGGCCACATCTACCGCATGTCGCAACAGAATTTGGCAAAAGTAGCCACTCTCAGAATATTAACATGTACTCTGTGGTAGCCACTGACTGGATTCCGAATAACTGGAACCGGCGACGGTAGGCCCAGAAAGAGATGGCGTGAGTCGTGACGAATTGGACGCGTCTCTAAAGGATTGGCCAGATGCAGCAAGAGACAGGAAAAAATAAGTATGGGAGGCCTTTGCCTTACAGTCAGACGTAACAGGTTCATAATAATATGTGCGTAACAACATAACATTTGTATTACACTTTAGGAGGAAAACGCTTTAGGATTTTGCGTGATTAAAATCTTAAAATTGAAATTGCGTACATATCAATGCTGGGAACTGTACCTACCCAACGAACTCTCGGTACTCTACTATGAGTATCTCATAGTAGTGACGAGCTACTCCATAAACCGAGTACTGTTAGTCACCGATATATTACGTGTTATAACTGCACCTTAGAGACGAGCGTGCGCAGATTTTATCGATACGCGAGGTTAAGTTTTACAGTGATCTTATTTATATTTTATTGTTTTTAGTTTCAATCAGCGATAACATCCATAGCACTAACCTACTTGTTATTTTAATCATTAAACCATGAAAGCTAATGACCAACATCGTGTACTAGCAATTTAGATATTGATGTCTGATTGAAAAATAAATGCTAGTAATCTGTAATATCCATTAAAATACATATTTAAATCGTCACTGTGTACGAGTGATCTTCAAAGAACCTACTCTGAGCCAGTCTCAGGAGCTGCTTTATAAACCAAGTTCGGTTAGTCACTGATACATAACAGTCACGTGTTATAACTGCAGCCCAGCGATGCGTAGACGCATGACAGTACGAGTTTATCGACACGCGTTAGATTTTATTAGTGTTTTATTTTTATGTTATTTTAATGGGTTCAGTCAGTTCAGTTAGTCATTGTTTTTGAACACGTGTAGAAGCTAGGAGCTTAGGCAGGGAAACAGCAATATCGTTGCCATCTTTGCAACAAAATAATTAAATTAATTTAGTTATTTTGGTTACGGTTTCCACAGTTTTATCCTCAAGGCCTATGCATACCGGGACGGAATGGCAGAGGATTTTGCCTCCGGTCAGAGCACACTAGCCATATACATCGGCGTGCCACGTCACGCTGAAGTATGCCTCAGCAGCATCGGCTGTCTGATACACATTTCATTTATAAGTTGTGTTTGAACGAGTGTTGTTTGAACAAATGTGGTGTGCATGCACTCCCGCTTGCACTGTCTCACCCCGCAGCATGTCACAGCGTCCTTTGGCGTGCCGTTGAATACCGCGGTGCGCTGCGGCATCCCGCCGCGTGATCCCTTAGCGCGCTCTCCAATACCGTGTCAAGAAATCTCTTTCGTTGCCACGGAATCAATTTAAAATATTGGAATTTATGTCGTATTCCTTCTAGATAAGTTTGAATGTCGTTTGGTAAAAAAATAATCCTCTGCCATTCCGTCCCAGTGTGCGTAGCTGTAAAAATAGAACGGTATGTATTATGTACAATATGAACTTGTTGCTCATGAGTATAAACTTTAACTTAAATTTACCAAATTGATATAGTGAAAGTACTATCTAATAATGACACACGAATATGCAAACATTCTGTATGCTTGGAATCCCAACAAAACACTATACTTTAATGAAATAAACTCCCTATCCGCTATCGATATTACATCGCCACATCACTACCTCAAGGACATCAACATAGATTCATGCATCTGTTTACTCCATCTTTAGTCTAAAGATATATCAGAGCTGGTTTACTTGTAGACCCGACACTTGTGTGGCCATAAATTGTACCACAATTGTAAACACGGAAGATGTGATGCGTCACACTATTGTTTTAATAATATATTTGCATCCCTGAATCATGCGAGTAGGTAGTATTGGTAACCTGCCAAGGGACAGTCCAGCTAAGTGCATGTTATTTTTAAGGCGAAGATAAACTACTTTAACTGATGTTAATGGCAAAGCCATTTAATCAAATAAAAAAAAACTTATTCTAATATGAACATCACGTCGCGTCGTAACGGTTAGTCGTAATTTTATAATTAATAGTGTAATTAATTTGTAAAGTTATGTCTATGCCACCTCCACACGCTCGCTGTTTGCCACAAATAGTGGCAAACAGCGAGCATAAATTCGCACCCTGCTGGAAATTGGTAGGATTGTCCTCATCTAAAAAGTCCTCATCGATCCGACACCTGGAAAAAAAATTACTCGGGGTCAAAGGTTACAAAAACGGGTACTTCGCGATTTTCAGCAAAACGGTAAGTTTTATCATAAAATTAGCCCAGACAAAAACTGTAGATCAGATAATTATCTATAAAAAATGCTTAATTGCTTTTTTCCTAAGAGTCACGTTTTTTGAGATATGTAACGATTAAAAAAATTTAAAGAGTTGTAATGTCTAAATTGACCGGACTATAAGGAAAGTATAATAAGTAAAAACTACTAAAAGGGTCGCGCGGGTGTTTTTTTTTTTAGTGTCCTCTTGTTGTTTAACCTAAGGTTGGCTACTGCTTAATTAGGTTTTCCTGTGGACACTAAACTAAAGCCTTCAGCCCTTCCAGTTTTGTTCCTTCATGATCGTTGGAAGCAAATTGTGGCAAGAGTGGCATTTTTCATCTCGTGACTTTGTGAAGCCCAAAGAGCACCTGGCTCTCGGTCATAAATTGCAGTGGCTTATTTGGAAAGTATTGAACCGATTTCGTACCCAAGAAGGCCGTTGCAAATATAATTTGGTGAAGTGGGGCATTACTATCATACACTCAGTGCGAGTGTGGTGCTCATGTTCAGACTGTGTCCCAATTGCTGGTGTGCCCTAAATCTACGTTTACCTGCATCCTAAACGACCTGGACGCCACCGAGCGATGCACGCTGCAATAGCTTTGGCCATCTACTGGGCTCAAACAGTATTATTTAAATGTACCGCGTTTGATAGAAGAAACCATTCTTCTAACAACCGCGGTACATTTAAATAATACGCTGGGGTGTGTCATCGTCTTAAATGGCTAAGTAACGGTGGTGGTTGCTTGTTTTCGTTGTTAGTCATTGCCTAATTCTTGATGTGAATTATGTATTTTATTATTTGCATGTGTCAGTCTTCTGTCATTGTTGTGAGTGATGGGAATTACATGTGTTTGGTAAAATGAAAATTGTCTGCAAAGTGTGAGCGTTGGCAGACTGTTAAATCGTAATCATCATCATCATCAACCTTTTTAATGTTCCCACTGCTGGGACACAGGCTTCAGACACAGAAGGAATGGTCCGTAATCCACCACGCGGGCCTAATACGGGTTGGTGGATTTCACATGTATTTGATTTTTTTGTTTCTAGGTCATGCCGGTTTCCTCACGATGTGTTCCTTCACCGTTTTGAGAGCAGTGGTGGTGAAATAATTTACACAAAGTTAAGCGCCTGCCTGGGTTTGAACCCACGACCTACAAATTAAAATTCGCGGCCAATACCACTAAGCCACCACTGCACTAACTGCTAAATATTGGCAATTAAATTTTCTCAGACGTTGCAATGTGTGATCAAAGGTCAACAAACAACACATAAAAAAATGCTAAACCAAATTTAAAAGAACCAAATTTTAAAGTATTGGTTTTGAACTTGAAATAATAATTATTTTTTAGTAAGTACGTACCTCATCGTTCTGATCCCACTCATACAGCGTACAGCTAAGAAATGGAATTGCTTGCTCTCTTTCTTGGTCTGTGTTTCCTGATAGCCATAACCTGGATCTTTAACTCATCGTCGGTTACATCATGGCTTACCATAAGGTCAGATAATGGTCAAACGCAATCTCATGGAAAAAAAACTGTTGTCCATTCCTTCTATATTACCCTTTACGACAAAGAGTACGATCAGAACAAGGTGGTCTTTGTCTACGCCGAGTTGAGTAGTGGACATGTCACCGAGTCATGCTTTAAATTGCTCACTTATTTTAATGACTTCAATTAAAAACGAAACATTGAACGTTGCAATTTTCATATTTACACCTTCACGGTTATTTTATGTCTCACAGAAAATATATAGGTTATTAACTTTATAATCCGCAGCATACGATTCACTTATTGGATTGCGATGATAAAGTAATAATGCAGAAAATCTAGATATAGTCTCATTAAAAAGAGCATAGTTTATTGTGTTACATTGTAGAGTAATATGAGCCTCAAGGCTGCGTACACGCGGCACATATAACTTATTCGCGTGTCTCCGCTCGCATTTTATCTGATGCAGCTCGTTTACCCGACATATCATTCCGATATTGGATATAAGGTAACAAATTTATACATCCATGTTGGCGAGAAAACCTCACAGGGAAATAACCCCTATTTTTATAGGTATTAAGTAAAAAATTTGCTGTCTTGTTATGTAGTATACGCAAAATATGCAGATACGCAAAATAGAGGAACGCGGTCATCGTTGACACGGTGCGTATCTTCCGACAAATCTCTCGGATGCCGACGACGTATTTTTCGCAATTTGCATTTAACGTATCTAGGATATCGGCTGGCTATGAGATATCTAGTTTCTGGGACCTGTTGTGGATTTATTGGACTCATCGACTTTGTAGGAGCTGGTATTAATTTTAGCTACAGCAGAGATAGCCATTTTGAAACAATAACAAGTGCACCTTGATTTTCTTGGCATTGCCCTGATTAAAATAGTTTTCGAGCTCTGAGTTTTTTCTGAAAGAGCTATGGCTAACGTGGTTTTTCCCATTTATTTGTGTCCCAACGTTTAGGTTACCTAAAAAAAATTTAATGGTTTGTTTTTAGGGTTCCGTACCCAAAGGGTGAAAACGGGACCCTATTACTAAGACTCCGCGATCCGTCTGTCTGTCTGTCTGTCCGTCTGTCACCAGGCTGTATCTCATGAACCGTGATAGCTATCACGGCTAGACGGCCGAAATTTTCACAGATGATGTTTCTGTTGCCGCTATAACAACAAATACTAAAAACAAAATAAAATACATATTTAAGTGGGGCTCCCATACAACAAACGTGTTTTTTTTGACGTTTTTTTGCGATAATGGTACGGAACCCTTCGTGTGCGAGTCTGACTCGCACTTGGCCGGTTTTCATATAGGTTCAAATCGAACTCATAATCTTCCTGCCCCTGTCCCATGTTACTTGGGGTCGGTCGGCGCAACACGTTTTCTTCTTCCATACCGTCCTGTCTCGAGTAACTGACTGCCTTTTGTTTCATATCACTTCTCACACAGTCCATCCATCTTTTCTTTGGCCTTCCCCGCCCTCTCCATTCATCCACATTTAAGTGATAACTCTTTTAGTAACATGCGTTTCATCCCTCCTAATCACATGACCATACCAGGACAAACGGTTTCCTTTCAACTTTTCTGTCAGTGGTGGCACTTTCAAACTTCTTCTAATATACTCATTACGCACTTTATCCATTCTCGTCACTCCGCACATCCATCTCAACATTCTCATCTCTGCTACATGTAAACTTTTCATCCATCTTTTTCACAGTCCAACAATTCAAACTATGTATATGTATACTATGTGTATATAATTGTCGCTTAGAAACGTTGTAGACCATTTAAAAATCAAGTTTCCACAGTACAATACACCATCATTCGGTGTGTAATCTTTCTAAATAGCTACCACTATTTAGTTTATCTTAAGGCGCTATATACGCCCCAATGTTAACGCAGTTAACGTTAACGCCCGCTCGATGCCAAAATATCAAAATTGAACCTCCTTTTGAACAGTTTTGTTTGCTAAATATTATTTGATTTACATATGCTATGTTAGTTATGAAGAAATTCCAGCCATCAATTTTGCTGTGTAAAAATATTTTTAACCACCCAAGTCGATTTGGAGGAGTTGCCAAAAGTTGCGAAAAAATATCGTGTTGTTAATTATTTTTTAAGGCAAAACTATTAGTTACACAAAAAAACCTTGTGTTCAAAATTATGTAGATGAATCAATAATAAATATATATTTTTTTCAAACCTTTTAACCTAGCCGTTACTAAGGAGTATGCTTTAGAAAGTTACCGTTTTACGGCACTAAAGCGTATGTAGGCCCTTAAACCTTAGTTAATATTTCTTCCTACATGAGCAATTGTGATCTCCAAACAGGTTCTCTAGTTACATATGGCTTTGTAAACCTTTAAAGAACTGGCGCTGATACTTAGGATTTTGTCCCCGACATAAAAGAAAAATAACGAGAGGATATGAACATTTCTCAAATACGTGAGCTCTTAGATTTATTTGGGCGTTAATTTTTATTGCATTATATGCTACAGTGGAAATATTGCTCGTTCATTCGCTCGTTGCGATATATTATAGCATAGCTTAGAGGCAGCTGCAATAATGTATGGAGTTTATGATCACAATAGCTATTTAGACATGGAGGAGGGAATAAATGCTTGAATGGAATGCATGCTTGTAAGGTAAGATTTGAAAATCGAATTAAAAAGTTGCAGAATTTGTCATTTCCAAAGTCCGTTCATCGCGCCGTTAACCAACGGGTTTTGAAGCATCCGTTTTGGAGCAGTCTAGATTTGTCAAGTCGAGGACATCTGTCTAGATAAGTCAGTGAAACTGTTTTCTGCAACACTCCTTTTGGGGAGAGATCGATATAGGCTGTTGAAAGATAGAGCGTCACGAATAAATTATTTTTATCTTGATTGTTGATCCATACAGTGTCAGAATGATGGCTGGCTGACTAACTGATATATTAAGTTTGTGTGCACTGGAAAGTGGGCGATTTATATCTTAATTTTTTTTAATTCTTTCCATTATTAAGTAAAATATTATAATTTTACACTTTTGACAATTCAAAAGTGCCTGTAACTGGCCTACTTGAAATAAAGTGCTTTGACTTTGACTTTAATACCTTATGAAGCTACGGCACCGAGCAGACTACTGCAAAGAAAACTATATTGAACTTTTTGAAAACCATATCTCTTAACTTCCAACTAATTGTGGACTGGCAATTTTATGTAATATAGTTCTAATCTGTTTTATTTAATTGTCACATTTTTCATTAACAACTGATTGTCCTTCTGTGACATTTAGCAAATAAACAAAAACCAAACAAGTCACGGTAATAATAAGTTTACAATGCATGCCCTCGAAAAGAGCGTTTTCCAAGCAGCCAAACTGTGCGGAAAGTGTCACTTTTTTTTACTCGTGCTTTTTATTTTCCTGTACTTTTTTAATTTTTAACTCCAACGTCAGCCCGCCGCATAGAGTTTTTATTATTTTAGAAAAGTTTAAAAAAATTGTTAAGTACAGATTATCATTCATATAAAAGGTAAAACAAAACTTATACTTCATTTAAGGCGTTTTTAATTACTCTAGATTTAGATTTTGATCAATAAATTAATTTTAAATATTCATTAAATATGTTTGGCAGAATGAATATTTTGCTCGTGCTTTTTTGCGTTATGACATGGCAGCTATTTGCACATGCGCAGTAAAAGTTAATCTGTGGATATGCTGACCGCCCTTGAATAAACGCCATTTTATTAATTTCTTGCTTGGTTCAGATTTTTTTTTTATTTCCTCGCACAATGCATAGTAAAATATTTCATGATACACGTGCGTAAGATGATTTTCGACTTGTGTCGATTTATCCACTCATCGGAAATCACCTACCTTTCGCACTTGTAGTATAAATAACTATTGTCAAACTTATTTTTACCGTGAATTTAGATTTGAAAATGGTACTCCATTCATTCGCTATTCTTTGGCACAAATACCACAATGAGGTTGCTTACCGATCGCCTTAGGACGATAATTAATATAGAAGACATAGGAAATGGATTACGACTGTTTTCCTCCGTTGCAGACCATGATGGATGATCTGTAGCTGATTGTAAATTAATGTTTCCCTTTCACAAATCTAGTTACGGATTTAATCACTAGCTATATAGCTTGGCGCCAGACGAAGTCGGTGGTGCTGACTTTTAGTACACTTTTAGATGTGTAACTGTCATGTTGTATGAAATGAAAACTCGTGACTTCGTGATTCGCAATAGGCTGGCAATTAAAGTTTAGCCCCTTGAGCTGTATTTACTTTATGATGAAGTTTACTGTGACAGACATGTTAGTGTCTATTGCATTCAATTAAACTTATTATATTCTTTGTGTAAAATGACTAGCTGATGGTATGTGTTTGTTTTTTTTTTTAAACTTTGGCCCACACTAGGAATTTCTCCTGTATCTTGGGTGCGTTTACAAACATATAAACTCACATACACAAACACCCAGAGCCGGAACAACCATCCGTAGGTGATACAAATATTTGTTCCGTGCGGGAATCGAACCCGCGACACGCAGCGCAGCAGTCAATCGCTCAACCACTGCGCTAACCGTGCGCAATGTATGAAATGAGGCTATAGAGAATTTGTATTTATATATAGTAGTATAAAATATACTTTTCAAGACCTTCATTTTAAATACTTTTAAATGAAACTAATTTTAAAAGTGTCACAAATTAATCCAATTAAAATTTATAAAATAAGTCATTAATTCTAATCCAGTTAAAATTGAAGTATTTTCAATATAATAAAATGTTACACTGTTAATCAATTAAAAGTGTCCCATTCGACATTAATCTCTTTCTATTCCTGTCATGGAAGTAGTACTTACTATATCCATATCATGATATGGGTAGTAATTACTATTTCCATGATATCCATTAAATACATAAAATGTGGCATAGCTTCTATCATTTTAGTTTCTATCATTTTGCTGAATTGTTTGACTAGAAGTCAAACAATTCTGCAAAATGATAGAAACTAACATATTGCTTGCTCATTTCATGCAACTTCGTATTCAACTAGATAATTTCAACTTGTATGTGTTAAATAAATAAAATTTCCCCTTAAATATAACATTTGTTTCTCTGCAATAAAGAAAACTTGAAATTCCCCATTTTGTACGTGGCTAAAACGCTATCCGCGAAAAGCTAAAAAAAGAAAGTAACCTCATTGTTTTAGTCTATGGCCGATCGCCATTGTTAGATGCGCGCGCATAGGAAAACTGATTAATTTACCCCGCCATTGTAAAAAAAATTTCACAACTCGTTTTTACTGTTGAAAATATTTTTTTTGTATTATTTTCTTCACAAGTGTGTTGAAAAACGTCGTATGATAAACGTGTGTATTGATGATTACCGTCCTCGGCTCTCTTAAGACCCTCACCTACGGCTCGGGTCTCAATGGCGCCTCAGCGGTAATCACCAACATTGCACACTTGTACCATAATGTACTATTATTGTACACCAAGAACGTTAGTCATCTCTTTTACAAAAAAAAAACGTAATTCTTTGGGTATAATGGCGGTCTATCGCTACCAGACAATCTTTGGGTGTACTGATGAGAACTTAAAATAAAAAAATATGCACGAGCAAAACTCGGCTGCTCTTTTTTGAAACCCAATAAGTGCAATGGAGCACATTTTACAGGAAAGCAAAAAACACATTTTGGTTTGCCCTGCTAAAATACTAGAAGATTATTAATCTGTACTAATATTATAAAGCTGAAGAGTTTGTTTGCTTGTTTGAACGCGCTAATCTCAAGAACTACTGGTTAGAATTGAAAAAATATTTTTGTGTTGGATAGTCAATTTATCGAGGAAGGTTATAGGATATATAACATCACGCTACGACCAATAGGAGCAGAGCATAAATGAAAAATATTGCAAAAACTGGTAAAATTATTCCTTTTTGAGAGCTTCCGTTGCGTGCGCTGCGTAAGCGGTTAAAGTTACGCAACATTCATGTATTTAGGGTAGATAGGTAGCCAGTTGACGGGAGCAAAGCCGCGTGGGACAGCTAGTTAAAGTATATTTTTAGGAAAAAATATTTTAATTTATTTTAATATTGCATGTTTTATGCCCCATACTAATTAAAAATAATATACTTGTCTAATTATCTCGTAAAAACCAAAATCAAAACATAGTATGGGTACTTACTAGGTTAAAATAATTAATGGTTATCGAGTATCGGCCAACCGCAAGATATTCTGTTTTATTTATACTTAGGTAGTTTATTTAAATAAAAAAAGGTAATTAAAAAAATCACTTTTTAGTTAATATATTTTTTTTCGAATTAGGTACATTTAAACATGTTCACCTCTTAAAACTCTTTATTTTGATACCCCACACGATGGGTATGAAAAGAAAAAAAAATGGGCCCTCACAATATGGCGCCCGAAAGCCGACATTTTTCTATTTTCCAATTGAATGTAGCCAGTGACACTCGCAAGGTTAAGACGAGTCGATTGACGTAAGAATCATCAAAATCGGCCAACGCGAGCAGTTGCGTGAACAAACATCCTTCCTGACAAATTTTATAGTTTATAATATAAGGATTGAAATAAGCTTTCGGCACGAAATCTAGCTTGGCACTACTGCATAACCTCATAGATTCCTTTATATAACTATCTCTTTCAGCATTCTCAATAAATTATAAGTCTGCACTATAAATAACCAAGACCACACACCAAATATTCCAGTTCCGCTGATAAAGAACTCTTGCGCAATTGCCTTGATACAAACTATCTCAAGACTTAACGCAATTTATGGAATTCAAACCAGCTTTTTCTTCTGGACGTATGCATGTGCTCTTAATATGTATGTCCATGCATATTACATAGGTACGTACATACCTGCACGAGTCTTGCTAATATAAGGAACTGCCTTTAATCCCAGCTCCGTAATATGACTTGGGTGATTGCTTTTTGGATAAAATTGCTTTTGATTATGTTGCGGACATATTTTATAGGGTTATAAAATTATATGTTTTATGCTATGCTACGAAATGGGACTACGGGTGATCATTCTACATTCAAATTAAATTAATTGTTTATAATGGTCCTTCAGATGCAATCAGTTTAAGAGTAGGCCCTGCTGTAATAGCATTTGCCTAGCCGCACAGCAAATACAGGGTGTTTGGAAGGGAGCTGTACATACGCCTAGGGTAGAAACTAGGGATAGTCTGCTACCTACCCCCGCCCATTATATTGACCTTGGCCTCAAGGTTTTTTTTTAATTTATTATTATTTTTTATTTGACTTTTTTATGATTTTTTGACTAAAACTACCTGTAGCTCAAAATCTATCCATGGGACCGGTCGGCTAATGGTCTTGTTTTAATCGTTAGAGTCTTAGGGTCCTGCAAAAAATTATTTTACACCAGAAAATTGTGGAGAAGAAAAGTTATGGGGCCTGAAGTACCGTAGTAAGGTAAAGAAATAATTTTAAGGGCAACTTTCTATGGGGTTTAAAAAAAAACTAACAGGGTTGGAGTTCTTCTGATTTTTTTAAAACATCCTCAGTCCATGCCCTTTCTAACGATATGCTAAAAGTGTAATTATCACTTTTAGTTTTAAAGTTATTAATTAATTTCCGCAACTAGGGCACTTCAAGCAAAAATTTCAACTAATGAAAATTAAATGTGTTCGATCGTAAAAGGATGGCAAATGAAACAAAAAATTTGGTAATGACTAATGTCATTAAATTACAAATTTTAATTAATTACTAATTTTAATTAATTACAAATTTTGTTCAAATTGATGACCATTGACCTGTAAACATGCTCGGCACCTCTTCCTCATCTCCACGGTCACCGTTCTAAGCAGCAGTTCCTCGCGCATTGTATCGAATGCGGCGTGGATCCTGTTAATTAGAACCTCCCTTGTTGGTACTTCTTCTGCGTACACCAACTCTTTCGCCCTTCCCCAGACGTAGAAGTCGAGTGGGGTAAGGTCAGGCGACCTTGGGGGCCAGGGAATTGGCCCACCCCGACCAATCCAAGAATTAGGAAAGCAGTTGTCCAGAAGCTCCCTCACTGCTAGGCTCCAATGAGCAGGACAGCCGTCGTGCTGGAAGACTATGGGCCGATCTTCGTCAAACACTTCTTCCGCTAAATCAGGCAAATCGTTTTCGAGGAAATCTAAGTAGTTTTGCCCGTTTAGGTTGTCTGGCAAAAAGTGCGGCCCTATCAACCGATTACCGATGACGCCTGCCCATACGTTCACGGAGAACCTTCGTTGAAAACCTCTGTGCCTCTTGACTCTCGGGTTTTGATCTCTGGGTGCCCAGTGATGGAGATTGTGGTAATTTACAATTCCTTCCTTGTCAAACTTGGACTCGTCAGTCCAGAGAATACTCCGTAAAAAATTAATATCTTCCACGTCCGTATGGAGCAAGTGGCGGCAAAACTCCACCCTTCTTGCATAGTCGTTATCCTCTAAGCCTAAAACAATAAAAATATCAACGTTAGCGGTTTCCTTATGAATTAGTAGCTATGTAACATTGATTGCTATCTCTGTCTTTCCATTTCTCTCTCTCTCACACACATGCTCATGTTAATTTAAAAATTGCCTATGAAATTCACATGCTAGTTCATTACATAAGAGCTAAAAACAAAAACTTTATGTAAAAAATTACCTTGAACAGGGGTGTAGTGGAAAGGATGACGTCCATTTTCGCGAAGAACCGACCAGACTTTCCACACGCTTAAACCAAGCGTCCGGGCTACGGTTCTTACGCTTCTGGTCTGATCTTCCTCAAATTCAGCCAATATGCGTTCTTCCGCAGCCAAATTTGGTTGAAATCTGTTCACGGCTGGTTCCCGGAAATTTAAATTTCCGGTTTCTCGCAGACGCCGATAAGTTGAGCCAAACGTTTGGTGGTTAGGCACTCGCCGGTTAGGATACCGTTCTTGATAAATCCTCCGTGCCTCGCGCCCATTGCAATCAGCCATTCCATACACCACCAGCATGTCGGTGTACTCTTCACTGGTAAATCCAGCCATTTTGCCAACAACAAGGTAACAAATAACAAAACTTAACAAAAACGAAGTAATAACAAACTCAACAAAATTAACGAAAACAGTGGAGCGTCGTAACGGCAAGTACGTAAGTTAGCTAAGATGGGTAAATCTCGACTGACTAACAAAGACCCCAACGAGTTACCTGCCCGGCCCCGTCGACCCAAGAGCGAAAGAGACATGACATGACATGTTTTGTCTCTTACATGTTGCTCTCGTGTAAGAGTGAGACAACAAATTTGCCAACTGTAGGCCAAACTGGTTTAAATTCTGGAAATTACATTTGTCTTACAAATGTCGACTCGTGGTGGTAAAAGTGCCCTAGTTGCGGAAATTAATTAATAACTTTAAAACTAAAAGTGATAAATACACTTTTAGCATATCGTTAGAAAGGGCATGGACTGAGGATGTTTTAAAAAAATCAGAAGAACTCCAACCCTGTTAGTTTTTTTTAAACCCCATAGAAAGTTGCCCTTAAAATTATTTCTTTACCTTACTATGGTACTTCAGGCCCCATAACTTTTCTTCTCCACAATTTTCTGGTGTAAAATAATTTTTTGCAGGACCCTAAGACTCTAACGATTAAAACAAGACCATTAGCCGACCGGTCCCATGGATAGATTTTGAGCTACAGGTAGTTTTAGTCAAAAAATCACAAAAAAGTCAAATAAAAAATAAAAATAAATTAAAAAAAAACCTTGAGGCCAAGGTCAATATAATGGGCGGGGGTAGGTAGCAGACTATCCCTAGTTTCTACCCTAGGCGTATGTACAGCTCCCTTCCAAACACCCTGTATAACGGAAAACACCGCGATCGTTAGATAAATTGGTTTGTCTATTCGTCACTAGATGGCGTTTTCCAATTTCGATTGATTTCTGAATCTCGATGTTAAGATTTTCTGCCGCTACTATATGTGTCTACACACTAGATTAAGTATTTTCTATTACTTTTACTTGTATCATATGGTGTAATCACTAAATCAACGAATAAATCAGACTTGGGACCAAAAGTGTCGGTATCAGTGATCTGGATTCCACTCCCAACTCTGAAACCTTTTTTTTTCATTCAAAATTCAATCAAACCCCAGTTCTTACTCTCATGAGTTAGAGGGTTCTTCAGCATTTCTGTCTCTAAATAACTTTAATCAAAACACAATAATCATTTGTGTTTCGATCTATTATGTTTTCAGGTAAAGATATATTGCTCTACACGTACCCTTTTCGTACGTCGTTAAGTATTTCTCCTCCTATTTATATTTCAATTAGCACCAAAAATCTAATTCAAAATGTATTAGTGCATATATGCATATTGTAATAACATTAAGTGCTATTAATGACCAATAATAAACTTAAACCTCGTACAGGTGTCTTTTAAAAAACCTAACGTCATCACGACGATGCAGTTTCAGCCTCCCGCCAATTTCCATCAGCCATAGTTTGATAGATACTAATAACTCGCTTCCTTTGCCCTTTGAAGTCCGGCTTCGGTGGCTGCCAGTCTGTTTTAAGTTAGTTTGTGATAATTTGATCAGAGACCGGGTCCTCGCATACGTTGTCACGAGCCTTTGAAGTCGAACATGAATATGAAAGATACTCCGTTACCATCTAACCACGTTAGTTCGAATATTTATTACAGTTAATATGAACCAAGCCACATGTTTATTAGTAGAAGCACCCACCGCCAAAACCTGCAGGTTATTTAATAAAACTTTGTTTTCATGAATGAAACTTGATAGGAGAATAGGGAACCCTGCAGTAATCTATTTTAAATTGCGACTAACTGAGAGCTGGCTGATGTTTGCACCCAGATACAGGACAAATCTGTAGTATTGGGCCAAGTTAAAAAAAACATATTGCTAGATATTGCCAGGCAACACTGCAGGGATCTATTATACTATCAAGTATCATCATCATCATCAGCCTATTAATGTTCCCACTGCTGGGACACAGACCTCCTCTCTGTGAGAGGGAATGGGCCGTTATCCACCACGCGGGCCCAGTGCGGGTTGGTGGATGTCACATGTCTTCAAATTTTGGATTCTAGGACATGGCGGTTTCCTCCCGATGTTTTCCTTCACCGTTTTGAGAGCAGTGGTGATGAAATAATTTACACAAAGTAAAGCGCCTGCCTGGGCTCGAACCCACGACCTACAACTTGTAAGTCGCGGCCGATACCACTGGGCCACCACTGCTCTTATCAAGTATCTTTCATGACAATTAAGCTTTAAAAAAAAATGTACCCGCAGATTTTATCGGTGGGATCTTAGGCTTTAAATAGTTTTTAAACTTTCAATTTGGTTAGTAAATCGTCGAATGAATCTTCCGGTGAGAGAATATGAATAAAATGGATAGTTGACGAGTTAAATATTAATGAGAAGTGATTTAACGCCATCTTGCCTCCATTATGTGATCTCCCGTTACATGCACGTGTAAGATATAAACTCGTGGAAAATGAATAAAATATTCATCGAAGGTAAGATACCTATTTCAAGTATTGTTTCTAAATGCTAATGAGTAATACTGACTGATTGACAGATTGCAAAGCAGGTGGTGTAAAAGAGCAAATTTATTTATTTATTTACTTATAAGACTAAATTATATTCAATAGAAAATTAGAAGGGAATACAGAAATGCAGTTTGCCTTTAAGAATTATTGATATAAAACTAATAATTATAATATCAGTTACGTTAGCGACTCTGTAATTAAACCGATCGACCTTACCTCGTTCACTCATACTTCATTAATATAACATAGGACACTTCTCCGATACGATCAACATACAGACTGACATCTGTATTCCTAACGCACTAACAACAGTTATTGTTATTCGAAATCTGAATAAACAAAACAGTCCTTTGCATTTGAATATAGCTTCCTCGACTTATCATTCATGCTGCATGCGCAGAATCAACTCCACAATCGCACATCGGATAATCGTCAGCATCGATACAAAGACAAGATATCTCGATCTCGATCGCTCCATTCCGATGCATCGATACGCATTGCAGTTGACGTTGACAAATTGCATCTTAAAGGACTTTATGGTCGACAAATTGAGGCTACTCGTATTTATTGCGATGAATCCCGCAGAAGGCGAATTCTCAGGAGAAGCTTATCGTTTTGTTTTAATCGATCTGATATCGATCTCGGCTTGACCCTTTCGTTTGTGTTGCCGATTCTGGTCGGGTTTATGGGACGATAAAACGTGTGTCGTAAACCGTCGAGTGTGAAGAGATTAATGAAGCAGTTAATTTAACTGATTGGGCATTGCTTTTGATTGTTTTCATTGATATTTATTAAGGAATTGATGGCGAAGGGTAGTCAGGTAACTGAGGTAACGAGCTGTCGATGGTAGAATTATTTATTGGAGATGGTGTTGACTTGAATGGATTTATTGAGGAGTTCCTTTTATGCTTGATCTCAAATCGGAAATCTGTTTGCATTAATTAAAATAATTGATTTAGATAATTTATTGATTTTCAAATCCAAGTTTATGATTTGTTTATTTATTTATTATCACGTTTAACAATGATACTACTCGTCATACTTCTCCGAGTTCAACCCTCGTTCAGACATACTTCAGTAATGAATAATTTGTATTTCTAAAGAAATAAACCATGTTGCATTTCCCCTGTGTTACATTCAGGCAACGCCAAAAGTACCTTACAATATTTCAAGAAAAATTGGTCGGTTACGCATTATATCCAAACCGTGTACATGAAATTTCGGTTCCGAAGAAGCCGCAGTAATTCTTGTAGGGAAGCTTACGCACACATCCGAACTCTATCTGTCATAATTCAGAACATTTTGAACTCGGAACTCAAATCACGGACACGGATTACGGACACGGACAAAAGGAAGAAATAGAACAAGTAAAATTTGCTATGATTCCACAGACGGATACACAAACACACATGTACACACGTAAAACTTATGACAAATTATTTGATTTGAAAACAGAAGCCACTGGCCAGTGGAAAAAACAGCTACTTCGAACAGCAAAGATAAAAAAAAACAAATGCCTGCCTTCCCACACGATCCGAGCAAGTACAGTTGGGCTGGCAAGCTTCTTGCAGTGTCAACGATCTATACCGTTATATCTATAACGATGTTTTTGGCACTAGCGTGACTGTACTTACGTGTGTTTAGTTCTAGGGCTGCTAATCTTAGTTAGTTTTAGATATAAATTGTGCTTTTTTAGTATTTTTCTTGACGTGGCTGTCTCTATACCACTGCAATCCAGTGCTTGGGTAACTAGCTAGTTTTTTAAATGAAGCTACTGGGTATTTATAACCATGCCCTTTTGGTAAGACTGATTGTCTGAATATTCAGATTTTGACAACCAGTGAAGACTCTCAAAGAAAAAATGTTCGGTTGAATCAGCTAAGAATATAAAACGCTATGGAATTAAAAGCTTACTTACCATGACCAAATCATCGTGGATGATCTATTTAATACAGCTATAAGTAGGCTGAACATTCAAGGGTGATGATTGATGCCGACCATGACGCATTAAGGTTACACTAGTCAACGGTACGAACTATTTTGTGCGCGGGGTTAAACTGCATTTTATATCAACCGGCAACACGTGCGGAAGAGATTGATGCTGTGATGAGCAGTAGGAAGCTAATTCGCGTACGAATACACACTTTTGCAAATTTGTAGCGAAATGGATAATGATTTAGGATGAAACCGAGCGCGCGAAATTTTATAAACAGTCCTTTGGGAGTCTGGATATTATGAAAAAACGACTAAACGTATCTGTTCAAAATAAAATTATTTGCATTGTTGAACTACTAATCTATCCCTGTATGGTGGCCGTTTTGCAATTTTCCGTCTTCTTTTGGTATTTATTCGTGCCCAAAATGCGTTAAAATTTGTGTCGAAATGTGGAACTTTCGACGCTCATAACTTTCAAATATTTTTTTTTTTCACTTTTTTGTTTCCATAGATAATGTTGAGACAAATTGACATCACTTTTTATTTTGAACGTACATTGTCAAACAGTGGAATATTCCCTAGACTACGTTTGTATTGAAGAATTTTCGACTAGTGTAATACATTAAGGATGCGAAAAAAAAATTCTTAAATAATTTCGGCCTTTTTTGTTTTTTGTTTTATTTCCTGGGTGGATTCAAAAGCCACTACACATTCCAAACTACAGAGTTATAATTATCTACATAGTATATAGTGTACCTAGGTTATAATCTTAGACGTCTTGGCCGAAGCCGCAAGAAAACTTTATCCAAGTTTGAAAGTTTCAAATATCACGAAAGCTGTCACAGAAACCTTCAAAGTGCGAACCATACTTTACAAAACTTTACTAAGTCTCCAGTTACAATCCAGCATTTACACACTATCAGCTCATTTCAAATCAGTAACATAAACTGTGCCATCCCTGGCCAGTAAATAGGCTTCCATACATCGCGTTAGGCGGACCGTGCGGACTTCAGAGGTGCCGCTATCGCGATCAAAGCGACCGCTCGCTTTCGGCACCGGCGCACCGGCCGCCGTAAGCTGCGACTACACTGGGGCAGTAAGAAATGCCTGGAGGAGGCTGTGGGAAACAATGTTTGGTATCTGGGAGGTGATTGAATGATTTATCTTAATAGGGCCGTTAACAATACTATAGAGAAGACGCATGAAAAAAAATGCCATCAAAATTGCACTCTACCAGTCCGTTCACAATCATTGTATCTTCGACCTTAAACCTATCGTAATAAAGATTCCAAAGGTAAATTAACTACCAAAGGACTGTTTCTACTGTACTCTAGTTCACATCTCTACGAAGTATTCATTCAGTTCCTTATATAAGTATTTCCTCTGCACTAGTTCATCCTTGGACTGTATCAGAAATCCATTTTTAGGGTTCCGTAGCCAAATGCTAAAAAACGGAACCCTTATGGATTCGTCATGTCTGTCTGTCTGTCCGTCCGTATGTCACAGCCACTTAAACTGTAAGAACTATGCTGTTTAAACTTGGTAAGTAGATGTATTCTGTGAACCGCATTAAGATATTCACACAAAATAGAAAAAAAAACAAAAATATTTGAGGTTTCCCCATACTTAGAACTGAAACTCAAATTTTTTTTTCATCAACTCCATACGTGTGGGGTATCTATGGATAGGTCTTCAAAATGATATTGAGGTTTCAAATATATGTTTTTCTAAACTAAAAAATAGTTTGCGCGAGAGACACTTCCAAAGTTGGTAAAATGTGTGCCCCCCTGTAACTTTTAAAATAAGAGAATAATAAAACTTAAAAAAAATATGAGATGTAGATTACCACGTAAACTTCCACCGAAAATTGGTTTGAACGAGGTCTAGTAAGTAGTTTTTTATAATGTATGTAGATATATTTGTATAGTTAAATCTCTTGCAATTGAAAAACCTATATTAATGTTTATTCTGTGAATAAAAGACACGGTGAAGATACTAAGATTGTTTAAGTAATATCACGGTCGTAGTACTAACTTATTCTTCTCTTAAGGTTACACCAGTCTAAAATTCTTCCATACAAACGTAGTGTAGGGATTATTCCACTGTTAGACGATGTACGTTCAAAATAAAAAGTGATATCAATTTGTCTCATCATTATCTAGTCCTGTATGGAAGCAAAAAAGTAAAAAAAGAAAATATTTGAAAGTTATGAGCGTCGAAAGTTCCACATTTCGACACTAATTTTAACGCATTTTTGGGCGCGAATAAATACCATAAGAAGAAGGAAAATTGCAAAACGGCCACCATACAGGGATCGATTAGTATTTCGTTAATGCAAAAAAATATATTTTGAACAGATAGATTTAGTCGTTTTTTGCATAATATCTAGACTGCCAAAGCTCTGTTTATAAAATTTCGCGCGCTCGGTTTCGTCCTAAATCATTATAAATTTCGCTACAAATTTGCAAAAGTATTCGTACGGGAACTAGCTTCCTACTGCTCATCACAGAATCTATCTCTTCCGCACGTGTTGTCGGTTGATATGAAAAGCATTTTAACCACGCGCACAAAATAGTTCGCGCCGTCGACTAGTGTACCCTTAAGTGATACCTATTTAAAAAAATACAGAAAACATGTCTCTAGGTACATGGAAACCAAAATTGACGATTATTTGCGCCCAAAAATGCGTTAAAATGAGTGTCGAAATGTGGAACTTTCGACGCTCATAACTTTCAAATATATATTTTATTTTATTTTTTGGTTCCATACAGGGCTAGATAATGATTAGACAAATTGATGTAATTTTTTATTTAGAACGTACATCGTCAAACAGTGGAGTCATCCCTAGACTACGTTTTTATGGAGGAATTATCGACTAGTGTACCCTTAAGCATAGCTCTATTGACTATAAAATGTCGAGAAGATAATTTCAAAAGCAATTAAATCTCAATAATTTCCATCTCCCATATCAGCCAATCAGCAATACACGGACACGTGAATAGCCCCTAACCTAAACGACCTTGTCTTCCGAGACATACTTAGTGGAGACCATAATGAGCAAGCAAAGCATAGCGATGGAGACCAAACGTATGATCATAAAAGTAAATTGCCTATCTCCTGTTGTAATAGAGCTGCTTCTAGAAACTACAGGCTGGTACTGAGAGAATGCGACGCGTAATAAATTGTTATGTTTCTTAGAATCTGTTGTTGATTGACATTGTGGACGAGGGTACAGTCGAATGAACAAATACACCTTTATTTTGAAATTGTATAGTTATTTTTGTTGATGTTACCAAAAAGCATAATGGATGGGTCTCTTTTGGGTGGTGGGAAATCATCCAAAAACTAAAACCCACCCGTGTTCCTTCAGTTGCTTGAGCCAGGGCCGCGGTAACTCTTTTTCAAATTTATCCGTGACCCAGACAGGCATCGGTCAATTTTGCTGACATCTCTTTGAGGCGCGCGTGGAACACTACGCGCCGTTGACTCGGGGAGCTCCTTATCGGATGGCGAGCTACCCATTACTCGACGTCCGCAAGTCCGCGCCTACGGTGACCGGGAATCAGCTTGCGACTCCACGACACCCATGTCGTCTCCTGCGGTGGCTTGGGGCGTGAGGACGACTCCGTTGCGTCTCACGCGTTCTGCCTCCTCCTTCGCGGGCATTACTGCTACGCAGAAGGAGGTGACAGCTTCCCATGCCATCTCGCTCAGTACGTACCATGGCCTGAACCATGGCCGGACGCGAGAGGTCGCCACCGCCACCGATCGCCTCCACGAGGACACGGCGTTGCTCCTCCCAAGCGGGGCAGACCTCTACCGTATGTTCTACCGTGTCTCTCCGGGTGATCCTCATAATTGTGACACACCTGTTGGCTTGTGGATGAAAATGAGAGTGGACTGTATTTTTAGTAGAATGGTTTATTGCCGTTAATTACAAATTACTGTCCCGGTCAAACAATTATATGGTTTTAAGAGAGAGGTGTCGACTGTCACGGTGGAGTCCGTGGTAGCGAGTCTCCGCCGAGCCGCGCCGCGTCGCCGCCGCGCTGCGCACTCACACACCGATGCCGTGTGAGTCACGCAGATGTATGTGCAGCGTAGACGGCGCGCTCCGGCCGCCCGAAGTGTTGGGTACAATTCCCAACACAGGTGTGTCCGGTGAGGATCTGCGTCAGGCGGAAGGTGAGGACGCCGTGACGCATGTATGAATGAGCCTCTAGCGTTCCAACTACTTCAACACAGGCCTTACCTCTGTGAGAAGGAGTGGTAATCCACCACACGGCCCCAGTGCGAACTGGTAACATGTTGGTTTCCTTTCGTGGTTTTTTTTCTTTGCCATTTTGAAGAATTAATAGGTACTATTGAATCGATAAGTTAGTTTAAAGAATTGTCTACTCTGCTGCATCGATAAGACTTATAAAATCCTGAAAGTCTGAAGACCGATCCGATGCGCAAGGCACGGATCGGTGCTGTTCTTACCTGACTGCCGAAGGAGAGTTATGTGTTTATCAGTCTATGCACGTATGTATGTATGTATGTTTGTTCCTAAGTGGCGTTCTTGAGACCAAACGCATTGGCCGATTTTGATGATTCTTACGTAAATCGATTCGTCCTAACCATGCGAGTGTCACTGGCTGCATTAAAATTGGAAAATAGAAAAAAAAGCGGCTTTTGGGCGCCATATTGTAGGGGCCCAATTTTTTTGTCCATGACCATCATGTGGGGTATCAAAATAAAGTGATTTAAGAGGTGATTTCAAAAATATAACACTTTTATGTTTAAATGTACCTAATTCGAAAATAATGTCAACCAAAAATGTATAAATTAAAAAAGTAAATTAAAAAAATCAAAAACTGCTTAAGAAGTGAACTTCTTGAACTTAGCGTGTCAATAACAAATATAGTCTCTAAATATTATGTTTGGCCCAGAATATAGAAGAAAAAAAGACATAAAAAAGAAGAAAATCATGCTGTGCAGTCGGAGGATACATCTGGTTTTGGTCAGCCAGCTCGCGAATATGTATCCTCCGACTGCACAGCATGATTATCTTCTTGTTTACACGTCTATTTAGTTGGCTTCTTAAGCAGTCGGGTTTTTTGTTTCTGTGAATTAACTTTATTATGGAGAGATATATATTATGTAGAACACTTCCACACAATAGGCATAACGGACAGTCCTCTGTGCAGGGCATGCATGGAGGCCGAGGAAACCGTCGCGCACGTTCTCTTTGAGTGCACAGGTATCACACAAATAAGAACACGAACCCTCGGGTCACCCAGATCGTACACGGATGTTTTGAGGAAACCAGGAGCTCTAATTGACTTCTGGAGGGAGGTGGGCTGGATGGAATGCCCACCCAACGGCCGCCATGGCTCACGTACTAAGGTCCATCCAGGACTAAGTGCGGAAACCAAACCCCCCTAACATAGATAGAACATATTATGTAGAACATTGACGTTCAAAAGTACTTGCTCTCAGCCGAATTTAAATGATTTTTGCAATTGAATTACAGGAAACAGATTTATTAAATTTTATGAAAGTTAGACTTTTATTCAAGTTATGACTCTGGTTAATTTCTGTGCAATGTAAAATTATCCGTGGTCCTGACTGTACTGTATGTTTAGTGTCGTTTTAATTTGCGCTGTCTATTAATAGTCGCAAGTATGTCTGCAATGTATCATTTTAGTAGCACATGCAACAATCGGGCACTATTTAAGTGCGCACTTGTCAGAAGCTTTGGAAGAGTTGTTGTGATAAAACTTTTGTGAATAACCATATAATCATAGGAAAGACACCGATATGTTTTATTTGTCATAAAAACTTTTGAGCATACTATGATCAATTCCATAAACAGTTATATATCAATGCTGTGCCACATAATTGTGACCACATACATAGGCCTAATAGTTTAATGTGTACAGAAATATAAGTTTTTAAACTGTCATGGTCACTAACACTAACATTAACATTAGAAGCGGGATATTTACCATGTTTACTGTTTTTTGCGAGTTTCCGATGCAAGCACCATGATCACGCATAAATCCATGTTTATCCGTGATCATGGTGCTTGCAACAGCACCGAAATATCGTTAACTCGCAACAAACAGTAAACATGGTAAATATCCCGCTTTTAATGTTAATGTTAGTGTACAGAAAAGATTTTCTCAAAAACTAGAGAAAATTATTCTTTCCTTCTGCAGTTGTCGATAAAAGAATTATCTTCCTCGCGTGTTGGTATTATTTTATAATGAGTAGATTGGTATCTGTTTTAAAAAGCTTTCTGGCAACTTGGCAGCTTATGACGTATTTGCGAAACTTGAAGCTAGATTTTCGTCAACGCCGTGTAAAAATCCTTGTAACTGTCTAATACCTTTTATTATTTACCCGAATACAGACAACCCAAAATCAAATAGGAAGTTACCCACAATTTCTGCCAACCAAACGATGACAAATATCGACGAGGCTTGAAATAGCTATCTTTGTTGTCTCTACGGTCGGTTGCAGTTTATATTGGGCCTAGTGCTCACGGCGTCATTGATTATAGACCCGGGATAGAATTAATGTAGGCAGGTAGTTATCTCATACAAAGATAGGCTGGAATTGGATTATGTTGTTTTTGTTTATGCTACTGGTTTTGAAAATTGCTGGGCAAATTAGTTTTTTTTTGCATGTTTTAGTCTTTAACTAATTTGTCTAAATTCATCATCATCATGATATGTACCCTCTGCTGGGATACAGGCCTCCTCTCTGTGAGAGGGCATGGGCCGGTTTGGTGGATGTCACATGTCTTCGAATTTTTGGTTCTAGGATCCACACGATGTTTTCCTTCACCATTTTAGAGCAGTGGTGATTATATAATTTACACAAAGAATTGCGCCTGCCTGGGCCACGACATCTGCTATCTATAAGTAAGCTGCTATAGTTTTAGCAGCACTACAAACTATTTCGATAGTTATGTATAATGATGGGCAAGACCTTTGGACCGATGATGAGATTGAATAAAAATGTGTGTCTTGGTGGCCCAGTAGCCTTCGCCTCTCGTTCTTGAGATCGTGGTTTCAAATCTGGGCAAGTAACAATGTGACGTTTTCAATTCATGTACTTTCTAAGTTTATCTTGGACATTGCTGACATCGGTGACAGTGGCGGCTGGTGGATCATAGAAATAGTAGTGCACTTTGCCGTCTCACTGGGTAATTGTATTAGATTTGCTAAAATTTCATAAATCGGCAAACAATCTCGCTAGCGACTTCTAATTCGACGCCAACGCCATCTAGTTACGTCGTTGTACAACTTGTAATGTTGGTACTCGACCCGAAGATAAATTGCGTTCGTCAAACCTCGCCCGCTGTCGGTAATCTTCGGTTCGCTGGAGCGGCGCACGAGAGTGGTCATATTTTGCCGTACATTTTTAACCGACTTTCGAAAAAGGAGGAGGTTCTATGTTCGACTTCTTGTATGTTTTTTTTTTTTGTTTTTTTTTTTTTTTTATGTATGTTCACCGATATCTCCGTCAATTGTGGACCGATTTTGAAAATTCTTTGTTTGATAGAGTATGTTCCGAAATTGGTCCCATTTTAATTTGGTGAAGATCTGATGAAGAACTTCGAAGATATACAACAGAATTCTTCAATAAATAACGGAAAATCTCTCGGGACTGCTGCAATCGCATGTCTGTTTATTGTTTATACCATTTCACAACATAACATCACGCCAGTACGCTCTTAAGGGGTAAGCAGATCTCTCATTTGACCAGTTTTGTTCAAGTTTCATGATATTCGGGTAATCTATTCTGGCGTTATAGGAAACTTACTAAACAAATTGCCTATTAGGCAGGTACAACTAAAAAGTGAAAAATAAAAACTTTTTTACAAAAAAATACTACCGACTTCCAAATAAGAAAACTACAAAGTGAAAAATAACTTTATTTTTGGAAGTCGGTGTCCGTAACGCAAAAAAAGGTACCTACGAAAGACACCGACTTCCAAAAATAAAGTTATTTTTCACTTTGTAGTTTTCTTATTTGGAAGTCGGTAGTATTTTTTTGTAAAAAAGTTTTTATCTATTGAACTATCTCAGTCTCACGCGCCAGGCGTTTTTGCTTGTTTCTCGTAGAAGTTGTATGATGAACTCTCGCCGTGCGCTTTAGCCTGCCGCACGGGTAATATTTTTTACAGCAATATACGTCTTATTACTTAAGCAAAGAGCTTAAATTGGTTCGTCATAATTTCGTGAATATTGAATAGATCGTTAAACAGATATTATCAAACATTTTTATTTTTTTCTAAAATCTGGCAGTTCCGCGCACGAGTGGACTTAAAGTACAGCCGCCCCTGATCGGTGAAGGAAATAGACAGTGAGAAAAACTGGACTTAATATAATATAAGTTTGAAATCGCCAACCCGCATTGAGAAAGCGTTATGATTAATATTTGTGCTATCTATGTATAGGCTGGCATATTATAAGTTGGGGGATTACCACCAACTTATAATATGCCAGCCTATAAAAATGCTTGGCTAAATGCTAGTCCTGCTCCACATCTATTAGGGCGCAAAAACAAGTGATAAGTAGAACATTATTGTTTTGAAGTATTGTTGGACCTGCTGAAGACTGTATGAATATATTTGTATTGTACAAACTATTAATGTATAAAACTATTTTTTTTAAAGAATAAGTATGGAGTTTCTTCTCAATAACAAGCTACTTTCCGAATGCACGGTAGAATCAACTTTTATTACTTGTAAATTTTAATGTAACGTTCGAAAGTGCCGCTTGGTGGCCTACTTGAAATAAAATATCTTTGTCTTGTCTTGTCTTATAAGAAGAGTTCCTTGCTGTGAAGTGAGACAGTCACAGATTGGTAATATTTGACTATTAAAGTAAATTCACTAGAAAAGCCGTTCACTGTCAAAGTAATTCTAAGGTTCAGCGGTAAATTAGTAAAACGAACATTAAACACAATAGGTTAATATTAAAGACAAAAGGTCCATGTATATTTATTGTTCAACTATTTCCGTAAAACATACTGTAAGTAATAATTCTGCTCTGTCAATACAGAAACCATTGTGTGAGTCTGGTTCATGACTAAACAAAAGATCGCTTTAGCAGAATGTATAATATCGTAAAGAGTTTCAGGAAATATTGGAAAATGTTTTGTATGTACCTTTAAATACTCAGGTTAGGGCTACTCAGGGTACGCACTAAACCCGATCCACAGAAATAAATCTAACTGGACGCCATTGTATGTACTTCGCGTGTCAAAAAACGGTGTAAAATTACGATTAATGATCGTAATTTGAGCTATTCATTCAGCATAATTTTAAGTATTTTGTGTGTACATAAATAAAATAAATAAATAATTAATCGGTACCGCAAATCCACCGTAATCTAGAAAAATGCCTTTTCATGCCATATTGAGCTGTAAAGACTAAACAGAAAAAGTTGGTCGAGGCATTGGAAATGTTTTCTGTCATTGGTAAGTAAATTTGTTTTTAAATTGTGTGTGAAAAAGTGGCACGCTTGGTTTTCATACAGATGGAGGGACTTGCGTTATCTAGTTAGATTCATATCTGTGGGTTAGGGCTTCTCAGGGAAAGCACTAAATCCGATCCGTATCCGTGAAATTTCGGCTCGTAGTACGTTAGCTTCCCAGCGAACCGAAATTTCACGGATCCGAACTCTATCCTTTATAATATATCATAACTCAGAACATTTTGAACTCTGAACTCAAATCACAGACACGGATCACGGACACAGACGTGTAGTGCGTTGTAGTTGCTTAACATGTAGGTGAGATAGAGTTACAAACTTAAAGACGGTTTCTAAAGCCGTCTTTAAGTTTGTAACTCTCTCCTAGCAATCTTCTGCCCGATTATAATATACAGTCATAGTTTAGAATACAGTTAGGGCGGTTACGCACTTCACGTCCGTGTCCATGATCCGTGTCCGTGATTTGAGTTCCGAGTTCAAAATGTTCTGAATTATGATAGATTATGACTGATAGAGTTTGTATGTAGTGCGTACCCTGAGTTGTAAGTTCATACGTAAACATTTTCTAATATTACCAGAAACTCTTCACTGTGAGTCACGGTATTAGGTATACATTCTGCTAAAGCAATCTTTTGTTTAGCCATGAATCAGACTTTCACAAAATGGTTTCTGTATTGGAGTTAAGAACATATCAAATCCTAATTTAGAGTTTTTATTTAAAGTATTCAGATATCGGGGATTAGCCTATAAAACCTCATTGGTTATTCGTCCATTGATCAGATATGACCAGGTACTTACATCAGTTAGAGCATGTAGGCAAAATGACATCATTTTTTTTTGTTTTGTTTGTACCGAATAGTTCCCGAAACTTCAGAAACGATTTAAAAAATTCTTTCACCAATAGAAAGCTACATTATTCGTGAGTGACATAGGCTATTTTTTATCCCAAAAAGGGGTCCTGTAGGGTGGTCCACGGGAGCGAATCCGAGGGGAACAGCTAGTATAAACAATAAAATGCCGTTTTTTTTTTTTTTTGGACAATCCCACCGCACTATTCCCAAACCACTGCAACTCCTGAAAGCCAGAATTAACAGTGGCGACCAACAGAAAAGTGCCGAGGCAATGAAGATCGACGAAGTCCTGGAGAATGAATTTAACTGTCTTGGACCCCGCAACGAAATTAATCAGAAAATAATAACGGAGGAGTAGGAAAAAGTACAAATTTCCACTTCCCTCCATATCAAGCAGGAGACAGAACAAAGAAGGCCAATAGGCACAAAGGGTCGTTTACAACTGGAATAAGCCCTGTTGCCTACTACCCACCACTGATAAAAATTTGCATTAATATTAATAAAATGCTGACATGTTTGCCATATACTCGTAGGTACGGCAAATGAAACGGTCGGCGTAGTGGTTGAGCGATCGGCTGCTGCGCTGCGTGTCGGTTTCGATGCCCGCACGGAATAAATATTTGTATGGCCTACAGATAGTTGTTCCGGATCGGGGTGTCTTGTTTATGTGAGTTTAATTGTTTGTATACGCACCCACGATACAGAAAGAAATTCCTAGTGCGATGCACAGTTTAAAAAAATAAAAAAGAAGTATAGTAGGCTGGCATATTATAAGTTGGGGGATTACATCACTGATAAAAATGCTTGGCTAAATGCTAGTCCTGCTCCACATCCACTAGGGCGCAAAAAACAAGTGATATGCAGAACATTATTGTTTTACAATGCATGTCCTCGAAAAGAGCGTTTTCCAAGCAGCCAAACTGTGCGGAAAGTGTCACTTTTTTTTACTAGTGCTTTTTACTTTCCTGTACTTTTTTAATTTTTAACTCCAACGTCAGCCCGCCGCATAGAGTTTTTATTATTTGAGAAAAGTTTTAAAAATTAGTTAAGTACATATTATCATTCATATAAAAGGTAAAACAAAACTAATACTTCATTTAAGGCGTTTTTATTACTCTAGATTTAGATTTTGATCAATAAATTAATTTTAAATAAGTATTCATTAAATATGTTTGGCAGAATGAATATTTTGCTCGTGCCTTTTTGCGTTACGACGTGACAGCTTTTATTAGTTAATCTGTGGATATGCTGAGCGCCTTTGAATAAGCGCCATTTTATTAATTTCTTGCTTGGTTCAGATATATTTTTTTTATTTCCTCGCACAATGCATAGTAAAATGTTGTATGATACACGTGCGTAAGATGATTTCCGACTCGTCTCGATTTATCCACTCACTCGCTTCGCTCGCTCGTGAATAAAAATAGCACTCATCGGAAATCACATACTTCCCGCACTTGTAGCATAAATAACTATTGAAGTATTGTTGGACCTTCTGAAGACTGTATAAATATATTTGTATTGTATAAACTCAATTTCATTCATCAAGGTATGTACTTATGTACCTAAATATTGTAAAACATTTTTTTTAAAAGAGTAAATATGGAGTTTCTTGTGCATTCTTCTCCATTACAAGCTACTTGCCGAATGCACGGTAGAATCAACTAATATTATTTGTAAATTTTAATGTAACGTTCAAAAGTGCCGCTTGGTGGCCTACTTGAAATTAAATATCTTTGTCTTTGTCTATAAGGAATTAACTTTCTTTGATTAGGCTTTTTCATTTGTACAAAATGACTACCAATGCATCGCGTCATGCCATATCTAAGAGACAACGTGAGTTAAGACGACGACTAACGCCAACGACCTTGAGGGAACAAAACGCGCACTCGTTACACACCCGCGCGACCCAAAATTTAGTAGTTTTTTGTACTTTCCTTATTATTCAATGACGTTAAAAAAAAAACTCTCAGATCAAAATGTAGATAATTAAATTGTCTTTGAGATGGTGTCAATTTCAATAAAATACGCTCACCGGTTTTGGTGTGATTGTCTTGTTTTTGTCCGTTTTAGACTCAACTTTACAAATTAATTACACTATGTCATAAGAATAAAACTCAAAATTTTCTTAGATGAAATTGTTAAAGAAATGGTCTAATGTAACATATATTTTTTCCAAAAAATTACGACTAGCCGTCTAGTCGTGTTTCTCATTTTAAAATTAGCCACTCAAGGGAATCGGCGCCTTAAAGACACATTAAAAGTATTTTTTTTTACGAAAAATATCCGGCAAATCTTTTAGGAACACATGTTATTCCTGTTTCAATCCGATATGCATAATCGTATCCAGAAAAAATACACAAACAGGATACAAATTACTGCACGTTATACTTATAATTTTATTTGCACAGGTCTAGATCGATTGCCCAAGATGTCTTCAGTTTTTTTACCTCCCCGCAAGGTATGGTAAGGTCTACCTATCCAAGTTACCTTATATCGCCAGGACATTTTATGGACCCCATCGATACTGATCAAAGAGATAATTATAATAACTATTGAATATTTAATGGAATTTTAACTATGATCGGTAGGTGTCCATTTTATGGAGTATGTAGGTAAAAAGCGTTATAAGTTTTTACCAAGAGTTATCAGTATAGATATTGCGTTTTGATATGGCAATAGTGGTCATTGACCCACATATATACTTATTCAAAAAATGGAGGAAAAGACATGCCTAAAGTCGTTCTCAGTCAACATTTGGCATGATCCGCAACATTTTTTATTGTCCCCCGACTGAAAAAGAGTTTGACGTGTGTACCTGTGTGTTTGTGTATATTTCTGTGACAGGTACGATTAAAAACGGATGAATCGATTTTGATTTCGTCTTTTTTTTGTTTGGTAGGTGACTTTAGCGAGAGCGTTCTTATATAGCTATGCTTGATGTACTTAAATCGGTTCAGCCGTTCAAAAGTTATGTGTGTTTTACAGTTAGATTTGGGCTGTTTTTGTCATAATTACTTGTAAAACAATATGTCATGGGAATTTAACGCGATTATTTCGATTATTTATCCGGGACCATGGTCGTTGCAACACGGCCGAAACGTCGGGTTAAATAGGTAAATAAATAATCTAAATAATCGCGTTAATTTCCCGTGATATATTGTTTTTCAATTATGAAACGCGAAAGTTTTAAAGTTCATAATTACGTGTTAAATAGATTGTACCTAGATCGAAGCGCGTCTATTAATAGATAAATTATGTAGCATGAAATAAAAATATGTGCGGGGCTTTTTCAAAGTTTACTTGTTAACTAATCAAAATCGTATAAGTAACTAAGTGTATTGTTCGGATTTCTACGAAGAAATGACCGCTATTGCCAAGCTGAAACGAAACATCAATACCTAGAAAGATATCAAGAAAAAGGTGATCAAGTAGTTGCAAGTGATTCTGCTGAGTAGGAGCTCCTGGGTTCAATGGCCTGTGCAGGCAAGGTGCTATTGGGTCATTACATCTGGCATTTTTCAGCAGCAGCTCGGAGTCAGGACTTGTGCCTGGTTGATGGCAAGGGGCCCGCCCCCTATTACATAGTCATCAATTTGTCCTTTTAATGTTCCCACTGCTGGGACACAGGCCTTCTCTCAGTGAGAGGGTATGGGCCGTAATCCACTATGCAGGTCCAGTGCGGCTAGGTGGATGTCACGTCTTCGAATTTTTAGTTCTAGGACATGCCGGTTTCCTCACATTGGTTTCCTTCACCGTTTTGAGAGCAGTGGTGATGAAATAATTTACACAAAGTAAAGCGCCTGCCTGGCGAAATTTATTGTATTATACGAGTAGATAAGTGCACCTCTATTAATAAGTATTAATTCTTGCCAAGCTTCTTGGCCGCCCTGAAGTTGGCTTTCGGATGCGCAAGGCGCGGCGCGCGCGGTTCTGTTTTTGTATGAGAATTACTACTGCGCAGCCATTGTAGCCAATTTCAGGGCGGCCAAGAAGTTTGGCGAGCACTATACCTAAACCTATGAGGAGTACAGGCGTGAATCGACGTGATGTTATACGTTGTGATCATTTGACTTTTCCACTCCAGACTTACCATTCAGTAAGTTTACGTAAGTTTCACGAGAACAAGTTATTTTGAGCGGAGACAAAGAACAAACAAACAAAGGATAATATTTTCTTTGTTATTCGTAATTTTAATATGTTAGACTGCACTGTGTGACTCAGTGTTGATGAATCATCGGCTCGTGGCAGCCACTGTCATAAGTTATGCATAAACGTGACATGTACAGGTAACAGTTTGATTTGTGATTTGGTTGTTAGAATGGAATTATCTTTATTCGAGTATCTATGACACAAAAATGGTACAAAGTATCGAGCGATCAAACTGTTTGTAGTTTGCGGGGCTCTTAGTGCTCTCAGATCAAATAAAAAGTCAACCACGTTGCAAACAACAAGGTGACGCCGGTTAAAACTACGCATTGCCATATACATGCAAAATTACACGCACACACAGACGTAAATCGAAACTACGCCTTAGGGAAGGTTCATATCTGACGTGAAATACGTCGAGCGTACTCGTATCATCGGTTGCACTAACGTATCATCAGTTGAGTGTAAACGGTCAAGTGTTTTTCTATACATTTGTCTGTTCTGGCGCTATGCGACCGATAATACGCGACGCATGTTCCGTCAGATATGAACCTTCCCTTAGCTGGTCAGTCGAGCTCTCAGGTCAAATGAAAAGCTGGACGGTGTTGTTAGCAACGTTCCTTCTTGACTTTTTATTTGATCTGAGAGCACTAAGAGCCTGGCAAACTACAAACAGTTTGATCGCTCGATAGTTTGGTCGGGCCTCTAATTATAAGAGGTAGTATACAACGATTCGGTATCGGATTGTGCGCATATTACAACGATTCGGTAAATTTTCAACACGACCAAAACTATTGGCCGATAATAAGTGTGTAATTTGGCGGCTCTAGCACTATACAAAAAACAGTTGTCCCATACCCTGAGCAACAGGGAATTGAGCTGTTTGAATATCTGAAACGAAAATCAAGAATGTAAAAAAATCGAATATCTGAAACGAAAATCAAGAATGATAAAAAATGTACATTAATACCTCAATGAAAAAATCACGGTAGTTGAAAATGAGCAAAATCACTTACTTAGTCGGATGGGGGTATTTAAATCAGCCACAATGCGATTGCGGAGCTACGCCCCAAACAATGCCTGACCCTGAAAGACCTTTACAAGGCAGACGCTAACGTGATCAACGTGATAAGTGATAGATATAGAATGTTTGAAGAAACATGACGTTATAATGTTTACTTATGACACGGGGTTCTAGCACTAACAAAGAAAATTTGGTTCAAATAAATATCACATTTTTTTTTTCGCGTAGATGAATGCTCATGCATACTGCATTACCAAGGGTAGATAGAGCAGGTATGTGGGACTCTAACCCACTAAAACTCCACGGTGTCCTCCAGTGCCGCTTATGGCGGGAACACAGGCACGCGTTAGCACTCACCGCGAAAAATAAATATCACTAGATGGCGCGAAATGCATCGATATGTTATTAAATTGTGTGTAAAATATTTTTTTATAGAATTCATCATAAACATTTATATGTTCCTATTGTTCTTGTTTAATCAACTCTCCTAAGTACAAAATTATGGAATATTGGGCTCGTACTTCACATTTCAAAGATTATTTAAACGGATCATTTAAAATTGATTCCAATAGATGGCGCGGTTTTAAATTTCAGAGGCATGGCACTCGATTTTTTTATTTGTATTTTAACAGATTTTGGCACAATGAAACTGTACAAATGTACAAAAAAATAGTGTAAAACAAATCGTCACTGTATTTAAAGAAAAAAATAGTCACAAATCGAAAAAACCCTTTTAATTGCAAGACGCTGCTAACACCATCTATAGCCGCGCAACGGTACCGAACGCGATCGATGTACTTATAAAAATAATAAGTATAATCAGACGAAAAACGCTAGTTACGTCGGCATGGTTTCTTTGTATAGGATGAGGCATCTGTATGCTAGTATTATATTATCTGTGCTTATGAGACCTTGTTAAATATCGAGAAATGATGGAATCACCTTTTTCATTCTTCCTGTTACGTTACGTTCAATGCTATACTTAAAACTACCTTTGAACGGTGTCTCACTTATTTAAAGGCCATTAAAATATCAGTAGATCATTCCTCATGTAAGATCTCAGTAGCTCTCAAACAAGACATCATGACCATCACTCGCAACTCCCATCGCCATGTGTCGTGTCCCCGTTCGTCACAAAATCAGTGTGGGAACATGGATACGGGACGAGTTAATGACGAAATTAGAAGCATCTTACTTCGTTTCTTACAACATGCTTCGGGAAGTGTCTCGGCTCATCTAAGATGACTGGCGACACTACTTGGGAATAGGGTTGCCTGCATTTATTAAACAATTTTAGCGTATGGTAAGGTATAACAAAAATCGAGCTACCGAAGAACTGATGATTCAGTCATAAGGTAAGGCACAGATAAGGTAAATGTCAAGAAGTGGGCGTCTTTCTTCTTAAAAATTTGTAAATGTATATGTATAATCTTAGAATCTTAAAAATAACTCTCGTAATACTGAATCGCAATCGGTTTGTCAATTCAGAACAACAGGAAAAAATCCATCCTAGATTTTAAATAATGTACATTTACGAGTAAAAGTGATTATCAACATTTCAAAATTTGAAAGTGGATTGACCACCGTATCATTTCGGTACACGCATGTCAATGCTACCTACACCTTTTGGATTGTTTTCGGTTTAAAGAAACTTTATTCCCAATAAAGACATATGTCACTTGAGAACAATATTAAAAAACATACAATAGATTACAAAAAGTTCGTCATCAGTATTACAATTTAATAGTTACCCATCCAATGCATTAATTTCTCTTCTTTTTTGAGTAAGTTCATCAGGTAGTGGAAAAAGAATCGTTCGTGTCTCGCATAAAAAAGGCTTTATTTTAACACTCGCATGTAACTTTCGACGTTTCGAAAGCCTCACTTCGAAATTGGCAACATCGCTCGTGTTAAAATCTCGACTTTTTATGCTCGACACGAAATGTACTATTTCCTAGAGCCCTATAACCTCGAAAACAAAAGAAGTCTTCGATGAAAACGGATAGGTGGATTGGAATTTTACATTACTTCTTTTTGAGAATTATTTTTCCTAATTCTTATATGTTTTGTTTTAGTGTTTTCCTTTAAATTTTTCTTGTGTTATTTGCATTGCATAACACCTTAGTTGTGTGACCTTTAAAGATGTACTTGTATGGACCTTCTTCAAAATTCTATTTCTAATAAGTAAATCTACTGACCCACACTTTAACAAGAGAACGGTAACTTATACTGACTCCGAACACATGCCAGCCCTACGTCCCTCATTAGAAGAGCGCGCAGTTAATTTATTTTTATTGTAAGTGTCATGTCGCGACTCACGAGTGCAGTGGATAATTTTTCTTTGTCTGGGCGTGCGTCACTCCGATAGTGGCTTGCCCCCAGGCGCTGTATGTACTCAATTAGGTAAAATATGGCGACCTATTAAAGCTATAAATTGTATATTTTGTAACAGTAGTTGGAGTTTTTTTGTTTGTTTGTTTGGGAATGTGTGAAGATGTTGCGTAGTTGGCTTCTTTCTGTGTGCTAATACAAAATGAATGATGAAAACGTATAAATACATTTGGTTTGGGCTACAGTAGCTGTTCTATCAGCTGAATAATTGTAAATGATTGTAATAAGTAATTGTATATATTTTTATTCTTACTTTAGTTCTAATATTAGTTTGTTAATAATGTACATATGTAAATAAATAAATTTCTTAATAATTCAAAAATGTAATTGACACTATTTAATGGGAGCAAATGTCATCTTTGAAATGAAGAAATAACGACGTAAACGTAACAAATAACCTAAACCAAAAACTAACGCACATTTTGCGGCAATGTTCGTTAATTGTCGTTATTGATTTGTAGTCGGACTTAGGGCCGGGTCTAGGAAGTGTTCCCTTTTAATAACTAAATGTAATAATAACTCGTTTTCCAAGTGTAATACTTTTTATGCCTTAAGGCGGTGCACGGGGTGGTAGGTAATCACCGCCGCCTATGGACATCAGCAGTTTCAGAGTCACTACAGTTGAATACTTTTTGAAGATGAGTCTTGAATTTGTAAGCTAATCAGGTCGACAAACCAGTAGGTAAGCTTGTTCTTTGTAGTAAGCACCTATTTCACTGAACTATTCGAGGAAAAGTCCTCAAAAAGCTACAAACATTGTGTAACCATTATTTCGTAAATTACGTATTGGTTGTTAGCTTTACAACGAACCATAGCCACTAGAAGTGCCTAATGAGTGGCATGGCGCCTACATTATACTCGCTAAGAACTACTTCTGAGACCAAACCATCGTATTGCGTGAAGAATCGTTTGTCTAGCTCAGTCATTTCCAAAGAGGTCTCAACCCCAAGGGTCTATGACGCAAGAAAATGAAATTGGGTGTGCTTGAGAGTTATATGAGAGTAAACGAGACCGGATCCAATGAAGGCAAGCCGTCATCAATATTAATTTAGGCTGTCTGTGATAGTTTAGTCCACTTAAACGGAAAGTATGTGATTGGGTACGTCTGTTACACATTTTAAATACTACAGGTAAATGGAAAGAACAGGGGGGTGACCATAAGCTCTTAGAGCGGTATCAATTTGAGATCGAGTAAGTGACAGATGTTTACACGTCAGATACATCTGTCCCTTATTCGATCTCAAATTGATACCGCTCTAAGAGCTTATATAGTCACCCCCCTGGTCTTCGGCTCCACCAACTGATACAAAAGGTTTGTCATATTATATTCATATTCTTTATTGTACACAAAACAAAAATAAACAAATACAGAAGGACCACTTATGTACAAAGGTGAGGTTATTCCATAATTAGGTTCTCTGACAGCAAATCTGTGCAGTTTCTTTGGAAAGCTCTCTTCCTCACTGTGATTTGGAAGACAGTGCTTAGCTCCGTTGTAACAGCAGGAGTCTATCAAAACTTAAACTCTTTATGGGGTCCTCAGAACAAAAAAGTTTGAGGACCTCTGGCCTAGCTACTACTATGCCAGCTAGACGTAATAACACCTAGCTTGGCACGTTTTATGGTACATTTCCTTCATTGTAATATGTAATATTTTCTGGCATCCTTTGTGAAGTAGTACTGTCTAGACTAGTAAGTTCTTTGATCTTTTTGTTCGATTTAATTTATGTGGGCCAAACTTAATCTATTCTGACTGGGTAAAGATTACGGCTAGTTAAAACAGAAATATCATAATGCGAAAATAATTTCATAATGACTGATTGCTATGCCTTGGACAGTTACAGTTGATAACCCCTGTATCATCCCACTGCTGGACAACACTTAACTTATAACCCCAACGGCAAATTCAACCTGGCTACTGGGACAGTTCTCATTCTCAGTAACCAGATTGACTATCAATTATATCTTAAACAGATTTTTCTCTACTGGTCGTTTGTGTTCCAAGTAGTGAGACAAGTATTGTCTCTTTAAGGTTACACTAGTCGATCATTCTTTCATACAAACGTATTCTGGCGATTAGTTCATTATTTTTTGACGATGTACGTTCAAAATGAAAAAATATATCAATTTGTCTCATCATTATCTAGCCTATAAAAAAAAAGTAAAAGACAAAAATTTTGAAAGTTATGAGCGTCGAAAGTTCCATATTTCAACACTAATTTTAACGAATCTTTGGGCGGAAATCTGTTTTGCAATTTTGAACTACGAAGTTCAACACAGAGCAGTGGTGGCCCAGTGGTATCGGCCGTGACTTACAAGTTGTAGGTCGTGGGTTCGAGCCCAGGCAGGCGCTTTACTTTGTGTAAATTATTTCATCACCACTGCTCTCAAAACGGTGAAGGAAAACATCATGAGGAAACCGGCATATCCTAGAAACAAAAATTCGAAGACATGTGACATCCACCAACCCGCACTCTCACAGAGAGGAGGCCTGTGTCCCAGCAGTGGGAACATTAATAGGCTGATGATGTGATGATGTGAAGTTCAACAATGCAAATAATTTTATTTTGAAAATATACATTTAGTCGTTTTTTCATGATATCTAGACTCTCAAAGGTCTGTTTAAGGTCTGTTTCGCGCGCTCATTTTCGTCCTAAATCATCATCCATTTCGCTACAAACTTTAAAAGTGCTAATTCGTACGCGAACTAGCTTCTTACTGCTCATCACAGCATCTATCTCTTTCGCACGTGTTGTCGGATGAGATAGCATGCATTTTAACCCCGCGCATAAAATAGTTCGTGCCGTCGACTTAAGGCGCCTCCCCGAGCAAAACGCCGCGCTAGTCGTTTTTGTGCAGTTTTTAAGAGCTATCTACTCTTTATTTAAAAAGAAATATCAATTAATAAAATACATTAAATTTCTACATAATGTTGATTCTAAAATGGTAGTAAACTTTTTTTTAAAGAGGTGTAAATATCACTAATCTCCTTCCAATAACAACATAAAAATGAGAAATAATTATTGATAGCATGCATCTCCTCGTAAAGTGTTCATTCATTATTTTTTGTACTAAAACTAATGGATAGACAATTCGATAACGAACATTTTGCGCAAAGAATCAGCATTGCCATTCAACGTGGCAATGCTGCCAGTCTTCTGGGCACGTTCCCGGATGACAGCGACGTGGATGAGTACTTCGACGCCTAAGTGTACCTTTCTTTTGTATATAGTGTAAGTAGTTAGTTTAATTTTAAGTTTGCAAAATAAATACTCATTTGACATTTTGTAAGTTTAATTTTTTTCAAAAGACCAATATTCGATTTTATAAAGATTTTATTCTATAATCTGGGCGTATTAACTACTGCAATTCATGCGCCACCAGTGCCGCTAGGCCAATAGGAATGCTCATATCTCATGCTGATTTTTTGGTCAGGGTACGGCATTAAGATCTAATATTCGATCGAATGACTGTCCCGTAAAAATATTGCTGTGTCATTAAAGTTACTAAGTAAATGACATAATTATTACTTACGTTAGTTATTCGTTAGCTCATTTCTATGTTTATTATCATAACAGAACGGTTCATCCTACAACTGTTAAATGCCGCGCATTAAATTCAACCATTCTTGTTTTACAACTATATTTTGATTGGTAGCAATGGTAGCAATACTCAAGTCAGTCGTTGTATTTGAACTCAATTATGATTACTTATTCACATAACGGAAACATCGTACTCCCGAAGTTATAAAACCGTTGTATTACCTAAGTTTAGCCAATTAACTTCAAACAGTAATTTATTAGACTTAAGACTAATTCATAGTGGCGCCAAAGCAGCATTCTAATAAATATCAAGATACCAAGTTATTAATCACGATTGTTAAAGTTTAAAACTTGATTTATTAATCAATCACACATGATTAATTTACTTTTGATAGAATCAATTTGTTTACACATTTTTGGGCAGATTGTAAAATCAGCGATCGTAGAATATGATTTATTGGTATTAAATGGCAGGAGTCATATTTTATAGAAGACAGTAACGATGATATTTTTACAGCTATCATATTTTGAATTCCAGCTTGCCGCGCTTGACTCAGTGGAACGCAGAGCCAAGAAGCTCATTGGCGACGTTGAGCTGGTGGACGCCAAGCTTCACAGCTTGGCTCATCGCCACAAAGTTGCCTGCTTGTCGGTCTTCTACAGACTGTACTTCGGTGAGTGTGCTCAAGAACTCCACGACCTCATCCCACCAGCCCCCTTCTACCATCGGACATCTAGACGCACTGCAAGTTTGATAACTTGAACTTGCAAGTTAAGGATGATTCCTTACCTTGTTGCCATTCCACCAATTCGAACCAAGCGCTTCCAAACATCCTTTATAATGCGCACAGCGAATGAATGGAAACTCACTACCTGCGTCTGTGTTTCCGAACGCATTCAACCCGAATCTCTTCAAAGTTAGAGTGAACAGGCTTCTTCTGGGTAAGCTCACTCCATCGTAGACTCTGTCTACGATGGAGTGAGCTTACCCTATCCGCTCATGACGTGTCAAAATTATCATGGTTCAACTGTGAAACACACACACACATGCACACTAAAAATAACCTTGCTCTAGATCAGCTGATCTAGCTTTAAGAGCTTATGGTCACCCACCAGATCTAGCTTTAAGAACTTAAAATGCTTTTTGTGGAATGGTAAGTAGGTGCTACCGCCGTGAATTAATCCGCCTAAAAGCAGCATTGCAGTATTTAGCACAGTCTATCTTCAAGGTAGTGGGAACGCTTACTGAGATCTGTCCATCTGTTGCATACCAAGACCCTTTGTACTTCGGAAAGCATGTTAAGCCGTAGCTTCTGGCAGTCATTTGTAGATCTTTAAGAGTCGTTACCGGTACGCAGAAGCTCAAAAGAAAATCAGTTTTTCCAATGGGGAATCATGTTACTCAGTAATTAGGTTGGGCTCGGAGACCTGGGGGGTGACCATAAGCTCTTAGAGCGGTATAAATTTGAAATCGAGTAAGTGACAGATGTATACACGTCAGATACATCTGTCCCTTATTCGATCTCAAATTGATACCGCTCTAAGAGCTTATGGTCACCCTCCAGATGACAGTCGACAACGCATCTTAAATAGCTCTTCATATTGCCCCACAATGTTAATTCATTACATCACTGATGGACATAGAACATCTCTAACAAAGATGATTTTCCCTCAGTCATCCTCTATGAAAGACGGACAAGCTGCTTGCCCATCTGTCCGTTCACAATGGACATTGGTGATGCTCCCTGTATTCTATGTTTCGAAACCGAATATTCGAATGCCAATCTGCACGGTGATTGTTACTACTGGAACAGACAGAATATCGCGTAGCTGGGTATCTATCTATCAATATTGTAACTAGCTTTACTTCACTTAAGGCCAGTTACTGTGTATGTATTTTGGAGCCGGCTTTCCGTAACTAAAATTATCGGAAATTCGAAATTCTCGACAATGTTCATTGAATTCTGAATCAATATTTTGTATGCTGGCGAAAGCTGTTTCGATAGGTTTTCCTCGAATTATCGTAAAATTTCAGCAGTGGACGCTTTTCTTTTGAAATTATAACGATAATGGTTTTTTTTGTTGGCTAAATATTGTGGGCTTATGTTTTTCTTATTTTTTTTTAAATTTAACTCGGTCTTATGTTTGCCTATGAGTTTTTTAAACGACTTCAAACAAAGGAGGAGGTTTTAAATAAAAAGATTTGTTTTTATGGCTGTTCAGCGATATCTTAGCCAATTGTTACCTGATTTTAATGTTTCTTTTTGTTTGGAAGAGTATTGGCCCAAGGTGTTCCCATTTATTTTGGTAAAGATCTGATGAAGAATTTCGGAGATACGACAACGGAACTGACGTTGACTGCTCGAAATGACGTCTAAATGCCGCGATTGCTGCAATCGCATGTGTATTTATTGTTTACAAAATAGAAAAACTTTTATATTCTCTGTCACAACAATTACACACGAGTCTAAAAAATAAAACTATCCAACAAATCGATTCTATGACACATTCGACACAACACTGGCACTATATTTATACCAAACGCGTTATTATAGTACCTCTGTTATTACTCTAATTGCGTTTGATTTGAGTAGGATTACGTGAAGCTAAGCGATTTGTGGCCACACTGGGGTATCGCTACAGAAAGACCTGGCATGTGTCTGTGTGTGGAACGGTGGGTTCTGTACAAAATATTAAGCACTGGATAAACTATGGTCACGGGGTCTCATTGCTAAGAAAGAAAATGTGGTTCAATTAAATCTCACTAGATGGCGCGACATTTTCTGGAATTGAACATAAAAATTGTATGTTCTTGTTTAATCAACTCTCCTAAGTACAAAATTATGGCATATTGGGCTCTTAATTCACATTTCAAAGATTATTTGAACGGATCATTTAAAATTGATGCCAATAGATGTTGCATTTTTAAATTTCTGAGTCATTCCACTCGATTGTTAAAATTTGCATTGTAACACATTTTGGTGCAAAAAAACTGTCAAAACGTGCAAAAAAATACTATAAAACGAACCTTCACTGTTTTTAAAGAAAAAATATTCACGAACCTAGAAAAACCCTTTTACTTGCAAGTCGCTGCTCAACAATACAACACTATCTATTGCCGTGAAACGGGATTGAACGCGATTGATGTACTTACAAAAATAACAAGATTAATAAGATGAAAAACGCTAGTTACGTAGGCACGGTTTCTTTGTATGGGATGAGGCATCTGTCTGCTAGTATTATATTATCTGTACTATGGTTGATTAGGATGGTTGTAGGTATGTAAGATAATTTAACACGTTAACAGACTGCTTCGGCATTCATTTAGCAGTTGGTATTACAGAAATACGTCACAGCATTCGTTAAATTCGTTTATGACACTAAATAAGATTCCAGGAGGACTCGACAAGAAGCTTACCACATCTTCTTTATTTTTATTTCTTTTCCAGTTTATTTCATTTTTGTTTTTCAAAAATGTCCAGAATAATTCAAATAATCTAGCTATACTTTTTACCCAAATGCATAAGGAGGTTAATGTGTTTATCAGTGTATGTATGTATGTTTGTTCCTATGTAGCGTTCCAGAGACCAAACGTGTGGGCCGATTTTGATCGATATGATTCGTCAATCGATTCGTCTTAACCTTGCGAGTGTCACTAAAATATGAAAATAGAAAAATGGCGGCATTTGGGCACCAAATTGTGGGGGCCCAATATTTTTTTTTCATCCAAACAAAAAAAACTTCTTTAAAAAAATCAAAAATCCAGACTGCTTTAAAAGTGAACTAAAAAGACGCAAACAAGAAGAAAATCATGATGTGCCGAAGGATACTATCGACCACGAGGATACATCTGGTTTTGGTCAGCAAGCTCGGGAATATGTATCCTCCGACTGAACAGCATGATTTTTTTCTTGTTTACGTCTTATTAGTTCGCTTTTTAAGCAGTCGTTTTCTTTTACCTAATTCAGCTAGCTTTATTATAAAAGTAGAATGCTAAAATACTTTTTAGCTGCCGTATACTTTAGAAAATAATTAACATTTGCCCAAAATCGATTTAATCCTTCTCCAGCGGAATCCAAAAGCCCATCACCTATCGTTTCTTAAAATCGAATAACACATGAATTAGCCATGATGCATGTCTAAGCCGATTACACCGTCCTTAACGAAGCTAGAGGCGCTTCGATAACATGTAGTATCGATTTAAACGAATAATCGATACCGGTACTTGATTAACTGGCCGCGGGAATATTTTTAATTGAAACTATTTTTTTCCGAATTTGAATGTCGTTCTAGAATGGAATGAAATTTTTGTCTTTTTTGTTTTAGTATTTATTTATTTTGAGTTGTTTTTTTTCGTAATGCAATGTATATTGTATATGTAGTGTGTGATTTTAATTTCGGTGAGTAAGAATGCAAAATTCAAGACAGTTACTATGTTTGGAGCGCTTGGGAATAATAAATCAGATTAATTAGTACCCACAATAAGATATGTTTCATCTTTTTATTATTATTTTGATAATGTTTAAAACTAACAAGGAGCTCCTGGATAAATAATAACAGCCGCACTGGTCGATCATCAAGGTTAAGCAACGCTTGACGAGTTCGGTCCGTGGATGGGTAACCATTTCAACATACCGAGTTTCCTCCGTGCCTCGGAAAGCACGTTAAGCCATTGGTCCCGGCTCTCATATGAAGATCTTAGACAGTCGTTACGAGTAGTCAGAAACTTGAGATCTGACACCAGTCTTGCCAAGGGGTACCGCGTTACCTAGTTACTGGGTTGTGGAGGTCAGATAGGCAGTCGCTCCATGTAATACACTGGTACTCAGCTTAATCCGGTAAGACTGGAAGCCGACGCCAATATAGTTGGGAAAAGGCTAGGCAGATTGATTGATTATGTTTAAAACTGATTATTTTGATTCAACGTAGACTTGGACATAAAGCAGTGAAAAATAAACAAATGCTTCAAATATGTGAAACACTTAAATCTCTTCTTAACATCTAAATCAAGGCATAGAAAACTACTTCACATAAAAGTAATAATGAAACACCTCGTATAATTCCAATACACTAGCAGTCGTAAAATGTTTTATTAGATTTTAAACTGTGCCTAAAATCAAGTTTTACAACCAGTTTTTACTATTTTAATTGGATAGTCTGTTGACTACTAACAATATAGTATTAACTTCAAACCAGAATCTTAAACAAACTAACTTTTTAAATGGATCCCATTATTCTCAGTTTATTTCCAGAACATTCCTGATGGATTTATTTATTTAAACTTATAATAGTGACATCCGTTAATTTAAAAATATAGCGACCGTATACATAATAAAAATAGTGTCGTTTATAAGAAAATTTAAATTAGTTTTTAGTGAAAATAAAAATGGAAATATACAAACGCGCAGGACACTAATGGGTAACAATTCGTTTTCGGGGGAAACGACATAATAAACATCACGAACGCGTTCCGAAAATATCCAGAATTCGAGTTTGCGTTGGCAACACCGTCATTATTTCTCTAGGGAAATACGCTGAGTGTTGCCACACCCTGGGTGGCGGCAGACCATCGGTAATTTATTAACAGGTTAAATTTCTAATTAAACCCCGCCCATGTTTTAATATCTACGTATGGTTCGTTGGGTAATATTTCGCTTTATGACGTCAGGTAGTGTCGGAATGCGTGGCTTATGAACCCTCTGATCAGCCGCGCATTGTCTAGCAGGTGTTTTGATTATTTTCATTATACCGTATTGTATTGAAGAAGATATACCGCTTTGCAGTACCGTTGAGTCATTCAACAAGAATATAATAATTCAAAATAAATTTTTAATTTTGTAAGCCTGCCACAATGTGCACAACTAATTGAAGAATTCCACCTCGTTTTAAAGTAGGCTGTTTAACATTTACCTTGGCACAGGAAGTCGTTATTAAAAAAACAAACTTCACATTCTTCGTTTAAAATTTTAAAACGGACATAAATAACTTAATTATTTACGTGTATAATTTGGCGTTATTTTTTTGTTGGTAGTACTTTTAGTGCATACGGGTTATGAAGTGTTATCGGGCCACTTATCTGGCTAGTGTGTAATTACCTTAAGAGTAGGGTATTGTAGGGATTGGGGAGCACTGTGGGCGGCGCGGCTTCTTAGTAATGTTCGTAGACAGATATTCTTAAACTATTACTGAAGGCGTTTTCTAAATTTACATGTATGAGAAAAGAAAGCATTAAATTCCTATTTCAAAAGGATCGTCGAGCAGATATGTGTAAAAATTCATAATTATTATTATCTGCCTGATGAACTTTTAAAAATAACATTTTTAGGGTTCCGTACCCAAAGGCTAAAAACGGGACCCTATTAGTAAAACTCCAAGATCCGTCTGTCTGTCCGTCTGTCACCAGGCTGTATCTCATGAACTGTGATAGCTAGACAGTTGAAATTTTCACAGATTATATATACCTGTTGCCGCTATAACAACAAATATTAAAAATCAGAATAAAATAAATATTTAAGTGGGGCTCCCATACAACAAACGTGATTTTTATGCCGTTTTTTGCAATAATGTAGTTATTGTTAATTATGTATTTTATACTATGTAAATTTTAATTTAAACTTGTTAGAGATTCCCATAACTCTAGGGTTAAATTCTATAAGTGAAATAAAACAAATAGTCCTAGCTATGTTTGAATCCACATATGTATGTAAAACTTAATTCTTTGTAAAACAAATTCTGTTCAAGATTAACGAAGGTCCATCTAGAAGACACTCTTCGCATAAGCTATTCCCCTCGGGAATCAAACTATAAAGACTGGAGACCGGTGTAAAACAAATTCCGTTAAGAATAACGAAGGTCCATATAGAAGACACTCTTCGCATAAGCTATTCCCCTCGGGAATCAAACTATAAAGACTGGAGACCGGTGTAAAACAAATTCCGTTAAGAATAACGAAGGTCCATATAGAAGACACTCTTCGCATAAGCTATTCCCCTCGGGAATCAAACTATAAAGACTGGAGACCGGTGTAAAACAAATTCCGTTAAGAATAACGAAGGTCCATCTAGAAGACACTCTTCGCATAAGCTATTCCCCTCGGGAATCAAACTATAAAGACTGGAGACCGGTGTAAAACAAATTCCGTTAAGAATAACGAAGGTCCATATAGAAGACACTCTTCGCATAAGCTTTTCCCCTCGTGAATCAAACTATAAAGACTGGAGACCGGTGTAAAACAAATGCCGTTCAAGATTAACGAAGGTCCATCTAGAAGACACTCTTCGCAACTAGAGAGTCTTGGACGGTTGACTGGAATAAATTCTGGGCAACTATAGGGACTCGGACGGTTGAGTAGATAAGCTATTCCCCTCGTGAATCAAACTATAAAGACTGGAGATGGTATAATTTCTCGCATTATTTTACGAATACCTATTTGTGTTTTATATAAATAACCTTATCTTACATATGTTAACGATCTATATATTTTTAAGTTTTTAAACTGACATTCTCCCAATAGGGAACATTACTGCCAATTGCTCCCGCCAGATGGCGCTTGACGGCTCTGAGTAAACAAAAACATAACAACATGGCGTCTACTACTGTTTGTGGTTACCGAACTCTTTTTTACTGTTTTTAAGATAACTTGTGTTCAAAAAACAAATAATAATATTGGGGAAGTTAGTTAGCTTCATTTTTCTTTCACTATTTGTTTTATATTTTGTATACATAAACTGCGAAATTTTGTCGCTGGACTTTGACAGTTGGTTTTTTTTAGGAATGTGTCCGATATATCTAAACGTTACTTATATCGCATATGTGTTAGATATCTTATCATATCGATATCAAAATAACCGATATTACAAATGCTGTATCTAATAAAAACCTTACTAGCGTGTGAGAACGAATAATTCAAAACTTAAAACCGTAACAATGCGAAAACGTACGAACTACGAACAAAACACAAACTTCACAAACGTTAGGAACCATATGCGCTACTTCTTTACTATCTTCACTATCTTTCTAAGTATTATTTCGTGTTCGTTGTTAGTTTGCTCATCTAAATAACATTTTAACTTTTGCAAACTGTACTACTGATATCGATATCTGAAAACCGTTTTCGATATCGATATGAAAACACATACATAACCGTTAGCGCAAAAAACCGAAAACGCCCTTCTCTAGTTTGTTTACGCAGAAACCTGTGGCGCCATCTGAGCGCAGCTTTGCGGATAGTTCCCTATTGCGAGGTGTGCGGTAAAAGATAAGATGTGCAACATCTCTTAGTGGAGTGCGTCAGGAATGAATCTGAGAGAAATATAATTATTAAGGAACTCAATATAAATAGGTTAGACTTGGGCATATTTTGTTATTTTCTGGCTCGGCCTCTGTCCCGTGAGGCTAAAATGATTTATTCTTTAGTCAGTATTTAAAGCACTGTTTTATTTAGTTTATTTAATTTTTTAGTTAACTTAAGATTAGTTTATGATGGGACTGACGTGAACTGTGTTCAAAAGTCCCTTAAAATAAAGATAATAAAAAAAAAAGCTGACATGGTCACAATCATTAGAATTAATATTTGTTTCGGGATATTCACCAAGTATATTTAGATTTATATCGAGCTCTCAACAAAAATCTAAATATACATGGTAAATACCCCGAAACAAATATTAATTCAAATTTTTATATTTAATTGTGCACACCAAGTGATTTTTCTGTGTTAGCAATAATTAATTTGATATTTTTACGCTTGCAACAAAGATGGACTGCTACTTGTCAGGTTGGTAAACGATTAGTTTGCACTTCTTGTTTCCCGCCCACTCCAAGGTTATAAATAGTGTGGCTCATGCCATCAAATTCAGTGCCTGGCTGGATACTAGAGTGCGCGCAAGATAAGTCTGCCGCGCGGCCGAAATTGGAACTAATCGTTTGTCATTTTTGTCAGGTGTCAAGAGAGTGTGTTGTATTGCGTGTTTTTATTCGTTTCCGAAGTAAATAATCGCCATCATTATCCCAAAAGTAATTTAAAGTGCTGGCAGGGATGTTTTCTTGAAGTGAATAAGTCAATAACGGGCCTACAGTACCGTTTTACAAAGATAGAGCCCGCGTTGCTTATTTGACAGGTAACTTTTAGGGATACCATTATACTAAAATTGCCCTAAATTTTCGTACTACCGGTGCCTGACAGTATTGGTTTTTGGGTGGTACATAAATATACCCGCGGATAGGACCGGTATCATGTAATATAATGCGTCATTGTAATTTTGTTTAAGGCTTTTTTAAGCGCACCACCGTCACCCAAATAACTCAAGAGGGTTATGTGGCACCAGCTTCTTCAAAAATGATTGAACAGAATTGAAATTTAAATGAACGGTATTAGCCACTGCAGGACCATTGATAGACCAAATTTAACAGAAGGTATCTTTTTAACGCTTTTAAGGATTCAATAAAAGATTTACAATAATTTTATGAAGCTTTTTTCATCATATTCTATGCAAGTAGAAAAAGCTAGTAATTAATTATGCTTAACTTAAATTACTTTAATTTTCAAATAATGAAAAATTACTATTGATTAAATGAAGGAAAAAAGATCAGTTATGCTGGCAACATTAAACACGCCACCCGTCGCGCGCAGACTTATCTTACGCGCACTCTATAGTTTAGTCTCCACAGGATCGCCCGGTGGCCAGTAGCCAATCACTTGGATTGACCTGCGAGACGCCCCACAAAAAATCCATCAAAGTCAGTCTATCAGTGACCGAGGCGTGATAAATAAAAACCGGCCAAGTGCGAGCCAAGTACCATTATCGCAAAAAAAGGGCAAATATAGCACATTTGTTGTATGGGAGCCCCACTTAAATATTTATTTTATTCTATTTTTATTTGTTGTTATAGCGGCACCAGAAATACATCATCTGTGAAAATTTCAACTGCCTAGTTATCACGGTTCACGAGATACAGCCTGGTGACAGACGGACAGATAGACAGACAGACAGACAGACGGATCGAGGAGTCTTAGTAATAGGGTCCCGTTTTTACCCTTTGGGTACGGAACCCTAAAAATGAGGGTAAGTGCTGCTCTATAAACTGTGTTCTATAAACGATTTTCTATAAACAATTTTTTATAAACATTTTCTATAAATAATTTTCTATAAACAATTTTATAATAAACAAATTTATATAAACTGTATTTAGTTGTAATTGTATATTTATGTAACTGTGTATTTGATATGAGAATACACTGGGTGAGTAACACATTTTAAGCATTTTTATTTACATCGCCATTCCGCTGAAATACCCACACACGGTTTTAGTATTTTAAGTAGAATACAACACATAAGTTTTATTTTTCCTGGACTTCGATAAAATTTTCCAACACTATCCGGACCCCATTTAAAATTACTTGCCGAGCCTGCTCCAGAGCCTCAGATGAAGGTTAATTTCTTTTAGATCCCGAAATAGATTCACCTTTATCTAGCCAACATAAGGTGATATTTATTTTCGTGTCTTCACTGACCTGTAAGATGAAAGACGCACCTGAATGTCACAAGATAAATAAAGCTCTTTTATCCACGCCGTCGACTTGTTTCACACTTCACAAGTTCTTTACATTATTATCAAACTTTATAACAGGGAGTAACGGAAGGTAGGGTGGCATCCGGTGACAGTGCCACTCTGATGCAGCTCCAGGGCAGAGTGTTGAAGGCATGTCTAGAGACACCGCCAAGACGACCTCCCTCCCCCAGGCCAGTCCGGGCCACTGCCGTCGTATGAGCTCGCACGCGCATGATGGCGTCCAACATAAATCGCCCCCTGCGGAAATCAAATTGACTCTCCACCCGCACCAGTGCAGAGCGGGAGAAGTCATTTGATGACTACCCATCCAAAGAAAAAGCTTGTAACAGAAAGGTGTGCTCATATTTTACAAACTGCTCCTTCTGCCTATGTAAAGGAAGACATTGTCAATTCCCAAAAAAATATTTGGGTATCTCATACAAAGTTGTCATCAGCTGACCTTTGAAAAAAACATACCTAATTTATTAATAAACACCTAATCTCTCACACACGAACTATATAGCATTTATCACAGGATTAACATAAGCACGTAACTCAGTTAACTCAAAAGGAATGAAAAACAAAAACACTCGTAATCCAACATTTCTTTGTCTACTTGCCGTGCCCACTAATCAACAAAGTAGTCATATCCCTAGGGCCTGAGCATAGAATTAGAACGGTATAGAAATGACGTTCGTGCACCCTCACACTGTCAGAATGACAATCGGGGAAACGGTTATTCTGACACCGCAACAAAATCCATGTTTGCTTCGTCTACTTGACAGCACAAATACTGCAATGGACTCTTAATTCTTTATTGTACACCAAAAACAACATTACATACAGTGTGATAATAAAGTACAAGCAAAGGCGAGCGTAACACAATGTTGAGTTTTATTACAGCAATGGACTTTTATTTTTTTTTATTTAAAAAAAAAAAAAACTTTGCCCACACTAGGAATTTCTCCTGTATCGTGGGTGCGTTTACAGACATATAAACTCACATACATAAACATCCAGAGCCGGAACAACTATTTGTAGGTCATACAAATATTTGTTCCGTGCGGGAATCGAACCCGCGACAAGCAGCGCAGCAGTCAATCGCTCAACCACTGCGCCAACAGAGTGCTCAAAAAAAAAAAAAAAAATTTTTTTTTATTTTTTATTAATTAATTAAAATAAATTGTTCAAATAAGTAATTTGACACCCATCGGTACTATCAAAAATGTATTATATAAACGGGATCCAACACGGTTGAGTCATTTCTATGGTTCTCGTCAACCTGAATTGCCTCAGCCTTTTTCTGGTCGTAGTAGTTACCTACCGTATTGTCGATTCTGGCTGCAGGAATTGCAGTGTTTGGGAAAAGTGAGGCGGGTTTGGCCCATTCTTGCGCCAAAACTAGATGTGACATATAACTCCACAATGGTTCCGCTTCTAATCTGATGTATTATTCTATGGCACAAGTTTGACAAACTCTGTCGCGACAGTCAGAGAAACGTTCACGCGATCGTTATTTATACGGATAACTACTGCAGCTACTCGTCCGACCTACGATCCGTCGAATTAGCGGGTAGTTCAGTAATCATGTCAAATTACTTCAGGGATAATGGTGTTTATTATTAGTTTACTGATAATTCAGGTAAAATGAAAAACGCTTTTTGAGAAGTAAGTAAATTAAGTTTTTAAACTGTAATGGTCACTAATCACATCACATCACATCATCAGCCTATTAATGTTCCCACTGCTGGGACACAGGCCTCCTTTCTGTGAGCGGGAATGGGCCGTAATCCACCACGCGGGCCCAGTGCGGTTTGGTGGATGTCACATGTCTTCGAATTTTTGGTTCATGAAATAATTTACACAAAGTAAAGCGTCTGCCTGGGCTTGAACCCACGACCTGCAACTTGTAATGTAAGTTGTCACTAATACTAACATTAGAAACGGGATATTTACCATGTTTACTGTTTGTTGCGAGTTTCCGATATTTCGGGGCTGTTGCAAGCACCATGATCACGGATACGGACACGGATCGGATCGGTTTATCCGTGATCATGGTGTTTGCAACAGCACCGAAATATAGGAAACTCGCAACAAACAGTAAACATGGTAAATATCCCGTTTCTAATGTTAAATGCTAGTACGTAAATTGATGTTACTTTGTATCTTTACGCGGCTTGCTATAAATGTCTTACGTATAATGTAAATGGACTGCTAGTAATTTACTATCACCTAGAACGTATTATAACCCAAAACATAGCATTCAATTTTAATTAAAGTCTACAGTTTATAGTCATATTAAGGCTAAAATTAATAAGTTTACTGAACGCACTAATTCTTGAACGCCGGTAGCGTTTGATTTACTTCGCTACTCGCTACCGAGTCACCTACGCGGTTTGTTAGAATAAAATTACAGATATCTTACAAAACATTACATGGGTAAATTACATAAATGTTATGAAATTGCACCATGCGGTTATGTTAATCTGTAAAGCTGTGTTTACACGGTGAAAACAAAAGAAGATATGGGTCGCATATTCGTTCATGTTTAACCGACTGCAAAAAAGGAGTAGGTTCTCAATTCATCCGGAAGTTTTTTGTTTTTAGTCATTAGTATTTTCTCTGCGATTCCCACACAAAATTTCTTAGGTCATCAAATAACTTACGACGTCAAATGCCAATGCATTCCACGAGTTTTCTGGATAAATCCTTTACTGTCCAGGCTACTCTTCTGTGGAATGCGTTGCCAGACCCAATCAAACGCGACCAATCGTTGCCTCTGTTTAAAAGACTCGTGAGGGAGCATTACCTGTCGCTGTGATTATGGATTGATTGCCATAATTTTTTTTGTTGCCTTTAAATTATAGTATGTATATATGATAGCGCTGGCAAATGAAAACAGTAACACAGTCTGTAACAAATGTCAAAACATCTGATGACATAACGGAAATACGAATCGGTACCCAAATTCAGTAATAAATAAATATGTGATTTTGCATTGTTTTAAAATCGTGTTAAATTAAGTATAGTAATTAGTTATTAGTTTAGTAATTTCATGATTTGTTTATTTGTGTGTAAGTAATAAATAAAAAATAAAAAAGAAGGTAGTTTCCTAAATTATTCTAATCTAAGGGTAGTTCACTGTGACTGTTAGTTAATTTATATAAAGTAACTAGCTTTTCCCGGCAAACTTCGTTTTGCCATAAAAACACCAAGATACACCTACCCTACACCTACCCTACACCTACCCTACACCTACCCTACACCTACCCTACACCTACCCTACACCTACCCTACACCTACCCTACACCTACCCTACACCTACCCTACACCTACCCTACACCTACCCTACACCTACCCTACACCTACCCTACACCTACCCTACACCTACCCTACACCTACCCTACACCTACCCTACACCTACCCTACACCTACCCTACACCTACCCTACACCTACCCTACACCTACCCTACACCTACCCTACACCTACCCTACACCTACCCTACACCTACCCTACACCTACCCTTCACTTACCCTACACCTACCCTACACCTACCCTACACCTACCCTACACCTACCCTACACCTACCCTACACCTACCCTACACCTACCCTACACCTACCCTACACCTACCCTACACCTACCCTACACCTACCCTACACCTACCCTACACCTACCCTACACCTACCCTACACCTACCCTACACCTACCCTACACCTACCCTACACCTACCCTACACCTACCCTACACCTACCCTACACCTACCCTACACCTACCCTACACCTACCCTACACCTACCCTACACCTACCCTACACCTACCCTACACCTACCCTACACCTACCCTACACCTACCCTACACCTACCCTACACCTACCCTACACCTACCCTACACCTACCCTACACCTACCCTACACCTACCCTACACCTACCCTACACCTACCCTACACCTACCCTACACCTACCCTACACCTACCCTACACCTACCCTACACCTACCCTACACCTACCCTACACCTACCCTACACCTACCCTACACCTACCCTACACCTACCCTACACCTACCCTACACCTACCCTACACCTACCCTACACCTACCCTACACCTACCCTACACCTACCCTACACCTACCCTACACCTACCCTACACCTACCCTACACCTACCCTACACCTACCCTACACCTACCCTACACCTACCCTACACCTACCCTACACCTACCCTACACCTACCCTACACCTACCCTACACCTACCCTACACCTACCCTACACCTACCCTACACCTACCCTACACCTACCCTACACCTACCCTACACCTACCCTACACCTACCCTACACCTACCCTACACCTACCCTACACCTACCCTACACCTACCCTACACCTACCCTACACCTACCCTACACCTACCCTACACCTACCCTACACCTACCCTACACCTACCCTACACCTACCCTACACCTACCCTACACCTACCCTACACCTACCCTACACCTACCCTACACCTACCCTACACCTACCCTACACCTACCCTACACCTACCCTACACCTACCCTACACCTACCCTACACCTACCCTACACCTACCCTACACCTACCCTACACCTACCCTACACCTACCCTACACCTACCCTACACCTACCCTACACCTACCCTACACCTACCCTACACCTACCCTACACCTACCCTACACCTACCCTACACCTACCCTACACCTACCCTACACCTACCCTACACCTACCCTACACCTACCCTACACCTACCCTACACCTACCCTACACCTACCCTACACCTACCCTACACCTACCCTACACCTACCCTACACCTACCCTACACCTACCCTACACCTACCCTACACCTACCCTACACCTACCCTACACCTACCCTAAACCTACCCTACACCTACCCTACACCTACCCTACACCTACCCTACACCTACCCTACACCTACCCTACACCTACCCTACACCTACCCTACACCTACCCTACACCTACCCTACACCTACCCTACACCTACCCTACACCTACCCTACACCTACCCTACACCTTCCCTACACCTACCCTACACCTACCCTACACCTACCCTACACTTAAAAAAAAAAAAAAAAAACAAAAAAAAAAAAAAAAAAAAACGTAAAAACCATCTTTGAACTTCAACGAACATTTAAAAAAAAGAATTGGCCGAATTGGTCCAGGCGTTGTTGAGTTATGCGCTTACCAACACATTTTGCGATTCATTTTTATATATAAGAAGATTGCGAATATTTGATACCTAATATGATTCAAAGTATTTGTAAAAAGCATTATTAATTACCAATCAAATATTGTACGCAATTACTTTATTTTTACTAACCTAATTCTAAAATAAATTGTTAAACGAATGTAACTGGTAGTTTTTTCTGTGTGACGTCTTGCTATTTGCAAAAATGTTTAAATAGATTCGCTTTAGTGAAAAATAGGACTGGATTGAATTGTATTTTGAACTGTGCACATCTCCTTATAAAATTAAGTTGATTTACTGTTGGTGTGAGTAATAAAAAGTGTTTACAAGATGTCTGATCGTTATCATTTGAGAACCCTGAGTACTTCCGCTCTTACATATATTTATGTATATATTAAATAGCATTATGTATCTGCATATCTTTTATAATATAATTTTGTTTTAACACTAGTATTTTCACACTTATAACAGCCCCACTTCGTGTCCAGCGATCACTGTCCATACCAGGTTACCTGGAAGAGATCGCGTTAAGCGATAAGGCCGCGCATTGTATGTGTTTTTAGTTTTATTTTTCCTTTATAAATGTAACTTATTTATTTTTTATTTTATTTTATTCGGAAAACTTACAGCTAATTTTAACAATTGTTCATTATTATAATAAGATCAAGGCCAATTAAAAATTTCACAGATAGTGATTATGGTGTACAATCAAGTATATAATAAATAAATAGTATTCTTTCTTACAGGACACGCCCTTCTTTGCCGCTTCCGGCTGTAGTGTAATCACTACAGCTGCGGATTTTGGGGCGTGGAGCCTAGCCGCGATGCTTCGCTCCTTGCGCCGCTTTCGCCTCTCCTTTCTTTTGGCCGCCCTTGCTGCCTTGCTCGCCTTCTTCTTCACCTCGGCCACTTGCCATTCGGCGTCGGCCGTAGAAGTTTCAGGAGATGGCAGAGATTGGGGCACCCGACCCGCCACCCGGGCTGGGGCCCTCGCTGCCTGTGAAGCCGCTCCGCTCTGTTTGGATGCCGATTTTCCTGCTTTCCCTGTGGCCGACCTTGCGGTTTCCGGCATGATCCCGCGATCAGCCTGTTCCGACGATTCCGGTTTGACCGCGGCAGCCGCGGCGGTGGCAAACGAGGCCACCTTCCGCTGGCCCGGGGCTGTCTGGCTCGCAGCTAGTGGGGGGCGCAGGACAATGGCCTCCAGAGCAGAAAACCGACTTTGGAAGGCAGCCAGCTCCTGCCGCACTAGGTTCAGAACCCGGTCTTCTGCAGGCAAGGGCTGGCCTTGCCCATGTTGCGCCCCCCCCCTGTGGCATCACTTGGGGGGTGGCTCTTTGGAGCCCAGCCAAGTCCGCTCGGAGTTTCTCGTTCTCCTTTTGGAGAAGCTCCATTTCAGTTTTTAAGCGGGAGACCTCTGCCCGCATTTCGGATATTCCATCCGACGGAGGACCGACATGATTTGCCTCCGCTGCTGCCATAATAGAGGCCGTGGCCGCCGATATGGCCTTGTCTTTAGAGGACTTATTCCTCTTCAAGGCCACATCTCGGATTGCGGCTCCCACGACCTCTGCGAACCTGGCCGCTCGCTCCGAATCTAGTTCCGGCTCGGAGGCCAGTTCACCGCCAGAAGAACCCGAAAGGATAGCCTTGCGGCTAGTCAATCCGGGGTGGCGCCCCTCTGCGGCAAGCCTCTCGGCTCGCTGGGCAGCCTCCTGGGCGGTGAGCCCCCTCCCTACTCCTCTATCTCGGCCACCACCCCGCTTACTGGTCGGGATCTTCCGGGCCGAGGCCAGCTCTTCATCAGAGGGCGAGCCCAGGCCATCCCCCGATTTGGGGCGCTTCCGAAAGAACCTTAGGTTCTTCGCAGCAGCCCCCACCTCTTCGCACTCCGAGCTCTGTGAGCCCTTTGCGCCAGATGCGGCGTCAGACTCCGACCCTGCATCACTCCTCACCTCTTCATCGGTTTTGTTTAAGTTTTTAAAATTTTCCATTCTGTTCCCACGAGTAAATAACATTTTATATCTCAAATTCTAGTGGTTCGCACTAGAGACTAATTTAGCTACCCATTAGTCAAGCTATCAACCTCCCTCACGGTGCGCCGCCGCTTGGAGATTTGGGGTGATTTTTTATAGAGGTTTTCTTTCTCGCGACCCGGGTGGTTAAGCCAAGACCCTCGACCCCCGTCAACAGTCAGAGACATGACCGTGACTATCTTCGGGGCTACGAGACTAGCGGTGGCAGAAGAAGGAGCAATACTTCCTCCTGCCTGCCCGGCGGCAGGGTTAGTGCACAACGAGCCCGCTCTTACTCCGCCGCTGTGCGTCTCTGCTTAGAGCGCAGAGGGACACACGTTGGAGCGTTCTGCCGACCTCCAACCTCTCTGACAGGATATTGGCATACGGACAACGAGACCCCTTAGGTACATAGTACCTAATGGGGAGTCATTGCCCGTACCCCAGGGTGCACCGTCCCGGAGACTGGTCTTCCCCCCGGACGCATCCAAAAGGGAGACCGGTATTAGACTGTCAATAAGTTCGTTGTCTGTGATCTGCAAACTTCCTAAATGCGGCTATTATCCACTTAGCCTTTGACTACCATTAACACAACGACAATAACTAAAAACAACATAACTTTCAACACAACAGTTATATCAAAAGTAGGTGTCTTAACGAAGTTGTAATCGCAGCCTAAGATTTATAAACCACTGTGCCAGTCAAATTAGAAACAATAGTGTTGGCTGTAAATTCGGGATTAGCGATAAATCACATTGGGAAATATTCAAACTATTGGCATCGACAAAGGTTAGGGAGTGCGTGTCAGATATTGGATTTATGTGCGCTTGCGACAGGCGGTGTGGGATGTGACGATTGTTTTGAATGGTGTGAATGAGAAGTAGTGTTGTGCTGTGCTGGGTATGGATTTATCGGTGTACGATGATCTTTATGGGTATTTCAGATGATTTGCTGTGATATTGCTCTCTCTATTTTTTCAGAAATTTTGGTTTGTTGGAAAGACTGTAATTTTAATAATTTCCCTCTCTTCTGTAATTAAGGTTTGTTAAGTAAATTGCAACACCATCAGTCCAGTCTTCGAGGGTGTCACCCTCGACTGATGGTGTTGCCATTGGCGGCTACAAAATTGCGAACCTTCGCTACGCTGATGACACAACATTGTATGTGACTAGTGCTGACCAAATGGAGGATCTTCTCCTTAAGATGGAGCGCGTGAGTCTTGCATTCGGATTGAAGATCATCCGGAGTAAGACCAAAATAATGATTGTGGACCGTAGCAACAACAACTCGCCGGCTGTGACACAGATTGCCAAATGTGACGTAGTTCAGTCCTACATATATCTTGGCGCTATGATTGCAGGCAATGGCAGTTGTGAAACGGCGAATGGCAATGTATACTTTAACGTCTCCATACTCCAAGAACTCGGCATCAAGCAGCGTCTATCAGCAATAGTACAGTCTCGCATACTGACATTCTTTGGCCATGTCTCAAGGCGGAATAACGACTCCATTGAGCGTCTGGTGGTGCAGGGCAGAGTGGACGGTAACAGGCCACGCGGGAGGTCACCGATGAGGTGGACCGACCAAATTAAATCTGTGATAGGAGGTCCAGTAAATTAATGCGCTAAACTTTCATCTAACAGAGCCAAATGGAGAGAGATCGTGAGGCGAGTGACGAGAACACTAGCGATCGGACAAAATTCATCGTGACCACTAACGCTCTATCAAGAGCGAAATGAATTAGAATAAGAAGAAGAAATAAAGTGGAATTTTAATGCCTTAGCAACTTAAACTTTTTAGCCACTTTTCAGTTAGTTGATTAGCTATTTTCTTTATTTGTTGGAAGAAGCTTTTTATACTGGTATATTTCCTGCGATTGCCAGCAATCGGGGTTGTCCTGCCTGACCGAACAAAATGTCATCACTTGTGCAGTTCCTTTCACCTTTTGGCTTCTGATATATTTTGAATTGTAATTTTAATTAGAAGCATATATTTTCTTATCATTACAAATATCTAATACTAGCTGTCCCACGCGGCTTTGCTCCCGTCAACTGGTTACCTACCTACCCTACATACATGATTGTTGCAAGGAAACTTTTTGCCCGTTTTTGCAACATTTTTCATTTATTCTCCGCTCCTATTGGTTGTGGCGTGATGTTATATAGCCTATAGCCTTCCTCGATAAATGGACTATCCAAAACAAAAATAACTTTTCAATTCCAACTAGTAGTTCCTGAGATTAGCACGTTCAAACAAACAAACAATCTCTTCAGCTTTATAATATTAGTATAGATAATATTATATATATTATATAGTATAGATTCTAAATTTCTGATAACAGTCAAGTATTAACAGTCGTGTGGGCATCATAATGGTAGTAGTAGGTGTTCGCTAACTGTTTAACTGCTGATCACGCACTCAAGATCCGAGGTGACAATCAGAATGGCCGTGTAGAAGACTATTTGATTACCGGTTTATGGGCTTTACGGTTTTGTACCGGTGCCTTAGTTACAACGATGTTTCAGACTCTCGCTTTTATGGCTGTTGTGATTTCATAGGCGAAGTTGTATCGTGTAATGGGTAAAATCATGCCCTTAATGGAAGCATGTGACTAAGTTACCAGTTCAATATAATTTATCCCCTTGAGTGCAATTGAGAACTTTGGTTCCCAGAAACAATTGTTTATCTATTGTGTCTGCTAATTTTCACGTATGGGATAAGACTCATGAAGTGGAATGTGATTAATTGACCAATTAATGAACTGAAAAACTGACACACAATCGAAACTACTAAGCATAATTGTTAAAAAGATTTTTTATAATTCTCTTTTGAGTTGTAGTACCTTATATTGACATGAAAATACGCATTATTAAGGATAACTTGAAAACTACTCGTCGGATCTTGATCAATTTACCAACTTTCAAATAAAATATCATCAAAATCCGTTCATAATTGTCGGAGTAATCGCATAGATAATAAACATACAAAACATACATTCGAATTGAGAACCTCCTCCTTTTTGAAGTCGTTTGAAAATATGTAGTGAAAATATGTAGTTAGTTAAATTTGTGGAATAGGACACTGAGAAAAGCTGATTAGTATTTGATGACTATTGAAGTTTGTAGGTATGTGAAATAAGTCGCTCTTGATTTCCGTCTGTGTGATTGGTCAATTTGGTCGATTGGATACCGGTCAAACTTTTTGCGTTGCCGTATTCACTTACGCAATATGGCTGCCGTTCCTATTCCGTTTTGACTCGTCTTCTTTACACGAGCTGCTCTTCTTAATATACACGCTGTTTTGAGTTACCTACTACTGGCAAAGCCTACCATTAAAACCTTTGCACAAGACAATATAAACAAATGTTTGTGAAATTATCATTGAATGTCGTAATAATGTTATAACGTGTGTTCCCACGAAACGTTGCGATGTTACCCAGAACATAAAATTGTTGATGGCTGCTGAATTGTTGTCGAATGCTAATAATGTGAAGGGAAAATGTAGTTTCTATTATACTATGGTGGAGCGTACTGATTTGACCTTAAGTCTTGTCTCCCGTTGGGGTGATGACAATCTGGTCTCTTTTAACGCCACCAAAACACAGGCCGCAAAGAAGACTCATTTCATCCAAACGCCTACTTTTCGGTGTGCATCTGTTCCTGTAACTGATCGGCTCGAGCTCCTTGGCATGGAGTTGACATCCAGTCTCAACTTCGGCGCCACCATTGAGTACAAAGCCCAAATTGCGGCAAAGAAACTGGGCGTCAGAGTGAAGCGATTCTTTATGCCTGGACAACTATTAACTCTTTACAAAGCGCAAGTCCGATCCTGCATGGAGTATTGCAGCCACCTCTGGGATGGCTCAGCTAAATATCAGCTTGCCGCGCTTGATTCGGTGAAACGCAGAGCCAAGAGACTAATTAGCGACGTCAAACTGGTGGATGCCAAGCTTCACAGCTTAGCTCATTGCCGTAAGGTTGCCTGCTTGTCGGTCTTCTACAGACTGTATTTTGGTGAGTGTGCTCATGAACTCCACGACCTCGTCCCACCGGCCCCCTTCTACCATCGGACATCTAGACGCACTGCAAGTTACCATCCTCACCTAGTTGCTATTCCACCAATTCGCACCAAGCGCTTCCAAACTTCCTTCATAATGCGCACAGCAAAAGAGTGGAACTCACTGCCTGCGTCTGTGTTTCCGAACGCATACAACCCGAATCTCTTCAAAGTTAGAGTGAACAGGCTTCTTCTGGGTAAGCTCACTCCATCGTTGACTTTGTCTCTGTCACCTCTGACCTAGACTAGAGTCAAGAGCAAACCCATCACGAATAAAAAAAAAAAAAAAAAACATAAAAATATTTTTATTGTGGGCATAGCTTTTTATAAGCTTAAAGATTAAAGCGTAAAGATTTCCCCAAATTATACCAGTAATCTTTACATTTTGTCGTCTCTGACCCATCCGTAAGAAACAAGTCCAAGTCTTCTCGCCAGCGTTTCTTAGCCCTACCTCGGTAACAACGCCCGTCTTCAGGCAATCACTGTGTGTGTATGTGACTGTGGAAGTTGATGCTATTTTTGTGGCTACCATTAAAATATGTTTTGGCCTACCGTAGGTAGACAGCTGACTGATATTACAAAATGAAGAAGTTGTCACTGCAGTGCCTGATTTTGAAAAAAACCATAAGCTCTTAGAGCATGGTTATTTTTAGTATGCGTTAGTGACAGATTTATCTGACTTGTATACATCTGTCCCTTTTTCACAGTCGAACCATAATAGTTTTGATACGTCATGGTACGGGGGCAGGTTTTGGCCCTCTTGTCAATATGATGGCTCATTTACATTAGGTCGTTTTGACTAATTGGGTTGCAGGCCGTATTCGGTCACCCACTAGTGTTGACAGGTTTTCAGTTCTGCTGAATGCGGTCGCCGACTCCAGTAAACCGACAACTTAAACGAATACGGTCGCCGGTTACATTAAGTCGGTCACCGAATACGTCGCTTGGGCTGTTTAGCCCAATTCGGTTAAGGCGCCTCCCCGAGCAAAACGCCACGCTAGTCGTTTTTGTGCAGTTTTTAAGAGCCATCTACTCTTTATTTAAAAGGAAATATCAATTAATAAAAATACATTAAATTTCTACATAATGTTGATTCTAAAATGGTAGTACACTTTTTTTTTAAAGAGGTATGGATATGTGTCACTAATCTCCTTCCAACAAAACCATAAAATGTGAAATAATTATTGATAGCATGCATCTCCTCGTAAAGTGTTCATTAATTATTTTTTATACTAACACTAATGGTTAGACAATTTGATAACGAACATTTTGTATGTTTAATTTTTTTCAAAAGACCAATATTCGATTTTATAAAGATTTTATTGTAAAATCTGGGCGTATTCGCTACCGTAAATCATGCGCCAACAGTGCCGCTAGGCCAATAGGAATACTCATATCTCATGCTGATTTTTTGGTCAGGGTACGGCCTTAACCGATCCGGTTGAACTGAAAGCGGTCGCCGTATACGGTGGCCGACCTAATGTAAACGCCCCAAGATTGTATCAAGAAATAGTAAAACAATCCGTAGAGAGTATAGTTTCTTTCTTTTATCAGTAGATCTACTATGTATCTTGTCACTTACCAACCTGGTAGTTTGGTGGGCATGACCCGATCTCTCTAACGTCACCATTTTGTCTCGGATCGAGGTGGCTTACCTTTCACCAGTTACCCGTTCCTCGCTATCATTTTACGTCTAAACTGCCCAATTATCCTCAATTGTTTTATATCTTTTGGAAAGTACTAACCTTTTGTGGGAAAGATTGGGCGACATCGAGTTTAGAAGGAGAAAGCTCATAACAAAAATAGTCTAGTTTAGGTATTTGTGTTTCAAATTGAATATTGATTCAAATTATATTTTTTAAGATGTGTGATTAATATGTATATCCATGCCAAATTATAGGTTTTAAGTACTCTCTGAGCTAAGCTGCGGACGGACGGACAGACGAAACTATAAGTGTTGACAATGGAACCCTAAAAATACAGATTGTAGCTTGGAGCAAATTATTATTTCTATTTTTCTTTTTGTTTTAAATGTTTTACTCCAGCATTACGGAATAAACAAGTCAGGTTGTGGCAAAGCAAAAGGAATTACAACAGCAAGGAGAAAATATTTACCTCTGAGGAAGAAATGGTTCCCTAATCCCCTCTGATGGGAACACCGAAGATTGGTTTCAGGAGAGGCATATCTATGGCCTATTGAAGAAGGTCATCCTCTTAAAGCTACAGTAAGTAACTTACTGCGACAAGTATAAGGAGCAATCCTTCAACATCCTTCGACTAATCCTAACATACTAAGCATGCATATCCTTCTTCACTTGGAGACTCGGAAACCTCCTGTCCTTCCGAAAACAATGGCTGAGCAATACCGCAGTCGATGTGAGGACTTCCTTAACTTATGGTTGTTGGACACTGAAATCGCTCCAACATGATGCTATCGGCTACACGACGCGACACGCTCATGGGAAAATTACCACTACCATTGGTTAGTGAAGGTCTATGATTGGATATGGATACCTTCCTGATGAATATGTAAATAGGCCATAACATCATTGCAAATCGCTACGTGAAGAGAAATACCACTTGAGCCATTTGAGGGTTCATGATATAAAAAAAGATTCTATTTTCAAAAATCCTTCAATGAAATTCTCGTCCGCTATGCAACTCCTTTAGGGATAAGTTTTCAAAATTCACCCATAGAGCTAACGAAGGTACTCATGAGCCAAAAATTTGATGCCTCCTCTACACTGCTCGCGAAGTTTCTCGGCGAAGTACTCTAGAAACTTTGGCTAAAGTCCGAAGTGCGACACTACACACTCGTTCAACTCCGCGATGAGCTCATTCGCTCTGTGGTGCCGATAGCCTGCGCACGTTTGTAATGGACGCTCAAGTAGCAGTTGCCGTTGCAATATGCACTCTCGCGTATTATAACTACGAGCATAACTACTGCATATTTGCACAACGACGTCAGGACGCGAACTGAAGTCAACCGAGTAGTATAGAGTCACTTCGTGTGCGCGCTTCGGGCAACTTCGGGCGCAAAAACCGACAACAAATGGAAGTTGCCCGAGACGAGGTAAAGTTTGACGAGGTAAACCGAAGTGCCTCTCTACACAATCGTATTCGTCTAACATCGTTCAACTTCGCGAGCAGTGTAGAGGAGGCATGACACTTCTATTCGACCAGTGGTTTATAGTGTGAGTTGTATGTCAGTGGACGGGAAGAGGGCGGTCCTAGTTCAGTTTTTATTTCGGTCTTTACTAATATGCTGCTTTTATATATTTCAGGCCGAATGTGTGTAATGACACTGGCATACAATATCATAGAACCTTTCGATTGACAAGATCCAACACAATCACCTTTAATAATATATTTAATAACCACAGAAAAAAAAGTCAATAGTGGGTTACTTCTAGGCAAGCGTGCTACACCGTCGACCACATCATCGCATACCATCAGGCGAGATAGTGGTCAAATGCGAAGACTATAGTGAAATAAAAAAGAATGTTATTAGCACAACAATTTAATCTGCTCAAATCATAGGAAGTTTCACATAGTTATATCTACAGTATCTCTAATTAATTTCAAATCTCGAATTAACAGTTATCGAACACACAAATTCAATAAATTCGGCCACAATTTATTAATGTGAAATCGTGTATCACGAATAAGCCTAAATTATTAATGAGGATTGCCGCGATTTCTATAATTAGTTCGCGCCACTAATTGCTTGTCGGAAATAAAAAATAATGAACTGTTAATTACGCTTTATGGCAATAATGATTGTTGCTAAGTGAAAATTTGTTCCTAATTAAATGTTTATGTTACCTGTTCTTACTGCGTAATTGGAGACATTTATATTGCTGTAATAAAAACTAGTTATTTGATGAAACCCAAAATTAGTTGGTTGTAAAATTGTAAAAGAATTAAAGTATTTCAAATTGTTTGTGTCATTAGATCGAAGCTCTCAAAATAGTACTCGTAACTTAATAAATAATAACTTTATTTAAGTTCAATGTCCAATAGTTTTGTGAAGATCTAATTGTATCACTGTTTATGTAATTTTAAACCTGTAAAAGGTTGGACACACAGGCATAAATCTAACAAGATGACGCTATTGTATGTACTTCGCGTGCCATAAAACGGAGTAAAGTTACGATCAATGATCGTAATCTGAGCTTTTCGTTTAGCATTATCGGCACCGGAAATCCACCGATATCTAAAAACATGTCTTTTTATGCCATATTGAGCTGAAAAGAATGTATAGAAAAAGTTGGCCAGGGCATTGGAAATGTTTTCTTTCACATCATCAGCCTATTAATGTTCTGCTGTTACACAGGCCTCCTCTCTGTGAGAGGGAATGGACTGTAATCCACCACGCAGGCCCAGTGCGGGTTGTGTCTTGTTGTCTTCGAATTTTTGGTTCTAGGACATGCCGGTTTCCTCACGATGTTTTCCTTCACCGTTTTGAGAGCAGTGGTGATGAAATAATTTACACAAAGTAAAGCGCCTGCCTGGGCTCGAACCCACGACCTACGACTTGTAAGTCGCGGCCGATACCACTGGGCCACCACTGCTCCTGTTTTCTTTCATTGGTAAGTATATTTGTTTTTAAATTGTGTGTGAAAAAGTGGCACGCTTGGTTTTCATACAGATGGGGGGACTAGCGTTATCTAGTTAGATTTGTGGTTGGATAGCACACATTTAAGGGGTATTCCTCAAAGCGCACGTAATGAAGCGCACCTAAAGTATTCTTCGAAGCGCACCTACGATGAAACGTAGAGAAGAGCATGAACGATTCGTAATAAATGACATCGATAGGCGTTTTAAAATTTAACTGTCCTAATTGTTTATTTATTAAAACTACCAGGAAAGCAGAAAGTAACTGGAACTAGGTGCTTAAGCGGATAACTACCCCACACTTGACACCAGATTGGTAAGCTTTTAGAATATTTGGTATTTAGTATAAGAACTGTTTTGAAGAATGATACCTATGTGGTTAGATCCAGTCAACTTTTTAAAAAGTCCAGAAATGCTAGGCCTCTTCCCAAGAACAGGACCAGACAATGTGGCGGCGCTGGGGGGAGGCCGCTGATTAGCAGAGGGTGTCTTTTGGCTGAAATGGCTTCTTCTCTTCACTGTAGTCAATGAACGACCAAGATCTTATGCTTTTATCCACCTCTGAAAGTAATAAGGGAGCAGTGGTGGCCCAGTGGTATCGGCCGCGACTTACAAGTTGTAGGTTGTGGGTTCGAGCCCAGGCAGGCGCTTTACTTTGTGTAAATTATTTCATCACCTCTGCTCTCAAAACGGTGAAGGAAAACATCGTGAGGAAACCGGCATGTCCTAGAACCAAAAATTCGAAGACATGTGACATCCACCAACCCGCACTGGGCCTGCGTGGTGGATTACGGCCCATTCCCTCTCACAGAGAGGATGGCTGTGTCCCAGCAGTGGGAACATTAATAGGCTGATGATGTGATGTGAAAGTAATAACGGGGCACTATGACTTCCAGATTTGGCGTCCCGGGTCATATAAGGTGTCTTAGTTTTTGATACCAGAAACTGATAGTAGGGGTCGCTAGTGGACTTCGCACGGTCCTCCGTAGTGGGGTTAACGATTGGCCCATTGAGGGCCTCGTCAGATGTATTGTGGGGTCGCAAGCCTGCATCGTGCCCACTAAACTTAATGGTTACACGCCCAAGCTTAGTGCGGCGACAGATATTGGACGATGTCGACGTCGCGGACTTGGGGATAGGTTAGTGCTTCAGTATAGTATTATTTTAGTAGTAGCGTTATTATTTTACTATTTCATTATTTGTTATTATGGTTGCCTGATTGATGACCTTGATCTGAGGAAATGTTTTTTATTTCTTTGATATCCTTTTGGATACCTAAATCCGCAACACAAATATTAGGACAAACTTCTAAGGAGCTCATTCTTTGCTGGTAGTAAAGGTGTGTGCAGAAATGTATCCGTGTGGAATTTACCATTGTGACACTTAGCCTTTAATGCTCTCATGGTGTGACCAAAGGGTTCTTTTTTCAAAACCAGCTTTAGAATTGACATAAATTATTACACTTATCTTGCACACGGTGCGACTTTCGTTTCACATTACTATGTGACTGACTTATCATACCCAGTGTCCAAAACGTAGCAATATTTCGTGGCTTCAAGCTGTAATAATATTATTTCGCAGGCCTTTCCTACAACCAATAAACCGAATGACTACCAATAAGAAGCGATAAATAAAGAAAACTTTCTCACTACTGCAGCAGATTACACTAATAAATCTCGACTCATTAACACGTTCGCGCTAATTTAATATATGACTGCACACCTGGCAACCCTACACAATAATAATTAAACACACACATGTTCTTTTAAAAGAATTCCGAACAAAATAGTTCAAAGAAAACAAAACGCGGTGGAAATCGGCAACAAAACAAAAACAAAAGAATTTGAAAAAATGAATGGATTCCCACACGGAGGTGTGTATGTTGGAAGTAACACCTCATTTTGCTGACCGTCCATCAACGTATCGTGCCAAATGAAATATCGGAAACAATTTTCATAGCTCATTATAAAATGCACCTGTCTTTCTGTCTGTACATTCGTTTGTTACGATTTTTAAATTACAAAATTGCTCAATTGCAAATGTTGGATGCAGATGGAATATTTATTTATGTGTTGTCAATGCCGTGTTGGAAGACCAGCTTGGGTAGATTAATGTCTTCGAGGTAAGTAACACCTTATACCAAGTTGCTGTCACTATTTTAATTGGTATAAAAATGGTGTTATTGAATTTTAGTTTAAAAAGCATGTTATAGGGGTTATCATGTGCTATAAATCTAATCTAGATAAGGTTATGTTATGTAGGAACACTTTTGCAGACGATATTTCAAGACCTCCGTTTTGAGAAACACGTAGCAGACTCGGTTAGAAACTGTTTTTATCGCCTAAAGGTTTTATACAAAATTAGACCTTATTTATACGAAAGGCTACGAGAACAGCTAGTGGAAACCCTGGTTCTGTCCAGGTTGATCTACGCTGACACGGTTTACGGCCCGCGCCTATTAGCTCGTACAGACCGCTTCATCCCAAGGGTACAAAACGCTTGTGCTCGGTTTTGTTATAATATTCCTTACAGAAGTCATGTAACACATTTTCTGAACTGGCACTTTATACTGAAGATGAAGTCCAGACGCAAACTACACTTGGCTTGCCTTCTGTTCGGTGTGGTAAAATATCAAAAGCCGGGTTACCTTTATGACAAGCTAAGTTGGGTCGCGAGTAGACGGGAATGCGGTAGAAGACAATGCTCACAATAAAAGGCAGCTTTCGTTATGCGGCTTCCAAAATATGGAATGACTTGCCACCACCGATTAGAATAATTAACACAATACACGTTTTTAGACGACGCTTACGGCAGTATCTCGTAGAAGCACAAAGGAAGCTAGATATGGTCGCACTAAATGTCTCAATTATATGATGTATTTATCTACCCACATAATTAGTAGTTTTTATTCTTGCAATGTTACTACTCATTTTTCACACTATTTATGTACGTATTCTCATATACCTTACTATTTTTAACGGATACAAATTTATTTTATTTAAGTATACACACACACGTCACTTTGCAGTATAAAACTGATTTATATCAATCACCTCAAACATCAGGTTCTGTTGAAAACCAGCGTCAAGGACTAGTTGTCTGGCATTTTTGCTGAACTGGGCCTTTTTGGCGCAGCCGTGAGGCACACTTTCCTGCTAATTTCTTACGTCAGACTTTTTTTATTTTAATTGTATTATATCTGATGTATAATATTATGTTGTGTGTCTTTTAGTCTGTGCTAAATAAATTCATTTTATTTCTTTCTATATTTAGTCATTGTCGCTGGTACCTGAAGAGGCAAGTGCTGGTGTGGACGAAGTCTTGGTTGGTTAAATACTATGGTTCATTCTTATTTTTATGTTCAAAGTGACTGTGCAATGCTTAAAACATGACCCCTATTCCTACCTTTGGATAACATAACTGAAACTTCAAATTGCCACATCATCGATGGATCAAAAGCATCGTCACCTATTTAAAGACGATAGTCGTGATCTCCCAATCATCATTCAGTCTAATCTCGTTGATGACATAGTACAATACAAATTGAAGGTTTAGCTTTAAGTACAGCCCACGTACTAAGTGTTTACGATGATGGTAAGCGATGGTTAATCAAGATGATAAAATCAAGAGGTTTTACTTTACATAAACTGTTGAAGATGAGTTCATCTTTAATTACATTGTGTTGTTAAGTCATTATTAATAGAATATTTAAATTTATCTATTAGAACTGCACTAAATATGATGTTTGAGGAGTTTGTTGCGCCACATCTTCCCAGGCTAAATACTAGGTGGACTAGGAAAGTGGTAAGGGGCAGGCGTTTTGGGGGAATGACTTTATGTAGAACTTTGACGTTTGAAAAGTGCTGGTTCTCAGCCTTACTTGATTTTGAATTTGTATTAACAGGCAAGGTAACTAATAATCCTGTGGTATTCGTTTTTACGATCGTTATTAAATCATGCGTGGTGACAATTGTATGGTCTTCAAGCGATTGCATGCCGCTTCGACCATGTCTTTGGACAGAAGGTAAGGTCATCTTTATGACACAGGCTACGTGTTCAAGAATCACAAAGACATCAAGGGTTACCATGTAGAGGCGTGCAGTACAAGCAAGCAAACAGTCTGGTCTGAGTGTTTATCGATGTGAGAATTGTGTCTATAAATGTACCAACTTAAGTTACGAGTACATAGGACATCCCAAAGGTAAGGTGCGCTTCCATTGAAACGGAGATGTGTAAACTCTTGGTTTGTTTGTGAGCGCAGCAGAGTAGAAACGTACAGGCATCGACCAATCACAGATCACACGAGAGACTTGATATGGATATGAATCAATGAGATTTGTCAATTCCTATACATCATCGCTCCGATCATCATAGCTTCAACAACTCACCTTTTCCAAGGGCTTGCGAAACCCTGAAAGATGTTTCGATACTAGTAATAATTTAAAACATAGGCTACGTCCCACTAATAATATGCAACACCATATCTATTATTTGCATTGGTTATTACATTGGTAGAATAGTCGACATCAGCTTAGCTTGATGTATAAAAATATCATCATCATCATCATTTCAGCCGAAAGACGTCCACTGCTGGACATAGGCCTCCCCCAGGCGTCGCCACATTGACCGATCCCGTGCGTCTCGCATCCAGCGCCTTCCTGCAACCTTAACCAGGTCATCGGTCCACCTAGTGGGTGGACTTCCAACGTATCGTCTTCCGGTTCGCGGTCGCCATTCCAGAACTTTTCGGCCCCATCGGCCATCCGTTCTGCGAGAAATGTGCCCTGCCCACTGCCACTTAAGTTTGGCAATTCTTCGGGCCATGTCGGTAACCCTGGTTCTCTTGCGGATCACCACATTTCTGATTCGATCACGCAAGGAAACTCTGGGCATAGCCTTTGAGGCTCCTTAGCCTTCCACAAGCACGTAAAGCTCAAAGTAGAATATAATAAACTATATTGTATCCCAAAAAGTTACACATCTCTACAATAACTTAATACTATGGGTACAAAGGCGGTTTTTATCGCTAACAGCGATATCTACCAGACGACAAGTAATTGCGATTGCGCACGAGTGGCATCGCCACGCTGTAATTTATAACAATTAAACAATACCCCGAGCACTAATCAGTTCCATTAGTTAGGAGTAGGGTTACTAGATCTCTTGAACAGCTGTATAACTGAACTAGGGTTGAAGCAAGCGTTTGAAAAAGGTCGTAAATTAGTAGTTGGGTGAACATGTTGGTAACAATTTGGAATGGATCTAGGTGTGTTGCAAATTACGGTCTTAACATTAACATTGGAAACGGGATATTTACCATGTTTACTGTTTGTTACGAGTTTCCGAATTTTTTGGTTTGAAGTTATTGCGGGTGGGTGTTTATGAGGAGACAAATCAGTGTACCCTCTTTCTTGTTCGCTTTTTGCACTCAGTACCGCTACCACTGTTACTCACACCTCGATTCTGTTCTTGACACACGAAATTCACTGTGTCCGCTCGCGAACTTTTTTCGGCACTTTTTTGGGGTTCACACAGCTGAACGACTGGATTCCAAGTTCTCGACAGTTGAAACCCTTACTCCCGGTTGAATTTTTTATATTTGGTAATCTCGATAGCTTCCCTCACCAGTCTAGGGATATAGTGGTGTTCTGTGGAAATGACCAGGGGGGTGACCATAAGCTCTTAGAGCGGTATCAATTTGAGATCGAATAAGGGATCGATGCATCTGACTTGTATACATCTGTCACTTACTCGATATCAAATTGATACCGCTCTAAGAGCTTATGGTCACTCCCCTGAGGCTTTTTGTTTTAAAAGTCAGTTTTAGCTTTTTTGTTATTTTTATCTTTTTAGTTTTGGTACCTTATATTACCATGAAAATTATTTATAGCCAGAGGGCTTTTCATAGCAATCACGACTGGGATACATTGTTTTATTATTACGGAGTTCCGGTGCCTGACTTCCGCCTTCATTACCAGAGCAGTTTTATGGTAGCATTTTCATTAGAACCATTTATTTAAATTTGCTGGATCACAGTCACTTTTTTGTCACTTTTACAGACGTTACTTTACTCGGGTTTCCTTATACCCAAAACATACTTAACACTGAGAAGTTCCAGTGGCCATCTTTGGTCTTCGTCATCAATTCCACTTCACCAAATGATACTTTCTGAATGCAAATGCTTGCCATGTTGATGAAAATATCAATATCGCAATATATATGCCTATAAAATTTGAGGAATTGCTCCGATTTCCATGGGATGCCCTCATCAGATCCTGAATTGGTGGCAATGGGACCAACTCGAGAGTATAACCTTGTACCGGTAGGCCCTCTGCCCTCTTGCCAGCTACTGTATATTTGAGGCAGCCTCACCGGACCACGTTATTTGTTGTAGTGAAAGAACAGTAAAACAGGCCGGAGAATATTTATTACTTGCACCAAATTATTAGAAGGATTCACACAGTGTTTCAAAAGATTACAAGAATTTAAGATTATAAGACGATGGTTATAATTGCAGGCAATAACTAGCCTCGGCGGGCTCTCAAGATGATGTCAACGCTGGGCGGTATGAGAGTGCATGTGTGGCGTACAGAATTTGAATTAAAAATCGAATGATAATGTGTGAAAAATAAATGATGAAGTTGCCTGCTATAAAAGGTTGCCAGTAATAAAAGAATGAAAGAGTATGGAAGGAAGGACCTCGTCACAACCTTTCAAACAAAAAAAAAAAATCAAAATCAGTCCATAATTGACGGAATAATAGGTGAAAATACACAAAAAATACATACATACAACCAAGCATAGAACCTCATCTTTTTTGGAAAGTCGGTTTAAAAATCATTTCACCTATGATAAAATTTAGTAGTAACTATTTTGAATTGACCTGAATTGTTGGGCTCTTTCAATTTAGACCTTCGGTACGGGACTGCTGCGGCTTGGTCGTACTGCGCTCGACCGGTTGATTTTTCCATACAATTTATGGACACACATACACATGACATTTTTAAACTGTCATGGTCACTAACCCTAACATTAACATTGGAAACGGGATATTTCCCATGTTTACTGTTTGTTACGAGTTTCCGATATTTCGGTGTGCAAGCACCATGATCACGGATAAATTTAAGTTATTGCGGGTGAGTGTTTATGAGGAGACAAATCGGTGTACCCTCTTTCTTGTTCGTTTCTTGCCTCGTATAAAACCGGGCTTCACCTGCGGTTCGATCCGGTTAACTCATACTTGGCCAGGAGTAAGTAAGCCTTTACTGGATTCAGCAGTAATGTACAATTTCTGCAGTCGGTTTTGTTTTTTGTTATTTTTTTTTATATAGTTGGTAATCTCTGAAAGTACTCCGATTCGATTGCGAAAATTCATTTAATGAAAAAAAAACTATCGCCGGTTGCCATATATTACGTATTTCGCAAAAAAAAGGCTGAGTATCCTGTGGATCAGGCCGCCAGCCGCGGGAAAAAGCTACTATGTATTTTATTGATTTTATAGTCGAGCAACCCTATTGAGCTGCGCGGGCGCGTCGAGAGACGATAACTTATTGTTTCGAATACCAATAGTTCATGTTTGTAAAGCTTTGTATAATTTGCGGGTCGTAAAGTTGTAGCCTTTTTACATTAGTTTTAGTACCTATTGTTACATTCACGCTTCGTTATCAATAATTAATTTCATTGTAACGGTGATTTTGAGTGGTACCTACTATAACTACTATAGTTTTTATTTTTACTATTGTTTAATTTTAAGCTTATTTCTTGTCTCCTGTGCGGGTCACAAATAAATACTTTGTCTTTCTTTCTTTAGGAAATAAAAATAGAATAAATATATATTATATCTACTTAAACTCACGGCCTTTTCCGATAGCGGGTAGATACTATAGAACGTCACCTGCGACGATCCTTAATATTACATACTAGCTGAACCCCGCGGCTTCGCTCCCGTCAACTGGCTATCTACCTACCTACAATTACAATACAATACAATTTTATAGGCAAAATTTTGCTACATTGGGTTACATTATTGCAATTTTCATAAGGATCTCTATTTTTCATGAAAATAAATTATACTCGGGAATGTTACTCGGGAATAATGTAGCTTTCCATATGTGAAAGATTTTTTTTAATCGGTCCAGTAGTTTCAGAGCCTATCCGGTAAAAACAAACAAACAAAAAACCCCTTTATAATATTGGTATAGATTTTAAATAGTGTTGTATCAAATAACGGGATTTTGTATTATAACCTATGTGAACAAAAGGAAGATTTATATTTGCCTCTGAAAAATATAAATAATCAATGTTCGTCTCTTTTGTTAAAACTTGATTTGTACGAGTATTTCTTGACAGAACACAATCGCAGCTCAAATCTACTCTCATCCATTATAATGAAAGCTTTTGTGTTACAAATTTGACCGAGCGCCTAACTCTTCTGCACTAAATCATCAGTTTATGATAATATACCGCTTAAACCGGAAAATTACAGTTTAAATCGCCGACATGGCCAAATCGCCGATTAGATCCACGAAGTGTTTTTGATGCGATGTAAATTAGATACCTATCATGTATAATTCATGCCGAGAAATGGGAAGAGGTGGGCCAGATGTAATCTAACTACACTCTAACGGTCCAACACTCTAGTTAATTAATAAAAAACAGACCGTAATAATAAATATCCCACGCAAAACATGAAATATCTCGACGACGATTTCTATTTGTTATTTATAGACGGGTTTCGAAAAGGTTAAGCTTGTTATTTTAAAGAGTCGACAAAGAAAAACTGCTTTATGAGTACGCTTGTTAATAGCGCAAAAACTGTTGCGGCGACAACTTTAATCTTAGTTTTAAACCCGCTTAAATATCGTGGAAGGTGCGCCTGGCATCCTAGCGCGCGCAGGGATGGAGCGAGGCTGCACAGTATGGTACAGCCGCCTGCCGTGACGCTTATTCATAAATTTTTTATACCCAGAAATGTGTAATTCTATTTATATCTTCCCGTTTTATCCTAGTACGCGTCCACTCTAAAGGATAATGGCAATAAACGTCGAGAGCATTGTACCCGTAACATCTCCGACATTGTTGCACCTAATTGCATGCGCTGCGTGCCTGTGGTTCTAGTTTCATAGACTATGTGGTCGCTCTCTGGTCAAGTAAAATGTAGTTCACACTGGGAAATAAATAGCTTTGAGAATGTAACAATGCAATGACATGTAGTGTTGTTGCTAACCGAGCGAATGTTTGAAAAAATACTTCACAGTGTAATAAGCTGTGCCTACTTACTTAGATTTATTAAGCGTAACCGTGGTTCATTATAGAGGCTAAGTGAGTACCTCCCTGTGTTCGGAATGTCGGTCGCTATCCTAAAAATGCCGGAGCATCGCCTTCACTAGCAACTGACGCCGACATCTACTGATTTTATGGACTCTAATTACACGATAAAATTGAATGACGTCCAACAAACTTGGCAGAAAAGGTGTGAGAGCCGCTAATTGCGTATCAGACTGTACATGTAAACACCAATAATGGTAGCAGAACTAGTCGGGGCATCGCCGAAGAAATATTATTACTTTTTTTTAATGAAATGATTAATTTTTATTGACGGAATGCGGGTCCGGTTGAATACCTCCCTGTGTTTATTTTTATGATCCTGTGCCGTACAGAGGCAATTAGTGGGAGTTCACCAATTTGTGTAATTACGTACATCTGACTAATCAAGGTTGGTTTAATGTGACCGGTCATTTGGCGAGCTACGTACTTTCTACAGTTCATTAATTTTTATTTCTGTAAAAATATTCAGTTAGTTAAAATAGTTTCTGTGCAAGCCAGGTATTTTAATTGTTTAACGGGTTCTTCTTTCAAAAAAATATGAAAAGTTGAAATCCTACGATACAGAGATAAATTTTTCAAAAGAGATCGTATTTTAATGGTAATGTTATGACTCAGAAGCCAGGGGGTGACCATAAGCTCTTAGAGCGGTATCAATTTGATATCGAGTAAGTGACAGATGTATACAAGTCAGATACATCTGTCCCTTATTCGATCTCAAATTGATATCGCTCTAAGAGCATATGGTCACCCCCCAGAGCTTCAATTATTTTGGTGTAAACATCTTATTTGTCAATCAAACAGATTTGATTTGTCTTAATTAAAACGTTTTTATAAAAAACAGACAAAAATAGCCTACTTTTCTGAAGTTGAAGTCTTATAAATATTTATAAGTAAGTTTACCTAACTGAGACGTAAGTAAAACATCATCAATCTTTACGAACACGAAAACAAAGTAATGATCAATCAATTTATTTATTTTTCTATCAAGCCAGGATCGAACAGAATATGACTAAGAAAGTACAGGAAGCAGAGTTATGCCATGCTAAAGAGGCTAATTTGAGATCTGACTGGATAAAGTATTGAAAAGGAAATGCTTATCCAGTGAACAATGTTTCTAAGAGTATGTAATCCTCTCTATTTTTACAAGTGCGTAAGCGAAAAATTGTGAGACAACTATGGAGCTGGGCTGTAGTGAAAATTGTCTTTAGGTAACAACAAAATTTGAGTAAATAAATAATAGTTTAAAAAACTAAAATACACGCTTTAATAGAAAACCAAACGAAAAGTAGAAAATAATCTACATCTATACTTATTACTTACATAATAAATAAATTAAAATGTTTGTTTGAACGCGCTAATCTCAGGAACTACGGAATTGAAAAATTATTTTTGTGTTGGATAGTCCATTTATCGAGGAAGGTTATATGTTATATAACATCACGCTACAACCAATAGGAGCCGAGCATAAATGAAAAATGTTGCAAATACCGGCAAAAATATTCCTTTTTGAGAGATTTTGTTGCGTGCGCTGCGTAAACGGTTTAAGTTACGCAAATATAATGTATGATGGAATTGTTCTTCTTTAAAAGTTCTAAAAAAAAGTCCGCGACAGCATATGTCTATCTTTTAAGATTGACTCACAATAGCAGCTTTTATGTTTTAAATTTTAATAAGATCGCCGCCGCCGGTAGGAACAAAAGTTTACAGGTTACATTCGTATAGTATTAAGGGTAGGTAGGGTAGTGTAGGTAGGGTAGGGTAGGGTAGGGTAGGTAGGGTAGGTGGGGTAGGGTAGGTGGGGTAGGGTAGGTAGGGTAGGGTAGGTAGGGTAGGGTAGGTAGGGTAGGGTAGATAGGGTAGGGTAGGTAAGGTAGGGTAGGGTAGGTAGAGTAGGGTAGATAGGGTAGGTGGGTAGGGTAGTTATGGGAAATAAAAAAATTAGGGTAGGTAGGTAGGTAGCCAGTTGACGGGAGCGAAGCCGCGGGGCTCAGCTAGTTATCAATAAATTTAAATTAAGAATAGTGTTATATGTAATTAACAAAAAATAATGTTTGGTTTCCTGTTTTAGTTTTTTGAAAATATTATTTATTTTTTACTTTTTAGTTTAATCGCTAATCCTGAAGATCCTGGTACGGATAATTGGTCCTTGATAAGTGTGCAAAGTTTCAAACTAATCCGACGTTTTGAAGGGGGTGAAAATCACTATAAAAGCGTGTTAAAAAATATTTGATAACGTGACTATAACCACGATCTTCTTCTCGAAGTAAAGTTCCCTATGAATCGGCTAAGATGCAGTCGATCAGTCAGTTACATTTTGTCCGATACTTAGGTACCTACCTATGTACATGACAAAGCAAAGTTTTATCGTAATCGCTGATATAAAAATAAAGGACTGGACCACGGTAAATATAAAGCACTCATTCGCAAGATAAGAATAAATTCGTGAAATCCAGACTGCAGTTGCTTTACGTTGACCCAAATTTTAACACATTGGGATTTCAAGGATGCTCAAGCCACAGAAAAAAAAAAACGCCCACTGCTCAAGCTATGTCCTATGTGTGAACTGACAGATCACAATAAATAGGTGGCGGTAGTTACATGAATTTTTAAATCATACTTTTGGATATTGTAATAAAAATCTTAATTAGTATAGTATTAGTACTTTGACATTATTATGAATTCTTTAACATTGTATTTTTTTTTTTGACGTTATTATTTATATTTTGACATGATGATTAATTTTTTGACATAATTTTTTTTTGACATACTTAATGTATTTTTTTTACATTATGATTTAATTTTTGATATTATGATTTATGTGATTAATATTCTTATAATGTACCTAGTTTTGATTTGCATGTACCTAGCTTATTATTATTTTTATTTTTTTTTGCTTTCGATACTTTTGTTTCGTTTCATTACAACTAAGCTGAAATTTACATGATATAAAATACTTAATTAACAATAACTACCTATTAATACACTTAGCTTATTATTTGATATTTCTACACCAGCAAGGCAGTAAGGTGTGAAACACTGCTAAATGTAAGATCTCAATCTATACTTACTAATAAAATTATAGAGAGGTAAAGTTTGTGAATTGTGAGTTTGTGACGTTGTAGGGAGTAATTTCTGGATCTACTGAACCGATTTTGAAAATTCTTTCACCAGTAGAAAGCTACATTATACCTTAGTGTCTAAGGCTATAATATATTTGAACTAAAAATAGAGATTCTCATGAAAATTGCAATAATGTAACCTAAAGTAGCAAAATGTTGCATATAAAATTCATTCCTTGGCGATGGCGTGCGCTGAGAAAACTATTGATGATACATAAAAATTATGTACTAAATGATTAGGTAGGGTAGAATAGGTAGGGTAGGGTTGGTAGGGTAGGTAGTGTAGGGTAGGTAGGGTAGGGTAGGGTTGGTAGGGTAGGTAGTGTAGGGTAGGTAAGGTAGGGTAGGTAGGGTAGGTAGGGTAGGTAGGGTAGGTAGGGTAGTTAGGGTAGGTAGGGTAGGGTAGGTAGGGTAGGGTAGGTAGGGTAGGGTAGGTAGGGTAGGATAGGTAGGGTAGGGTAGGGTAAGTTCGGTAGGTGGGCAGAGTAGGTATGGTAGGTAGGGGTATGGTACATTAGTTACTTACATATTTTTCATCATCAGTAATTGCCTCATCGGTTAGCATACCAAAGTAACAAACCAACCTAGTACCAAATACACTTGTCACATTGTCACCCATTTCAAATATAAAAATAAAATAAATCATCAAAAAATCTGCAGTCTGTACCACACATGTTTTTCATTTAAACCTCTGTCTAACAAAGTAAGAATAATGAAGAAATTACATCAATTGTCACGGCCATCAAATTTAATGTCGCCAGCCATGGCGTCTGGAGGAACCGGAAACGGCACGACGCCATCATCCTTTTTGAATGGCCGAAGTTGGCCGAGCATGATCGTGAGAATGTTTGAATTTAGAATCTTCAGATTTTCTTTTTTTCGATTGTGCTTTTTTCATCGACGTGTGTGGCCGAGTTAATTTTTGTAAGTGGGCGGAGAATTGGTGTTCTTTTTTCGATTTTTTATGATAAAAGTTAAAGCTATTGATCCTTTCGGAAAAGGGGTTAATAATGGCAGTTTCCGAGGTCAAGGGTCGTATTCGTGATAGTTTTATTGATCATTGTTGTCTGTAATGCAGTAAGTAGATTTTTGAATATGAGTACATTTAATTTAGGTACTTAGCTGTTGAATTATATTTGATAGTTTTAACAGGGTTTGAAAAAAAAAACAGCTTTATACTTACTCCTGAAAGCTTAACAGTTTATGAAGATGAGTATTTGTCAAGTACTTTAGCCTGAATACCTGTCAAAATTTGGCACTAAAATAGGGTTTGACACGTTCGTTCAGAAATCGGCCCAATCAAACCGAGTCCCTAAACGGTGCTCTACGAATACAACTGACGATCAACAACAAAAACAAAAAAAAAAACAATCGAATTCCATTTTCAAATTTCTCAAAACAGCAAGTCATCCGCAGCCCTACTATTTGTGCACAACTCACTGTTGTTTCACCTCGCGAGTCGTGACCCGCGTTTCTACGATGAAGTCATAATTTATATAATGCATTGGAAATTGTTTCTCGCGTCAGATAACCGAGGTGCACCTACTAATCGGTTACGGTGCGCCCGAAGCGTCCGCAAAAAGATTTATGGGAACGGGAATCGAGATCTCGTTTGCGCTGAATCGATTCCGTCTTATAATAAGTGTGGAACAGTTGAAAGATGAATGGGAAAGAGAACGGCTCGTGATCGAATCGAGCGAACGCAAGCGAATCGTAAATTAAATATTGATTATTTTTTTATGGAACTGTTTGCGCCGTGATTTGAACGAGGCTAGCTAGACAGAGATGCTGTTGAGATCATAATTCATGATGTGAAGGAAAATTTGTTAGATTCTATACATATATTATGTGATATCTAGAAGACATTTTATATAACATTCACCACCGTTTTCTTGAAAGAATTATTTATGCATCACAAATCAAACGCAAGTCTTAGTGAATCAATTGGCTATTGAAAATTCACTCAATCAGTGTTTGACAATTTGTCTTGAATTTATTTTTTATATATGTTTTTTATTATTGCTTCGCACGTTTTGTACATTTAGCCAGTGTCAAGTTTAGAAGTTCTGGTTTCTTTAGTTTTTAGCCCAGTCCAATGTCCTAGTTAGGCCCCAGTAAAATGGCGGTAACTCTACTTAGAGCCTCCACGGAGTTTTGTCGACATCATGAACAAACTCATGTTCTACCGCTGTGTTTCACTTTCCACACTCGTGCACGTTTACTAATATTATTAGAACAAAACACCACCATTTTTACACTATTAATATTAAATGAAACACAACTTTAGGAAAATAAAACAGAGAAGCAACATAGACGCCATCACGTTCCCGCCAAAAACTCGAATTTATTTTTAAAGAAACCCGAAAACGTCATGTGACAGCTAAAAATTTCCCTATTCATATTTTTACCTCTTGTGTCGGTTTTAACTATTGACTTCCATGTTCAACACTGAGTTACAATAGTCTACTGTCTGTATTTATTATAGCGATTTTAATTTAATTCTCTTTACTTTTTCATTTTATCATCATACACTACGCGATCCTATCCCTTAAACTATATAAATACACTCTTATTCAATTAAATTGATGGCAACGTGGTCCATATCAGTTCCCGACTAAAATTGCCGAAGAGCCCAGCATTCAATTATTTTGTAGTAAATTAACTTCTGATCCCAACTGACTTTATTGATAAACTACGTGAGTTAATTACAAGGAGATTTTAACATAAAAATGTAATATTTACAAGGAGCGTGCAATCGATTGGAATGAAGCTATAAATTATTGTAATACCTTTGAAAATTATTTTCTGTACGCCATTGATTTTTTTTTTTCGATACGCATCTGACAGGGTCGGACTGCATATTAAATAGTATTGCAATAAACGCACCGACTGCATATCATTTGCATATTACACTGTGCCTTCATATTTAAATATCATTTACATGTATGGAATAATGACGAGTGGTTTTCAGTATTTTTATGGTCTAACTCGTCACACTAGCTATCTCGTCGCTATCTATAATAGGTCTCTTTCACTAATACGTCACTTTGTACATGTAGTCAGTTTCCTAACTCATCTCAAGCCATATTCTGTCTCTTTCCCAACTCGTCCGACACATATGTTCTATGTACAGTAACGTACAAAATTATAAAGTGAATGGGTCTCCGATGCAATACGAGGTCAGGGGGGTGACCATAAGCTCTTGGAGCGGTATCAACTTGAGATCGAATAAGGGACAGATGTATCTGACTTTTATACATCTGTCACTTACTCGATATCAAATTGATACCGCTCTAAGATCCTATGGTCACCCCCCAGATCAACTGGATATTAATGCCGGGGTCTAATCACCACCATTTTTATTTATTGTCTATACTAATAGTATAAAGATTTTTTTGTTTGTTTGTTTGTACCGAATAGGCTCCGATACTACTGGACCGATTTGAAATATTCTCTCACCAATAGAAAGCTACATTATTCCTGGGTGACATAGGCTATTTTTTTATCCCGAAAATGGGTCCTGTGAAGCCGCGGGCAACAGCTAGTCTTAAATAATTCTGTTATATGACTTTCGTATAACGACTTTCTAATTAGGACCGCCTCGTTGGTCTTTTGCAGGGATCACCAAATGGCGGACCGCGGTCCGGATCCGGACCGCCTATTTTGTTTGGATCATAAGTATACAGTACAATAAAATTTACTTGTGACAAAACGCAGGATAAATGATTTATCCTGCACTTTGTCTTTATTGCCGTTGATTCGACAACGGACGAAGCATCTCATAAAAATCTTCATTGATTTAGTATCTATATTTACATATTTAAGTTTATTATTTCAATTTAAACAAAGTAAATACACGTAAAGACAGGTCAATGTGGTGACGCTTGGGGGAGGCCTATGTCCAGCAGTGGACGTCTTTCAGCTGATATGACGATGATGATGAAATATTATTTAAAAAAAACAGCCAAGTGCGAGTCAGAATCGCGCACGAAGGGTTCCGTTCCATTATCGCAAAAAGCCGCAATAGAATCCGGGAGCCCAACTTAAATATTTACTTTAATCTGTTTTTAGCATTTGTTGTTATAGCAGCAACTAAAATGCATCATCTGTGACAATTTCAACCGTCTAGCTAGCACGGTTCATGAGATACAGCCTGGTGACAGACAGACGGACAGTGGAGTCTTAGTAATAGGGTCCCGTTTTTAACCTTTGGGTACGAAACCCTAAAAACGGACTCCAATGAAAATATCAGGGTCGTGCCCGGGACGTGCACGGACCGTGTCCCGTCAGGGGCTCAAAAAAAATATCGGTGTGTACATTTTACATGAACTCGTCCACACACGTCCGTGGCTCTGTGCACGGTCCGTGCACAGGCTAGTGACGTGTTTTTGCCCGTTTTAGACATAACTTTACAAATTAATTACACTATGTTATTTGAATAAAACTCAAAATTTACTCAGATAAAATTATTGAAGAAATGGTCTAATATAACTTATATTTTTCCACAAAATTACGACAAGCCGTTTAGACGTGATTCTCATTTTAAAATCAGCTACTCAAGGGTATCTCCGCATAGACGCCATATTGTGGAATGGGATTTAGACATAACGGGCAAAATGTAGGTGTACAATTAAGTACATCTATGCTGAAGGCTTAAGACGACGACTAACGCCAACGACCTTGAGGGAACAAAACGCGCACTCGTTTCACACCCGCGCGGCCCAAAATTTGTTTTTTTTTTTGTACTTTCCTTATTATTCTATGACTTTAAAAAAAAAAGCCTCAGATCGAAATGTAGATAATTAAATTGTCTTTGAGATGGTGTCAATTTCATTAAAATACGTCCAGCGGTTTTAGTGTGATTGTCGTGTTTTTGTCCGTTTTAGACATAACTTTACAAATTAATTACACTATGTTATACGAATAAATCTCAAAATTTGCTCAGATTAAATTATTAAAAAAATAGTCTAATATAACATACATTTTTTTCAAAAAATTACGACTAGCCATTTTGACGTGATTCTCATTTGAAAATCAGCTACTCAAGGGAATCGGCGCCTTAACACCACAGACATACAACTATTTAGATGACGCGACTGTATGTACTTCGCGTGCCAATAAACTGAGTAAAGTTACGATAAATGATCGTAATCTGAGCTTTTCATTTAGCATTATCGCCAACGGAAATCCACCGAAACCTAGAAAAATGCCTTTTTATGCCATATTGAGCTGTGTGTATAGAAATAGTTGGCCGAGGCATTGGAAACGTTTTCTTTCATTCGTTTTCTTTTCTTTTTTTTCTTTATTTCTTTTTTTTTTACCGCAATGCGTGCAGCTTTATACAATTCCATAGGTCGCAGATATGGCGGAAAAAAAATCGCGTGAATAAAAATCGCAGTGTGTGCGAAACCCTATCCCTTCCCTTATTACCCAATGCTTTATTTCTTTACTTTATTACTTGATATTTTATTTCTTGTCTCAAATCGTTCTGCTAAATGATTTTCGTATCATTTTTATACAACGAAGATTCTTTGATTGACAGTTGTAAGTGAAACCGCGTACCATCGTAAGTTATGAAGATTTATGCTAAGCATATGAAGAGCATTATCATGGCGATATGGCGAGAAAAACATCGAGTACATTTTATTGTTTTGTCATGCGATCGCCCACATGAATCTTTACGATGCATAATTAAGTACAGTACAGTAAAACTATTTTCTTAATGTCCCTCGGCAATCTTCGTGTTTCGTCATTCGTCGGATTTCCATCAGTTGCCCTTTGCACTTGGTGCAGACCGGACGCTTTCAATCATTTTGGAAGTATATAGAGTTGTTAATAAAGACAAAGACAAATACTCTTTCAACTTAATGTAATTTATTATATAGTTCACACGGAAATCAAAACAAAACAACAATACAGTACTTTGTTTGTATTCAAATTATTATACAAGATAAATGTTATCATTGATGGACATTGAAATTAGCATCCGTATAGTTTGATATTAAATCTTATTCTGGATTATTAAAATGCATTCAGCAGAATAATCTTTAAAGATCTGACAAAATTTAATTTCAGTGCTGTTTTTTATACTGTAGGGATGCAAGAACTTGTAAAACTTGCACATTTAAGAACACTTTCGATAAAGTCACCTTACAAACAAATAAAACGAAATCAAAAATCTGTTCATCCGTTTAGGAGCTATGATGCCACAGACAGATACAAAAATACACAAACACACAGGTACATACGTCAAACTTATAAGAACCTTTCTTTTTCCGTCGGGGGTTAAATAATGATGATCATCTAGCCTTTTCTTTACAATGTAGGTGTTGCCTTCCAGAGAAGATGCAGCGCTCGCGTGTATTGAGCCGGCGCGGATAGTCCACAGCGAGACAACGCCGAAGGGTTGTCAATTTTGCCATTAAGTAATAAGAAATAATGCAGAAGGAGTGCGCATTTACGTCTCAGCTCGAGAGTATCAATACCCACCATTCTTGATACGAACAGAGAGGGAAACAAGTAGGGATAATACCCATACATTTTTTTGTACAGGTACCGGCAGAACTTCCGCTGCACCCGCTCCAACAGAAGATTATACTTTGACTCGTTTAGATCCCACACAATCGAATTAAATTCAAGTATGCTGCGGACAAATGCGAAGTAAAGGGCCACAATAGCATGTTTGCTGGTAAACCGAGCCGACTGCCTCATGTCAAACCCAAGAGATTTGTGTGCTCGTTTACACTGAGTGGTTATGTGGTCATTAAAAGTCAGCCCGGTGTCCAACACTACACCGAGATCGCGGATTGTTGTGACGCGCTCCAGCGGGGTATCCGACACACTGTACGTATACAAATGCGGGGAGCGCTGGCGAGAAAATGTAATGGTCTTACACTTAGATGTATTGAATTCCAAGCGGTTGCGGTTGCGGTTGCTCCAGGCTACCACATTGTCGATGTCCCGCTGAAGAGCATCACAATCAGCCGCTGACCTTATGCTAAAAGATCTTCAGATCATCAGCAAACATGAGTGAGTCCGAATGACCTCCGGCAAGTCATTTACTTTATATTATAGAAGGAATTGGTTTGGGCCAAAAGTGCTTCCCTGATTTACTCCTGACTGCCTAAAAGCAAAATAAACTGCACATAATAATGTCTTGCCTTAGAACTAACTTCCACTAGAAGTGACAACTTAGTCCACTCCTAGTCTTCAGGAACCAAAATCAATCTGCAACTAGCAAACTACAAATAACTACACCCGACTCCGCCCCTGACCTCCTCCGTGGCCGCTCCAGGGAGGTCTACACCTCATGCGAACATCTCGATCGCACTACACGCTTAATACTTAACAATGTTGCCAACACTAAAATTTTCATTACCCATGAAAGTGTGATTTCATCGGGATATTATGCCTGACTTTTATGGCAGAAATGACGTCTTAAAAGTAAATTATTGAAGAGTGGGTGCTGCTTATGTGTGTCTTGTCGGTTTAGTGGTTCAGGTTTTATTAATCTAGTTAGTCAGGGTGGAATGTTATGCTGACCCGTGTAACTTATTCTGCGTCACATAAGGAGGAGGAGCTCGTGGTTAAATAATAACAGCCGCCCGGGTCGATCATCAAGGTTAAGCAACGCTTGACGAGGTCGGTCCGTGGATGGGTGACCATTTCAACATACCGAGTTTCCTCCGTGCCTCGGAAAGCACGTTAAGCCGTTGGTCCCGGCTGTTATTTAAAGATCTTTGGCAGTCGTTACGGGTAGTCAGAAGCTTGAGATCTGACACCAGTCTTGCCAAGGGGTACCGTGTTACCCAGTTACTGGGTTGTGGAGGTCAGATAGGCAGTCGCTCCATGTAAAACACTGGTGCTTAGCTGAATCCGGTAAGACTGGAAGCCGACCCCAATATAGTTGGGAAAAGGCTAGGCAGATGATGACATAAGAGAGAGAGAGAGACGGTTAGAGAGAGTGGGGCTTAGACACCTATAATACAAATCTAAAGGAGACTTGAAACTTTCTTTTTAGGGTTCCGTACCCAAAGGGTAAAAACGGGACCCTATTACTAAGACTCCGCGATCCGTCTGTCTGTCTGTTCGTCTGTGTCTCATGAACGGTGATAGCTAGACAGTTGAAATTTTCACAGATAATGTATTTCTGTTGCCGCTATAACAACAAATACTAAAAACAGAATAAAATAAATATTTAAGTGGGGCTCCCATACAACAAACGTGATTTGTTTGGCGTTTTTTGCGATAATGGTACGGAACCCTTGGTGCGCGAGTCCGACTCGCACTTGACTTTTTTATCGACAAACCACTTAAGAACCATTGAACAAAATTTGATAAAATTTCGTACCCACAGTGCTAATTAAAAATGACGAGGAAATTTATAGTGAGCCAACCTTAAAAGATATAGATAATTTTGCTATCGCGGACAGTTTTTAGGGTTCCGTACCCAAAGGGTAAAAACGGGACCCTTTTACTAAGACTCCGCGATCCGTCTGTCTGTCTGTCCGTCTGTCACCAGGCTGTATCTCGTGAACCGTGATAGCTAGACAGTTGAAATTTTCAGAGATGTATTTCTGTTGCCACTATAACAACAAAAACTAAAAACAGAAGAAAATACATATTTAAGGGGGCTCCCATACAACCAACGGGGTTTTTTTGCCGTTTTTTACTCGATATTAATAACGGCAACAGGTAGACGCTTGAAATATTCACAGAATATTTAGTTGTATATTCACTTCAAAAAATAATAATTATTAAATTAAAATAAAATAAATTGAAGAGGGTTCCCATACAACAAACGTGTTTTTTTTGCTGTTTTTTGCTCGATATTAATAACGGCAACAGGTAGACGCTTGAAATATTCACGGAATATTTAGTTGTATATTCACTTCAAAAAATAGTAATGATTAAATTAAAATACAATGAATTAAGCGAGGCTCCCATACAACAAACGTGATTTTTTGCCGTTTTTTGCGATAATGGTACGGAACCCATCATGCGCGAGTCCGACTCGCACTTGGCCGGTTTTTTTTCTAAGCTTTTTAAGAGGAACAATTCCGTCATACATGTTGTAAGTCAGTGACGGAAGCTCTCAAAAGGAATACACTTTCTCCGTTTTTGCAACATTTTTCTTTGATGCTCCGCTCATATTGGTCGTAGCATGGTGTTACATAGCCAATGGCCTTCCTCGATAAATATGCTATCCAACCAATGTATCCAACACTACAGTATTTTTTCAATTTGAACCAGTAGTTCCTGAGATTAGCGCGTTCAACTGAATAAACAAACAAATCCTTCAGCTTTATAATTGTACATAATAGGATAAATCCAAGACCCTAAGCACAGCATTCGTGCTTACGACGGCGGAAAATCATCTTCCTGCCCTTGTCCCATGTTACTTGGGGTCGGCGCAACACGTTTTCTTCTTCCATACCGTCCTGTCCCCCGTCACGCTATCACTGACTCCCTTTTCTTTCATATCACTCCTCACACAGTACATCCATCTTTTCTTTGGCCATCCCCTCCCTCTCCATCCATCCACATTTATATTCATAACTCTTCTAGTAACATGCGTTTCATCCCTCCTCATCAGATGACCATACCAGGACAAACGGTTTCCTTTCAACTTTTCTGTCACTGGCGCCACTTTCAAACTTCCTCTAATATACTAATTTCTCACTTTATCCATTCTCGTCACTCCGCACATCCATCTCAACATTCTCATCTCTGCTACATGCAATCTCTTTTCATCCATCTTTTTCACAGCCCAACATTCTGATCCATACAGTACGACAGGTCTTATCACGGACTTGTAAATTTTACCCTTTAACTTGAGAGGCATCCGTGGGTCACAAGTTGTGCCAGTGACCTGTCGCCATTTCATCCATCCCGAGTTGATCCGGTGCGTTACGTCTCGGTCTACCTCGCCATTCCCTTGGACAAGCGACCCTAGGTACCGGAAGGCGGAACAAACTTGACAAAAAAAAATTGGGTTTTTGTTCAGGAATTTTTCAAGGACAGCCCGGAGTTGATTCTACGATCTCACTCCGGTCGTGCTGGATTGCTGACCTATCGGCCTATGCGAGTGAGGGAAGAGGTGTACTTTCACTTATGTCGCATACATACTTGTGCACTTTAGTATATCCTGTGCATTTATACCTGCCTGGGTTTAATGAACATTGTGACGGTGATTCCATAATATTACTAATGCCATTCTGAATAATATACGGCCACGAAAAGCGGGACAAGAAACTCATCGGCAATGAGGCACTGGTCAAGTCAATGCTCCAGAGCCTTGAACTTCGTCGCCGAGTTGCCAGCTTGTCGGTTTTTTATCGGTTACATTTCGGGGAATGTGCGATGGTATTGCATGATTTAATCCCGCCCAGCCCGTTCCATCATCGGACTACCAGAAGTACGGCGATGCGTCATCGGTACATGGTGGACATCCCACCCATATGCACAAAACGTTTTGGGGACACTTTTTTTATGCGTACAGCTAAGGAGTGGAATTCCTTGCCGCAGTCTGTGTTTCTCGATAGCTACAATCTAGGTGTCTTTTAGTCAAGAGTGAATGGGTTTTTTTATAGGCAAGCGAGCTTCACCGTCGACCTCATCATCGCTTACCATCAGATGAGATAGTGGTCAAGCGCAAGACTATTGATAATAAAAAAAAATATACCTTCAAGACATATGGTTGGTTTCTTATTTAGGTATTTGAGGTTAAAAACAAGATGAGTATTGTGAGGGGGGAGCTCATAGAGGTCTAAATAATACTCATACCTTTCTTAGTTTTATGTGTTTTATCAACAACCGAAGTGACAATCAAAGCTAAACAAAAACATCCTCAAATATTTTACAAGCGTTTCGATTTCAATCACCTTAGTTATCTGTTGCCAGTCTTATAATAGGCAAGAAGGTTGCCTCTAAATGGGTGAGTCGTCACAGTATTTGTCAAGCTCTACTTTTGCCTGAAAACCTGTATCACTAGTGCCAAATTATGACACCGACGACATATATTACGACAAAGGCCTTACGAGTGTTCGGCATGTGTCGTTCTACCTACGGTAAAACTTGGGGGCTAAAGCCCAAAGTGATACGATGGCTGTACCGGACAATGATAATACCTATTATCACATACGGCAGCATAGTGTGGTGGCCAAGAACAAAGCTTGCCTCGTGCAAAGCGCCACTCACCAGGTTACAAAGAACAGTGTGTCTCGGCATCACGGGTGCTTTCAGGGCAACACCTACGGCAGCGATTGAGAGATACCTCAATATCCCTCCTCTGCATATGATGGTTGAATTCGAGGCAAGGAAGACATTACATCGTCTCCCTGTCGCTGGCCTATGGGATGCCTCTAAGCCAAAGACTAACCATACAAAGTTCGATGAGAATGAAGACCTGGATCGGGTAACAAGCATGTTATCCGATAAAATGCAAACTATGTTTGTGTTTGAGAGGTCTTTCAAGGTCCAAATCCCTACAATAGAGGACTGGACGAAGGGACTTGATCCACCAGAACAAGATAGTCTGGTGTGGTACACTGATGGATCCAAAATGGAATCAGGTACAGGAGCGGGAATATACGCAAAAGGCTACAAATGTAGCAAAAGCTTAGGGAAGATGGCAACTGTATTCCAAGCGGAAACATATGCCATTATAACCTGTGCTCAAGAGAATATAGATAGAGGGACCAAAGGTAAATCCATATATATTCTTAGTGACAGTCAGGCTGCAATCAAAGCCATGGCATCCTATAAAGTGGACTCCGGACTTATTCTGGATGCTATCCAAACCCTAAACAGGCTTGGGAAGCACAACAGGGTAAGACTGATGTGGGTCCCTGGGCACAAAGGATTCCATGGTAACGAAGTGGCTGATGAACTGGCAAGGGAGGGCTCAGCGAATGATTTTGTGGGTCCAGAACCATGTGTAGGCATCTCGACGTGTCTCGTAAAAGCCGCATTTAGGGAGTTTGCAGATCACAGACAACGAACTTGTTGGCTGTCTACTACCGGTCTACAACACTCCAAGAGATTCCTGGGCTCCACTTTCAAAGCCCGGGATTGCATTTGGAACATGAGCAGGGGGCAAATCCGCTACCTGCTTGGGGCCTTTACTGGGCACTTTGGAACCAACGACATGCTCATGAAGATGGGTCTAACCGCGTCACCCATGTGCAGGTTGTGTGGGGAACATACGGAACGCATGGAGCACCTACTGTGCACATGCGATGCACTGGCTGGTAAGCGAATGAGTCTCCTAGGGGTTGGATACCCAAAACCAGAAGATTATAGGCTCATATCTCCTAGTCTCGTTGTAAAACTCATGAAAACAGTTTTCAACGAGAAGGAGGAGGAGTAAGTTATCTAGGGGACCACAAAAGATCCCAATGGGTCGAAGTGTCCGAGGTATTTCTCGGCCCCTCCATAAGATAAGATAAGATGACACCGACACGTTCTTAACCCGGTTACACTAGTCGAAAATTTTCGATACAAACCTAGTCTAGGGATTATTCCACTGTTTGACGATGTACGTTCAAAATTAAAAGTGATATCAATTTGTCTCATCATTATCTAGCCCTGTATGGAAGCGAAAAAGTAAAAAAAGAAAGTATTTGAAAGTTATGAGCGTCGAAAGTTCCACATTTCGACACTAATTTTAACGCATTTTTGGGCGCAAATAAATATCATAAGAAGACGGAAATTTGCAAAACGGCCTCCATACAGGGATAGATTAGTAGTTCAACAATGCATATAATTCATTTTAACCTCGCGCACAAAATAGTTCGTGCTGTCGACTAGTGGACCTTTAAATACTCAATTCAGAAACAGGCGATTACATCGACTTACTACGAGATTGCCTCTCAATTTTAGCTGACATGATATGATATGATATGCTGATATGTGATGTCGTGGTGGCACAATGGCTAAGACCTCACCTCTCGTGCATGAGGTCGTGGGTTCAAATCCGGGCAAGTACTAATGTGACTTTTTTCAATTCATATGTACTTTCTATGTTTATCTTGGACATCGCTGACAACGGTGAAGGTAAACATCGTGAGAAAACCTGGACTTACAGTTTTTGTGTTCCATTGGTGTAATTGCTGCAAGGTGTTCCAGTGCGAGGATATCCAAATAAACAAACAAATAATTTATATTACTACACTCATTAATTCTAGGCCTATTTTTTTTATGAAGCGGAAGGGCGTGTCAGACTTTTACTGACTAAAACCCAACCGTGTTCCTTCAGTTGCTTGAGCCAGGGCCGCGCTAACTCTTTTTCAAATTTATCTTCGACCCAGACAGCCATCGGCCCTAACGGACCCCGTCAACTTTTGCTGACAATTCTTTGAGGCGCGCGTGGCTCCCGACACCCAGGGCGTCTCCTGCGGTGGCTAGGGGCGTGAGGGCATCTCCGTCGTGTCTCCCTCACGCGTTCCGCCTCCTCCTTCGCGATTAATTCTAGTCCTAAGAATACAAAAAAACCTTTAAACAAAAAATCAAACCGACTTCTAGAACAAAAAGCAAAAATTTACTTTCTTTTCCGAAGTCGGTGTCTTCTGTACCCATTGTTTTGAGTTTTTCGACCAAAAAAAAGATTACGACAAATTGAGAACCTCCTCCTTTTTTTGAAGTCGGTTAAAAAGTTTCAACTCAAAAGGACCTGGCACTAATATATACGATGCAAACAGTTACCTTTTCATTAAAATAAACATCGGCACACAATCTTCATTCGACGAAAGTGATGTGTATGGGTGGGGCTACATCTAGGCACCCAGTAATTATAAGCTGTAAAATAAACACAGCTCATGTCTCTTACCCAGCAATTAAAGCAAATGTTTGATACAATTCAATTAACTGGCCAAGTAAGGTTAGTACATATTTTTGGATGAATGAAGAGCGTCTGGACTTGAAGTCAGAAATAGCCATAGGCAACAGGTATGCACTGAGCTTGTCATATCCAGGTACGAAGTGAAAACGGACTCAAAAGTGTGAGAGATAGATTCTGGCTATTATAACTATGCAGAACTCATAATTGATATCCCCAAAAGTTTTTTATGTGGTATGCTTTTACACCTGTCACTTTCGTGGTACTTGAGCTGTCAGATTGCTTATGCTGCATTGTTTTTCCACTCTGACAAATCCAATTAGAAAAATTATCAAACCTAATAGGAGTGGAGTGCGGGCCACCCTGTGGACCACCCCACAGGACTCATTTTCAGGATTAAAAAATAGCCTATGTCACTCAGGAATAATTTAGCTTTCTATTGGTGAAAGAATGTTTCAAATCGGTCCAGTAGTTTCGGAACCTATTCGGTACAAACAAACAAACAAAAAATCTTTCCTCGTGATAATATTATTAGTATAAATGATAAATGATACGATGAACGCCAATGTTTACAAGATATCACAACGTTGACGTGTAAGTCGTTCTAATGATTTTTATATGTTGCCTTTTGTTTTTTTCCAATACGCATACGCCTGTTCATGTTGTTTACAAGAAGATCGTGTCAAATCACAACATTACGAAGCAAAACAACAAACTTTGTGGTTTTGCAATAATCACACGCTCACTGAGGTAACGGTCACTCATAGTGACAAAACTATATCAAATCCACACTGCATCTACTAAAGTGACTATTCGTTACCAGGAATGAATCAGAATATAAACAAAATAGCCTATAAAAACAAAAAAGAACAACTATAAAAATCCTTTTCAATACAGTTGTTAAACATGGCGTACTTTCAGAGGCTATAATTATGATTCGAAAGTTAAATCTTACGCATAGGCATCTTTCTGTTACGCGGTCGTGACTTTTGTTTACGAGCTCGATCATTATGTTTGCAGTTTAGTTTTAAATTAATAAGTAAATTTAAAAAAGTTTAGTAGCAAGGCGTTTTCAAACATAGAATAAAATGGGATAGATTTTCTACGAGGAAAAATGAATGATTCCGTACGTTTTAGCATTGAATTCTCAAAAGTCTTTTAAATGGTTGTTTAATATATTTAATTACCAGTTTTAATTTAATTATTTTCACATCAACATTTGTCAAAAATTGAATAGGCTGTATAGGCTGTTTTAGTTGAAAAAAAAAATGTCCAGTTGCAAAAACGCGCCATAAGTCAATTTAAAAAAGTTTAGTAGCAATGAGTTTTCATACATATGTCGGGTTTAGTCAATAGTACGGACGTAAAGTCAAATCACAAGCACGCCCCTAGCGCCAAACAAGAGCAATTACGCATTGGCGCGCTTTTATAAGCACTTGCGTAGCGGGGAACAGAGCAGTTGAGTACAGACAGCCGTGGAACTGGGACGTCGTGGAGTCGGTGTCGATCCGTGAGGTTGGTGGGCGGTAATGTGACGCGTGTCTGTTTGAGTGTACTCGGTGTGTCGAATGATTTGTGTGATTTCGTTTTCACGATTCACCCGCCGACCTGCCCGCGCACGATGTCTTGGCCTAGGGGAGTGTTTCCCGACTTCCCGATGGTTTGCATCTATCGGCCAGCCTTGATGCGACATCAGAATTGGGATTCGATCGTGCTAATGATATCACACGTAAAAACAAAGCTAAGTGAAAATGTCGGTTACATTCTTGCAAAAAAAATATCGCTCTGTCAGTTGCGACTACCCTCGAAAACAAAATAATGAAAAAAACCAGTCCGTAAGGGAGCAGCAAGGAGGCTAGCAACAACCAAGGAGCTGGACAGGTCAAGGAGGAGCGTGTGGACGTGTGGAAAGATCCATAGACACTAATCTTAATGCCAATCTGGTGAGTCGTTTTCATTTTGTTGTGACTATGGCAAAGAGTGTTCATTATTCAAAATTCTGATTTTATGTAGGGTATGGCGGTCAGTGGATCGTTGGGGTGGCCCGTGTCAGGTCATAATTTCACTTTAGTTACAATCAATAGTCAAGTTTTGGTATTATTGAAGAGTTATTGTTCTACTATCACTAAAAATAACCATTGGCTGGCCTTGGCTGACTGTCATTGTTTAGAACGATATGGTGACAGTGACGTACCTACCTTACATTTCAGTCTGGAAATGATTTTAAGTCCAAATGAAATATTCTGATTACTTTTGTAGTGTGATAGTTTTATGTAGTGAGACTTAACTAAGAAGAAGCATGGTATTCTTCTTTTGTGGTCGTCGGAGGGCCAGACTGTCTAAAAGGTGTTAAACCCTACCAGGCCTAGAAATTGCGACTTAAAATGCTATGGCATTCATTGGATTCTATAAAGCCCATATATCTACCTACCTGGGCACATGAGACACTGTAATGTGTGGTTCATGTCCACAATAACCCATTATGCTGTGCTGGTTTAGTTTATTACACGGCTGCACCGGTTAATTTCCATCAAAATTGTGTATGGTTAAGATAACTGTGAACATATACTCTCGTAATGTTTTTCACGTTTCAGATACCATATTGCGTCGCAGTGGAGCCTCTGCTGTGGGTTAGCGGTTCAGATGGTGTATGCGAAGGCTGATGTGTCAACACCCGAGAGGTTAAAACCAGGCTAGCAGTTCGCAGGTGGTAGCCGAACATTACGACCACAATTACGACGACATTAATTGTGAAGTCGGGTGCTCGCAAGTTTCGAATGGAATACTCGGTGAGTCGCTTCTATTTTATTTCGATAGTGAGGTCGAATGTTCTCTAGTGAAGAGATGCTATTTCGAGTTATAACAGTATTCATGTTTGACCACTGAGTTGGTCGTGATTACATCTAGCACTATCACTAGGTAATTAAGACACACTTGTAAGAAAGTAGTTAATGAGTTTCCTATTGGCGGTAGTTTCAACATTTGGTTCAGTACGAACTTTGGGATTTAATATGCCATAATGAGCTCGTGGCTAAATAATAACAGCCGCACGGGTCGATCATCAAGGTTAAGCAACGCTTGACGAGGTCGGTCCGTGGATGGGTGACCATTTCAACATACCGAGTTTCCTCCGTGCCTCGGAAAGCACGTTAAGCCGTTGGTCCCGGCTGTCATTTGAAGATCTTTGACAGTCGTTACGGGTAGTCAGAAGCTTGAGATCTGACATTAGTCTTGCCAAGGGGTACCGTGTTACCCAGTTACTGTGTTGTGGAGATCAGATAGGCAGTCGCTCCATGTAAAACACTGGCGCTTAGCTGAATCCGGTGAGACTGGAAGCCGACCCCAATATAGTTGGGAAAAGGCTAGGCAGATGATGAAGAAGATGATCTATCCAAAGTGACTTAACAACTAGGCATTTTCAGTGGCAAAGCGAGTTAGTAAAGTCGTTGGGCGTAGGCAATTGTATCGAGTTAGTAACGGTACTGGTCATTTGCGTGTATTCGGAACAGATCTTATGTTGCATAACGATTTACAATCACCGTCTTTAGATCTGAATGCACTTGCTTACTTTCAAAGTAATATTATGATAGCAGTTATCTCGCGATCGTTTTCCTTACATGAAAACTGAGTTAGCGAGCGATAGTTAAGGGTTACTGTTGATAATTTGATTTTAAACGATATTGATCAAAGTTAATTCGTGAAGCTCCTTCACACGAGTTATTATCACGCAAATATTATCAGGCTTAATTGTTCGCCTCATATGAACAGTCGGTATGTTCCAAGATCTTTGAGTAAAAAGCGCGAATCTTGTGAGAAGGATCCCCGATTACCAAGTTCCTTGAGAATTAGAAGTTATAGTTAATAGTCAAACCAAATCTGATGGCTTGTACACTTGTCATACTCAGAACTTTGGACCGCACCTCATGAGTAACATGTGGCGATGGGTCAACGAAGAAGTTTCATGAGTTGAGTGTGCATTGCCTTTGAATTATGGTAAAGAGTAACAGAATTTTTACAATAACTTTGTTTAGTTGTTGAACTTTTTGATCGTCGAACCTTTTTTTCTAATGAAGTATTGTGTGGGAATCTCTGGTTCGAAAACTAAATAGGCCCTGTATTAGGTACACGATAGGTGATTATGACAGGACGGTGATCGTTATACACCGAAAGCTTTAAATAAGTACGCTTGGAACCTACAAGTATGCACAAGGTAGGTTAGGGCAGATGCCAGCGGGTCATGTACCAGTCGATGTTGATGTCAAAAGGATTTGATGATGATGAGCAAGCTTAAGGTGTCGAGTAATTCAGTCTATCGAACGTATTACGTTTGACCGTACCAGTGGATTCTGGTGGAGGTCGGGGTCTAGAGAGAGACCGAGAGACCGTTGTGAGAGCAATATAATTGCTGGTCGGCTAGAGAGCCATGGCGTTGGAGGTTTTACTCGAGGGTTTCTATAAGCTTGGCAGTTGTTGCTGCAGTAGAGTTTTAAAGTTTGTTTGGAGCGACTAGTGGTACATGGCCCAGGGTACTGATTTAGTTAAAGAGTAGGGTTCTAAAATTTCCCTATTTTCACGAACCCAATAATCTAGTTCGGTCAGGAGTAGCCGAGCGTTGTGTGGCAGCTGTGAGCCTAGGTGGCAACTGTAAGCCTAGGTGGCAACTGTAAGCCTAAGTGGCAACTGTTGGCCTGTGTGGCAACTGTTGGCCTGTGTGGCAACTGTTGGCCTGTGTGGCAACTGTTGGCCTGTGTGGCAACTGTTGGCCTGTGTGGCAATTGTTGGCCTTTATGGCAACGGTAGGCCTGTATGGCACCTGTAAGTCTGTGTGACACTGTCTGGTGTGAAAATTCATGTTTGTGTTAGGAACCTTACAGAAAGTTCCTATTGAGTCATGAAGGAAAGTAAACTCGCAGTCACGCGTGTGAAGAGATCATGTTAATGTTGATGACGTTCGAATCATCAAACCCTCATTACGAAAATTAAAATAATTTTGGTTTTCTAATTTTGATTACTATGCGTAGATCGTGTTGGTAAGAGACACACAAAGCTCAAGTACCAATTGAGATTGTAGATGAATTAGATAATGAATTGACGTAACATATGACAGACTAAATCTGTGTGAACAGGTTCTGAGTTCAGACAGTTGAGTTGACTCGACATCGTAGGGATGTGCGAGTAGAGCAATTGTGATTGCTAAGAGAGCTATGTTGAGATAGCTAGGAGAGTTATGAGATAGCTAGTAGAGCTATGAGATAGTTAAATATCGTGAGTAAGATACCTGTTGGTTTCTTTTGCTTGATTTAATTTGAGAATCATGACTATCAGTGGTACTTGAACTTTTTAATCACGAAGATTGGGTGCTTTTAGGTACTCAAATCGATGAGGTTGCTATTTTCTTTAAATTGTAAATAGAATCGACTCGTTCCTTGCAATAGTGAACAGAGAGATTTAAATGATCAAGTTTGATTGTTTCAAAATGTTTCCTCACTCTAGTGTATGAGTCAGGATTGGACGAGCAAATACTGTTTGAAAATTTTGTATTTTTCAGAAAAACATCCCTTGTATGATGGGAGATTGCCAGGATGGAGTGACCATGAGATGGCATGGAGCAAGGACAAGAAGATGATGCCTGCGGGTGATAGATTTGGGGATCTGTCACCTGAGAGAGGCCCGAGATGGCGACGTGTGTGTTCCACGTTCGCCTCTCAAGAGGAATTACGGCCTAGAGAACACCATGTGGTTTTAGTCAGTAGGAGTCTGACAGACCCCTCAGCTTTCCCCAAGGGCTGAGGACATCCATTGAGGATTTCCACATGATTCGATACACTGTTAAAACCTGACAATTAGGAACAGACGAGGACGCCTGTCTCGCAGGATGGCCGTGTCGGGTTTAGTCAATAGTACGGACGTAAAGTCAAATCACAAGCACGCCCCTAGCGCCAAACAAGAGCAATTACGCATTGGCGCGCTTTTATAAGCACTTGCGTAGCGGGGAACAGAGCAGTTGAGTACAGACAGCCGTGGAACTGGGACGTCGTGGAGTCGGTGTCGATCCGTGAGGTTGGTGGGCGGTAATGTGACGCGTGTCTGTTTGAGTGTACTCGGTGTGTCGAATGATTTGTGTGATTTCGTTTTCACGATTCACCCGCCGACCTGCCCGCGCACGATGTCTTGGCCTAGGGGAGTGTTTCCCGACTTCCCGATGGTTTGCATCTATCGGCCAGCCTTGATGCGACACATAGAATAAAATGGGATACGATTTTATACGAGGAAAAATTAATGATTCCGTACGTTTTAGCATTGAATTCTCATTTTTTTTTTAAATAGTTGTATAGTATATTTAATTACCAGTTTTAAGTTAATTATTTTCACATCAACGTTTGTCAAAAATCGAATAGGCTGTATAGGCTGTTTTCTTTGTAAAAAAATATGTCCAGTTGCAAAAACGCGCCATATTGAAAATTGTATTTTTTGTGAATAAACAAATCTAATTCTTTGATTTGTTTTTACTGTTTCTCACAACTGTATTGAAAAACGTCGTGTGATACACGGGTGTGTAGGTTATTGCAAACTCGTGTCATTAAAAACCCTCGCCTTCGGCTCGGGCTTGTTAATGGCAGCTCGTTTGCAATAACCTACTTCCCACCCTTGTATCACAATGTACTATTACAATGCATGTCCTCGAAAAGACCGTTTACAATGCATGTCCTCGAAAAGAGCGTTGTCCAAGCAGCCAAACTGTGCGGAAAGTGTTTTTACTAGTGCTTTTTACTTTCCTGTACTTTTTTAATTTTTAACTCCAACGTCAGCCCGCCGCATAGATGTTTTATTATTTGAGAAAAGTTTTAAAAATTAGTTAGTACAGATTATCATTCATATAATAGGTAAAACAAAACTAATACTTCATTTAAGGAGTTTTTAATTACTCTAGATTTAGATTTTGATCAATAATAGTACATTATGGTACAAGTGTGCAATGTTGGTGCTTACCGCTGAGGCACCATTGAGACCCGAGCCGTAGGTGAGGGTCTTAAGAGAGCCGAGGACGGTAATCATCGATACACACGTGTATCATACGACGTTTTTCAACACATTTGCGAAGAAAATAAAATAAAAAAAATATTTTCAACAGTAAAAACGAGTTGTGAAAATGTTTTCGCAATGGCGGGCAAAATTAATCAGTTTTCCTATGCGCGCGCATTTAACAATGGCGATCGGCCATAGAATAAAAAAATAAAGTATTTTTTTTGGCTTTTCGTGGATAGTGTTTTAGCGACGTACAAAATAGGAAATTTAAATTTTTCTTAATTACAGAGCAAATAAAATTTATATTTCAGTGAAAGTTTTATTTATTAAGCACGTAAAAGTTGAAATTATCTATTTAAATACGAAGTTGCATGAAATGAGCAAGCAATAGGTACATAAATTTATTTGTACTATTGAGCACGATCTTTTTAGTATAGAAACTTTTTAAGAACAAAGCAACTCAACCAATACATTAAAAAAAAACTCTATAACTCACTTGTGAATAATAGCAATGAAAAAGTCACAGTTTGATAAAGCATTATGTGCCTAATTGCGGTGAAATTAGAGCCACTTTATGAGCAAGTGTGTTGAAAATTAATTTTAATTAATCATTAAATATTTTTGGCAGAATTAATATTTTGCTCGTGCCTTTTTGCGTTACGACGTGACAGCTATTTGCACATGCGCAGTAGATATGCCCGAGGAACTATGAACTATTAGTTAATCTGTGGATATGCGGAGCGCCCTTGAAAAAGCGCCATTTTATTAATTTCTTGCTTGGTTCAGTTCATTTGCTTAGCCTTGCCTTAACTACTCGTATCATTCATTATCATCATTTCAGCCAAGACTTCCACTGCTGGACATAGGCCTCACCTAAGCGTCGCCACATTGATCGATGCATCTCGCGTCTAACGGCCTCCCGCAACCTTGACCAGGTAGTCGCTCCACCTAGACTCCCAACACTGCGTCATCCGGTACGCGGTTGCCACTCCATAACTTAATCCCCAACTATATTAACAATCTATTAATTTCTGCTTTCAGAATAACGTGCATCCAGTAATTATAAGCAGTATAATAAACACAAATCATGTCTTATACCTAGTAATTAAAGCAAATGTTTGATACAAATTAATTAATCCGCAATGGCTGGTAATTATTTTTGCATGAGTGAACAGTGCAACGTCTGGTGTTTAAGTCAGAAACAGGCAGCCCTTTCTGATCACAGACTTTCGTGGACCGATGAACCAAACAAAAGTCCTGGAAGACCTTGAATTGAACAGAGGTCAGGTCAGGTTGGTAGTGCCATCAGTGTTTCTTCCGAAAACATATTCAATTATCTACCTATTGGTCGTAATTGAATTACCAATATACAATACTTAGGGTTAGTACGCATTGCGGTTTTTATTCGTGCGTACTTTTATTCGCGCGTACTTTTATTCGTGCGTACTTTTATCTGCCTACTGAATCATAACTAACACGCACTTCTATCCGCAGCGATTTTCGTCTCTTTCTCCTTGTTCATAGAGCTTAAAATATTCGCGCGAGCTTAATACGCGTCGCGGTGCAGTGGATTCTGTGGAAAAACACCGGTTTTTTTCGCGGTTTTTGTACCGCAAGTGCGTGCAGCTTCATACGAATCCACATTATGTCACAGAATTTGCGACAATTTTATTTTTCAACTTTGAATTCGTACTTTAAATGATGATATAATCGTATACATACAATAAACAGAGAATAGTGAAAACAGGCATTTATACCATTTTCTACCCATACCTATCTATTCTATTGGTGCTATGTATTTTCATTATCTGCTTAGCCTTTTTCCGACTATTAATTTCTGCTTTCAGAATAAGTGTATACTTGCTGTATTATTTAAATTATACAGCTCATGCTTTATTACAATTATTAATATATTAATAAACGACGTCCGCTAACCTCAACCTTTACAAAGGAATTGATTAAAATGGCGAATAGAATTAATCCCTTATGCGCCTGCGTTCATGCATCGGCTCTGTAATGAGGTTAAGACATAGACCACGGAATGTCCACCAGCGACTACATAGACGCCAATTAATTTGAAATCTGCCTAGACGCATGAAGCGTCAATTATGTTGGGCTGGCATCCAGTCTAACCAGACCTCCAAAACCCAGTAACTGGATAACACAACGCCCCATGGTAAAACTGGTTTAAGATTCTGGCTTCTGACTACCCGTGACGACAGCGACTAATGACGCCATTACTAATAATATTCGTGATCGCGAAATTGCGCAGTTTCGGTGTGATAGCTATACTCAGAATTGTCATAGCCATATTCAGAATTGTCATAGCTATAGTTAGAATTGTCATGGTCATAGACAGAACTGTCAAATCTATAGTGAGATTTGTCATAGCTCTAAATTGTCAAAATCATAATCAGAACGAGAATAGAATATATATCGTACTCCAAAAAAGTACATCTCACTATTATCAGAGCCCTAGTCAGAATTGTCATAGCCAGAGTCAGCATTGTCACGGGCCGTAAATTTCTATGAGTAAACGGTGACACTCACTGACACGCTTGTTTTGCATGGAAAGTTTTGACAATGCCGTCTATAATATTTTCCGCTGAGGCGTCTCAGTGCTCTGTGGATTGGCTTGTTATACTAAAAGAGCTTGTTATATCACTTTCAAATAAACTAAAAGATACACATCTAACAGATGTGCGGCTTGAAATTAACATCATAATGGGATATTTATTAATAATGAGCCCATCAGCTGCTTTCATCTGCCGCTCATAGACAACGGACGGAGAATGAGGCTATTGTGTGTGGCCTACTGAATATTAAAATATAAATAATTAAAGGTTGTTAGCACCTGCTTTGCGAGGATATAATTCCATTACAACATATTCTTTTAATTGCGACCAAAAGTCGTACTTTCGAAAGAGCTCATACGGTTTTTTAGTCGCAATTCAAATTTTTTGTTTGGTTAATTTGCAACGTCGATTTCATTTTATTGTGAGTAAAAGCAGTATAGGTTTGTTATACCCACGATGGAATAGAACTAAACTTATTCTATACCATTATATTATAAGCAGAGCGGGAGAAATCTTTACCACAAGACATTATGTTTTTTACAAGTAGGTACACCAACCCACTATTAACAAAATATGAGGCAACATTTCCACTTCAAAACTAACGTGACAAAAAGCAATTTAACTTCAAAATTGGAATAACACTTAATAACTTAATCCCAAAAGGGCTAATACCACACCTTTGAAAGTAGGTGTAGACACATAGTTTATTGACCAACCTAGAGCTGATCAGAATGAAATTGATTCCGTCTAGGAGGCGTGGAAATCGCTTAACGTTATGGGTGACCTCTAAGAAGTGGTCATACTGCCGTTACAGCTAGAGTGTCACTATATGACATTTGGCCGATTTTGAGTATGAAGATTGTATGTATGTAAGTGTGTTCAGGTCAAATCTTGCAACTGTCCTCCACCGATTAAGTTGAAATTTTGCATTCACGTTTAGTTTGGATGACAATGCATGGTTAGGTAAGTCACGTAATTCTAAATCTAATATGGCAGACGGCCTAAGATGATGGACTAGTTATTTTTTGTGCACTGCCATGATATGGGTATTAAATTAAAGGGTTTGCTGAGTAGAATACGAAAAAACATAGCTTTAAAAATATTAATTTCTACTATCAATAGTTGCTGGATAAAAAAATAACAACGCCTCAAATTGCTGTTTACAAACCTATTTTATAAGAATAAGTAATTGATTTAAACTTACTACGTGGCTATTCGAAAATGTGCAATTAAATCAATTTTTTGTTACCGGTAACTCTCGCATGTTATTTATAGTTGACTAGTTTTCCCCACGGCTTCGCTCCCGTGGCCCACCCCACAGGACCCGTTTTCGCCTATGTCACTCAGGAATAATGAAGCTTGCCATAGACGCAAGAACTTTTAAAATCGGTTAATTAGTTTTTGAATTTATCCATTACAAACAAACTTACAAACAACTTTTTATTTTAATAATATTAGTGTAGATAAACAGCAGCGATTTTATTATTTCGCGGTTCTTTGTTTTTCGAGTTTATCTCAAAATATGGTTTTGTGAGATAGTGACACTCTTGCTACAGGACGGCAGTATGGGTGACCCTTCAGGAGTGGTCGTACCAAGTATAGCAGTTATGCTAATGGCATGATCTGCAAAACTAAGCCATTAGAAAGGTTGGAGATAACCCTTGCAGATTAGATGTTAGTTAACGAGAATGTCGTTTATTACAAACATTTATAAAGTCACCTTATACCACTGATCGTACTATAATGAAATGTGGAAGTCTGTATGTTTGAATAGAGTAGTTTTTTTAGTTTTGTTGCTCTGGCTTTAATTTGTAATAAGGTCACCACAGACAAGTCTGGTTATGCAGTCATCAATCTCTTAGACTGATATGCGAGAGGAACTCATTGAAAAAATATATCGTGAAAAGAAAAAAAAAACAGAGTTTCTTTTGCTCTGAGCATGACATAAATAATAGAAAAAAAAGAGATAAGTCACATAAATATGCGTCACATATTCGCAAATTGGTCATTGCTCAATGACGCCTCAACGATTAAACGGATTTGTATGTAACTTGGGCGATGGGTAGAAAGACAGGCCATGGCTTGGATTAAAACAAAGGTTTTCTATTACTTTTTATCTTCGTAGCATGTTCCCATGGAATTATTTTCAACTTTCGCGCAGACGAAGCCACTAGCAGAAGCTAGTTTGAGTAACCCTTATAATGTTAAAATTCATGCCTTATAAGATGACTAGAGTTGTAAGGTTAAGTGTACCCGTATAAGCGCAGTTGATAAAGTTGGTTGACAAAATGGTTGATTGTTACATTGATCAAGAAGCTTTAGTACGGGTTGGATGCGCTTGGGCATTCATTTGTTTCTTGTTTTATCTGAGATCTTGGGGTGTAGAAAAAGTGACATTCTAGCCAGCGATATTATTTGTCTAAAGATAAGATCGGATTCTCGTCCAATTTACCGCAGTGTCTATGACAAGTATGTTTTTTTTTATTTGATAGGCTTGCGCTTGACCACTATCTCACCTGATGGTAAGCGACGATGTGGTCGACGATGAAGCACGCTTGCCTAGAAGAAACCTATTCACTCTTGACTTAAAGACTCTCAGGTTGTATCCAACAGGAAATACAGACTCCGGCAGGGAATTCCACTCCTTGGCTGTACGCATAATAAAAGTATTCCCAAAACGTTTGGTGCGTATGGGTGGGATGTCCACCATGTACCGATGACACATCGCCGTACGTCTTGTAGTCCGATGATGGAACGGGCTAGGAGGAATTAGTTCATGCAATTCCAACGCACAATGCACACTCCCCGAAATGTAACCGATAAAAAACCGACAGGCTGGCAACTCTGCGCCGATGTTCGAGTTTCTCGAGCCTAGATTCGACGAGTACTTCATTGCCAATGAGCCTCTTGGCCCGTTTTTCGATCGACTCAATTGTTGTTAGTGTGTTGCCAGTAATTACATATGGGACCGAAACGTGGTATCTCACAATGGGCCTTCCTTATCAGAAAGCTTAAAGTCAACTATGTGTGATTTTGTATTTATTATTGAATAATTTAAAGATGTTGTCTGATATGGGTTTAAGACCTGAAATAAATGTTTTTTTTTAATGTTTTTTTTCATCATTTTTTTTTGGCAATGGAGAGGGCTTTGCTCGGCGTTTCCTTGCGTGATCGAATCAGAAATGAGGATATCCACAGTAGAACCAAAGTTACCGACATAGCCCGAAGAATTGCAAAACTTAAGTGGCAGTGGCCAGGGCACATTGCTCGCAGAATGGATGGCCAATAGGGCTGAAAAGTTCTGGAATGGCAACGGTGAACCGGAAGACTAAGTGGACCGATGACCTGCTTAAGGTTGCGGGCATGCGCTGGATGCGAGGCGCACAGGATCTGTCAATGTGAACGAATGTGAAATAGGTCCAGTAGTGAACGTCTTTCGGCTGAAATGATGCATGATGATGATGAAGGTCGGATTGACATGCACAAATGTCGCGAGACCAGTTGCCAAAATTTTGGAATTTTGTCCATCATTATCGAAGATAATCATGTCATGTCATTTTATCTAGGACCTCTTGGATATTACAATTTGATTGAGAGCATGTAAGAATCGACTTAAATGACTTGAAATTTGAAATACCTGCAGTGACCTGCAAGTGGACTTAGAATAGAATAGAAATCATTTATTCGACATTGACACAACACAACGACAACAATAACAAAGTAACAGAGAAGAATAGTAAAAAAAGTACAAATGAGGTTTAAGAATGATTGCGCCGGGCGTGCCCGCTGAGTTGGTATACCTTTCGGTATGAAAGGGTTACCAACTCAGCAATTGCTGGGCGTCAGACACCCAGCGCTGATTTTCAGTTGGCACCCCGCTACTGACTTCTATATACTGTTGATAATAATTTTGTTATTTTCCAAAATTTCCTTTCATAGTTTTATGTGGCGACTTTTAATTTACTGGCAATCTGGTAAAGTCATCTGACATTATAATTTTGTATTTTTAGGTTTTTTTTTTTTAGGACCGCTGCGCTGCGTGCGCGGGTTCGATTCCCGCACGGAACAAATATTTGTATGACCTATAGATGGTTGTTCCGGATCTGGGTGTTGTGTATGTGAGTTTATATGTTTGTAAACGCACCCACGATACAGGAAGAAATTTCTAGTGTGGGACAAAGTTTTTTTAATTAAAAAAATAAATGGTTGAACGATCCACTGCTGCACTGCGTGCCATGGATTCGATTCCCGCACGGAGCAAATATTTGTATGGGCTACAGTTAATTGTTCCAGGTCTGGCTGTTTATTTAAGTCAGTTTATCGAAAAAGTCGTCCTTTATAGTGATATTTTTATATATGACTGTGCTACTGTTCCTTTTCGATCAATATTAAATCATATTAATGAAGAAATAAACGGTGAAGGAAAACATCGTGAGGAAACCGGCATATCCTAGAACCAACAATTCGAAGACATGTGACATCCACCAACCCGCACTGGGCCCGCGTGGTGGATTACGGCCCATTCCCCTCTCAGAGAGGAGGCCTGTGTTCCAGCAGTGGAAACATTAATAGGCTGATGATGTGATGTGAATGAAGAAATACGTCACTGACTAGTCGACCATTAACTTAAGCAATTTTAAAAAAAGCAAGACAGGACAATAAAACTAAACAATATCAATAAAACTCTTTCTTCACAAAGTAATTTCAACGTGTACACGAAGGTAGATTAAAAACCTTCGATACGAAACCTAATTACTGGAACAAAAAAAAAAATTCACTTATAAATGAACGACTGTTTGTCGTCTTTTAAAACTTATTAGCAGCTAAAGTGTTAAATATACTGAAAAAAATAATTGGGACTTGCGAACTTTTTGTTGCAAGGAATAATACTAATTTTGTTGCTAGTAAGAAAAAAAATATAATAATACCAGCCTGTAACTGTCCCACTGCAGGGCAAAGGCCTCTTCTCAAACCAGCACGTAACTTTTGTTACATTTTACGTAACCTTTGACCTTTTCATGTAACCTCTATGTAACACGAATCAAAATGTAACTTTGACGTAACTTTTAGGACTTAACAAAAATATCGAAATATTTCACAGCAAACAAAAAATAATAGTGAAACGGAACGCATCTAAGGAAGTTTTCGTTCGTCATGTTGTCGCACCTGATTTTGTGGCACACAAATTGACGTTTTGCTTATTCACTAACTCACTCACGTATATTTTTAAATCTTCCATCCCGCTTACTCCGGCGAGCGAGTGAGCGTGTTAGGCTTAGCACACACTGCGATTTTTATTCGCGCGATTTTTTTCTGCCTATTCTCCGACCTATGGCATTGTATGAAGCTGCACGCATTGCGGTAAAAATTCACGCGGCAGTAATACCGCAAGAAAGCCGCGTTTCACCTCAGAATCCACCAAACCGCAGCGCAGACTAAATTTGCGCGAACATTTTGAACTCTATGAACAGGTAGAAAGATACAAAAATCGCGAGGAATTTTATCAACATTGCGTGTTAGTTAGATTCAGTAAGCGGACAAAAAATCGCGCGAATAAAAATCACAATGCGTGTTAAGCCTTAGTGTCATTTTCCACATAAAATAAGGTAATGTAACTTTTCTCACGAAAATGTAACTTTTTGAGATCTATCATGTAACATTTGACTATCTGTCACTGGCAACACTCTTAAACAGAGAAGGCCCGAACATTGATCACCATGCGCTCTTGCTTAATGCGCCTTTAGCAAGCTTATAGTTAGTTATAGTTATAAGTCCAGGTTTCCTCACGATGTTTTTATTTCACCGTTGTCAGAGGTGTCCAAGATAAACTTAGAAAGTACATACAAATATGAAAAGTCACATTCGTACTTGCCCGGATTTGAACCCACAACCTCAAGCACGGAAGGCGAGTTGTTAGACACTGGGCCACTACGACAAAAAAGAAAAAAAAAAAAAACTCTGAAAATCAACGCCGTACTGTGAGTCTCGCATGGCACAGCATCGTGCTGAGTAGAAGTTTTCTTGCCTCAGTCACGATGTGGGTCTGCCTCGTTTCTGTTTTCATGTGTCTTTCTTTTGTTTTGAGTTAAATGTAGATAGTATAAGCACGGGGTCCCAGCGCTAACAAAGAAAATTTGGTTCAAATAAATATCACTAGATGGCGCGATACGCATCGATTTGTTATTGAATTGTGTGTAAAATTCACATTTTCTAGATTTGATCATAACAATTGTATGATCTAGTATAATCTATCTATCTCTAATTTAAGGACAAAATGATTTTCATCATTGTTGGCACGATTTCTTTGTATGGGATGAGGTGATGAGGCATCTGCATGCTGCATTATATTATCTGTGGTATGAGTGATTTTTTGTCTTTACTAACATAATTTAAATACAACTAATACTATTAAGCATAATTAAGAATTATGTAGCAATGAGATAATTATGTGCGATTTCTGTGGCAATAAATTATATTTATTTCTTTCTTTGGTACTTTTTTACTAAAGTTTATTTTCTAATAATTAAGAAAAAGAGAGCAAACTTTAGTTAACAGAATGTAATATTTAATAAAATAATTCAAAACTATTTTTGTTGAGAAAAGTTCGCAAGTCCCAATATTTCTTTTCAGTGTATTGCATTGTGAGGTCTTTTAGCAACAATGACGTGCGATTTTAATGGCTTGAAATAACTTGGAAGTTACATGAGATCGTTAATTATTTGATGTTCACTAAACAAGGCGTCTCATTAGTGGATGTGTTACGTGCTTGACACTCTAGGGGTTAAAATAGTGTGTATGACCTTGACCTTTGTTGTAGTACTAGCAGTTATTGGTAAAACAGGTAAAAACGTTTAATATGTTTATAATAATAAGTAAAACCTCGGTGATAGATTTTTGACTTCTGTGATTATATCGGGCGCAATCTTGGTGACAACCTATTGAAGGTAATTGTCACTGGCAATGTCGGGGGCAAACGATCTAGAGGAAGTAGTTCTGTTCTACACGCTGGTCAGACCAAATCAGAACTACGTTGAACATTAAAGCCTTAGAAGCCGTGCATGTTACTGAAAGCAGGAACAAGTGGAGAAACATAATCAAGAAGAAAGTTTGAAAATCATTGGGGAAACGACGCAAGGAGGAGGGATGTGAATCTTTGGAGGGTACTGGTAACTGTATTTCTGAATTATGTAGTGCCCGCACTTACAACCCTGGATAGGATAGGATAAATGGACCCTGTTTTCCCCACTTAGACTCTCATTTGGTCCGTTGTGTGTAAGACCACAACAACAACAGGAACAGCAACAGTCAAGAGTGAATAGGTTACTTCTAGGCAAGCGTGCTTCACCGTCGACCACATCATCACTTACCATCAGGCGAGATGGTGGTCAAACGCGAGCCTATCGATAAATAAAAATATAAAAAAGGCCTCCTCTCTGTGAGAGGGAATGGGCCGTAATCCACCACGCGGACCCAGTGCGGGTTGGTGGATATCACATGTCTTTGAAATTTTGGTTGTAAGACATGCCGGTTTCCTCACGATGTTTTCCTTTACCGTTTTGAGAGCAGTGATGTTGAAATAATTTACGCAAAGTAAATTGCTTGCCTGGGTTCTGACCCACGATCTACAACTTGTAAGTCGTGGCCGTTACCACTGGGCCACCACTGCTCTCACTTACAACCCCGCCAACGAGGTCAGTATCCATAAAGGTTAACGTAGACTGCCGCGATGCGACAATGCGGAAAAGTGTTGTAAAAAAATGTTTTACGTGTTAAGCAATTTTAGGATAATTTATTTTCAAGGCGTTGTCGCATCTTCGTCACAGCGACAGGTCCTTATTAAAACCCTTCAAATAAATGTAGAAAAATATCTAAATACTACTCTTAAAGGTTCGAAGGCGGTCTAGACTTCTATCTTTACAGTCTGACCTTATGTTAGAGTTAATTACTTTGATCCTTTTATCTCGTACCTAAGAAACCTTGAGTAACCGATAAATAACCGTTGCATGTACATTCTTAGGACCAATAAATTCTGGTCCTATCACCTTCTTATTTTATAGTACCCTAGTCATTTTCCAGCTGTCTCTGGCGTGTGGAGTTGCCACATTTATATCACTAATAAGTACCTTGTCTATACTTTTGACCCATATATCATTTTAGTCCGAAGACATTTCTTGGAGAAGATAAATTGTCTGTTGAAGTTTTAAATTGATTCATTAGTTTGGTATGCCTGTTTGAAGGATAAAGAGCGTGTTTGTGATAATTAATATTACGTTGAAGATATTATAATCGAATCGAAAAGTCGATCACTATCTTGCTAGTTTCATAATTGACTCGTATAAGTACTACTCACTTGTTTTTAAAGGCATGGATAAGCTTAAGATATATTGGAAGAAGTCTTCCCATAACTGGGAGTTCGGCCTCATCACTGTGGGCTGTAATCCACAACGCGGGTGACGTAATCCACAACGCGGGTGACACTTTAAAATTTTTGGTCCTCAAAGATACTGTTTTCCACACGATGTTTTCCTTCTCCGTTTCGAATAACACACAGATTAATTTGTTCAAAATATCCACTAAACGAATCTCTATAAAGTATTATACTATATACGTTTTCTATTTTCAAATAAACTTTTCATATCGTACTGAAGCATATCCTATTCAAATATTTAAATAAACGAACCCACCGCAGAAAAATATTTTCGTATAAAATGCAACGCAGACAATTGATGTCACAGTGAAATCTCCACCATTAGAGGGAGATAAAAAAGGGAGTAAAGCGAGGATGCTGGAGGAGGGAGAGAGACAGCATGCGGTGCAATGTTCATTAAAGAGGGTCAACGTAGGCCTGGGGGTGTAACGTCCCCCTACCCCCTGAGGCGATCTTGTGGTCGTCTTTTTAATTTGCTCTTGGATTTCAGGGATGGCTACGTTCGGAAAATTGGCGCAAAAATAAAAGAATTCTTTTGTGCCATTACGAGATTTTTTTTCGGGTTTTTCCTTTGTTGCAGTTTATCATTTCGTTTTTTCATTAGTGTTACATTTTCGCTTTGAGGTGCACTAAAATTCGAGCTGCATTAGCACTGGTAGAAGTGACACGGTCTCACTGAGAGGACTTATTAGCCTAGCCTTGTTCCGGACAATACTGGGGCCCGCTTTAGTGTACCATAAATACTACATTTATTGTGTTAGTAGGTACCTAACTGTTACCAAAATTACTTAACTAAGGTTAGAAGCTAAATAGGTTCTATCGCCTTAATATATGGCCACATTGACCATGGATAACCTCTTCTATTCATCAACCAATACCTTCTTTATACGCTTCAAAAAATATATCTGTTCTTCTTTATTTCCAAGGGTAAAAGAACCTTACAACCCCTCAAGAAATAGAAAAACTCCTCTATGCCCAAATAAGAAAACATTTTCCTAAAAATATACAATATTTCCTTGAGTTTTCCTCGACGTAGCAGCCCTGTGATCTCAAGACAACATCGCTGGGAGGCGCGCGTCTTATCAACGAATTAATTCTAGACTAACGAAGACCGGGGGTGGCGCCACGATTAACACAACCGCCCCTTCAACGTAGACTCACGAACAACTAGACCTGATGTAGAAGTTTGTGTCATTGCTGGAGATGGTGTGCGACTGCGCAACAAAAAGGCCACGTAGAAGAAATCGTACGGCATGATAGAAATAAAAGTGATGACGAACGTCTTCGCATTGGTCGAAGAGATGGTGCTAATGCACAAAAAGGCCACGTATGAAAGCTATAAGCACGAACCAGGTGGACCAACGCCCTGATCAAAGTAGCAGGCAAGGTTTGAATAGGTAAAGTGGTATGCAATGGAGGAGACCTACACTCAGAATTGGGTGGATACGATTCGAAGAAGAACATCATTCGGCGTAGTAAAGGGTGAACTTTTTTATAAGGTTAGTATTTCACTGGATGAATTATTGAGTATTAATAACAACGCGACAAAGCGACAACAATACGATGATCAAATTGTTTTTATTATTAAATATTTATTTGAAAAATTGTCTACGCATTGTTTTGTGGCGCTTGCCTGAGCCTTAAGGGTACACTAGTCCATATTTCTTCCATACTAACGTAGTCTAGGGATTACTCCACTGTTTGACGATGTACATTCAAAATAAAAAATGATATCAATTTGTCTCATCATTATCTAGCCCTGTGTGGAAGCAAAAAAGTAAAAAATAATAATTTGAAAGTTATGAGCGTCGAAAGTGCCATATTTCAACACTAATTTTAACGCATTTTTGGGCGGAATTAAATACCATAAGAAGAAGGAAAATTGCAAAATGGCCTCCATACAGGGATAGATTAGTAATTCAACAATGCAATTAATTTTATTTTGAAAATATACATGTAGTCATTTTTTCATGATATCTAGACGCCCAAAGGTCTGTTTATAAAATTTCACGCGCTCGTTTTCTTCCTAAATCATCATCCATTTCGCTACAAACTTGCAAAAGTGTTAATTCGTACGTGAATTAGCTTCTTATTGCTCATCACAGCATCTAGCTCTTTCGCATGTGTTGTCAGATGATATAGCAGGCATTTTAACCACGCGCACAAAATAGTTCGTGCCGTTGACTAGTGTAACCTTAATACTGAAATTATTATAAGCAGGTAAAACTATTGTAACAGAAATTACTTATCCGTTACTAAATTACAACTTAAGCTATTACAATGTATGTAAGTAAATGATTGTAGGTACAGTATAACACATTACTTTGTTACTACGTCCTTTTAAGTAAAATAACTTATTTGCAGTGAAATTGTATGCGGTTTAAGGTTCCGTATAGTATTTTATTGCAGATGCTGTGATTACTTGAGCAATAGGGTAATAAAATGAAAATTAGTTTTTTGTCCGTCAGGTAGATTAATTAAAAATATTGGACACGTATTTTTCTTTTGCCACGTAAACAAAATATTACGACGATTGAAATATCGTGTGACCTCACGGTGTGCTACACTTTATACTGACAAAGTGACGTCACAAGATCTCACTCCTGAACTGCGCTTTGTCATTGTAAATTTTTATATATTTGATAAAGCAAAAAATACGGGTTAATATTATTTGATAATCTCACTGACAGTAAACAGAATGATCATTTTTATACCGAGGAAACATCCCTATTGCTGCTGTAACTTATTAAGTTGCCATGCAGCCTTTGATCAGCAGGTTGACTTATAGTCAAAATATTATTCAACTGTCTAGCTTTTACCACAGATAATATAATACTAGCATAAAGATGCCTCATCCCCTGCAAAGAAACCGTGCCGACGTAACTAGCGTTTTTCATCTCATTAATCTTGTTATTTTTGTAAGTACATCAATCGCGTTCGATCCCGTTTCACGGCTATAGATGGTGTTAGCAGCGACTTGCAAGTCAAAGGGTTTACTAGGTTCGTGATTTTTTTTTCTTTAAATACAAAATGCGCCATCTGAAATGGCATCAATTTTAAATGATCCGTTCAAATAATTTTTGAAATGTGAATTAGGTGCCCAATATTCCATAATTTTGTACTTAGAAGAGTTGATTAAACAATAATTTTTATGTTCAATTCCAGAAAATGTTAATTTTTCACACTATTCTATTGAATTGTGTGTTCATATCGCGCCATCTAGTGAGATTTATTTGAACCAAATTTTCTTTCTATGCAATGAGACTCCGTGCTTTTAATTTTATCCCAACTCGGCTTCCAAACTGGATGCAGCTGATACACTGGAATTCAGTCTATCTATGTGACATTTGTAAACTAGTTACTGGGTAACATGATAACCCTCGGTGCTTATAGTTTAAAGATTTGTTAAAGAATCAAAATAATGGCATACGGCATAACATGTCAAACTATTTGAAACGTTGCGTGTTAATACTAACTCTTTAGCCGTATGTGTGCTTTTTAGGGTTCCGAACCCAAAGGGTAAAAACGGGACCCTATTACTAAGACTCCGTGGTCCGTCTGTCTGTATGTCTGCCTGTCTATCTGTCTATCACCAGGCTGTATCTCATGAAACGTGATAGCTAGACAGTTGAAAATTTCACAGATGATGTTATTCTGTTGCCGCTATAACAACAAATACTAAAACAGAACAAAATAAATATTTAAGTGGGGCTCCCATACAACAAACGTGTTTCTTTGCCCTTTTTGCGATAATAGTACAGAACCGTGCGCGAGTCCGACTCGCACTTGGCCGGTTTTTTTTAAACTAGACAGAAAATATATCGTGATCTATAAGTGACTACAGGCTACTCTATAGTTCTATAGATTTCTTACCCAATAACTATTCATGGGCTAATAAATCACTAAAATCTAACGATTCAGCTAACAGATGGATCTAACGGTAGATAGTCTGTACATATTGCAGACATTTAGACATCAGATAGACATAGATAAGGTTACAGGTCATATGAGATTGTTGAATTCTCCAGCATAATCGCCTGTATATGTTCGAATATCTTTACCCAATACGGCTTGTATTTTAGGACAGATTTACGATACGCACGTGGGTTGTATTGTATAGAATAAATGCTAATACACGTCCGTTAACACTTTGAGATCGAGGGTTTATGATAAAACATTGTTTTTAGTGTCTATGCCGTTGAATAGATACTACCGATGTGGTGGTCTCTGCAAACAGGAGGATTGGTATTTGCAGTCACAGGTTTTCGTAAGAAATGTCTTAGTCTAAAATACTTTTTCGCAAAAAAAATAACCGACTTCAAAAACAAAACACTAAAAAGTGCAAAATAACTTTAATCTTGTCTTTCTTACCTTATGTTTTTATCGTTTTACGACACTTATTTTTTTTAGTGTTGGTTCGCCATCCCATAGTAACTCGATTTACACATTCGTGCTGTTTGTCGTTAAAGAGTTCGGTTGTATACTCCATATCTTGAAAACTGCCTAACCGATTTTAATGAAACTTGTACTAGAACTAAGTTGAGAGATATTTAATCCAATAAAAATAAATAATCAAACAAACATACATCGTCATTTTAGGGACACTCTCAATGTGAAAGATGTTCATTATGATGAGTTAAATGATCCCTGTCAGGTTTTGCGTTTGCTCTAGTGTTATATTTGTATCTCTTGAACAAATATTTCTCATTTCTAAGTATATTTTAATATATGACAAAATTCTAATAACATTAGCTTACCTACGCAGAAGTTATCTACGAAGCGACTCCGATCCGAAGCGTTGCATACCATCACGAGGCCAATGAGGTAATAAAATCATCATAAAAATGTCATAAAAGATAATAGCCGTATTAATTGGTCCACGAGACCAAAGCAACCGGTTTTCATTCGAAATCCCTTTAATTACTACGACTCCTGTATCTTGTGGGACTTTTTTAATTTACATTGATGGATTAGTTAATATTTTCAAGAACATTTTGCAAATGAAATCAGCAGTGGATTTGAAATTTTCATTCGAAGGACCAGTTTTTAATCTTTTGCGTCCGTCCCCTCTATACGGTTCCTAACTCTTCAGCCCAAGGTCCGAGCGGGTGGCATATTAAGACGAAGTTGGAAGTAAAAAAAAAAGGCGAAAAAGAGTTTTATATTCTCTCTCGAATGGGAAGAAATAGGAAAACCTTTCTCATTTAGCTCACCAGTGCAAGTCGGGGTGTCGTAGTGAACACACTGCCTGATTTTAAAACCGTTTTAAACTCATTTAAATGTTGTTTATAATTAATTTTCGGGGTCATTGTGAAGTGGTTTTTACGCGGTCTTTGGTGACGGACCGTTGGTGGTGGTTTGGTGATCGATAAACAACTTGTGGTGTTGTTGTATATATGTTTATATAAGTATGCTGTTCTGTGTTGAGGGTAGAATCTGAGTGAAGGTCAAAGTTGTTTTGATCTGTGAGATATATACAACATCATGTTGGATCGTAACGTTAAAGAAGAAGATATAATACTACAGGAAGATGGTCTAGAAGTCAAACATGGTGAAACCAAAATGAGACAGAATGTTTCGGCCAGGCATTTGGCAGATCCTGTCAAAAGCATATGATCTCAACGTATCGACGAAGGGAGTTTTCCTATGTCATGATTGTTTACCGAAGTCGAAGGTGAGATTTTAGTAAATGTAACACACATGTAGATGGATGCATTTCTTTTCTTTTACAATCGTACAACGTTGTATTTTCAAATAATTTGCCGTCGCGCCAGTAGTCAAAGACAGTATCTGCATCTTAGAGCTAGTTTCCTACAGATTCTATGACCAAAACTTAACATATTAAAGAGGTAAATTATTGTTTGTTTGTTCATATATAATCTGTACAAGAGTTGTTTTTGTACATAGAAAATATTTCCAAAAAAATAGCCAGGATGTTAAAGGATAACTAACAGAACCCATTGCCAGCATATTTGGATTTTTTGTCTGTTTGTGCACGCATTACGTAAAATTTACGGCACCAAAGCAGATAACTTTATACACATCAAAAATTGTGCGTAACTATGAAGTATTACATAGTTTTTGTTTCATCGCAATCGGTTCACTCTGTCAAAAGTTAGATGAATTTAAAGTGATCTAGAAGTAAAATATCATAACACACGCAATTCAGTTACTCGGACAGTTGAACTCCATATTCGATAGATGGCGTTGTGCATTTAATGACGGTGTTAAGATTCTCCGTGAAAGAACCCTAGAAAAAAATTGTCACGTAGGTAGGTTTGGTAGGAAAGTAGGCAGGGTCATAGACATATACACTGGGTAGTGGCTGAGTACCATAGACTACTTGTTATATCGGTAAACTTACAATTTCTATAGGTTATGCTATGAGAGCGAAGTCACGGGAAACTGCTACACAAAACGTATGTAGATGTAAACTCTATTTTAGGTAACGAACGAGCAAAATACCGATATTCTAGTTATTTGTCAGAGCTAACTAAGGCAACCTCTAGTTAAGGCGCTGTATGCGATACGTTATCCCCCTGTCAATATCGATGCAGTTATCTGCATAGCCATTGACGGCTCTGTATAAGGGATAATGTATTATTTCAACTCAATCAACAGAACTTGAGTGGTTTCCGGCTAGCAACATGTACCTAATAAGCATTTATTTCTGCAAGTGACTCTGGCACACTTCCATACTTCCTCTTAACGTATTTGGTTGTCACTTTGATAACCGTAGTCAGTGCAACAGTACAACGAATGAGGTTGCATAGGTTTAGTGCCTTGTATTAATTGTTGCTGGCTACATATATCACAAATAACGCGTATTGGAAATACTTTCATTATGTGTACAGCTAAGGAGTGCAATTCCCTGCCGGAGTCTGTGTATCCGGATGGATACCTACAACCACGGGGTATTTAAGTCGAGAGTGAATAGGTTACTTCTAGGCAAGCGTGCTTCACCGTCGACCTCATCGTCGCTTACCATCAGTTGAGATAGTGGTCAAGTGTGAGCCTATCTATATCTATACTAATATTATAAAGAGGAAAGATTTGTATTTTTGTATGTAACGAATAAACTTAAAAACTACTGAAACGATTTCAAAAATTCTTTCACCGTTGGGAAGCTTCACTATCCCCGGGTGAAATAGGCTTTTATCCCTGTATTACCACAGGAACGGGAACTACACGGGTGAAACCGCGCGGCGTCCGCTAGTCTACAATAAAAACACACGTTCCATTTTATTGTCACATTTATTTGATAGAGTAGAGGAGCTCGTGGCTAAATAATAACAGCCGCACGGGTCGATCATCAAGGTTAAGCAACGCTTGACGAGGTCGGTCCGTGGATGGGTGACCATTTCAACATACCGAGTTTCCTCCGTGCCTCGGAGAGCACGTTAAGCCGTTGGTCCCGGCTGTCATTTGAAGATCTTTGACGGTCGTTACGGGTAGTCAGAAGCTTGAGATCTGACACCAGTCTTGCCAAGGGGTACCGTGTTACCCAGTTACTGGGTTGTGGAGGTCAGATAGCCAGTCGCTCCATATAAAACACTGGTACTTAGCTGAATCCGGTATGACTGGAAGCCGACCCCAATATAGTTGGGAAAAAGGCTAGGCAGATGATGATGATGATTTATTTGATAGAGTAGGCAATTCAGGATTGTCTCCATCTGATTATTGTATATTACTTGAATAGTCTTGGAAAGTACGTAGGTAACACACGATGATTTCCTACCTAATAAAATATTGAAATATCTATCATAAACGTAACCTTAAGGAATATTACTGTGAGTTGCTAAAGCTTATAATATAAACTAGCATGAAGGTTCTAATTACGTGTTTATTGCTGATGTAAATCAGATGAAACGGGGTTATATCTGGTAATATCGTAAAATTAAATGAAATATTATGTATTTGCAGCAGCATCTATGTTGCCGCTTGCTAACTAATGACCTGACGTTACACTAAAATCCTACATCGCGCAAGCAAAGTTTTCGGCACGATTTGATCATTAACAGTCGGACAACAATCGTACGGTAGTTGCCCGGAGCAGACACAAGACCTATCTGGTCAGCGGATCCTCCCTTTTCAATGGAGATTTGATCAGAGTGGGACTTCAACTCACAGTTTTGCAAATATTTACTTTATTTTTGTTGATAGGCTTTCGTTTGAACCCCATCTCACCTGATGGTACAACAGTAGGTATTGATACGTGAACCACAACACTTCTATAAAAAAAAACCAGGTACCTTTTTATTTCTGAAAATGTTTGATAGGGAATGAATTGTTTTCACCCATCTTTTTATACATGAACATACGTAGTGTATAGTTTATATTTTGCTCTAGACCTGAAATAAATGGTTTTGATTTTAACATTGATTATCTGATGAAAAATTTTATGACAATTCGTTTATTTCTCTTTTTTGTATCGAACTTAGGTCAATAAACAATTAGGAAAAGTAGGAATTCGGCAATATAAGAGAAGAATTTGAAAAAATAATAATTAGGAAAAAAAAAAATTGCGTGTTTTAAAGAATTCGTAAAATAAATGTAATAATATGGAAAATCGCTAATTTGGATTTTGGCACTGTCACCTATAAGTCAAGAGTAAATAGGATGTTCAGTGAAGCGTGCTTCACCGTCGACCACATCATCGCTTACCATTAGGCGAGATAGTGCTCAAATGCAAGCCTATCGTTAATAAATAAAGTAACTATTCTCAGTTCGGCAGGCAGTGCTTTCCATCTGAAATCTTTCAATACCAATCCGGAGTCAAATTTTGAGCCTGAAATATGAAAATAGGCACATGTTACTTAAGGTTACACTTGTCAATAATTCTTCAATACAAACGTAGTCTAGGGATTACTCCACTGTTTGACGATATACGTTCAAAATAAAAAATATAACAATTTGTCTCATCATTATCTACACCTTAACAAAACAGTAAAAAAGAAAAATATTTGAAAGTTATGAGCGTCGAAAGTTCCACTTTTCAACACTAATTTTAACGTATCTTTGATCGGCAATAAATACTATAAGAAGATGGAATATTGCAAAACGGCCACCATACAGGGATAGATAAGTAGTTCAACAATGCAAATAATTTTATTTTAGAAATATACATTTAGTCGTTTTTCATGATATCTAGACTCCCAAAGGTCTGTTTATAAAATTTCGCGCGCTCGTTTTCTTCCTAAATAATCATCCATTTCGCTACAAACTTGCAAAAGTGCTAATTCGTACGTTAACTAGCTTCTTACTGCTCATCACATCATCTATCTCTTTCGCACGAGTTGTCGGATGAGATTGCATGCATTTTAACCCCGCGCACTAAATAGTTCGTGCCGTCAAATAGTGTAACCTTAAGTTTAACTGGCGAAATATTGGTGTGCTCATTATTCATAGGTAGAACTCTCCATAACCCTACGGAGGATAGGCGTTAACATAAATAAGCCAGTGTAGCCACAGAAGCAGTTGATTGCTAGAATGTGGTATTTCAGAACACAGTGCTAAGGGTACACTAGTCGACGGCACGAACTATTTTGTGCGCGGGGTTAAAATGCATTTTATATCAACCGACAACACGTGCGGAAGAGATAGATGCTGTGATGAGCAGTAGGAAGCTAGTTCGCGTACGAATATACACATTTGCAAATTTGTAGCGAAATGGATAATGATTTAGGACGAAACCGAGCGCGCGAAATTTTATAAACAGACCTTTGGCAGTCTAGATATCATGAAAAAACGACTACATATATCTGTTCAAAATAAAATTATTTGCATTGTTGAACTACTAGTATATCCCTGTATGGAGGCTGTTTTGCAATTTTCCGTCTTCTTATGGTATTTATTTGCGCCCAAAAATGTGTTAAAATTAGTGTCGAAATGTGGAACTTTCGACGCTCTTAACTTTCAAATATTTTCTTTTTTTACTTTTTTGCTTCCATACAGGACTAGATAATGATGAGACAAATTAATATCACTTTTTATTTTGAACGTACATGGTCAAACAGTGGAATAATCCCTAGACTACGTTTGTATTGAAGAATTTTCGACTAGTGTAACCTTAAGGCGCCTCCCCGAGCAAAACGCCGCGCTAGTCGAATTTTGTGCAGTTTTTAAGAGCTATCTACTCTTTATTTAAAAAGAAATATCAATTAATAAAAATACATTAAATTTCTTCAGAATAATAATAATTTAATAATAATCTCTACATAATAAATAATGTTGATTCTAAAATGGTAGTACACTTTTTTTTTAAAGAGGCATATGTGTCACTGATCTCCTTCCAACAAAACCATAAAAATGTGAAATAATTATTGATAGCATGCATCTCCTCGTAAAGTGTTCATTAATTATTTTTATACTAACATTAATGGATAGACAATTTGATAACGAACATTTTGTAAGTTTTATTTTTTTCAAAAGACCAATATCCGATTTTGTAAAGATTTTTTCAACACACTTGCTCATAAAGTGGCTCTAATTTCACCGCAATTAGGCATGTAATGATACCTGTAATCAAACTGTGACTTTTTCATTGCTATTATTCACAAGTGAGTTATAGTTTTTTAATGGTTTCCTGCCTTCATTTTAAATACTTTTTAATAAAACTAATTTTAAAAGTGTCACAAATCAATCCAATGAAAATTAATAAAATAAGTCATTAATTCTAATCCAGTTAAAATTTAAGTATTTTCAAGATAATAAAACTGTTACACTGTTAATCAACTAAAAGTGTTCCATTCGATATTAATCCCTTTCTATTCCTGTCATGGAAGTAGTACTTACAATATCCATAACATGATATGGGTAGTAATTACTATTGCCATGATATCCATTAAATACATAAAATGTGGCAAATGTCTTCTAGTCAAACAATTCAGCAAAATGCTAGAACCTAACATATTGCTTGCTCATTTCATGCAACTTCGTATTCAACTAGATAATTTCAACTTGTACGTGTTTAATAAATAAAACTTTCCATTTAAATATAACTTTTGTTTCTCTGCAATAAAGAAAACTTGAAATTCCCCATTTTGTACGTGGCTAATACGCTATTCGCGAAAAGCTAAAAAAAAATAAAGTACCCTCATTGTTTTAGTATATGGCCGATCGCCATTGTTAGATGCGCGCGCATAGGAAAACTGTTTAATTTACCCCGCCATTGCGAAAAAATTTTCACAACTCGTTTTCACTGTTAAAATGATTTTTTAGTATTATTTTCTTCACAAGTGTGTTGAAAAACGTCGTATGATACACGTGTGTATTGATGATTACCGTCCTCGGCTCTCTTAAGACCCTCACCTAAAGGCTCGGGTCTCAATGGCGCCTCAGCGGTAATCACCAACATTACGCACGTGTACCATAATGTACTATATTCTTAAATCTGGGCGTATTCACTACTGTAATTCATGCGCCAACAGTGCCGCTAGGCCAATAGGAATGCTCAAATCTCATGCTGATTTTTTGGTCAGGGTACGGCCTTAAATGAGCAACTGCCACTATAGGCTACCACAGCAAAGAAACTACTTTCGCATTAATTATGTTAGTATGGAATGGATAAATAAATATGTTTAATTAACATTGCTAAAGTAAACCGTTAAAGAAAACGTTAATGCTTATGTTTCTGAACGGATTAGGAGAGGTCTTCACCCGAGTATCGCTGAGAAACGGGCTGCAATTAATATTATTATACTCGTTATATTGGCTATTAATAAGTATTAGTAAGATATTTCTTGCTTGTTTAGTCACGGCTGGGATTATTTCAACGGAATGATATTTAAATAGGCGTTTATTTAGTAAGTTAACGCTACATTATGCTCTAAAACAGAAGTGGCGCTGGACAGGACATTTAGCAAGATACACAGATAAAATATGGACACTTGAGACAACAGTATGGGAAGGACCAACTGGAAAAAGAAGAAGACGCCCTAGGAAAAGGTGGATAGAAGACATAAAAGCTATAGCAGGAAGCGAATGGATAACGAAAGCAAAAGATAGGGAGGCCTGGAACAAGCTGGAGGAGGCCTATACCTGAGAAGGGGTTCCGATCAATGAAAATGAAGACAGTAAGGATAGCGATTAAAGTGAAATACAAACAATTGAAAATTAATTCTTATTATTTTGATTTTATGAATGTTTAAATGAAATAAAAATTTATTTTATATTTTATTTAGATTTTATGAACTGAAATAAAATAAAATTTTAAGAATTTTTAATGAATTAATATTCTATATTAGTTTAATGAATGTATAATTTGATTGATATTTTATTTTAATATTAACGAATGTATAATTTAATTGTTAATTAATTATGATGTTATGATTGTATAATTTAATTGACATTTTATTTTAATGTTTATGAAAGTATAATTCAACTGATATTCTATTATAATGTTTAATGAAAGTTTATTTTAATAATTTTAACATTTTATATTTTTATAATGCATGTATTTGTTATATTGATGATTGGAAATAAATGGGTTTTATTATTATTTATTATTATTATTTAGTAAGGGCTTGTCCACATCACCACGTCACGACTTCGTCAACGTGCAACTGTGCGGTATCGAGGCGCGGTTCTCTCTTTTTAGTTTATTGCTCTATCACTAAAAAGTGAGCAAGTTCTATAGTAAGGTACCTAAAGGATTGGCTAAATACCCATAATAATTCAATTTTTATATTCGTGCTATTTATCGCTAAGGAGTTCGGTTGTATGTTCCTTATCATGAAAACTGCTGAACCGATTTGGATGAAACTTGCACTATTCCCTAAGTTGAGATATATCTAATCCAATAAAAAAGAATGTTCACGATCCGATAAGTAGTTTTGGAGAAATGCGTGGACAAACATAGATACATACAAACAAACATACACACACACTTATGAAATTAAGCACACATGTTTAGAAACCCAATTAGTATAGCATATGTGAATACTGGATAATTCAAACAATATTACATACATTCGTGTCGAATTGATTACCTACCTCCTTTTTTTGAATTCGGTAAAAATACGAGTAAAGTAGAAAATCGGTTTTATAGAGGTAAAATACTGCGGGGTTATATATCGAAAAGTCTATCAAAGTATTCACATGTCGATTTATAATGAAATATCGTTTGAACAAAAAAAAAATTATGAAAGTGCAACAAGGTTCCGTACATTTTTTATTTAGTTTTTAAATTGAAATTACAAAAACTTTTAAGGGTTAATACATTATGATTTCTATTATTATAATTTGTCCTAATATTACGTGACAAATGGTTACTACTGAGAATTAAGTGTCAGTTAAGAAACATTTTTGTTTATAATTGCGTGTTAATTAAGAAACATTATTATACCTTATATTTATTAAAGAAACTTTCCACAAATTATACCACAAATTATTCCACAAATTATATCTAATATGCTGTTGCCCGCGGTTTCGCTCCCGTGGCCACAGGACCTATTTTCGTGATTAAAATAGCCTATGTCACTCAAGAATAATGTAGCTTTCTATTGGTGAAAGAATTTTTCAAATCGGTCTAGTAGTTTCGGAGCCTATTCGGTACAAACAAACAAACAAAAAAATCTTTCCTCTTTATAATATTAGTATAGATCTGCGCTTACTCCGATTAAATGAGAGGTAGAATCATTTAATGCGTGGTCTAAGTAGTTAGATATTATCATTTCCTTATACGCGTTTAAGATGTTTTGATCCCGCATTCGCCACTTATTATAATGACACTATAAAATACACTACTTGCCGCTTAAACATGACCGCCTTACAGTTATTAATTAATATTAGAAGATCTCAAAATTGTATCTTGTTCATTATAAGTAATAAAATGTACACGCTAAAATACATAATACTTAATGAATGTCGAAACCGCAACTATTAAATGTCTCGTTCCACAAAACATTTATTAAACTTCGCATAAATTCTATAAATAGCTGACCGTTTTCCAAACCGCTTTGCGGTATTCCAAATATAGTACTTGAAACAATAATCCGGGCGGCCGAACTCGGGAAGGGTCACATTCTTACCTACAAAAGTGTGCAGAACCTTCGAGAACCTTCGTTATCCCAAAAGCCCACACTGCGGAAAATTTCATTTCAATAGGTATCCCGATACCTCATAGCAAATAATTCGGGATCCTGGCTTAATATGCATTAAGGGTATTCCCGAATTTTCTCCAGTAAAAATGTATGGAAACAACCCGCGCGTGACGTATAAGTGGATTACGTGTGCCTTCTCGCTTGCTCGTATAGCTCTGTCCTTTGTTCCAAATCCTGAAAATGCTCTGGGTGGCTTAGTGTGGAGTGGGCTTTTTATTTTGGAATAATTAGTGATTATAAAATGAGTTAATAATAAGTATAGATATTATTTTATGGGAATATTAAACCAGTACTAAACCAGTGGGGAAGTATGTGGTTTAATATAAAATATTGATTTGTAGGTACCTACTTAAATCAAGAACATCCACATTGAACCGTTGTCTGTTTTAATAGAATATTAAGTGGTTAACTTATCAGCTCAGGAAATGCATCATTTCCTCGTACAAACTGCAGTTTATATATTTTTTTTATTATCTAAAAGTACTTAGCTACTCCAGAAATTACAACACGCATAACAGATATAGAAAACTTAAATGATCATTTAAATAACTTTTTCGGGCTCGCCCTATTTAAATCTGCAACTACTTCAAATTTCTAAGTTTATTATAACCATCATATGGCTACAGTACTAAACATTATAATTTTTTTATGTGCCAATATAACTATGAAGTCACGTAATAAAATTGGCATAAGCTAAGAAATTTTACGATTAATCATAAATAGAAGATTTAAAACTTGTGCAAGAAACTGTAAAACCCATCTAATATGAAAATATAGGTTCAAATTATAATTAATACGTAAGTAATAGTTTTACAAATACGGGTAGAACGTGCAAATGTAAAATAAATGCATCGAAAACTATTGTTTGCAATAATAAAATTATAATATTCGCATTAAAATTTCTTGTAAAAGCCTTTCAAGAAACGTTAACCGTAAGTGCTTTTCGTAGTGATGGTATAATAATAAAATTTATAGTAGGGAAGGTTGTACCGGTAAACTATTAACCTGGTAATTAATTCTTATTGTTGTTTTTAATGACAACACTATAGTTTTTACCCGGCTGCAAGGAAAGCGTTATGTTTTTCGCGCGTATATTGTATGTATGTAATATTCTTTATTATCTTTCAAACCACTACACGGATTCATATAATTAAGACATCGTTAGATATATCTTGACCGCCCGAGTGTTCTTAGGTGAAGTTAAAAAAAGCAAATATGGTTGATTTTGGGTGCCATATTGTCCAGGTCGCAATTTTTTTTTCTTCCAAACCCATCGAGTGGGGTATCAAAAATAGGGTTTTAAGAGGTGATTATAAAAAAATATAATATCACTCATATGTTTAAAAATAATTCGAAAAAAATATGATACCTAAAAAGTTGTAAATAAAAAAGTTAATTTAAAAATCTAAAGCCCAACTGCTTAAGAAGCGTACTAAAAAGCTATAAACAAGGAAAAATCATGCTGTGCAGTCGGAGGATATATATTCGCGAGCTGGCTGACCCCCTGATCCACCGACTGCACAGCTTGATTTTTTCTTGTTTATAGCTTTTTAGTTCGCTTCCTAATTCATATGTTATAATGTTGTCAGTCTCTTAGATTTCTGACAAATGTGAAATTTTCAAATATGAGAAGACAGATAGACAGACAGACCACAAACCGACCTACAAACTGTTTACGGCAAGCAAAGCTTGATATTGCAGATCGATCAATCCGTCTTAATTAATATAATTCCTTACTTGTAAGTTAATCCTAGTTTTACCGGCACACTGACATACCTTTCAATAGAAATCAATTTACATTTAATGAAAGTGGCAATTGTGCTAAATATTTGACTGAACACGATAACTGTTCAGAAAATGGAATAAAAGCCATTTTCTAAACAGTTATCGTGTTTATTACTGCATAATTTATTTTATTGTGGGAGCTATATTAATTGTTTTGATTAACCTAAATAAATGTAGCCGAGTTGCTTGGAAAGCACTAATTAATGCTTGGTCACAACAATGCACCTTTATGAGTATTTATTAATAGAACCTATGTTGTATTGTATACATTTTAATCTGATGAAAGTAGTAAATTATAATTTTCAACTTACGCATGCCTTTGCACATAAGGATTTCATTGCCAAATGTAAAAAAAGATGCAGATAAAATATCATGCTAATAATCTCGGTTAAATCAATATTTGTTTTATCCTTTTTCACAAGTCCGACTCCACATTAACCTAGCTTTCGCATCTCCATAGCGGAGACAAAGGCTGTGTGATGTAAGCATATTTTTCTGCTAGCAGTTTGTTCAGAAATCAATACCTTTCGACCAGACGAGTATTTTGCACTAGCATCATCATTTTTCATAGAACTGCGTCTGGGAGATAATTTTTGGTGAAGCTTATGCCAGGGAAAAGTGTCTTCATTGCAGGACAATTTTCATCGCATACAGTCGGTAACGCAAGGAATTAAGGGAATATATACCGAGATCAAAATTATTCAATCCTGTGCGTGAGTTGTACAAAACATGAACACCCAGACATTCGTATTAAGGTTCCCCTAGTCGACGGCACAAACTATTTTGTGCGCAGAGTTAACTATCTCATCCGACAACACGTGCGAAAGAAATAGATGTTGTGATGAGCAGTAAGAAGCTAGTTCGCGTACGAATTAGCACGTAGCGAAATTTTATAAACAGACCTTTGGGAGTCTAGATATCATGAAACAACGACTAAATGTATATTTTCAAAATAAAATTATTTGCATTGTTGAACTACTTATCTATCCCTGTATGGTGACTGTTTTGCAATTTTCCTTCTTCTTATGGTATTTATTTCCACCCAAAGATGCGTTAAAATTAGTGTTGAAATATGGAACTTTCGACGCTCATAACCTCCAAATAATTTCTTTTTTTAGTTTTGTGTATCCATACAGGGCTAGATATTGATGAGATGAATTGATGTAATTTTTTTACTTTGAACGTACATTGTCAAACAGTGGAGTAATCGCCAGACTACGTTTGTATGGAAAATTGATTGACTAGTGTAACCTTAATACGATGGTTAAGCATCATGATGCTTAACCATCATGCATTACATTTATGCTAGTATCGAGAGTTAAAAAAATTAACACCTACGTTGCTTCTCAAGCAGGATATTGTTCTGAGTGCTGAACTGAAAGTCGCAATACATAGGAATTATAAACAACTAGCTTCAGCCTGCGGTCAAAATCATCCCAAGGGAACATATTCCCAGGATAAATCCATCCTATGTTCTGCCCAGGATCTATCTTCATACCAGATTTCATCTAAATCGGTTCAGCGATTTTAGCGTGAAAACGTAACAGACAGACAGACAAAGTTACTTTATAATATTATTTTATATACAGGATGCGTCAAAAATCGTAGATCAAACGAAACAGCTAGGGCGACATTTGGGCCTATTTGCAGTAGGTCATAAAGTAACAAAAATATATTTTTTTACTTTTATTTTTAACTTAATTACGCCGACTTTCACCCTGTTTTGTTTGTTCCACGATTTTTGCCCACCCTGTATATATATAGTATGAATGATGCAGATGGTAGTAAAGAGTAAAGATAACGCACATGCACTAATAGGGGGCAACTGCAACCCGTACATTTCATAACTTACATGAACTGTGTATAATTTTCCCACTGCTGAGATACAAGCCTCACTTGTCGTGGCTTCCTCTATGCGACAGGGATGTAATGTGGTAGTGATTCAACACGCGGGTCCATTGCGGATTGTTAGAGGTCAAATGTCTTAGAAACTTTAGTTTTAGGACTTGGCGGTTTCATCACAACTGGTCCAACACTGTACCCATTACTAAATTCAAAATGTATCTCTGTATAACATTTTAAAAGCCTAGAAACTACAATTTAAAAAATAAACCGCAATAATCATTGCACAGCAGTTCCAATATGTCTGGAAATGCCGGCAGAGTGGTTCCAGTCCTGTTTAAAATGAAATTTAAATGGAACGAGACAGAAAAAGCTCGGAACGGCGAAGCTGTGTACAGTGGCGCGCACAAATTGCGGCGAATAGTTAACTTTTTATAAAATTACTTGAGCCCGACTGTACCGCGGCAATGTCGAAGTATTGACTTTAAATCCAATATGGCGGCTAATAAAATAAATTATCGGCGGCGTGACTGGTTGCTGTGTTTATTCGTGTGTACCTTTTTGAAGTACGATGGAAGTTGTGAAGGTTCGTTTGGAGTTGTCTGTGATAAACTACTAGTAACTTTGAATGTTTTTTTTTGGAATACTAAGCATGTATGTTGGAATTGCAAACTTTCTTTTTTACATTTTAACATTAAACTACGTATTATTGTTTGCATGAAATAAAGAGGCTTTTTTATTTTTATTTTATTTACATGCACACAATATAAAAGCTATCTCATAAAATCTTTGTAAGGAAAGCATAACTCTTGTATTCCAAGTCAGAGCAAATATTTTTTTTGGAATATAGGAGTAAAATAAAGGCGTCAGGGTTTAGACAAAGCGAAATTTTACGTCGTCAATCCCTTGATATTATGACTTTTCGACTATCATCAATAATACGTAAAAAAACAATCTATATATTATCACAAGCATTCATAAAATTCTTACATAAAAAATAACGCTCAATCTTTTTGAGACAAGTTTATGTGCACTATCACCGATAGAATGCTTAAACACACTTAATAAATATTATTTCAAAATCGGTACATCCGTTTAGGAGCTGTAATGCCACAGACAGACTCACAGATACATATATTATTGAACTCATGACACCCCTCTTTTTCCGTCGCACCCCTCTATTGCAATTGAAAAGACATAGATAAAAAAAATAACCAAACCAAGAATATTTTTTTCAGACAATAATGTTTAACTTATTACATTCCGATATTCGGCATAATTATTAACTTACAAAAAATGGTCTCAAGTTCATAGACAAAGACAAAGATATTTTATTTCAAGTAGGCCACCAAGCGGCACTTTTGAACGTTACATTAAGTAATAATAGTTGATTCTACCGTGCATTCGGAAAGTAGTTTGTAATGGAGAAGAATGCACAATAAACTCCATACTTACTCTTTAAAAAAAAAATAGGTACATAAGTACATACCTCGGTGAATGAAATTGAGTTTATACAATACAAATATATTCATACAGTCTTCAGAAGGTCCAACAATACTTCAAAACAATAATGTTCTGGATATCACTTGTTTTTGCGCCCTAGTGGATGTGGAGCAGGACTAGCATAATTATCTATTCTTGCTAGCTTAGCCTGCGCTATCCCACTTCAGAGCAATGGCCTTTGGCCTATAGGCCTTTGGCTAGGCTATAGGCATATTTACAAGTGAAAAATTAACAATTCCTTTTTATTGCAAATTGAACAGGCGTTCGACACGTCACATAATATTGTATGATAAGATTACCTTCCCATCTTGGGTGATTGCGGCCTTCAAAGTAACAACAATTTCATTAAAAATGTAAATTATGAGAGAAAAAAACTCATGTCTTTAAAACTTATGTAAATTATTAATTTTACGTTGAGTCTAAGATCGTGTTGTCTTACATTGTTTCATGCTGATTGAGGTGTGTAATTGATGTCGATTTTATCTGTAGGTACTTATGTAGAAGTTTACATGTACTTAAGATGACTTATGACTGATTCAGTCTAGGGAAATACTTTTTTTAGGGTTCCGTACCCAAAGGGTAAAAACGGGACCCTATTACTTAGACTCCGCGATCTCATGAACCGTGATAGCTAGACAGCTGAAATTTTCACAGATGATGTATTTCTGTTGCCGCTATAACAACAAATACAAAAAGCAGGATAAAATAAATATTTAAGTGGGGCTCCCATACAACAAACGTGATTTTTTTGCGGATTTTTGCGATAATGGTACGGAACCCTTCGTGCGCGAGTCCGACTCGCACTTGGCCGGTTTTTTTTTATTTTATTGTTGGTAGGCTCCCGCTTGATCACTATATCACCTGTTGGTAAGCGATGATGTAGTCCACGGTGTAGCACGCTTGCCTAGAAGTAACCTATTCACTCTTGACTTAAAGACCCCGAGGTTGTAGCTATCGGGAAACACAGACTCCGGCAGGGAATTCCACTCCTTAGCTGTACGCATGATGAAAGTATTTCCAAAACAAGTTTACTTGTAGGTAGGTAACTTGTAAGACAGTTTATTACTTGCCAGCTTTTTCAGTGCTGGGAAGTGTAAATCGTGAGTTTTATTAGATTTTAACTGTATAAAATATATTTCTTTATATAATTAATAAATTACATTTTGTCTTACTTCGTTCCCGTAGGTTAATCCCACAGGAACTGTGAACCACACTATTCCGGGATAATGCAATACTTTGGCTTTCTTTCAATGAATGAATTCTTCGTAATTAAGACTAGCTGCTGCCCGCGGCTTCGCTCCCGTGGACCACACCACAGGACCCGTTTTCGGGATAAAAAAAATAGCCTATGTCACTCAGGAATAATGTAGCTTTCTATTGGTGAAAGATTTTTTTAAATCGGTCCAGTAGTTTCGGAGCCTATTTGGTACAAACAAACAAACAAATAAAAAAATATTTCCTCTTTATAATATTAGTATAGATAACTATCAACTGGATAAAAGATAAACACTTATCTACTATAAACAAACGAAGTCTAACGACTTCTTTCGTTTCAAAATTAAGTTCCCTTTTTTGTACCTACATTGTGTGTATCTGTGTGTGCCAAATAAACTAGTTTTCTTTCTTTCTTTCTTTATAGTCGCAGGAGATATTATAGTGCACAAGTGTGTAGTTCTTTGTAATGCCCACCTATTAGTTAAAAGAACTACATCAGCTTGTAATAACGATTGTTTCGACCTTTGTTAAAAATTTATAATGATTATATACCCCTGCAAACTGTTTTAGTTGCCATTGCAATAAAAAATTCTGAATAATTTATTAATTTTTAAACTTATCCTGAAATAAAAAAGTCATTAACAGTAAATAATAAAAATAAATAAAACATGCCTTTATTGCGTTCTATCACAATTTAAAATACAATACTATATTTTTTCCTGGCAATCGGTTTTTCCAACAACAGCTTGTCCTTCGACAAAGGCCTCCTCTAAAGAATTCCAACTATATCTGTTCACGCAATTCTGGTCTATTCTGGGCTGGAAACTTTTTTGAGGTCATCTTCCCAACGTTTGATTTGTCGACCTTTACTTTCCTGGGGTACCAATCTGTGATTGTTCTAGTCCATTTCTCCGTTATCTCTCTCAGCATAATTATATCCTGCCCATTTCCATTTAACACTTTATTCACATCTTTTAATAAGCAGTAAACAATAAGTAGTAATTAAAGTGGGTTAAACTTTATTAACCAACAACGATGCTTGCAAAATTCTCTTCCATATTTTCCATAGTATTACGAGCATAATAAATAAGCTGAATTAAAAAGGTTATAGATGTTTAAATGTTAAGCTTATTATAATATGTAATTATCGTCCAAAACTGCTGGGAGCAACGATACAATCATTTTATGTATCATTTTCTGTGTTCTACAGTATATTTAATTCTTTAAGGCGTAATAATTAAATTGGAGTAACCTTTGCGTTCAATTTAAGCTCCTGTTTCAATTATCTTTATGGTGTAAAATAGACTATTTTTTTTCTAATTTTCCAATCCTGTATTAAGATTAGGTTTGACTCTCTTCAATAAGTTTTTACTGCTTTTTGTTCCTGTATTAAAATTGACTGACTTCCATGAATTTTTTGGGTTCCGTACCTCAAAAGGTAAAAAAGGAACCTTTTTAATATTACTCTCTTGCCCGTCTGTCCGTCTGTCTGTTCGTGTGTCACGACCGATATTCTCAGGAATGGGTGGACCTAGCAAGTTGAAATTTATACCAGATACTACACACACACACTACAGGTCTATAGTATTAGGTGTATAAAAATCAAGGTCCTGAGTCAACACGATAAAAAGATATGGACAAATTTAGATTTTCGCGAAAACTTGTAAGTACCAAATTATACCTTAATTTAACCTTTTTGTTTGTATTGTCCTTTTATTTGACTATAATAAAATTGTACTCTTCAGATTTAAAAGTCTTGCAGGAAAATCTGAAAGATTATCTACACACATAAAAGCGATAGGTCGAGAAAACTCCCTTTGTCTGCCTTACATAATCCGTCAACGTATACTGAACCAACAAAGGTAACTCCAAACTTTAACTAAACGATTAATTACCGAACTATAAGACCCACACACGGGTCAATGAATCAAATTTCAGACAATATTAACCTCTGTACAAAGTTACAACTTTTTTCACGAACACAATCAAAATTAAACGTTTAGTCTTTAGACTTGGTTTAATATTGTGGCGTACGGTGGAGTTGGTCCGTAGCTTTTTATTTCTTGTAGAAGTTGGTAGATCCTGTATTCAAATTTGATTTTCACTCACATCAATTACTTTTTTTCTACGTCAAAAAAATTAAAAGCAAACTATCCATGACAATCTTGGGTTATCTGAATTCAGCTAACATTTTAGCTTTTACTTAGACAAGCGACACTTTGTATAGAGACCCCAGACTGTGTTCAGACTGTTTTTTGTTTGATTTACCTAAAAACCAAACTTAAAAACTGCCTTCCCAAAATTTGTACCCTTCAGATTTAAAAGTCTTGCAGGAAAATCTGAAAGATTATCTACACACATAAAACGAATAGGTCGAGAAAACTCCCTTTGTCTGCCTTACATAATCCCTCAACGTATACTGAACAAACAAAGGTAACTCCAAACTTAAACAAAACGATTATTTACCGAACTATAAGACCCATACACGGGCCGATGAAACAAAGTTCAGACAATATTAACCTCTGTACAAAGTTACAACTTTTATCACGAACACAATAAAAATTAAAACGTTTAGTCTTTAAACTTGGTTTAATATTGTGGCGTACGGTGGAGTTGGTCCGTGGCTTTTTATTTCTTGTAGAAGTTGGTTCAAAATGTCGGAATTACTCGAACGTTAAAGTCTTTGATGTTGAGTTTGAGACAGTTCTGTTCAATTGTTTTATGTCTAGGTTTAGGAAATACTGAGGGCTTTTCAACTGCTTTTTAGGGTTCCGTACCCAAAGGGTAAAAACGGGACCCTATTACTAAGACTCCGCGATCCGTCTGTCTGTCTGTCTGTCCGTTGTCTAGGCTAAACCGTGATAGCTAGACAGTTCAAATTTTCACAGATGATGTATTTTTGTTGCCGCTATAACAACAAATACTAAAAACAGTTTTTTTTTTTTTTTTTAATAAAAACGTTGCCCCCCACTAGGAATTTCTTCCTGTATCGTGGGTGCGTTTACAAACATATAAACTCACATACACAACACCCAGAGCCGGAACAACTATCTGTAGGTAATACTAATAGTTGTTCCGTGCGGGAATCGAACCCGCGACACGCAGCGCAGCAGTCAATCGCTCAACCACTGCGCCAACCGTGCTCCAATTAATATTTAAGTGGGGCTCCATACAACAAACGTGATTTTTTTGCCATTTTTTTGCGATAATGGTACGGAACCCTTCGTGCCCGAGTCCGACTCGCACTTGGCCGGTTTTTTAGTTTTTGAGCCACTTAAGCAGTTCTTAGATTTGTTTCTAAAGAGTTTCCATGTGTATGCCAGAAAAATACGTTACAGTTTGTGTTTATTTAATAAACTTTTGGTCTATACCTCTGATAACATAGTCAGCATATTATTATGACGACTAAAATTCCCAGCAGGACTTCGGCTTACATTCTGTTAGAAGGAATGGGATTATCTTGGAAAATTTACTACTAACTTTCTATTAATTATTTAAAGCACAAAACAAAGTATCTTTATAACAAGCACATATCCTGTATAGTTTTAGTCTCAACAGTATTAAATATACGATTGTAATTAAACTTAATACACAGTGTGGTACTTTGTGGAATATTTATCACGTTTAAATAATCCATTTTATTTCTTACAGTTTATTACTGACTTCAAATTATGAAGATATGGACTTCTTTGGTTTAAAACTTGTTTTAAATGAAGATGAGGTTTGACTATAAATTACATGAGGCCTTATTCTGTAGGTTTGTTAGTCTTTCAACATTAGCTGGTTTTTAAACCTTGCTTTATTTCCTAAGGACCTTCCACCGCTTTAGTGCAGTAAAACGGTTACTTTCTAAAGCATACTCCTTAGTAACGGCTAAGTTATAAGGTTTGAAAAAAATATATGTTTATTAATTAATCATGTACATTTTTTGCGAAACATTGTTTTTTCGTGTAACTAATAGTTTTGCTTACAAAAATTAATTAACATCACGATATTTTTTTTACTACTTTTGGATACTCCTCCAAAATGACTCGGATGTTTAAAAATATTTTTACACAGAAAAAAATATGGCTAGAATTTATTCATGAATGAAGTAGCATATGTAAATCAAAGAATATTTTGCAAACAAAACTGTCCAGAAGGAGGTTCAATATTCATATTCTGGTTCCGAGAGGGCGCACGGCCAGTATAGTGCTCGCCAAACTTCTGGGCCGCCCTGAATTTGGGTTTCCAATGCGCAAGGTTCGAAACGGTGCTGTTTTTATATGAGATTTACTACTGCGCAGCCATTGTAGCCAACTTCAGTGGCCTAGAAGTTTGGCGAGCACTATACTGCGATAACATTGGGGAATTTATACGCCTTAAGGTTACACTAGTCGATAATTCTTCCATACAAACGTAGTCTAGGGATTACTCCACTGTTTGATGATGTACGTTCAAAATAAAAAATAAATATCAATTTGCCTCATCATTATCTAGCCCTATGGAGAGTATGGAAGCGAAAAAGTAAAAAAGTAAAATATTTGAAAGTTATGAGCGTCGCAAGTTCCATATCCAACACTAATTTTAACGCATCTTTGGGCGGCAATAAATACCATAAGAAGAAGGAACCACCATACAGGGATAGATTAGTAGTTCAACGATGCAAATAATTTTACTTTGAAAATATACATTTTTTCATGCTATCCAGACTCCCAAAGGTCTGTTCATAAAATTTCGCGCACTCGGTTTCGTCCTAAATCATTATCCATTTCGCTACAAATTTGCAAAAGTGTGTATTCGTACGCGAACTAGCTTCCTACTGGTCATCACAGCATCTATCTCTTAGGCACGTGTTGTCGGTTGATATAAAATGCATTGCAAACCCGCGCACAAAATAGTTCGTGCCGTCGACTAGTGTACCCTTAAGCCTCGAACTCGTATCTACTAGGCAAAACTTGACGCACGACATAATGCATAACATCATGAAAGACAACAAGGAACATTGGTTTAGTAACGTTGACTCATTACGTCATATTACGCGGCAGCTGGCAACGTCACCGAATATGTTGAGCGTCACGTGTAGGGTGTCAAATATTGCCTAGTGGGTGAACACCCATTTTATGTTTTTATCAAGCAATGAATTTAACTGTGTAGTCTTTTATGCCCAGGCACAATGTTATGGCCCTTTAGTAAGAAAAAAAGCCAAGAATAAAAAAATGGCGACTATATTATCCATTAACCAGGTATTAAAAAAACCAGAAGCTGCCTTTAAAACGCCATACCCATAAATTTAGAACAAACGACTCCAAAATAGTTACACAAATTATTATTATCGCTAAAGGAATTAACTCTACAATATTACCACACAATGGGGCATACAAAACGCCAAAGCTGCTATACAAACTGCATACTTACACGTCACCAGAAAACATTGACCCATCAGGGTGGCGTTGCTTGTTAAGACAAACGTCAAGTATACGTCAAATTCGGTACATTTCAATTTAGTTCTATTGTTTGCCGCAGGTCAAGATAACCTGGTGATTTTATACATAGTTCGATTAAAATTTGTCTCGTTTAGTATATGCTAATCGTTAAAACGAATGTTGAATGATTGAATGAGTGGTGTCCGTTTATATGCATGGCGATTTGAGTGAGTGGTTCCGTATGGAGTTTTCATCTTGGTGCAATTTTTAGATACGTGACATTCTATTCTATTCTATGGAAATGTATAATCTTGTATAATATCTCACGTATAATAAAAAAAAATTATAACAATATCAATCTCTTGCATTGTGTCATTTAGGCCATCGCTATCGCGTCGAGCCTCGGCTGTAGCCCTGTAGAAATCGTCACTAAAAAGGCTAAAATCACAAAGCATGATGTAGTTCTGATTTATTGGTATGTTGTATGGACCAGACTAATGTGAATCCAAATTTGCAACTCCGTAAAACTTGTGCTCGCTGCATACAAAGCGAAAAACTGCGTAACATAGTGAAAAAGGGCCTAGCTAGCAAGTTCTAAACTGAACAGATGAAACCAGATGTACAAAAAATATGGTGTGTTAATGGAGGTTTATGGACAAATAATGTCCTGGAAGGCTGGCATAATAATATTAATACAAATATCAATAAAAACGAGACAAATTTATTGCAGCTCTTACATATTTTATACGATGATGCAACATTAATGAAGTATAGAACTAATCTTCTACAGAACTATAGGCAGAGCTTACAACCTTAACGACGCAGAATTTACCAAGACAGAAATGACATGACAATTGAAGCCCAGTTGCAAAATAATTATTAAAAGGCGAACTATCTGTGAGCCATTTGTTAGATAAAAAACGTTGAGCGCGTGATGTAATGAATAGTGATAGTGATGATTTCAAAGGTAAAGGGGGATGGAAAACAATTCGCCTCCCAAGAAGGATAAACAATAAAAAGAAAAAACAACATTAGTTGCATTATTTTCAAAACTGGAACTAATGATTAAAAATTAACATCAATAGTTCCATCATGGAACTGTTAATGGTACTAGTGGCAACGAAGGCGTTTTTCGACATACAAAATTCTGGACGTTTATATTAATTAAAAAGCCCAACCACAGGTCTATAAACCCTATAGAGAGCTTCAGTGCCTTGAGTCCCAGCAGTGGCAAACATTATAGTCTTATTGTCATCAGCACCACAGTCACCTTGTTCTTATCCACTCGTCATTCAGTACTCGACTTATTAAGAGGAAATATGGGCAGAGAGCGCCGACTGAATTTCCTTAGTAAAAAGTCATAATTCGAGGTTTGGCTCTCGTCTCTTTCCTCCTCCAATATTGGACCAATTTAAAAGATATTCCATGAAATGGTAAAGTAAGATATATACTATGTCCCTATGTTTTCCTTTTTTCATTTATATTTGTCAAATTTGCCTCTGTTGACAGCGCAATTTTGCGCATTTTTTGAGGGCTCTAGTGCTTCTAAAGATAATGTATCATCAAAAAGGAAAACAGTATCTTTAATTTTCAGTTTACGAAATATCTTTTAAATTGGTCCAATATTGGAGGAGAAAAGAGATGAGAGCCAAACCTCGAATTTTGACTTTTTACTAAGGAAATTTTACAGTCGGCGCTCTCTGTCCCCGTTTCCTCTTAAGTCGATGCAGCTTCTGAGTGGATGCCAATTTATTTAGGGTCATCGCAACATATCTTCTTAATTTTGTTGATTCAATAAAACGATTCGACTTTATACAAAAAGGGTTCGAAAGGTTATAAGTACAAATTAAGGTTACACTAGTCGTCGACACGAACTATTTTGTGCGTGGGGTTAAAATGCCTGCTATCTCATCCGACAATAAGTGCGAAAGAGATCGATGCTGTGATGAGCATTAAGAAGCTAGTTTGCGTACGAATTATCACTTTTGCAAGTTTGTAGCGAAATGGATGATGATTTAGGACGAAAACGAGTGCGTGAAATTTTATAAATAGACCTCTGGGAGTCTAGATATCATGAAAAAACGACTAAATGTGTATTTTCAGAGTAAAATTATTTGCATTGTTGAACTACTAATCTATCCCTGTATGGTGGCCGTTTTGCAATTTTTCTTATGGTATTTATTGCCGCCCAAAGATGCGTTAAAATTAGTGTTGGATATTTTACTTTTTTGTTTCCATACAGGGCTAGATAATGACGAGACAAATTGACATCATTTTTTATTTTGAACGTACATCGTCAAACAGTGGAGTAATCCCTAGACTACGTTTGTATGGAAGAATCGACTAGTGTAACCTTAATGCAGGCTCTTAGTTAGAGGTGCCATTAAACATACATTGGTACTCTCTTAATATACCTACCTTCTGTCCACGACTTTATTCCTCTATAGTAAATCACAAACACCTAAGAGCTTAGTCAATTATAAGAATATAAACGTAGAACATTGACAAATAGTCCAAGTAACCCTAATAGACATCGTAATGGCCAACAGCCTATAAAATCCGCTGGCAATCGAGAGGTCGCGGGTTCAAATCCCACCTAGTTGAACTCAGGTTAGGTAGTAAATGAGAATTTGAGGAAATGAATAACTGTTTACTAGTAAATGCGTATTGCTGTGAATAACTCGTAACTAGAAATAAAGGCTCCCGTAGACAAGGGCGACGGGATGCGACAACGCGTTGTCATGGAAAACGCATTGTTCTTCAGATATAACGAATCGTATAAAATCGTATTGCAGACCAGTCTCTTCGAGCCTTAGGTCTACAGTAAAACTAGGATAGTTACCCCAGGGGTAATTGCACCGATTGTAATTACTATAGTTTCGCGGATGAATCGCATGCTATTTTATTAATCTATCGAAAGATTCTCCAAATATTAACGATAATATTTTTTACTTTTCATAAATTTGTAGATAAAAACCGAAATACCGGCCAGTATTACAAATAAATATTCGGCTTTTTGTACTGAGAGGTGAAGAGTGATTTCAAAAAGTATAGTAACTATCCGGCTTTTACCCTGTATTATTAAGGCGCTTTTATCGTCCAATGTCAACGCAGTACTGGCCGTGCGCCCGCTCGGAGCCAAAATATCAATATTGAACCTCCTTTTCAACCGTTTTGTTTGCAAAATATTGTTTGATTTACATATGCTATGTTAGTTATGAAGAAATTGCAGCCATCATTTTTTCTGTGTAAAAATATCTTTAAGCATTCAAGTCGTTTTAGAGGAGTTTCCAAAAGTTGCGAAAATTTTGGTGTTGTTAATTATTTTTTTAAAGCAAAACTATTAGTTACACGAAATAACCTTGTGTTCAAAATTATATACATGAATCAATAAAAAAAATTTTTTTTTCAAACCTTTTAACCTAGCCGTTACTAAGGAGTATGCTTTAGAAAGTTACCGTTTTACGGCACTAAAGCGCATGTAGGCCCTCTTCCTCCACTCCGACCGGCTCGGTCGCCATAAAAACGTAAAAACTTCAATTATTGTCAGTACATAACAAGTTATAGCAATATAACTAAGCAGGGCTACGGTATTAAGTCCGCCTGTGTTGCAAGAAGTTATCTATACTAATATTATAAAGAGTAAAGATTTTTTGTTTCTTTGTTTGTACCGAATAGGCTCCGAAACTACTGGACCGATTTAAAAAAATCTTTCACCTATGGAAAGCTACATTATTCCCGAGTAACATAGGCTATTTTTGAATCCTGAAAACGGGTCCTGTGGGGTGGTCCAGGGAGCGAAGCCGCGGGCAACAGCTAGTAACAAATAAATAAATAAGTCTCAATTTAATTAATTTAAACTGCCGATGATTCAACAATCAGATAACTTAAAAAATGGTAGTTACAGAAAATAAGTCAAACGGCTTTATTTATTCTTCAGTTAAAAATGACTATTGACTAATTAACCCTGAGTCAAGAGGAGGAAGTTACTTAAAGAATAGAGGCCCCTTTGTACCCGACTGCCGAAGGTGGGTAATGTGTTTATCAGTCTATGTATGTATGTAACTATGTATGTATGTATATTTGTTCCTATGTGGCGTTCCAGAGACCAAACTCGTTGGCAAGACATAATTCATACGTCAATCGATGTGTCTTAACCCTGCGAGTGTCACTGGCTGTATTAAAATTGGAAAATAGAAAACTGGCGGATTTTGGCGCCATATTGTGGGAGACATTTTTTTTCTTTCAAACCCATCGTGTGGGGTATTTATGAGGCAATTTCAAAAATATACAACACTTATATGTTTAAATGTACCTAAAAATTAAAAAATAACAAAAAAATTATAAATAAAAAAAAACTACAAACCCGACTGCTTAAAAAGCGAACTAAAAAGACGTAAACAAGAAGAAAATCATGATGTGTCAGAGGATACATCTGGTTTTGGTCAGCCAGCTCGCAAATATTTATGCTCCGACTGCACGAAAGAATTTCTTCTTGTCTAAGGCGCCGATTCCCTTGAGTAGCTGATTTTAAAATGAGAATCACATCAACATGGCTAGTCGTAATTCTTTGAAAAAATTATATGTTATATTAGACTATTTTCTTAACAATAAATTTATTTATAATTTAAATAATATATACAATTGAATATTTCTAATCTTATGCCTAATAACAAAACAAACTTACATACAAAAGGGAGAGGAAAAGGGGCTCATTGCGCATCAAAAAATTCATCCACATCGATGTCAATGGGAAACGTGCCCAGAACGCTGGCAGCAATTAATTAACAATTTGATCTAAGCGAATTTTGAGTTCTATTTGTATAATTAATTTGTAAAGTTATGTCTAAAACGGACAAAAACACGACAATCACACCAAAACCGCTGAGCGTATTTTAATGAAATCAACACCATCTCAAAGATAATTTAATTATTTACATTTTGAACTGAGGCTTTTTTTTAAAAGTCATAGTATAATAAGGAAAGTACAAAAAAATCTACTAAATTTTGGGTCGCGCGGGTGTGAAACGGGTGCGCATTTTGTTCTCTCAAGGCCGTTGGCGTTAGTCGTCGTCTTAAGTCTTTTTAGTTCGCTTTTTAAGCAGTCGGCTTTTTAGATTTTTTGTATTTTTTTTTCTGAACACTTAGTTTTTACTACACATTACACTGCAAACCAATAAAAGTTAAGATGGATCTAATTTAAACCAGGATTACATTGGTAATTAAAGTTGAACAATTTAATTGAATTTCGCTTTAATGATGTGTAGGTATGCGAGTCGCTTTATTCAACAGACAGATTAGCTCGTTACTAATTTATTGCAATTTGATTAAATTCCCTTTTTTTATGGTCACTGTTAAATAGGCGGTCTTAACATACATTTGAAATGCGGGTATCTAGTACTAATGTTTTGTCTTAGGTTTGGCAATAATAGTACATTGTGATACAAGGGTGGAAAGTAGGTTATTGCAAACGAGCTGTTATTAACAAGCCCGAGCCGAAGGCGAGGGTTTTTAATTACACGAGTTTGCAATAACCTACACACCCGTGTATGACACGACGTTTTTCAATACAGTTGTGGGAAATAGTAAAAACAAATCAAAGAATTAGATTTGTTTATTCACAAAAATAAAAATTTCAGAAAATGGCGCGTTTTTGCAACTGGACATATTTTTTTTACAAAGAATACAAGGTAGCAAGGTTGTTGCCTATAAAATTCATTCATTAGCGTGCGCTGAGAAAGCTATTGATGATAGATAGAAAATTATTAGGTAGGTAGGGTAGGTAGAGTAGGTAGAGTAGGTAGAGTAGGTGGAGTAGGTAGAGTAGGTAGAGTAGGTAGAGTAGGTAGAGTAGGTAGAGTAGGTAGAGTAGGTAGAGTAGGTAGAGTAGGTAGAGTAGGTAGAGTAGGTAGAGTAGGTAGAGTAGGTAGAGTAGGTAGAGCAGGTAGAGTAGGTAGAGTAGGTAGAGTAGGCGGAGTAGGTGGAGTAAGTAGAGTAGGTAGAGAAGGTAGAGTAGGTAGAGTAGGTAGAGTAGGTAGAGTAGGTAGAGTAGGTAGAGTAGGTAGAGTAGGTAGAGTAGGTAGAGTAGGTAGAGTAGGTAGAGTAGGTAGAGTAGGTAGAGTAGGTAGAGTAGGTGGAGTAGGTGGAGTAAGTAGAGTAGGTAGAGTAGGTAGAGTAGGTAGAGTAGGTAGAGTAGGTAGAGTAGGTAGAGTAGGTAGTGTAGGTAGAGTAGGTAGAGTAGGTAGAGTAGGTAGAGTAGGTAGAGTAGGTAGAGTAGGTAGAGTAGGTAGAATAGGTAGAGTAGGTAGAATAGGTAGAGTAGGTAGAGTAGGTAGAGTAGGTAGAGTAGGCAGAGTAGATAGAGTAGGTAGAGTAGGTAGAGTAGGTAGAGTAGGTACAGTAGGTACAGTAGGTAGAGTAGGTAGAGTAGGTAGAGTAGGTAGAGTAGGTAGAATAGGTAGAGTAGGTAGAGTGGGTAGAGTAGGTAGAGTAGGTAAAGCAGGTAGAGCAGGTAGAGTAGGTAGAGTAGGTGAAGTAGGAAGAGTAGGTAGTGTAGGTTGAGTGGGCAAAGTAGGTAGAGTAGGTAGAGTAAGTAGAGTAGGTAGAGAAGGAAGAGTTAGTAGATTAGGTAGAGTAGGTAGAGCAGGTAGAGCAGGTAGAGCAGGTAGAGCAGGTAGAGCAGGTAGAGCAGGTAGAGCAGGTAGAGTAGGTAGAGCAGGTAGAGCAGGTAGAGCAGGTAGAGTAGGTAGAGCAGGTAGAGTAAGTAGAGGCAGGGTAGGCAGTGTAGGGAGATTAGGCAGGGTAGACTAGATAGGCAGGGTAGCCAGTTGACGGGAGCGAAGCCCCGCGGGTCAGCTAGTTGACTTATAAATTTAAAACTCAACTGCAAAACTAATGATCGAGCTCGTAAACAAAAGTCACGACCGCGTAATAGAAAGATGCCTGTGCGTAAGATTTAATTTTCGAATCATAATTATAGCCACTGAAAGTACGCCATGTATAACAACTGTATTGAAAATGTATTTTTTCTTTTTATTCTGCTAAATTCTGCAAAACCTTGACAATCAAAGTGGCAACTGCATTCTGTGACTCACCATTCTCTTGTCTTTAACTCGAATTATTTGGGTTCGGTGCAGCATGTGCTCTTAGTCCATATGCCTCTATTATTAATTATATTATTTATTGTACACCACAATTTTTTTTTTATTCGTTTTGGGTTTGCTCTTGACTCTAGTCTAGGTCAGAGGTGACAGAGACAAAGTGTATATGTACAGGACACACAATCATAAAAGCAAGTGACGCACACTTATCGCACAGGGCAATCTCTTACAACATAATATATCTTAAATAATAATAGTTAGAAATCTGTTAGAAGTTATCTTATTAATAATCATCAAAATCAATAAAAATAATTATTACTAATCTTTCACACAGTCCATATATCGTTTATATTGTTCCTACTCTTATAGCTATTGACATTCATACTCAAAACTATATTAAGGTCAAAAAAAAAAGTTTTGTTTTTTTCTCTTTTCATTTGGGGGTTTTTATCTCAGATATGACAACCCCATCACACATTTACAGTTTTTTTTTTACGTAATTTTTCTCTTTTCGCCGCATCATATGTCGATTCCATGGTAACCGATTTCCACACTTGTGGCTCCAGGAGATTGTCCTGTGCAATAAGATCAGCCTTTGTACTGTTATATATGGTTATTAAGAGCGGGTAACAATGAAGTTGGTAACATCATTGCTATTTAAGGCGCCTCCTCGAGCAAAACGCCGCGCTAGTCGTTTTTGCGCAGTTTTTAAGAGCTATCTACTCTTTATTTAAAAAGAAATATCAATTAATAAAAATACATTAAATTTCTACATAATATTGATTCTAAAATGGCAGTATACTTTTTTTTTAAAGAGGTAGGTATATGTTTCACTAATCTCCTTCCAACAAAACCATAAATATGTGAAATAATTATTGATAGCATGAATCTCCTCGTAAAGTGTTCATTAATTATTTTATGTACTAACACTAATGGATAGACAATTTGATAACGAACATTTTGTAAGTTTTTTTTTTTCAATAGGCCAATATTCGATTTTATAAAGATTTTATTCTAAAATCTGGGCGTATTCACTACCGTAATTCATGCGCCACCAGAGCCGCTAGGAATGCTCATATCTCATGCTGATTTTTGGTCAGGGTACGGCCTTAATAAATAAAATAATAATAATAATCTTTATTCCGTTAATTATTACACAGTACAATATTTAACCAATGATACATTTCATAGAGGTGCTAGGTGTTTACAAATTCCCTGAACCCTACACTAGGATTCCCTGTATTGTGTGGTCCAGTTTTTTCCTAGGCAGGTAAGGCAAACATCTTTCATTCATTTCAGGCGAATGACGGCCACTGCTGAAGATAAGAGTTCCCCAAGTGTCGCCATATCAACCATCCAGTTTATAAATAAACTAGCTTCTGCCCGTGTTTTATCGTCCCAAGGGAATACAAACTACCATATGTCCTTTTCAGGGTCTTAAACTATCTCCATGCCAAATTTCATCTAAATCGGTTTAGTAGATCCAGAGATTACTCCCTACAACCTCACAAACTCTTCATAATATTAGTGTAGGCAAAATAAACGATTTATTCCCTTTATGTCGAGTCCCGTTATGTCGAGCCGAAAACCTTGTCTCGCTTCTATTACCCTTATGTCGAGCTTAGTTTTCTGTCCCGTTTCTATTCCCTTTATGTCGAGTTTATTTACCACGCTTTTATTACCTTTATGTCGAGTTTAATAATATCATATTTTAGAAGTACAGTCACGTCCAATGAAATGCACATGCACATAATTTAGAATCAATTATACACAAATAACTTAAAAATGATTTTTCTAAATTTTTATTATTAACTTTATAAACAAGGAAATAATTTTTTCATACAAACAAATTTTGTACCTTTTCACCTAGGATGGGTTGGTGGATGGGCATTGTTCAATTATGATGGGTATTTATGATAATTTTCAAATTTATTAACCCAAGAAATATGTTTTTTCAAAAAAACTTTAACACCCCCTAACTATTTTACATAAACACCAACGTCAATAAACATTAAAGGTTGTCATTAGTCTTTTGAAACAACCCCCAAAGTCGAATTAAGGGGTGTTGAAGTTTGTATGAAAAAATCTTACAAACTTAAACTTGAAACTTGCCACAAATACTAACCTAAATCACAGATAATATAATACTACAGTACAGATACCCAATCCCATACAAAGAAATGTCACCTCCTTAAGTCGGGCTATTCGTCGGGCTATTTTTTCTTTCTCCATATTTTTAACAGGCGGCAGCACCAGTGACTCATTAATAGCCCGAGGCTGTGGTTTTTAACGCCATCTAGAAGTTTGCGTAGATACTAAATCATATGGCAATTTGAGCGAGGAATCGCATCATGTAGGTACTCAGAGACGTTATTTGCCAGTTGTCCTTGAACGCTTATTTCGTATTCGTAATAATAACATTAGGTATGATCGGGACAGACTCCTCACTCCGCTCAGACCGCGGTAACTTCTTAATAGTGGTCGCATTGTGTAGCGAATTTCACAATATTCACGAATATTCCAAATCAAAACTATAGAATTCCTTGTAAAATTTAATGTAGGTAGGTAGCTTGCTTCCGCGGCAACGGAATTACATGATATAGGTACCTACTTCATGTCATTTTATTATTCACTATAAGGGCTACCCTTTTTTATTTTCGGTAGGTACTTAGAAAGAACAGGATATTTTTACATAAAATATTACTTTTAATACTTTAGTTAGGTACGTAGCATGGGCTACTTGAACAAATTTGATGTAGACTAGAATCAAACTTAATGGCGACTGGCAACAGACCATCAAAATTAAAAAAAAAACAAAAACCCGACTGCTTAAAAAGCTAACTAAAAAGACAAAAACAAGAAAAAAATCATGCTGTGCAGTCTGAGTATAAATCTGGTTTTGGTCAGCCAGCTCGCGAATATGTATCCTCCGACTAAAAAATCATGCTGTGCAGTCTGATGATACATCTGGTTTTGGTCAGCCAGCTCGCGAATATGTATCCTCCGACTGCACAGCAAGATTTTTTTCTTGTTTTTGTCTTTTTAGTTCGCTTTTTAAGCAGTCGGATCTTAGGATTTTTTGTTTTTTTTATTTAAGGCCGTACCCTGACCAAAAAATCAGCATGAGATATGAGCATTCCTATTGGCCTAGCGGCACTGTTAGCGCATGAATTACGGTAGTGAATACGCCCAGACTTTCTTTGATACCACACAAGATGGGATTAGAAGAAAAAAACAATTGGTCCCCACAATATGGCGCCCAAAAGCCGCCATTTCTCTATTTTCCAATTTTAATGTAGCTATAGTGACACTTGCAGGGTTAAGACGAATCGATTGACGTACGAATCATCAAAATCTGCCAACGCGTTTGGTCTCTGAAACACCACATAGGAACAAATATACATACATACATAGACTGATAAACACATTACCCTCCTTCGGCAGTCGGGTAAAATTAATTGTGCCAGCGGTGGTTAGGGGTGCGCAGCGACTCATACGAGTGTTCCAAGCCGCCATTAAGTTTGAATCGAACTGTACGAGTAGTGGAGCCGTGTAATCACAAGGACAAAAAATACTTTATGTTATTATTTACGTATTTACTAACGGGACGCGCGTCGATTCAAACTTAGTGATGTTTTAAAAAAACCCTACTCGCTGCGCAGTACCTACCCTACCCCTCACCCTCACTGTCACATGAAATTGCTAGCTCGTAGTAGCTCACGAAGTGTTTCGAGCCGTCATTAAGTTTGAATCAAACTGTACCTACTAGGCGACGCGTAAACTCGGACGGCAAGCGGGACTCACGTCGCGTTATCTCTTATTTTATAACCTGTGCGATTTGAGTAGGCGCTAGTGCGATACGAGTCCTGTTCCAGCGAGTTATCTAGTTAATTCGACGTGTAAACAAGCTTCACAAAAAAGTGTTTTTAAGTAATAGACCAAGACTTTAATATTTAAAATTAGGCCTATAATAAATAATATATTTTAAGTTTAAATAATAACTGTCTTACAAAATGATTCTGACGATGGATATATAGTTTAGGACAAATTGTGAAAAACGCCATCTATTGCAAAGAACTCAAAACAAAACGAAAAGTAGATAACTACTTTTAACTAATTTAACATACAAAGTCTTCAACTTATATTTTTTGTTCAAAAACCCTGATTAATGAGTGTAAATGGATAAATTAACATTAAAGAAGCAAGTTTTGATTTTTACTAAATTTATTTCAGCCTAAATCTGCTGTTTAACATTTATAAGTGATTGTTACTTTCACATTTGTTACCTATGCTGCCATCTATGATCTTTTTTTAATACTAATTATAATTTGTTTGAATTGAGACCCCATGCCTAAATGAATAATAATGGTTGTCATTATAATTTTTTCGAAACTAACTCTAGCTAAGAATATAACTGGACAGGGTTTCGTTTTTGACGTTGGGTTCTAGGGGAGCAAAAATAATTGTTCATAAATCGGCAAAAGTTTCAAAAACTAATAATGAAAACCTTTATTGTTTATTTAGGTTGGTATTTATGTCAAGTTTCATGTTTTTTACTAACCAGGAGCGTAAATACAAACTTTCATGAGTCCAATCTACAAACTGTTAATAATTCATGCAAACTTCCAACCCCCTTTTTCCCCCTTTAGGGGTCGAATTTCCAAAATCCAAAAAATACATTATCTATTTTTATCAACCAAGAGTGTACATCTAATATTTCACTTGTCCAACTTACAAACTGTAGAATTTCCATACAAACTTTCAACCCCTTCTTTACTTCCTTTGGGGGGGAATTTCCAAAAATCCTTTCTTAGTACTCACTTACGTCACTTGAGGAACCTTCCTGCCAAATTTTGTGCGTTGATCGATCAGTCAGTCAGTTTCTTCTTTTATATATATAGATAAATTCACTTCCAACAATACGGCACAAGTTTTCAATTATTTCCCAAAGAATCACTTATCCCATGTTACTTGGGATCGGCGCAACACGTTTGCTTCATCCATACCGCCCTGTCCCCTGTCACGTTATTACTGACTCCGTTTTCTTTCATATCACTCCTCACACAGTCCATCCATCTTTTCTTTGGCCTACCTCTCCCTCTCCATCCATCCACATTTATATTCATAACTCTCTTAGTAACATGCGTTTCATCCCTCCTCATCATGATGAAAAACAATGTTTTTATGCCATTGGCTTTTAATTTACATCCCTGACTGTAGGTACCTGTTCACCAAACTCGACATAAAGGTAATAGAAAGCGTAAAATATCAATACTTTGGAGAACAATAGACTTCCAGGCTCGACATAACGGGACTCGACATAAAGGGAATAAATCAAATAAACGTACCAAAGTATTCAGCAACTAAACATCGTTCAAACGAAGAAGGAACCCAAAATAATTTGCAAGTATCACATTTAGAATTCTGCAGTGGCAACAGGAATTTTCGCGGCAAGTTCCACGAAAGTTTGTGACCAGACTAGACAAAAATAAATGCTTAAATGATACACGACTCCAATTTGAATAGCTTTAAAAACAATGGTACTTGGAAAATAATCTGAATTTAAGTGACTAATTGATGGTATGTTAAATGGCAATGGTCTTGCCATGCTAAACTTGGTTGCAACTTAATGTGGGAGACCATAAATGGGCAATTTACTGAAGAATATGGAAATGGGACCATTTTGTAAGAGACAGAAGAACATTGTTTTGTGGAAAGCGCATCTTCGTTATACAGAGCCAGATTAAGCAAATAACTGCTCTAAACGGGTCAAAATTGTGGAATAGGTTCAAAGGGTCGATGTCTGTATTGAGTATTTGGAGTTGAGAATGTGTCAAACCAGTGCTGAATTTTAACAGGTTTTCAGGTTTAAAAAATATCAAAATGTAGGGTTTGATAACATCACATCACATCATCAGCCTATTTATGTTCCCACTGCAGAGACACAGGCCTCCTCTCTGTGAGAGGAAATGGGAAATCCACCACGCGGGCCCAGTGCGGGTTGGTCGAATTTTTGGTTTTAAGACATTTGCCATAGTTTCCTCACGATGTTTTCCTTCACTGTTTGACAAATCCAGAAATAATTCAGAAATCGATCTTCTTCTTCGTCGTATCGATGATTCCAAAATTAAATATATTTTGACCAGAATTCAGCTACGCCAACAGCGTTGTCATTTGCCTCACAAAGGTCTTTTAAGGTGCATGTGTTTTTGCACAGAGAGCAAGACAAAAGGTGAGGCATTGTTTGGGACGTGGCTCCGCAATCGCACTGTGGGTCATTGGAGTACCCCCATCTAACTAGGTTGTGCCTGCAGCGACCCACCTGGCTTCGTAGTCGGTTTATAGATTTCCAGGTGGGCCCAGGCAGTTGGTGGCCCGCAGGGAGCTTTTCTGCAGGCTCAATATAGTCAGCTGGAGGGGGGTGTCTGAGGAGTTATAGATTTTTCTTTGTTTCCCTTAACTCGAAGCCGTCAATTGATTTAGTGAACGACAGGAAGCTGTTTCTACTTTTTAATCTACCCCTTGAGAAATCGATGAAAAGTGTTAATACTTACGTATACTCGTCGTTAAATTTTACAAGCTTTGTTTACGTAACTGTACGAAAAGCAGAATATCACTGTTCAAAAATCAATTTTTCTTCCACCGAAAAAGTGCGTGAACCTGAACACACCTAAATGCTTTTAGGTTTATTTAACCGTAAAACGTATACAAAATTCATCTGCGCTTCACATTATAAGACCGTCGTATATTTCCCAGGAGTGGCTGTGTCGCGGGCTATAAAGAAATATCACTTGGAGTGCGTTGCGCGTCGCTCCTTTTAATACTACGATTGAGAGATTTTGATACTTGGGGAAAAAGGTGTGTCATTTAGGCCTTGGTTTTATGGTCATTAGATACAAAATAATTATTAATTGCTGCAAGGCGTTCTAGTGCGAGGATAAATTAATAAATAAACTAATAAATAAATAAAGTTAGAAGAAATTGTTTTCTATTCTAGTGTTTAGACAAGTTAGTAAGTTACTAGTTGAGTGCAATTAACCCTTGTATGGACAAATTCAAAATAAGGTTTAATAGACTTCATTAACAAATGAACCAGAGCCTAGGAAAATTTAAAACGAAAAGGATTGACAAGCGCTATTAAAATGTCGTGTAGTTAATCCCAAGCATTTTGACATTTCCAAAATAGCTGTCGGGAATATTACTGCAGGCCCAAGAACAGCAATTTTATTAGCGACAACTAAGTTTTAGTCTAAGTAGTGTTTACTTTAAGTAAGTACAGAATACAATAAATACGTGGCTTCAGCTATATTACTCGTACCATAAAAATCAGTATAAACTTCGCAAATAAAACGATGGCATTGCATACCAAGATTACAAACGAATATCAACCCAATCATTGTAACTGACACACATTCCTGTACTGTTATAATAAAGAAATTACACACGTGTTTACAACTCGCGTATCGAAATAGCGTAAATACAACCAATACATTCCCGAAGTTAAGTGAAAACAAAAATCACTCCTAATGGCATGATTCTGTTGTGGATAAACATCATTTTGGCATCGCTCCTACACGTGTTGTGTACAAAGTTATTGGGCTCGCGTTACAAAACACAATTCATTTTCAGTTTACTAGGAACGCTAGCCGTTGTTTTATTTCAATTGAAAATACGGAGTTTTGACTTTTGTTGCAACTCGTGTGCATTGATTGTTGAGCTTTGAAAGGCTTAGGAATTCGTTTGTTGGTGGATGAAATGTTTGAATGTGGTTCTGTACTATATTTTTTGTACGACCAGACTGATGTTTTTACTAAAACAGAATACACTGAAAAAACAATTGGAACTTTTATTTTTCTTACTAGCAACAAAATAATTTTGTATTTTTTTTTAAGTTTATTTTCTTATAACTAAAGTTTGCTTAAATTTAAAGTCACAAAACCAATGTTGTTGGTTAAAAACGATTATAATTTTCACTAGCCATTATTATTATTTTCAGTGTAATTGTTATCAATTTACTTGTAGCTAGTAAATCAATACCAATTTCTTTAAAAGGATATATTGACAATTTATGCCATGCCCATAACACAAAGAATTTGAAAATAGACAAAGTATCAAAACGTATTCAGTGAAATACATTAGAAAAAATCCATTTCAGCTCAACCAAGAGACGCTATAAGTAGGATTTGGCGCTTGGAAATCCTGGGAAAAGAGAAAAAAGATGCGCCAGATAGAGAGGGAAGATCTTAAGTAAATGAAATGCAAGTACATAAGCGTAGAGTACATAGATCGAGTATTGAATACAAGTAGATAACGAATGAGCACGGATTTTGAATAACATAAGCTTTTGGTTGTAATCACAAGAAGAGGATGTTCAAATCGAAGTAAAAGGCCCATTGTACGTAAACTTGCTTTTAGAAACGTTTGTCCTGTACATATGTTTTTGTTGTGTACAATAAATAAATCTAGAAGTGATTGTTCTACATATTTTACGATGATAGTTTTTAAAGAAGTACTCGTACTTACGAGAGAATAAAATACACAATTCGAAACCAGTTGCTGGGAAAGTTAAAAATTATGCTGATGAGGGATCTCAAATATAAATAGTTTTAATTTGGCTTTAGATCTAAATAGTTAGCAAATAGTTACAAAAATGTAACACTAAAATCAGAATAAGTTATAGGGTAGTTGAATCCGTCAGTATCTAACCTAAAAATATTGGACACGTATTTTTTCTTTTGTCACGTAAACAAAAAAAATACTACGATACGTGCGTTGAAAAATCGTGTGACGTCACGGTGTGCTACACTTTATACTGACAAAGTGACGTCCCAAGCCCCCACTCCTGAACTTTGATGCGCTTTAGGTTTGTCAATTTTATTTATTTGATAAAACAAAAATGCAGGTCCAATATAATTTGATTATCTCACTGAGACGGACTAAATAGAATTATATTTTGGCTAATATTTCCTTTATGGACCGTTGATTTTTGGCGTGAGGAGGGTGGGGTAGGAAGAGGGGTAGGTTTAGCTACCCCTCTGTACCATCCCCACCACGCGGAGCCCCATGGTTATGGAGATATCCATGGTAAAAGTCTTCAGATTAGAATAAAAAATGTCAACTTACTAAAATATAATTATTAGTGAAGTAAAAAAATTTGAATTAGTCCAAGAGCGAGCGTAGCGAGCTCAGGAGCTTGGGGTTAGCTTAGATTACTTTAGACCCTGCAGACAGAAATAGGAGGCCCGCGCAGCGGGGCTCCGTCGACTTTGTTGCTTAAATAGTAATCGTTAAAACTTTAACCATGGATATGTCCATAACCATGGGGTTCCGTGGGGTAGGCATGGTACAGTGGGGTAGCTCCCCTACCCCCATTCCCTCCCCCACTCCCCGCCCCTTAAATAAATGGACATTTGTGGAATTTTTTATTCTAACCTGAAAACTTTAACCATGGATATCTCCATAACCATGGAGCTCCGCATGGTGGGGATGGTACAGGGGGTAGCCAAACCTCCCCCCCTTCCTACCCCACCCTCCCCGTGCCTAAAATCAACGGTCCATAAAGGAAATTTTAACCTATATTTTTCTACCCAGGAAACATCCCTATTGCCAGTTTAATTCTCGCCCCCTAAATAAAATAATTCGAAGGGGATGATAAGCACAAATTCAAAATCACACCAGCATACCTCATCCCTCGTCATCATGAAGGATAGATACCACTTTAACTCCTTATTAAGAACAGAACCAATTCATTTAAACAAAGAAGGAAATACGCAGAATATAAATGGACATTGTTTTCATATAAAACAGTGTTGTCTTAGCCAGGGGGGTGGCATCTAAACCCCCTAGCACAATCCGCTCTAAATATCGGATCTATTTGAGCGAGACGGATGAAAAAGTAGGAGGCGACGGAGGATGTAGAGCAAGGTTTTCCACGAATTCAAATGATTTTTCTTTGCCAATGTCGGATTTGGTTTGTTTATTTGGATTCGTTTAAGTGAATTGAAAGTAGTGGCCGTGGGGGTGTGATACAGAGTTTTAGTCTGTTTATAGACTTCTGGTTAGAAACGGAAACGGGATTGTATGTAAGGATTTATTAAATCATACAGACAGCCACACAGACAGCCACACAGCTTTTTTTCGCTTTGTTATATTGGTATGTATACACCAATATAACAAAGCGAAAAAAAACTGTGTGGCTGTCTGTATTTTTGACACTCTTTAGGGTTCCGTACTAAAAAGGTAAAAACGGGACCCTATTACTAAGACTCCGCGGTTTGTATGTCTGTCTGTCACCAGGATGTATCTCATGAACCGTGACAGCTAGACAGTTGAAATTTTCACAGATGATGTATTTCTGTTGCCACTATAACAACAAATACTAAAAACAGAGTAAAATAAATATTTAAGTGGGCTCCCATACAACAAACGTGATTTTTTGCTTTGCGATAATGTTACGGAACCCTTCGTGCGCGAGTCCGACTCGCTCTTGGCCGGTTTTTCACGTTTTATCGGCTGAAAGGATTTGGGTAAAACTTCACACACATTCGTTTGCTGAGTCCAAACTAAGACCATGTCTTGGAGTTAGCATATAGGACACTTTCATCCCGGGAGTAGGTAGGTATGTTCCCTTGGGTTAATTTCTACGCGGGCAAAGCCGTTGGCAGAAGCTAGGTGTCTATTAAATACGAAAGCTTGGATGAATGTATGTTTGTTAGGTTAGGTACTCAATCACGCTAGAACGGCTGAACGGTAGGCTTATAACGTATCTTTTGCAAAAGCAAAACAATAGCGATCAAACGCTTTATGTCATAAAAGTCGGCATTACCTGCAGTGTAGGTATGGTAGGTCCTATACAATCGTTTGCTAATCGTTCGCTGTTTGTCTAAAAAAATGCACTTATTTAAAAAAATACCGACAACAACTCTAAAACTTTTGTATTGATAAGCAATTATTGCGTAAAAATCGCTATCGTTTTGCTCTTGCAAAAGATACGTAATAAGCCTGCGGATCTGGCTGAAATTTGGCACAGAGTTAGATTATAGTCTGGAATAGCACATAGAAAGAAGAAAGAAAGATCAAATAATTAATTGCCACAAAACGACATACAAACATTACATTTCAAGAACAAGAACAGTGGACATAGATTTTGAAAACTAAACCCTTAGTGTAAGTAGTTCTTAAATTATGTTAGAAAAGTTAAAAAAAAATCTTTTTTCCCGGGAACATGTTCCCTTGGGATAATTTTCGACAACACGCGGGCGAAGCCGCTGGCAGAAGCTAGTATGTATTATAAATGCGAAAGGATGGATGGATGGATGTATGTTTGTTACTCAATCACGCTAGAACGGCTGAACGGATCTGGCTGAAATTTGGCACAGAGTTAGATTATTGTCTGGAATAGCAAATCGGCTACGTTTTATCCCAAGCATATTATATTCCCATGGATAATTTAGAAAAAGCTAGTATTTTCATAAACAGGGGCAAAAATTACGCCTAAACAGTAAAATTTATATTGCCGAAGTGATGAAACACACACACACACATACACATACGATGATACATTTTATATCTCGACAAGGGTTTAACATTAATGCACACATACTTAGCAAACAAACCAAAAAGTAGGTACATACCTACATCTCGTGAAAAAGGGACAAAGGGTCGCGACGAATAATCCCAAAATAATATAATAGGGCCCGAAAGGGTTGCAGAATGATGATGAATTTTCCATTATAAGCATACTTTGTCCCAATGACCCAGATGTTAACGAAAACGGACCCTCTTAAGAGGATTTTCTCTTCATTTCGAAAGGATCTTTTACTTTGCGGCTGTTAAATAAGGGTGATTTTTAATTCCACAAGAATTTCATATCAGTATTTATAGAATTTATATTTCAGTTTTTATCAGTTTTTTTTTGTATTTATTTCAACAACAATCTGAGGAATAAAAAAAACTGGCCAAGTGCGAGTCGGACTCGCGCACGAAGGGTTCCGTACCATTATCGCATAAAACGGCAAAAAAATCACGTTTGTTGTATGGGAGCCCCCCTTAATATATTTTATTTTAATTTAATCATTATTATTTTTTAAAGTGAATATACAACTAAATATTCTGTGAATATTTCAAGCGTCTACCTGTTGCCGTTATTAATATGGAGCAAAAAACGGCAAAAAAAAACACGTTTGTTGTATGGGAGCCCCTCTTAAATATTAATTTTATTCCGTTTTTAGTATTTGTTGTTATAGCGGCAATAGAAATACATCATCTGTGAAAATTTCAATTGTCTAGCTATCACGGTTCATGAGATACAGCCTGGTGACAGACGGACAGACCGACAGACAGACAGACAGACAGACGGATCGTGAAGTCTTAGTAATAGGGTCCCGTTTTTACCCTTTGGGTACGGAACCCTAAAAACCAAGTAGGATCAAGGCCCCATTTATTATGACAATGGTACATATATGTCAAAAGGAAGACATATATGCAGGAGCGCTGAGCGTAAGAGGTTCGTGAACATAGTGGATACCATAGAATACCCACTTTCAGATTATCACCGATCTATCGCCTTTATTAAACAGGCCCCTAGATGTATCAACGACCCTGTAAATTTCTGGCGAAGAATTACAAGAAAAGCTAGATCAAATGGAAGAATGCGATGCAGAGAAAAATAATCACAAACAATCAACAATTTTTAACTACGAAATCCACACCAATTAAATGTAGACGTGATATAAACTCTAGACTTTAGAAAACACCGCGTCGCATTTTAAAATACAATCATCAAAAGATAGTAAGCTAGGACAGATAAGCACTTAATGTTATATTCATCGCTAGATTTATGATAAAGATAGTGATAGAGCCAAGTGTTCCATGTTTATGGATCTGATTTTGTTAGTGTGCCTGAATACTTTAGGTAGACGTCATCGTAAAGGAAAACTTGATTGCACTTGTAGATTTGTTGGGGTTAATTTTATGGGTTGTTAACTTGTTAGTGAAGCTTCATACCATCGTTGTAACAAAATAAGAAAAGCGTGTTGCATCACTGGAATATATTATGGTACTGGATTTCATCGGAACTCTCTAAATTGTTGTAGAAAAATCTACAGGCTGACCCTTAGTTAGTTTGCTTGTAGTTTTATCGTTTATGAAACTGCCAAAAGTGTCTGATAAGGTGAGAAACATTTTATTACCGTTTTGGTTGTTTTATTCAAAAATAAAATGCTAAACTTGGAGCATATTTTCTTAAGGGTACACTAGTCGACGACGCGAACTATTTTGTGCGCGGGGTTAAAATGCATTTTATATCAACCGACAACACGTGCGGAAGAAATAGATGCTGTGATGAGCAGTAGGAAGCTAGTTCCCGTACAAATACACACTTTTGAGAATTTGTAGCGAAATGGATAATGATTTAGGACGAAACCGAGCGCGCGCGAAATTTTATAAACAGACCTTTGGCAGTCTAGATATCATGAAAAAACGACTAAATCTATCTGATCAAAATAAAATTATTTGCATTGTTGAACTACTAATCTATCCCTGTATAGAGGCCGTTTTGCAATTTTCCGTCTTCTTATGGTATTTATTTGCGCCCAAAAATGCGTTTAAATTAGTGTCGAAATGTGGAACTTTCGACACTCATAACTTTCAAATATTTTATTTTTTTACTTTTTTGCTTCCAAATAATGATGAGACAAATTGATATCACTTTTTATTTTGAACGTACATCGTCAAACAGTGTAATAATCCCTAGACTACGTTTATATAGAAGAATTTTCGACTAGTGTAACCTTAATCATCAAATTTATAATTTACGTAGTGAAACACAGCACGTGTCGCGCAAACATAAAGGGAAGACACACAGTTGACTTAGTATTTTTCCCGCTAACAGAATTCCTAATCCAAGCATTTATTTACGCAGCAACATAGTTCATTATTTCACCCCGTATCCAAATGGCAGGTAGAGCCATTGACAAAACCATTCTGCAGAGGAGATTGTGAGCTCAACCCCTGAGTTATTACAGTAGCATAGACCAGGCTCAAAGCTGAAAGCATCTGACCCAATTCCGTGAAAAGCTTTCCCCTGAATAGACGTTACAGTAAGCCCCTGCAAACTGGTTTTGGATATCCACGCGTGTTATTCAAAAATTATAACAGAATGCTTTTAGCTTTAATACCTCGATGATACCTACTTACTATATCTATATAAGGTCCACCTAATAGGTTCGTTTCATTATCGAAAAGTACCACTAATTGTACTTTCTTTAGTTCCTAATGACTTCGCGGTATGTAGACATTTCGTGCAAAACAAACATTCAGTTAATTATAAAAATATAACGAATGTACTATCAAAAGTAAAAAAGAGAATTAATAGAGAATTCCTTTTATGAAACAGCGAAGTAATACTAGTAGTATTTTGTGTAGAAGATGGTTCTATAAAGTGTAAAATTTACAACTTTCGTGCGGGGCGAGAGTTAAAAGGAGTGGTATAGAACAAAGCTGACTTTGCAGCCATTAATAAAAACTTCCAGCCAAGCTAAACTTTAGCAATATTGCTGTAGTCCGACGGAACCTTCATTCATACCAAGTCACGGAACTTCTTAATTTTTTACTTTTTTTTTGAGCAAAAATTTCGTAGTTTTCTGAATTCGTGTAATGCCGTGTTTCGCATGCATTTGGCGTTTTTAAACAGTGTACTTTGCATTCGGAAGTGGGCATTTAATCCTTGGCGTTTTATCGGTCGGAAGAAATTAAAAAAACTTTGTTGGTGCGCTGTTTTTCTATAGCTGCTATTTTTTTTATAGCAATTAAGAAGGGTGTAATTAAGACTAGGATTTATTTTAGTGTTTGGGTGTAAACTGTTTCATGTAGGGGTGTGGTGTGAACGTTATACTTAAGTGTATGCCGACACGCTTTGTTAAAAGGAAGGTTATAATTTGAAGTAGGTAAGTACAAGGAATTTTATTACTTTTTATTGTTTCTTATGTACTGGCAAACATAAAAAGAAAAGACTTTTATTTATTTCAATAAACTTCAGTTATCATCAAAAACTCAAGATTTTATGCAATGCAAAACAAGTTTTATTCAAGCATTGAGTTATAAAGCTCAGCACGCATTGCGATTTTTATTTTATGCGTACTGAATTTAAGTAACACGCACTGCGGATAAAATTCCGCGCGATTTTTTTTCTACCTGTTCATAGAGTTCTAAATGTTCGGGGGAATTTAATCCGCGCCCCGGTGCGGTGGATTCTGTGGCAAAACACGGATTTCTTGCGGAAGTATTTCCGCGCGATTATTTTTCCCCAATGCGTGCAGCTTCATACAATTCCATAGGTCGCAGAATGGGCGGGATAACATCGCAGAGCGTGCTAAGCCGTACATTTAACTCTATGTCTTCAAGAGCCATTTTCCTGAAGATGCAACATAAAACAATGTCTTCACAAAAGAAATCAAAGCCCAGATAAATACGAACACATCCGAAGACAACATCCAATAAAAAAATATCTTCAACATGTAGAACATTATTACACTGTAACATACACACGCTCCTCCCAACTCTTTCGCGCACCGTTCCATTTTACCCCATTTTCCCCATTTTTCCGATAACTGTATTCGCCAATAGTGACTACGTGTGTGGGGGAAGGCGGGGCTACACGGACTTTATTGCGAATTCTTTCCTTGAGATGTGAAGATTCTTGCGATATGTTGCCAGCATTTTATTAGCTTGCCGAGTTGTATTTTTATGTTTAGAAGCCATTATAGATATACGATGAATGTAGGCGATGTACTTTACTTGGGTGTTCCTTTTTTGAATTGCGTTCGTTTGTTTTTGTAAGGTTGGTAGCTATGTATGTTAGATTTAATGTCTGTGCAGTTAAGTAACGGAAATAAATACTGATTGAAATTATTCGAGGCAGAATTTAAAAGTATAATCATCATCTTCATCATTTCAGCTGAAAGACGTCCATTGCTAGACCCCCAAGCGCAGTCACACTGAAAAAAAAGTGATGGCTAGTTATTCAATCTGTCGCAGCTTCTTTTTCTGGCGAATTAAGGTGACAGTTTGAAATATTGTTGATTTTTGTAAAATCAGTCTTTTAATTACGTCAACGACATCTTCATGATAGGTGTCTTATGAAAATTCTTTTATAGTTTTCATGCAAAGTTAAAGTCATCAAACATTGCCGACCATACCTAAAATTTTTTGTACAACACATACACGACAAACAGTGAAGTATCTCACACACTCCCTCTTTACATAAGACATACCCAACTACCCACTTTTTCGTAGCATATTGCTATTTTGTTTCATGTAGGCCCACTACCAACCTACCCCCTCCCCCTATCCAACTTATGAGAAATTCTTTCTTTGACGGCGGACGCGCCCGCTACGCAAATTGATTTCGACGCGTGAACTTTGCGATGGGGCCATAAGAACAGTGCAGCGGACTGATAAGCGGTAGCGTTTTGTTGGATATAGCGATTTTTGTAAAAATCGTGAAAATTACAACTTTCTATATATTTCAGAGATGGAGTTTCAGTGTTGTAAAAGTTGTTAATATTCAAAGAGTACTTTCATCTTCTGTGAGTTCACTCATCGAACACCTGGTGCGAATATGGTGCACTGTACAGACTATGTCCTATCAATTCACTTGCATTCTAGTTGACCTGTACAGCCCTTCTGACGCTGCAATAAACGTCGCCACCTACTGGACCCAAAATTAAATTCATTTAAAGGTTCAACAAAACAAAACGAAAAAAAGAAAAAGAGAGATGAATTCAAGGTCAGTTTGTTTATCAATCTTGTGTCTACTATGGTGATGAGCATAAAACTGATGCCTAATTATTACAAAATATTGGCGTATGTACATATCTTAAGCAACATCTAAAAATCATCATCTGCCTAGCCTTTTCCCAACAATATTGGGGTCACTAACATTAACATTAAAAGCGGGATATTAACAAACAGTAAACATGGTAAATATCCCGCTTTTAATGTTAATGTTAGTGTTAGTGACCATGACAGTTTAAAAACTTATATTGGGGTCGGCTTCCAGTCTTACCGGATTCAGCTAAGTACCAGTGTTTTACATGGAGCGACTGCCTATCTGACCTCCACAACCCAGTAACTGGGTAACACGGTACCCCTTGGCAAGACTGGTGTCAGATCTCAAGCTTCTGACTACCCGTAACGACTGTGAAAGATCTTCAAATAACAGCCGGGACCAACGGCTTAACGTGCTTTCCGAGGCACGGAGGAATCTCGATATGTTGAAATGGTCACCCATCCACGGACCGACCTCGTCAAGCGTTGCTTAACCTTGATGATCGACCCGTGCGACATTTAAAAATAACTAGTAATTAATCAAAATTAATGATCCATTATTTTATAATTGGAATGAATGTTTGATCACTGCCAAGTTCAGAACAATGAGACATCCATCATGAGGTAACTACTACTATGTAATTTGAATTCGCTGCTGACATGGAAGTGATGATGCAGTACCTACTCGTATAAATGGAAAGAAATGCGGAATTTCTTTTAAAATAAAAATTTGAATTGAGAATAGGAGGTGCATATTAGGCTTAGTCTTATTTAAACTGAATACATATTTGGGTGACTTTATTAATTACTAGATGATGATTGATTTAGAGCAGTTGTGGCCCAGTGGTAACGCCCGTGACTTACAAGTTGTAGGTCATGGGTTCGTATCTAGGCAGGCGTTTTACTTTGTGTAAATCAATTTCATCACCACTGCTCTCAAAACGATGAAGAAAACATCGTGAGAAACCGGCTTGTCCTAGAAACAAAATTCGAAGACATGTGACATTCACAAACCCGCACAGAGCCCGCGTGGTGGATTAAGGCTCATTCCCTCTCTCACAGAGAGGATGCCTGTGCCCCAGCAGTGGGAACATTATAAGGGTTATGATGATGGCTCAATGTACGTTTATTAATTGATGCAGCGATGGTTATTATAATAATTAAAAAGTGTTACTTGATGCTTTTGGCAAAAAATCACAATTATTCACAACCATCGCTGTTTTCGTGGCCCGAGTCTCACCGTCTTCAAATATTAGCTGTGAAACTTAATATGTGAGCTACAGGCAAAAATATTTGGCATTTAATTTACGGGACTTTTCGGCAAATTAGTAACTTTGCCTGTAATGCTTAACTTATTTCTACTCTGTGTATATTGGAATTTAATTCGACCTGATCCTTTTTACACAATCATTAGGTAAACTTTTAGCGTTTCTTAGTAATTTCTTTGATAGTTTGGCCTTTGGATTTTACTAGGTTTTATGTTCTTTTTGATGTCTTTGAATAAATACGAAATGTGTTACGTGTTCTTGATTTAATTTGAAAGGGTCGTTTTAGATCTTTAAGCCTTTATATTGGAAGAGGTTCTTAGAAGGATTTTATTTATTTGTAGTTGTTTTCAAAAGAGCAGTGATGCCCAGTGGTAACGGCCGAGACTTACAAGTTGTAGGTCGTGGGTTCGAACCCAGGCAGGCGCGTTACTTTGTGTAAATTATTGCATCACCACTGCTCTTAAAAACGGCTAAGGAAAACATCGTGAGGAAACCGGCATGTCCTTGAAACAAACATTCAAAGACATGTGACATCCACCAACCCGCACTGGGCCCGCGTGGTAGATCACGGCCCATTCCCTCTCACAGAGAGGAGGCCTGTGTCCCAGTAGTGGGTACATTAAAAGGCTGATGATGATGATGAGTTTTCAAAAGCACTGGTATTTTCTTAAGTTTGTATTCAAGTAGTTTTGATGACATGGAATTACTTAAGAACAAAGTTTTGCGTAATGAAATGTCTCAAAAGCATGCTGTGGCAGCAATCCAAAAAAACTGGCCAAGTGCGAGTCGGACTCGCGCACGAAGAGTTCCGCACCACTATCGCAAAAATATCACGTTTGCTGTTTGGGAGCCCCACTTAAATATTTATTTTATTCCATTTTTAGTACTTGTTGTTATAGCGGCAACAGAAATAAATCATATGTGAAAATTTCAACTGTCTAGCTATCACGGTTCATGAGATACAGCCTGGTCACCTCTGTTAGCCTCGTACTTGATTATTGCAACACATAAGCTAGTTCTATCCTGACTTAAAATCCGAACCAATCAAACAATTACGAGCACATCATTTAATAGAGTCTTTTAGCAGTAAATTTGCCAATATGTCACACAAGAGTTCAACTGCGTGATGTCAACAAGCATGTTTATCAAGAAAATTAACCTAGAACCTCACATTTCATGCACGCCAGCAATCCTAATAATACTAATAATATTGTAGAGTGTATCTGATATTTGTGACTTTGTGAATTTGGATGTTCCTCAATTAATTACATCTTAACGGCTTTTTTTTTTTTTTTTTTTTTTTTTATTTATGATGGGTTTGCTCTTGACTCTAGTCTAGGTCATAGGTGATAGAGACAGAGTCTACGATGGAGTGAGCTTACCCAGAAGAAGCCTGTTTACTCTAACTTTGAAGAGATTCGGGTTGAATGCGTTCGGAAACACAGACGCAGGTAGTGAGTTCCATTCATTTGCTGTGCGCATTATAAAGGATGTTTGGAAGCGCTTGGTTCGAATTGGTGGAATGGCAACAAGGTAAGGATGATAACTAGCAGTGCGTCTAGATGTCCGATGGTAGAAGGGGGCCGGTGGGATGAGGTCGTGAAGTTCTTGAGCACACTCCCCGAAGTACAGTCTGTAGAACACCGACAAGCAGGCAACTTTGCGGCGATGAGCCAAGCTGTGAAGCTTGGCGTCCACCAGTTTAACGTCGCCAATGAGCCTCTTGGCTCTGCGTTCCACTGAGTCAAGCGCGGCAAGCTGATACTTAGCTGAACCATCCCAAAGGTGGCTGCAATACTCCATGCAGGATCGGACTTGTGCTTTGTATAGGGTTAAAAGCTGTCCAGGCGTAAAGTATCGCTTCACTTTATTTAGGATGCCCAGTTTTTGGCCGCGATTTGGGCTTTGTTCTCAATGGAGGAGCCGAAGTTGAGACTGGATGTCAACTCCATGCCTAGGAGCTCGAGCCGATCAGTCACAGGAACAGACGTACCCCGAAAAGTAGGAGTTTGATCGAAAAGACTCCTTTTTGCGGTAAAAAGACACGCCTGTGTTTTGGTGGCGTTAAAGGAGACCAGATTGTCATCACCCCACTGGGAGACAAGGCTTAAGGTCAAATCTGTCCGCTCCACCATAGCCTCTCTCAAGGAAAGAACTTCATCCACGCTGGTTTCTGCGCTGGACAAGTATCTCTCTGAAACAGTACTGTCATCTGCGTACCCAACAATACCAGGCTGAAGTAAGTCATTGATGTGCAGCAGGAAAAGAGTTGCAGAGAGAACAGACCCCTGAGGAACTCCGGCATCAATAGCCATAAGGTCTGAGGAGCAGCCGTCAATGACTACTCGGATCGACCGTTCGCTAAGGAAGTCTGATATCCAGCTACAAAAACCAGCGGAGATGCCATAAGCAGGAAGCTTACTGAGCAGACTCGCGTGCCAGACCCTGTCGAAGGCCTTCGAGATATCAAGCGATACAGCAAGTGCTTCGCCGTGTCTCTCGATGGCTTCGCCCCAGCAGTGCGTGACATACACAAGAAGATCGCCAGTTGACCGTCCCCGGCGAAAGCCATATTGACGGTTACTGAGGAGATTGTTGTCTTCAAGGTAGGCCAGCAACTTTCTGTTCAGTACCCTTTCCATAACTTTTGACAAAATGGAGGTAATGGCGATCGGGCGGTAATTGGCAGGGTCTGCACGGTTGCCTTTTTTGGGCACTGGTTGCACATTTGCAAGCTTCCAGGATTTCGGCACCGTCCCTTTTACAAGAGAGAGGCGGAACAAGCGAGTCAACACAGGAGACAGTTCTGGCGCACACTGCCTCAGCACTCTCGCTGGAATGCCGTCAGGTCCGCTGGCCTTGTTCACGTCTAGACTGCACAATACTCTTCTGACCTCTTTAGCGTGCACAGCGATCTCCGGCATCGAAGAGTCACAATGAGGCACAGTAGGTGGTTGCTTGGAGCCAGCGTCCAGACGTGAATTGCCAGCAAAAAGACATGCAAATAAATTTGCTTTGTCACTCGCAGAGTGAGCCAGCGACCCATCAGGTTTCAGCATCGGAGGTAAAGTGGGCCGACAGAAATTCGTTGCAACCGCTTTAGACAGGGACCAAAACTGTTTACTACCCGGAGGGTGCGATGCCAGCTTGGCCCCAATACGTCCAATATGGTCAAAGCGTGCCCGACGCAGAACCCGCTTGCAGAATTTGGCGGCAGAATTAAAGGCTCTTTTCCTCGCGCGGACCCTACGCGCTCTAACTTTGCGGTCGCGGGCCCCGACCCAGGCTTGGTAGGCAGACTCTTTTCGGGCCTCAGCGTGGGCGCATTCTGCATTATACCAAGGTCGGGATTTATGACCGAGCGGAATGTCGGAGAATGGAATGAAATATTCCATTCCCTGCCGAATCACATCCGCAACCGCGTCTGCACAGCTCGAGGGGTCACACGAGGAGAAGCACACATGCCACCAAGGATAAGACGCAAAAAAGTGTCGCATCTCGTCCCAGTCTGCTGACTCGTATCGCCATACTCGCCTCGTGCCTCTAGGGCTCTCATCTGGAGGAGAGCAAGTCGACACAGATTTCACCAGACAGTGGTCAGACGTTCCCAGCGGGGCTGAGACCGACACCGAATGACTGTCCGGATCAGTTGTCAGGAGAAGGTCTAAACAATTGGGTGTATGGCCGTCAACATCCGGTACCCGCGTTGCCACATTCACCAGCTGGGTTAGGTCTAGCGATAGAGAAAACTTGCGCGCCTCTAACCCGGCATGGTCAGTTTTCCGGTATGGGTACAACCATTCTTTATGATGGGCGTTAAAGTCCCCCAGAAAATTAAGCTTCGCTGTTGGGTCGGTACCCACATAGCCCAGCAACGGTTTGCTGGGCTATGTCAGCCGACTCCGCGAGGCAATTAAAAAGCGCTGTTGTCTCCTGGTCACCGGAGTGCGATCGGTAGACGCCGATGTAGAGAGACTTCTCCACGCCAGTGTCCACAAGTAGCCATATGGCAGAAAAGCCCGATTTCTCAAAGCAACGGAGACGACGACAACAAATGTCATCGCGGACGTACACACAGACCCCAGCTTGCTTCTTGAACTTGTGTTCAAGAGAGTAACCTGGGTAGTTGAGGTACGCCACGTCCGACGGGGTTGTTATCTTCGTCTCCGTTAGGAAAAACAGGTGCGGCTTCTCGGTCTCGAGGTGGTGGTGGACCGGATCGAGATTAGAGTGCAGCCCCCTGATGTTGGTGAGGTGCACTTTTAGTGGGAGGAAGTGCAGCCGTTGTTTCACCTTATTCTTCTTTTTTTTGCTCATTTTTGTGTTAGAGTTTGCTGGGGAAGAAGTCGAACTGTCGAGGCGCTGCTCAGTGAACCAAGTGGAAAACTGGAGCTAACCCAACCTATGGGGAACTCATTTGGAGACTGCGGGGACGCCCGAACCCCCCCGGATATGGCCACCGGGTCCTCCCATCCAGTCGCCAGCTGGCACGGTGGAGCATACCGGGATTTTTCGCGAGTTGGCGGGGCAGCCTTTGGCACGTGGCTGGCGTGCTACTTGGGCCCCCTACTGACTGCGGTCGGCCGTGCTTCGGATCCCGCTACCCTCCAAAATGAGTTACCCGGCCAGTTTTGCCCAGAGACCAAGACCGGTTCTGAACAGCGCAACTGACATCCTCCTTCTCCCCCAAAGGCACTGGCAGTCCCACACACCGACGGAACACAGCAAGCTGCTTGGCGCCGGACTCCGGTGGGATGGTGGTTGCGAGCCAGGCGGCCCCTTGCGGAGCCTACCACCACTTAAGTGGGATCGTTCAGCCGTACCACAGGCAAGCCTGTGGTGCCGTTGCCCGGGATGGACCGCTAGGAGGTAGATCCCATACCCACCCCCAAACGGCTGAACAGATTTGGATGAGACACACAGGTAGACCATGATTAGGACATAGGATATTTTCATCGGTTTTACAGGTTGTCTGTTCCTCACCTGCTTAGTCTTTTCTCGCCAATAGCGAACTATCCGCAAAGCTGCGCTCAGATGGCGCCACAGGTTTCAGCGTAAACAAACTAGAGAAGGGCGTTTTCGGTTTTTTGCGCAAACGGTTATGTATGTGTTTTCATATCGATATCGAAAACGGTATTCAGATATCGATATCAGTAGTACAGTTTGCAAAAGTTAAAATGTTATTTAGATGAGCAAACTAACAACGAACGCGAAATAATACTTAGAAAGATGGGTAGCGCATATGGTTCCTAACGTTTTGTTCGTAGTTCGTACGTTTTCGCATTTCGTAAGTTTTAAGTTTTGAATTATCGAGCTTTTGTAATATCGGTTATTTTGATATTGATGTCGATATGATATGATATCTAAGACATATCCGATATAAGTTACGTTTTGATTTATCGCGGACCCATTCCTAAAAAAAAACAAACTGTCAATGTCGAGCGACAAATTTCGCAGTCTAAGCATACAAAATATAAAACTAATAGTGAAAGTAAAATGAAGCTAACTAACTACTTCCCTAATATTATTATTTGGTTTTTGAACACAAGTTATCTTAAAAACAGTAAAAAATTGTTCGGTAACCACAAACAGTAGTAGACGCCATGTTGTTATGTTTTTGTTTACTCTGAGCCGTCAAGCGCCATCTGGCGGGAGCAATTGGCAGTAATGTTCCCTATTGACAAAATATCTCGTATTCAAGTTACGTAATTATAATTTTTGGTGGAAGTCAGATCAACGACTTTTATTTTTTTGTTATCTAGCGGTGACTGTAGTATTTTACAGGTTCATTGTAACCTATTCTTTTATTAATTTTTGACGTGACAACGTCTAATAAATCGATGAACGCCGGTTGCACGTACGAAAAAGGATGACTCAATGTAACGTTACGCTCCTCATTGTAACGTTATAATCGTAATGTTACAATAACGTTAATTGTATCGTTATGTATGTGACGTTGTCACGTTAAACTATCGTCCGTAAATCGACATTACAGACAACCAATTTTTGTGTGGGCAGACATCCAATGACTTCTCCCGCTCTGAATTAAAGGCAAACCCACTCGTGTTCCTTCAGTTGCTTGAGCCAGGGCCGCGGTAACGCTCTTTCAAATTTATCCGCGAGCTACAAATATGTTATGACACCCAATGATAACCAGTGCGTAACAACTAGTCTTACCATTCCTTGGTAAGACTGATTGTCTGATTTCCTGTATTCCGACTACCCATAATGATAGCCTATGATTTACGCATGACAGCCGGGATCGGGAGTCCGGGGGGACCGTATTCAGTAAGTGTTGCTTTATAACTTTAAAGATTTTCGTAATTTTAAAATTTTCTGACCACCACACGGGCAAAACCGCAGGCAAAGCCTATGAGGCTTAATAAACCTACATACATTCGAATTAATTGTATTAACCAATTGCCTATTAAGCTTAGTTCGTTCATTAAAACCGAAGGTATTCGAGACGGCATCGTTCTGTACTTGCCGCTTAAGGGGAAACAGAATTTTAATTGGCCCCGCTACTTATTCAAATATCGTACATACTGATGAGGCTTGGCTTTAATTAATATAAATGTGTACGTCATAAATAATATATTTTTCTATTAGTTTAATCGTGTCAGCTGACGTGGACGGGTATTTTGATGTTGAGTTTTGTGGAATGGAGGTGATGAGTTTGAGTAGTAACTACCGAGTAAGTAGCAGTGAGGTATGGGAAAATTTACGCATTGCGAACTCACTCGAATTTTGGACTATTTAAACAACTTTTATCTATACTAATATTATAAAGCTGAGGAGTTTGTTTGTTTGTTTGAACGCGCTAATCTCAGGAACTACTGGTCGGAATTGTTTTTTTTTTGTGTTGGATAGCCCATTTATCGAGGAAGGTTATAAAAGGCTATATAATATCACGCTACGACCAATAGGAGCCACATTTTTAATTTATGCTCCTTTTCATAAATGAAAAATGTGGCAAAAACGGCCAAAAATATTCCTTTTTGAGAGCTTCCGTTGCGTGCGCTGCGTAAATCATGTATGTTGTTAGGGTAGGTACAGGTAGATGTGTAGGTAGGTAGCCAGTCGACGGGAGCGAAGCCGCGTGGGACAGCTAGTTAAGAAATAAAAGATTTCATATCGACCCACTTTACAAGAAGATTTTGTCAAACAACGATGATCGAAACCACTAATTACCCATCTCATCATAGTAATGTCCCTTTTTTGCATATTGTATGTATTGTTTAAATGGCTAAACTAACTACCTATTGAATTTATTTGGATTTAGGATCCAGAAAGATTCGCCGGTCATCCAAAGACCCTTTACCAGATGCAGCTAACTAAATAGCAAATCCGAAAATATAACTAAAGGGTCACAGAATATATCCATGTTTTGTGATCAGCAGCCTTATTGCACAAGTGAATTCGGCAAGGCAAATGGTTTGATCGCCATTAATCGACCATCTTCCATCTCGCATGTGATTGGTCGATTGAAGGCGGTCAAACCTTTTGGGTTAAAATTAGACTGCAGACCTTTTTGTTGGTCATAATATCAATGCATATTAATGCATAAAATTATGGCCACTGAAAGCAATCTCTAAAGCTTAATTAGCGTATAAGTTATTAGATAGTGCACTTTTGCAAGGTTACACTAGTCGACGGCACGAACTATTTTGTGCGCGAGGTTAAAATGCATTTTATGTCAACCAACAACACGTGCGGAAGATATAGATGCTGTGATGAGCAGTAGGAAGCTAGTTCGCGTACGAATACACACTTTTGCAAATTTGTAGCGAAATGGATAATGATTTAGGACGAAACCGAGTGCGCGAAATTTTATAAACAGACCTTTGAGAGTCTGGATATCATGAAAAAACTACTAAACGTACGTTGTTCAAAATAAAATTATTTGCATTGTTGAACTACTAATCTATCCCTGTATGGAGGCCGTTTTACAAATTTCCGTTTTCTTATGGTATTTATTTGCGCCCAAAAATGCGTTAAAATTAGTGTCAAAAAGTGGAACTTTCGACGCTCATAACTTTCATATACATATTTTTTATTTTTTGGTTCCATACAGGGCTAGATAATGATGAGACAAATTGATGTTTTTTTTTTTATTTTGAACGTACATCGTCAAACAGTGGAGTAATCCCTAGACTACGTTTGTATGGAAAAATTATCGACTAGTGTACCCTTAAGGCGTATATATGCCCCAATGTTAACGCGGTACTGCAATGGCCGGGTGCCCGCTCTTTGCCAGAATGTTAATATTGGATCTCCTTTTGGATAGTTTTGCTTGCAAAATATTTTTTGATTTACATATCCTACGTAGTTTAAGTAGAAAGAGGAGCTCGTGGCTAAATAATAACAGCCGCACGGGTCGATCATCAAGGTTAAGCAACGCTTGACGAGGTCGGTCAGTGGATGGGTGACCATTTCAACATACCGAGTTTCCTCCGTGCCTCGGAAAGCACGTTAAGCCGTTGGTCCCGGCTGTCATTTGAAGATCTTTGACAGTCGTTACAGGTAGTCAGAAGCTTGAGATCTGACACCAGTCTCGCCAAGGTGTACCGTGTTACCCAGTTACTGGGTTGTGGAGGTCAGATAGGCAGTCGCTCCATGTAAAACACTGGTACTTAGCTGAATCCGGTAAGACTGGAAGCCGACCCCAATATAGTTGGGAAAAAGGCTAGGCAGATGATGACGCAGGTTAAGTAGAAATTTTAACGATCAATTTTTTATGTCAAAATATTTTTAAACGTCCATGTCGTTTTGGTGGAGTATGCAAAAGAAGCGAAAGATTTCGTTTAGTAAATTATTTTTTAAAGCAAAAGTATTAGTTATACGAAAAAACCATGTTTCACAAATAATGTACATGAATCAATAATATATATATTTTTTTATCAACCTATAAGCCGTTACGTTGACAAAAATTAAAAGGCCCGTTTTGACAGCTATAAAAATACTAAATAATAATTAAACTGATGATGCTTGTTAATGATACGCGTTGTCATAGTGTATCGGTAACATAGAATTTAATTAGGATTATGAATTTGATTTTGCAATTTCTTACGTAGAAAGTTATCGCGGCATGTAAAATAAGAAATGTCAACGGACTTCTTAGATTGTGACGACTTTAAGGAGTTTGCTTTAGAAAGTAACCGTTAAACGGCACTAAAGCGGCATAAGGGCCTTAATAGATGCACAATATTGTTCCCAGCCCATTCCTAGAGCCATCTAGTCACTAGTCGGCTCATTACGAGCAACCTATCGCTATTCGGCTCATTACCGAGCACCCGGGTTTGTTCACGTAAAAGGATTGTAACTAGACTCCAATAAGCAATTATTTTTTATAATAAATGTGTTTGTTCGCTTCCTAACTGTCCGTATTTATTGTTTGCAGGCAGTTCTTTGGTAGTAAATTATCTTTAGTAGTCTTCAATGTTCGTTATTAGACATGTTTTCCTTTTAACAACTGCATGCAACATCAAGGCTGTTTTCCCTGAACGGTAAGGCTAAAGTGCTTTTACTAGTACACAGACCAAGTATTCTTAGCTATACGAGTGTACCAAAATTATTCAGTACCTAGTAGACCTGGCCAGACCTAATTCTAACTCTATATTCACAGTGATTTCTACCATTTGACTCAAATGAGTCAATCAAACTGACAATTTTATTTAACATTCATCGAAAGCTTTTTCGTTAGATGGCGACTGAAAAGTTTAGTGTTGGAAGTTTCCTTCAAAATATAGGCTTTTGTTGGAACAAGGGCCTCCAACCCGATTTGATACTTAGTAGGAATAGGTATACTGTATCACATTACACATCACATCATCAGCCTATTAATGCTCCCACTGCTGGGATACAGGCCTCCTCTCTGTGAGAGGGTATGGGCCGTAATCCACCACGCGGGCCCAATGCGGGTTGGTGCGGGTTTGTATACTGTATAAGTAGGTATAAAGGTGAATCGGGATGGCGAAGGATGCGATGACCTGTTTAAGCAACATCTGGAAGAAGAGAGGAATTGGTATCAAAACCAAGATCAGATTGATACGAGCCCTGGTATTCCCTATTTTCCTGTATGGAATGGAAACGTGGACAATCCTGGCCCGAGAGAGACTAAGCATTCGAGATGTGATGTTGGAGGCGAATGCTGAGAGTACCTTGGACTGCGAAACGCACCAATGCATCGATCCGGTCCCAGCTCCGGGTAAAAACTCACTTGTCCACCATATGCCAGCAGCGAATTCATTCGTATTTCGGCCACACAATGCGCAGAGGTGACGAGAATCTGGAAAAACTGATTGTGATTGGGAAGACCGAAGGCAAAGGGTCGCGTGGTCGTTCACCAACGAGATGTATCAATCAAGTGAAAGACTCGTCGTCCTCCAAATTCTACACGGTCGTAAGGGAAGCGCTGGACAAAAACCGCTGGAGGTAGATCATCCGCTCCAGATGTAACCCTGATGCTGACCACGATCCTCAGACGAGGGACCGACTAAGAGAGAGAATAAAGAAATCATCAGGCAACACAAAATGAAGTTTAAATTTTAAACACAGGTTTTATTTTATGTCAACGCCATAAGAAGGACGTTAACACAACTGAAGATAATATAATAGTCAATTAAATTTACCTAGTCGTAAACAGAGATAGGCTTTTAGCCTATTAACACTTGTAACTCATTAGCAAGGTTGACCCCTAAGGCTGTAACCACAACAGTATGGGTCAGACTAGCTAAAGTATCTTTTAACGTTACTGACATAGCGTTTAATGACTCTTTAATTATCCAACTTAGGCTTTAAAGAAGGCAACGTGAAATACGTAGGTACTGATATTGTAATTGCAATGGTGTGTCTGTATTTCTGTAAAGTTTTCACGTCTATACCGTTAAACGGATTTTGTTGAAATTTGCCACATGGTTAGGCTATGGCTTGGATATACCACATTTTTAATCCAAGTATTAAGTTCCTTTGGAATAATAAATAAAAACCGGGAAAGTGCGAGTCGAACTCGCGCACGTAGGGTTCCGTACCATTATCGCAAAAAACGGCAAAAATATCATGTTTGTTGTATGGGAGCCCCACTTAAATGTTTATTGTAGGTATTCTGTTTTTAGTATTTGTTGTTATAGCGCAACAGAAATACATCATCTGTGAAATATTTCAACTGTCTGGCTATCACGGTTCATGAGATACAGCCTGGTGACAGACGGCCAGACAGACAGACAGACGGATCACGGAATCTTAGTAATAGGGTCCCGTTTTTACACTTTGGGTACGGAACCCTAAAAAGTAACATGTACAAAGCCGTAACAAAAAAAACTTGATAAATTATAAACATCTCCTAGAGGAAGGTGCATCCGCTTCCAGTTTGCTAAGTAACAACATATTATCTGCATTTACGCAATCGTTTGTCAAAAAAATTGGTGATGTCAAAGAGGATATCCGTGATAATGTTTGGGTAATTTTAACGGACTTATGAGATCGTATTTTAATAGAAAATATTTTGGCCCTGCTGCTATAAGACAGAACAGTGGTGCCCAGTGTTAACAGCCGCGACTTACAGTTGCACGTCGTGGGTTCAAACCCAGGTAGACGCTTTACTTTGTGTAAATTATTTCATCACCACTGCTCTCAAAACGGTGAAGGAAAACATCGTGAGGAAACCGGCATATCCTAGAAACAAAAATTCGAAGAGATATGACATTCGCCAACCCGGACTGTCCCCGCGTGGTGGATTACGGCCCGTCCCCTCTCTCACAGACAGGAAGCCTGTGTCCCAGCAGTGGGCACATTAAAAGGCTAATGATAAATCATTAGACTGCTTTGTTGGTCTAATGGTCTTAGGCCTATATCCTTAGTCCAGAAAACTTCCTCCACTTCAATTGACTCAACTGTCATGACAACTCAAAATACCCTTGTTTAATGTTAATAAATAACAAGCTATAATTGTCAATTTGGTTGAGTCTAGTGGAGGAAATTACTTTGAGTACAGGCGTACGCACATTGCTGAGCTAAGGGTCCTAATCACCTGTGTCTGTCGCTTCTGGGACTACATTAGCGACGCGCGACGGTCTGATGACCAAATTATGCGGATAGACAGATTATCCTTAAGGCCGTACCCTGACCAAAAAATCAGCATGAGATATGAGCATTCCTATTGGCCTAGCGGCACTGGTGGCGCATGAATTACGGTAGTGAATACGCTCAGATTTTAGAATAAAATCTTTATAAAATCGAATATTGGTCTTTAAAAAAAATAAAACTAACAAAATGTTCGTTAACAGATTGTCTATCCATTAGTGATAGTATAAAAAATAATTAATGAACACTTTACGAGGAGATGCATGCTATCAGTAATTATTTCACATTTTTATGGTTTTGTTGAAAGGAGATTAGTGACACATATAACTCTATAAAAAAAAAGTGTACAACCATTTTAGAATCAACATTATGTAGAAATTCAATGTATTTTTATTAATTGATATTTCTTTTTAAATAAAGAGTACCTACATAGCTCTTAAGAACTGCACAAAATTCGACTAGCGCGGCGTTTTGCTCGGGGAGGCGCCTTAACTGATTAATTTACAGCGTGTAATGGAAAGGTGAGATCACATTTTAAAAACTGCATCTGTCCATGTCTATGTTATGGATCAAATGATTAATACGGCATTATTCATAATGCCCAGGCAGTTTGAAAAATGCCCAATATGAGTAGGCATCTATTGACATATTAAATTGACCGGGCTTTCTGAATAATGCCCATCACTTATTGGGCAGGGTAATAAAAAGATGTGTTTTTTTTAATTATTTTAATGTTGACATTGGTTTTAATATATAATAGATAAGTACGATTACTATTTAAGCAACAAAGTTGACGGAGCCCCGCTGCCCGCACGCCACCACGCAATTCAGATACTCGGTCACTTGAACTGCATATTCGATAGATGGCATTTGACGTAATTTTCTGAATGGCGGTGTTAAGTTTCTCCGCGGAAGAATGACCCTAGAAAATAATTGTTAGGTAGATACCTATCCTGTATATCCTATTGGCACACAGGTTCACTCGATGTACTGCTCCTGTTAAAACAACAATGTTCAAGGCATTCTGGCAGACGTTCTACACGAGCGGCCTGTGGGCTAACTTTACGCAAAAAGCCTAAAATGCCTTGCGCGTCCAGTATAATAATGTGTTCAGGGCTCTGTTTAGGCTCCCTCGATATTGCAGTGCATCCGTCATGTTTACTGACGCCAGCGTAGATGATTTCTACGCAATCATGCGTAAAAAAGTTGCGTCAGTGGTGCGACGAGTACGGGGGAGCCCGAATAGCGTCCTAAGGATGATTGGCGAGAGAACCGATACTGTTCTGCTCAGTAGGTTCATTGGACTCCATGTGTTGCGAGACCAATGAGGCTACTGTGCAGGGGTATTATGTATATTGTATTTGATTCTATAAGGGTTCCGTAGTCAACAACCCTTATTAATTACTAACATAGTTATAAAATTCTTGTTACTAACAACCTCGCCTTGTACCTGTATGGACTTTTTTGTCTGAAATAAATGATTTTATTTTATTTTTTTTATTTATATTCCTACCTACATACCTACCTTCCCTGGTAGATAGGTAGGTGGGTAAGGTAGGCAGTTGACGGGAGCGAAGCCGCGGGGCGCAAGCACAGCTAGTAATTACTAAATTTTGGTTTGCTGACGACAACTTAGTATGGACAATTCATTTTTTTTTGTTGGGGAAAGTTGTTCATTTACATGGGTACAAGCAGTTTAATTATGATCATACCTTTTCGTTACAACCTGTACACAGCTACCAAGTACAATCAACATGACATCAGAATTTTTTCTGAATGTTTATACATTAAATTAAGGATGATTAGTACTCGTATTTGAATGCGATCTCTGTTTGTCTTACTAGATAAATTTAACTTTCTGCCCGTATGTTTGGTTGCGTCATATTCTGTGTGTAATCGATACTGGCCCATGATGGACGGTCGAGTGGACTGTCTACATCTGTCTGTGAATTTAGTCGAGTAGTTTTGAGTTGGGTTATGGTTGGTAGTTTGCGGGTTTTCATTATATGTGGGTAGCCCTATTTGAAAGAAGGTATATGTTTCTAGCGCCATTTAAAACTTTCCTGTTCTAAATGATAGTATAGTTCTCTAGCCCAATCTAATGGGAGATACAGGTATGTAGGCTTCTGTGAAAAAAAAAAACTGGCCAAGTGCGAGTCGGACTCGCGCACGAAGGGTTCCGTACCATTATCGCAAAAAACAGCAAAACAAATCACGTTTGTTGTATGGGAGCCCCACTTAAATATTTATTTTATTCTGATTTTAGTATTTGTTGTTATAGTGGCAACAGAAATACAACATCTGTGAAATTTTCAACTGTCTAGCGATCACGGTTCATGAGATACAGCCTGGTGACAGACGGACAGACAGACAGACAGACAGATGGATCGCGGAGTCTTAGTAATAGGGTCCCGTTTTCACCCTTTGGGTACGGAACCATAAAAACAGTTGAATTTCCACAAATCTTCTTCACAAAAAAGTTCCTGACAAAAAAGTTTCATGGATCTTTAAAATCCCGAGTGATTCAGACCTTTTTAAACGTCGTAACGATCAGAAAAGATTTGGTGATTTTTTTAAATCTTTTATATGTTTTATTGTCATCATCATCGTCAGCCTACAGCAGTTACAGCTGGACATAGACTTCTCCAATCGCACGCCATTCATCCCGATTCACGGCCACTCTCATCCAGCTTCTACCGCGACTCTGCGAAGACCGTCGCTTCACTCTCGCTCACCCATCCTAAAGGTTTACTATAGCTTGGCAAATTCGTACCTGACACTCCCATGGTCCGCGGGCGCGGGGTACGTTATGCAGCGGGGGGTTGTAAAACGTGCGCGCGGGACGGGGGTCACCTGACGGGAGCGTCATCGCTTCATCGCGCCGTCACGTCATTTGGTAGTAAAGTGCCCCGCCACCCGCGCAGACCATTGTAGTCACATCACATCACATCATCAGCCTATTAATGTTCCCACTGCTGGGATACAGGCCTCCTCTCTGTGAGAGGGGATGGGCCATAATCCACCACGCGGGCCCAGTGCAGGTTGGTGGATGTCACATGTCTTCGTATTTTTGGTTCTAGGACATGGCCGGTTTCCTCACGATGTTTTCCTTTACTGTGGTAGTGTTACGTACGAATTTGCCAAGCTATAAGCGAAATTGCTAGCACTTTCACATAGACGCAATGCGATGCAACTATGTAGTCAGTTATTTTCGGCTTTTCCTATTTATCCCGTAAACGTAAACCATTACTCATGTAACCGAATATCTCCAAAAATCGTCCGCTAACTCGTAAAATCCTAGTAAATATTGTACAATGGTGTGTGGCCACTCTCTACCGTACTCATGGTACACGGTAAGCAAACACCAGCCCAGCCATGACTCATGTCGAGGATTCACATTAACGCTGGTCGCGGCCCATTCAGTCTGTATTAGACAAAATAATTTGCGTATGTCTGTCTGTTTGTACGACGGAGAAATTTAAGGTGACAGGTACGGTCTGCAGAGATGGAGAAGGCATATGTAGTTTTCTTGCATATTATCCAATAATACAGTGCAACAAGAAAAAAACGCATCAAGCTCAGTTCTTCTCCTTATCTTATAGTATATTCTATTTGTCTACCTTTAGGTAGTGTTCCATTTTATGAAAGTAAAGGAACAAAAACCCCCACCACGAAATCCTAAAAAAATATTTTATTCACTTAGCGGTTCCTCGACGCGAGTACGAGGTTTATTTTTTGCTTTTTAGTGGATTTTGTGTTGGGGGTATTTGAAATTTAATTTTTATTTCATGCTTTTTAAGCTACATATAATATACATAGTAGTAAACACGGTTCAATCGACAATCTATCAAAACACGTCATTTTGACATCGTCAAAAACCCTTTTCGTCGATTCAAAGAGTAAAATGCGGGTAACTTTTGAACGGCTGAATCGATTTTGATCAAACGTAGCTAAGAACACTCTCGAAAAAGTTACCTTTCAAAAAAAAAACTAAATCAAAATCGCTTCATCCGTTTGGGAGCTATGATGCCACAGAGAGACACACAGACACACAGCTACACAGATTTACTAGACTACATTGCTGTGTCACACGTCAACCTTATAACAACCCTCTTTTTCCCATCGAGGGTGAAAATAGTGTACTTGTGTTTGTGCACACTCTTGTCCATTAAAGTATATCTTGCGTTCATCTTAATCTCTGGTGAGAAGTAACTCAATTTTGTGATTTGTGCCATTTCAGAACTTGCTAATGGCTTCACTATCGGAGCTTTATTGGCATTTCTTTTTGTTTACTTTTCTATAGGCTCGCGCTTGACCACTATCTCACCTGATTGTAAGCGATGATGATGATGATTATCCTATAATTTTATTAAACGTAAGTTTTGCCAGAAAGCGTTTAATACCATTAAAGATTACGTTGAGGACAAAAAGGCTTGGGATTGAGCTGCTCCAATTAAAAATTAATTTTGATTTTTTATATTTTCCACCATGAATTTTGTTTTTTTTTTTTTTTGGTTTTCTTGCAATGACAAGAATATTTACATTTTAAAGTATTACATTATTTTATTTTAATTATTGTGAATGTAAAGACTATGTGGACCATTTTTTTTGTTTTTTTTTTTAATTTATCTTAGTTTTTAATCGTGGTCTGGTAGTTTGAGTAGAGTAGTCGAATCGTTGAGCTCCTTAAATTCTGTGTTGAGCTGCTCGGTTATTGACAAATGCGTGCACTGACTGGACAGGTCTACTCAATCTGGCTGGTTCTTTCCTCAAAACCATGTAGATTGATGTCTGAAATAGTCTTCAGACATCAATCTACATGGTCTTCACATGATCTAACCAAGATTTTTGTCTGGACTTTAAAAGAGACTGTGAACTCTGAGTTTGTTTCGGCCTTTCTTCTCAGAGTAGTCAGATAGGAAACGCCGTCCTCATCTAGTTTTAAAAATATGATCGACATGTAAAAGTGTTTGTACAAACCAACTTACAGAAATAAAATCATTTATCATTATTTTTAAGGCGAAAATAGAAAATGTTGTGGACTCCATAATTTTGTGTGTCCCGCACTTTCTAATTTTCTTCCAAAATTCTCATCCAAGATTTAAAACTATTTCACTAACCCTCAATTTCTATTTCAAAGTTTCCCTAAAACTATCACCCCAAACGTTATCTGCTGACGCTACGCAAACCAAGCAACGGTTAAGCATCACCGTGAGTGTATTGACCGACAGCACAAACGTATATTTGCACTCTTAGCTACCGCATTCCGTTGCCAAACAAATATTGTAAGTAGGCTTTACCTTTCATCGTACACTCGCTTTTTTGCCGACCGTACACGCCTGGCCGCTGAGTGGATCAGCCAAGATGATGATGTTAAGTATCATTGTGCTTTGTACTATACGGTGTAGGCAGCACTTGTGACTTCTATTGTGTTTGGTATTTAGATTTCGTGTGGATATTTGACTTGGGTACTTTTGTGGATAGTGGATTTTGAGATGGTTGAGTTGGAATATCCGGGGTACTTGTTTGATACTTACTATTTACAGTACGATTTAAAATTATTTATTTGGTGAAGTGATAATTTGATATCTCGCCATATTACTGTAGGTTATGTGTGTGGTTATGTGAGCTCGTGGCTAAATAATAACAGCCGCACGGGTCGATCATCAAGGTTAAGCAACGCTTGACGAGGTCGGTCCGTGGATGGGTGACCATTTCAACATAACGAGTTTCCTCCGTGCCTCGGAAAGCACGTTAAGCCGTTGGTCGCGGCTGTTATTTGAAGATCTTTGACAGTCGTTACGGGTAGTCAGAAGCTTGAGATCTGACACCAGTCTTGCCAAGGGGTACCGTATTTACCCAGTTACTGGGTTGTGGAGGTCAGATAGGCAGTCGCTCCATGTAAAACACTGGTACTTAGCTGAATCCGGTAAGACAGCCGACCCCAATATAGTTGGGAAAAGGCTAGGCAGATGATGATGTGTGCACCAATGAATAAACTGAATTAGAAAGTAAATCTTTATATATTGCCACGGTTGGGTTGTCGATTATCGAATCAGTGCATTAGGGTTGTTGACTGAAAAATTGTTTTTTGTTTTTTTCTTTTGAAACGCAAACATAAAGTGACGACGATACAGTGCGTTGAAATATCGTAGACGTCATGGTGTGCAACAATTACTGACAAAGTAACGTCACAAGCCCCCACTCCTGAACTTTGATGCGCTTTATCTTTGTAAATTTTTATTTATTTGATAAAGCAGAAAGTACGTGTCCAATATTATTTGATGATCTCACTGACGGGCTAAATATAATTATATTGTTTTTGACGTGACAACGTCTAATAGATCGATGAACGCCGGCTGCACGCACGAAAAAGGATGACTCAATGTAACGTTACGCTCATTGTAACGTTAATCGTTATCAATGTTTTGTTACGAGTATGACGTTGTCACGTTTAACTATCGTCCGTAAACCGACTTTACAGACAACCAATTTTTTACCCAGGAAACATCCCTTTTGCAGATATAATAATAATTTATTGTTTTCCTCTACAAAGGTTGGCTTCGTAATATGAAATCTTATTAGAACTATGAAGCTCTTTTGGAGACAGACTGGACTGCTGTTCTACGGTCACTCTGTGTAAGCGTCTCCAAGGATCTCCAGGCCCTTTACAACCTACTATTTTACTAACAGAGCTTTTTACATCCTATTGCTAGATGGTAACTATGGCATTCTTGCAACAAAGAAAATAGAAAACTGTCTTTTAGGTTTAAAGAATCTTTATTTCTCATAAGAACATTACAGTTCACTTACATGAGTTTTAAATTTTTACATTATAAATATCGTCGTCTTATGACGAAGCATGCAAAGGTAAAAAATACAATAATTATCATCACAAACAAAGAAAAAGTGTACTTCTAAACACAGCCGGCCAATTGGTCATCACCACGGTACCCACATATTTATTTTGTTAGGATCGTAAGTAAATATGATTGACAAGAACACCAGTTTCTGCCTGTGTGCGATAACTATAGTCTCGGAGACCGCTTACTGTTTATTGCTAGTAATGTTTTGTTTATATATGTATATATATATATATATATATATATATTTATATTAGGTATACATGTATTATATTTATATAGATAGGCAGATTGTTTGTGAGGAGAGTTTGTGTATGTGTGTTGGTGTTAGGTTTTGTCTAAAGGATGAATGTGTTGTGATTTTGTAAAAGTTATGTTTTACTTTAATATTATAATTTGACAACTAAAGTATACCAGCAACAAATGAATTAAAATAATAAAATTATAAATCAATAATAATATTAGAATTATAAATAAATCACAATAATAGTACCACAAGTAATATAATTCATCTGGTAACAGGTATAATATAATTTAAGTATTTTTTATTTAATAATTTCAGTTTAAGTAATTTTATTTAATGATTTAATTTAAGTAATTTTATCTGGTAACTCAATTTAATGATGTAATATAATCCCTTAGTTTTCTTTTGTAAATATTAATACTTTTACACTCTTTAATTTCATTTGGTAGTTCATTATACAATTGGACTTTTTGAGGAGAGCATTGCGTAAGTATATTATCCAGAGTGGATAATATACTTACGCAATTCGGCTGCAGGTGCCACAAACTGTTCACCAATTCGGGGCAATCAAATTTCTTTCGGCATACACTGTATAGTACTATAAATGAGATTGTGAATTTGTTTGATTAGATTTTTTATAACTGATGGGCACTTTTTGGGCGCGGTGCGAAGCAGTAACTTAGTGGTACTAACTTTACCTAATTTGAATTTAATACGAGACAGGAAAACAGACTTTCTCATACTAATACTTTAGAAAACCCCGTTAGTTTTCAAATAGACTTTCTCATTATTATAATTTAGAAGCAAGACGTTAGTTTTCAAATACAAACGTATTTGTGTGCACTTGAAGCAATAGAAAATTAAATTTTATTTCCCAGTGGAGATTATTTTCCAGTTTTATGGACTTTAAAACTGTTATGCCTTGTAGTTACCTACCAGGCACTGTGATAGTACATGTTTCATTTTATTGCATTGCCATCAATAGCACAGGTTTGATGAGCAACATGTTTCTTCTAGTTTAGTATATTAAACTCTTCAATGTAGGGTCAAGCCATAAATTGATAAGAAACTAGACAACTACAAATTATTTACCAACTATCTTAACTTAATGAAGAGTGGTATCGGCCGCGACTTATAAGTTGTAGGTCGTGGGTTCGAGCCCAGGCTGGCGCTTTACTTTGAGTATTATTTTATCACCAGTGCTCTCTAAGCGGTGTAGGAAAACATCGTGAGGAAACCGGCTTGTACTAGAACCTAAAATTCGACGACATGTGACATCCACTAGACCGCACTGGGCCCGCGTGGTGGGTTACGGCCCATTCCCTCTCACAGAGAGGAGGCCTGTGTCCCAGCAGTGGGAACATTAATAGGCTTAGGGATTGCAAACCGGATTCTTCGAAATTCGAAAACCACTGAAAAAAAACCGGATTTACTAGACATTTTAAAACCGGTTGATAAGACTCAAATCCGGTTTATTCGGCTTTATTTCAAAACTAATTTTAACGGATAACATTTGTATTTATCCACAAATTTTCATTTTAAGTAATCAGTAGATCGATATTAACTATTCTAATGCGCAAATCGGAATAATATTTGAATTGGTAGGCTAAGGTTTTATTTTTATTCTATAGATCAACTGAATGATCGAAAGAGTATTTTCAACTGCTGGCATGTTCTGTAATAAAATAAGAACACTCCTTACCAATGAGACACTTGACGCGATCGTCTGGCAAGCGCTTGCCGTCTCTCTGGACATCTCGAAGGCTTTTTGAAAGGGTCTGGCATGAAGCCACCGCCGGGATCCCAAATAACGGTAGGAGGGGTTCACATCGGCGTCGGGTCGGCAATGAAGTACCTGGGACTCGCCCTCGACAGCCGGTGGAATTTCGTGGAGCATTTCCGACGTTTGGCTCCCAGACTGGAGTGGGCGGGGGCTGCCCTCAAGCGGCTGCTACCCAATCTAGGGGGTCCAAACGCCTCCTGCCGGAGGCTCTACACGGGGGTCGTGCGGTCCATGGCCCTTTACGGGGCACCGGTGTGGGCGCGTTCCCTGAGGCGACGACCAGCCCGCCGGTTGAACGCGTCCCAAAGGGTCATGGCCATCCGGCTGGTCTGGGGATACGGCACGGTCTCCGGTGAGGCGGCGAGCCTCCTTGCCGGATTGCCGTCATGGGATCTGGAAGCAAAAGTCCTAGCGCATATATGGGAGTGGCGCGAGGAGGATTTAACCACGAAGCTCCTCTATATTCCGTCCAAGGTGCCTCCGTTCAAAGTATTCCCAAAAGGTTTGGTGCTTACGGGTACGCACCAAACCTCTTGGGAATACTTTTATTAGGCGTACAGCTAAAGAGTGGATTATGTATTTCCTGATAGCTACCACTTGGGCGTCTTGAAGTCACGAGCGAATAGGTTTCATCTACGCAAGCATGGTTCATCCTCGACCACATCATAGCTTACCATTAGGTGAGATAGCGGCGAGTCGGACTTCGGACATTTAGGGCTCCGTACCAGACCGCAAAATTAAGTTGGTTATAATAGGAAAAATGAGCGTATTTCGAAGAAAAAATCAGATTTATCAAAATATTGTTATTTGTTAGTAAAATATACGTCCGCACGCACGTAGTAATAAACATTATCAACAAATTTTATGTTTATAGGTCAATGGGAGGTTAGAAAATACTTCGGACAAAGTTTTGTGAAAAAGGCTAACTTTTGTGGCTTCTCAATCCTTTGCTTCCATCTCCATCCATCATGTTCCTATTTAAAAAAAACAGTTTTTATCTACCCAACAAGCTCTAAACAACGGTAGGTACCCAACAGAACCTATGATCCTATGAACTTTTGATAGAGTGAACCAATTGCGATGAAACCAACAGAACCTATTTCCAGTATTTTTGGAATTTTTGTCTATTTATCTGTTTATTTGTGCACGCATCACGTGAAATGTACGAAACCAATGTAGATAACTTTTACATATAAAAATTGTGCGTAACTTGAAGAATTACTTAAGTGTTTGTTTCATCGCAATTGGTTCACTCTATCAAAAGTTAGATGAATTATTTAAAGTGTTCAAGAAGTAAAATTATCACAACACACGCAAATCAGATACACAATCAGTTGAACTCGATATTCGATAGATGGCTTTTTGCATGCATCTTAATGGCGGTGTTGAGATTCGCCGCGAAAGAATGATGACTATAGAAAAAAAAATGGTAAGTTGGTAAGTAGGGTGGGCAGGAGGGTTAGTAGGCTAGGGTTGGCAGACAGATTACGGGAGCGAAGCCGCGGGCACAGCTAGTTTAAAATATGTTTTGACATTTTGTATGGCTTTGGGTCACCAAGATACTTACTCGTATACTGTGAAAATTTCAAGACTCATGTAGCTCCAACCTTTTGGCTGTATAACCCGTGTGGCAGACGACGGACAGACGGACAGACAGACGGACACGTGAGAGACAGCAATATGGCTCCGTTTGAACCCTTCGGGTACGGAATCCTGAACAAAAATGTAAAATCACAAAATTACCACTTTATTACGAGATATGTCATGCCATGCCACAGCAGCTACAAAACTACCCTTATATTTGCCTTCCATTTTCAAATCCGAAATCAATACAGAAATGGAGGGATTATTAGAATTCCTCGTTTCCCTTTGTTCTTAGCGGCCAGCTCTACCGGCAGCATTAGTATGCAGCTCCCATACATACCAGATTGATTTCTTTTATTGACAGATTTAGTGAGGCGGGACTTATTAGGTGGTCTTGAGATAAAATCTGTAGCTATTGTGATGATGAATGTAGAATCGTAGGTAGGTGCTTCCCTTATTAAGGGCCTTATTCACAAAAGCATTATTATTTATTAAATGATTCGAAATTCAAATTCTGTGCCAACAGAAAATTAGACAGTAACATTTTGTTAAACAACGTCGAGATTTTAATAGGGGTGTACAAGTTCTGTTTTTTTTTTTTGTGTTATCGGCATTAGATAAATAGTCTGTGCCATTTCGCCACTTAATTTGGCCATATTTGCCTATGTGTGCCTCTTAAGAGGAAATATGGGCAGAGAGCGCCAACTGAATTTCCTTAGTAAAAAGTCATCATTCGCGGTTTGGCTCTCGTCTTTTGCCTCCTCCAATATTATTATTAGATTAAGGCCCACTTGCACGAAAAACTGAACTCAGAGTTAGTTAGTAACAGAGGTTAAGAAAAAGTTAATAAAGTAAAAATAAAAACCGACTGCTTCAAAAGCGAACTAAAAAGATGTAAACAAGAAGAAAATCTTGCTGTGCAGTCGGAGGATACATATTCGCGAGCTGGCTGACCAAAAGCAGATGTATCCTCCGACTGCACAGCAAGATTTTCTTCTTGTTTACATCTTTTTAGTTAGCTTTTGAAGCAGTTGGGTTTTTTGATTTCATTAACTTTTTTTATTTACAACTTATTAGTTATATTTTTTTTTCGAATGACTTTAAACATATAAGTGGTATATATTTTCGTAATCACCTCTAAAAACCTTTCATTTAGTTACCCCACACGATGAGTTACAAATAAAAAAAAAATTGCAACCCCTACAATATGGCGCCAAAAATCCGCCATGTTTCTTTTTTTTAACGGCACTTATCTAAGAACACTTGGGCGGCCAAGACCTATCTAACGATGTCTTAATTATAAAAATCCGTCAAGAGGTTTGAAAGATACGAGGTAATAAAACATAATACATACATACAAACATACAAGATACGCGCGTTAAACATAACCCTTTCCTTGCAGCCGGGTAATAAATAAATATGTTATACATAATTAAAAACTTGCACGAAAAACTTAACTCCAACTTTGTTGCTAACACGAGGTTAAATTGACAACATTAAATGACAAACTTGCACGAAAAACTAAACTCAGATTTAGGTGCTACTAAATCTGAGTTTAGTTTTTTTTGCAAGTGGGCCTTAATCTAGTACCTAGTAAGAAACTTTTAATTCGCTTACACATCTGTCATTATTTATCGTTATGACTTCTCCAACCCATTCCAATCCCTTTCAAACTTGCGATTCATGCAAAAATCCAAGAAAACCCACATTTTATAGGAGCTTAGCTTGTTTGGTTTTTACAGGCGTAATTCGCACACACATAAAATAACCAATAAATACATTAAAACAAGCAATATCCAACACAGTATTAAACGATCTGACATTCACGAGCAATGCAAGATTGACAGAAGTAGTCCTATCTTTGATATCAAGTCAAGACATAAAAATATTCTACCAGCAATGACAATTGGCAAAATGTCAAAAATATGGGATTAAAAACATCTACCGAAATCCGACGTGGCCTCGTGATCAATCCAAATATTTTGGCAAGCATTTTAGCTGGTAGGTCCCTCTGTGTAAAGTCCCTTTACTAATTCCAGTATGCGAAAACAATAAACGATCTTGAGCTCTATAGACAATGTATCATTAAGATTGACAAAATGGGACCAACTGTCAGTTGGTGAATCCCAAACATTAAGAACTTTTGACAATCACTATCGCAGACAGAACTCATTTTGTTTAGAGCTCCAGCCATGGAATTAGTAGGTACTATAGTATCCAGCTTTCCCATCCCACCAACCAAAAGCAAAAAAAAAACGATCTTCAATCAAATTTCAAAAAAAGAACATGCCTATTTAATTCCCTTCTTGTGTAACAAATCACAAAGCAGTATCGATTCGTCCCGACCTACCCCAAAATCGATCGGGCAAAAATCTAATTACAAACAGGCGTAAATTTGGAGCGACGTCCTATTGATTATAATCGACCTTGGGGTAAAAAAAATTAAGTCAAAGACTGACCCAATTTGCCCCTCCCCTGGCGTTCATTGCCAAGTTTACATTGAAAGAGCCGTACGGCCATTAAGTGGGGAATAAAAGCAGCGACGCTTAGTTGAGAAAAAGCTCTTTAATGAGGAAGATGGAACATTTAAGAAATGTGCTGCGTGCGAGAGGAGTTGGTGCTTGCATTGGTGGTATTTTCATTAATAATATTCGTAATGGTGTTAAATCAATTATTTTAATCTATGGCGGTGAGGTAACTATGGGTCTGTTATTTGATAAGAGATTGACACTTGTGATTTTAAATAGTCAAACGGTTTTAATTTCGTTTATTGAAGTAAACTGCACGATCGTTTTTTTTTATTATATGCTTTGCTGGACATGCATGTTTTTTTTTTTTATAATGGGTTTGCCCTTGACTCTAGTTTACTCGTAATTAATCAATTATTTCAATATATTAGAGCTGTAAGAGACAAATACTTTGACAAAGCAGCATGCACGCTTTAAAATCAGTTAATTTGATGCTATACGTTTATATTCAGTGAAACGCTCAAGACCGCTCGGTCGCAGTATAATTAATAAAAAAGAATTAGAAAGGAGTTCGAATCAACGATCGCGTGCCCCGGAGGCCAACGTCCTTTAGACAAGATCGCCCCCTCTACCTCCGTCCCTCTCTAATTAACCGTTTAATCCATAAAGCTGTCCCTTTCACCCCCGGGGATGTTAATATCGTGTTACTTAATATCCCACTGGGACACCGCTCGGATAATAATTTCCAGAATATTATTGCTCCCGTAATACGTCAAAGAATTTTTCTTTTGTTTCCACGAAAATGCTCGACTCCAAATGATTCAAAGGAGCCGTTGATGTGGAAACCGACCGCTATCTTCACTGATTTCAGTTCGCTCCGCTAAATACGTAATATATTTTTTATGTACGTCTGAATCGAGTTTCTTTTTTGATATACGACAAACCGTATCCGATATCGGAGCCGTGAGTTAGCAATAAAAGTAAAGCATGTCGAAAAATATCGTTAAGTAGCACACGCCCGCCCCTTAATATCTTCCACGCGGCCGCACCCGGCGCGCCGTATCGGGGAATTTTCATCTGAATATTTTCCTTTCTCATTGTCGTTATCTGAAAAATATGTTTTTCGTACGGTCGCAATGGCCCCGCTCCTCTCGGTCCTCGGTGCCACACTTCCAAAATGTCGCAACAACCACACACTGTATATTCCAAATTCGAGTGTGTCTCTCTGAATTCAAAGTCGGCATTCTTTTCCACGCGTCCGATGTCACGTTGCTCTTGGATGTAAAAGAAAAATAGTTGGTGCGTCACCTCGAGAATGAAATCCTTTCGCGAAGGTGTTAGAGTAGGTATTTGTTTGGCGTGTGTCGTGCGGACGCGCCGGGTGGTAGGCGGCGGCACCGGAAGCCCGGGGAGGAGGGGGGGAGGGGGTTCAAATGGACGGAAGAGAAGCAAGGCAAATAACTTCGCCCTTCTGTACACATGTATAGGAGGCTCGGAGGGCGCACAAAAATGCTCGCAGCGCCGTTTCCAAGTTCCACAATGAAACGTTGAGTATTTTTGTCATTTGTCGTCATAAAATCTCTACGTCTAAAGAAAAATTCGCGTTGAAATGTTTTTGCCGTTCTCAAGTTATGAGATATGTCGGAGTTACTGCATATGAAAGTTTTAATATTGTCGCAGAGAATGGTGCATATGATAACGCTGGAGCTTAAGAACTGTGCGGGAATTAAAACGTGAAACTGAACGAGTAGCAAATTTAAAGGTTATGTGACAACACAAATTAGTTTGTCATCACTGAGCCAATTTTGTTTTCATCAATCGCTCGCCATTGATCTCTCAATCGTTGGCAGGGGTGACGGGTTAATAAACTAAAGCCATAAACACGCGGCAATTTGCTTTGTCTATTTCTAACTTCAGATATTGACAAATTTCACAAAACTGCTCTCAAAAAACAAGCTATTCTTGACGTTGATGAGCTGCTACAATTGGCAAATTATCATCAAAATCGGTTTTATGCTCCTCTATAACCCAAACAACTCAATTGTGACCAACATCTATAACCATATATCCGTTCTATACTATTTATAGCTTAATGATTCCAAATCGATTCCATTGTAGCGGCAACCCTATTTAAATAAAGTATTGTATCGCCATTGTTACAGCAATTGAGAGGGCTATTATTATCGCTATTAAATACTTACAAAATAGGTTTGCATGTAGTAAAGTAATTTGTGAACGGGCCTCTGATTGTGTACCATTTCCCTTCATTGGTTGTTGCTAGGCTTAAAATTTTAAATATTTTTTGGTTGATTTGTGGGTAGTTTTAAAATAGTTAGCATAGGAATTAACAGAACAGATGATAATAAAAAGCTATATATTTTTTTACAGTGAGATGATGTTGAAGATAATGACATGAAATAATTTTTAGTTAGCATAGGAGTTATAGGGGTAGAGAATAATGACAAAGAAGGACAATCAACAGGCGATTATTATGAAAAGAATTTATGAATAAAATGATGTTGATCATGAGGTAAAATAGGGATCTAAAATCGTTGGAAGGTGTGTTTGATTAGAAAAGTACTAAGAAGCATTGAAGCAATGAATGAGTGGATGAGACTGAATGCAAAGAGCACCCTCTTTTCTCGCAAACGATTGCAGATATAATCTGAAGAAACGTTAAAATAATTTGCAATATAATAAAAAAAGTGCTTGACCCAGTTAAGACTCAGACTTTCCCCTCAGCTTCTAAGGTAAAACTTACATAAAAAGGAAACGAAAATCATTGAAACGAGTATTACTGCATTAACTTGAAAATTAAATCCTTGCTTAATATCGCATCGAAATTCTCTTTGTGGTCGCAAAATTCTTTGCCAAGTCGAAAATCAAAGCATCCAAATAGCAAAAGTTGGGTGCCCTTTGAGCAGTCGCGTTATTATTTTCTCAAGAACCTCTTTTATGTAAAAGAACGCTTCAGAAAGCGAGGGTGGTAAAGGGAAAAATATGACGGAGAGCAGTGGTGTTGCTTTCTCTTTCCGTCTTGTGGGGTAAGAAAGGGACATGGTTGAGTCGAGTGGCTTTCGTGTTAAGAGTCTCCATACACGAGCTCTCGTTACGTCATAGCCTGGGGCCGGAGACGCCGTGTGGGAGGCATTTTGACAAGTATTTTATGAAAAATGTAACCGTCTTTGTGACAATGCTTGAAGCTTTTTAAGCAATGCGCCTGTTGTCAACTCTAATGAGATGAGAGATGCCACCGGTTACAAAACTTGTGGACACAGCGCCCTAACAGAAACGTTTGTACCGTCAGCATAAACACGTAAAGATAAACCACAAAAATTGTAAGATCAAAAGTGAAAACAAAAGTTGGATAAAGTTGGAAATTAAATTAAATGTAACGAAATTGTCTACTGTTTCTTCAGCAGGAATAATTTTGCCCAATTTAAACTGGGTACATCCTTCAATCGCTCAGTCCATATTAATATATTAAATCCGATCGGGCAGCAGCAACTTTGCCCAACTTTGCCCACAAGATGAGTATCGCTAACATACAGTGTATATAAAACTAAAATCACTACCTTTACAAGCGTATCTAAGGAAGTAATAACAAGGCAGATTAAATACAATTTTGTATTTATGTACGCATTTAATTCGGATTATGGGTTAATTTATATGGCCTATAAAACAACAATGTTGCAAAAGTGTACGGTATTGTATGTTAATTTTACGATCTTCTTCTTCTACAATAAGTACTGTGTTTTACGTGAAGATTTTAATATAGTAGTATAGACAAAGATTGTATATTCTTTATAGATATACAAAACCTGTTAGTTAATTTTATGATTCTTCAATTAACGAGTTCGTTTGTAACGATCTTTTTAACGTATGAGTTTTTGTTACTGTCTCACAAGTGAGAGATTTGCTAGGGCTATAAAACCAAGAAATCTGCAGAAGATATTGTATTATTAATGTTTATTGTATATCAACGATTATCGAACATGATTGGAATTTACCACCTATTTTGGTATCGCATAACAATCCAATACAAAAACTTATTAATAAAGCCGAAAGTTTGAATGTATGGATATATGTTTGTTACTCAATCACGCTAAAACAGCTAAATGGATCTGGATGATAGTTTACACAGAGGTAGATTATAGTCTGGAATAGCACATAGGCTACTTTCCATCCCGGTATAATGTTCCCTTGGGATGATAAAACACTTTTCACGCGGGCGAATCCGCTGGTAGAAGCTAGCAAAGAATGTTATATTCTAAATTTTGGATTTTTATACAATCGTCATCGCTGATAGTGTCACTTTATCCCTAGGCAACATTAGCTTTAGATACGGATTCTGAAAAAACCGCCCAAGTGCGATTCGGACTCGCGCACGATGGGTTCCGTACCATTTTTGCAAAAAACGTAAAAAAAACACGTTTGTTCTATGGGAGCCCCACTTATATATTTATTTTATTCTGTTTTTTGTATTTTTTGTTATAGCGGCAACATCATCTGTGAAAATTTCAAATGCCTAGCTATCACGGGTCATGAGATACAGCCTAGTGATAGACAGACAGACAGACAGACAGACAGTGGAGTCTTAGTAATAGGGTCCCGTTTTTACCCTTTGGGTACGGAACTCCTTAAAATAAAAAGGAAAGATTTACCATACGTAACTTAAATCTGTTCTGGTTTGTTCAGTCCATCCAAAGGTTATGGTAGACATCGCTGTCAGTGATAAGACCGCTATTACGTACATAGTTTGGTGTTCAATAAAGTATATTCTATCTAAAGATCACAATATTTTGGAGAAAAAGAATCTGCAATCTATCTATCATATCTAAATTCATCATTCAGTTCACTGCTGAAAACATCGCCCAATAAACCGTGCAAAACCTTGTTAACGATTAATTTCGCTAATCCAATATATTTGATGATATTATAAGTATCTATATATACTTATAATATTATATAGCAAAGAAGTTTGTTGACGTATGGAAGCAATAACAGCAATAATAAACTTCGGAAGAACGAATGTTTTCCTCCCTGGATTGTAGAAGCGTGGATAAGAATTGATTAAAAAAAAAATAAGTGAAAGTAGTGTGAATTTCTTATTTATTTTGAGTTCACCTTCTACGTTAGGCAAACTTAGTGTTAGGAAAGTTTACTTTCTGAATAGTTTTGTTTATTTTGGCTTGCTGAAAATACTTAAATTAAGCGCAGTACCAAGTACTTTATTTCTTAAAAATCATGCATTTTTGGTGATCATTATTATGCACAAAGGGGACCTAACTAGAAAAATTAGTTTAATAGTTAACGAACAAATATTTATGTCCTCAAGGATTGTCGAGAGCAGACATCACAGGCAAATATTTTTTTTTATCAAAAACCTGTACCCACGCCCACACCCATATATACTTTTCCTAAAGTAAACAAAATTCCCTATCCATTCACACCATATTCCAAGATTTTACTCTCAGAATATTACGCGCGTCTCCCTCATTACCAGCCAAATCATTACTGGGTGAAATCGTATGGAATCAGAGGGATTGTTCACACCTCCACTCGAAAAACAACCCTGACTTTACCTCATAGAGTTCAGTTTCTCCTGGCTGTACCACTAAATTATGATCCACGGTGATATGTCATCCGCGCAGTATGAAAAATATGAGATGTATTGAAAATGAAATCTCTTCGATACGCTAAGAGGTTTTTAATATCACTTGGGCAGATAAAAAGTTTGGTTTGTTATTTATTTTTATTTGGCTGCTGGGATTGAGGGAGCATTGTTAGAGAATGTAAATGGGATTGTCAGGTCATTAGTGTGTTGTTGGTTCATGGGTAAATAGGAATCGTCCAATAAATAACTTATCTTAGGGATAATCAATATTAATTACGTAATAAATAAAAAGTAAATAAATTAAATACTTTTTTTTAATAAATGGTTTTTACAATGTTACTGAATAAATAAATGTATATAATTTATTAAACAACAATTACTTACATTCAATTCTGTATTAATAAAACAGTATAGGTTACTAATACTTTTGGTGACCACGATATGGTTCTCATTACTTACCACGGGCACCAGTGTTTCATGACCATTAGTTTTATGTAATTTGTTTTTAAGCCAAATAAATAATTATATAAAACTAAACCAATAATAAAATTTAATACATTAAACACTCAGAGTTCTTCCTCCTCTCTCCTACTTGATATTTGCTGTGCCCGACAGAGTCCGTAATTGTGACTAAGATAATTATTTCCCTACCAAGTATACACAAGGTACGCAATAAAGAATTGAGAATTGAAAAAAATTGGGTTTAGTTAAAATCTCTTTTACTGACGGTATCGGTCCTGAAAAGTTCGACAAGCCTTGGGCAACTTGGTATTTGGATGTTGGACAATTACTTAAACTAATAATTCACCTCAATGTAGATGAGTACCTCATGTAGGTTCTAGAAGATAAATAGTAGAACTAGATATGTTATGATATTGTATTGAGATTACGACATTTGATTACTCCAAGCAAAATCTTCTGTAGTTTGTACTTTGTATAATTTGTAGATTACATCTCTGGCTGTCTAACTCCTTAAAAATCTTGAAGTCTAATGAAAGATCGAAGCTAAAAACATACCTAAAGTGTGTACAACTATCCTGAAAACCTACCCTTTCCCTATTCCCTTAAGATCGAACCATTTTTATTGCACCTACCTTCTCTCTATAGGTTACGTATGTGACCCCATACGCCAATGAAAGCAAAGATGAGTATATCACGATTTTTCTTAACGTAACCCGCCTACATATGAGGTACCCCTCCTTCGTGCCCCCTTTCACACATTCTTGTTAAATATATACTGAGAAACAAAGGGTGATAACAACTATTAACTGTTACACAAAATTGAAACGTCTGATCGTGGAGGTAGAGTTGTGATTTCAATGTGTTGGAAGTGCTAGTTAAGATAGTGCCCAGTGTGGAGGATTTCGTGAGATTGCCTGTCGATATGGCCAAAGATTTTTACGATTCGTCGTAAATTCTTGTTAGTATCGTATTTCTACGGTCACGTTTGTTTACAAGTTGCGTAAGTTTTGTGGGATTTTGGACTAAAGAGGCCATTGTAGTTTTTTCGAGCGGAGAGAAATGTCGATGTGATGTGTTGTGGCCAGATAAGAGGGCTGTTGTGATTGTTGTCATTGTTGATGATGGCTCCACGTGTGTGTTGGGCTATGTGTGGGGGTCAATAGACGGTAACGGTTTTATGCAACTTATCTTTATGGAATCCATAATGTCGCGCTGCCTACACGTGGTTGTTGGTACTATTTGAGACTGGTTTTAACCTCATGTTGTCTGCTATTTTAATGATATCGTAAACCTAGACTATAGTTTGGTCTGTTCCCATCTAGTCAGAGTAATTGTTCAGCTGTATCCAGTCTTGTTGTCCTCTTTTTTTTCAGCAAAAAATATCCTGAAAACATGGGGAAATTATGTTAGAAAAACCTCCTAGCGATAGAGGCACGAGGACTTTAGGACCAATATTAAAAATTTGTATACTTTTATTATTTTAATTATGTAACTTTCAGTTATATTTTACTCAAAAATATTATGGACATTAATGGACATTTTAATTGCATACGTCATTTACTAATTTTCTACCAGTTCTTTCAGATTAAATTCGGCACAGCTGTATTACCACTTAAAAGCTCATTTTATTTTTATTTTTTAACCTAGCAGCCTAATTGCGTAAGTGAATTCGGCAAAGAATACTTTTAGCTAAGGGTGACGACACCTTTAAAGTAACGACTTTCGTATTGCGTAAAACATTTGAGACAGTTCATGGAAAGGATTATGTGAATTCAACTCTTAGGGTGGAGGCCCTTTCTAAATTATCTACTTAATACCGAAAAAATTGAAAGGAAATGTTTCATACTCTTTATTGAGTTGTTCCCTTAGCCCTACCGAAATTGCTTACGCAATTGTGCTGCAGCTGTTCTTTAACATTTAGATTTAAATTACCTTTCGCAACTTTAAAACTCTTAAACCTTCGATATACCGATAATAAACATAAAAATACTTTTTCGACAACGATATCTCAGATCGAAGTCGAAAATTTAAGATGGCGGCCCAAAAAAAGTTTATTTATAACGTTTAATTGATGTTCAACGTATACGCTGACGATAAAATGCCATGTTTTTAACATTATTGATGATCATTAACTCTCAAATTGCTATTTAGCGTTGTTAATAAGTATGGCTGACTAAATTAATGTAGTTAAGTGGTCGGTTACTTGAGTTGGGCGGAGGAATTTCACTTTTATTGCAGTGGTAGGTACTAGTTTTGGCTTGCGGTGTTGTCCACGTGTTTGAGAAACGATACTTTGTGTAACAGTTTTGTAGAAATCAAAGGCTTATAAATGATTGTGACCTTCTTCGTCACCCACGGTGAAGCGAAGAGAAACCCGAGGAAGGGCCACTCGTCAGGGCTTTTGCAGTTAAGCCGACGATGTAGCGGCCAACAAGTAGGTTGCGGTGCCGCTTGGTAACAGGGGCCACATCGCAACTGAGGCGGGCCACAATGTCGTATGGTGATTCTCTGGGCCTCCCAAACGATATTGCGGCTGAGGGTTGGAGGCCGCGGCGGGAGAGGAGTGCCGGTATTGCGGTGCGCCACTCTCTCTACCTTTCGCGGCCTTTACGGGGTTGCCACCGTCTGATGGCAGACGCGGTGGGCCGCAGGGAAGATCCCTATCCCCTGCGGCCGAAAAGTGGTAGGTGGCGGGGCCACTGACCTGACCCGTCACAGGGGGACCAAGGGAGCCATACACGGGGTCCCATGTGCTGGTTTGGTCCCTGGGGTAATCACGGCGTGCAATGTGTTCTGGTGCGCTGGTGATGGGTTACCCCCAGAGGAGGGTCCGGTGACCGACATCCGCGGCGGGTTCGCGATGAGTGCTAACGCGTGCCCGTGTTACCGCCATAAGCGACACCTTGGAGTTTTAGTGGGTTGGAGTTCCACATAACTGCGCTATGTCCCCGTGGTAGCGCAGTATGTATGAGCCACGATAAAAAAAATATGCTGAGCAATGGTGTGCGCATTATAAAGAGTACTAGCGATCTTACCCGGCTTCGCCCGTTACAAATTATACAGGAAAACCGTTCTCGTTTCTCACTCTTTCTATTGGTGAAACCGCATGAAAATCCATTCAGTAGTTTTTGAGTTTATCGCGTACAGACACTACGCGGGACTTTATTATATAATATGTACTTAGTTATAGTGATAGAGTACCTATCTTTCTATCTAGATTCTCTTAACGAGTTTCAACAGAACTTAACTCATTGCAATTTTATCTCATATAATCAACCATCTATTACAATCTGCATGCACTATCTCGCAAAAACAACTCCTGTCATATAAGGAGCCAAGGACTCAATAATTTACAGAAAGATGATGTTTATCGATCATAACTTGCGCGTGAGTCGATCCCGAGGAAGTTATAAATCGTAAAGATGGTCAGAAACATGGGCTTATGGGCTAAAGGATGATGACTCAATTAGATGGGTTTAATATTAATATGACATGTTGTAAGGAGTAATGAAGTTACTGGAATGGATAAAATGAGGGTGGATATGGTAGAAGATAGCACTTCAAAAAGTATTTTGAAAGTAGGTACACTAGGTACTGGCTATCTCTTTTCAAGTAAGTAGATATAGTTACATATTATTTTCTTTTTTTTGGGTGGAAAATCTTCCAATGAATTCTCCCGCTCTGGGTGAGGCGGGAGGACGTGTCTGACTTTCACTGACTAAAACCCACCCGTGTGCCCGGGGTAACTCTTTTTCAAATTTATCCGTGACAGATATAGTTACACTACGTAGGCAGACCAGCAGCCTAATTGTGTAAGTGAATTCGGCAAGGCAAAGGGTTTGTCCCCATGAAAGAGTATGATAAATACTCTTTAGATAATTAGGGGATTGCCAAAAATATTAGACTCTTTCGAAAAGAGTATCTACACCAATGAATGCGTCCAAAAATGCGATACATATCAGTATATGTGCAATTCTAACAATATTACATATAAGTATGTAATATTGTTAGAATTGCACAATATTCACATAAGTTACTCTATGTAGGCTTCTGAACATGATGTCTCAAATTTCATAAGTGTATGTATGTCATCATCAGCCTTTTAATGTTCCCACTGCTGGGACACAGGCCTCCTCTCTGTGAGAGGGAATGGACCTTAATCCACCACGCGGGCCCAGTGCGGGTTGGTGGATGTTACATTTCTTCGAATTTTTGGTTCTAGGACATGCCGGTTTCCTCCCGATGTTTTCCTTCACCGTTTTGAGAGCAGTGGTGATGAAATAATTTACAAAAATTAAAGCACCTGTCTGGGTTCGAACCCACGACCTACGACACGTAAGTCACGGCCGTTACCGCTGGGCCACCACTGCTCCGTGTATGTCTGTTTGTCCACGCATTTCTCTGAAACTAGTTATCGGATCGTGATCATTATTTTTTTATTGTATTTAGTATCTCTTATAGTGCAAGTTTGATCAAAATCGGTTTATGAGTTATCAAGATATGCAATATGCTACCTTACTACAGAACTTGCTCACTTTTTAGCGATAGTGTACCAAAATTAAAAAGAGAGAAATTAAAACATAATCACAAAAAATAAACCGACTTCAAAAGCAAAAGATTAAAAAGTGCTGCAAAACACAATATAACTGTTATTTCTGCACTTTTTAGTGTTTCGTCGGTTTTGTTTTTTTTATGTTTTTTAGTTTATGTTGTCCTATTGTAGGGCAAAGACATCCCAATCTTCTTTCCATGCTAACCGGTTTTAGAGTGTCGACCTGCTGGTAACCTAAGTATTATTAAAACAATATTTTACTCATAAAATACTTCTAGCGTTGCGTTCTTCACCGTCGACCTTACCATCAGGTGAGATTGTGGTCAAACGCGAGCCTATCATCTATACTAATCTATACTTATACTAATACTGTTACTAATACTTATACTAGTACTAATATACTAATAATAATATTATAAAGAGGAAAGATTTTTTTTGTTTGTTTGTACCGAATAGGCTCCGAAACTACGAGACCGATTTAAAAAAATCTTTCACCAATAGAAAGTTACATTATTCCTGAGTGACATAGGCTATTTTTTTATCCCGAAAACGGGTCCTATGGGGTGGTCCACGGGAGCGAAGCCGCGGGGAACAGCTAGTTAATAATAAAATCATATATATGTACGAAGCATAGATTTAGATTTTTTTTTGCTACGCGTACAAAGAGATATTCAGTAAATTCTAGAAATTAAACCTCGATTTCTCCAAAGGGTTGCCATGTCTATAAAGTTGAACCCTTAATGCTGTGGCTTGTGACCCCATTAGTTTTATACTACAACAGCTTATTATTCAGTTAAATATTACCAGTCAGTTAAATAAATAACTTGTGTTATGAGTTTGTAAGCAAAGTTTTTGTACACTACATCTGTGAAGCTATGCGAAGCTTTTGCGATTTATAGCAGTCGTCGGCTAAAGATCTTTTAAAGCTCAAAATAATTTTAATGGAATAGTTAATATTAGCTCTATATAGCTGATATGAAAACGTGTTTAAATGTCTTTTTTTTTCAAAAATATATTTATTTATTCATTTAGACTTCATGCACAAAGGTACAAAGGCGGACTTAATGCCTTAGGCATTCTCTACCAGTCAACAAAGGGTGGTGAAGAGACAACATGGCAGGTGCATAGAACTAGAAGAAGGGAAGGTGAAGGGTGATATATATTTTCATCCGAGATCTGACCTAGCGTACCGTAGTCACTCGCCATACTTAGTAAGGCGTCTTAATATGCTGTATCGTCATAGTGTTTTGTTTACGGGAAAAAAGTATAAAAATCTTTTTAAAATATGCTTTTAATGGACTAAAAATCACGGAATTTAATATCGCTTGTGAGTACTAAATACGAAGGTGCTATCGTGTCAGATTGAGGTGTTGCTATGGCCATCCGCCAGCTCCATCATGAGACCAGATCCATAGTACCATAATATTATTGATTTATTTCGTAATAAATACTTTGCCACACAATAAGAGTTTCTATCTGTAACGTGTGTGCGTGATTTTTTTTTTTTTGTCTTTTGGCTTGCGCTTGACCACTATCTCATCTGATGGTAAGCGATGAGGTGGTCGACGGTGAAGCACGCTTGCCTAGAAGAAACCCATTCACCCTTAGATTGTAGATATCGGGAAACACAGATTCCGGCAGGGAATTCCACTCTTTAGCTGTACGTATAATAAAAGTATCCCCAAAACGTCTTGTGCTTATGGGTGGGATGTCCCCCATGTACCGATGACGCATCGCCGTACGTCTGGTAGTCAGGTGATGGAACGGGCTGGGCGAAATTAAATCATGTAAAAATATCATGTATATATATTTAAACTCACAAACAAAGACGCCCACAACGGAAACAACTATCAGTAGGCCATACAAATATTTGTTCCGTATGGGAATCGTACCTGCGACACGCAGCACAGCATCTAATCGCTCAACCTTTACGCCAACCGTGTCGTCGAATGTCTCCAAAGTTAAATAAGAACGTCAAGTTTTAGCTTAATTGGATGCAGGAGGAAAACATCGTGAGGAAACCGGCATGTCCTACAACCAAAAATTCGAAGACATGTGACATCTACCAACCCGCACTGGGCCCGCGTGGTGGATTACGGCCCATTCCCTCTCACAGAGAGGCCTGTGTCCCAACAGTGGGAACATTAATAGGCTGATGATGTGATGTGATGTGATGTGGATGCAGGAAGTGATTGAAAAATCAATTACCAGTTGCCAGACATACAAAAGCAATGTAATCTTCTTCTTAGTGTGTTGATGACAAACTTTCAGCTAAATTCCGTGCCTGGACCAGTATTCGACCACGGCAACGCCGTCCGCTGACGCAGCCATAAGGTCCTCACGAGAACAGGCAACAGGGCATGTGTTGCACGATTAAATATGCTCCATGGTCTGCGGAGAGACGCCGCACAAACACCGAAGATCGGAAACACCTGCCCCCCTAGCCAAGTTACAAACTTTTCGTATCGAATCTCTTTCTACAATCGTTAACGCCTTCTACTTGTTTCGTGTGACTACGTGACTTAACGTTCAGATGTGTCATTCGTACATTGATTCGTTTCATGTTAGCGTTATCGATTGTAGATTGTCAACTTGGCTACAGGTGGGGGGTAGTTGCTGCGGCCGACCTGAGTGTGGACTTGTGGAGTCTGTTTAAAGTTTTCCAGATATGCCACGACAACGTGTGCCCAGGTAGAAGTCTCTTCGTAGGCTCGATGAAGTGGTCAGGAGGTTTTAACTTCACCCGCCAGAGCAATGTAGTTATATCCTGTCTAATCTTTTTTGATAACTAATACTGAATAGATTTTTTTAGTCATCATCCCTAGTCCAGAATAGGATAGTTTACTGAAAATAAGGTTTTTTACCGTCCCGTAGGTTAATAAAAATATTGGACACGTATTTTGTATGACGACGATATAATGCGTTGAAATAACGTGTGACGTCACGCACACGCACTTTATACTGCCTTAGTGACGTAACAAGCTCCCACTTCTAAACTTTGATGCTCTTTAACTTTGTAATTTTTTATTGATTTGGTAAAGCAAAAAATACGTGTCCAATTTTATTTAATAATCTCATTGACGGACTAAAATAATAATAATTATTTTTTTACCCAGAACACATCTCTATTCGTAAAGCTCATCTACTTTTAAAAACTTTGTAGGTTTGATATACTTTTAGCTTGGCTTCTAATCTCAAAGATAATTGTTAACAATATCGCCTAACATAGTATAGCGTTTTGTACAACAAGCCTTATAGTATATTTAGCACCTAAGTTGCGCCTACGACTAATAAAAGAGAAACTTTACTTCTAAAATTTGCATTATATCGTCTTCTATGATAATTTTAATGTTCTTAAGGGTTGACAAGTCTCAACACAGGACAGGACATAAAGACGATTGCCCAGGGTTTCATTGACCCAGGTCAAGTCTTTTTACAAACGATTTCTATTCATTAATGTTTAAAAACCGGCCAAGTACGAATCGGACTCGCGCACGAAAGGTTCCGTACCATTATCAAAAAAAACGTCAAAAAAATCTCGTTTGTTGTATGGGAGCCCCACTTAAATATTTATTTTATTCTGTTTTTAGTATTTGTTATTATAGCGGCAATAAAAATACATCATCTGTAAAAAATTCAACTGTCTAGCTATCACGGTTCATGAGATGACAGACGGACAGACAGACAGACGGACCGCGGAGTCTTAGTAATAGGGTCCCATTTTTACCCTTTGGGTACGAAACCCTAAAAACGATACGCCGATGGTCCCGGCGGACATCTTTGACAGTCAGAAGTAAAAAAATCTGACACCAGTGTAGCCAAAGCCTTGTGTTACCCAGTTACTGGGTTGTGTCAGATAGGCAGTCGCTTCATGTAAAATACTAATCACCTGCATCAGGTTAGATTAAAAGCAAATTCTAGCGTAGTCGCGAAAAGCATAGACATACAGAATAGATTAGAAAAATTGGTTGAGATACATATAATAAATCTGTAGAAAAGTCGTTTTTGTACATCGAAAAAAAATCCAAAAAAATAGCCAGGATGTTAAAGGAGTAACAGAACCTTTAGGAATTTTTGTCTGTTTGTCTTTTTATTTGTGCACGCATCACGTAAAATGTACGTTACCAATGTAGATAACTTTTATACATAAAAATTGTGCGTAACTTATTTATTTATTTAGGGACAAAAAACAGCAGTGTAATAATAACTAAACATAGGTTAGAACTTAATAATAAAGGTAACAAATACACTACTCACACTAATTGCTAAAGAGATCGATATAAAAAAGACAGAGTAAACTTGAAGTATTACTTCAGTTTTTGTTTCACCGCAATCGGTTCACTCTATCAAAAGTTAGATGAGTTTAAAGTGTTCAAGAAGTAAAATTATCACAACACGCAATTCAGATACTCGGACAGTTGAACTCGATATTCGATAGATGGCGTTGTGCATTTGAAGTCATTTTCTGAATGGTGGTGTTAAGATTCTCCGCGAAAGAATGATGACTCTAGAAAAAAAAATGGTAAGTAGGGTAGGCAGGATGGTGAGAAAGGTTGTGCAGGCAGTCAGTTAACGGGAGCGAAGCCGCGGGCACAGCTAGTATATCTTAATAATACAGAAACTAGGGTAAATTAAAATGTTCATTTGGTCGGTTTTTGTTTGGGGACTGTGGTCCCCAAAAGTAGGCAGCGCCTCTTTTTTGGGGGCCCGAGTTGCGATAACTTACTTTTTTTGGATTAATTGACCGTTATTTACGTTCAACTTCGAAATAATATATAGCGTCCATGTTCATGAAATGACGTCAGATGTTTCTCGTATAAAATTATATGAAAATTCACTTGTTATACGTACACTCGCTGTCAATTAAAAAGCTTGTTATGACTGTATCCAGTTACTCGCAAGTATTAACAATATTTTTACATGGGCGGAATGTAATGGTCTTTTTGTCGTGCAACTTAATAAGGACAAAGAATGATCGTACCTAAATATATATACGCATAATAAATTGGTATTTAACTCGGTAAAAACTTTGAAGGCTGGGTAGTAAATGTGTGTGTTTTTTGCAGGTTTAAGCTTCACTTCCAAGCAGAGGTGCGACAATGACGCGGCGGAAATGATGTGGTGAAAATGACGCGGCAACACTTAAAATTCGTGGAAAGAAGTAAGCGTCATTTACTCGTTTACGCGTTCTAGTCAAAACACTTCGATCGTAGCGGCCGCAGCAGTTGCGAAGTAGTTTGACTCAATTACGTAAGCGAAAGTATATTTTACTGCACTTAGGACCTTCATTTTGCGAATTTCAGTGTCGCCGCGTCAGTGTCGCCGGAGCCGTTCTGCCCGGAAATGAGCCTTTAAGTAGGCATGTCCCACGGCGCCGCCCGTTTCTTTGGAGTAAGTCGTTGACTAAACATTGGGGATAAATATAATGACCACCTAAAATTACTTTGTGACCATAACCTCTATTACCTAAAATTGTACTATGAAACCCAAATTTAGTAAATTGATCACCAAATTTAGTAAATTGATCACCAAATTTTAATAGCAAATTATTGCGCTATTTAATGTTGTAAAATAGGTTAGGTTAGGTTAGAACTGTGACCAACCGCGCGCGAGCCGAGCGAGCAAAGCGAGCGGTGCCGCGGCAGCGGCCGGCGAGCGCTACTTCCAAGTTGCTCCCAGAAATTTTATAATCTTTTTGGTCATTGGTTTAATTTTGGTGATCATTTACTACTTTTGGTGATCATTTACTACTTTTGGGTTAACAATGATTTATTTGGAGTCATTTTGCCTAAACAGGATAGCGAGATGTTAAAACTTTGGTTATAATTTTACAATAAGATGCGGGTTTAATTTTGGTGATCATTTACTATTTTTGTCTGTTATATGTTACTATATCTGGTGGTAAGTTAAACATAAGCCCTAAACATTTGCGAGGGTCATTATATTTTTTAAATTGTAATTGATTGTTAACATGATTGTAAATAACAGTTGCTGTGTTTTTGTAAATTAACTTGCATGCCCCGATTTGGTCCTTAGGTTCCTGTTTATAAGTCATGGGGTAGGTATCTATTTATAAGTATTCGTCTCAAGGGTTCCGTAGGTACCCAAAGGGTAAAAACAAGACCCTACGGGATTACTAAGACTCCACGATCTGTCTCTGCCACCAGGCTGTATCTCATGAACCGTGATTGCTAGACAGTTGAAATTTTCACATTTAGATTTTATTTCTGTTGCCGCAATAACAACAAATACTAAAAACTGATTAAAATAAATATTTAAGTGGGGCTCCCATTACAACAAACGTGTTTTTTTTTTTGCTGTTTTTTGCGATAGTGGTACGGGACACTTGGTTCGCGAGTCCGGCTCGCACTTGGCCAGTTTTTTGTTTGTTTTCATTTTTATTGGTCCTTCTTTTGGTCAAATAATGTGTCCGACTTGGATTTCCAAATGGGAAAATCTATTCTTAGTACAATTTTCCTAATACCACATCACAGGAATGGATGGATAGGTACTGTAAAGGTTTTGTTGTTGTTGGTTAAATAGTACTGGCTGGATTTAAACACTCATTCGAATTAAGAAGTTATATTAGAAAAACCGCCTTAATATGACAGTTGGGTTTTTTTTATTGCCTCTCTTTATAGCAATAAGTTGATATTTTATATTTTGAAAAACGAAATTTAGAATTCATCGTCGAACACAAATCTATACTAATATTATAAAGAGGAAAGATTTTTTTGTTTGTTTGTTTGTACCAAATAGGCTCCGAAACTACTGGACCGATTTAAAAATTCTTTCACCAATAGAAAGCTACATTATTCCTGAGTGACATGGGCTATATTTTAATCCCGAAAACGGGTCTTGTGGGGTGGTCCACGGGAGCGAAGCCGCGGGCAATAGCTAGTACCTAATATTTAAGTACTGAGTTCTTTCCTGGAGACACCAGACTCAAAGTACCTATTTATACGACACTTTCCTTCTAAGAAAGTATCGTAAGAATAAGAAAAATACCTTGTAGGGTGTGAAGCCCCGCCCTCACGTCACGTTGACATGTGGAGCCACCCTTTCTTTCATTCGTGGATTTTTACCAGTTTTCCTTTGAGACTCCTTTCCACGTTATACGTGAAGGGCGTGGGGACGTATGGAGGAATTTAGTTACCTACATGTGAGAGGCAGAGTGATGTTTCTAAGTTGTAGGGATGTAGGGGCGTGTGTGTTCAATATCCATACCAATAATATAAAATCGAAAGTTTATGAGTATCTATGGATGGAAGGATGTTTGATAGTCTTCAACGCAAAAATGACTGATATATATTTGGATGAATCTTGGAACACAGTAGATCATGTCCTGGTTTGTAAGATACGTTTCTTCCCTTCCCCATCAATTTGATTATTCAAGGCATTAGTTTGAGGACATGATTTGGTATATGGATCTTAATGTGTTTTTTTCAAGAAAAATACTTTTCGCCGTTACTTGAAACAGGATTTGTTATGAAATCTAATCTCTGTTATATATATATATATATATTGCGAGCTGTTTTCATTTTAACGATGTGGAGGAGTTTTTCGACGCCATATTTTAGTTTAATATATTTTTAGGTTTAGTTAGTGATTAGTTTTTGGTTAAAGTGTTTAAGATTGTAGTCTAAGTTATTTAAGTATTATACTGTATATACTTTTATCTATGTAAATTAATTATTAGAGTTAAGTTAAAATTTTTCCTATACCTACAAAAGTAAAAGTTTTCCTATACCTACTTACACTAACTTTGTTTAGATTTTTAAAGTTAGTATTCTAGCTAAAGCTTTATGCAATAAAAACATCTAAGGCACTTATTAATTTACGCCTCACAACTAAAGAGTTAATAAAGTAAGAAACTTTCATCATGCAATTTATTTACTTACCAATACAGAGCTAAACTGATTTGCCGAGGCCTTCATTATGCATTTTATTGGAATAGAAATCAGTGGCTGCAATATTCATTCAATAAACGGACTCCTACTATTTTCTGATAGCCGCCATATTGAATCGATGGTAAAGCCACGTCGACTCGGAAATTACGCAAACCTCATTTTATGACAAAATGTCCAGTAAAATGTTTATTTTCGATTCGCCGGCAACACTGGGACGTTCGACGGGTATTCCGTTATTTTCTGTTTAGAGGCTAGAGTTGTAGTTGTCAATTGAGTGTCCAATTATTGAGTTAAATGTGTTTCAGTGTGATGGGATTGGCAGGTTGAGCTAAATAAAATTTATTGGAAGCCTTTAAATACTTGAGGAGCTCGTGGCTAAACAATAACAGCCGCACGGGTCGATCATTAAGGTTAAGCAATGCTTGACGAGGTCGGGCCGTGGATGGGTGACCATTTCAACATTCCGAGTTTCCTCCGTGCCTCGGAAAGCACGTTTAGCCGTTGGTCCCGGCTGAAATTTGAAGATCATTGACAGTCGTTACGGGTAGTCAGAAGCTTGAGATCTGACACCAGTCTTGCTAAGGGGTACCGTGTTACCCAGTTACTGGGTTGTGGAGGTCAGATAGGCAGTCGCTCAATCTAAAACACTGGTACTCAGCTGAAGCCGGTAATATTGGAAGCCGACCCCAATATAGTTGGGAAAAGGCTAGGCAGATTGATTGGAAGCCTTTAAATACTTAAAAAGGGCCTGTTTCACTAGCTCCACATAAATTACCTATAGTTAATATATCACATACAAAAATCAAATTGCTGTTCCATTTACAATTTGTCTGGTAGATAGTGCCTCATCATCCACCGTTGGTATAGGCCTTCCGCAAGCGTCGTCACATCGACCATATCCATTATGAAATGCCTTCCAACGATTGAGATGTTGCCTATCTAGATGCATTCACCGGTACAGTCAAATACTAAGTAATTTTTTATCAAGTTGGGGTTGCCGCAAATCCTCCTCTACCAAAATTCTATAGTCGATTCTCCTTCCCAGTACCATTAAGCTACCTATCCAGTTAGCCTAACAAAATATAAAGCATGTTGTACACCTTTAACATCGTGTTTCCTAATGGCCATGGACATGACGAGTGATGCTAGTCCTTGAGTCTATATTTTATTATGACTCCTTTTGAAGGAAACTGCCTCCATTCGACTCAAATCATCCGTTACGATAACGGAATAAAACCCTCGACTAGCATTAGTAAATATCAATCCACAACTGTCAATTTAACTCAGTCGAGTGGAGAAAATAATTAAGAATACAAGGGTTAGTTTAAGTACCTATTACATTTTATAAATATTTTGGGCTTGGGAAGAACTGCCTCGATCAAAGAATGTCTCAGTAATTGATTCTCTTTTCTAGCACCATTAAGAGGAAACGGGGGCAGAGAGCGCCGACTGAATTTCCTTAGTAAAAAGTCATAATTCGAGGTTTGGCTCTCGTCTCTTTCCTCCTCCAATATTGGACCAATTTCAAAGATATTCCGTAAACTGAAAATTAAAGATATATACTATGTCCCTATGTTTTCCTTTTTGATGATACATTATCTATAGAAGCACTAGAGCCCTCAAAAATGCTCAAAATTGCGCTGTCAACAGAGGCTTAGTGTACAAATAACAAATATAAATGAAAAAAAGAAAACATAGGGACATAGTATATATCTTACTTTACCAGATTATGGAATATCTTTTAAATTGGTCCAATATTGGAGGAGGAAAGAGACGAGAGCCAAACCTCAAATCATGACTTTTTACTAAGGAAATTCAGTCGGCGCTCTCTGCCCATATTTCCTCTAAAACCACCTTTCCAGTCAGCCTCACAATATAAAGTGCGTTTCTAATAAAGCCTGTTGAACACCGGTAACATCGTGTTTCCTAATGGCCGCGCTTGCAACGCTTGACACTATTTCGGCCCACGCGCAACAAATGTACCGCGCTGTGCCCCATTCACACGACTAGCATGGCAACTCTCTAAAAATAATGTTATTCTAACCTCAAAACTATTGGTTCGATATTAATGGATTGAATAAGAAAGTTTAAGTTTTTTGATGATCAGAGTTATCTATTGATTATACTGTATCTTGAAACACTGACACTAGTTCTTGTTGCAGGGGAAAATAGTAGGTGTAGCAATTAAAAACATCAAGAAACTTAGACTAAGGCATATTCCAAGTCAGTTAAAAGTACCTTCTACTCGACTCAGGCACTATGTCAATAGAAAAAAAACTCTAATAAGCTCTAACAGATAGAGCTTGGTAGATTTTTTTTCTATTGAAATTTACTGTCAATTTTATAATTTGAGGTGGTCGAGGGCATTACATGGGCTATGGATCTAAATGTGACGAAGATCAGTTTCTGTAAGGAAAGGCTTCTGATGTCTTTTTTTATTTTAATTTTTATTTATTTCAACAATATTTACATCAGTGGATACTATACATATCTTCTGCCAAACTGCAGGACAGTTTGTCGGCAGTGAAACTGTGAAACATTTTTAAAATAGTGATAGATTACGCATAGCATGACTTACAGTTTTGCATCATTGTTAAACCCCTTAAAGTAAAAATTATAAATCCCCGACATTTTTTATTTTATAAAACCACATAATTTATCACGCTGCAATTTAGACACGCTTGGACCGACAATCTATTGAACACGTAATTATGACTCGATATCTTGCGAAAACAACCCGATTCAAACAGTAAAACGCCCATAACTTTAGAAATTTAGAAAAAAAACGAAATCAAAATCGGTTCATCCGTTAAGGAGCTATGATGCCACAGACAGAAACACCGCCCTTTTTCCGTCGGGGGTTAAAAAGGAGTGACAAGTTTCTGTACAAACACTTCCACATAACTATATTCTCTAAAATCTATTAAATCACTCGTTCCTTCCATCTTCTTGTTTTGAACAAGCATATATACTTTGTGACCAACATAAATAAGTTTTATTTTTAAACTCGTAAATCAGCAGGGTCCTAGAAGATATTTAACACAGCCATTAGGGTGTCACCAGTAGCATTAACTTGTCTTCCTCTTAGTAAACGGAAGTCTGTAACAACATTATGTCAATTGAACATGACTATTTCAAATGTTTTACAAATCGGTAGGTAGTGCTATTTTGTGTTCACTTTGAACGTCATCGTCAATTAAGTGACCTCTCTCACTGTACCAAACCAAATTCAGTTGTTTTAACCCACGTCGGCAAAAGACAGGTGTTATATATACTTGTATATTTGTGTATCTGTCTGTGGCATCATAGTCCTAAACGAATGAATCGATTTTGAATTTTTTACCTTTGTATAGATTTTTTTACCGATTGTGAATGTGTGAACATTGTAGGCTTTCTAGATTTCTAGATGATTGTTAACAATTGTTAACTTTTTATTTCGTACATTATTTGTTTTGTTTGTTTTTATTTCAATTTCGTACGACTTATTGTCGGGCCTACGTTGTCCCCCATATCCAAGTACTAATGCTGTAACATGGAAATATTGTAAACACAAAAAAAAAAAGAGTAACCATGGAGTTTCTTGCCGGTTCTTCTCCATAGGAAACGACTAACCCGAACCGTGCACCTTTTGTCGACGTTTTATAAGTGCCCATGTAGGCCTATGTAAAATAAAAATATTTGATTTTGATTTTGAGTCTTAGCTATGTCTGATGAAAATCAGTCCAGCCGTTCTTAATTTATGGGCGTTTTAATGTTTGAATCGAGGTGTTTTCGCAAGATATCGTGTCTTAATTAAGTGTTCAATAAATTGTCGATCGAAGCGTGTCTACTAATAGATAAATTATGTAGCATGAAATAAAAATGTGACGGGGGATTTTAAAATTTTACTTGTAATCATCATAGATGTGCATTACGCTGTTACCTCGACATCGTTTAAATTTTGACTTCTAATTAACATTATGTTACAGAATAAACTATCAGGATCTAAACTGTGGTGTTCTCTAAATCTCACTATCAAGTTATTACAGTACTTACGTATTTGCTTGTGAATGACCTAACTCTGGCTGCTGATGAACTGATTCAGGAATGAGGTATTTCATTAAACTCCGCTTAGCTTAGGCTAATACCATTAATATTAAAGCTAGCGACTGTTTATGGAGGGGGGTATTAATTAACTGTGCAAGTCATCGCCTGCCATTTTATAACCGTGTAGATCAACAGTGGTCAGGCAGGGGCCAATAGTCCTTCTTTAGTTTTATGTAATCGATCCACGAAACCGCCCAAACCCATAACCCAATGTGTTTAGTCTCCATATTCTGCAATAGTCCTGCACCAGCCGGGGATTGTCCTTGGGTGCTCACTAGTGCATACAGGGATAATTTCCGGTTGGTGTCACATTTCATCCTACATGTCTAACAAGGCCTCTGCGATTTGGTTTCGGCACCTGGTACGCCTTTCGGTCCGGAACAATAGAGTCCCGAGAAATTTCAAAGAAAATTAATAAAAATAAACAAGGGACACCCGGATGGAACGAAGTTCCTTTAGTATATATATATATATGTATATATATTTATATATACACACAACAGCGTATAGGTTAGAACACGCACGAAACACGCGCACGCCGCACGGCTTACAACTATAGCAAAAAGTGTCGTTACAACTTTTCGTTAGATTTTTTTCCGTCTAGCCCCCTTTCGCAACGCGCGTTAAGGAACTTCTTCCAATAAATTATTAATATTGGCATGATATTCTGTTTAAGCTCATTTTGAAAGGAGGTTCGGTATTTTATCCATTAGTCTGCATTTATGCAGTCAGAATGCAAGTTTTTCGAAAGCTGCTGATTTCGTAAAAAATACTAATCTTAAACTTGATTCAAACACTCCTCAACAAAGCTTGAGTATTTCGAAGCGATTATCACGTACAATGTGGGTGCGACGAGACGGCATCACCGGCTTATCGTAGTGTTGTGACATCCACACTAATGTTGTCAGCTATTAGTGCTGTTACACAACGCTAAATAAATCTCTTGTCTTTGGGACAATAAATATCTATTGTCGCTTCAAAAGGTGTTGTACAGTTTTAGGTTGATTAGAATCTTGAACAATTGGATGGTTCTGTAATGATTTTCTTTTATACCGATTTCAAAACGAGGTTATCAATTCAATTGAATGTTTTTGTTCTAGTTAATTTTCTTGCAGACTGTAACTCAATAGCTGTCTCTTAATATTGACGGAAGAGAGCTGACGTTCCAGACAAGTGGCATTCTATTAACGAAAGCGTCACGATAGCGACTGGAAAAATGCCACTATATGGGAATGTCAAGTGCTATAGAAGTGTCACGTGATCAATCTCTTACATTTTGGCATTTCGACTATCGCCATCGCTGATAAAAATACACTGTCTAGAGCCTCTGACAAAAAACAATGCAGGATTCTTCTTTATTTCGTGTGAGGATGTGACCTCTGGTGTCAGAGTAAATTAAGCCGCCTCTGGAAAGCCACAGGCTTTTGACTTGGCTATTTCAGACTTCTTCTTCTTCTTCGTTTCGCTCTTGACAGAGCGGTCTTGGTTGAATTTTGTCCAATCGCTGGTGTGGTAACTTTCCGCACAATCACGTCATCAGTGGCAGTGTAGCGAAGGTTCGCAATTTTGTAGCCACCAATTGCAACACCATCAGTCCTGCCTTCGAGGGTGATCCGCATAATAAGCTCTGTGTAGATGGATTGAAAGCTGACCGAGACGTAGTTATCTGTCCGCACTGATGCAGTTCCTCCTTCGTAGAGTTCTCTAAGAAAGTGCACAAGATGTTTTGGTGTACCCATCTCCAGTAGCGTCTTCCACAAGGTTGGCCATTTCACAGAGTGAAATCAACAAAGCATATGTAGGTCGGCTTGTTGAGTTCTCGTGCCTTCTCGATGACTTGACCAACAATGAAAATCTGCTCCCAAATTCCTTTTCCCTTCACAAACCCTGCTTGTTCCTGTGCAATTTTGCCGACAGGTGCGCCTTCAGTCGTTCGTTAAGGATGTGTAATAGTATTTTGCTTGCATAGCTGATCAGTGCAATCAGACGAAGAATTGCTTCACTTTTTGGTAGAGTCCTTTTTGTGGAGAGGAATGAAATCCGTGTGAGCCCATTCCGACGGTTATTTGCCTGCCAACCATATCTTATTGCAGATGATGTGAAAGACGCCGCGTTTCCCCAATGCTCGAATGGTCTCAATGGGAATGGCATCAGAACCCGTAGCCCATCCATTCTTCAAGTGCTTAATGGCAGCTCTGATTTCGGACTCAAGAATGTCTGGTTCTAGTGAATCATTCTCAGGTTCTGTAGGTTTATGTTCAGTTGGAAGCCTTTACAGGCTTCCGACTGTGTAACATCTCCAAGTCTCGGAAATCTGCTCCAATGCATTGACCACTTGACCGACTTCAATAGCTCAGGTTTTGGAGCCGAATTTTGCGATGCAGGTCTCTTGACTCATATCTACCTGCATGAGTTTCTATCACCTCACATATATGGCGCAGGTAGGCATTATGGTCCTGTCTGCATGTCCTGAGGATCTGTGCAGACTTTTCATTTAGGGCTTTAACGCTTGCATCGGCCGTCAGTTTTCGACGTTCCTAAACAAGCGCAAAAGTGCCGTCCGACATCCAGTGCTGTTGATTGGGTGTCCCAGTTGGTGTTTTGGATCCGCGAGACCGCCTGCTCTATAAGAAACTTTGCCGTATTCCAAAGTTTTTCCGGTGGTTCGCTATCAAAATCTGTGTTTGTCCATTTAGCCCAGTCGTGTTCCACTATAGATTATATATTTCAGACTAACATTAACTATATAAGTCCAAGTTTCTTCACGATGTTATACATCATGAAAATAGTCTAGGCGCAGTTTTGTGAGAACATTCACCTGAAAATATGGATGGATTTATCCGACTTAATCCTCTATTGCACACATGGTGGGCATCCCACCTGTACGCACAAAGCATTTTGCGAATAATTTCATTGTGTGTACAGCTGAGTGGAATTCCCTGCCGGAGTCTTTGTTACCTGATAACTACAACCTAGGGGTCTTTAAGTCAAGAGTGAATAGGTTACTTCTAGGCAAGCGTGCTTCACCGTCGACCACATCATCGCTTAACAAAGGCGGTCAAAACTCGCGCCTATGAAAACTAAAAAAAAAGGAACTTGAATTATTGAGTTAATTAAACTGCTTTACACGGAACGATATTTCGCCCGTATTGGAGAATTCGAAATCCCAGATAACGATTAATTTCTGTACAAGATAAAGAAGTACCGCTTTTCTCTACTGTTACCTTCCTTACAAAATAAATAAATCAATAACCGCTTTACCCATTTTCAGCACCAGAATCAGATCTAAATCACACCTGTACCTGCAACGACAATGAGGCGGTTCCTAACAACATGTTGGACTATTATCGTTATGTGGGTGTGACTGCTCCAACAGTTCAACATCAACCGTTCTTATCTTGTCGCGTTAGCACCAATGTTATCTGTTACACAATGTTGATCGGTTTCTTTATGTTTTGTTTTTGTTCTGGCTTTGTTGTTTTTGGTGTGGTAGGAGCAGTTCTTACACGAACTAGTTATAAAACATTACTTGGTGAAACATGACATACCAACCTCTAATTTTCTTTCCTTTGGAATGCATAGGTAGTGTGTCGGTGTACCTACTCCTGCTAATCAAGTTGTGTGATACTAATTCAAGCAGTGAATTTTTAAATCCGTAAAAATCGTCATGCCCTTTTTAAAACCATCGTTATGTTTTCTAGCATTTGTAGAGGAATATGTGGAGCTCGTGGCTAAATAATAACAGCCCCACGGGTCGATCATCAAGGTTAAGCAACGCTTGACGAGGTCGGTCAGTGGATGGGTGACCATTTCAGCATACCGAGTTTCCTCCGTGCCTCGAAAAGCACGTTAAGCTGTTGGTCCCGGCTGTCATTTGAAGATCTTTGACAGTCGTTACAGGTAGAAGCTTGAGATCTGACGCCAGTCTTGCCAAGGGGCACCGTGTTACCCAGTTACTGGGTTGTGGAGGTCAGATAGGCAGTCGCTCCATGTAAAACACTGGTACTTAGCTGCATCCGGTAAAACTGGAAGCCGACCCCAATATAGTTGGGAAAAAAGCTAGGCAGATGATGTAGAGGAATATTATTATTTGCGTCGAGTAACAGATTACTGAAAGAAATGGAGGAAAGCTTTTCCCCAGAAGTGCCACACCGTTAGACTAGCTAAAAAAGCAAGTACTTTGTCAATTTTGAACTCGTCAATCATGCTTGTTGGACAATTATAGAGCTTGATAGACAAAAAAAGTTCTGTACCAAAATATACAGCGTTAGTCACTTGAAAATTTTTGATGTGTGTTGATGTGGACACCTTCAAGTAAGTAAGTAGGTGTACGGGGAAAATCAAAGATTCATTAGTTTTACTTATTATATTTTATCAAATATGAGCCTGCCTTCAGGCGAACCATCTAGATCTGACATCAAGCTTAGCAAAAAACATCTTCACCTATTTTTATGTTCGAAATTTAATTACCTTTCAGAAGTTATCTGTTGCCAGTCTTAATATAGGCAAGTAGGTTGCCTTCTTAATATGCGAGTCCTCACATGAGCTACGCCCCTACGAATAGATGCGCAGAATCATATGAGTGCTTCTATTCCATCTTTTGAAAGGTAACATCAAACCTACCTTATCCTAACCCGAACATTTACCTAACTGGGGAATCACATTAACAATTGAGGTACGACCCTTAAAAGGGGAAGGCTTAAGTCATGACAAACGAGTTATCGGATGCTCCAATATGTGCTTTTAACTTCGGCTAACGTGCGCATACGCATTAACAAATCTACGCCGTCATGCTTGAACCTCCTTGCCCAAAACCCAGGAAAAGGACCAAGGCGTCCTCCCGACACTAACAAAATGATGCGTCAACTCACATCGACCCGGATGGGGTTTAAATTTCTAAAAATTCAGATATGATACAATTTTTCGATCTCGTGCGTTTATCAGGCCAGAGAAGGAAAGGCTGGATCGCATCGAATTCAAATCCTATTCATAGAACTTGCACCAGGATTTAAATTGATAAATATATTTATATTTTTAATTAAACAACAGCCATCAACTGGACCAATGATGTCAACTCGACATCCTTTGCAAAGGCTATGCCCCGTTAGCAAAGTCGGTTTCAGTTATGACTAATACCTTAAAGAACCCACTGGATTATACTATTATCCTGGTTTGAGCCTATGTAGCCCTAATCTCATAACAAATAATCACACATTTCTTCGATGCGTAGCTAATGTTGCCAGCCTCTTCTTCACCCAGCGGCATACAATCCATCAGCATATGCAAAAGAGAAAAAATTATATATATCGATAAGTCGACAAAAAAACTATCGATACAATTTCCTACTCCCCCATCCCTATTAGCTTCAGTGAATTAAATTGACAGTTGACATCCCTATTCTTTTTTTTATTTTTCCGGTCGCGGGTCTAACCTAACCTTAACCTATTCTTATTTATTTACACCTATCTCTTATTCTACTCTAACATTAAAAGGTTTTAATCTATTTACATGTACTATATCTCTAAATCGTCTACTATTATTTATTTTTTTAATTACATAATTTACATCAGATAATCTCCTAACTATTCGGTATGGGCCTTTATACAACCTACATAGCTTAAGACTTCTATTTGTGGTCCGTCTAGGTGTGTAGAGCATCACTAACTGATTCGGCGCAAATATTCTCAATTTAGCTTTTCTATCATATTGCGTTTTCTGTTTAACCTGTGCCTTTTTTATATTATCTATGGCACAACGTGTCAAACTACTAACTAGCTCATGACGTCCCACATAATCAATCGTGTCAATATTACTTCTATTTATTACCATGTCGGTTTGAAATAAGGGCTCCCTAGCGTATAGTAACATATGAGGTGAAATTCTAGTGCTCGACTGTTTGCTGGCATTATAAGCAAAACACACTAGTGGGACATAACTACACCAATTTCGCTGATCATTGGCGACATACATGGATAGCATCTGACACATTGTTCGATTAAATCGCTCAACTAAACCATTCGTTGCTGGGTGGAACGCAGTGGTGAAGCGTGACTCGGCTCCGAAATAACTTACAGTTTCTTTTACCAAGCGAGCTGTAAAAACTGACCCTCTATCCGACACAATTTCCTTAACACCTCCATACCGACAGAAAATCTCCTCGATCAGGAACTCGCTGATCCTCTGCGCAGACACCCTAGGAACTGCTCTACAAACTGCATACTTCGTTGCATATTCCAAACTTACAATAATGTACCTATTACCTCTCAGCGACTTCCTAAAAGGACCTAACACATCTATCCCAACTTTTTCCATCAACGAGTTCACAACAACGGGTTGTAACTGGGCCACCTGGTCATTCTTCTTCCGTTCTTGGCACAACACGCAGCTTCTAACGTATTTATCTACCACTCTCTCTGCATCTTTAATAAAATACCTCGCTCTAAACTTAGCTAAAGTCTTCGCCAAACCTAAATGCCCTCCTGACCATGGATCATCATGAAGTTCTTTCAACACCTCCTGTAACAAGTTTTTAGGAACAACTACTAGCATCCGATTATCATTCAAAATCCTGTTTTTCTTACACAAAATGCCATCCATCACACTATATCCCTTCACCACATTACTCCCGCTAGCTGCTATTCTATCCAACCAATACTTACAAAACTCATCTCTATACTGATCATCTCTTATCCTGACCACCTCGATCCTATATAACTGCATTCCGTCGTCTGGGTCCTCCACCGTCCTCTTCGGATCCTCCTCGACTTGCAGTAGTGGGTTCCTACTCAAAAAATCAGCAATAACATTATCTCTGCCCGAACAATGTACAATATCGAAGTCATATGCCTGGATACACAGCGACCACCTAGCTAATCTTCCATTCATGTCCTTTCTACTTCGCAGCCAACACAATGCCTTATGATCAGTAACAACCTGGAATTTCAGACCCCAAAGAAAATGTTTAAAATAATTTAACGCCCAAACTAAAGCAAGACACTCCTTTTCTGTTGTAGAATATTTCTTTTCTCCTTCACTCAGCTTCCTGGACGCGTATGCTATAGGGAACAACACATCATCACCTTGCTTGAGACAACAGCCAAGGGCCTCACCACTTGCGTCCACATGCAACCTAGTTATTAATTGTTTATTACTAGAATAAAAATGCAATATTGGGGGTGATTCCATAATATTTATTATCTTCTGGAAGGCTTCTTCTTCTTTTCTTCCCCATATAAACTTGGCATTTTTTTTTAATAACCTCGTAAGAGGCAATACTATTTCAGCAAAACTACTAATGAACTTTCTATAATACGAAAACAAACCTAACACAGACTTAACCTGTTTTGCATTTGTTGGTGTCTTTAGTGTTTTTAATGATTGCAATTTTTTTTTATCAGGCTTAACTCCTTCGCCGGAAATCTCATGGCCCAACACTGAAATCTTATTATAACCGAAACTGCACTTATTCGGTTTTAGTGTAAGGTTTGCTTTCTTTAATCTACACATGACTTCTTCTAAAGATTCCATAAACTCTATGAAATTATTACCCCACACTAAGATATTATCTACATAACAAATGGCCTTTTTATATTTGATACCAGCTAAGACCTTGTCCATTATCCTTTGGAAAACAGCTTGACTTGTTTTGAGTCCAAAAGGTAAAACATTAAACTCATATAGACCGGACGCAGTAATAAACGCAGTTTTATGCTTATCCTTTTCACTCAAACGATGCTGCCAGTAGCCTGAATTTAAGTCTAAGTCTGCAAAGTATCGCGCCCCTGATAAATAAATCATTAAATCTTCTATGATCGGTAACGGGTAACTATCGGTAATAACTTTTTTATTTAATTTCCGATAATCAACACAGAATCTCCAGGATTGATCTGGCTTCTGTACTAGAACCACCGGTGAGGCGTATGCGCTCCTTGATTCTCGGATAACACCATTCCTTAGCATCTCTTCTATCTGCGTGTTTATTATTTCAAGCTGTTTAGGGGATACTCTATAAGGAGGATGATGGACAGGTATGTCATCTACAGTTCTAATAGGTATTTCCTCTACACTACAACTGCCTAACTCCGATGCCATAAATGCAAAATTCTCTCTATATGACGAAAGAAGCTTCTTAAGCGATTCCAATTTACAGAGACTCAAATTTGGGTTTATATCAAGTTCCCTTTTCACATTACATTCTTTGGGTACAGTTGATATATAATTCTCATCATTATTATTCACTAATCTCGAAAAATACAAATGGTCATTCTTAGACACCGTATTTACGCTTCTTTTTTCCATAGATTCACCACGGCCATTCAAGACGTTATTAACTTTATTTGTTTCGTCTTGATTGCTCTTACACACCATTGGTTGTGAAATCGACGTAACATTTTGTTCAGAGTATTTACAAAATTTAGCACAAAACTTGCCTTTAAAGAATACACATTTCCTACTAAAGTCAATGACAGCCTCATTATTATATAGAAAATCTTGGCCAAGTATTAGACTTTGGTTAATGTCTTTTATCACAACAAAGTCACTTGTTAGGACACACGAATCCACAATGAAGTTGATCCTTGTTTTTCCTATAATTTTTAGGTGCGCACCCGAAATGGATTTCACAAAATGATTCGTCTCATCACTGGTATGTTGCAGACCTAGCAGCACTACTAATTCTTCCGTAATGCAAGAGATAGAAGCACCCGTGTCAACTAATGCGTTATAAAACTGATTAGCTATACAAATGGTAATAAATGGAGTAAGATCACCGTGTTTATTGTCTTCGGTTGGGAGCTGCTCTTTCATGGACACAGTGCGCAACTCCTCATCTCTCTTTATTGACTGTGTCCTGGTTCGTTTGGGTGATCGCTCGGTAGTGGGCTTCTAAATCTAGGGGTAATTTGAGAGCGGTTATTTCTGTCCTCGAAACGCTGTCTTGGGCGCAAATTGTATCTCGGTGTGTGAAAGGTTTCGCCGTCGCCCGCCCGATGCGGAGTCATGCTAGACGTGGCCATACCTGGGCTTGGTGGTCTCCGTGAGGTAGGGAACCCTTGGTTAGACGACGGCGTTTCGAAACGCACGCGCGGAGGTTGCACCGGCAAATTTATGCGCTCATTTTGCACACCTTCTAATATTTCCTTCATTTGCACAATTGTGGCAAGAAGCTCTGCCCTGGAGCCGTATAACTTCGTACCTAACTTAAATTTATAATAATTTGTTACCCCTTTTAAAAATATTCTAATGAAGACTTGGTCCTCGGCTATGCCTGCTTGCTCAGCATATTCCGCTAGTCTATAGAAAAAGGCATTTACATCCTCTTGTCTATCTTGCCGTGCGTTATAAAATTTCTCGATAAAATCTAACCTCGCTGGGAATTCTTTTTTAAGGTTATTGCAAATGTCTTTGAACGAAAGATCGTCCTTGTAAACGAATTTATAATAGGCAAGTGCCGGGCCGTCCAAATATGCGCCCTAAATTAGCCCCAAGTCCTGTTCCTGCCATTTATTTATAGCGGCAACTCGTCGGAACTGCATGAGGAAATCCTCAAAACTGGACTTTGTTCCTGTCCCCGTGAACATTGGCTGTGCCATTTTTTTTAGTTAAAATATACCACTTATCTTTGATAATCCACGTGCCAGTGCTCGTCGGCTAGGATTCTCGCCAACAGTATCTTTGTTCTCCATAAATTCATACACTCGTAGATGGGGCTTCGCGCACTGTTTTCGCCGTGCACACGCGGAATATTTTTATAACTTACTGTTTACTGGGATACTTTACCCGGCGCCTCCACCAATTGTAAGGACGTAGACAGAGGTGTACGGGGAAAATCAAAGATTCATTAGTTTTACTTATTATATTTTATCAAATATGAGCCTGCCTTCAGGCGAACCATCTAGATCTGACATCAAGCTTAGCAAAAAACATCTTCACCTATTTTTATGTTCGAAATTTAATTACCTTTCAGAAGTTATCTGTTGCCAGTCTTAATATAGGCAAGTAGGTTGCCTTCTTAATATGCGAGTCCTCACAGTACTTAAAAGACTGTTTCAAACCGTTTAAATATGTATGTTCGTATTTACAACAACATTTAAAACATGTCTAAACTCAAGCATCATCAAGTAAATGTTAACACTCGCTTTGAGTAGATAATGTTTGGTACTTTTGGTACTCACACCATTCTGATTATGAAATAAAGGTGCGCACTGATTTATCCAAAAAGACGCGCGATTTTTATTAGATGGAGTACAATTTAATCTTGTTGGGTTGTTTCGGTTTGTTTAGAGAGCGACAGATCAACATTTTTTTTTGGAAAAAGACAGAAACCGTTTTTTACCGACCCCCATCATATGGGAAAGGAGCAAGAATCTGGTGATCATCATCTGCCTAGCCTTTTTCCAACTACATTGGGGTCGGCTTCCAGTCTTACCGGATTCAGCTGAGTACCAGTGTTTTACATGGAGCGACTGCCTATCTGACCTCCACAACCCAGTAAGTGGGTAACACGGTGCCCCTTGGCAAGACTGGTGTTAGATCTCAAGCTTCTGACTACCCGTAACGACTGTCAAAGATCTTAAAATAACAGCCGGGACCAACGGCTTAACGTGCTTTCCGAGGCACGGAGAAAACTCGGTATTTTGGAATGGTCACCCATCCACGGACCGACCTCGTCAAGCGTTGCTTAACCTTGATGATCGACCCGTGCGGCTGTTATTATTTAGCCACGAGCTAGAATTAGGTGATAATTATGGTAATTTTTAAACCGACTTCCCAAAAAGGAGAAGGTTTCTCAATTCGACCGTGTATATATATTTTTTTTTGTGTGTTCGCGGATAACTTCGTCGTTTATGAAACGATTTTGATGATTCTTGTTTTGTTGGAAAGGATATATCCCAAGGGTAGTGATAAGGAAACTAGGATCTGATGATGGGATCCTAGAGAAATCGAGGGAACTCTTCAAATATTATAGGCATACATATAGCGATTTTGGTATTTTCATCAATAATACAATCATTTGCACTCAGAAAGTATCATTCGGTGAAGTGGAACTGATGAAGAAGACCACAATGGCCACTGGAACTCCGAAATAAAACAAAGTATCCTAGTCGTGTTTGGGCTTATTCGAATCGTCATGAGATGTACTTTGGCTATACATAATTTTCATGTTAATTGGAGGTACCTACAAAAACTAAAAGTAGGTAAATAAAAAACTTTTGTACCCATTGTTTTCCGTTATTCGATATCGACTTCGGAAAAGAAAGTTATTTTCGCTTTGTAGTGTTTTGTTTTGGAAGTCGGTTTGATTTTTTTTGTGAAAAGTTTTTTTTCGTCTCAGTTTTCCTTGCTGCAAAAAGTGTGACTTTTGTAACGTGATTAAAATCAAGTCAATCACATACCTACTAATATGAATACGCGTAATGGATTACCAGCCTAAACTTTAATAAGTATGGACTTATAAGATGGCTGACAGCAATTGACAACGACCAGCTAATATCAATTATGAAGTGGAACTATACAAATACTAGTAAATGTGTACTTGTCAGCCAGAGTCAATATTATTTCATGTTTTATAAGCGATATATGGCTCAAACTGAGTGCTATGGGAAATTCTCTGTTTGATAAAATTTAAATGTCTTGAAATTAGCAAACAGCGGCTACGTTTACGAATAAATCATAATTTTTATTGACTGAAGTACTTAGGAAAATAAAGGTTAAATATTGAATTTTTTAATTGAATAAATAGTGTTTAAAAAGTGTGGGTGTTAGATCAATTGAGTTGTACTAAAAGCGTATTAAAAGAGGCTTTTATGTGAATAGAACAAGCCTTTGTGTGGTAATAAATCTGCAAACAGCACTTAGGTAACAAATGGTGTTAAAAGTGTGTACTTGTGTATACCTAAGCGTGTATTTTCAACAAGAAGGTCGTTAGAATAAATTTGTTTAGGTGAAGCAGCTTGATGCATATGCATTTGCAGGGTTATCACTAGTTCTCTACCCTGGTATAGTAAACATGGCACAGAGCCTATGTGTAAAAACTGTACATTTAAACAGGGTGACTTTAAATTCATTGGATATTTTTCAGGTGGTGAAAGTACTCATATAAATAAACATAAGATTAATATTCAAATATAAGAGTCTATATAATTGTGGTTATAGTGTGACAAATGTAAAATTTATAATCAACAATGCATGTGCTCTTGTTATTTTTATTATCCCTCTATTCATTTATATTCTTATTTAATACATTTTGAAATAAGTAAAAAAAATAAAACTTAAAAAAACATTGAGAAATATAAAAATAGAGGCCCACCGGTATAGGGAACAGGGTCCAAGCTACCGGTGGTTAGGGCTCCAGAGACAGGAACCTCCTCACAATGCGAGCCGTATCAAGGAGTACTGCCTTCTGTATCAGGCTCTTGATCCAACCGCGCAATTATAGCCTCGACAGATGGTCATCGAGTCTATTGGCCATCAGGCCGTTGGCCGTAACGACAATCGGCACAATGATCGCCGAATCCACATTCCACATGTCGATTATATTATATTATTATTATAAAAAATTAACAAAAAAAAAATCTTCAGATTTATGTGCATAACTCGACAAAATGAGCTAAACAGCAGGTATTGAAAGTTGTTCACATTCATAAGTAATTTCATATTCATTTATTGCATTCCATACCATGCTAAAACAGCTAAGTATAACCAAGCCCTTTGCCCACATTGCGCATCTGTCGTCAGCATTAAAAAACAAATCTTAACTCCAGCTATATTTGTACACCAAAGATAGGTACTCACCTCGATATTCAAAACCTCATAATAATTCAACTCACGCTCACAAATCTGACACAAAACATAATATTTTAATGGTGTTGAAGCACCTAGTGTATTCGGGACACGGCACCGAGTTGCCTACGCCTACGCTTTCCTACGCCTAGCTTCATTCACGATAAATCACATACCTACCGTAAGATGTACGTGAGAACCGATGGTACCCCACCCAAGATAAACTGCACTTGAAAACAATTCTATTTAAACTCAACCTTACGGTTAAAAGTTAAAGTTGTAATTGATCTGTGGTTGGATATGTAGTTGTAAAGTTTTGTTTGGTAAATTAATTCCGTCAGATCTACATAACTGTTTCTTCTAATATATTAATGTTTTTTTTTATAATAATGTTTTCATTATTGGGCATCAATAAATTTTGTTACCAATGATGTTAGGCTAGACAAACTTCAGTTGGTTACTTACATGAATTAACTGCTTCATGAGATAGTGTTTAGAACTTAGAACATGTCATGGAACTATCAAAAGTCTTGCAAGATTTTTCTAGCAACAATTATTTAATTGTATAGATGTAAGCCAGCGAAAATAGCTTACCTTCGACATTACAATCATAATGATGCGCAATCTGAGAATCTAACTTGCTAACTAGGTTTCAATTCATCAATGATTGTTCCTCCAAGACCTAAGCCAAACTAACATCAAAGGCCAATCCCCAGACTACCCACATCTATTTTCAAGTCTTCAAATTGAAAAGTCCCTGAGCGTCTATCAGTGTCTGTCACTCTCAAGAGTTCTCTGAAGTTCTTCAGATTCTCCAGTACTCTTGGTGGTACTTCTCGGTACTACGTGGTACTTGGTGGTACTTCAGGTGACGGATCCGGTCCTTCGCCTAGAGATCGGTAGATAGTGCATGCTTCCAATTTTCTGGGCATACTTGAGCTTGCCGGTGACGTGAAATTTAAGCATGTTTGATATAGTTAAATTGGATTTTTAGAGTTAGGTGGGAACGGAGGAATTTGTGGTGTGGCGTGTTGGAATAAATAAGGATTTTTGTCTAAATAATCTGCAAAAGGTTAAATGCAAAAGATTGTTTAGAGGTAGTCTAGTTCACATTTGCATTCATTATCTGAATGATTCGGAGAGAGAATTTTCTTCCTGTTTTAAATACTGTAACATCAATTCGTAACTAAATAATGTCAGTAGGCATATTCAATTATATACCCTTACTGAAAGCTGAATGCATCATAATTGCTACCGTGATGACTGTGACGAACTTTATATAATACTTTATATAATTACCGGTAAGAATTGTTCTCATGTACTGACTTTGTGTCTGTTTTGAGAATAAAAATAACAAAAAACTTAATTATACATAACTGTTTCACTATTTACTACAGAATTTATCTAAAATTTGATATTATAGACTAATAAATGACCTATTATAAATTACCTAATAATAATCCCATGCCTCAGTTGCTTCCCTTGTTTTCTTTAAGAAAACAAATTTGTGTCAATAATAAAGGCATTTCGATGAGATAACCACCACCACCAGACGAACGGCGATGCGTCATCGGTACATGGTGGACATTCCACCCATACGCACCAGCAGTGGAATTCCTTGCCCGAGTCTGTGTTACCCGATAGCTAGAATCTAGGGGTCTTTAAGTCAAAGGTGAATGGGTTTTTTCTAGGCAAGCGAGCTTCACCGTCGACCACATCATCGCTTACCATCAGGTGAGATAGTGGTCAAGCGCAAGCCAAAAGACAAAAAAAAAAAACTAAGTGAGAAAAAAGCTTCAGTAAGTAGGTTACTTAAGCAAGTTGATGAATTCAAAACAAAATTATTCTTAATATAAGTTTTTAAACTGTCATGGTCACTTACACTAACATTAACATTGGAAACGAGATATTTCCCATGTTTACTGTTTGTTACGAGTTTCCGATATTTCGGTGCTGTTGCAAGCACCATGATCACGGATAAACTGAAGTCATTGCGGGTGGGTGTTTATGAGGAGACAAAAAACGAACAAGAAAGAGGGTAAACCGATTTGTCTCCTCATAAACACGGTAAATATCCCGTTTCTAATGTTAATATTATTCTTATTACTTTACGATACATATTTTTCCAAAAACTTAAAATAAATAAGTAATAAAATAATGGCTGTAGCATAAAATATTTTATTACAAGAAAACTTTGTGGTTGTGAAAGTTGAACCGTAAAACTGTTTCGAAACATAACAGTTAAACTACTCAGATTCTTATGAAATATATTACTTTGCTTAGCATAGTTATTCAAAGTATTACAACATCATTTTCAAAGTTATTTTTAACCTTATAAAAAAGTTACAAAAATACTTCTGATATATCTTTAAGCTAATCAATCAGTAATGAATTGTTCTCATCATTAAGTATTACTTTGCTTAGCATAGTTATTCAAAGTATTGCAACATCATTTTCAAAGTTATTTTTAACCTTATAAAAAAGGAACAAAAATACTTCTGATATATCTTTAAGCTAATCAATCAGTAATGAATTGTTCTCATCATTAAGTATTAGGTATTGCGTCTCATAGATATTAACTATTTAAGATAATTTTCATGTCCCCGAGGTAAACCCTAAAATTTACTGAGTAGTAAATTATAACCATTATCACATAACAGTTCGAATTTATACTAGTAAGACTTGGTAAATCTCAGGTTTTCCTGGATCCTAGGATACATCGTGATTCGTACTTTTGCAGGAACATTATTATCTTATAAGCACCAACATCTAAGCAATAACCTCCCATTCCTTGCTTCAAATAAGTCTTCATCACCTCTCAAAATTGGCATGCCAACTCATTTTGCTTTTCCAAAATTAACCACACATTTCATCCAAACATTCTTCCCACAAAAATCTTGGCTAAAAATTTGTTGTACATAATGAAATCACTTGGGCTCAGCAAACAAGTAGGCTGGAAGCGAGATTGGTCATTCCTCAATGCGGGGTCACGCCTGTGCCTGACTCCGCACTCATCGCGATAGAATCCCCAACCTCTGTGCCGAGCCACTGGCCCCCAGTGAGTAATGAAGGAAGTTATGCGGCAATGTGGGCTTTTAACTGAGTGTCAAAAATATTTAAGACTAGCTGACCCCCGCGGCTTCGCTCTCGTCATCTGGCTACCTACCTACCTACCTCCTACCTACCAACCCTAATTTTTTTATTTCCCATAACTACCCTACCCACCTACCCTATCTACCCTACCTACTCTACTCTACCCTACCTACCCTACCTACCCTACCCTACCCTACCTACCCTACCCTACCCTACCTACCCTTACTATACGAATGTAACCTGTAAACTTTTGTTTCTACCGGCGCGGCGGCGGCGGCGATCTAATTAAAATTTAGAACAAAAAAGCTGCTATTGTGAGTCAATCTTAAAAGATAGACATTATGCTGTCGCGGACTTTTTTTTTGAACTTTTAAAGAAGAAAAATTCCGCCATACATTAAATTTGCGTTACTTAAACCGTTTACGCAACGCACGCAACAAAAGCTCTCAAAACGGAATATTTTTGCCGGTTTTTGCAACATTTTTCATTTAAGCGCGGTTCCTATTGGTTGTAGCGTGATGTTATATAGCCTATAACCTTTCTCAATAAATGGACTATTCAACACAAAAAGAATTTTTCAATTCCAACCAGTAGTTCCTGAGATTAGCGCGTTCAAACAAACAAACTCTTCAGCTTTATAATATTTATTATTAATATATATAATATATAAATATATTATATAAAATAATAATATATATATATTATTATATTATATAGTATAGATAACATAATTATAGGAGTAGTTCAATCATCAGAAAATAACTACAGATTATCTTGTGACTTTATTTTGAGATGAGCTTATTATAAATATTTCTACCTAAACCCCAAAAACACGTGGGAGAAAACTTTAACTTAATTTAGTAGGTAAAACAGATAAAAATTTAGGGGAGTGTTTGATGCGTTCTTCACTCTCAACTTAGTTACGTATATTTTTCATGTATACGTAATATTATTAAGAGGCAAAATTTGTATTTTTGTATGTAACGAATAAACTTAAAAACTACTGGACCGATTACAAAAATTCATTCACCGTTGTGAAGCTTCACTATCCCCGGGTACTTTTTATCCCTGTATTCGCATGGGAACGGGAACTACGCGGGTGAAACCGCGAGGCGTCCGCTAGTTTTAGATAACCTCGTTAACTAATTTTATGCCACATTATTTAAAGTTATTTCTACATAAAACGTTTTTATCTACCACCTGAAATGCGTGAGTTTATAAACGCAATATGCAAAACGAGCAAAAAGAAAATTACAAGAAAATACTTTATCACCACAACGATCATTGTTCCACAATTTTCTCACCGACAAACAACATCAATCAAACAATATTCTTACAACGCCCAAATCACATCCAATTCGTTCTACGTTCGCGTCAGATGCCGAACATCCCCACCTTAGGGGGCAACCCCTTTACCCCACCTTCCCACCCCCTTTTGTGATACACGGGAATACTTGACGATTTTTTTGCTCATCCAGTGAGTTTTAGGAGAATCTTACATAGGTACCTATAATCCGTTTATTACGGCCGGATCACGGGGGATTTGGAACGGAATTACTTCTAATGGTGGTTTTTGTAGGTGTTATGCTAAGCATTCTATGCAATTTGGAGTTCTTGTAGATGTTTCTTGGGTATTTGATGAAATAGGTACATAATAAAAATCGGGCTAAGAGCGACTCGTACTCGCGCACCGTACTCCTCCTCCTTCCGTACAAACAGCTACATTCACCAAAATAATTAGGCAACATTACTGAAGTTCATAAACAATGAAAGCACTGAACATTGCACTAACGAAGAGATAAACTGGATTGAGGGACAAAATTAACTTTAACATTAACATTAAAAGCGGGATATTTACCATGTTTACTGTTTGTTGCGAGTTCCCGATATAACATAGTAAATATCCCGCTTTTAATGTTAATGTTAGTGTTAGTGACCATGACAGTTTAAAAACTTAAAATTAACTTTGCCGTTGGAAAATCTGCACATCGAAAAAGGTCACGGTCAGTTAGCCATTACTCCAATTAAGGTAAAAATAGTTTTTATTACAAATAGGTACAAATTTACGGTATTTTGCTCATCCAGTGAATTTTAGGAGCATTTCAAACAAAGGTAATCCGTCTGTTACGGTCGGGTTCGTAGCGGATTTGGAAGGGAATTACTTCGAATAGGTATTCTTATAGGTGTTATGCTAAGCATTATATGCAATTTGGAGTTCTTGTAGATGTTTCTTGGGAATTTGATGAATTAACTACATAATAATAATCCGGCCGGATCAAGGGTTCCATACAAACAACATTTACCATAATAATTAGATAACACTACTGAACTTCATAAACAATGAAAGCACCGAACTTTGCTCTAACGAAAAGATAAACTGGACAATAGTCACAGAGAGGCCTTGCCGTTGGAAACCCATCGACAATGGTCACAGTCAGTTTACAAATTGCAAATAAGATAAAAATAGTTTTTGTTCTTATTTAGGTTCAAATTTACTACTCATCCGGTGAATTTTAGGAGCATCTTACACATAATCCGTCTGTTAAGGCCGGGCTCGTGGGAGATTTGGAAGAGATTTCATTTCACCTACTTCGAATGATGATTCTTGTTGGTGTTATGCTAAGCATACTTTGCTATGTGGAGTATCTGTAGATATTTCTAGCGAATTTGATGATATAGATACCTATTCATAATGATAAGATAATTATGAAGATACACACACACACAGTTCACACAGTTCAGTTCTACAGTTTCTTATACCTAGAATTTACACCGTTAAAATGTACTGATATTGATTCAATGCCACAGTGAGTGTATTTAAAAAAAAAATGAGTTAAATCAAAATGATTTTCCTACTGCTTAACCAGCAATCCTCTGGAGACTAAACTAGAGCCTCCAGCCAGGCACAAAAATCTTAACCTAAGCGACCACGCTGAGGGCCCTATGGGGTTGAACCTCGGCACAGGGCGTTGAGATATTATTGGTATGAATATGCAGTCAATATGCATTTAAGCGGCAGTTTTTTTTTTGTTTGTTTTTTTTTTTAAAAAACGTTGCCCTACACTAGGAATTTCTTCCTGTATCGTGGGCGCATTTACAAACATATAAACTCACAAACACAAACACCCAGAGCCGGCACAACTATCTGTTGTAGGTCATACAAATATTTGTTCCGTGCGGCCCGAAAATCGAACCCGCGACACGCAGCGAAGCAGTCAATCGCTCAACCACTGCGCCAACCGTGTGCCCAAATGTGCGTTGCGGTATTATTTCCAACACCATTAGCACATTCGTCTCAATCACCTCTCTATTAATTTATATACGTGTATATATATAAAGGTATTTATTATAGTATATATATATGTATGTTTATTTTACCTATAACATATGTGTTAAAAATTCAATAACTGTTAAATTAAAATTGAATAACTCAATTTTACTTCAATAATTATTTCATGTTTTTATACACCTGTCATGTTATCTCTCCACAATCCATGGTTGACTGGTAGAGAATGCCTCAGGCATTAAGTCCGCCTATGTACCTGTATGTTGCATGAAGTTTTAAATTAATAATAGTGGGCGACCATAGCAACATTATCTCAAATTCTTAATTAAACCGACCTAAGCTCTTTTCAATACAGAGAAGATGTGTATCGTTCAAATCAATGTAGCGCATTTGATATTTTAGTCATTCAGGTGTAAGTGCATATTCATGAGCTTACCTATGTCCATACAACCACATAATAATAAAAATATCACCACAAAACAGACTGTTTGCCCCAACCTGCATCACAGAGCAGACTAAACGATTTTAAATGCAAGAGAACCAAAATAAAAATCACTAGCTAACTGTTTAGGGCGCCGTGAATTTTTAAAGAGGCGCAAATGAGGGGGTTCGGTTACCGGCCCGACGAGAAAGCAAGCAATACATCCAACCTTTTGTTTTTGACTACCCTCCAAAATAACCACCCTACCTAGACCTCACACTTTTCCGAAAACGCCAAAATTTTTCCGAAGTTCGCTCCGTCTGGCAGGTCATCTAAAATTGGGCGCACGGAGAGTGTATAGAAATAACTTAAAAAGAAAAATTAATGCTGCGAAAAAGAAAATGGGAATGTTGAATGAGAAAATGGTGGGAGCTGTGATGCTGGTCCTAGGTGACCACTGTATGTTTGGACTTGATCCCATTCCGGGATGTAAACTGTAGATTCATTGTGATTTTGGAGAAGCTCGTGGGTAAATAATAACAGCCGTTCGGGTCGGTATTTGAGGTTAATTAACCCTTGCTGAGAATTCTTATTGGAATCAAATAGAAAAGCTCACAATGTTAGGACCCATTAATATTAATGATAATTAGGGTTCCGTACCCAAAGGGTAAAAACGGGACCTTATTACTAAGACTCCGCGGTCCGTCTGTCTGTCTGTCACCAGGCGGTATCTCATGAACCGTGATAGCTAGACAGTTGAAATTTTCACAGATGATTGCCGCTATAACAACAAATACTAAAAACAGAACAAAAAAATATTTAAGGCTCCCATACAACAAACGTGTTTTTTTTTGCCATTTTTGCGATAATGGTACGTACCAAGTGCGAGTCAGACTTGGGCACGAAGAATCCTTCGTGCGCGAGTCTGACTCGCACTTGGGCGGTTTTTTTTTTATCCGTGGTGTTAGGCAACTGGGCTTATCCCAGTTGTAAACGACCCTTTGTGCCTATTGGCCTTGTTTGTTCTGTCTCCTGCTTGGTATGAAGAGAAGTGGAAATTTGTATTTTTCCTACTCCTCCGTTATTCTTTTCTGATTAATTTCGTTGCGGGATCCAAGACAGTTAAATTCATTCTCCGGGACTTCGTCGAGCTTTATTGCCTCGGCGCTTTTCTGGTGGTCGCCTCTGTTGATTCTGGCTTTCAGGAGTTGCAGTGATTTGGGAATAGAGCGGTGAAAACCTCTTGCTGATGTAGGTCTATGGATGCGTGACCGTCCATTACGTAGGAGTCTGATACTCCACCTTGCTACGGACAGCACGATAAGCCGTTGGTCTTTTTTATCATTTGTGTATCTTTATCTTTTTTGTGTATCTGTCAATACGGGGGTTAGCATCCTGAAAAACTACCATATCTCTTGCCAAGAGATATCGTGTTTCTCAGCTACTGGGTTGTGAAGGTCAAGCGTTCCAAGTAAAGTGCTGGTACCCAACTGCATCTCGTTAGAGTGGAAGTAAATAAAGTTTGAGAAGGTCAAGAAAGAGGTACTTAGGCAGATTGATTAATTCTGATATTGATGATAGTGCAAGTTTTCAATAATCAGAGTTATTTTTAACCGACTTCGACGGAAAAAGGAGGAGGTACTCAATTCATCGGAATCTTCCTTTTATGTATGTTCCCCGATTACTCAAAGCCACCTGGACCGATTTGGAAAATTCTTCTTTTGTTTGAATAATATACTTTCCAGGTGGTCCATAATCCCCCCGGGGGTTCCCGCATTGTTGAGGCGGGGGGGCTCAGTAACCGTGGCTTGGGCACGGGGTTGGCGAAGAGGAACCCGAGGAGAGGCCGCTCGTCAGGGCTTTTGCCGATTAAGCCGACGATGCGACGTAGCGGCCAACTAGTAGGTTGCGGTGCCGCTTGGTAACAGGCGACATCGCAACTGAGGCGGGCTGCGATGTCTTATAGAGCGTCCCAGGTCCCATACGACATCGCGGCTGAGGGTTGGAGGCCGCGGCAGGAGAGGAGTGCCGGTATTGCGGTGCGCCACTCTGCCTACCTTCCGCGGCCTAGACGGGGTCGCCACCGTCTGATGGCGGACGCGGTGAGGCCGCAGGAGATGAGGAGTGTCGGTATAGCATTAGCCGCTCGCCCTATCCCCTGCGGCCGCAAAGTGGTAAGTGGTGGGGCCATTGACCTTACCCGTCACAGGGGGACCAAGGGCGCCATACACGGGGTCGTCTGGCACCCATGAGCTGATTTGGTCCCTGGGGTGGTCACGGCGTACAGTGTGTTCTGGTGTGCCGGTGATAGGGGTACTCCCCCGAGGAGGGTCCGGTGACGGACAGCCGCGGCGGGTTCGCGGTGAGTGCTAACGCGTGCCCGTATTCCCGCCATAAGCGACACAGGAGGACACCGTGGAGTTTTAGTGGGTAAGAGTCCAACATAACTGCACTATCTCCCCGTGGTAGTGCAGTATGCATGAGCATCTCCCCACGCAAATAAAATAATTTAAAAAAAAAGTGTTTCTGTGTGCTCAGGCGATACTGAACGCTGCCGAGCTTACGGACTTTGTAAGTGCATCACACACACGACTAAGGGCCGACTTCACCAATGAAACTAATCGCAATTAGTTCAACTAAACTCAGTTTAATACAGCGTTCTGATTGGTTGAGATCGCTAAGAAACTACCAATCAATTTGGTATCGAGTAAGTGACAGATGTATACAAGTCAGAGACATCTGTCCCTTATTCGATCTCAAATTGATACCGCTCTAAGAGCTTATCTTCACCCCCCAGAACGCTGTATTTGCATAAACTGAGTTTAGTTGAACTAATCGCGATTAGTTTCTTTGGTGAAATCGTTCCTAAGACCATGTCGCCGTCGTGAGATTATAGGTATTCTCATGTCACTAACTATCAATAGTAACATGAAAATACATATAAAATAATGCCTGGAAGTTTTATGATAGTTTTCTAAAACATTATGAATGTAAATAGCTTATTTCTCTCTCTTTTACGAATGACCACAGACATCAACGTCGTTACTTGTAAAATCAATTAGAAACCACTTTTACTTTTCAACTAATCGTATTAAACAATTAAGTAACCGAAGTCGTGAGACACAATTAGTATTTAATATAAACCTACAGAAGACAAGAATAAAAATAACTTATTTATATATCGATACAAAATCACAAAAAGTATCTGTTTGTTATGTCAAAATAGCTTTTCATGCATATGAAAGTATATGCGGTGCAAAAAACGAAAAAAAAACTATTTGGGTTTTTTTTGTTTGTCTATCTTTTAGTTCCGGCTTATCTCCAAAACAGCTGGATCCATTTTGATGAGACTTTCACTTGCTAAAAGTAGTTACTTAGACAATATTTTTTTTGGAATTATTTTTCCGCGCGAAAAACCTGTTTTTATTTTAGTTTTACGATTTGACGCAGACGAAGTCGTGAACAATAGCTAGTATTAATAAAAACCCACAGAAAACAAGCCCAAACATATTTTATTACTAATACATCACGGCTAAATGTAAGCGTGCTAAGGTATCTAATTTATTGAATCGAATGTTTATCCAATTATCGATTTAACAACAATGGAATCGATATAATCGCTCGATATAGATCGTTATCGATTAGATCGGATAAAGTACGTTCGTGATCGCCCATTGTTTAGTTCTGCCCGATTCCGAGATATAATTGTAACGATAAGTATCGAGATATGACAATAGAATAGAAATAGCACTTCGTAAGGCCGTATTTTTGTATTGTTACACTTTTTTTTTGGGATTGAATGGTTTTTGTCACGCCTAGAGCTGATTTACAGGGTTTACTGTCACTTTGTTCTAAGTTACAGAAACACTGTCTTTTAAACTAGATAGTTCTCTCTTGAGAGCAATGGTGGCCCAGTGGTATCGGCCGCGACTTACAAGTTGTAGGTCGTGAGTTCTATTTCATCACCACTGCTCTCAAAATGGTGAAAGAAAACATCGTGAGGAAACCGGCATATCCTAAAACCAAACATTCTATGACATGTGACATCTACCAACCCGCACTGGGCCCGCGTGGTGGATTACGGCCCATTCCCTCTCACAGAGAGGAGGTCTGTGTCTCAGCAGTGGGAACATTAATAGGCTGATGATGTGATGTGATGTGTTCTCTCTTTCTTTGGCTTCTTAGTTCTATGGTTTGTCGGCAATTTTGAGGGTTTCTGGCATCGTGAGGAGTGATCGTTAACCTTTGGGTTGGGTCTAAACTGACGTGTAAAAAGTTAAAGAGTAAAAAGTATTATCTGAAGACTTTATCTGCGGCTTTATCGCAATTCGATTGTCTCTTCTAGGTGGCCTTAATGAGATCGAAATGTCGAAAGATGATGGTTATTTTCTAAAATTATTTCAATACATTTCCTTCCTGTGCATGTTTTCATGCCACTTGACGTAAACTGTAGAGGCCTTATATGGAAGGCACTCAATAGGTTGGGCACCCAGGTGAGCGGCTGCAAACACATCATGGGAAATGATGTTTTATGGACCAGTTAGATACCCAAGTGCAGAGCCCTTGTCCAAAACATGTCTTTCAGCTTAGATATATTATATTTGCCAGCTTCTCCACGTTTCATTATCATCATCACCATCACCATCTCAGCTAAAAGACGTCCACTGTTGAACATATGCTTCCCACAAGTGTCACCACATCGAACGGTCATGTGTGTCTCGCGTCCAGCAGATCCACGTAGTTCACGTTTGCTTATGGTAAATATGAAAATTATCCGTCTCTGTCCCAAGTTTTCGCACTCACCTCAGCTTTTTGGCTCAAAAACCGTTGTCTGAGCATGCTTCCACTCGTGTTCATACCACGACTGGGTGTCTTGAGGGTAACACTTTTTTTTTGTTTTAGTCCTTCTAAATGGAATGGAACCTCGTGTAGCATGCATGTAGAGGATTTTGAGTGACGCTTCTTTTTTTTGGAAGTCTGAGGGTAAAAAAAAATCACCTTAGGTTTTACGTGTTCAAAAGAAAAGGGGTGCCTAGTGCCTACTCCTGGTTTTCGCGAACAGTTATAGGTGTAATGAATTATGGACGTATCTACATCATGCCTGTGTCTTCCGAAAGGGTTGGTAAGGGTGTACAATATAATACACTTACATTTTCGACAATCGTATTGAAATTCCCATCGACAACGATTGGTACCCATCCTTACTTCGACCCTTCGACGTACTGATGTTACAGTAGCAAGTTTCTGATACGGCAGAACTTGTGGAATTGCAGGTAAATAACTGGTTATACCAAATAACAACAACGTCTAGCGGCTATCTCCACCAATTTATCGAAACTAACGTCCACTTTACCTAAACCCCAAGTTTACCGAAGGCTTATACTGCCCATCGCATTAACTATCCGGGACAATGGGACCCCCAGCCACTTCCTCCATTATAATCGCCAAATAACATTCCAAAATAGCATTGAATTCCTTTTAAATCTAACTTATAACGTCCTTACATCACAATATATGATCACATTTCACTCAAGTTAGGTTTTGTTAGGAATAAAGGTTCATACACACAGATCAGTTGCAGGTAGGTACCTTCATCACCGAGTAAAAAAATGGTCCGTTGCGGGTTGTAGAAGCCTCAAAGACGGACGAGTATTATTAAGAGGCAGTCTTACCTAGTAACAGGGTAGAAGGCAGATAGATAGTCTTTCCATGTCAAACAATTGTTTTCAGGAGCATTCTATGACTGAAAGCCGACTTCAACGTTTTTAGAAAAAGGCTAGACAAACGAAGGTGGGAAGTCGTAGGACATTGACCCCAAATGTCCTTACCGTTGACCTGTCAGATCGAGTACTCCGCATTATGGCTCATACTCAACTGGAACTCGAAATGATTGCTTGTTATTTTTTGGTATTCATGTATTCAACTGAGCTCGGGCTCGAGCTCGTGGCTAAATAATAACAGCCGCACGGGTCGATCATCAAGGTTAAGCAACGCTTGACGAGGTCGGTCAGTGGATGGGTGACCATTTCAACATACCGAATTTCCACACCCGCACTGGGCCCGCGTGGTGGATAACGGCCCATTCTCTCTCACAGAGAAGAGGCCTGTCCCAGTAGTGGGAACATTAATAGGCTGATGATGATGATGATGAGTTTCCTCCGTGCCTCGGAAAGCACGTTAAGCCGTTGGTCCCGGCTGTCATATGAAGATCTTTAACAGCCGTTACGGGTAATCAGAAGCTTGAGATCTGAAACCAGTCTTGCCAAGGGGTACCGCGTTACCCAGTTACTGGGTTGTGGAGGTCAGATAGGCAGTCGCTCCATGTAAAACACTGGTGCTTAGCTGAATCCGGTAAGACTGGAAGCCGACCCCGATATAGTTGGAAAAAAGGCTAGACAAGATGATGATGTATTCAACTGAACAGTCAAATAAATGTCAATGAGTTTAGCTGATGATTCTTCAGCTTGACATGTGTTAATTCAAGTCGAACACGTGTATGTGTTTTCGAGTTGGATTTGAGCATGAGTCATGCTGCGGTTATAGGTGACCTCACCGATGTGTGTGCATGAACCTTTAGTCGGGCATAATGCCTTGGAAAGGGAAGTGGTCAAAGTCAACATATATTTTCCGAAAGCCTTGCATGAAGCGACATGCGTAGATAACTTTCCTCTAAAGGCGACAGGTTTAAACAATGTAACTTAAAACGCTACTGCGAGTTAATAGAAAATAGAAACGCGCTACTGTTTGTAACACACGTAGTGTAAAGCAGCGTTTTCATTAGCTGACCACCGTTGTTCAACACAGTCGTTTATTTATTTTCTTGGACACGTGTTTTTTTTTTTTTTGTTTATCTTATATAGGCTCGCGCTTGACCACCATCTCACCTCATGGTAAGCGATGATGTGGCCGATGATGGAGCACGCTTGCCTAGAAGTAACCTATTCACTCTTGACTTAAAGACCCCTAGGTTGTAGCTATCGGGAAACACAGACTCCGGCAGGGAATTCCACTCCTTAGCTGTACGCATAATAAAAGTATTTTCAAAACGTTTAGTGCGTATGGGTGGGATGTCCACCATGTACCGATGGCGCATCGCCGTACGTCTGGTAGTCCGATGATGAAACGGCCTGCTCGACGATGCGGCGGTGTCTCGACGAGTCAACGACTCTATCGAGTGGCTTGTAGTCTAGGGTAGAGTGGAGGGAACGAGAGCACGCGGCAGGATAACAGCCGATAGAGAGGGATGGGCGTCGCATCGTTAAGCAAATTATGGCAACCCGAAGGTCACTGCAACGTGATGACCACGACCGCTCTGCCAAGAATGTACCGACGAAGAAGAAAAAAAGTACATTAGATTACTATTATAAACTATCAACTTTCTACCACCGAGCCCAAATCTTAGATTAGGAGGTTTGCCGTTGGGTGCCATTGAAATTACATTGATATGAGGCATTCTAGCTGTGTCTGTGTCTCTGAGGAGCAACACTCCTTGTATAGGATGTCTTCAGTTAGTGATGACCACTTACCATTAAGTGGATCGCCTGCATGTGTGCCACACATAATAAACAAGATTTGTCACTGATTTAATAATATCATCATCATCATCATCAGCCTATTAATGTTCCCACTGCTGGGACAAAGGCCTACTCTATATAAGAGGGAACATGCCGTAATCCACCACGCGGGCCCAGTGCGGGTTGGTGGATGTCACATGTCTTCGAAGTTTTGTTTCTAGGACATGCCGGTTTCCTCAAGATGTTTTCCTTCACCGTTTTGAGAGCAGTGGTGATGAAATAATTTACACAAAGTAAAGCGCCTGCCTGGGCTCGAACCCACGAACTTGTAAGTCGCGGCCGATACCACTGGGTCACCACTGCCCCACATATTTAATAATATGCTTGGCTATAAAACCTGGCTAGGTCCTTTTTTGGAAAGACCAATATTAGTGACAACAATGCTCAGTGAAAACTCGCCTTAATATTTTCTTTTACATTCACCAGTAAAAGCGATATGTTGTAACCGCTAAAACAGTTGACTGCCCAAGAACATAACGTATCTACAAATGGCCGCTGTCACTTTGGAAATTTTATTGCTAATACGATGGGCTTCGCTGGCCAGGCATGGCCTATCATGGTGCATTTAATTGGACATACATTTTAGGTGAGATAGGGAAGTGATATTGTCAAAGTATACAGGGTGAACGGAAAAGGTGCTTGCAATGGGCCTCATCAGAAAGCTTACAGTCACCTGAAAGGAAATGGAGAGGGCTATGCTCGGCGTTTCCTTGCGTGATCGAATCAGAAATGTAGATTCGCAAGAGAACCAGGGTTACCGACATACCATAGTGGGCAGGGCACATTGCTCGCAGAAAGTTCTGGAGTGACGATCGCGAACCGGAAGACGTTGCGTGTAAGGCCTCCCATTAGGTGGTGATAATCATATCAGCAGAAAGACGTCCACTGCTTTGCATAGGCCTCCCCCAAGCATTGACCGGTCCGGACCGGTGCGTCTCTTGTCCAGCGGATCCCCGCAACCTTCACCAGGTCATCGGTCCACCTTGATCGCACCTTGATCACACCTTTCCGTTCTCGTCTTTTTATGGACAGGTGTGATCATATTTTAAAAACTGCCTGCCCATGGTTATGAACAACCTTTTCCATGGAAGTCAGTCAATTCTCCAAAAATATTCTGTATCCCATACACATTTTGGTCAGCACACCACTTTTTATGGACAATCCATTTTTTTTTTGGAAATCAATTATGACTTCCTTGGAGAGAGTTATTAACGGCCAAACCACACAACGAAAGGTAGTGAAACGGCCAAACCACACAACGAAATGTAGTGAAACGGCCAAACCACACAACGAAAGGTAGCGAAACGGCCAAACCACATAATTTGACTAAGGTGTAGATTTTGTGAAGTTAGGGCGTGTAGAGTTAGAAGCTTGGCTCTACATGAGATCTGATAACTTTTTGACAGTGTGAACCATATGGTCTCGTCTTGGCAACATTTTACATGAAAATGTTTTTGGTGGGATTGATTTTGTTTATTTCACGAGTAAGTAGATATGCTTAGACATAAAGATAATCTATCGTCGAATAATGATTGTTGCTGTCAAAATACCATTATTGAATTGATTTATTCGTATTGCTTAATACTTACAACCTGGAAGTCTACTTCTAGGCAAGTGTGCTACATCGTCGACCACATCATCGCTTACCATCAGGTGAGATAGTGACTAAAAGCGAGCAAAAAAAAAGCGCTAGCGAAAAGTCACGTCAGTCTTAAACAGGACTGAACAGGACTTTGTACAATTGTTTTCGCTGACTGAATGTCACTTTGGCTAAAGACAAAAGGGCATTGTAGGATGACACAAAATTATCAAATTACTAGCGACCCGCCCCGGCTGCACCCGTAAAGAATCACTATACATATTATAAAACAAAGTCCTGCCAGCCGCGTCTGTTCGTGATATACTCAAAAACCACTGAACGGATTTTCATGCTGTTTTACCAATAGAAAGAGTGAGAAACGAGGAAAGTATTTGTATATAATTTGTTACGAGCGAAGCCGGGTTGGATCGCTAGTTATGTACAAAAACTTTCCTAGTTTCTCACTCTTCATATTGGTGAAGACCGTATAAAAACCCGTTGAAGAGTTTTTGAGTTTATCGCGAACAAACAGACAGACGCGGTAAAGGACTTTGTTTTAAAATATGTATACTGATTTACTTTTAGGCTCACCTCTTAAAATACAGGTTAAACGCGGGTTTATCTCAATAAGTAGCTAAATAATAATAACAGCCGCATGGGTCGATCTTCAAGGTAAAGCAACAGTTGATGAGGTCGGTCCGTGGATGGGTGACCATCTCAACATACCGAGGTTCTTCCTTGCCTCTGTAAAACCGTTGGTCAAGCCTGTCATTAGTATATCATTAACAGTCTTTACGGCAAGTCATCATCAACATCAGCCTTTTTTATGTTCCCTTCCCACTGCTGGGACATACGCTCCGAAGGGGTCCCGCAGCCGTGTTGCGTAAGTGAATACGGCAACGCAAAGAGTTTGACCGCTAACCAATCGACCAAATAGAACAATGACACAGAGGGCAATCCACATCGCGTCATTCATCTCGCATGTGATTGGTCGATTGGATAGCGGGCAAACTCTTTGCGTTGCCGTATTCACTTACGCAATACGGCTGCCGATCTCATTCCCAAGCAAGCTTTGGACTGGAATCCCCAAGAAAAATGAAAACGTGGCCATCCTCGTCAAACCTGGCTTCGCACCGAGTTGGCAGAATTGGCGAGCATCGGAATGAAATGGAGCGAGGTGAAGCGTGAAGCTCAAGACCGATCGCGATGGAAGACTTCTGTGGACGCCCTCTGCCCCATCTAGGGGACATAGGCCTTTTTTCTCAGAGTAGTCAGATAGGAAACGCCGACCTCATCTAGTTTTAAACAATATGTTCGACATGTGTTTGTACAAACTAACTTACAGAAAATAAATAATTTATCATTTAGGACATTACGTTAAGTAAGTCAAAGTCACTGCTGGTTAGTGCTGGGACACAGCCTCCTTTCTGTGAGAGAGGGAAATCTGATATCAGTCTTGCCAAACGGGTGTCGTGTTACCCAGTTACTGGGTTGTGAAGGTCAGATAGGCAGTTGCACCGGGTAAAATACTGGTACTCAACTTCATCCGGTTATCATTGATTGATATCAATAAGTAGGTACACATCTAACTCTTAGGCACAGGTGTTATTTCAAAAAGGGTATCAACAATACCAAATACTTCACCGAACCCCATTACTGCACACATGTTAAATTCACAAGTGGTTCATTAGCACGACCCGAGATTCGAAGTCATTACAATGACGCTGCGGGTGTCGGGAGAGCCTATTGTGTTCCGTACCTACGCAGCGTTGGTCTATCGATTTGTTTGTGCTTAATGAAGTTCATCATCGTACTCGTTGGGGTAGGCAGATTTTCAAGTGGTGTCTATGAAATGAAATTTTGGTGTGGTGTCTATCAACGTGGATTGATGATGTAACCAATATTTTGTAACATTTTTCATTAATTTAAAAGGATGTCGAAGCTCTTTGCCTCCGCATCCACCTCCGCCTCCGCTAAGAAAGCCTCCGTTGCAACCCTAATTGGAAGCGCCAATAACAATGATGCAATATCAGGTTACAAAGGCTGATGGACAGCGTGGTTATGGGTGTCTATGTAAATAGCCACGATGCGCAAATAATGATGGTGTTGTTGATGGACATGACATTATGGTGCAGAAAGTGAAGTCACTTATCAATCTTTAGAAGTGTGTGTTAGTACGAGCGCACCTAAAAGGATTGGTTGATATTTAGTAGATTTGTTATCGTATCAAAATTGATATCCCATACTAATATTATAAATTCAAAATAAACTTTGACTGTCTGTCTGTTTGTTACTTTAACATATTCACATCGTAAATGCTGAATGAATTGGCTGGATTAGGATGTATGACATTTTTTCTCCAGAGAGTAATGTCTCTTAGGATGATTCACATGTGGGCGAACCAGCTCGCAGAAGTTAGTGTTTCGATAAATTAATTGTTTGTTTAAATGATAAATACCAACGAAACGTTAATACTTAATTAGCACTAAAACTCGTTTTAATTGGATTACGCGATGAGTAGTAGCCCCACTTAACCCTAAAATTTAAGTGAAAATGCACGCAGGTGAAAGAACTAAGCAAGCTGTTTAGTTCTACACTATACCTACATACAACTCTGTTAAGATAGATGGGCGAAGTGACGAGAGTGATTAAAGTAAAAATGAGTATATTAGAGGAAGTTTGAAAGTGGCGCCAGTGACAGAAATGTTGAAAAAACCGTTTGTCCTGGTATGGTTATGTGATGAGAAGGGATTAGTTTTATGGTTTATTAAGGCAGGCGTTAAGGCAATGATCCTACTATCCTAGGGCAGTGATTTTAGACAATAGAGTAGTAATTTTCAGGAAAATCTAAAGATTTTAATCTAAATTCCTATAGTGGACGCTTTGAATATAAATAAAGAAAGAAAGATTAAAAGAAAGAAAATACATTTATTTAGCACAGACTAAAATACACCCAATATAGGTAATTCATAATAATATAATCAGTTAAAATACGAATAAAAAAAGTGTAGTGTGTGTTCGTGTGTGTGTGTGTCTGTTGTATATGATGATGTTCATAGTACAATATTTTTTATAACGTTGATAGATATTCTTGATTACCTAAATACTAATTTTAGTTTTATTTGTTGTTACAGAATCAAGACTCTGAACCGAAAAACAGAGGCAAAGAAGAATTGAAAAGGACCCATTGAAAAAGAGCCCATTTTTATTGCATTAAAGGAACTATTTGGTTTAATCTTCAAAAGTTGTTGAAGGCAGTCATAAATTGTTGAATAATAATTAACTTAAATGAATAAAGACATTAACAAAGGCTGTATAACAACATCTGTCGTATTGATTAATAAACCGATTGAATAATTGTTAAAAATAAAATGCACTTTTCGTTCAAAATTGAGTACCTACTATTATTTCCTTTTAAAATAAACGGGTTGTTGAAACCAAGGCAAGTTCAAATTGATTGAGAAAAAATATTAAAAACAGAGAAATACAGATATTTCGCATGATCAATGACAAATAATTGGATAACTACACATGAACATTAATTGTGGGGAAAATTATCGGTTATGGTGGGGCCACTAAAATAGCAGGGAATTCACATCAGCGGTTAGCGATAGCAGGTTGCGCATTTTATGATACAAAAGGCGTTATATTTAAATGAATGCTGTTCAACGAAAACAGCAGGGCAGGACATTGATAGAGGAGGTTAAATAACTAAACTGTAAACTAATGACAAATCCTACACTATGTTTTAAACACTGGCTTCGCTCCCGTCAACTGCCTTCCCTATCCTATTTACCTAGACCTACCTACCTTACTTACCTACCTATCCTACTTACTTTGCTACCTACCCTATCTACCCTACCTACCTGTCAATTTTTTCTAGGATTATTCTTCCACGTTCATAAAATGACGTGAAATGCCATCTCTATCGAATATGGAGGCCAACTGTCCGAGTATCTGAATTGCGTGTGTTGTGATATTTTACTTCTGGAACACTTTAAATTCATCTAACTTTTGATAGAGTGAACCGATTGCGATGAAACAAAAACTAAGTAATACTTCAAGTTACGTTCAATTTTTATGTGTAAAAGTTATCTACATTGGTTTCATACATTTTACGCGATTCGTGCACAACTAAACAGATAAACAGACAAAAATGCTGAAAATGAGTTCTGTTGGTTTTCCTATAACACTGGCTATTTTTTGTTAAATATATTCGACTTAAATACCAATTTTCTACAGATTTATTATATGTATTAATAAAGACAACCATTGGCATTAGACCTAGATTCTTATCAATTGCTGCATAAGAAGAGGCATTTGCCCTGCTGTGGGACAGTTACATATTATCACACTTATATGCATTATTATTTACATATGCATGCAGTTTTATTTGATACTGGTTTTTAAACTTCATAAAGCTTCTTCAATAGTATAGAATTCGCTGATCTACTGGCCACACCAACAAGCAATATTGAGACGTAGCGATAAACATAGGTTGCAATTGGTTGCAAAAAGAACCAGTCGCAGGTTCACAAACAGTCGATCGTGCACAATTACAACTGGGAATAAAGATGGTTAATCTTTTTGAAAGAGTGCGTTAAAGTTTTTTGACAGCAAAATGAGTAAAGGATGGAGTGTTAAGATTTAGTCGTCATCGTAAATATGAACACCTAGGAATCAAGATTGGAGATTGAGATCATTATTTTATTACCTATGCACTGAACAGTATGCCGTACATGACCAGTGTGTGCTGGCCTGTTTTTCTATTGAAACTCCGTACTAAACAAGGCCAACTCAAGGTACAAGTATTTATTATAATAGACGTGCATTCGACTGTACTAGTACAGCGATGAACCCACACACACACGTTTTGAGTCAATTCCCTTGGTTCCAACCATGTTCTCTATGCCACCATGCCAGCTGTCTTATCGAGAAATCACGGTTACAAAAATCATCTCTACGTTTGTCTATTCAATCGTCACTGGGGTTTTTGATTTTGAATTGCCATACTAAAATAAATTGGTAAAACGCTATTGAAGTTAACACCAAAATCGTTCAACACAGAGTGCTCCATTTCTTCCTACTCTCTGGCAAAATCTTTTATTGTTAAATGGCACTCTCGATCCGTTTTTCTGGATGTTGTTGATGTACAATAATGATAAGGAATTGAAGGTTTTTAGTGGGAAGGCGTTATAATTGAAAGGAAGATTGAAAGTGGTGAGCAGACCAGTAACCTTTTCCCACAACCCACTTAATAAATATAGCAGTTGAAATAATTGTCTTTGAGTGTCGATATGAACTTTTGTAGATTATATTTTTGATCGTCACGCTTGCTCACGATGAGTTTGCTTTTTGAACATTGTATACAATTTTCCCGACAATGTTTTTTGTTGACTGAGTGACCATAGGTAATATTATTACCCAGTAAACGCCGGCTGTCGCTGAAAATCTGCGGTATGGCACTGAACGATGGCCGTTAACTGTTTGCGCTAGTTTTTTTTGCTGCCAGCGGCCTCGTCCGCGTGAAAAGTGTTTTCTTATCCCAAGGCAACATTATACCGGGATGAAAAGTAGCCTATGTGCTATTACAGACTATAGTCTATGTCTGTGCCAAATTTCATCCATATCTGTTCTGCCGTTCTAGCGTGATTGAGTAACAAACATACATCCACGCCTCTATAATATAAGTGTGATTATCTGCCGCACTCAGAGACATTTCACGTTTACTTAACGCGCTCCTTAGTATTGATTTTGTACTAAAAATCTATACTAAGGAAAGCTTTAAGTAACCGTTAACGTCTCTGAGTGTGGCAGTAAGTAAGATAAACTCTTTCTCTTTCTTTCTCGTCTTAAGTAAGTCTACTTAAGTCAAAGTCACTTCATACATTCGCCATTCCCTTTGTATTTCATATTCATATAAGGAGATACCTAGACAACTAGAGGAGTGGTGGCCGAGTGGTAACGGCCGCAACTTACTAGTTGTAGGATGTGGGTTCGAATCCAGGCAAGTGTACTTTGTGTAGATTATTTCATCACCACTGTTCTCAAAACGGTGACGGAAAACATCGTGAGGAAACCCTAACTCAATCTCTAAGAACCAAAAATTCGAAGTCATGTGATATCCACCAAGCCGCACTGGGCTCGCGTGGTGGATTACGGTCCATTGCCTCTCACAGAGAGGAGGCCTGCACGCACAACGGACCAAATGGGAATCTAAGTCCATCTAGCCTATCTTATCCTAAGGAGATACCTACTCAAGAGTAATTCAAACCAGAACTTATATTGCATTATCATGCAGCATATAAAACATAATCTAATCGTTTACCTGGAATGCTAAAAATATGTTATATAACGACTTCATCGTACACATTAACAACATAATTTAGTTATATTTAGAACTAGATGGTCCAGTTTACCTTGAACTATACAAAAAAAAAACTGTACTAACTACGAGTATACCACTATCTCGCTTACAATCAGGCAACATGGTGGTCAAACGCGAAACTACCATTAAATAAAAAAAAGATTTAAAAGTAAAGTTTTATCCATACTAATATTATAATTGCGAAAGTAACTCTGTTTGTCGTTCTGTCTGTTACTTTTCACGATTAAACTGCTGAACCGATTTAGGCGAAATTTGGTATGGAAATAGTTTAAGAATTGAGACTCAGGGAATGACAAAGGATAGTTTCTATACCGAAAAACATCCTTAAATGGGTGGTTAGGTAAGTTTGTATGGTGAACGAATAATTTCTCAAGTAAGGCGGTAGTACTAATGCGACGCAGACGAAGTCTGGGAAATAATAATTATAATTAATAAAAGGTATTAGATATAAACATGTAAAATAGTTTGTTTGTAAGAAGTACTTCAAAAATGTATTAATTGATAGAAAGGTACATGCCCGATTGCCTTTTTTTGGGTTAAGTCATAGGAGTGAAACCGCGGGCAAATCAAATTACATTTTTAGTTTAGGTTTAGGTTCTATACAGCTATCCTTAACCTTTGACATCAACAGATTCAATCAGGGATTGCCTTGTTCATACATTGCTCAATAGCAAAGTGTCTTACTCTTATCCATTGACATTATATAGTACCATGCCAATATCCCAATTTATTTGGGGTCGGTGCAATAACAAACGAAACGGTTGGCGCAGTGGTTGAGTGATCGGCTGCTGCATTGCGTGTCACGGGTTCGATGCAAGCATATAGTACAAATATGGCCTACAGATAGTTGGTCCGGATCTGGCTTTTTGTGTATATGAGCTTATATGTTTGCAAGTGTAGAGAGTTTTAAAAATTCTTCGCCACAGCCAAGACAAGTATAGAACAATGTGAAACACGAACAGTTAACCATACATCAGTTTAAAATTGGACGTTAAAATGTCCAATAGTGATGTGCTGTTGTCTGTACCTGGCACCAAAGGAGGCTAGAATATATTACACACTGCAGTAACATTATATCTTGTAACATGGCTGACAATCCTTTGTCATTTGTAAGGCTCAATTGTGTGTCAAATCTATCGTTTATTTGTGTACCATCCTTAGCATTCCGTTCCAACAGGCAGTCTGTCCGCTTTGCCAAAAGGATCTAGTTCCGTTTGTCAATCTGGATCGGTCGGTAGACTGATCTAGCGATTGATAGTAAAATGTTCACTTTGTTAGTCATCCGTAATTTTGTAGTGATGGGGTTAACTTGGAGAGACTGAGACGTGATCCCTTTTGTTACACTACTCTTTGGAATGACTTTGCTTACCGTTGTATGTAGGTGCTGTGTCAAAATTGGATGTAGATACGAGTGTTATACATATTTTGTGTATGTGTTTTTGTAACATGGTTGCTTCAATGCACTTGCTTTGTTCCAAATTAAATTATAATATCCCATTATTTTTTCTTTTAATGTGATCGTACAATAATCAATGGTCAAAACTCGTATGGTCTTAAAAATATTTCTAATGAGGTAAGTATTTAACATTTTGTAATATAAACACTTTAAATATTTTTGATAAATGCAGGCTAGGGTAATATATAAGTTGGCATAAATTATTTTCAAAAACGAACCCTATTTTAAGTAGAAATTCTTACCACGTCTTTGTTGGCAGGTGCATGCAATAGGTTAGCTAGAAAATCCGATCTAGTTGCCAGGCAAACTAATATAAAGTACTACAAAAAAGTAAAGTAAGGTCCCTCTGTAAAACTATAAAGATCAATAACAATTATGCATGTCGGCCAGCAGGCTTTTATCTCATAAATTGTATGAAGATTTATGTCAGCCATAACATTTTACAATTAGAACTTAATTTTTATTACTTACCTCAGAGATTATGGACATTGTAAATTATTAAAATTGGTCCATCATTGGACACCAAAGTCTTCAACATAATTAAATGTTTGTTTATTAACAACACAAAATAGAGTGGAAAAAAAATATCTCGCCATCATCATTTCAGCTGAAAGCCTCCCTTAAGTGCTACTATAAGATTGAAAACTAGAGTAACAGATGTGTTAGTAAAGATAGACCAACTAAAGTGGTGTGGCCATATAGTGCGATGTACTAAAGAAAGATGGAGTAAGATAATTACTGAATGGTACACTAGAGATGGTAAAAGAAATAAAAGAAGGCAAGGGAAGAGATGGGAGGATAAGATAAAATTAGCAGCCGGTTTCAACTGGAGAAGAGTGGTAAGAGATAGAAAGCAATGGAAGATGCTAGAGGATGTCTATGCCAAGAGGCATGGGGAACTGAGAGATGTTCTTTAAAACATTACAATATTTTTAGGCAACAACCTCAAAAGGCTAAAAAGGATAAAAGGCTCATTGATTAATTGAAGCGCTACTATATCATACGGGGCTGAGTTTCTTTCATCATCGCCATGTTGTGGATGTCTTTCCAAAGCTGCGGCTTCCGGTACGCGGTCGCCATCGCAACTTCAGAAACTACCATTGGTGATCCATATTGGATTCTATTTTTTTTACTTCTTAGGAAAACAGACAAATCTAGTTCGTCAGTAAATGAATCTAACATAGATATAATAAACAAGTGTATTTACAAATGTATTTTATATTTCTATGGAATCTAATATGGAAATTACAACATGATCTAATCTTAATTTACAAACTAGTGCATCTCCTTTTTAGAACAATTTTATTTTCATTATCTTTCTTAATTTATCCTTATATTCGTCAATGTGTCAACAGTGGGATTTATTGAAATATCAGCGAAGCGTTATTTTCTTTTTGATATTGCTGCACATGCTGAGATAGGAGCCTTTTTGGTCTCGCACGGGGTTTTTATTTTACGTTATTGTTTTTTTGTGTTTTTGCTTATCTCGTGTCTCCTGTGTGGGTCACAAATAAATATATTTTCTTTATTATTTATTAAATATATCTGGAGCTACCCTGACTGCGCACTCACTGCAGGTCTTATTAAACTTTCTATTTTTCAAAATATAATCGCTGATCTTGTTGAAGATTAAAGTTTTTGACGGTTTTAAAAGACGCTTGATTTAGGAACACAGAATATTGTATATTTTTGAGTTGTTTCATTCCATATTTTTATAAAGTTAACGTCTTATAACCTTGCTGTTTAAACTTCGTTTGTATTCAAGATACCATTTTTCTTGTCACCAACCACAAAATACCAGTAAACCTATTTAAGTTTCATGTTAAAAGCCTCAGAATTTAGTCCGGCGACATAATTGTGTGGATAATAACGTCACTGCTAGCGTAGCTCTGATTATTTCTACGAATACTGGCGAGACTGTTCTGAGAAGCTATTGTAAGGCTTGGGTTAGACCGCGCTGGTTCAGTCCTTCGGTGCTGCTACCGACTTATTTGTTACGTGTGGGAGTGGAGTGTTTTGATCAGACTTCTGGACGAAGAAAATTGATTTTCCTAGAACTAATGTTGTGAGGAATCAGAAAATATACAGTTGTGTATACATTTGATTTATTAGACGACTGTTATGAAAAAGTGTGTCACTTATTACAGCTTTTTTGTCTAGGATTTTAAAGAAGATGAGTCTACAGTTCAGGGGCTCTAGACTAAGAAACAATGTATCGGCGATAGTGATTAATAAAATGTTAAAATAAATGAGATTGATCGCGACTACCTACAGTGACATTTCGGTAGTGCATGTCAACTCCACACATTTTTGACATTTCGACGACGACAATCGCTTTATAGATTGTAATTCTATTAGTCCTGATCAACCGTTCACTACTCGGCACTGCTCCTGTAGCACTCGCGACCGTAACAAGGATGATGGAATTAACTTAACAGTAAAACAACAACAATGTTTTATAACTGTATGTATATATATCACCGTAAACCTATTCAAATCACGCAGAGCCTTAACACCGCGATTCAGAAATCGCGGCTAACCTAACAACGCCATCTATCGGCATAAAAGTGAACCATATTTCTAACAAGTCCATTTTAGATAACATTAGACATTTTACAGCAAATAAGCGCATTTTACAGCCCATTTAACCGATTTTGACTTCTATTGCGTTGGTGATATGACAAATGGGAACTTTAGTAAACAATTATTTTTGGTAACAGATTTATGATTTTTATGCTATCCTTATATTTACGGGATATAACTCAAAATCGGTTGAACGGACTGTAAAAAGGTTTGTAGAAATTTGTAATGTTATTTCAAATGGAGTATAGTAACATACTAACTAAAGATGTTTTGATTACAAAAGACATACGTCTAGTTCAATATAATAATTAAGTGTCAAGCACGTTTGTAGTCTTTTGTTTTAAGCTAAAATTTCACTGTCGCTACCAAAGATTAAAATATGTGTACTTGCAGCAATGAAACTCAAGAATTATCATCTTCATCATCGTCGTCGTTTTAGCCGAAAGACGTTCACTGCTGGACATAGGCCTCCCCCAAGCGTCGCCACACTGATCGGTCCTGTGCGTTTCACATCCAGCGGAGTCCCACAGCCTTGACCAGGTCTTTGCTCCACCTAGAGGGCGGCCTTCCAACGCTATGTCTTCCGGTACGCGGTCGCCACTCCATAACTTTTCGGCCCCAACAACCATCCGTTCTGCGAGCAATGTGCCCTGCACACTGCCACTTAAGTATTGCAATTCTTCGGGCTATGTCGATAACCCTGATACTCTTGCGGATTTCTTCATTTCTGATTCGATCACGCAAGGAAACTCCGAGCATAGATCTCCATTGCCTTTTGGGTGACTTTAAGCCTTCTGATGAGGCCCATTATGAGTGACCACGTTTCTGTCCCGTGTGTTATCACTGACAACACACACTGGTCATAGACTTTCGTCTTGAGACACTGCGGTGAGTTGGACGAGAAAATACCGCTCAACTTTCCGTACATGCCTCGTTATTAGAAATGTTTCACGTATTTTGTATGCGCAACTCCTCGTCGCCATGTTTCGTTACTAAAAGAACTGTTTTATAAGAGAAAAGTAATGAACAGTGAATAAATTTTTCATCTTACACCCATGTGACAGTAGCGGAACAGTCAAGTCACATATTTTGACTAAGGTGTAGATTTTGTGAAGTAAGGGCTTGTTAAGTTAGGGCATGTAGAGTTAGAAGCTTAGCTCTACATGAGATCTGATAACTTTTTAACAGTGCGAGCCATAATGGTCTCGCATTTTACATGAAAATGTTTTGGTGAGATTTCACAGGTAGTGCCCTTGCGCTTCGCTTAGCTCGTCTTGGCGGAGGCACTGTGCCCGACAGAGTCCATAATTATTTCTGTAACTTATATTTATATAATATTTAATTTGATTTTGTCACGTGACATACAATTGTCATTTCGACCATTGCCATCGCTGACAGCAAATGACAATTGTCTAGTCTCTTGTAGACTAGCCCTAACAATAAGAGATCGAGATACAAAACATTAACGTTTTTCACAGAAGCTAGCGTGGTAGAAAAATAAAATAAACGATGGTGAAACTATAATTGTGTACTGAGATCGTAAGTGAAATATGTGCGAGCTATATGTATATATATATCTAGCCTTTATTAAAAGCCGTTAGTTCTAGCTAAGAGATTAAGTAAATGACAGGTTTCTTAGGAACGGCAATGTGGTTTGTAAGTCGTCTTCACTTTTTAAAATAATAGGTTTTTGACAGTTATAGTTAAGGTCTGTCTACACTTCAGTTCTCTCGTCTTATTCGTTGTTTTCATAGCTGAAGGTCGTGCCCGTCTTGGTAAGTTTTGACGGATTCACCGAGAACTGCTTCCATGCCGCTGTCTTGGGCTCTTTTCAGAGCAGTGGTCACCGTGAGTCCTGTTATCGCCCTGATCTGATCTGACCAGCGATTCTGTCCACTTTTCCACTACAACCAGTTTATCCAGATTATCAGTTTATCAGGCACTTCAGTTAGACACTTTTATGTACTGTAGCAGCACCGACGCCGCTACTTACGAACGAATGACAAGACACAAATCCTGCAATGCGAAAGCAAAGTTTTCAGCGCAACAACAGTCCGACATCAACCGTCGGGCAGTTGTACGGACCAGATACTGCACCCATCTGGTCGGAGGATCTTCTCTTCGCTATGGAGGTTTGTGGGACTTTACACCCTGTTACATAGGTGTAACAGGGTGATTGTACCCAATCAAACAAAATGGTACTTTGGAGGCCTACCTCCATCAGAAAAAGAAATACTAAACTTGGCAGCAATGAAAGATAACCTTTGAAAATCATGGCATGGAATCTGTCTATCATTTACGTGTCATCACATTTTGTGAGTGTGTATCTCACAAAATGTTTGTGAGTGTGTATCTTTTTAAGTTTGTTACTTTTTCACACTCAAACAGCTGGACGGATCTAGATGAAATTCGGCACAGAGATAGGTTACAGTCAGGAATAGCACATAGAATGAAAGAAAGATATAAAGAAAGTAAACGTTATTTGCACCAGACACTACGCATACTATAAAAAAAATCAAAGGAAAAGCGATACGTTTTATCCCGGGAATATGTTCCGTCGGGATAATTTTCGACTTGCACGCGGGCGCAGCTGCGGGCCGAAGCTAGTTCTTACAATAAATATAAGGTGATTCTAAAAAACATATTATTTCAATAACCATAAAAAGATTCTTGAAACACTTACAAAACTTAACCATAAATAAAAGCCAATACCCATAACTTACCTCCCATAACCATACCTTCAAAAATGTCCATCAACCAATAAAAGTTAACAATAAAACCTTAATTTCCATATACTCAAATGACTTCCGAGATTAATATCAAACAATTTACATTTAAATAGCAATATTGCCCTTAAAACAAATCTTTGTAAATATAAAAGAAACTTCAAAGAAATTCTGGGCTTGGCACCGTTGTGGAACCTAAATTGCCACTTGTGTTTGCAAGACACTTTCCAATTAATTTGTCCAAAGGGACAGAACTTTCACAAAGAAAATTGAGCTTAAATCTTCAAAATTTAGAATTGGAAATTGCTTGTTGGTTTCTATCATACATCGTCAGCACAACACTATAGTCTTTTCCCACGATGGTCAACCATGAGTGCCTGTTGTCATCGAACAATTTCTAATCAATTTTCTATCTTATGCTGTATTTAACTAAGTTGATAATTGGTTGTCTGCAGCAAAAACCTTAGTCGTAGCTACATTGGTCGTTTCCCGAAGGCAGTAGAGAAGTTCTAGAGCCCTTGTATGGATATATGTAATTAATGGTTTGCAGTGTTCTGCTATGGCATTTCATGCTTGGCTTGATGAGAAGTCTTCTATGGAAACTGTCACTCCTCATTACTAAAAAGTTGTTAAGTGCTTTGTTCGTAGACGCGAGCGTTAAGAGCATACTTATTTGTAAACTAGCTGTAAACTTAAGGCTGGTTTGAAAAAGATGGACTTGTTTTAGGGTTCCGTGTCCGTGTGGAGTTGAATGGGGGACCGTTATGAATGACGCAACTGTACACTGTTTATATTTGCCTACTTTAATGGTATATTATGAAAGCTTAAAATTATTTGTGCAAATGGAAAATTGCAGTGTTTCTTACTTACAGTTTTCGGTATCGGAGGAAAATATCGTAAAATCGATGCAGTCATCAATACTTGACGTGACCTGCTTAACAAAACTATTTTTATTTTTTTTGGAAATTGTCAGATATAATGACAGTTTGCTTCAGTTTTAGATGCACAAGGCAGCACTTGGGAGAGGCTTGTGCTTAGCAGTGGACGTCTTTCAGCTTTGTGATTAATTTTCTGAGAAACTACGGCACCCTCTCTATACGTAACCAGCACGCATTTGCCAACTTTTTTCTCTCACAAATGGACTTGCGTATTTAGTCAGACCACCCAGTTATTAATAGTTAAGTACCAATATAAGTAAGTACTTAAGTAAGTACATAAATGTGCAAAAGGTTCGTCTTTATAATAGGCCCGCATTTTACTACGTTTTGCGATCTCTGGAGACGATTTATGAATTAATTTGTGAAAAGGAATGTGGGATGCCGATGGTGATGTCTATTCTGTAATGGAATTGAAATATTTTAATCTTTTACGTATTTACTTAATATTGACAGAAAAGGATAGAAGAGGAGGCGATGTCTCAATGAGTGTAGAGGGTGATTTAACGGATTCGTCTTCAGATAGTAATCGTTTTCTTGCGAGAATTTTTATATGAGCAACGGGATTCGGGCGTGGTTTTAGACATTTGAGCATTATGATAATTACTAGCTTCTGCTAGCGGCCTCGTCTGCGTGAAAAGTGTATTTTTTATCCCAAGGGAACATTATACCTGGATGAAAAGTGAAAATGTGAATTGTTTCATATTAATCTCGGCAGTCATTTGAGTATATGGAAATTAATGTTTTAGTGTTAACTTTTATTGGATGATGGGAATAAGAAGGTGTGGTTATGGGAAATATTGGATTTCATTTATGGTTCAGTTTTGTAGCTGTTTCAAGAATCACCTTGTGGTTCATCATCATCATCAGCCTATTAATGTTCCCACTGCTGGGTCACTGGCCTCCTCTCTGTGAGAGGGAATGGGCCGTAATCCACCACGCGGGCCCAGTGCGGGTTGGTGGATGTCACATGTCTTCGAATTTTTGGTTCTAGGACATGCCGGTTTCCTCACGATGTTTTCCTTCACCGTTTTGAGAGCAGTGGTGATGAAATAATTTACACAAAGTAAAGCGCCTGCCTGGGCTCGAACCCTCGACCAGCAACTTGTAAGTCGCGGCCGACACCAATGGGCCACCACTGCTTTTGTGGTTATTGAAATATTAATATGTTTTCTAGAATCACCTTATATTTACTGTGAGGACTAGCTTCTGCCAGCGGCTTCGCCCGCGTGAATGTCGAAAATTATCCCGAGAGAACATATTCCTGAGATAAAAATAGATGGGGGGTACTCCAATGACCCGCAGTGCGATTGTGGAGCTGTGTCCCAAACAGTGCCTCACCTCCTATCGTGCTCTCTGTGAAACAACACCTGCACTCTGAAGGACCTTTGTGAGGCCTATGAAAACGCTATTGACGTGGCTGAATTCTGGTCAAAACTTATATAATTGTGGAATCATCGAAACGACGAAGAAGAAGTATTCTGCCAGCGGCATCGCCCGCGTGATAAGTATTTTATCATCTCAAGGGATCACTATACCAGAATAAAAAGCAGACTATGTACTATTCCAGACTATAGTCTGGAATAGTACATAGTCTGCTAAAAAAAAAAAAAAAGCAGACTATGTACTATTCCAGACTATAGTCTGGAATAGTACATAGTCTGCTTTCTGCTTTCAGCCTATCTCTATGCCATCATTCATCCAGATCCGTTCAGCCTTTCTGGCGTGATTGAGTAATAAACATATACATCCACACACACATCCATCCAAACTTTCACATTTATAATTTTAGTAAGATGGCAAGCTAACAATAAGTATAAGACTTCTAGGATGGCAAGCAATGCTAATGTCGTAATTTTTTCCAATATCAAAGTTGAAGTGGAATAATAGCAAAAAGAAGAAAAATAAAGTGTTTTAAAGCTGTCAAAAAGCGTCATAATATGTTACAATTACTGACTGTATTTGTAACATATTATGACGCTTTTTGACACGTACATGTTTAAAAATATGCAATATAACGACAAGAATAACTTTAAATGTAAAATATTTGCTGCCTGCAGAATTGACGTCCTTCCTCTCAGTTTTACAAATAAAAACTGGAAAATTCATGTTTGCTTGAACAAGATTCTTTATGTTGTCATATAGAAAACAGAGTACATCATGATATCTTTTAATAACTGTTTATTTGTTCGTGTAATGGTGCGTGAAGCGAAGGTTGATTCTTAATGGTTTATTGTAATGATTGCTTACCGATATAACATTGAGATGTTTGAACTGGATTAATAAATAATGGGATTGGTAAATAGTAGGTTCATAGTTATGCAACTAACTAACCACATATTTATGCACCGAAAATTATCGCAAAATTTCTGTGACGAATTCTCAAATGCGCGGTCAACACTTGACTTAAATTTAATTTGTGTCGTCGATAATTCCTTTCCAAAAACTAAAGGTAGGTAAATATTAGTGACTTTAAACCACTGACTTTTCCTTTTTAGGGTTCCGTACCCAAAGGGTGAAAACGGGACCCTATTACGACTCCGCGATCGGTCTGTCTGTCTGTCCGTCTGTCACCAGGCTGTATCTCATGAACCTTGATAGCTAGACAGTTGAAATTTTCACAGATGATGTATTTCTGTTGCCGCTATAACAAAAAATACTAAAAACAGAATAAAATAAATATTTAAGTGGGGCTCCCATACAACAAACGTGGTTTTTTTGCCGTTTTTTGCGATAATGGTACAGAACCCTTCGTGCGCGAGTACGACTAGCACTTGGCCGGTTTTTATTTTTGTCTTAACATTGTAGATAGTAAACCCACGGGAAGTTGCGAGGTAATCCCATTGTTGATGATTATAAGGTTCACTTTACTTTGTATGGGAAATTTGGAATGAAAAGACGTGTGTACGACTACAAGTGTATTGAGCAACTAGATTTTTGTTTACTTAGTATCTATGATATATCTATATGACTTATGTACCTATACATAACTAAGTAGGCTCACACCTACTACGTTGAACGCCATACGTCACAACATACCGCCCACCAAAAGACCTGTTTTAAGAAACTATGATTTTAAAATGTTACTTAAATGATTGATGACCTAAAATCAACGTTTATATAAATCTTTAGGTGGGGGTCTATGAATTTTAATTTTTTAACATACATAACACAATTACCTACTAACAAACTGATTAGTATATTTCTAAAGAGCATATTTTTAAACAGTGTAAAGTAAATCAGCAAACAATAATGTTAACTAGTATTCTAGAACATTAATAAATAATTACGTGCCATTTAGAGGCAATGGACATAATTTTGTTACAGTTCTTTTTGTTATGGAACTTTTGACGCTATCCTCGTAAGACCATCCGGACCAGGGTGCTTATTGACAATTCGTCCCAAGGACCATTTTCCAGGTGGTAAGTTATCAGTTTTAATCAAGACGACATCTCCGATCTTAAATTCTTCTCCTTTCTTATGCCACTTAGGACGCTGTTGCAATCTGGATAGATACTCATCCTGCCATCGCCGCCAGAAGTCGTGAACAAGTTTCTGTGTGTGTTGCCAGCGAGACAAGCTGGACAGCCTTATGTCTTTCATATCGGGTGATGGGACAACAATAGGTACCTCTCAAATTAAGAAATGTCCTGGCGTGAGTGGGTTCATGTTGTCTGAATCAGTATCGGTCATGGGACATAACGGACGGGAATTCAAGCAGGCTTCAACTTGACAGAGTATCGTCGTCATCTCTTCGTAGGTCAGGTGAGTTGTTACAATTCTTTTCAGGTGGTATTTTATCGATTTCACACCTGCCTCCCATAATCCACCGAAAGAGGGACTGTAAGCGGGAATGAAATGCCATTGAGTACCTTCTGTGGTTAGTGTTTCCGCAATTTCTCCAGTAAATTGTAAGTTTGCTTTGTTCCAGGCATCTCGGAGCGCTTTGTCAGCTCCTATGAAGTTACGCCCTTGATCACTCTACAGGTAATTACATTTGCCTCTCCTGGCAACAAAACGTCTAAAAGCGCCGATGAATGCTTCCGAAGTAAGATCACTTACCAGTTTAATATGAATTGCCTTATGGACATACAGATGAATATAGAAATGTAGGCCTTTGTTGTTCTGTTTCCTCGACCTTTAGATAATAAAATCTGAAAGGGCCCCGCGAATTCTACACCACAATTCAAGAATGGTCTAGATGGAGTCACTCTCCCATCGGGTAAATCTCCCATAATTTGAGCTCTAGTAGTAGCAGTAAGTCTAGCGCAAATGAGGCATTTGTGAATATGTTTCTTAGCTAATGATTTTGCTTTAAGAATCCAATATTTTGAACGTAGATAACATAACATCAGTTGAGTTCCTCCGTGGAGTGTCTTAATGTGTGCGTCAGCTATAATCAGAGGCGTCAGCATGTTTTTATTGCCGAGAATAATTGGATGTTTTCTTTCATTAGGTAAGTTTGCGTGTCTGAGGCGACCGCCCACCCTGAGGATATGTTTATCATCAAGAAAAGGGTTATGGGATCGCAACGGACTTCTCCCTTTCACTTGTTTATTTAAATTTAATCTTTCTATTTCTTCTGAATATTCCTCCTTTTGAACTTTTTTTATACAAATCGTGAGTGCATCTTCTAATTCTTCTGTAGTTATTTGTTTATTTATATCCATGTTGACTTTATAATTCAAGAATTTTTTGCAGTAACAAACAACCTTGAGTAATTCTGGTAAGTTGTTAAAATTCTCAAATTGTGTAGTAATAGATTTCTCTTGTTCTTCTGTACTGAGGTGAGTAATGACTTTCTTTGTTTTAATTTCCATGTCTGTTGTTATATCTTCCTGTTTACTAATGTTTATTTTCTTTTCAGATAACCAATCTGGGCCTCTCCACCACAAGTCACATTTCTTCAGTTCGGACAGCAACATTCCTCGCGAGGCTAAGTCTGCGGGATTGTCACTCGACTGTACATGATACCAGCGCGTATTATTTAGGTTTTCCACGATTTCGACGACGCGGTTGGCAACAAAAGTTTCCATCGATTTGGATCACCACATAGCCACGCTATAACTATAGAGGAATCTGTCCATGCATACATATCGGAAGTTGGAATTTTCATTGCTAGCCCAATTTGTTTCATAAGCTTGGAGAGAAGTAATGCACCACACAACTCTAGTCTTGGTAAGGATATTGTTTTTAGGGGTGCTACTTTTGTTTTAGCTGCAATGAGTTTTACTTCAACCTTGTCATTTGTTTCAGTTCTTATATATACCACTGCAGCGTAAGCTCGTATCGAAGCGTCACTGAATCCATGTATTTGTATATTTGTTCTGTTTGTTTCTGTTGTACCAAGCCATCTGTTTACTTGTATGTTTTTTACACTAACAAAATCTGATCTTATCTGAGTCCACTCTTCACGTAATGTTTCACTTACGTTCTGATCCCAATTCACCTTTTCGAGCCATAGTTTCTGTAACAGTATTTTTGCCATTACTGTATTCGGTGCAATCCAACCAAGTGGATCGAAAAGCCTTTGTATGTCAGATAAAATAATTCGTTACGTTACGTAAGTACCTTCAGATGTTGGTAACTTCAGGTTGTATTGAAATGTGTCTGTTTTCAGGTTCCACACAATGCCCAGTGCCTTTATTGTTCCATCAAGATTCAAGTCTATATGTGCGTTGGTTGATCTTTTTTCTTCCTCTATAGACTTCATAAAATTAATATCGGTTGATGACCATTTCGTGAGTTGAAAACCGCCCTTTTGCAGTATGTTTGTGACAGATTTGGCTAAAGACGTAGCAGACTCGGTATCATCACTGCCATCAAGCCAATCGTCCATGTAAAAATTACCCTTGATGGATTGTACAGCAAGTGGTTGGTTTCTTCCTTCGTCATCAGCTGTTTGGTGAAGTGTTCTGACAGCTAAATACGGTGCAGATGCTGTACCGAATGTGACCCTCAGTAAACGGTATTCATGGAAATCATCACTCTCATCGGGTCTCCAAATAACTCGCTGGAAATCTGCGTCTTCAAGTGTTACCAGTATTTGACGATACATTTGTTTGATGTCAGCCATGAAGCAAACACGCTTCATTCTCCATTTCATAATAAGGTTTCTTAAATCATCTTGCAGCTGCGGACCTACCAATAGTTCTAATTTGAAATTTCACCTCTACTGAACACAGACTTTTATTTTATAAATTTTGCAGAACTTTAATTAATTTTAATTTTTTCTTATTGTATTTTAATATTGGATTTTACAAAGCATTTTATTTTATTTTATTGACGTTTTTTTTATTTTTTTTTATTTGTGATGGGTTTGCTCTTGACTCGTCTAGGTCATAGGTGACAGAGACAGAGTCAACGATGGAGTGATCTTACCCAGAAGAAGCCTGTTCACTCTAACTTTGAAGAGATTCGGGTTGAATGCGTTCGGAAACACAGACGCAGGTAGTGAGTTTAATTGATTTTGATTGATATTACAAACTTTGTACCAAAATGCAATAATTTTTTTTTTTTTTTAGATTTTAGTGTACTTTGATTTTGACATGATGTGTATGTATTGTATGTGTGTCTTATTCATAGGTATTTGTACGTACTAATCAAACTATGGATTTCATATTTGTAAATAAATAAATAATAATAATTCCGTAAGCGTAAACTATAAACGAAAATAAAGTGTTAAAAATTACAACCGACTTCGAAACAAAAACACTACAAATTGAAAAATAACTTCAATTTCGGAAGTCGGTGTTACTGTTTTCGTTTCTTTGTTTTTTGACACCGAATGCCGAAATTGAAGTTATTTTTCAATTTGTAGTGTTTTTGTTTCGAAGTCGGTTGTAATTTTTGTTAAAAAGTTTTTTTTTTTCACTTTTTTTTTGTGGTAGGTACATAATGGACCAATTCTATAGGCTAGGTACCTATAACGCCCAAAGTGAAGCCAGAATAGATAAACCCAATAACATGAAACTTAAATAAACAAAACCGGTGGAATGAGAGTATACCAGGGTGAACTGTTTACACCTGCGTATTCCTTTAAAGCGTACCAGTGTGATGTTATGTTATGAAATGGTGTAAACAATAAACAGATATGCGATTGCAGCTATGCCGAGTGATTTGCCGTCATTTATTGAAGAGTTCTGATGTATATCTCCGAAGTTCTTCATAAAATCTTGATGAAAATTAAATGGGACCACATGACAAACACCAGCTTTCGAATAAAAAAAGAATCATCAAAATCGGTTCACCCAATAAAAAGTTCTGAGGTAACACACACAAAAAAAAAATACAATCGAATTGATAACCTCCTCCTTTTTTGCGAAGTCGGTTAAAAAATAGATTCAGCCAACAAAAATAAATTACTTACCCGCCAAAATTTCCCCAAATCCGCCAATCAATCAGCTATAAACCCCAGTACACAACAGTTCAATCAATTGATATTTTAAAACCTATAAGTGTTATTAAACACTCCTAAGCGCTTGCTATCCGTCCTGTTCTGACGCTGTAATCCTTTGTTATTGAGTGCGCCCCCGCCGATACACTGATTGATAAACAGTGTGTACTAAGGCTTAGGACAGTTCTTATGGGGTATTAGTGCTGTGTTGGGCTCATAGATGTTTAGTGATGAGATGGGGTCAAAGGATTTTGATGACCTCACATATTATTAGGATCGGTACTTTTGAAGTGGTTAAAACTTCCACAATCGGGTGAGTATTGCGAGTGAAATTTCAAGGACGCGTCACGTTATGAGAGACGCTCATGTCGTTACATGATAAAGAAGAACGATATAACTCCTTCGTCCTTCTCCTTCGTCTTCACACTAAATGCCTCTTATTTTTAAAACACCTTAGTTACCAGACAATGAAACACAATAGAAAATATATTGTTTGTCGGTCACATGGCAGTTAAAGAAAGAAAGAAGTAAAAATATTTATTTCTGACTCGCACAGGAGACACTCATCATCATCATCATCATTTCAGCCGAAAGACGTCCACTGCTGGACATAGGCCTCCCCCAGGCGTCGCTACATTGACCGATCCCGTGCGTCTCGCAACCAGCGCCTTCCCGCAACCTTAACCAGGTCATCGGTCCACCTGGTGGGAGGCCTTCCAACGTATCGTCTTCCGGTTCGCGGTCGCCATTCCAGAACTTTTCGACCCCATCGGCCATCCGTTCTTCGAGCAATGTGCCCTGCCCACTGCCACTTTAGTTTGGCAATTCTTCGGGCTATGTCGGTAACCCTGGTTCTCTTGCGGTTCTCCACATTTCTGATTCGATCACGCAAGGAAACTCCGAGCATAGCCCTCTCCATTGCCCTTTGAGTGACTGCAAGCTTCCTGATAAGGCCCATTGTAAGCGACCACGTCTCAGAGCCATATGTCATCACTGGCAACACACACTGGTCATAGACTTTCGTCTTGAGACACTGTGGTAAGTTGGACGAGAAGATACCGCGCAACTGCCCGAACGCTGCCCAGCCGAGTCGGATTCGACGGTTGACCTCTTTCTCGAAATTGGCCCTACCCAATTGGATCGTTTGGCCCAGGTAGACATAATCGTCCACAACTTCGAGTGTAGAGTCCCCGACCTTGATAGGAGTGGGTGCAACATGGCCATTCAACATCACCTTGGTTTTTTCCATGTTCATCTTAAGACCCACTCTTTCGGAAGCTCTACTGAGATCATCGAGCATCGCACTGAGGTCCTCCATGGTCTCAGCCATGACCACTTTATCGTCGGCAAACCGAAGGTGAGTGATGTGCTCGCCATTAACGTTGATGCCAAGCCCTCTCCAATCCAGAACCTTGAAGACATCCTCCAGCGCAGCAGTGAACAGTTTCGGAGAAATGACGTCTCCCTGTCTCACGCCGCGCTGGAGAAGAATTGGTTTCGAGATCTGATCCTGAAGACGGACTGACATAGTGGCGTTCTTGTACAAACACTTCAACACTTCAATGTACCGGTAGTCGATCTGGCACCGTTGGAGAGACTGCAGTACAGACCAAGTCTCGATCGAATCGAAGGCTTTCTCGTAGTCCACAAACGCTAAACAGAGAGGCAGGTTATACTCTTCGGTCTTCTGTATAACCTGCCGCAGCGTATGTATGTGGTCTACGGTTCTAAAGCCTTTTCGGAATCCGGCTTGTTCGGGAGGCTGGAAATCGTCAAACCTGCGCGCGAGACGATTCGTGATGACTCTTGAAAACAACTTGTAGACATGGCTAAGAAGTGAGATGGGCCTATAGTTCTTCAGCCGGGCATTGTCGCCCTTCTTGAAGAAGAGTACCACCACACCCCCGCACCATGCCTGTGGCGTTTTGCCCTCGAGTATGACGGAATCAAACAGCTTCTGAAGGGCCTTAAGGACCGGTTTTCCACCAGCCTTCAAGAGTTCAGCCGTGATTCCGTCATCACCCGGCGCCTTGTTGTTTTTAAGCTGCTTCAGAGCCATCCTAATCTCGTACAGGCTGACGTCCGGAATATCTTCGGTATAGTGTCGGGTCAATCTAGCTCTTGGGTCGTTTGCTAGATTCGCAACGGGCTTGCTGATTGATGTGTACAACTGCCCATAGAATCTCTCGATCTCCCTCAGAAGCTCTGGTTTGGCGGATACGATCCTGCCATCATCGGTCTTCAGTTTCGTGAGCTGGCTTTGCCCAATAGCCAGATCCCTTGAAAAAACCTTGGAGCCTTTATTTCGCTCAATCGCCTCTTTAATACGCTCGGTATTAAAGCGGCGGAGGTCTCTTTTCAAGGATTTAGAGACCTGTCTATTGAGCTGCCGGTATTTGCACGCCTCATCTGAAGACTGCAGGATCAACTCACGCCTCTCCTTCATAAGCTTGAGGGTAGAATCAGAGAGCTTTTTGGTTCTATCTGTACGACGGGTCTTGAAAAACTTAGACCCGACCGTATGGACAGCTTCCACGAACCCGTCGGCGTAGTCGTCCACGGAGCTCCCTAGGCACTCGAAACGATTTGCGGGAGCGATCACCGCATGGTAAGAGGCACATTGAACATTAATATTAAGCTTGAAAGGTCTCGACTGATGAAGTCCACGCTGCGTCCAGCACAGATCCAGCTCCAAAACCCCGAGAGCTTTCAGCTCGAACTCCAGGAGACACTAGATAAACAAAAACAAAAAAAAACAATAATCTATACTAATCTATAACAATGTTATAAAGAGGAAAGATTTTTTTGTTTTTGTTTGTTTGTACCGAATAGGCTCCGAAACTACTGGACCGAATTAAAAAAGTCTTTCACCAATAGAAATCTACATTATTCCTGAGTGACATAGGCTATTTTTTAATCCCGAAAACGGGTCCTGTGGGGTGGTCCACGGGAGCGAAGCCGCGGGGAACCGCTAGTAATATTATAAAGAAGAGAGATTTGTTTGTTTGTTTGTTTGTACCGAATAGGCTTCGAAACTACAATACCACCAATAGAAAGCTACATAATTTCTGAGTGACATAGGCTATTTTTTAATCCCGAAAACGGGTCCTGTGCGGTGGTCCACGGGAGCGAAGCCGCGGGCAACAGCTAGTACAAAATAAAAATAACCCCGTGCGAGAAAAAAAGGCTCCGATCTAAGCATGTGCAGCGGTAATTAGAAGAAAGTACCGCTGCGCTGATATTCTGATAAGGCCCACTGTTGATGCCACGGACACATTCACGGAAACGGAACATACAAAATATAAAGTGTTAGGAAGTTTCTCGCGTTCCGCGATTTTTTTTATCGTCATTCTAATAATGGTCACTAAAGTACATATTTACATGAACGTTTAGTAGTTGAAAAATCCCTCAACTACCAGTTTCAAAGGCATTTATTGAAAAAGAAAAGCTTGCGCAGAAAAACAAGGTAAGAAGTATCGTGTATGCCAAAGATAACATTTTTAGCATTTTTTACTTACACAACATGACTAAAAAACCTTCCACGGTATCAGTAAGATAAATGAGTCTTGATAATTGCAAACCAATTATTCATAGAAAACTCATATTTTTCAAAGGTTTATAGTTTCTATTAAGGCCGTCACCTGACCAAAAAATCAGCATGATATATGAGCATTCCTATTGGCCTAGCGGCACTGGTGGCACATGAATTTTATTAGTGAATACGCCCAGATTTTAGAATAAAATCTTTATAAAATCGAATATTGGTCTTTTGAAAAAAATTAAACTTACAAAATGTTCGTTATCAAATTGTCTATCCATTAGTGTTAGTATAAAAAATAATTAATGAACACTTTACGAGGAGATGCATGCTATCAATAATTATTTCACATATTTATGGTTTTGTTGGAAGGAGATTAGTGAAACATAAACCTCTTTAAAAAAAAGTGTACTACAGTTTTAGAATCAACATTATGTAGAAATTTAATGTATTTTTATTAATTGATATTTCTTTTTAAATAAAGAGTAGATAGCTCTTAAAAAATGCACAAAAACGACTTTGCTCGGGGAGGCGCCTTAAGACCCGGAAGGCATCGGTCACTAACTCATTTATATTTCGAAAGCCAAGATATGATGCACCTCAATAAAAAATACAGTTACATAGAAAACGTATAACATTTTATATTAAAATATGCAAGATAATGTAATTCTAATGAAGCGGTCGCATCAATATAACGGATACACCCGGCTCCGCCCGCTATTTATAAACGTGTTTAGTAATAAAGTGATATGAAATAATCAACGAATAGTTAGATGCTATCACTTTTGCTACATGCCTGAGTGTACAGTTGTGCATAGAAAGGTAATGGTCTGGTCTGGTTAATTAAAAAAGACTTTAATTTTCGGGCCGTTACACTGAGGTAACTACTTTTTTTTCAAAAGAGGTCGACTTCTTTTCAATGTTTATTTTTTATTTTTCTAGGCATTTAATAGCATCACCTCGAAGCAGCCGTCGCGTTGTGGTACCTACCCATCCAGAGGCTCTAGGCCCAGACAAAGTGTCGTCAGTATCAGTGATGTATATGCTCGAAATGCCAAAATGTAAGAGATTGACCAGGTGATATTTATTTTTGTTGTATTCCATCACCCATTAATTCTGTATTTTGACTTATATCTTTTTTTTGTTAATTATTATTGAATAATTCTATGTTTTGTATATTATTATTATTAATGATTATTTATTGATTGATTGTAATTTAATTGGCTAAATAATATCAGCCGCACGGGTCGATCATCAAGGTTAAGCAACGCTTGACGAGGTCGGTCCGTGGATGGGTGACCATTTCAAAATACCGAGTTTCCTCCGTGCCTCGGAAAGCACGTTAAGCCGTTGGTCCCGGTTGTCATTTGAAGATCTTTGACAGTCGTTACGGGTAGTCAGAAGCTTGAGATCTGACACCAGTCTTGCCAAGGGGTACCGTGTTACCCAGTTACTGGGTTGTGGAGGTCAGATAGGCAGTCGCTCCATGTAAAGTCTGGAAGCCGACCCCAATATAGTTGGGAAAAGTCTAGGCAGATTCTCAAGTATCATATTACTATCAATTTTTATTGTTATTTTGTCATTTTTAGTTTTGTTATTTTTTTCCGTACCCAAAGGGTGAAAATGGGACTCTATTAATAGACTCCACGATCCGTCTGTCTGTCTGTCCGTCTGTCACCAGGCTGTATCTCATGAATTGTAATAGTTAGACAGTTGAAATTTTCACAGAGGATGTATTTCTGTTGCCGCTGTAACAACAAATACTAAAAACAGAATAAAATATATATTTAAGTGGGGATCCCATACAACAAAAGTGATATTTTTGCCGTTGTCGGCACCCTTCGTGCGCGAGTCCTACTCGAACTTGGTCGGTAAATTTTTAGGGTTCCGTACCCAAAGGGTAAAAACGGGACCCTGTTACTAAGACTCCGGGAACCGTCTGTCTGTCTGTCTGTCCGTCTGTCACCAGGCTGTATCTCATGAACCGTGATAGCTAGACAGTTGAAATTTTCACAGATTATGTATTTCTGTTGCCGCTATAACAACAAATACTAAAAACAGAATAAAATAAATATTTGAATGGGGCTCCCATACAACAAACGGGGTTTTTTTTACCTTTTTTGCTATAATGGTACGGAACCCTTCGTACGCGAGTCCGACTCGCACTTGGCCAGTTTTTATTTATGGACATGATTTAAAGTACACCTAAACTACTAGTGCTGTACACACCTATAAGTGAAAAGTTAGCTATTGTCTGTAGTCAATTTTGATTAATTTATTGTCAATGTTATCGTGAACAATTCGTTGGAGTGCCATAATAATAAATAAATAAATATTTTGATATCATTTGTCATTCTTTTACATTTTTTTGCCATTTTTTCAGTTGCAACCGCGACGCTTTCGATAATAGAATGCCACTTGTCTTAAAGCCTCAAGTCAAAGAATAAATATATTTTTATCGTGCTCAAGTCATCCCGCCATCTTTTTCTGACCCGGCCTTGGTGGCGCCTCTGCCATCCATTGTTTGGAGACTTTTGCCCTGGAGTCAATGAGCATGCGGTTGACGTGACCCGCCCATACCCATTTGATCACTACCGACTTTAATCTTCAAAATATTTACAAAAGTTTTCTCACATAAGTAAACAACTGCAATTCAGTAAATAAGTAGTTAAATATGTTCAAATAGGTCCATTTGATTTGGTTTATTTTATTATGTTTGTAAATTCAAAGTAAAATTGTAAATTCATTAATAATGCATGCTGTGTTCACTATTTTAAGGCATGCCGTGTAGGGTGTCATATAAGTTATATTGTATCAATGTAATTGCAATTGTATTGCCCGAATTGTAAATCAAAATAAAAAAAAAAACGAAAAGATCATATCAACATCTAAATACACCAATAATGGGCTCATTTTATTAAACTTTATCCACTTTCCTTAAAGAAATTGTAGCAGCGTAGCCGCAACATTCACATTCACAAGTCCAGATTTATACTCCACAAATAAATGAATAACGACCAATACACTTCCCCACGCACCTGTACACAAGGTAGCGGACCTAACGCTAGCCGTCTCACATTCTGAATTTATTAGCGACGTCAAAACATTATGTAGTCAACAATTTATCGACGCTTGCCGCGGGGGCAAACACTGAAAAATCGACTACTGCATACGTCCGCGCGCATACGGATTGCGTCTCGAATATAAATAAGTATCGTTATTCGATATATTAACGGTGTTTATAGTATTTATGTAATAGTTTAGCAAGGAAGTAGTGATGTACGGTATTGGTTGAAGCTGGTTAGAGGGAAATGTATGGCAGTATCAAGTTTATTTGTAGGTTGCTAGTGAGGGGAATGAGCTGTGTTCGACGAATGATGGGACCGCTTGTTAGTACTTGTAGTTAACTTGTGATTTGTGTTGTGGTGATCAGAATACTGATTTATCATACATGATGACCACTGAATTTATGTACGAGGTTATTAATCTTGTCAATGTTAACGTACCTGTAACTACTCGTAAATACGTTGGTCATTGACCTGTAATTTTAAACATGGTCATTTTTAACCGACTTCCTAAAAAAGGAGAAAGTTCTATGTTCGACTGTATGTACTTTTTTATGTTTGTTCACCAATTTCTTCGTCAGTTGTAGGTTTAAAAAAAATGTTTTTGTGTTTGAAAGGGAGGTCCCATTGTCCTGAGGTGGTTTTATCATTGTCAATAAGTCTCAATCTGATAATGGGATGCAATCATTTGCACTCAAAAAGTATCATTTGGTGAAGTGAATCAAATCAAATCAAATTATTTATTTTTGCAGAAAACACTGATAAGCTGATTTCTCGTGTCTCCTGTGCGGGTCACAAATTAATACTTCTTCTTTCTTTCTTTTGATGAATGGTATTATTAAATGGTACATGTGAAGTTGATGAATAAGACCACAGATGGCCACTAAGTAGATGTCACGGGTATAAGATTAACCAACTATGATGAAGTAAATACTTATAAATAAATCGTACTCATGAAAATGGTACCATCGAACTGATCTGATGATGAAGCCGGCAAGTAGCCACTGGAACTCCGTAATAAAACAATGTATCCTAGTCTTGTTTGGACTTATTGGAAACGTCATGAGATGTAGTTTGGCTATAAATAATTTTAACGGCAAATTGAGGTAAAAAACCTAAAAAGAGAAAAATAAAAAGCTTTTCAACAATAAAATTAAACCGACTGCCAAAAAAAAAACACACAGCAAAAAATAACTTTCTTCTTTTCCGAAGTCGGCTTCGAAAAATGAAAAAAACGATAGGTACCAAAGAAAGTTATTTTGCGCTTTGTAGGGTTTTTTTTTGGAAGCCGGTGTAATGTTTTTTGTTAAAAAGGTTTTTTTATTAAACTGCCTCGTTGGTCTACTGGTCGGAAGCGCTACTAAGCATGAAGTCCAGGGTACGATGCCCGAGTCAAGCAAAGTGTTATTAGGTTTTCCATCTGGATTTTTTCAGTAGCAGCCCAGACTGGATATTGGTACTAGCCTCGCCCCAGATTACATGGCAAAATAAAACATAACTGGGTGAAATTTGAGTTTATTATTAAGTGCAACTCTGTCTAACCCATCGTGGAATGTAGACGTGATGCTATTTTATGTTTTAAACCTTCTTTTTGGGACAATCCCACCGCACTATTCCCAAACCACTGCAACTCATGAACGCCAGAATCAACAGTGACGACCACCAGAAAGGTGCCGAGGCAATGAAGCTCGACGAAGTCCCGCAGGCTTATTACGTATCTTTTGCAAGAGCAAAACGATAGCGATTTTTGCGCAATAATTGCTCTTCAATACAAAAGTTTTAGAGTTGTTGGCGGTTTTTTTTTTAAATAAGTGCATTTGACAAACAGCGAACGATTAGCAAACGATTGTGTAGAACCTACCATATCTACACTGCAGGTAATTCCGACTTTTATGACTTAAAGCTTATGATCGCTATCGTTTTGCTCTTGCAAAAGATACGTAACAAGCCCGCCGGAGAATGAATTTAACTGTCTTGGATCCCACACACTCTGATTTTGTCTTGGAGCAACGAAATTAATCAGAAAAGAATAACGGAGGAGTAGGAAACAATACAAAATTCTACTTCCCTCCATACCAAGCAGGAGACAGAACAAACAAGGCCATGTTTTAAACCTGTGATAACTTGGGTTTTTGGAGGTAGGTGGAACAGGGTGTAAAGTCCCACAAACCTCCATAGAAAAGGGAGGATCTTCCGACCAGACGGGTGTTGTGTCTGGTCCGGGCAACTGCCCAACGGTTGTTGTCGGACTGTTGTATGTGTTCTAATCGCGCCGAAAACTTTGCTTGCGCGATGCAGGATTTGTGTGACGTCATGTCTTCAGTTCGTAAGTGGCGGCGTTGGTGCCGCTAGAGGTTAACTTATCACACCCAACAATTTCATACCTTATTATTTCATCGTTTCACCTATGAACTTTACATCTGCTTACCCATAAAATTTCACCGGTAAATGAAATGCCGTCAGTAAGTAAATACAAGAGCACATAAAACATGGAGATGCCCACTAACCCGAATTTGCTGAGCTGATGAAATCGAGAATAAAAACGAGACAATGCTCGGTAGAACTATACAATGATGATGAATAAGTCGCTATAGCTGCTAACTCGTTTTAAGGATGCAGTCATAGTGAGAGCGGGGAAGATAGCGGCAGCGATTTGCCAGAAATGACAATGAAAATGGAGCAATGCTTGGTGGCACAGTACAATTATGATGAATGAATCGCTATATCTACAAACCTGCTATAACGATGCAGTAATAGTGAGAACGGGGAAGAAAGCGGAAGCGATTTAACAGAAATGACAATGAAAATGGGGCAATGTTTTGTGGAATTGTACAATAATGATAAATTTATCGCTATAGCTACCAACCTGCAAGGATATGGTGTTAGTGAGAGATAAATATATCCTTTATTTACAGGCAATTTAAATAAGTTAATCATTCATCATCTGACATGCTTTTTACCCGACTGCGTGACGCAGCCAGCTCGCAAATATGTATACTCCAACTGCACAGCATGATTTTCTTCACATTTACGTCTTTTTAGTTCGCTTCTTAAGCAGTCGGGTTTTTGATATTTTCAGTATTCCTAACAATATTGAAGTCAGCTCCTAGTCTAACATGAATGTAGCTGAATAACAGTGTTTTACTGCAAACAGTAAAGTTAACTAAATAGAGTTTCTAGACGAATACGAATATTGTCAATCGCGAACTGGCTGACCAAAACCAGATGTATCCTCCGACTGCACAGCATGAATTTCTTCTTGTTTACGTATTTTTAGTTCGCTTTTTAACCAGTGGGTTTTCTGTTTTTTTTTTTATCAACTTATTTTATTTACAAGCTACTAGCCAGTGACACTCGCAGGGTTAAGACGAATCGATTAACGTAAGAATCATCAAAATCGGCCAACGCTTTTGGTCTCTAGAACGCCACATAGGAACAAACATACATACATATATACATACCTACATACATACATAGACTGATAAACACATTACCCTCTTTCGGCAGTCGGGTAAAAATATAGAACCAAATCGCTGACACTGAGACCTCGCCCACTCCTACGCAAAATAAATGCAACTCAAATGCATTTTCACATTACTGATCTGATATCGTTATCACAGTAGCTGTTTGACTAATGATAGCCTAAAATCTACCATCATATCTTCACGCTGAGCCGAAGTAGGGCGGGCAGGCTTAATTACAAGCGGATGTCGTTAGTCAAACACCGTTGGGGAAAAGAAAATAAAACTTGCAGAAGACCCATTGAGAATCCTACGCAATGGTTGATCGCGAGTTTTACAAAACATACAAGTTTGGCTGTACTTTTGAAGTGTTCTTTATGACAGGCTTTCATGGTTGTAGGTCCAACCAAAATCAAAACCATTTTTATTTTATTTTACATAGGCCTACATGGGCACTTATAAAACGTCGACAAAAGGTGCACGGTTCGGGTTAGTCGTTTCCTATGGAGAAGAACCGGCAAGAAACTCCATGGTTAGTCTTTTAAAAATTTTGTGTTTACAATATTACCATGTTACAGCATTAGTACTTGGATATAGGGGACAACGTAGGCCCGACAATAAGTCGTACGAAATTAATAAAACAAACAAAAAAAGTAATGTAAAACGAAATAAAAAGTTAACAAATGTTAATAATCATATAGAAATCTAGAAAGCCTACAATGTTCACACATTCACAATCGGTAAAAGAATCTATACAAAGGTAAAAAAAAAAACATCTCTGACCCTCCATCCAAATTACAAACGTTTTGTATATAATCTCTTTCGTTAACGCCTTCTATTTGTATGGTCTGACCACGTGACTTAATGTTCAGATTTGTCATGCCCATACATTGATTTGTTTTCTACTAGCTTTAACGATTGTAAATTGTCAACTTGGCTACAGATGCTGATATCAAATAGTAAACCAGTAAATAGGTAGGTTGGAAAATTCAGCCTTTAAAATAGTTAATAACGCTGACGACGACGCTAAAATGTCTGGAGAGAATGAGCAGTCGATCGATCCTCTTTAGACTTTTAGTTGGCACACAAAGTGGTCTATACTGAAATAATTAATTTAATCAAATGTCAAACCATTTGATTATATTCAAACAAGACCCGTCTTCAGTAGACAATTATTGTCGTGGTGGCCCAGTGGCTAAGACCTCACCTCTCGTGCTTGAGGTCGTGGGTTCAAATCCGGGCAAGTACCAATGTGACTTTTTCAAATTCATATGTTCTTTCTAAGTTTATCTTAGACATCACAGGCAACGGTGAAGGAAAACATCGTGAGGAAACCTGGACTTACATAGTCAATGTAAGTCTGAAATAGCCAAGTCAGAGGCTTGTGGGATTCCCAGAGGCGGCTTAATTAACTCTGACACCAGAGGTGGCCACACCTCACACGAAAGAAGAAGAAGTAGACAATCTCCTTACCTAATATAGACTTCTTCTAGTCGTAGAAGCATTTCTAGTGTCTTATGTCATTGCGAAAACTCGTGTGTCAGTAGGATTCTTACCTTTCCTATGTCAATCTGCAAAACTTTTCAATGTTTCTCGACCAGTTTTTGACAATGCCGAATCAAGACTTCTTCCTTAATTGTACGAAGTGGTCTTACTGAAACAATTCCACAGTCTTACAAACAGTAAGTACACATTTATAGCCGAGCCATTTATAATTTGTTGCATTTGCTTTATGCTTTCGAATGGGTTATTAATAAAATCGTAATGATGTGTTTATATTTCCTGGCTTTTATGTTACTGTGTAGAGGAATTAATTGTTAGTTTGAAGTGGCAAATGACTGGAGTTTTAGCCGGCAATTGTTTAGCGAATTTCTTGCAACAAACTTTTTGTAAAGCTTTGGTAATTAAAAAGTGAATAGGTTTTTTACGATGTTGCGTTTTACGTAGAGTGGTTAATTTAATTCATTTAAATTGGCAACAAAAAGTTTGTATTTTAACTCATGTTTCTGCTTGAAGTTTTCAAGATTTGCTTAACAAACTTCGACTTTTATTGTAAAAAAATATTAGGTTGTTTTTTTAACATCCTTAACCTAACCTACAACAAAGCATTATTCAATATTTTTACATACCTAGATAATGTACGCGACATTTTAATTACAGTGTCACCAAAATAAAAAATGCATGCACCATTAACACACAAAAGCGAAATAATAAATCTACCAAAATCCACGCGACGAAACTCCACAAATAAATCAAGCCACATTTTATTCAAAAACAGAACGCATTCAAAATTAAAAGTAAAGCTGCAAAAAAACTACATTTATCTTTTTAAAGCAATGATCATATTGTACACAGCCAATTCAAATCAAACGCGTTCGCATGGGAATCGACTATTTCAAATTCCGATTCCTAGTTTGAAAATAGAGCTCGCGAATGAATCATCGAGTGAAATGAGGGGTTAAAACAAATAAAAAGTCGTTGGTTGTGTGGCAAATAAATGGATAGCGTAATTTGAGACTATGGGACGGTTCTCTAGTTACTACGCGGGACCACAGCCCGGGGGCATGCCACTGTAGGCTTTAGGTTACGAAGTTTTGGTGTTCTTTTGTTTTAAGTTTATTTTAGGCGACTTTCTGTGAATGGAATTTGATAGGAGATAGATTTAGGCTTAACGTGACATATTGGGTTATAATCGATGGGCATAATCTTGATTTTTCCAAAAAGTAAATTGAATGGAATCTTTAGTTATTTTTTGAGAGTGTAGTCTATCTTTACATCGAAGAATGATATGAAATTGTTGGTATGGCCAGCAGCAAAAGTCAATTAACACATCAGGTTTTTTAAATCAATTATTGAAGATGATTTAATAAAAAAAACTTGTGTACGTGTGTATGTACCTTTAATAAATTATTATCTCTAACAGCTTTTGTTGTTTGAAATGACGAAAAGCTGTATCTATATCAAATCATATACTTATGAAGGCAGAGGCAGGGGGAACTGTTCTTGCTAACCGTACCAATTAAACTACAACAAAAAAATAACAACTTAAATCCAAACAAAACCCTCATTCATACCTTTTTAACCTAAAAATACGCACCAGACCAAACCCCATTGAAAGTACAAAAAACGAACCCGTTACATAAGCACTAGGTACAAAATATACGCAAAAATACTTCAGTACCTACACAGTATACGCAAAAATACCTTTCGATTAGTCCCAGACACGTTAAAGGTCGTTAGTATTTACACCGGCAATAGGGACACGGGACACGGCCTGACAGGGCAGGACCGCACCCGAATTACCTCCGCCAGCGGGTATGATTGAAAAGCGAAAGGTGAGACGCAACGCACTAGGGGGATAGAGTTACATTAGGATGTAGTATATGGTAGGTTTTTAGAACTTAATTTGTCTTGTAGGTGATTGGTTTGACAATGACTGGAATGAAAGAAGTTATGAATATTGCTGAATTTGATCCCGAAGCATACAAAAAAGGTTTTCAAGGATCACAGTCTCATACGATTGTTATGCTTCTTGTTTGCTACTCACTTTAAAGCTTAAAATATGCTTATTAGTTCTAGTGCAGACTTTTCTAAATTTCATAATTCCGCTCCATAATTGAAAAAGACGAGCGATTCTATTTATGCATCAGTTTTGGTGCGGTCTTTCAAAATTGTCTACAGTGAAGACATTGCATTTTTGTTTATTTATTTTGTTCAAACCTATTTTTGCCCTACAATCTGTCCTTAAATGTTAGTGTGCGCATACCTGAATGGCGTCTAGGACAGGTTCAAAACTAATAGCGCTTATGAGCCGCACACTTGTCCAGTACCATTAAGTAATTGTATAAACGGAATCCAGACGATTTCGGTAAGGATTTTTCTGTAAAAAAGCATCTGGCCCCTTCCCATATACTACATAATCTGAGATAATCCGTCGGGCACGGCGCGCGGCGTTGCTTGCACGCTGCCCTCACTGCACTAATCGATTTTACGTCTATTTCAATTAGCCGCGTTGTACTAAGCCGCACAGCCTATTAACTGTAAGTACAGCACACTTAATTATTTTAGCTCACTTACCATCTATAGGTCTTAGGTCCCTGATGCGCAGTTTAGATTATATGATGAATAGTGGATGGTTGAGAAATGAAGAACTTAAATTATGAAGTTAGTTGCTTCATTATGAGCGATCAGACAGGGCAGATCATGAAGGAGATGGCGGGACGAAATAGGTTTTGCAAAACTGTGAGATGGAATGATTGGAGGGAGGCATTTAACTAGGTGAGGGCTAGAATATGCTTACAAAAACTTGCAATCTATCGGACTGCAATGTTTTGTAAGGCTTTTCAGTTCTTCTAGCCATTGGGAATGGCTACGTTTTTTGAACAACAACAGCCAACCACGAACCACGTTGCGTGGAGTTGACATTGGGCCAACTCATCTGGCTGGATTTCATTACTCCGACAGGAAGCGTATAGCAGGGGTTTTTCGTATAGTTGGGGCTATCAGTGAAGCTAAGGCTGACTGTCCGCCTGGCTGAGGCTGTCCGATTGAGACAGAGCTTCGAGGTGTGGAGTTGGCTGGCTGTCTTGCGACCCGCCCGAGCGACAGGCATCTCGTCTTCATTATTTTATTCTTCAACCCTCAACCTAAAACTATTTAAATAAGTTAGATTTGACCAGCCAACTGCAACCAACAAGTCTATTTTACTATTGAAATACTTTTTTCAATGTAACGTGTTTCGGTGATAGATAGCGGAATAAACCAATTGTATACTGGGACCTTGCGCTTTATTTACCCGAACCCGATCTTACGTTACATTGGCTACGGGTGGCTACGGGCATTGGTTGTTCGGTGGTTACTGTACGGTGATACTAACAAATTATTAACAACTGGTTAAGTATGTATGTATTTATTAATTTAGGATTTTTTTATTATTTTTGCGTTCGTGGTTTTTATTTTTATTTAAGTGTATATAATATAGGTAATTATTGTTATAGTACATTACTGCAGCTGCGCTGTTTAGCGTTTGTGGACTACGAGAAAGCCTTCGATTCGATCGAGACTTGGGCTGTACTGCAGTCTCTCCAACGGTGCCAGATCGACTACCGGTACATTGAAGTGTTGAAGTGTTTGTACAAGAACGCCACTATGTCAGTCCGTCTTCAGGATCAGACCTCGAAACCAATCCTCCTCCGGCGCGGCGTGAGACAGGGAGACGTCATTTCTCCGAAACTGTTCACTGCTGCGCTGGAGGATGTCTTCAAGGTTCTGGATTGGAAAGGGCTTGGCATCAACGTTAAAGGCGAGTACATTATTCACCTTCGGTTTGCCGACGACATAGTGGTCATGGATGAGACCATGGAGAGCCTCAGTAAAATGCTCGATAGAGCTCAGTAGAGCTTCCGAAAGAGTGGGTCTTAAAATGAACACGGAAAAACCAAGGTCATGGTGAATGTCCATGTTACACCCACTCCTATAAAGGTCGGAGACTCTACACTCGAAGTTGTGGGCGACTATGTCTACCTGGGACAAATGATCCAATTGGGTAGGGCCAACTTCGAGAAAGAGGTCAACCGTCGAATCCGACTCGGCTGGGCAGCGTTCGGGCAGTTGCTCGGTGTCTTTTCGTCCTACTTACCACAGTGTCTCAAGACAAAAGTCTATGACCAGTGTGTGTTGCCAGTGACGACATATGGCTCTGAGACGTGGTCTTTTACAATGGGCCTTATCAGGAAGCTTACAGTCACTCAAAGGGCAATGGAGAGGGCTATGCTCGGAGTTTCCTTGCGTGATCGAGTCAGAAATGTGGAGATCCGCAAGAGAACCAGGGTTACCGACATAGCCCGAAGAATTGCTAAACTTAAGTGGCAGTGGGCAGGGCACATTGCTCGCAGAACGGATGGCCGATGGGGCCGAAAAGTTCTGGAATGGCGACTGCGAACCGGAAGACGATACGTTGGAAGGCCTCCCACTATGTGGACCGATGACCTGGTTAAGGTTGCGGGAAGGCGCTGGATGCGAGACGCACGGGATCGGTCAATGTGGCGACGCCTGGGGGAGGCCTATGTCCAGCAGTGGACGTCTTTCGGCTGAAATGATGATGATGATGACATTACTGCAGCGACCAGCAAAAGAGGTATTGATGGACGAACGTGTAAATGTGGGCCGAGCCGAAGCCGAATTTTTTTTAAGAAAATTATGTTTAGATTCCTTAATGTCAAACGGGGTGAAAAGGTACGCAGGGGTGAATAGAAAAAAAACTTAGAAGGGAATTTTCACGTTATTTAAAAATTGTTTGCAGCAATTTAGTACTCCAATCTATCTATCTTCTTTCTCTTTATGCCAGCCCAGTGGTATCGGCTGCGACTTACAAGTTGTAGGTCGTGGGTCCGAGCCCAGGTAGGCGTTTTACTTTGTGTAAATATTTTCATCACCACTGCTCTCAAAACGGTGAAGGAAAACATCGTGAGGAAACCGGCATGTCCTAGAACCAAAAATTCGAAGACAAGTGACATCCACCACGCGGGCCCAGTGCGGGTTGGTGACCCGCACTGGGCCCGCGTGGTGGATTACGGCCCATTGCCTCTCACAGAGAGGAGCTAGGCCTGTGTCCCAGTAGTGGGAACATTAATAGGCTGATGATGTGTAATGTGATGATGTAATGTATGTATGATCCTTATAGACTCCGAAACGGCTGGACTGATTTTAATGAAATTTTCAGACAATCTTTAGATTGACCCAGCGGATAATCCTGTAAAGATTGGTGGCGATCGGAGCATTTTTTTTAAACTTTGAACGCGGGCGATGCCGCGTGCATAAGCTAGTATATTAAATAATTTAAAAAAGAAGATTTTTTGTTTGAAACCAGTAAAGTGGTATCACAGTTAAAATCCAAATAAAAGTTTCGTTGGTATATTTTTATTTTTATGAATATTGGTGTACCTAATTACTAAAAAGGAAGGTCATCAACGCTCCACTTCTCAGTAAGCGTGAGAAGAGACCTTTGACCTCCATATCACTAACTGACCGATCGCATATTCCTATCTCATAGAAAATATCCACCTAACAAGCTGTTGTTTAAATAGTACCTATTTACCAGAATTCACTACCTAACAACATCATATTTTCTGCACATACAAGTTATTAAAGATCAACCACAGATTCTTGTAGCTGATAACCTTAACACTATCACTGTACACATTTTGCTGGTGCATAGCTAGATCTTGCGATAGATAATTTGGTGTCATGTATGGCATTTGATTTCATTGGTCTAGATAAAGTTGTAAGCGTATCGTTAAAGGTAGTCGAGGATCCAAATAAGGAGCGAACGTCACGCATCTGTTTAATGTATGAAAATAACTTTATATCAAACTTAATTTAAAACATACATCGCGAGTGGGTTGTTTGAAAGATTCCTATCAAGACTATAATTAATTAACAATTCAAAAATGAATTGAAAATCAGTGTACTTTTATCTTAATTTTTCGGAACTGGTATATCTTCACCACCGGTACATGGTGCACATCCTACCCACACGTATAAAGCGTTTTGTGAATAATTTGATTAAGCGCACAGCTAAAGAAGTGGATTTCCCTGCCGGAGTCTTTGTTCCCTGATAACTACCACCTTGGGTCTTTAAGTCAAGAGTGAATAGGTTACTTCTAGGCAAGCGTGCTTCATCGTCGACCACATCGTCGCTTACCATCAGGCGAGATAGTGGTCAAACGCGAGCTTATCGTTAAATAATAATAAAAAAAACCGGCCAAGTGCGTGTCGGACTCGCGCACGAAGGGTTCCGTACAATTATCGCAAAAAACCGTAAAAAAATAAATTTTGTTGTATGGGAGCCCCACTTAAATTAATTTTATCCTGTTTTTAGTTATTCGGTTATGCACCTAGTTCCAGTTCATTTCTGCTTTCCTGGTAATTTAAATAAATAAACAATTAGGACAGTTGAATTTTAAAACGTCTATCGATATAATTTATTACGAATCCTTCATGCTCTTCTCCATGTTTCATCGTGGGTGCGCTTCGAGGAATACCATTAAAAAATTACGATGAAAATATGTCCCATTTCTGAAATGTTGGGGTAAACGTTCACTGGCATTATGTGTTAAGATATACCAAACAACTTAAGTTTTCTGAAACGACATCTTAAGCTCTTATTTTTTGTCATAGACGCAATGATTACCTAAATCGTAGTTCTAAAATATTTAGGTAAGCGCAAACCGGGTTTATTTGATGAATTAAGACAGACAGCATAACGAAAAGCAAATAGACTAATGTTTTCTGAAACGCCTTTTTAGGGTTCCGTACCCAAAGGGTAAAAACGGGACTAAGACCGGGTCTGTCACCAGGCTGTATCTCATGAACCGTGATGGCTAGGCAGTTGAAATTTTCACAGATGATGTATTTCTATTGCCACTATAACAAAAAATACTAAAAACATAATAAAATAAATATTTAAGTGGGGCTCCCATACAAAAAATGAGTTTTTTTGCCGTTTTTGCGATAATGGTACGGAACCCTTCGTGCGCGAGTCCGACTTGTACTTGGCCGGTTTTTTTATCCCTGTATAATGTTCCCTTGGGATGATAAAAAAAAATTCACGCAGGCGAAGCCGCTGGCAGAAGTTACTTCGATATGAAATGATCTTCGTCAATTAAACAGATGGGTAAAGGTCGCTCCTTACTACGATCTTAGACCAAAGGTTGATTTCTTCGTTTAGAAAAATATTATTAGGTTTTACTAGTGAAGTGAAAATGACACTAACATTAACATTAAAAGCGGGATATTTTTACTGTTTGCTTGTTGTGTGTGTTTGTGTGATCATGGTGCTTGCAACAGCACCGAAATATGAAACTCGCAACAAACAGTAAACATGGTAAATATTCCGCTTTTAATGTTAATGTTAGTGTTAGTGAATTGAAAATGGCTCAAAATCTTGGTAGACTTATTTTTTATTTATTTAGGTACTCATTTTTTGGGATGGAAATTATTGTGACTTGACAAACTAGTGTTATCTGCTGTAATTTGCTAGGTAAATTTTCAACAGCCAAACTCCATAGACTTGAGTTTTATTTGTGACACGTCGATATTAGTTTCTAGAAACTGGATGTAAAAATTGTGTCAGGTGATTTGAAGTACAACCACGAGTAGGTATTGAAGTTTAGAAGTACCTAAAATAGTGCCAAACTCCAAACCTTCATGAAGGTGTCAACAATGAATAAATTTTAAAATCAGACACTGTAAGAATGTTACTCTCAACCAATAACGGTCAACAAACAAAAAATTCCAGCCAGTAACGTTATTCTCTCAATGAACTGTGAAACTGTAAAAACGAAAACTCAACCAATAACGGTCAACAAACAAAAAATCCAGCCAGTAACGTTATTCTCTCAATGAACTGTGAAACTGTAAGAACGACAACTCAACCAATAACGGTCAACAAACAAAAAATCCAGCCAGTAACGTTATTCTCTCAATGAACTGTGAAACTGTAAAAACGAAAACTCAACCAATAACGGTCAACAAACAAAAAATCCAGCCAGTAACGTTATTCTCTCAATGGACTGTCTTTTAAATTATTTTAACCCACATAAAAAGGGCAGATTCATTCAATGCAGTTACAAGGACAGCCCTCGGTATGCTCCACTGCCCACAACAGTGTTGCGGTGTCGAAACTTTATACTGGAAAAAGCAAAAAGGACCTTAATTTTCACATTCATGCTCTTTTAAGGTGTGCAGGCATTCAGGATAGTCTTACATTGTAAGCAGTATACGATTACAGCTAGTCTGTTTACTGTCGTGTATGTATCCTGGCAAAATGAATTTGTCTACGTACTCTGTAACCATTACTTTGATATCGGCTTTTTTGGTTCTATATTATAGGCTTCCTTACCCAAAGGGTAAATACGGGACTCACACTCGCTAAGACTTCGCGATCCGTCTGTCTGTCCGTCTGTCAAAAACTGTTAAAAACAGAATAAAATATATATTTGAGTGGAGCTCCCATACAACAAACGTGATTTTTTTGCCGTTTTTTGCGATAATGGTACGGAACCCTACGTGCGCGAGTCCGACTCGCACTTGGCCGGTTTGTTTTTATTTAGAAAGCGACGTATGAAGTCTACGATGGGACCAGCGTATCTAGAAGATAACTGTTCACTCTCGCTTTGAAGCTTAGGTGTTATGAGTGGGTAAAGTCGTCAAAATATAAGAATTCCGATTTGACAGCTATAAAATTGTCTTTGCTTTGTCTATTATGTAACACATTGCCTAAGAAATTCGTTTCGAAATATGAACATTTAGACACAATAGTATAAAATAAAAATTAAAAAGAAACAAAATTACGTAATAACAGTTACGAAATGACTTGTATGGATCATTATGTTACTGGCAGAATGATACCCAACCGTTACCTCTCGAAAAAGCGCGCGTTGATTGTGTGTTTATAGTCTGTAGCTTTTTTCGCATTGGCTACATCGCTCGTATTAAAATCTTGACTTTTTATGGTTGACGAGAAATTTGCTATATATAAGTTTAACTTGATGCTTACGAATCATTCGTTGTTATAGTGTATATGTAACATAGTAATTAATTAGGATTGTGAATTTTATTATTCGTAGAGTTTCATACAAAGTAATCGCGGCATGTATAATGAGAAACGTCATCGGACTTCTTATAATGACGACTTTAGGAAACAGGAATATAAAGTCCCCGTCACGAGAAGCTATCTATTTTGTAAATAAAGAACTTCTACTAAATTACGTTGCGAAAATTCAATCAACAACAAATAATCCCAAATTAACAAAATTAGACGAGCAATTTCACTTGGTCGGGTTACAGTTTAGCGATATAATGTTTTGTGGTACTGGAACGCGTCTGACTCACGGAACGTCCGTCTAGTCCGTGGTTTATAGAAGTTCTTTGTTTAAAAAAATAATAGCTTCTCGTGACGGGGACTTTAAACGCTGCCGGTGCTGATAATTAAGAACATTTGGGTTGTGTTATAATAAGTGTGGATGAGAGTTTTGTCAATAATTCTTCACAAAATCATGACGCTTCTTTCCTCAAATTGCTATCATTAAGTTGCAGTCTCCGAAGTCAAAAATGGACTAAATTGCCCATAGCATATCTCTGACACTGTCACTGCATAAACATTATAAAAAAAACTTGAGAGGTGTCAAGGGACACCCGGATGGAACACAAAACAACTAAAGCAAAAAGTGTCGATACAACTTTTCGTTAGATTTTTTTCCGTCTAGCCCCCTTTCGCAGCGCGCGATAAGGAACTTCGTTCCAAAATTAAAAAATATTCCGATATTTACATCTACGTTGCTAAACAAGGCTTGCTGCTGATTGTAATTCTGCTCACCTCCGTAGAAAAAGAGCGTGAAGACGGGCATGTGAACTTTGAAAAAAATTGCCTACATGTTCATTTAATTATTACAATTACTTTCATGGCCATTGGTCTTTAGGACAGCAATTAATTTGTAGGCAAAAAGTTGTATGAGGTGTTATGGTCACACGCATCGTTGTTCCTGTATCTCACCGACCAAGGTGTCAGGTTTTTATTGCTCTTCGAGTTACTTTGGTCACTGCGAGTAATTTTTGTCGCTCCAAGTTATTTTTGTCGTAAGGTATCGGTATGGCTTGAGGTGTCTCATGAATATTATGAACTATATTATTATGCAAAAGGTCTGTCTAGTCATTGGTATAGCTTAGTTAGTGGTATATTTTTTGTTGCAATAAACGTCTTCTACCGATTTATCAAAGTAAAACTGGAAAATCGACCATATATAAAACGGAAGGAATGAAACGAAATTCTAAAAAAAAACCGGGCAAGAGCGAGTCGGACTCGCGCACGAAGGGTTCCGTACCGTTATCGCAAAAAAACGTCAAAAAAAAAAACACGTTTGTTGTATGGGAGCCCTACTTAAATATTTATTTTATACTGTTTTTAGTATTTGTTGTTATAACGGCAACAGAAATACATCATCTGTCAAAATTTAAACCTTCTGTGTCTAGACACAGAAAGTTTAAATTTATCTCAAGAACCGTGGTTAAAGCTAGTTATCACGGTTCTTTAGATACAGTCCGGTGACAGACGGACAGACAGACAGACGGACCCCGGTGTCTTAGTAATAGGGTCCCGTTTTAACTCTTTGGGTACGAAACCCTAAAAAAGGAACGGTTGCCGTTTTATATTCTTCATTCAAACTCCCCAAAATGGCTGCCCCATTTCACAGCTGCTATACGAGCTATATTCAAAAACTTTTTACGGCCGACAAAAAAATGTGAAGCCATGTAAAGATTTACAAATTTGTCAAATTAAAGTGTTCGCGGAGATTTCTCGCGGTGTCTTTAGAAGCAGCAAAAAGGTCGGGTAGCTCACAGAAATATTTACCAAGAACTTACATTCTGCGCAATTTGTAAGCGGGCAACACTCACGCCGTCGTGGGTAATTTGATGATTTTTTAAGATGTCGCCTAAGTGTCGGATTTTATGGGAACTTCTAAACACACAGCTCTTTTTTGTTAAAAAAATAAACTATAAGTATAAAAAATTGGTACTTGTAAAATAAATTAAAACTTATCTCACGTAGTTACTATAGGTAAATAAGTTAATCACATTTATCTAACTTTGTCTGGATAGACTTTGGTTCAGATGAGATGTGAGTTTATGTCAAGATTTTACTGGAAGCGACAGTCGACGATTAAAGGCCTACATCCGCTTTAGTACCGTAAAACGGTAACTTTCCAAAGCATACTCCTAAGTAACGGCTAGGGTAAAAGGTTTGAAAAAAATATATATTTATTATTGTTTCATGTATATTATTTTTAACACATGGTTTTTTCGTATAATAAATAGTTTTCCTTTAAAAAAATAATTAACAACACACTAGTTTTTCTCTACTTTTGGATACTCCTCCGACCTCCTCGACTTGGATGTTTAAAAATATTTTTACACAAAAAAACTGATGGTTGGTATTTCTTCATAACTAACATAGCATATGTAAATCAAATAAAATTTTGGAAACAAAAGGAGGTTCAATATTGATATTTTGGCATCGAGCGGGCGCATGGCCAGTACTGCGTTAAAATTAACTTTTTTCCGTTCAATCATGAATAAATAAGAAGGGTTCAATGCCGCATCTATTCTCATACTAAATCTATGTTCTAGCATTCCCAGAATGCATTCTCCTCAAAAACGTTTCAATGCCAAGAAGCGAATGACCGACCATGAGCTCTATTTCTTGAAACATACACAAAACTGTTTTAATTGTAGTCGGTGCTTTCAATATTATCGTCTCTGTACAACATAGCATACTTAAGTCCACTATTAAGCATTGCCCTTTTAATTACTGGGATCAAATTAAAGGGAATTTGGTGATCATCATCAGCTTGCTCTTGTCCTATTCTAGGAAACGTTCTAGGAAACGTCTTGGAAACGTTGTATCACGTTTTATTGTTCCAATTGTCTCCCTGTCAACCGTCACGTTATCATCATTCACGCCTAGTTCCTTTAATAAAATCCAACCATCTTTTTTTGGATTTCATGTTCACGTTTAAATTTGACTTTTGATTTGTTTTAGATTTAACGTGGTCGCTCACAATGGGCCTCATCGTAAGGCTTAGAGTCGCCCAAAGGGCAATGGAGAGGGCTATGCACGGAGTTTCCTTGCGTGATTGAAGAGGATGTCCTCAAGAAAACCAGAGTTACCGAAATAGCCCAAATAATCGCCAAACATAGTGGCAGTGGGCAGGGCTCATTGGGGTTCCCGCATTGTCGAGGCGGGGGGCTCAGTAGCCGTGGCTTGGTCACCCACGGTGAAACGAAGAGGAACCCGAGGAGGGCCCGCTCGTCAGGGCTTTTGCCGATTAAGCTGACGACGTAGCGGCCAACTAGTAGGTTGCGGTGCCGGCTGAGGGTTGGAGGCCGCGGCGGGAGAGGCGTGTCCGTATTGCGGTGCGCCGCTCTCCCTACCTTCGGCGGCCTGGACGGGGTTGCCACCGTCTGATGGCGGACTCGGTGGGGCCGCAGGGGAGGAGGAATTTCGGTATTGCGTTAGCCGCTCTCCCTATCCCCTGCGGCCGAAAAATGGTAGGTGGCGGCCCTGCCTTGACCTTGACCCGTCACGGGGGGCCAAGGGTGCCATACACGGGGTCGTCTGGCACCCATGTGCTGGTTTGGTCCCTCACGTCGTAAAGTGTGTTCTGGTGCGCCGGTGATGGGAGGTACTCCCCCGAGGAGGGTACGGTGACGGACAGCCGCGGCGGGTTCGCGGTGAGTGCTAACGCGTGCCCGTGTTCCCACCATAAGCGGCACACCGTGGAGTTTTAGTGGTTAGAGTCCCACAGAACTGCACTATCTCCCCGTGGTAGTGCAGTAAGCATGAGCATTTCTCCAGGCAAAAAAAAAGAGCTCATTGCTCGCAGAACGGACGGTCGATGGGGCTGAAAGTTCTGGAGTGGCAACCACGCAAACTGGAAGACGTTGCGTTGGAAGGCGTTCCACAAGGTAGACCGATGACCTGGTGAGGGTTGCGGGAATCCGCTGAATGCGAGAAGCTCAGGACCGGTCCATGTGGCGACACTTGCTATGTCCAGCAGTGGACGTCTTTCGGCTGAAAATTTTGCAGACAGGATAGCTGTTGTATAATTGCCGCGTGTCATCTACTTTTGAAGTAAGGAGCCTTTTAAAAATATGGTTTCAACTTACGACTAAGGTAGGTACATATTTTTCTGTAAGCTATTCGGAAGTTCCACGAAGTAGGTAAAACATACAGACAGACAGGGTAATTCCATTGTTTCTTTTTACTCATTTTATTCCAGGTACTCCTGAACTCTTCATGTAACTTTTCTTACGGTTACGTATTTACAATTCAAAGTGTTAAAGTGCAGTTAATGAATGAAAAAATAAAGGATAATTTTACCACTACAAGAACCCAAAACATAAAAATACCTTTGCACAAACTGGGAAAATGTTAACATAATGTCTGCAATGAAATTACTGTCGTACACAATGTTCACTTAACACCAGAATGCCTATAAATTAGTTTTTCTTTCTTTCTTCGTAATTTCTCTTGGTATTTCGTAAAACATAATTGCAACACTTTGAGGATTACTTGCATTAACAGCTTGGCTCAACGCTTCTGATTAACTTAATTTTATTTTGATTATAAAGTTCAAATTCTTTTTAATGTTATTTGGTTCTAAAAAGGATATAGCGTTCATAAACTTTTTTTGGAACCTCTTGCTATTCTATTTTTAAAAACTTGTTCCTTGGGTTCGATAAGATAATGAGGACCAAATTATTGAAGGTTGAGTTAAAATGAGCAATTTTAATTCGTTTCGTTTCTGGGACTCTTTGTTTTTATATTTTGGTTTTTTACTCTTTGAATGTCTTTTTTTTTTTGGACAATCTCACCGCACTATTCCCAAACCACTGCAACTCCTGAAAGCTAGAATCAACAGTGGCAACCACCAGAAAAACGCCGAGGCAATGAAGCTCGACGAAGACCCGGAGAATGAATTTAACTGTCTTGGATCCCGCAACGAAATTAATCAGAAAAGAATAATGGAGGAGTAGGAAAAAGTACAAATTTCCACTTCCCTCCATATCAAGCAGGAGACAGAACAAACAAGGCCAATAGGCACAAAGGGTCGTATACAACTGGGATATGCCCAGTTGCCTAGCACCACGGATAAAAAATTGCATTAATATTAATGGGTCCTACATTGTGAGCTGCTATATTTGTTTCCAATAATAGGTATGGCAAAACTTTGAATGTCTGTTGTCCAGACCTAATTTAAAGCTCACACATGTTAATTGTTATTGCTGCACTCTTAACGAGTAATCGACCATTACATATATTTGACCCGACGAAAATGAGGGCAGCACGCAAATATATTTTTACACAGTCATTTTTGGATTTATTCCAAGAGCACTTTGCATTTCATGCCCGTTTTATAGGTATATAATTTATTCGAAATTTATTGGAAGTGAATGCACTTAATGTCTTAATGTTGAGTTAGTGTGACAAATGTATCGTAAATAAACCTAAAAATACTTGAGGTAACAAGCTTACCTAGAATGGTAACTGAGGAAAGGTCAACCCTTTTCATCAGTGGGTGTTAAAGGTAACTGTGCTGAATAACTACTTACTGAATAATTACCTTTATATGGATAGATAGAAGATACATTATATTCTTTATTGTACACCACAAAAGTATATGGCATGTACAGGACAAGACACACGATAGGACATGATTCTTCGGATTCAAAATATGGTACTACAGGGTAGTGGCTCTGGGGGTGGTCAGGATACTTGGCTAGACGAAGTAATCTGAGCGGCAGGTCTTGGTTGCTAAGATCGGGCGAGACCTGTCTTGCCTGTCAGCAGTGGTGAGGGCCATGCTGGCAGAGACCGAAAACTGGAGGGAAATGGCTTCCTTCTATGAGACCGTGATGGTCCAGAAGGAGGCCGCCGAGCGAGATCGTGAGAGGGCCGATCCCACTCGCAGAAGAAGGCGTCGGGGAGGCAACCGCCCCGATGCCTAAAACGGTGGAATCCCGCGTCATTATAAGCAAGTGGGTCTCTGGGGTCACGGGCGCTCAGATTTGGGACTCTGTCCGTCTACCAAATGACTCCAGGAAAGACGGTGGCACTGTGATCACGTGCTGCCGTGTACAGCGAGGCTCAGGGAAGGCGCTCTTTCAGTCTCCCCTTGGGATGTGCCATAACAGGCGAAGCACGGGGGGTCCCGGAGTGGTCTTTTAAGAGGTTACTGGTTCTATGTGCTGATGGTGATCACCGGGGTGGTTTTAATGAGGTAAAAAGTGTGGGGACACTCCCTGGTCTTTTCCCCAAAAGTTCAAGCGCCTATTGAAGGTTTCCCCCCGTAAACAAATAAAAAAATAAAAAGGTGGTGCAGAATCTTAAAGGAGAGTCTTGCTACTGTCGAGAGACTGTAGAGCGTTGACAGACCAACTTAAAGTATATCGGCAAATAGCACAAAAGGCAGGCTTAAACTCAGCACTGGGTGGCACAAGGCTACCAATGATGATGATGAAAAGAGATCTTTGAGACTAAGAGAAATGTAAAGCGTACATTTTACGGAAGACTTACACGTATACTTCTTTTACACAGTACGCTTGCATTTTAAACCAATAACAATTTACTTAGACTGCCAACAATTTTCCAGAACAGGTAGACTGGAAATTAATCTTTATGCATAAACACCGTGGAATTTACCAAGGAGGTTTCAGACAGGCAATGATGTATTACATTTAAATACTGCACAAACATACCCTGCAGGGAGCCTAGCAACCAATAAAGACATTAAAACCATGCTAATAGCATTTTAAACACTTTTAAATGGGTTCCATGGCATAAAAAGGAAGATAAACAACGTATTACTTAAAGAAAATAATCGGGGCTAGACGCGAATATCGCCATGAGTGGTACCCATCAAAAATCGATTATTTACAACAAATTGCGATTTAACAACCAGTCTGAAGAGTTACGTTTCGAAGAAAGTGTTAAGTGTGCGCGGACCGGCGATCGGCAAATATCCTTTGTTGTTGTTTATGAGTTTGTGTCGCAATTTCAAAGTAAATCGTCAAAATGTGGAATGGATTTTGTGCCTTCCTGAATTGCTCGAGTTAAGTGTGGGAATATGACGGCAATTCTGCGGCGTTTTGTGTACCTAACTTTCGAGATTTCTGTCAATTTTAGGTTGAGGTGATTATCTTTCATGAAGGAACAGACTTCTGAGTGATAATCTCCAGGCAGCAGCAAAGGAAGATAGTACCATTTATGTATTTTATATTTATTCATGTTAGCTTACAATTGTTTACAAATTTCATTTCATATAAGTACACGATATACATTTATAAGTGCAACAATTATTTACAAGCTAACACCACATGCAGTTATTTGATTTGATTACAAATATAAATTATTGCAATTAATTATGGATAATGAATTATAAAAATAGTAGCACTAAGCATAAATCGAGGAATTTAACAAACAAATCAAGATGAATTAAATTAAAAATATTATATTGATTGATAATAAAATAGCAGATGAATAAATTAAATTTTACTAAGATTAAATATATGGTTTACATTAGACAATATGTAAACCATATATTTAACCATGATTTGTTTGTTAAACTCCTCGATTAATAAAATTTACTCTGTAATGATTTACTAAAGCTCTTTTATTATATTCTTGTATTATCTTATATTTTATTGTATGTATGTATATCTTTGTATTTGAATAAACCTATCTTGTCGTGATTTACTTTCAATATTGCACCTACCACTATTTGTGTCTGCATCACCCAAAGATTGACTGGTAGAAAATGCCTATGGCATTGAGTCCGCCTCTGTACGTATGTGTGTATGAAGTATTAAATAAATAAATAAAGCTCTTAAAAAATACCTAACCGTATATGTTCAATGTCTTTAACGAAGGACCACCGCCATTCACCTAATTATGAACAACATAAATTTCTTTTTACAATTCTCGACAAACCAGTATGACACCCAACTGTTCTTAGAAACAAAACCATAGAGTCGACTTGTGACAACAAGTTTTTGAGCAAAAAGCGCCCTACATATTATTTTTTGACATTTTATTTTTATTCCAATTAATTGAATGCTTGTTAATTAACGGGATCGATTACATTTATTCGAAATGTCACCAGTACAAGATGGCGATGTAATTAGCGACATATTTAGTAAACGGCGCCCTTACTAAGCCATCATTGTTCCAGCGTGAAAGAAAGACGGAGCTATACAGGACGTACGACGCCATCTCTTTTCAACAACGGATTCGTGATGGCGATGACAAGTCTTAGTAGGTAGGCAGATGTTTTCTTTGAGAATATTTTATGTCCTTTATTTTAATATTCATAGTTGGCTGTAAAAAGTTTTAAATGTAATTTATACGAGGTTATTGTAAGTTTTTGTTGAACATTTTTACAGTACTCTGGCTCTTTGATTATAGTTTTAATTAATGAGGCGGTTGGCGAATTGGGTATTGTTATTTTAGTGGCTTTTAAGTTGAGCTTCATTTTGTACGTGCACCTGTCAACTTTTTCAGCCTTATTTATAAATAACTTCCTTTTTTAAGTCGGTTAAAAATATCACACCATACCTATTATTTTTTTTATTTATATACACTTTATTGTACACCAAGACAAAAACAATATTACATATGGAAAACTTAAAATTAAAACAAACATACAACAGGCGACCTTATCGCGTTCTGCGGTCTCTTCCAGGCAACCCAGAATGGAGAGAGATAGCCCCCTATTATGATTAGTTTTAACTGATTAAAGATTAAATTCAAATTTTTCATAGAAAATTTGTATATAAAAGTAACATCATGCATTTGTTGCCCGAAAAAAAAAAAAAAAAAAACAGAAAAACCATATAACATAAAAACTTTTAACTATAAACAGAAGTTTTTATTTTATTATCAAGTTCAAAAATAAATAAATGGGGTGAAGCTTCTTTGTCTACAAGTAAAATAACGTGAATTATGAGAACACACAGGAGAAAAAAATACCGAAAACCATCGTACAGCTTTATCCTCTTTATATTTTCTCGGATCTCGCAACACTCTATTTATGAGTTTCAACGAAATAATAGTCACACAATGTGCAAGCAATTAAAAAGATACAGGAACATTCTAGGAAATCTACTCGACTTCTCTTTGACGTATCAACGAAGGAAATCGTTTCCAGCATACAAAATCAAGATTTATTCCAAATAAAACTGTGAATGAGGTGTCGAATCACCTCATTATTTTATTGATTTAGTTATGAAAGAAAACATGCATTATAAGAAAACGAGGTTGAGTTAAAGAGAACTCATTTACAATCTCTATTTGCTCGATGAAAAGAATTTCTTAAGATGCACATCACATCACATCATCAGCCTATTAATGTTCCCACTGCTGGGACACATGCCTCCTTTCTGAGAAGGGAATGGGCCGTAATCCACCACGCGGGCCCAGTGCGGGTTGGTGGATGTCACATGTCTTCGAATATTTGGTTCTAGGATATGCCGGTTTCCTCACGATGTTTTCCTTCACCGTTTTATGAGCAGTGGTGATGAAATAATTTACAGAAAGTAAAGCGCTTGCCTGGGCTCGAACCCACGACCTACAACTTGTAAGTCGCGGCCGATACCACTGGGCCACCACTGCTCTCTGTCTTAAGATGCATTTCATGTGAAATATGCAAACTATTAAATCAACTACTATAAAGACTTATTCATACCTTTGATCTAATAACTAAAGCGTTGGTCACAATATGTAACTGTTGAACACACCATTTTAGGTACAAAATTGTGCAGAACAAAGAAGTGCGAACCACGTCTCAACCTAATCTAATCGACATTAATTAGCGAAACTCATTTGTTTTCAGAGACTCAAAAATATGAATAACTTCAGTTCGGGAGAACTCAAATAGATGAAGACTTGGGAAAAGACTAACAGAAGAAGAACAAAGTCAAAGCCCACGCAGAGTGGTCAACACTAGCCACACTTCTACAACCACTGATAATTGATTAATTCGCTAGGAGTAAAAGTTTCCTAGGGATCGTGAAGCGGGTGCAAATGTAGGTAATATTATGGTTTTGTACGTTATATGTAAATATATTTATATATATAATATTTAAGTACAGGGTGGGCCAAAAGAAGTCATGCGAAATCGTTTGGCTCTCTTTTTTTTTCTAAATGAAAAACTTCGAATTAGTTTTTTGATTATGTTTATTTAAACATTTAGAATCTTATTGGTCATGTCGAGAAGATTATATCGGCCAAATGGGCGGCGTCACAATTGATTGCCATACGGACTCGTTTTATGGCATTTTTCATCACTTCGGCGAGAACTTCGGGCGACAGATTCTCGCACTCGTGTCGAATTTTGTCCTTGAGAGCTTCCAAAATCTCGGGCTTGTTCACGTAAACACGGGACTTCAAAAAACCCCACAAAAAAAGTCTGGAATGCTTAAATCGGGTGATCTTTCGGGCCAGTGCAAATCGCCAAAACGAGAGATGAGGCGACCTGGGAACGCTGCCTTCAGAATATCGGTTGTGGCTCGCGCAGTGTGTGCCGTTGCTCCGTCCAGTTGGAACCACATGTCCCTCAGTCCTAATTTGTCCAATTGCGGCACCGTCCACTGTTGTCGTTTGGCCAGCGGTATTCTCGAAAAAAAATGACCCGATGACTCCTCAAGCGTGAACAGCGCACCATGCAGTCACTTTGAGCGGGTGTAATGGCTCCTCGTGCATCACTCGTGGATTTTCGGTGCCCCATAAGCGATAGTTTTGCTTTTTCACGTACCCGCTCAGGTGGAAATGAGCCTAATCGCTCATTATGATTTTGGTCGAAAAATCGTCAAAAAAATAGAAACGATTATTCCGCGTTCTTGGAGAGTGTATCGCTCCATGGCTTGTTCACTTGTATTCTGCATCTGTCTAGTCCACAAATGTCAAAACAGATTTGACATTGGCGGCCATTTACAATAATGAGAGCATCTTCCAATAGGGTGATTTATTTTGGCCCACTACAATCACAATTAACTACAAAATTGTACAATCAATTATTAACTAATATACATACACCACCCAGACACACGCATACGCACATGCACACATACACGCACTCACACATACGCACCATCCACACACACCATCACTCATTCGCATTAGTTAGTTCCGTGTTGACAATCTCTATTTAAATCGATGTAATGGAGGGCCTGAAGTTCTAAAATATAGGCCTAGACTTAGTTTAGACTTCAGATCTTCCACAAGTACCAATTTTTGTAAAAATATCTCTCAACGTAAATAGTTAAGATAAGGATGTAATTTGTGGAGATGAATAAAAGTTTTTTTATTTTTTATTTAACGGTGATGTTTGTAGTAGCACTTTGATAGACGAAACACAAAAGAAAATCTTTCGAACTTCTCCAAGAACTCATTTATTTATCTGAGACTGTGAACCTACTTGGGAATAGGGCGATGAAGAAAAAACTCACAATCGACAGCCAGTATTGGCCATTGTGTATCAATACTGGCCACGCTTTACTGACCATTAAACGATGATGGAAGAAATACCCACTTTGATAGACGAAACAAAAGAAACAAAAGGCTATAAAGACCGGCTCATCTCGTAGACAAAATATTTTTACGACCAACAGATATGTCTTCCGGGCCAGATGATTGTGCTGGTGATTTGTGCGCAATGACATCCTTGACATGAGAATCTGTGTGAGGCGCCATATTAGATCCACTCATTTGTTTTATTATGTGTCGTTGGTTTTGTCATTAACCGAGGGGATCTGGAAATAGGTCTAGTGGCTGGGCTAGATCATGATTAAGTTAAAGATATCATCAGAAACTCTAAGTTAGTTTCTGATGATTTCTTTATAGTTAAAATCTATTAAAAAAATATTAAAATAGGCTCGCGCTTGACCACTATCTCACCTGATGGTAAGCGATGATGTGGTCGACGGTGAAGCACGCTTGATATAAACTAATTGTGGTATAGCGTGAGAGCGCGATAGAAACATATCTCTCTCTCTCTCTCTTCAGCGGCGGCAGCAGCAGGCGCAGCTCCAGCGCCGGCCGGGGCGGCACCTCCAGCAGGCATGGACGACAGCTTCTCACGGCCCTGCTCAATCAGCTCCTCAACGCTCTTGCCATTGATCTCTGAAATAACCTTCTTCAGCTTCTCTCCGTCAGCCTCAATACCAACTGAGCTAAGGATCTTCTCCACGTCCGCTGCTGCCGGGGCTGCCTTGCTACCGAGCACAGCCAGTAGGAACGCGGCCACGTAACGCATTTTTTAAGTCGTTTGACACGAAACGTGTGATGCCGAAAAATAAACGTTCGTCCTGAACAAAATGTCAAGATGAAAAAAAGGAATTATGAATCTATTAGGTAAAGTTATTTGTAAGAAGCAACCGCTGGCTGGGAGTACAGACCCGATTACAAACAATTTTTCACTGATAGTACACTATATAATACTATTTACTAGGGAATATTTTTAGTGTTCCGTAGTCAACAAGGAACACTTATAGTAGTATCTCTGGCAAAATACCACACTACCATTGAATACCATGCTTATATTCTTTTATCCTGGAGACTTGCAAGGTTTCAGTGGGAAAGGTATAAGTTTTCTTTACTCAGTAAAGTAAAAATCTATATCTCTACTAATATTATAAAGAGGAAACATTTGTATTTTTTAACCGACTTTCGAAAAAGGAGGAGGTTCTATGTTTGACTTCTTTTTTTTTTTTTTCTATGTATGTTCACCGATATCTCCGTCAATATTGGACCGATTTTGAAAATTATTTTTTTGTTTGAAAGAGTACGTTTCGAAATTGGTCCCATTTTAATTTGATGGAGATCTGATGAAGAACTTCGAGGATATACAACAGAAATCTTCAATAAATAACGGCAAATCTCTTGGAACTGCTGCAAACGCATGCCTGTTTATTGTTTATACCATTTCATAACATAACATCACGCCAGTACGGTCTTAAGGGGTAAGCAGTTCTCTCATTTGATCGGTTTTGTTCAAGTTTCATGATATTCGGGTAATCTATTCTAGCGTAGACATGATCGTATGTCCATCCGTCCGCAGCTTAGCTTAGAGACTCTTAGTTCCTTTTTTTTTTTTTTGGCTGGGCAATCATCCAATGACTTCTCCCGCTCTGGGTGAGGCGGGAGGGCGTGTCTGACTTTTACTGACTAAAACCTACCAGTGTTCTTTCAGTTGCTTGAGCCAGGGCCGCGGTAACTCTTTTTCAAATTTATCCGCGACCCAGACAGGCATCGGCCCATGCGGACCCCGTCAGTTCTGCTGACATCTCTTTGAGGCGCGCGTGGAACACAACGCGCCGTCGACTCTGGTCTGTATCGAATCGTCGACTCTGTCTTTATCGAAGGGCGAGCTACCCATTACTCGCCGTTCGCAAGCCCGCGCCTACGGTGGCCGGGAATCGACTTGCGACTCCCGAAGACTCTTAGTACTAGAAAGCTATAATTTGGCACGAATATACATATTAATCACGCCAACAAAGTGGTTGAATAAAATAAAGTTACACTTTTTTTAGGCTACCTATTCTTCTACCTACACGTAAAGTGGGGCTATATATTCCTACATACAAGAAAACTATCACAGCTAAGTAGACTTTACAAGTTTCCGAGTAATAGTCGACCAACTTATAAAATGTGCTTGGAAAAGTACGTTTGTACGTTTGTTTTATTTAAACTTTGTCCCACACTTAGAATTAATTCCTGAAAAAAAAGTTAAAAAAAATCATTTCGTTAAGGCAAAGGTGCTTTCATTGTTTATGAACTGCAGTATTTTTATCTAATTACATTGGTGAATGTAGCTGTTTGTACGGAAACCTCGGTGCGGGACTCCGGTTCGCACTTGGACGGTTTTTTTTATGGTATAGATGAAATTCACGCAGTCGAAGTTACAGTCACATGATAAAATGAATAAAAAAATAAAAAATACTTTCCATCATCATCTTCCTGCCCTTGTCCCATGTTACTTGGGGTCGGCGCAACACGTTTTCCTCTCCCATACCGTCCTTTCCACCGTCACGCTATCACTAACTCCCTTTTATTTCATATCACTCCTCACAAAATCTATCCATATTTTCTTTGGTCGTCCTCTCCCTCTCCATCCATCCACATTTATATTCATAAATCTTTTAGTAAAATGCGTTTCATCCCTGTTCATCACATGACTATACCAGGACATACGGTTTCCTTTCAACGTTTCGGTCACTGGCTCCACTTTCAAACTTCCTCAAATATACTAGTTTCTCACTTTATCCATTCTCGTCACTCCGCACATACATCTCAACATTCTCATCTCTGCTACATACAATCTCTTTTCATCCGTCTTTTTCAAAGCCCAACATTCTGATTTACATTACCACAAGATATTAACGACCCAAAAATCTTTAATTTCCTTTCAGAGTCTGAAAATACGCAAAGTCTTGGAAAAATCTGGATAATTACAAAAGAAAACAGCTTTCTATCATCCATATTTGCTGCCTAACCAATTTTCAAGCTGAACAAAGAATACTAGGAATAAAACGATCTAACCAGATGCGTCTAACCCAAACTAAACACAGCACATTTTGACGAGACCCTACAACTCTAAATTTAATTATAATTAGTATAGCAGTGACGTTGGAAGGTCGCGTCAATTGCGCCGGCGCCGGTCCGTTGATGTCACTTGGTAATTATGCCACCGAGCCCGACGGATTAATTGTAAGGCCTGGCGCACACTTGATGCCAAAATTGTCCACCCGATGGAGAAATTACGGCGACATGAAGACTTGGTGACAGATAAATTGGTCGGATGATCAAGATTGGAGTAAGACGTATACCTCTGGTTTAGATAGATATATAAATCATTTATTTAGTGCACACAAAAGACACAGCACAACACACAAAATCTTAATTAAATTATTACAATTTTAAGTCGGTAGGATAGGAGTGTTAACTAGGTGCAGGTCATGTTAATTTATAGGTACCTATTGTATTGGCGATTTCGGAGGGTCCTGTCTGGTCAGAAATACTAGATCATCATTCAAATTCCAGTTCGTTCAAAAAAAAAACGTAAAATACATAATTGTATTTGATCCACTTGCCCCACAAATTATTAACATTTAACGCTAATAATAATTTCAAAATCAAAATTAAATATTTTTATTTTACATAGCCCTACATGGGCACTTATAAAACGTCGAAAAAAGGTGCATGGTTCGGGTTAGTCGTTTCCTATGGAGAAGAACCGGCAAGAAACTCCATGGTTACTCTTTTAATATTTTTTGTGTTTACAATATTTCCATGTTACAGCATTAGTACTTGGATATGGGGGGACAACGTAGGCCCGACAATAAGTCGTACGAAATTGAAAAAAAACAAACAAAAAAAATAATGTACGAAATAAAAAGTTAACAAATGTTAACAATCATCTAGAAATCTAGAAAGCCTACAATGTTCATACATTCACAATCGGTAAAAGAATCTATACAAAGGTAAAAAAAAAACTACACTAAATTTAACATGTGGCACAAATACTGTAATCAGTGCTATAACTATTCTTAGCAAAGGGCTATAATGATGATTGAAAAATATTGTAAAAAGTCTAATTAAAAGAGATATATTTTAAAATTGATTAAAGATTTTAAAATTTTAGATATTAAAAAAAATTAATTTTGAAATATATTTTAAAATTGATAGAAATAGAACTCAGATTTGAAGATTTAAATTTGTTTAGTGATTGGTGGTGCAAGTGAGCCATACAATTTTAATGTTGTGCTGTGCTTGAAAGGTCCCTGGCCCTTTTCTGTACACTTCTCTTCAACTTTTCTGCAAACCAAAATCTGAATAAGGACATAATTAACGCACCAATCGATAACACCATCCCTAAATTCTAAAATAAATGACACACTACACATCACATCGTCAGTCCACTGAACGTCAGCCCTGAGTTTCTCTGAAGTGAATTGTACTAATCCATTACAGTGTTGACGACCTCGCACAAATTGCACCAAGCCAAATGAGCAGTTGTTACTCAAATACAAACTTATATACATCATCCTCAAACTCTTCCTCACACTAATTTCAACCTTAACCCGCCAGCTAAAAAGAAGACTATTAGGGGTCTTCGACGGTATATAATATCGTGGTTCTGTTTTACGTGGGGCATGGTGTCACTAGCACCGAATAAGTTAATGTTGATGCCTCGTCAAATGACAGGAGCTGATATCAAATGAAAGACTTTGTAATGAGGATGGGAGTTACGGCTATCATCCTGTTTTGCTTAGGGAAAAGAGTTCTTGTAAATATGGTAAACAAGATTGTGTTGTTAGGGAAGGCTTTAGAGATCAACGGTCTTATTAACAAGTCTGTATCATTATATATCGGAATTTGAGATGTGGCAATACACTTGTGGTAATACCACAGCTACAGTTAGTGGCCAAGCGCGAGCCTATCTAAAATAAAAAGAAAAAAACAGTTGAAACTTTTTTTTTGATATCTACCGTCTTAGAGTTAGATGTGATTCCATCTGATCGTATAGGTAAATATGGAGGGATATCGATAACTGCTCTCCAGTTTACTAGGTGCATGTAAAAAAATGTATTTCCAACAGTTATTGTCGTGCTAAGTATTCATCGTCCCGTCACAAATAGGAATGGAAGAATGTGCATAACATCACTTGATAGAATATTATACACATTGGACGTAGTACATATTAAGTTTTATTATATAATCCAAATAAATCTAGATAAAGCAGTCTGGTGCTAATGAGAACATTTATTGTGATACTCCCACAACGCTGTTAAAAATGTTTACAAAACTTAGTAAAGATTTTCTAAACAATTATTTAATCACAATGTTAAAGTGCTCCCACACTGCTGATAAATGTTTTCATTTTAGGTAATGCTAGTAAACATTGTGTAATATATAATGTAGTAATGTTAGTAACCATCAGTGTAGGAGCACTGAAAACATTTAACAATTCCTAACATTTGTTAGTAAATGTATTGGTGTTAGAAAATGTTTGTAAACATTTTTAACAGCGGTGTGGGAACATAGATAAAATATGTGACATCAATTTGTTCTTAAAGAATGAGTGTATTCGTTAATAACTATTTTTGTCACATATTCTTTGGATTATGTAGCTAATTTAGAGCTAAAACAAGCCGACTATAAACACAATAATCAGAGCACTATCACAAAATTTATCTACCCATTCCTTCCAAATATAGCCATAAAAACACTTCTCTCCGGTCTTAGTGATTCTTTTAATGATACGGGCTCTCTTTTAGCTCTGTTACGGCCAATTCCTGGCCCCTATAATAAAGATTGACCCGTCGTCAGTGCTCCTAATCGTCGTAATGGCGACGTCCACTTGACCCCGACTTAAATCCATTTAGGGCGTAGATAAGTGGCGTAGAAAGGTACTAAGTGCTGGTGGTCCAAAGTGGCGACGGTTGTGACCTAAAGGAGATATGGTTGAAGATCGATGGGATTGCTGTGGTGAAAGTGTTGGTAAAATCTTAGGAGGTGTTTATTGCAGCTATGAAGATTATCTGACTGTGTTTTTGACATACTTGTGATTTTGTTTACCCCCGATTAATCAGAGAGATGCTGTTGAAATTGTATTATAGTTTCTTTATATTGCTTGCTATATGCGAGCTCGTTCCTTTCGGTCGAGCAAGGGGCTGTAGTACCAGGACTGCAGTTTATTTATTTTTACCTGAGTTTATTTTGACCACCGCTGCAGTTGAGCTGAGACCCTTTCTTATTTGCGTTACGATAGAGGAACTTGTAACAGTTTTATAATCGTGACAATCTAAGAAGTCCGATGACGTTTCTCATTTTACATGCCGTGATAACTTTCTACGTAAGAAATTGAAAAATCAAATTCATAATCCTAATTAATTACTATGTTACCCATACACTGTAACAACGAGTATCATTCGCAAGCATCAAGTTTATTATTAAATATTTTTATAACTGACAAATCCGACTTCTTAGATTGTCACAGTTACGGTATCATCAACCAACACCTTTTATAACAAAAAATGAAAATCGTGAAGGAGCATTACCTTTCACTATAATTTTTATTCTTCTCCTTAGTCTGTTATATATTTGATATGTATTAGTATATTATGTAATATTGTATGTATTGTATTTTATTAAGTCTAAGTAATATTATTTTTGATATTTTGTACACTGGCAACCCTAAATTCTTCTCCTATCATTCAGTCCATCCAAAGGTTGTCTGTAAGAGATTGCCTAGTGCGATAAGACCGCCCATTGTACACTTTTATATGTGAACGTTTGTCCAGTATGTTTTTTGTGGTGTACAATAAAGTATATAATAATAGTCCACTCATCATTTGACATATTGGCTTACTCATAGTATTTGGGTTAAAAGATCGTGAATATGCTATGTCACGCGTCCTACCAAACCAACGGCTACTAACTCCCGATCAAACTTAGCATAAAAGTAATGTTTGATACGTATTTAACTTTTATCACTTATTTTAGAAACTTGCTCTATAGGTTTTAACTTCATAATCTACCTTCATTTGTTTTTCTCTTCAAACCTTTCTGTTATCTATTGAGAACAATGAGTACCTACGATGCCCTTGTTCTTTTTTAGATTAAAACAATTGCAGGAAGTACGTCCATGTAGTTGATAGGCGGTCTCAATTGAGATTGATTAGCACTATTTTTGATGCCAACGAATTAATTCTGCTGTTTTCTGTTACGTCAATTGGACCAATTGTTACGACGTTGTTGGAAATTAACTCTTTTGTGTAGTTTTGTAATAGTTTTAGGGTTATTAAGGGCCTTTTATACTGTGAACTGCGTTATTGGTTTAAGAGGTGCATTTCCTTCTTCACGTGTCAATGAAAATTTGTCTATATTTAGTCAAGAGACAAGAAAAACTCTATGGTGCATTTAGTTTATAAAAACATTGGAATGTAGCTGTTTGTACGGAAACCTCGGTGCGCGACTCCGGTTCGCACTTGGACGGTTTTTTTTATGGTATAGATGAAATTCACGCAGTCGAAGTTACAGTCATATGATACAATGATAAAAAAAAAATCTTTCCATCATCGTCTTCCTGCCCTTGTCCTATGTTACTTGGGGTTGGCGCAACACATTTTCCTCTTCCATACCGTCCTTTCCACCGTCACGCTATCACTAACTCCCTTTTATTTCATATCACTCCTCACAAAATCTATCCATCTTTTCTTTGGTCGTCCTCTCCCTCTCCATCCATCCACATTTATATTCATAAATCTTTTAGTAAAATGCGTTTCATCCCTGTTCATCACATGACTATACCAGGACATACGGTTTCCTTTCAACGTTTCGGTCACTGGCTCCACTTTCAAACTTCCTCAAATATACTAGTTTCTCACTTTATCCATTCTCGTCACTCCGCACATACATCTCAACATTCTCATCTCTGCTACATACAATCTCTTTTCATCCGTCTTTTTCAAAGCCCAACATTCTGATTTACATTACCACAAGATATTAACGACCCAAAAATCTTTAATTTCCTTTCAGAGTCTGAAAATACGCAAAGTCTTGGAAAAATCTGGATAATTACAAAAGAAAACAGCTTTCTATCATCCATATCTGCTGCCTAACCAATTTTCAAGCTGAACAAAGAATACTAAGAATAAAACGATCTAACCAGATGCGTCTAACCCAAACTAAACACAGCACATTTTGACGAGACCCTACAACTCTAAATTTAATTATAATTAGTATAGCAGTGACGTTGGAAGGTCGCGTCAATTGCGCCGGCGCCGGTCCGTTGATGTCACTTGGTAATTATGCCACCGAGCCCGACGGATTAATTGTAAGGCCTGGCGCACACTTGATGCCATAATTGTCCACCCGATGGAGAAATTACGGCGACATGGAGACTTGGTGACAGATAAATTGGTCGGATGATCAAGATTGGAGTAAGACGTATACCTCTGGTTAAGATAGATATATAAATCATTTATTAAGTGCACACAAAAGACACAGCACAACACACAAAATCTTAATTAAATTATTACAATTTTAATGTCGGTAGGATAGGAGTGTTAACTAGGTGCAGGTCATGTTAATTTATAGGTACCTATTGTATTGGCGATTTCGGAGGGTCCTGTCTGGTCAGAAATACTAGATCATCATTCAAATTCAGTTCGTTCAAAATAAAAACGTAAAATACATAATTGTATTTGATCCACTTGCCCCACAAATTATTAACATTTAACGCTAATAATAATTTCAAAATCAAAATCAAATATTTTTATTTTACATAGGCCTACATGGGCACTTATAAAACGTCGACAAAAGGTGCATGGTTCGGGTTAGTCGTTTCCTATGGAGAAGAACCGGCAAGAAACTCCATGGTTACTCTTTTAATATTTTTTGTGTTTACAATATTTCCATGTTACAGCATTAGTACTTGGATATGGGGGGACAACGTAGGCCCGACAATAAGTCGTACGAAATTGAAAAAAAACAAACAAAAAAAATAATGTACGAAATAAAAAGTTAACAAATGTTAACAATCATCTAGAAATCTAGAAAGCCTACAATGTTCACACATTCACAATCGGTACAAGAATCTATACAAAGGTAAAAAAAAAAAAACTACACTAAATTTAACATGTGGCACAAATACTGTAATCAGTGCTATAAATATTCTTAGCAAAGGGCTATAATGATGATTGAAAAATATTGTAAAAAGTCTAATTAAAAGAGATATACTTTAAAATTGAAATTTGAAATATATTTTAAAATTGATAGAAATAGAACTCAGATTTGAAGATTTAAATTTGTTTAGTGATTAGTGGTGCAAGTGGGCCATACAATTTTAATGTTGTGCTGTGCTTGAAAGGTCCCTGGCCCTTTTCTGTACACTTCTCTTCAACTTTTCTGCAAACCAAAATCTGAATAAGGACATAATTAACGCACCAATCGATAACACCATCCCTAAATTCTAAAATAAATGACACACTACACATCACATCGTCAGTCCACTGAACGTCAGCCCTGAGTTTCTCTGAAGTGAATTGTACTAATCCATTACAGTGTTGACGACCTCGCACAAATTGCACCAAGCCAAATGAGCAGTTGTTACTCAAATACAAACTTATATACATCATCCTCAAACTCTTCCTCACACTAATTTCAACCTTAACCCTCCAGCTAAAAAGAAGACTATTAGGGGTCTTCGACGGTATATAATATCGTGGTTATGTTTTACGTGGGGCATGGTGTCACTAGCACCGAATAAGTTAATGTTGATGCCTCGTCAAATGACAGGAGCTGATATCAAATGGAAGACTTTGTAATGAGGATGGGAGTTACGGCTATCATCCTGTTTTGCTTAGGGAAAAGAGTTCTTGTAAATATGGTAAACAAGATTGTGTTGTTAGGGAAGGCTTTAGAGATCAACGGTCTTATTAACAAGTCTGTATCATTATATATCGGAATTTGAGATGTGGCAATACACTTGTGGTAATACCACAGCTACAGTTAGTGGCCAAGCGCGAGCCTATCTAAAATAAAAAGAAAAAAACAGTTCAAACTTTTTTTTTGATATCTACCGTCTTAGAGTTAGATGTGATTCCATCTGATCGTATAGGTAAATATGGAGGGATATCGATAACTGCTCTCCAGTTTACTAGGTGCATGTAAAAAAATGTATTTCCAACAGTTATTGTTGTGCTAAGTATTCATCGTCCCGTCACAAATAGGAATGAAAGAATGTGCATAACATCACTTGATAGAATATTATACACATTGGACATACATATTAAGTTTTATTATCTAATCCAAATAAATCTAGATAAAGCAGTCTGGTGCTAATGAGAACATTTATTATGATGCTCCCACAACGCTTTTAAAAATGTTTACAAACATAAGTAAAGATTTTCTAAACAATTATTTAATCACAATGTTAAAGTGCTCCCACACTGCTGATAAATGTTTTCATTTTAGGTAATGCTAGTTAACATTGTGTAATATATACTGTAGTAATGTTAGTAACCATCAGTGTAGGAGCACTGAAAACATTTAACAATTCCTAACATTTGTTAGTAAATGTATTGGTGTTAGAAAATGTTTGTAAACATTTTTAACAGCGGTGTGGGAACATAGATAAAATATGTGACATCAATTTGTTCTTAAAGAATGAGTGTATTCGTTAATAACTATTTTTGTCACATATTCTTTGGATTATGTAGCTAATTCAGAGCTAAAACAAGCCGACTATAAACACAATAATCAGAGCACTATCACAAAATTTATCTACCCATTCCTTCCAAATATAGCCATAAAAACACTTCTCTCCGGTCTTAGTGATTCTTTTAATGATACGGGCTCTCTTTTAGCTCTGTTACGGCCAATTCCTGGCCCCTATAATAAAGATTGACCCGTCGTCAGTGCTCCTAATCGTCGTAATGGCGACGTCCACTTGACCCCGACTTAAATCCATTTAGGGCGTAGATAAGTGGCGTAGAAAGGTACTAAGTGCTGGTGGTCCAAAGTGGCGACGGTTGTGACCTAAAGGAGATATGGTTGAAGATCGATGGGATTGCTGTGGTGAAAGTGTTGGTAAAATCTTAGGAGGTGTTTATTGCAGCTATGAAGATTATCTGACTGTGTTTTTGACATACTTGTGATTTTGTTTACCCCCGATTAATCAGAGAGATGCTGTTGAAATTGTATTATAGTTTCTTTATATTGCTTGCTATATGCGAGCTCGTTCCTTTCGGTCGAGCAAGGGGCTGTAGTACCAGGACTGCAGTTTATTTATTTTTACCTGAGTTTATTTTGACCACCGCTGCAGTTGAGCTGAGACCCTTTCTTATTTGCGTTACGATAGAGGAACTTGTAACAGTTTTATAATCGTGACAATCTAAGAAGTCCGATGACGTTTCTCATTTTACATGCCGTGATAACTTTCTACGTAAGAAATTGAAAAATCAAATTCATAATCCTAATTAATTACTATGTTACCCATACACTGTAACAACGAGTATCATTCGCAAGCATCAAGTTTATTATTAAATATTTTTATAACTGACAAATCCGACTTCTTAGATTGTCACAGTTACGGTATCATCAACCAACACCTTTTATAACAAAAAATGAAAATCGTGAAGGAGCATTACCTTTCACTATAATTTTTATTCTTCTCCTTAGTCTGTTATATATTTGATATGTATTAGTATATTATGTAATATTGTATGTATTGTATTTTATTAAGTCTAAGTAATATTATTTTTGATATTTTGTACACTGGCAACCCTAAATTCTTCTCCTATCATTCAGTCCATCCAAAGGTTGTCTGTAAGAGATTGCCTAGTGCGATAAGACCGCCCATTGTACACTTTTATATGTGAACGTTTGTCCAGTATGTTTTTTGTGGTGTACAATAAAGTATATAATAATAGTCCACTCATCATTTGACATATTGGCTTACTCATAGTATTTGGGTTAAAAGATCGTGAATATGCTATGTCACGCGTCCTACCAAACCAACGGCTACTAACTCCCGATCAAACTTAGCATAAAAGTAATGTTTGATACGTATTTAACTTTTATCACTTATTTTAGAAACTTGCTCTATAGGTTTTAACTTCATAATCTACCTTCATTTGTTTTTCTCTTCAAACCTTTCTGTTATCTATTGAGAACAATGAGTACCTACGATGCCCTTGTTCTTTTTTAGATTAAAACAATTGCAGGAAGTACGTCCATGTAGTTGATAGGCGGTCTCAATTGAGATTGATTAGCACTATTTTTGATGCCAACGAATTAATTCTGCTGTTTTCTGTTACGTCAATTGGACCAATTGTTACGACGTTGTTGGAAATTAACTCTTTTGTGTAGTTTTGTAATAGTTTTAGGGTTATTAAGGGCCTTTTATACTGTGAACTGCGTTATTGGTTTAAGAGGTGCATTTCCTTCTTCACGTGTCAATGAAAATTTGTCTATATTTAGTCAAGAGACAAGAAAAACTCTATGGTGCATTTAGTTTATAAAAACATTGGCAATGGTGAAAACTAGTAAAGTTTTATTATTGCTATGATGCCTGGCAAAAAATCCCTAGAGCTATTTCATCTTTTTCCACTTTTTATTTTAACAAGTCTATACCGTTTCAATATTGAACTTGTCTGTACAGCATAATTATATTAATATCTACATATATTATGTAAATAAGATGGAGCAAGTAGCACCTGAATGAAAGCGTAAACTTTTTATAAATGCTTTAGCGAAACATATAGCTGCAGGTATATGATTATAGCTTGACAAATAAGCAAAGTTATTAATAGAGACATCAAAATAATGTCCATCATCATCATCTTCCTGCCCTTAGCCTTCCTCTCCCTCTCCATCTATCCACATTTATATTCATAAATCTCTTAGTTACATGCGTATCATCCCTCCTCATCACATGCCCATACCAGGACAAACGGTTTCCTTTTAATTTTTCTGTCACTGGCGCCACTTTCAAACATCCTCTATACTTCATAAAAGATAGCTTGACCTCTGCGACAGCTGTCAGTATCAATACAGTAAAATAGCGCTTGACAGACTAACACTAACGTATACGTCAGTTTGACGTATGTTGCAGAGATCAAGCTATCTTTTATGAAGTATAATATACTCGTCTCTCATCAAAATAATATCCACAGAATATAAAATAATAAAAATGGCGGCTGCTATTCCCACCACAATTAATGACAATTCTTTAGCCCGAGGACTTTAAAAGCGTAATGTCTACTTGTTAACAGTATAGGTACGTATTTACATGTAAATACCAAAGAGTTGTTCTTGTTGATTTAACTATCAATTTAGATTATTCTCAAGTTTTATTTTGCCTTTTGAAGCCAGACTCTGCGTCTTGGAAATTATAGCTTCGTATTTGTCACTGTTGTCAGTGTTGCTATTTTAGTTGGCAACCCAGGATTGACAATGTTGCTAGATTAAATAATTATATCTGAAATGAACGTTTTAAGTGGCTCGTTGACTAGAATTATGATCTGGCTAATAAGTTTGTCTAGCTAGTCTATTTTGTTATGAAGGTGAATAGTGTGACACGTGTATTTCTTGCTCGTGTTGGATGTTATCGATGAAATGGTTTTGGATGTGGTACTTATTATTAGAAAATATTTATTGTGTCCTTATCTTACTTGTAACAGCTGACGAGTGGCTTAGGGCTGTCGTGTCCCGTGGTACACGTCTTCTTTTGAGAACATTTTCAAAAAGGCTTTGCTCTTAGTTCTATGATCTGAGGTAACGTCTTATTCCATGTCTTTTAATGGTGTTCTAAACTCTTCTTCACAATAGATCTGCTGACCTTTTTCTTTCTTGCTTTCACTGTGATCTTTTTTAGGGTTCCGTACCCAAAGGGTAAAAACGGGACCCTATTACTAAGACGCCGCGATCTGTCTGTCAGTCTGTCTGTCTGTCCGTCTGTCACCAGGCTGTATCTCATGAACCGTGATGGCTAGACAGCTGAAATTTTCACTGATGATGTATTTCTGTTGCCGCTATAACAACATATACTAAAAACAGAATAAAATAAATTATTAAGTGGGGCTCCCATACAACTAACGTATTTTTTTCTGCGATAATGGGACAGAACCATTCGTGCGCGAGTCCGACTCGCACTTGGGCGAATTTTTATTTTTTTCTTCTTAATTGCCTTCGCTTGCCTCATGATGGGTCCATGTTTTAAATCTATGCGTCAGCATCCCAGTTCACTATATCATTCCAGAATTAAACATAAATAACGTCAAATTCAGACTGCTTAACAATCCCACAAACAATTCAGACTTATCCACACGTATTCCTAACCTGTTTCTGGCATAGATTATAAAGAAATCAAGCATGCCAAAATACATGCAATATGATGCATCGAGATCTGTACCAACCATCATATCCTGACACATCCCGAATTAACTATAACCTCTAGGGTTAGGGTTATAGGGTTGATTTTCGTTTGTTTTTTTAGTGGTGTAGGAGTAAATTAATTTGGTAGTTTCAGTAACAAAGTACTGATCAATTTAGCGAGGATACATTTGTCATGTCGGTCATATAAATCGGCTGTCAGATTGGGTACAAGCAGTGTTGATGGTCGTTGCTACAGTTATGTCCGTTTCTGTGGGTACTGGTATTAGTTTTGTTTGTTAATCTTGGATTAAGTGGTGTATGGAATATATATTGGTAGTAAGCTGGGGTTTAGTTCGAAGTTTGAAAATTAATATCCCAGTAATTGACAGTGATGCGGACGAAACATTAATTTGATTAAAAACTAGCTTCTGCCAGCGGCTTCGCTCGCGTTAAAAGTGTTTTATCATCCCAAGGGAATACAAACTATCCTATGTCCTCTCCAGGGTCTCAAACTATCTACAAGCCAAATTTCATCTGAATCGGTTCTGTAGATCCAGATAATACCAGATATATTAGTACAGATATTACCTTACCTCTTTATTATAATACTACCTGTTCCCCGCGGCTACGCTCCCGTGGACCACCCCACAGGGCCTGTTTTCGGGATTACAAAATAGCCTTTGTCACTCAGGAATAATGTAGCTTTATCTATTGGTGAAATATTTTTTTTGATCGGTCCAGTAGTTTCGGAGCCTATTCGGTACAAACAAACAAAAAAATCTTTCCTCTTTATAATATTATTATAGATTATATATTAAAAATAAATATAACTGTTAACTCGATAAGTAAAATGACATTAATTGACTATAATAAAATATAAATGAAATATGGACATATATTAACTGTTGATTTTATTAAATATAAACTATTACTGAACTAAATGTAATCCAAAAATTTCTATCAAATACACTAACTGTAATACAAAAAATAAAGTGAATAAATTAATAACCAATTATAATTCATAATATAACATAAACATAGAAAGGTATACACCTAATTAAGGTACATTAAACCAAATAAAAGCAGATAGATAGGAAATGGATAACTGAAATTTTAATTAATAATGAAAATATAAAGGGCTAGTCCTCTCTCCTAGCCACTGACTGTATCTAGAATGTTGCTGTGCCCGACAGGGTCCATAACTTATATTTACCACATTTATGTACTTATATGATGCAATAAATCTAATTTGAATTTGATTTTTTTTATGCCGCAGGAGCACTATCTCCCTTTTCCTTTATTTGTTAGAAAATATTTTCTTTATTATTTTAGCTTAGCTACTATTAATAAAAGTTAATTCAAAAAATCTAAAAACCAACTGCTTAAGAACCGAAATAAATATCGCGAGCTGACTGACCAAAACCAAATGTATCCTCCGACTGCACAGCATGATTTTCTTCTTATTTACGTATTTATAGTTTGCTTACTAAGTTAAGCAGTCGGGATTTTGATTTTTGTAATTAACTTTTTGTTAATTAACTTTTTTATTTATAACTTTTTAGTTATTTTTATAGATTTATATTTAAACATTATAAGTGTTAGAGCAGTGGTGGCCCAGTGGTATCGGCCGCGACTTACAAGTTGTAGGTCGTGGGTTCGAGCCCAGGTAGGCGCTTTACTTTGTGTAAATTATTTCATCACCACTGCTCTCAAAACGGTGAAGGAAAACATCGTGAGGAAACGGCATGTCCAAGAACCAAAAATTCGAAGACTTGTGACATCCACCAACCCGCACTGGGCCCGCGTGGTGGATGCAGGTACCTATAAACAACGTGCAATTCTTTCTTGTTTACCTGTATGCTTTATTACACAGTGGCAAGACATTAAACTATTTTACACGTACAAAACCATGAAAAAAAACATTATTGTTTATGTTGTAACCGTTAAATTAAATAAAAAAACAAAGAAATATCTTCGTAACACGTCGTGTGTAAGGATCATCAGATGATAAACGTTTACTTTTCTATAGTTTTTACTCCTTTTATAATCGCCATAATAACGTTCTCATGGAAACTGCAATTTGCAACAATGTTGCTAACTACGCCCAAGAAATCAACCGTCCCTAACATAATAGAAAATCAACCTTATATCATAAGGCTAAAGCCCATTTTCAATTATAAGGACATTCAAAGAATGATTCAGTACCACTCCTCGTGCTAACAATCCGTAAATACATTCACTGTTTTTGAAAATAGAATACAGTATTCTGAATTCAATGTGTTGCAATAAAAAAGATTGATAAAAAGTTTCTAATCACAAAATTACTGACACGGTAGACAAGATTGCAGTAATCAGTGACTTTTATTATATAATTTTACAATGCATGTCCTCGAAAAGAGCGTTTTCCAAGTAGCCAAACTGTGCGGAAAGTGTCACTTTTTTTTACTAGTGCTTTTTACTTTCCTGTACTTTTTTAATTTTTAACCCCAACGTCAGCCCGCCGCATAGAGTTTATATTATTTGAGAAAAGTTTAAAAAATTAGTTAAGTACAGATTATCATTCATATAAAAGGTAAAACAAAACTAATAATTCATTTAAGGCGTTTTTGATTACTCTAGATTTAGATTTTGATCAATAAATTAATTTTAAATATTCTTGGCAGAATGAATATTTTTGCTCGTGTCTTTTTGCGTTACGACTTGACAGCTATTTGCACATGCGCAGTAAAAGTTAATCTGTGGATATGCTGAGCACCCTTGAATAAGCCCGCCATTTTATTAATTTCTTGCTTGGTTCAGATATATTTTTTTTATTTCCTCGCACAATGCATAGTAAAATTTTGTATGATACACGTGCGTAAGATGATTTCCGACTCGCGTCGATTTATCCACTCACTCGCTTCGCTCGCTCGTGAATAAAATACCACTCATCGGAAATCGCCTACCTTCCGCACTTGTAGCATAAATAACTATTTTAATCAGGAACTGATTTCGTGAAGGAATGATAATTTTATGTTGTAAAAATGATTCAGTTTCCAAAGAATACAGAAGGATTAAGGTTACACTAGTCGATAATTCTTCCATACAAATGTAGTCTAGGGATTACTCCACGGTTTGACGATGTACGTTCAAAATAAAAAATGATATCAATATGTCTCATCATTATCTAGCCCTGTATGGAGCCAAAAAATAAAAAAATATATATATTTGAAAGTTATGAGCGTCGAAAGTTCCACATTTTGACACTTATTTTAACGCATTTTTGGGCGCAAATAAATACCATAAGAAGACGGAAAATTGCAAAACGGCCACCATACAGAGAGAGATTATTAGTTCAACAATGCAAATAATTTTATTTTGAACAGATACGTTTAGTCTTATTTTCATGATATCCAGACTCCCAAAGGTCTGTTTATAAAATTTCACGCACTCGGTTTCGTCCTAAATCATTATCCATTTCGCTACAAATTTGCAAAAGTGTGTATTCGTACGCAAACTAGCTTCTTTCTGCTCATCACAGTCTCTATCTCTTCCGCACGTGTTGTTGGTTGATATACAATGCATTTCAACCCCGCGCACAAAATAGTTCGTGCCGTCGACTAGTGTACCCTTAAGGTAACCTCTCAATGCACTGCAGGCCCTTTTATACGAACTGCATTTAATTCAGTCTATCGCAGTCTGCCTGGCAAATAATCCTTCCACAGATATTCTAGGTAATCCTTACCAGTCCACTATTATAGATACCGAAACCAATAGTTTCTGTTTTCATGTTCTGCAAAATAGTCCTACAGCAACCGCGGGTTGTCCTTTGATGCACTTGCATAGTGCATACAGGGATAGTCTTTGTTTTCGATTCATTTCATAAAATGAATTGCCGTGTTTAATCCGGGTAGAGAACCGTTAGAGGCAGTTAGTTTCAAACCCTGGTATGGCTTACAAAGGACCGGGACCCCAGCAACCTTATTGCGTAATGAATTCCGCAAGGCAAAGTCCAAAGAGTATTAACAATCGACCAATCACATGCTAGATGAAAGACATTTTGAGTGATTGGTCGATTTTTAGGGTTCCGTACCCAAAGGGTAAAAACGGGACCCTATTACTAAGACTTCACGATCCGTCTGTCTGTCTGTCTGTCCGTCTGTCACCAGGCTGTATCTCATGAACCGTGATAGCTAGACAGTTGAAATTTTTACAGATGATGTATTTCTATTGCCGCTATAACAATAAATACTAAAAACATAATTAAATAAATATTTAAGTGGTGCTCCCATACAACAAACGTGATTTTTTTGTCGTTTTTTGCGATAATGGTACGGAACCCTTCGTGCGTGAGTCCGACTCGCACTTGGCCAGTTTTTTTTATTCTCTTTGCCCTTTGCCATGTCGAACTCATTACGCAATAAGGCTGCAGGTTTTCGAGATAATTGTGTCAAAGACATATTTATTTATTTTCTGGCAACTTTAGCCCATTGATATAAACCTAAGCCCTTGTTACTGTAAGTAGGCATCTTTGTGATATATCAAATTGTTTTGAAGTTCGTGTGGATGACTGTACGTTATTCCAAGTAAACCTCATTGAATAGACATAATTCAAACATTACTAAATAGAATAATGTGCAATTACAGTTTTTGAGCCTTGTTAGGAATTTGTGCAAATAATTATTCGTTTAAGCTTTATGTACCATAAATCTTGCTCTGTTTTAAAGTAGGGTCGGCAAACATTATGAGCTGTGATAATTTATAATTAGCTCAATTAATAGGGTCATAGACACACGCTTTGTGTAATTTATTTCGTTATTACTGCTATCAAAACTATGAAAGAAGATATCGTGAGGAAATGGCTCGACCTGGAACTAAAACTTTGAAGATATGACATTCACTAATCCGCACTGGGCTTGCGTTGTATATTATGGGCCACCACTCACACAAAGAGGAAGCCTGTGTCCCAACAGTGAAAACATTACGTTTTTAGGGTTCCGTAAAAACGGGACCCTATTACTAAGACTCCGCGATCCGTCTGTTTGTCTGTCCGTCTGTCACTAGGCTGTATCTCATAAACCATGATAGCTAGACAGTTGAAATTTTCACAGGTGATGTATTTCTGTTGCCGCTATAACAACAAATACTAAAAACAGAATAAAATAAATATTTTATTGGGGCTCCCACACAACAAAAGTGATTTTTTTGCCCTTTTTTGCGATAATGGTACGGAACCCTATGTGCGCGAGTCCGACTCGCACTTGGTCGGTTTTTTTATTAACATACGCAGATTTATGTAATAATTAGAGTTCATAAGAAGGTCGGAGACTCTACACTCAAAGTTGTAGATGATGATGTCTACCTGGGACAACGGTCCAGTTAGGTAAGTCTAACTTAGAAAAAGAGGTCAACTGTCGAATCCGGCTGGGCAGCGTTCGGGCAGTTGTGCGGTATCTTCTAGTCCAACTTACCGCAGTGTCTCAAGACCAAAGGCTATGCCCAGTGTGTTTTTCCAATTTCCAAAAAGGTGTGTTTTCGGGACCGAAACATGGTGGCTCACAATGGGCCTCACCAGAAGGCTTAAAGTTACCCAAAGGGCAAAGGAGAGGGCTATGCTCGGAGTTTTCTTGCGCAATCGAATCAGAAATAAAGACAACCGCAAGAAAACCAAGGTGACCGACATAGTCCGAAGAATTGCCAAATTTAAGTGGCAGTGGTGGTGGTGACATTGCTACCAGGACGAAAATTTCAAGAGTGGCGGCCACGAAACGGAAGACGTTGCATTGGAAGGCCTCCCACTTGATGGATCGATGACCTGAAGGTTTCGGGGATCTGCTGGATGTAAGACTCACGGAACTGGTCAATGTGGTGAAGCTTGGGGGAGGCCTATGTCCAGCAGTGGACGTCTTTCAGCTGAAAGGATGATGGTGAGAAGGTCTGCTACTTGTGTCAATTAGAATAGGGTCTACCTTGCTATGAACTAAGCTGAATTTTTCTCTTCTTCTTCTAAGGATTACTACTTAATAAATTGTATTGAGTATATGAATGCAAAGTATTTATCTACCTAACTAGTAGGTACTTTTTTTTCTTTCTTTCAACAAACTTCGGTATTTATTACTTTCAACAAATACGTAGTTGTCAGGAACAGATACCGCATTGCGAAAACTGATTGCATAGACGTAGAAGCACAGGCTTTTACCAATAAGTCCATCTGCTTGTAGGACTATAATTGCTTGGCTAACCACTTTTGAATAGAAAGAATAGAATAGAAAAATATTTATTCGACACAGGCACAACACAACAGCAGCAAACATGGAGTAAAAGACAAAACAGAAGTACAAAGACAGATTGCGCTGAACTTTATTATTACCTTAACTTCTAGACAATGAGACACAATCGAAAATGTATTATTTGTCGGTGACTGGCAGTTAAGATGTTAAGAACCACTTTCTGTAGTAAGGAAGTCAGTCTAAGTCATTATTTTTCTGGTTTTAGAAGTCATACCTAATAGTCTTAAAAACAAGATGCATTTTACCTATTTGGAATGCATTGCTGAGGAGTTGAAGAATTTTCACCTTGAAAATCAGAACGAAACCACCTGAAACCGCTATCTGTTAGAGGGAATGGGCCGTAATACACCACGCGGGTCCAGTGCATGTTGGTGGATGTCACGGTACATGTCTTCGAATTTTTGGTTCTAGGACATTACGGATTCCTCACGAAGTTTTCTTTCACCGTTTTGAAAGCAGTGGTGATATAGTACATTACTGCAGAATCCAGTAAGTAAGCATTCCTGGCCAAGTATGAGTTAACCGGTTACTACTACTGGTTGAGGCTTGTATAATGCTTTTCTCAAAAATGAAAGAAAGTTTAACAACAAATTCGTTTAATTAATATTGAAGGTTACAGTCATGTTAGGGCAATTACTGATAGATATTGTGATCGATTTACCGGGGGCATTTATATTTGTTTGTTGTACATCTTGATTAACGGACTCAAAAATATATCTATCTCATAAAATGTCATACCAAAAAGAGAGATAGATATATATTTGGAGCCTCCCTCCTATAACCATGTTATAATGGCTAAACTCTAATCTGTGTCTGGCTGGTACTATGTTTTTTTTTCTTCTAAGTAGATCTAAAGAGGATGACCTACTGTCTAGAGATGGGCGTATTCGGTTTTTGCACAAACGGTTATGTAACCGATATACAGTTTTCATATCGATATCGAAAACGGTTTTATGATATTGGTACAGTTTGTATAAGTTTAAACGTTATTTAGATGAGCAAACTAACAACGTACGCGATATAATACTTAGAAAGAGAGGTAGCGCATATGGCTCCTATCGTTTGTGAAGTTTGCGTTTTGTTCGTAGTTCGTACGTTTTCGCATTGTTATGGTTTTAAGTTTTGACTTATTCGTTCTCGCACGCTAGTAAGGTTTTTTTTTAGATACAGATTCGTAATATCGGTTATTTTGATATAGATATCGATATGATATGATATCTAACATATATCCGATATAAGACCTTTTGATATATCGGACCAATCCCTAATAATAAATCTCTACTGTCCAGTAAATAAATTACATACTAACTTACTTGACAGTAGGAGATTCCAAATTTAAAATCTCGCTTCTTACTGGACAGTTGTGAATAATATGAATAAGTCTCCAGTAGAGTTCACTTTCTGGATACTTTTTAGATTAGTTATGACAACAACATACCATTTTTCAGAAAAAATAATTTACACAAAGTAAAGTGCCTGCCTGGGTTTGAACACACGACAAAAACTTATAAGTCACGGCCGTTACCACTGGGCCACTACTGCTCTTTCTTAATTTATTGGCTCCGAAAATACACATGCCAGTCATTGCTTATTATTAGATGAATGAAAATTTTGTTGTTTGAACATTAAGTCACATTGTTTTCGTAAAAAATAAGCACTCGTGTGATAATGTATTTGTTAAACAATGATCGGAAGATGTCACACGTCTTTAATATTGTCTATCAAATCAATTGTGCACACGGTTGTACCACCTGTGGTATTTTTTTGTGTTTTTCTTTAAGGTTACACTAGTCAACCGCACGAACTATTTTGTGCGCGGGGTTAAATTGCATTTTATATCAACCGGCAACACGTGTGGAAGATATAGATGCTGTGATGAGCAGTAGGAAGCTAATTCGCGTACGAATACACACTTTTGCAAATTTGTAGCGAAATGGATAATGATTTAGGACGAAATCGGGCGCGCGAAATTTTATAAACAGATCTTTGGCAGTTTAGATATCATGAAAAAACTACCAAATCTATATGTTCAAAATAAAATTATTTGCATTGTTGAACTACTAATCTATGCCTGTATGGAGGCCGATTTGCAATTTTCCGTCTTCTTATGGTATTTATTTGCGCCCAAAAATGCGTTAAAATTAGTGTCGAAATGTGGAACTTTCGACGCTCATAACTTTCAAATATTTTCTATTTTTAGTTTTTTGCTTCCATACAGGCCTAGATAATGGTGAGACAAATTGATATCACATTTTATTTTGAACGTACATCGTCAAACAGTGGAATAATCCCCAAACTACGTTTGTATGGAAGAATTTTTGACTAGTGTAACCTTAATTGTGGTTTATTAAAGATGTTTTTAGGTGACACTGTTGATTTTACTTAGTAATTATTTACTCATTAGTGTATTTAATTAATCACTAAATGTTGTTCTAGTAGAAAACGCTCTGGCGTGACAACTTGGAGGCGTTTACGACAGAATGCAGGAGAAGAAAACACAACGGGAAGAGAAAGAATATTTATTTGTGACCCGCACAGGAGACACGAGAAAGCCAAAAAAAAAAACAAAAAAAAAAAAATATATAAAATAAAAATAAATAAACCCGTGCGCGATCAAAAAGGCTCCTATCTCAGCATGTGCATCGATTTTAAAAACCGGCCAAGTGCGAGTCAGACTCGCGCACAAAGGGTTCCGTACCATTATCGCAAAAAAAAAAACAAAAAATCACGTTTATTGTATGGGAGCCCCACTTAAATATTATTTATTTCTGTTTTTAGTATTTGTTGTTATCTGTGAAAATTTCAACTGCCTATAGCTATTACGGTTCATGAGATACAGCCTAGATAGACGGACAGACAGACAGACAGACGGACCGCGGAGTCTTAGTAATAGGGTCCCATTTTTACCCTTTAGGTACGGAACCCTAAAAACGTGCATTAATGATAATAATTAGGATTTTTTATTCAACTAAAGGTTATTTCGTTGAAAGTATGAAATATATACGGTTTTTGTCGCTAGTTATTTCATAAAATATAAACTCGTGGGAACTAAAAGGTGATACCATCAATCAAACAACAAACAATGATTGAATAGATACATTTTGGAAAGTCCAGTGAAAGTTGCAAATTTCCTTACAATAGCCATTAAAGTAAAAAAAAATCCTCCACAATGTATCTCATAACCTCATATCAACCTCTGTATTATTTATAAGCAATTATCCACCAGTTATTCTCCCGATAACGAATCCTTAAAGGTCTAGACTAGCTATTCAACACCTAAAATATCTAGGTACAAAAACTTTGCTTTGCCCGGCTTGGCGACTCTTGCTGACGCTACTTCGGCCAGTAATTTAGCTGTCAAACTGAAGAGTGATGAATTGGCCGAACGTCAACTTAGGCCATTGTACCTGACTCATAGACATGAACTATTAAATGAATTATCCAGTTTTTACTATGACTTATTACAGCATGGTGCGAGTGATTGGTGAGTTTTCTTCAACAGTACTCTGATTGAGAAATAAATTACGGTTGCTTAAACGTTTGGTTGATTTATATTGGCAATTTCGTTTTCATGTCCAAGTTATTTGTCAGGTCCTTACTCCAGCCTGGGGGGCTCATTGTGTGGGTTCTTTATTGTGGCAGTTTCTTGCTGACTTGCTGTCTCCTGTGACTGAGATTTAGATAACTTACAGAGCTGTACAGGGTGTTGTAATTAACGTGATAATTTATTAGGATCATAGCATTGTGTCTCTGTGGCTATCTGATGGCGAATAAAATGTTGACTATAAGTTGTAATAAATGTCCCCGACAGGATAAGATAGTTTGATCTTCAGCCTTCAGTTTTTTGGTGTACCTTTTCATACTAAATTTTAATTAGAACATACTAGTTCTAATTAAACTCTTCAACCATAGCTACTTTTAAATTCAGAAGTAACAGTGACAACCACCAGAAAAGACCCGACAATGTTGCTTGACGATTCCCGGAGGAGTGATTCAACAAATTCCTTTGAATAAAATTATCAGAATTAGTATGAATAAGAAGAATCAAGGTTTCCACGGATTTGGTCACATCAGACGTGATGATTTCTCCCGCTCTGGGTGAAGCGGGAGAAATCAGACTTTTACTGACTAAAACCCACCCATGTTCCTTCAGTTGCTTGTGCCAGGGCCGAGGTAACTCTATCTGGATTTTTTTCGCGATCTACCTCTATTATCTCGGGGGTCTAATGGTTGCGAACGCTGCTAAACATGAGGTCCTGGATTCATAAAAGTCGATTCCCAGGACTCGTAAAGTGTTGTTGGATATTTTCATCAGGAATTTGTCAGCGGTAGCCCGGCGACTGGCTCTGTACCGGATTGATGGCCATATATAACGCGGGAAATAAACTTAACTGGCAAAACTACCTCTACCTAACCTTTCGGGCAAAACAAGTATGTTAATGTTATACTATTCTCGTAAATAAAATATAGAAAGGGTGTCTCAGACAAAACTAAAAAAACAAGTATGTTAATGTTATACTATTCTCGTAAATAAAATATAGAAAGGGTGTCTCAGACAAAACTAAAAAAAACAAGTATGTTAATGTTACACTATTCTCGTAAATAAAATATAGACTGGGTGTCTCAGAAAAACAAAAAAAAAACAGGTAAGTTAATGTTATACTATTCTCTTAAATAAAATATAGAAAGGGTGTCTCAGAAAAAACTAAAAAAACAAGTATGTTAATATTATACTATTCTCGTAAAAAAAATATGGACTGGCTGTCTCAGAAAAAATAAAAAAGCAGGTATGTTAATGTTATACTATTCTCGTAAATAAAATATAGAAAGGGTGTCTCAGACAAAACTAAAAAAACAAGTATGTTAATGTTATACTATTCTCGTAAATAAAATATAGAAAGGGTGTCTCAGAAAAAACAAAAAACAGAGTTATGTTAATGTTATACTATTCTCGTAAATAAAATATAGACTGGCTGTCTCAGATAAAATATAAAAGCAGGTATGTTAATGTTATACTATTCTCGTAAATAAACAATAGACTGGGTGTCTCAGAAAAAACAAAAAACAGAGGTATGTCAATGTTATACTATTCTCGTAAATAAAATATAGACTGGCTGTCTCAGATAAAATATAAAAGCAGGTATGTTAATGTTATACTATTCTCGTAAATAAACAATAGACTGGGTGTCTCAGAAAAAACAAAAAACAGAGGTATGTTAATGTTATACTATTCTCGTAAATAAAATATAGAAAGGGTGTCTCAGAAAAAACAAAAAAACAGAGTTATGCTAATGTTGTACTATTCTCGTAAATAAAATATAGAAAAGGTTGTCTCAGAAAAAACAAAAAACAGAGTTATGTTAATGTTATACTATTCACGTAAATAAAATATAGACTGGCTGTCTCAGAAAAAATAAAACAATACAAATATATATACGTCAAATTACAAAATCTGAAACTGAAGACATGGAAATATTACTTTTTGAAAATAACATTGTTCAAATGTCGTCCTCTGGCACTCACGCGACTCTGGCACTCTTCAAAGCGATCTCTAACATTCATGCAAACGCGCCTCAGAAGTTGAACCCAGACCTCACATCTCCGGCTTTTTTTCTGGATCTGAAGGGTCGGGTGTACAATGTTACAGTTTATCAACTATATCTGAATTAAACGAAAATATTAGACAAGAAATCAACAACATTCCTACTCTTCCACTGAGGCGCGATTTCTTTAATGTTAGAGATCGCTTTGAAGAGTGCCAGAGCCGCGAAGAACGACATTTGTATGATGTTATGCATGTTTTCAGTTTCTGATTTTGTAAATAAATATGTTACTTATTTTTTTATGCATCTACAAAAGTTAGTTTTTCTGTGACACCCAGTATTTATGAGCCACCGTAAAACGGCGAAACGAATGGATTATGATCCCGGTTACAAGTTACTAGTTATTAAGAGAGAAGACTGTGGCCAGCTGTCATACGTGGTGTCATAAATAAGTGCTTGCGCAATGAACGGATTCTGCGCAAGCGCACCGTGGATGTAATATGGCTGGAAATGACATGGGGAAACTTAATCATATTGTTGTAGTAACAAATTACAAACAATAACTTTAGTTTTTAAACTGAAGTAAGAGAAGGGCTAATTTCGAAATTATTTCTTTGTTTATTTTTAACCGACTTACCAAAAAGGAGGAGGTTCTATGTTCGACATTGTGGTGTTTTTTTTTTGTGTATTTTCACCGATATTTCCGTCAATTGTGGACCGATTTTGAAAATTCTTTTTTTGATTCAAAGAGCATATTTCGAAATTGGTCCCATTTTAATTTGGTGAAGATCTAATGAAGAACTTCGGCGATATACAACAGAACTCTTCAATAAATAACGGAAAATCTCTCGGGATTGCTGCAATCGCATGTCTGTTTATTGTTTATACCATTTCATAACATAACATCACGCCAGTACGCTCTTAAGGGGTACGCAGATCATTCATTTCACCGATTATGTTCAAGTTTCATGTTATTCGGTTAATCTATTCTGGCGTTATAGGTACTTACTATCTATATAACTTGCCTATTAGGAGGTACAACTAAAAAGGTAAAATAAAAAACATTTTTGTAAAAAAATACAACCGACTTCCAAATAAAAAACTACAAAGTAGAAAATAACTATATTTTTGGAAGTCGGTGTCTATATAGCGTACAAATTGGTACCTACGAAAGATGAAAGACACCGACTTCCAAAAATAAAGTTATTTTTCACTTTGTATTTTTTTATTTGGAAGTCGGTAGTATTTTTATGCAACAAAGTTTTTTTTTTAGTAAGAAATTGGAGAAAATATATAGGAGCTTATTAATACTCACAGTTTTGTATGATGGTTCCGCTTATCAGAGGATGAAGTATACATATAGAATTGTAGATAGCCTAGTCTAGAGCGTATAGGGCAAACCGCACCGCAATAGTCCTTACCTAATGGATACGTACTATTATTGATATTGGAACGAAGTTCCTTATCGCGCGTTGCGAAAGGGGGGCTAGACGGAAAAAAATCTAACGAAAAGTTGTAACGACACTTTTTGCTATAGTTGTAAGCCGTGCGGTCTGCGCGTGTTTTGTGCGTGTTCTAACCTATACGCTGTTGTGTTTAAGAAGTCGAGAGATTATATATACATATATTTGTTTTTTTAAAAAACGTTGCCCCACACTAGGAATTTCTTCCTGTATCGTGGGTGCGTTGACAAAAATATAAACTCACATACACAACACCCAGAGCCGGAACAACTATCTGTAGATCATACAAATATTTATTCCGTGCGGGAATCGAACCCGCGACACGAAGCGCAGCAGTCAATCACTCAACCACTGCGCCAACCGTGCGCCAACATGTATATGTATGTATATATGTGTGTGTACGTATATGTATGTGTATATATATATACACACATATATACATATATATATGTATATACATATATATATATCTGTATGTATATATGTGTGTATATATATATATATATATGTATTTATATAATCTCTCGACTATATATATATATACTAAAGGAACTTCGGGTGTCCCTTGACACCTCTCAAGTTTTTTAATTTGATATCGAGCTGAAATTTCCAACACTTGTTGCCATCACCGGTAGAACCTGGATGAAGCCGCAACATGCGTGTGTAAAATGGCACAAACGAATACAGGCCTGCTTCTTGTAATGGATGTATTCAAGCTGAGAAGAATGATGTTATAGTTTGCGACAATACGACAGAAGAAGATTCTTTTACTTTAATAAAGTGACATGTTATTATACCTACCTATCTCACTAATATTATAAATGCGAAAGTTTGGATGGATGGATGGATGTATGTTTGTTACCCAATCACGCCAGAACAACTGAACGGATCTTGATGAAATTTGACACAGATATAGATTATAGTCTGGAATAGCACATAGGCTACATTTAAAGAAAGAAAGAAAAATTTGTTATTTGCGCCAGGCACGACGCATACCATAAAAAAACAAAAAAAAAATAACATAAATACAGTCATTACAAAGTATGCGTCACAACTACGCAAAACGGTCATCGCTCAGCATAATGCTGGGACTTGTGTGCGAGACAGAGCCACAGCGCTGGTTTTTAGCGATAGCCGGTGTCAACTGTGTGACTCTGAACCAATAAAACCGCACCGCAATAGTCCTTACCTAATGGATTATATATTTGATCCCGGTATAATTTTTTCTTGAGATAATAAAACACTTTCACGCGGGCGAAACAGCTGGAGAAGCTAGATTGCCATATATTTTGCTTTGCGAAAATTGGTAGATCATTTTAAAATACCAACCGCATCCACTCCACACTAACTCCATGTCCCACCTGGGAGCGCCGTACTGCATCTATTCATTACACCGCGCACTGTACAATCACCAATTCTATGGGCCCGTAATGACCGGCCACCATCTTCAATTATCTACACATTACTAAGGCCCGAATCGAACCCATACACTGTTATGAAACTGAGCCTCAGGCCTGAACTGGAGTGTAAAAAAAATGGGCAAGTACGATTTGAACTCGAGTGGAAAGGGTTCTGTATCTACAAACTTGTAACCTTCTTATTATTAAACGAGGAATAAAGTTAAACCCAGCATAACCGAAAAGGTTTGTTGGTAAATTCGAGGTTTAAGTTGGGCTTAACTATACTTCACTTTTAATAAGGGGGTAATACTTAGTCGATAGTCAATGTGGCGACGCTTGGGGGAGGCTTATGTCCAGCAGTGGACGTCTTTCGGCTGATATGATGATGATGACTTAGTCAATAGCACCTTACGTGTTGTAGCTACCATGAGGGTTGGTTCCTGGAACCTGGGGTTGGTTCTACTGCTGGGACAATTTAGGCTAAATTTAGGCTTAAAAATAACCTAGTTTGTCTTCATTTACAATGAGCTTTACTATAGACTGCTAATAACAGTAACCTATATTACAACAAATGATGGTCAGATGTCGACCGGCGTACGCCTAGTAGACGTTTCTCACCTTTAAACACGGAACCCCAAAAACTGCTATCGACAAATTGTAATGATAATTAGGTTTTGAAATAACACCCATAGAATTAAAATTTGTTAGCATCAAGCAGCCTCGAGGCATCTTTTTGCTTTTCCACTAAATATCGACATGTCACGATGGACAGACAGACCCGTAATTAATATCAAAGGCTATTAAAATTGCCAATGACTTTTCACTAATGTACAATTTTTTTATGTATTTATGATCATTACCATATGAAGGCAATTGTTCTGTCACTAATTTTGATGGTGAATTGTTATTAAGGCAAATTACGGATTGAATAAGGCTGACTTTTAAAGGATATAACTGACAGCAGTATTGTAGCAAGAATAGAATGTGTGTTTGAATTAAAGATAAATTGACAGTGCTCTTTACTGTTACTTTGCTTGACAATATCTGGCTGAAGAGTAGTGGTGGCCCAGTGGTAATGGTCGCGACTTACAAGTTGTAGGTCGTGGGTTCGAGCCCAGGCAGGCGCTTTACTTTGTGTAAATTATTTCATTACCACTGCTCTCAAAACGGTGAAGGAAAACATCGTGAGGAAACCAGCATATCCTAGAACCAAAAATTCGATCTCATGTGGCATCCACCAAGCCGTACTGGGCCTCCGTGGTGGATTATGTCCCATTCCCTCTCACAGAGAGGTGTCCCAGCAGTGGGAACATTAAAAGGCTGGTGATGATGATGATCTGGCTGAGCTGGGCAGGAACAGGAGTGTGCCGAGCCACCATGAAATTTCAATCGAACTAATGATGTACTTATATAGCAAGTAAATTATGATGTTTAATAGGTACATACATGTATTTATTGTATTCAATGAATATCATGCGTGTTTTAATTTTATAGACCTGAGAAACTTGAAAATTACTTACGATAATTTCCCTCTGGACTGCTGGCTGTTGGTCACTTATTACAACAATGCATGATCATTTTAGTAGAATGTCTTTCTACTGAATGAATACTATTTCATTTAGACGGCTACTTAATTATTTATTTGTAAGTGTATGCGAATTTCCAATAAGCCTTGTGCAGTTTTACATGAAAAAAGTACTAAATTGAAAATTGAATATTTTCGACAAAAAATAGTATGCAATTAGTTAGGTACGGTTGTTAAGGACTCATTAAAGAAATTGACGTGTATTACAATTCCAATTACAATAAAATAAAGCTTGTAAACGCATCACTTGAGAGCAGCAGGACTGATTATCGCCTTTGCGCCCATATTAGTCAAAATAAGGTTCTTAGGGAACGAATAATTGGAAAAGTTACCCGGAACTTTGGAAAATTTGGGAAAAACTAAGAAATAATTTTCATTTTAAGTTTCCTTGTGAATTTGCGTCAATTTAACGTAATTATTCTTGAGACTTTTGTAATTATGTATTCAGACAAGACCACACCTGTCGGGTCAACTAGTAATTTAAGGCGCAGATTCTCTTGAGTAGCTGATTTTAAAATGAGAATCACGTCTAAACGGCAATTCGTATTTTTTTGGAAGAAATATATGTGACATTAGACCATTTTTTTAATAATTTGATCGATGTAACATAGTGTAATTAATTTGTAAAGTTATTCCGCCGTAAAGTTATGAAACGTATTTTAATAAAATTGACGCCATCTCAAAGACAATTTAATTATCTACATTTTGATCTGAGGCTTTTTTTTTAAAGTCATAGAATAATAAAGAAAGTACTAAAAACTACTAAATTATGGGTAGCGCGGGTGTGCAACGACTGTGCGTTTTGTGCCCTCAAGGTCGTTGGCGTTAGTCGTCGTCTTAAGAGTCTTACACATACTTCGCGTTTTATTTTTTCCAAAAAATTACGACTATCCGTTTAGACGTGATTCTCATTTTAAAATCAGCTACTCAAGGGAATCGACGCCTTAAATAAAATATTAGTCTCTTCTATTTTCGTATTCACTAAATCACATAAATAACATATAACATCACGCCTGTGTAACCTTCATTCATTAAATCAATATAGATACATTTTAAATAGGTTTTAAATCCCATTAATTTAAAGCTTTCTAGATTTTCATCAACTGATTTAAGTAATTTATTATTTAAACATACACTTATCAATGATTTATTCAAACTTAGAAAAATAAAATTGATTCTTCTAATTGGGATATAACTTTGATTTTATCTCGTACATCTGGAAATAATTTATGGTTTCGAAATAATAAATTTAACAGTTTTAAAATTATTAACACTTTTTGAGGTCAACTGATGCATATCTAGTAGAAGGCATAATAAGGTATTTTTAGGGTTCCGTACCCAATGGGTAAAAACGGGACCCTATTACTAAGACTCCGCGATCCGTCTGTCTGTCTGTCCGTCTGTCACCAGGCTGTATCTCATGAACGGTGATAGCTAGACAGTTGAAATTTTCACAGATGATGTATTTCTGTTGCCGCTATAACAACAAATACTAAAAACAGAATAAAATAAATATTTAAGTGGGGCTCCCATACAACAAATTAGTTTTTTTTGCCGTTTTTTGCGATAATGGTACGGAACCCTTCGTGCGCGAGTCTGATTCGCACTTGGCCGGTTTTTTGGTGCTTATTCTTCATTATAAAATGAGTACCGGGGAGGCTTGCACCTGCTATAATATAGGGTAATGAGCGTTGACTTCTATAGTTATAAGGGCAGGGCAGACCGCATGTTTTCTGTCGCCACAATTTGGTCATACATATGTCATGCTAAAGCGAACTTACCACGTAGTAGGGATGGCGTTCTGAAATCGATTCCTCGGACCAAATAAATCGATTTTTAAATCGATATGTTGTACTGAATCGATTCAGTGAATCGATATTTCACCCTTGAAAATTGACATTAGATTTTTTCTGTTTTGGTAAATTAAAAACCATAAAATTATTTACAATTAGCTGAATATACTCGTAATGTTACGTTATTGCTCAAAAACTCTCGAGATGGCTGTGTGCTTAGTTTCCTTCGCCGCTCTTTACTAAATAAAAAGTTACGTTTGTAGTTTATGATATTGTGTCATTGTCTTGTTATTCATTCAATTTTATTCATTTGTTATTTTGTTTATATATGATTATATGCCTTGATTGTTTGATTGCATAATAATAGCGTCTTAATATTAAGCGTTGGGAACTATAAGCTATATTATCTATTTTCTTAACTTTTTAATGTAACAAATACATTTAGAAAATAAATGTGTTCTTTTACACCTGATCTGATACTTTGATATGGTAATAAAAATTAAATATATTTTTTTTATTTTCAAATTCCCTGAACTTAAAAAACCCTGATTTTACTGATAAGAGATCCCAGAGATTGTTTATTAAGGTATCTTTCTTTTTTCCTTAAAATGGATTTATATTTAGTGTAAATAAAAAATTGAAAAAAAAAACGGTTCTTTAGAAATCGATCTTTTCGACCTCGATTTTTCTGAGTTCGATTCGGATCGATTCAAAGAATCGATATTTTAAAAAGAATCGCCCATCTCTACCACGTAGTAGGGAGCGGTCGTGTGCGCGACACATTCCAAATGTTCGACACGGTCGGACAGCCGCATAAATAATGAGGATTTCTAAAGCCGATCTCGAGGTTGCCTGGCTGGAGGCTCTAGTTTAGTCTCCACAGGATCTCCTGATTAAGCAGTAGCCAGTCGCCTCTCGTATCTGGAACGATCTTCCTCCGCCGTTTCGTGCTATGAAGACCATTGGAACATTTAGTACTAATTTCAAGCAGTACTTATTACTCAAGCAAAAAGAAGCCAGCGTATAAACTTAATTACTGTCATGTTCCTTGTTCTTAGTTTATGTTTTCTGGCGAACACTACACTGAAGACTTTACTACACTCAGTAATATTCACACCACTCTGTTTTATTCAATACCAGCTATATTTTCACTTTGTTTATTTACAGAAATTTCTTACTTAATTCACCAATCACCATTATTTATCTTTTTTTTTTTTTTTTTTTTTCTTCTCATTTTGACAGCCGACGTCAACCACGGATTGGCGCGCTCTCTCGTTTGTCTACGGTTTCGACCAATGACTATTGAGCCGTCGGGTTTTTGGTCGTATATTTATTGTGTTTTATTTACTTATTTGTTTTATAAATTATACACAAACATACTGTAACTCACCTTCTGTGTTTGCACTATTTTGTTATTTGTTTTATTCTATTTTATTCCTAATATATATATTGTATGTTTCGTTCCGTGAGTGTGTCCGTGGCATCAACAGTGGGCCTTATCAGAATATCAGCGCAGTGATATTTTCTTTTTAATATCGTTGCACATGCTGAGATAGGAGCCTTTTTGGTCTCGCACGGGGTTTTTTATATTTTATTGTTGTTTGTGTTTTGCTTATCTCGTGTCTCCTGTGCGGGTCACAAATAAATATTTTTTCTTTCTTTCTTTCTTTCAATCAGTGTGATTACCCAAAGAGCAGTGGTGGCCCAGTGGTGACGGCCGCGACTTACAAGTCGTAGATCGTGAGTTTAAACCCAGGCAGGCGCTTTACTTTGTGTAAATTATTTCGTCACCACTGCTCTCAAATCGGTGAAGGAAACCGGCATGTCCTAGAACCAAAAAATTCGAAGACATATGACACCCACCAACCCGCACTGGGCCCGCGTGGTGGATTACGGCCCATTCCCTCTCTCATTAAAAGGCTAATGATGATGAATCAGTGTGATTGAACTGCGAGAAGACCATAAAAAAGCAGATCAAGAGACTCCAAAGCATTTTGGCAAAGTATTGAGCTGGGAAATAATAATATCACGCGTGTAGTTCCTATCAGCTCAAAGGAGTAGAACGGCTAAACTTTAATCTAGATTACGGGCAGGTTTCCGAATTGAGTATCAAAGTAGGGTATGACACAGAAGGTGGCGTAGGTGGTGAAGTTGTAGAAGTAGGGTTTGGAGGTTTGTAGAAGTTTACAGATTTTCAGGCTAAATTAGAATTTGACATATACTTAGTATATCTGTTATCCTGGTACTAAGGTAATTAAGGAGCGGACGCGGACGAACCCGCTGGAAAAACCTAGTATACAATAAAGTATCATTACCCATATCATTTAGCAGTTTAAAACAATACTGGCTAACGAATAGATGAGGTCGGATAGCGTTTAGTAGTCATGGTGACCTTTGTAGCACATAACTCATGATGGTCATTGCAGTGAGCTTTCGTACGATCGCGATAAGATAAGGAGCGAGGCTTGGCTTGGGTGTGTGATGTAGTGGGAGCTATGAGGAGATATGTTGCTGAAGTATTTCAAAGGTTTAAGGGCATAGAAAAGCGGAAACGAAAGTGTCTACCTTAGTATAAGGAAAGGAATTTGAGTACCACGCATTTGGAAAATATGTTCATGCTTCCTGTGATACTATTATTACATGGGTGACCGAGCTCTGCTAGGGTGAAAATAGAGAAAACGACGTTTTCTAATAATTAAACCTAATTAGATCGATTTATCGCCCCAAAACCCCCTGCATACAAAATTTCATGAAAATCGTTGGAGCCGTTTCCGAGATTTAGATTATATATATACAAGAATAGCTCGTTTAAAGGAATTAGATTAGTAGGTATCTCTACTTATCATATCATTATAGGAACTCAAAAATGGTTACAAAAGTCCCTTTTTAGGGTTCCGTACCTAAAGGGTAAAAACGGGACCCTATTACTAAGATTTCACGATCCGTCTGTCTGTCCGTCTGTCACCAGGCTGTATCTCATCCGTGATAGCTAGACAGTTGAAATTTTCACAGATGATGTATTTCTATTGGCGCTATAACAACAAATACTAAAAACAGAATAAATTTAATGAAAAAAAAAAATGTTTAAGGGGGGCTCCCATACAACAAACGTGATATTTTTGCCGTTTCTGCTCGATATTAATAACGGCAACAGGTAGACGCTTGAAATATTCACAGAATATTTAGTTGTATATTCACTTAAAAAAATAATAATTATTAAATTAAAATAAAATATATTAAGGAGGGCTCCCATACAACAAACGTGATTTTTTGCCGTTTCTTGTGATAATAGTACGGAACCCTTCGTGCGCGAGTCCGACTCGCAATTGGCCAGTTTTTTTCTGTTTTTTCAGACATTCAAAGTTTGCACTCACTAGTCATAATCTTACTGTCCTTGACTCGTGTTACTTGGGTTCGGCGCAAAACGTTTTCTTCATCCATATCTACCGTCCTTCTAACTCACTTGTGCTACCTAGAAATTAATCAAGTCACACTTTCTTCTTCGATCGTCCTACCTTTAATTCAACTAACTAGAACAATTTTCCACTCACACACACTTTTTATTTTAAAAGAGTAAGTGTGGCGTTTCGCGCCCATTCTTCTCCATAAAAAGCTACATTTCCGAATGGACGGTAGAATCAATTATTATTACTTTTAAATTGTTATTTTTTGACGTTCAAAAGTGCCGCGTAATGGCATAAATGAATAAAGTTTTTTTTTTTTTTTTCAATCGAATTTCCATATCCCGCAGTACACCTCACACCTAAGGCCGTGTACTCACGCGTGATTAATCATAAGTCCACGCCCCAGACGCGACGACAGCGTCGCGTGACCGCTCCGTGCCCACTCTGCAATCACCCGGACACTTAGATATCAGATACTTGGGCAAAGCATCTGCAGTTAAACGCACAGTACAAATGCATCCTTATGTCCTCTACACTTAGACCCAAAGTCCTTTGAAGTTAATTAATGTGTGTTTTATAAAATAATAATTGTTTAGTAAAATCTGTTTGGCTAGACCATAGAGTACAGATTCTCATTGGAGTGCAGTGACTAAAGACGCCATTATTAATAATATATTACATATATCTCGCTAGCAGGGGTGCATCTATAGTACACCCAAATTTCACCAGTTATGTTAAAGCCCAACTTAATAATTAGGGACGAGCTGATTTCCATAAAACGGCCCAAGTCCAGGGTATGGACTGCTACTAAGAAATTCCGAATGGGCAAACCCAATAACACTTTGCCTGACACGGGAATCGAACCCAGACACTGCTACTTAAGGTTACACTAGTCGATCATTCTTCCATACAAACGTAGTCTGGCGATTACTGCACGGTTTGACGATGTACGTTCAAAATAAAACTTGATATCAATTTGTCTCATCATTATCTAGCTCTATCAGGAATCAAAAAAATAAAAAAAAATATTATTTGAAAGTTATGAGCGTAGAAAGTTCCATATTTCAACACTAACTTTAACGCATTTTTAGGCGGAAATAAATATCATAAGAAGAAGCAAAATTGAAAAACGGCCTCCATACAGGGATAGATTAGTAGTTCAACAACGCAAATAATTGTACTTTGAAAATATACATTTAGTTGTTTTTTCATGATATCCAGACTCCCAAAGGTATGTTTATAAAATTTCGCGCGCTCGTTTTCGTCCTAAACCATCATTAATTTCGCTACAAACTTGCAAAAGGGCTAATTCGTACGCAAACTGGCATCTTATTGCTCATCACAGAATCTATCTCTTTCGTACGTGTTGTCGGTTGATATAGCAAGCATTTTAACCCCGCGCATAAAATAGTTCGTGCCGTCGACTAGGGGAACCTTAAGTTAACTGACATGCTTGGTTTGTATGGAATAGTCATAAGACAGCCAGTCTCCTTCCCGCCCTCCCACTGACGCCCTGAGCCGAGGTCCGTACCCCACTTTGCCCTCAGCACGGTCACTTAGGTTTAGCTTTTGATGCCCTGGCTGGAGGCTCTAGTTTTCTAGATTAGTCTCCACAGGGTAGCCCGGTTAAGTAGCAGCCAATCGTTTTGAATGAACTGTGAAGAAACTCAAAAAAAAAATTTTGTTTGTATGGAATGTTTTGAAAATACCGTCTCTGGCAGTGGCTGCTCAAATGCCTCAGTACTCTGTAGTCTAAATCGTCGTTGCTTCCGTGAACATCTAGGCAGTAAGGCAGGTAGTACATCACCTGCCTGTCTGCCTAGGCAGGTTGTTAGTTAAGAAATGAGTTATTCTTGCCTGTAGGTGATTGAGTAACAAATGGATATAATTTGTTTTCTTCAGGGAAGCTGGTGCTTGTATGGCAATTACTTGCTTAATTCGTTGTTTTCTTTGTGGGTTTAATGGAGGTTTATCTTAGATTAACATACTGGTTTCGTTAAGTTTTTAGTTTGGTTTTAGTTTTATTTTAATTTGAATTTTGTTTGATTTTAATTTTAATTTGATTATAATTCGATTTTCATCTTTATTTAATTCAATAAATTTTTATTTTATTTGTAATTTGATTCTGAAAGTGACTTTTATTTAATTTTTACTCGATTTAATTTAGTTTAGTTTTATCCTAATTTTAATTGATTCTATTAATTTAATTTAATTTAGATTGAATGTTTTTAATTTTTCTGATTACATTTAAATTGATAATTATCATATCTCATTTTATGCTTTTTTGTCACATAAATACCATGGGTCACTAGCCCCCAAAATACAGGCTCAGGCCTAGTTTGGGAGTTAGCATCACCATGTAACGTGTTACCTTTGTGTCAAATAAACATTTTTATTATTATTTTATTATTATAGTTAATGTACCAAATGTCTTCACTGTATTATCAAAGGTTGGGTTTTAAAATTGGCAGTGTGTTTTGTATAGTGGGCAACCTTTTACAATCGTGTTTGTTTCTAGGGACATTCACTGAATAGTACATTTCGTTCATGTCGAGCATAAAAAGGCTTTATTTTAACACTCGCATGCGAAAGCTACATGCGAGTACATCGCTCGTGTTAAAATCTCGACTTTTTGTGTTCGACACCAACGATTCTTTTTCTACTACCTGATCAGCTTACTTAATTAAATGAAAATAAGTTCCAACAACAATTTATTAGAAACGTTCAGACTAAACACCACATACTATAAACACACAATCCACGCGCGCTTTTTCGAGAGGTAAAAGGTTCAGTATCATTCTGCCAGTTACATAATGAATGGATCATTATGTACATACATACAATAGTTATTTATGCTACAAGTGCGGAAAGTAGGTGATTTCCGATGAGTGGATAAATCGACACGAGTCGGAAATCATCTTACGCACGTGTATTATACAACTTTATACTATTCATTGTGCGAGGAAATAAAAAAATATATATGAACCAAGCAAGAAATTAATAAAATGGCGCTTATTCAAGGGCGCTCAGCATATCCACAGATTAACTAATAGTTCATAGTTCCTCGGGCATATCTACTGCGCATGTGCAAATAGCTGTTACGTCGTAACGCAAAAAGGCACGAGCAAAATATTAATTCTGCCAAACATATTTAATGAATATTTAAAATTAATTTATTGATCAAAATCTAAATCTAGAGTAATTGAAAACCCCTTAAATGAAGTATTAGTTTTATTTTACCTTTTATATGAATGATAATCTGTACTTAACTAATTTTTTTAACTTTTCTCAAATAATAAAAACTCTATGCGTAATAATAAAGTACAGGAAAGTAAAAAGCACTAGTAAAAAAAGTGACACTTTCCGCACAGTTTGGCTGCTTGGAAAACGCTCTTTTCGAGGACATGCATTGTAAAAGTCATTTCGTAACTGTTATTATGTAGTTTAGTTTTTTTATTTATTTTTTTGATTATCTCTTGTCTAAATGTTCATATTTCGAACAAATTTCTTAGGCAATGTGTTACGTAATAGACAAGGTAGTTGAAAAAGTATTAGTTTATTCTGCTGTAGTATTGTCTGTGCCACAAAGCAAATTGTTTAGTTATACAGTTATCTAATATTCTTAAGGGTACACTAGTCGACGGCACGAACTATTTTGTGCGCTGGGTTAAAATGCATTTTATATCAACCGACAACACGTTCGGAAGAGATAGATGCTATGATGAGCAGTAAGAAGCTAGTTCGCGTACGAATACACACTTTTGCAAATTTGTAGCGAAATGGATAATGATTTAGGACGAAACCGAGCGCGCGAAATTTTATAAACAGGCCTTTGGCAGTCTAGATATCATGAAAAAACGACTAAGTCTATCTGTTCAAAATAAAATTATTTGCATTGTTGAACTACTAATCTATCCCTGTATGGAGGCCATTTTGCAATTTTCCGTCTTCTTATGGTATTTATTCGCGCCCAAAAATGCGTTGAAATTAGTGTCGAAATGTGGAACTTTCGACGCTCATAACTTTCAAACATTTTCTTTTTCGCTTCCATACAGGGCTACATAACGATGAGACAAATTGATATCACTTTTTATTTTGAACGTACATCTCCAAACAGTGGCATAATCCCTAGACTACGTTTGTATGGAAGAATTTTCGACTAGTGTAACCTTAAGCTCCTTATCTTCTACTTGCTTAATATGAGGACAAATTGAAGGAGATGTTCTATAATCACCCACCACTCTTTGCAGCCTAATCTTATTATAAATATCTCGACACTTTTTAGCGATTGCTTAGCATAACATTGTTTAAAAAAATTTCATTATAGAATTTGAATAAAAAACCAGCTATGTAGTTTCTTAACAGCTCAAAGATTTATAAATTATGCCCTAAATCTTCCGACACTTCTGTCCTATGCCTTAAATAAGATCCAGATCCATTTACAAGACACAAAGGCGGATAAAGAGATGACTTTAATTGGTTGAGAGGAAGCCATCAAATCTAAGTATCACTTTAATTTAATAACCTTCATCATTTCAAAGAAACAGAACTGTAAAAGATACACTTAAAAACTCACAAAATTCATTTTAATTTCAAAAGTTAGTATAAATAATGCGACATGCACGGTGTATTAGTGTTGCGACAAAAACCGTCAAGACATTTATGTCGTGTCGTTAGTGTGCATCTGCCTTTCATTTTATTTGAGTTTAGGCTTTTTACCGTTTAATGAGGCAGGTGTGATTTTTAATACAATTTTTGATTTTTCTTTGTTTTGGAGAAAGGTGGAGGTACAAAATATCATTAACTCTATAATGATTTAAGGAAATGAAGGTTTCAGTTTTTCCAGGCCATATTCAATTTAAAGTTTATTTATTGAGTGGAATAGCGACATAGTCGAATTAATAAAACAATAGAAAAGCTATTGTCTCGCGTGGATACACGCTTTCCAGGGATTAATAGTCGTCTGTTGTACTAAAAACGCTTTCTTAGAATACCATTGGAATAGATATTGAAGTTATTACCAAGATTAGTAGAAATCTCATATCATGGTCTATAAGACCTTCATCTTATAACTTATGTCCACAATAAAAAGATTGGATTTAATTTGCGTGGATAGGCGATATCGCGAGAGTACATTCTTAGAAAATTTCAAGAGCAGATGGATCGAATTGGATTGCATTTCGTCCATGTATCGCTTATTGGTGTGATATAGATCTAATCACTACGAGTCATAGGAAAGTTACTAAGAAACAAAAAAGGTTAACAATCGCTTAAGCAACAGTTCTTACAATAAGGTAGTCCCTGAAGAAAAGAAAAAAACACCAATAGAACTGTCTTTTCTCAGTCCAGCCCTAGACTAATTCCTAAAGTACCTTTTACTTAAATAAAAACAAAATACACAACAATACACACAATCCATTTAGCCATTTGAATACATCACGTGAGAGTCGGAAAACATGACTCTACTCCACAAATTAGAAAACGAAATTAACTACAAATATGGCAAAAAACCTGCACTAAACACCATCTCTATAACTTAAATCATAAAGTTCAACATTGCTTGAGTGAGGTGTATGATTAAGTTGGTATAATCAAGTCATGCATTAGAGTAATTGCATGCGGCTCCCATCGCTATATTTAGGGTTGTCACCTCTCTGAACCGGAAAACCGTAAAGACTAGCCCTTTAAACCGGAATTACGGTAAAAAGACCGGACACTAATTTTAAGTTATTAAGGATTTTATGTTTTCGTTTCGATTTGAAAATAATATTGAAATAATAATAAGTAAATTTTAGTTATTAGTATTTAGCGACACGAAGAAGATTTAAAGTTACAACGATTTTTATGATATAAGATCGAGAACAGACTTCTCGATCTTAACTTAACTTCAAATCTTAACTTTAAATCTTCTTCGTGTCGCTGGCACTTCTACATTTCGCCACTTCCATAACAGCTCAGAGGATATATTGGCTTCATGATTTGTGCAAGGAGAGCAAGACAGCAGGTGGAGCATAGCAACTCCTAGCAAAATAAAATAGTGACTAATGAAATGGACACTGTCTAATTCAGTCGGATAAAAGATCCACCTAGTCTGTTCAGGGTCGGATTCCATCTAAATTGTTGCAGCTGAAAACGGATCCTTGATAAGACGGACACGGCATCCAAAAAGTCTTACCATGTCCGGTTTTACCCGACCTCCTGACAACCCTAGCCATGTTATTAAAAAAACATTAGACGATGTCAAATTAATTACTTTATAAGAAACGTCAGTTAAATTATTACAATTGAACCGGGTTTTATGTACACGTTTGTTTAACTCTTAATTCTATTGTTTTTAGATTCAGAAGTAATTAGGCGGAATTAAATTTATTTGATAGGTACGCTTTTTTGGTTACTTAATGTTGTTATAATTGGGACTTTGTGTTGCTTTAGCCGAGTGTGATAATTTGAGTTGATTTGGGTAGTAGGTAGGTGCTTCTAATTACAGTGATTAGCTTAAGTTCTCCTAATTAATTAAAGTAGCGTTACTGGTGACTAAAGAGGGAATAGAACATCAATCTTGTCCATGCACCATAATAGACTATTAGCTAGGTAATAATTTAAAACCATTAGAATTAATATTTGTTTCTCGATATTTACCATGTATATTTAGATTTTGGTTGAGAGTTTCAAGTGCCATGATCACGAGAACTGAAGTCTTTGCTTGCGGGTGGGTGTTATTTACAAGCTGACATATCTGTCTACCCTCTTCCTCACTCGTTTTTCACGCACGATGCCGCTACTACCAGAACTTTTCTCACTAGTTACTCGAAATTGTTCACGACAGACGATGCTCACTGTCTCAGTATCCACTTTTGACACTCGTTCAGTAGTTTTACGAACTTTACGTAGTTGAACCACTGGATTCCAGGCCCTCAACAGTTGAAACCCGTCGTCCCTATTGAAAATTTTACACTTGGTTATTGCAATTGCTTCTCGAACCATTCTTGGTATGTAATGGCTTTCAGTCGAGATAACCTGTGTCATGTAAATCGATCCAGTGGTTTAGCCCTGATTCGAGAAGATGTTCTGCTATGGTCGATTTTTGGGGATCGTTGTTTTTTACTGCTCTAATGTGCTCTTTGATTCGGTAAGCAACAGTTCGCTTCGTCTGTCCAATATCGATTTCTCAAGCAAAATCTAAATATACATGGTAAATATCCCGAAACAAATATTAATTCTAATGATTGTGACCATGTTAGCTTAAAAATTTAAAACCATCATCAGTTTCTCCTCGAAGAGTCGGATAGTGTGAGAAATGGTACGAATGAAAAAGAAGGAGTGTTACCGTGACAGTTGACAGAACCGCATGGAAGAAGAAAACGTTATATACACAATAAACACACACAAAGGCAGATAGATGACAAAGAAAAACAAATTAATTATTTTACAACAAGACTAATGATGATAATTATGTTATACGAACTAAGTGTGAAACACAATAAATTTACATCACACTCAGAATTAAAAAAAACTGCACTTATTCTTCTGTAAAATAGGGCACTACCAGCCAACTAACAAAAATAACACTAGTTTACAAGTCGGCCCTTAAAATAGTTACGTCAAATGTTTTAATGTCTAATTAAAGAAGCAAAGTGTGCTGGTATTCTTGTCACTCGAGTTCACGACTACCAGAATAGAAGAGTTTTGAATATTGTTGCAGACGCGACAACTGCTTCTATGTAGTTTGATGCCTACGCAGATATGCTTTGTAAGGAAAACTTTTACATTGATTATGACAGTTAGATACCTCTTTAAAGTTACGAGTTGCGGATTAATATAGGTAACTATAACTATGAACCATAAGAACGTGTTTTAAACAATAAGCATGTTTTTTCTGATAGAAAATAAATAGGTATTGACATCACTATTCAATTTCTTCAGTCCTTCTATAACTCAGTGGACCGGTTTCTAAATTAAGTATTTGGAGTTAAGGACGTGTCAAACCACTACTTAAGTGCCAAAGTTTGACAGGTTTTCAGCTTAAAGTTTGACAAATACTCAACTTCAAATGCTTAATTCAGAAATCGGGGGTTAAAAAACATACAATACATACGTAAATACCTTTTTAATGTATGTATACTTACGTCAGTAATGAGCACCTTATTTCGAATATATTTACATGTAAAAATAAACCGGCCAAGTATGAGTCGGACTCACGCACGAAGGGTTCCGTGCCATTATCTCAAAAACGGCAAAAAGAATCACGTTTGTTGTATGGGGGCCCCACATGAATGTTTATTTTATTTGTTATTATAGCGGCAATAAAAATACATAATCTGTGAAAATTTCAACTGTCTTGACATCACGGTTCATGAGATACAGCGTGATGACAGACAGACAGATGGACAGTGAAGTCTTAGTAATAGGGTCTCGTTTTTACCCTTTAGGTACGGAACCCTAAAAATGTCTAATGCTGTCTCGCTCACAAGCCAGAACCGACTGACAACAACTCCAGATAGGCAAAAACCTCACTCCAGAACTGTCAGATCTGCAGTTCCACTACTCTTCGTACTCTACCACTAATTGTTGTTTGATTAATGACTATGAAATTCAGCTTTATAATTAAAACGGACGCGTGTCAGGCAAACACGAAACACGTCGGTCTGTGTAAATACACCTTTATTTTTGTGATAATTTCTAACACTTGAGCATATAACTTTATTTTGAGATGGAGGTAATATGAGTCGGTTCTGTTTGTCGGATTTAAAGCTTTGATGTGTTTCTTAGTAATTTTTGTTGGGCAGGTTTTAAACATTTTGAATTTTTGTGTGGTAAGTTTTAAAATAAATTAATTAGCGAATCTTTACAGATGTGATGGTTATCATTATCAAAATAATCTAATGACTATAAAACAAAAGAAAGATCTAAACGTATAAGTTTAAGTAACTAACTAGACTATTATTATTATTTTAACTTGTCTATCGGCGGTCAAAGTTAAATGTTGCCAGTTTAAAATGAAACGTTTATTTATTTTTGTTAGATTTCGATACCCTAAGGCCTAGTTTTCTGATTGGTAGTTAACTCAACCAATAGTTAAATCAGCTAACCAGTGCTATTAAATTTCGCCAAATGGCGTTTATTCATAAATTTTTGGCATCGCAAATGATCAAATAAGTTGAAGAGTTAAATGTTTGTACAAAAAATTGGTGAATAAACGCGTTTTGTCGAAATTTGAAACCATTGGCTAGCATATTTAACCACTGTTTGAGTTGACTACTGATAAAAAAAACCGGTCAAGTGCGAGTCGGACACCCGCACGAAGGGTTCCGTACCATTACATTAAATCACGTTTTTTGTATGGAAGCTTTTTAGTATAAGTTATTCTAGCGGCAACAGAAATACATCATCTGTGAAAATTTAACTGTTTTGCTATCACGGTTCATGAGATACAGCCTGGTGACAGACGGACAGTTAAATGAAAAGTTAACAAATGTTAACTAGCACCTAGAAATTTAGAAGGCCTACAATGATCACACATTCACAAAACAATCTGTAACAGAATCTATGCAAAGACAAAAAAAAAAAACAAATAAAAAATAATGTCTAACAACAAAATTTAACATGTGGCACTAATGTTGTTATCAGTGCTGTAACTATTCTTAGCAAAGGGCTATAAAGATGATTGAAAACTATCGTAAAAAGTCTAATCAAAAGAGAAAAAATAAGATTGAGAATATTTAGAGACATCCACATATTTGTATATAGTATGTTAGACAGTTACATTAAATGTAATCATGTAAATTAGACAGTTACTATCTAAAAAGGGTGCCCTAGCCGGCAGCACAAACTATTTTGTGGGCGGGGTTAAAATGCCTGCTATCTCATCATCAACACTTGCGAAAGGTATAGACACTATGATGAAAAGTAAAAAGCTAGTGCGCGTACGAATACATTTTATCATTACACAATACACGATTTAGTAAGAAAACAAGCGCGCCAATTTTTTTAAATGGACCTTTGGAAACATGAACTATTGAATGTATCTGTTCAAAATAAAATTATTTTCATTTTTGAACTACTAATCTATCCCTGTATGGTGACTGTTTTGTAATTTTCCTTATGGTATTTATTTCCGCCCAAAATTAGTGTTGAAATATGAAACTTTCGACGCTAATGACTTTCAGATATATATTTTTTTTTACATTTTTGTTTCCATACAGGGCTAGATAATGATGAGACAAATTGATATATTTTTTTATTTTTAGCATACCCCGTTAAACAGTGGAGTCATCGCCATACTACTTTCGTATAGAATAATGGCCGACTAGGGCACCCTTAAGGGTCCATGACACCGGCCTTTAAATTAACATTATACCTATCCTGATGTTTTCTCTTCTTAAAGTTTTTATTCTTATCTCTGAGGTAGCACTTACTTTTTATGTCCCAAGCACTTACCAGCCACTCGCTACCAGGAAATACCTTTGACACGTCAATAAAATATGAAAATCCCATCAGTAAAGTGACCGCGAATGGTTGGTGGTCGCAAAATAGCACTTTTCCTACTATAAACCAGTTTATTATCATTGCTACCAAATTAACTTGGCCTGTCTCATGGTTCTTATGTAATGGGAGGTGGGTTTAGGTTAGCTGGTTGCTTTTAATAATATCTGTGACATATGCATGGACTGTTTAGTGTGCTGTTTATTAAGCTGGAGTTGTTACTACTGGTAGGTAGCTTTGGCTGGAAATTTCTCTGTATGAGTCGTAAATAGGTAGTGAAGAGTATTCAGCTATGATTGATCCTAGCATAGATGACGTCGTCGGATGATGCAGATAATCTCATCTCAATTGATGCGATGATGTGGTTGACGATGAATTACGATTGCCTACAAGTAACTTATTTACTCTTTACTTATATACCTCCAGGTTGAAGTTATCAGGAAACACAGACTCATCTACCTAGCCTTTTCCCAACTATATTGGGATCGGCTTCCAGTCTTACCGGATTCAGCTGAGTACCATTGTTTTACATGGAGCGACTGCCTATCTGACCTCCACAACCCAGTAACTGGGTAACACGGTACCCCTTGGCAAGACTGGTGTCAGATCTCAAGCTTCTGACTACCTGTAACGACTGTCAAAGATCTTCAAATGACAGCCGGGACCAACGGCTTAACGTGCTTTCCGAGGCACGGAGGAAACTCGGTATGTTGAAATGGTCACCCATCCACTGACCGACCTCGTCAAGCGTTGCTTAACCTTGATGATCGACCCGTGCGGCTGTTATTATTTAGCCACGAGCTCGACTACGACACAGAATTCCACATTTAAATGTGTTTATTTTTTGCAGTTTTGGGCCAATAGTAAAAATATAGCGGTACTTAAGCAAGACTAGGCAAGCGTGCTCTATCGACAAATACATCACACTTACCACCATGTGAGTCAAAGGCAAGCCTTTAAAAAAAGAAAAAAAAAGTATTCTACCCTTTTCCATTTCTGGCAAAAATTCTTTCTACTTTTCACCGCTCGTCATCCTGCTATTCTAGATGGCACTTATCCATATTCTGGTTCGGTCTAAAACAATAATACCGAAACAAAAAAAACCAGCAGCATTTTCTCCAAGCCATAAAGCTCTGCAGTAAATTGTTAACAGTGGTGTAAACGGCTCGACGTGATCGCGACTATTGTACGGTTCTGCCGTCGAGAACCGTTAATGACGTATTCAAACACCGGTATTTATGTTAGAGTCACGGAATAGATACGAGGTTCAGAAGCTTAGATCTGTATTATGAGTGAAGACACACGCACACACGCAGACAAGTGACTACGTACAGCGATTGCAATCTAGACTGTCATTTTTTTGATGACAGTTTTAGTTTGCTATATGCACCTTTATGGGTTAGTTTATAAATTCTAAGACCGGTACATTTTTTAAGTGTCACAGACCACAGAGTAGATAGGTGCAGAAACTCTGTATAATGAGCGAAAACGCACATACATAATATATGCACTCGCGATTGTCATTTTGTTTGAATATAGTATTAGATCCCCTCCTCCTCCTCCCACTAGGTGGACCGGTGACCTGGTTAAGGTTGCGGGAATGTACTGGAAGCGAGACGCACGGGATCGGTCAATGTGGCGACGCCTGGGGGAGGCCTATGTCCAGCAGTGGACGTCTTTCAGCAGAAATGATTATGATGATAGTATTAGATAACGTACGCATCTGGATTAGGTAAGACGTTTGGAGTTTTTTTTAAGGTTTAGACACGAAATTAAAGTATCTGGAAAAGAACTGGAATTATCAACATGACTTGCAAAGTTAGAAAGCTGTACTGGCAGTGGGCTGGCAGTGTCTATCGGACCAGACGAGTCTAGCCACCATGATTCAGTTGTAAAAAAGTGTTAGCGCTATTCGTCCTGTAACCCCTTTATCTCTAACAACAGAACCATTACGGTACTGGCACTGGGAAAAGCAAGGGGACTGGAGTAGACTATTGTCTGGAGCAGCGTGGGACACGCTCCTGCCAGATCGAACGACAATTTTAAAAAGTGTCTAGCATTGACTGCCTGCGAAAATTTTATCCGTGGTGTTAGGCACCTGGGCTTATCCCAGTTGTAAACGACCCTTTGTGCCTATTAGCTTTGTTTGTTCTTTCTCCTTCTTGATATGGAGGGAAGTGGAAATTACGTTTTTTGTTTTCCTATTCCTCTTTTATTCTTTTCTGATTAATTTCGTTGCGGAGTCCAAGACAGTTAAATTCATTCTCCGGGACTTTGTCGATCTTTATTGCCTCGGCTTTTTTCTGGTGGTCGCCACTGTTGATTCTGGTTTTCAGGAGTTGCAGTGGTTTTGGAATAGTGCAGTGAGACTGCCTGCGAAGACTGGAGAATCGGGTGTTATGGAGCAGCTTTAACCAACAGTGGACTACGATAAGCCGAGTTGAATGTGTGATTAACATACGCTTCTGTGTGCATACACCTGTTTTCACTCGTTGGTTGCCTTCTGTTCTTTATTTATTCTGTGGCAGACCGATGACAGTACCGCACTAGCGTAAATATGAGTGCGTGAATGTGGGCTGTTGCTATGTGACGTGGCAGTCAGAATGGGTTTCGGATTTACGATATAATTATGAGTATGTGGATTGTCTTAAGTAGCATAGCTGAACATCTTAAGGGGCAATAAAGAGAGAGTTAGAATAAAAAAGTTAAAGCTTGTCGACATCATGGAGTAATTTCACATCACATCACATCATCAGCCTATTAATGTTCCCACTGCTGGGACACAGGCCTCCTCTCTGCGAGAGGGAATGGGCCATTATCCACCACGCGGGCCCAGTGCGGGTTGGTAGATGTCACATGTCTTCGAATTTTTGGTTCTAGGACATGCCGGTTTCCTCACGTTGTTTTCCTGGAGTAATTTATATTCTATCAATTTAAGCAAACATGTCGCAAGCAGGCAAGCGTGCTTCACCGTAGACCACATCACCGCTTACCATCAGGCTAGATAGTGGTCGCAAAAAAAAGATGAAGTTATGATAGTGACAGTTTTATCTCGCTATGGTTATGGGTGACTATGTACGTATATTTTTCTAACAAGTCAAAATCCACGCAACTTTACCTAACGAAAACCTCAAAGAACATCGCACAGCATTAAGAAGAATAAAGTGTTTCATTTCCTGGACATCAGACCTACGTCCGTCCCGTACATTTGCTACCAGAAAATGTACGGGACGGACGTGATCGCTTGAGTTATTTGGAGGTTGTAAGGCTCCTGCTCAAAGCGCGTTGACGCCCCTGCACCTATAGTTCTTTCTTGCTGGAAAACCAGGAGCCCTGGAGTCTGTTGTGGTCCGCTAGGTGTTTGTAGGTAAAGGTCTGATGTCCAGGAAATTAAACACTTTATTCTTCTTAATGCTGTGCGATGTTCTTTGAGGTTTTCGTTAGGTAAAGTTGCGTGGATTTTGACTTGTCAGAAAAATACGTAAATACTTCCAGCCCGAACCTAAAAATAGCCACACAATATTGTTCCATACACCGACATCCAGTCTCTATAAAATCCCATTTTAGATACTAACCCCTGAACAATCACATCTCTCTAAATCAAGATCCGTCTCTTACTACTGGTATGTACTTCTAATGTAACTCCCGGTTTCGATAACAATTCGAAGTTGATTAATTGTCAAACTCAAGTTTAGCCTGAAAATCTATCATACTTGGTAATTAGTTTTGACATGTTCTTAACTCCAAATTCTCATATCAGAAACCGCGTATTAATAAAAAAAATATCCAGTTCCTTAGACTGACAACCAGACAACCCCATCTTTCACTCTTCACTCTAACAACCATGGGCACATCATTCCAAATCAAGCATCCAGTCAATCACAAGTAAGTACATTCGTCAAGTACACTTCCATTCTTACTCCTACGGCCTACTATAACGACGCTTTCACATGGTGCAAACGATCCAATTTGCCAGCGACTTGATGATCAGCCACACCCGTCACGATAAAGACATTTTGGTCAATGAACAATTGAATTCAAAGACGGTAGGCGTAAGATTGACAGCGCACTGGGACCGGTAGCCAGGGTTGCCAGGACATAATTTGTAAACTGGTTTCAGAATACAGACGAGTCAAAAGACACATTAGGCGCATGGGTTCCGAGTTCACGTCGTGTTTAGTAAACAGTTAGTTGTCTTTACGTTACCAGAGGACTGAATTTTTCGTTGACCAAAACAACAACATCCCAATGCTGCGAGCAATCTGAGCACTTTTCGCATTGACAGAGAAATGGACGATTTTTTTATGCCCACTGAGTTTTTCCCTCTTTTCTTTTTATATGCGTTTGCACATTATGATTATCCATGAAAGTATCTTTCAATACGCACATATTGTAATGGCACATTAAGGCGCCGATACCCTTGAGTAGCTGATTTTAAAATGAGAATCACGTCTAAATGGCTTGTCGTAATTTTTTTTTAAAAATATATGTTATATTAGACTATATTCTTAATAATTTGATCTAAGCAAATTTTGAGTTTTATTCGTATAACATAGTGTAATTAATTTGTAAAGTTACGTCTAAAACGGACAAAAACATGACAATCACACCAAAACCGCTGGGCGGATTTTAATGTAATCAACACCATCTCAAAGACAATTTAATTATCTACATTTTGATCGAGCTTTTTTTTTTAAAGTCATAGAATAATAAGGAAAGTACAAAAAACTACTCAATTTTGGGTCGCGCGGGTGTGAAACGAGTGCGCGTTTTGTTCCCTCAAGGTCGTTGGCGTTAGTCGTCGTCTAAAGATGGCGATTCAGAAGTCGAGAAAGAAGAGTTACAAATATGAATAAGATAGAACATCGGTGTTATTAAAACATCATCAATATGTACTGTAATGAGCACGACCATGCAACCTCTTCACGTTAAAACATAATTCAGACCACACAGACACACGAACTTATAAAGACCTTATGGTGAAGTAACTTAGGATAAGCGCATGTATCGCAATGGGTGAAATCCTGTAAAAAAATATGAGAAAAGGTTTAAATAAATAATTCCTAGATAACTATGTCAAAGATTCCCACAAAGTAACATCATCTTAATTCACTCAACTCATTTCTCGAGTAGCAACCCTATCGCCGCGAGCCAACACGAATGCTGGCATTGTATGCTAATAGACGTTGTGGTTGTGATACGCATGCACCATGCGCACACGCAGCTAGGATTTCTTTAAGCCACGCTTTCTCAGAATTTTGGGACGTGCACCTTCGTGATGTTTATAGTCAATTCCGTGTGAGATGATTAGTTTCTGGAATTTTGAACTTGAGATAGGTAGGAAGGTAGGTATATTCTTTTGTTTTTTTGTAATGTGTATTTAGTTTTTAAGATGGCGGATATGTGGTTGTGTAGTCGGGTAATGTGAAAGATGGTTGCGTGAAGTGTCGTGTGTTGAGTATAGCTATTATGCAGATGTTGGTTAGTTTAGTTAGTTAAGGATAACAAGTTCTTTCTAGCCTTTTGTGTATATTGTGCCTTATGTTCTATCTCCTGATATAAAGTGAAGTGGATAATGTTTGTCTTACTCCTTCGTTTTTAGGGTTCCGTACCCGAAGGGTCCACATCACATCACATCACTAGCCTATCAATGTTACCACTGCTGGGACACAGGCCTCCTCTCTGTGTGAGGGAGGGTCCAAACGGAGCCATATTGCTGTCACTCAAGTGTCTGTCTGTCCGTCGTCTATCAGACAGGTTTTACAGCCAAACGGTTGGCGCTACGGTTTTCAAATTTTCATAGTTTATGCATCTTGATGACCCAAAACCATACAAATTGTCAAAAAATATTTCACTCCATCGAGTGGGGTATCGTTGTTTAGAACTCGTTCAGGTGATAAGTACAGTATTTTTTATTTTATATATATAAAATATTGGAAAACAAAGGAGTGAGAAGCCACCAAAGTCAGCATTTTAAACAAAATTTTGTTCCGTAGATTTTTTAAACTTCCCTTTGACCTATAAACTTGAAATTTAGTGATTTTACCAACAAATAACAAAAAATCTGAAATATTGATAAATCTGATTTTTCTTTAAAATTCTTTCATATTCAGGGATCCGTAACCAAATGGCAAAAAACGTAACCCTTGTGGATTCGTCATGTGTGTCTGTCTGTCTGTCCGTCCGTATGTCACAGCCACTTTTTTCCGATACTATAAGAACTATGCTGTTGAAACTTGTTAAGTCGATGTATTCTGTGAACCGCATTAAGATTTTCACACAAAAATAGAAAACGCAATAAATTTTGGGGGTTGCCCATACTTAGAACTGATATACAATTTTTTTTTTATCAAACCCATACGTGTGGAATATTTATGGATAGGTCTTCAAAACTGATATTGAGGTTTCTTATATTATTTTTTTCTAAACTGATTAGTTTGCGCGAGAGACACTTCCAAAGTGGTAAAATATGTACCCCCCCCCCCTCTGTAACATCTAAAATAAGAGAATGATAAAACTAAAAAAACTGTATGATGTACATTACCATGTAAACTTCCACCGAAAATTGTGTTCGCGACGAAGCGTCATCAACCATACTAAATGGTTCATAGAAATTGAAGTTTGTATGTGTAGACATGTCTGCTTACCACGGCGCGCCACCTGATACTAAAATGAATTTTAGAGGCACGTTTATATTTATACTAAAATTTTACCTACATTTTTTGAGATAGTAGTATAATGTTTTTAGTGTTTGTCAGTATGTTATAGGGTTCAATAGTTCACCCTTAACAGAGTAAAATCATTAGAAAGCATACTGATAAGAGTTATCATAGTAAAAAACATAAATTTCTGTCATACGATACGTCTGTGCTCGGCGACGGATTAGTTCCGAATGAACCGTGAGAGGGAACCACACGTTATTTATAGTTTTGGTGGTTTTTGAAAATATTATAGTAATTAAAATCATGTTTTTTAAGGGCTTATCCTATGTACTGGACATGAAATCAGTACATAATGATGAAACTATGTGAAGACCACATAGTTTCTGCTATGTAAATAGGAATATTGACTTGATATCTCAAACACCAAATATATGGTTTTAGGTCATTTTAGGGCATATGGGGAACCTAGACCGGGACAGGAAGCCTATATACACCTCATAGTTAGCGTAGTCTTTTATATAAAGCCCATTTACTTGAGATATCAAGTCAGTATATAATAGAAAAACTGCTGTTTATCTGGTTTTGGGCAATCGCTTACGGTTTTAGGTGCCCTAAGTACCTAGAAACATATAGGTGTACTGGTAAAAGTACTACCATTGGAAAGCTTGCTAAAAGGGCTTCCAGGCGGTTTCTAGATGGGAAGAATCGCTTGGATAGTCAACGAGATAAGCAGTCGTGAAAAATGTAAACAACGTAAAACGTTGAAATTTGTAGACCCTTCAGGTGGAATAACTCCATGAAGGGAATAGATGTACTCATGGTGTAAGTACTTTCGGATGGCTTGCTGGACTAGCTACCAAGCCATCACTTTGGAGCGAAAATCGCTCAAGTAGTTTAAGTACAATTCCAGAAAATAGGTTTCTGGAAATGTAATTTTTAGTCAGTTTTTGGCACTCCCCGGGACTATACACCCCTGGGAATTCCGAAAATAAGGAATTTTTGGGGACCTCCCGATGGCCCGTTAAACGCACCATCGTGTTGTCCCAATCTTATTAGTGTTTTTATATCTAATTTCTCTGATAGCTGGGCGCAAAGAAAGTGACCAGCTATCAAATTTGTACATATCAAGGCACCTTATGTGCATATGACCTAGATAGACTTACATAAACACTAGAAATGTAAAGTGTGGTCTATTGGCTACCAGAATCCCCATAATAGGCGGTGATTGTCTGGTTAGCCTAAGTAGGAAGTCCTAAAGTCGGTGAAATGACTTAGGAATTTATAGATTCGTTACATAAGGGATGATATCCCATAGAAGATTCCCGAAAATAAGCTTTTTCTAGACGTCAACAGACAGCCTGCTATTGGCACCAGCAGGTCAACCCAACCTATAGATATCCTTAGACTAGGTTAAAAGCTATTAAGGTTTTAACTGGGAAATAAAGGGAATTGTCCTTTCATTTCATGGAAATAGTCTAGGGAAGCTATCAATACCTGGAAATTAGGTATATTGATTAGATACATAGATAGGGGGCGTTACTGTGTTACAGTACGAAGGAATCCAGCTATTGATAGCACCATGGAAGGGGTGCGGTAACCCTATTTACCAAATATGTATAAGGGTTTTTTACATAAATAAAAATTATTTTCGGCGAGAATTTGCGGGGCTCTCAATAATGGCACGATGCGAGGGTATAAAGAACCCCCGGGCCCAAAATAGAATTTGTAGTCATCCAAAGCTAGTCGCTTGTACTTGTCTTAGTAAATAAGAAGTAATTCTTATATAGAATCAAGTCTCAGAAATTGTTGAGAGCCCTAGAATCGTGCCGTGTACTGAATAACTTAGTGTTTCATTTAATTCATCGACTTCAACCCTTATGAAGACATCCCTTTTCGATCCTGTCGAGCTGAACCTCGGAACCTGGACACCAGGAGTGCTGATCCAGAAGTAGGCAACCCGGAATCTGGAAATAACTCAAGTACAGCCAACACATCGTTGAATCGTTAGAGTCGATTTGCAACCCTACGTCACTGCTGCAGCTAGGCATCCAAGAACCTTTGTTTTCGTTGATGTGGATGGGGCGTTCAGCGGCAATGGCCAGAAGTTTTACGCCCTTCTTTTCTCGGGGCCAATGAACACGCTACGTCCTGCACATTTAATGGTCCTATCGAGCCGAATTTTGGAGCCTGGAGAGCCCCAGGACGTCGGGAACAGCAGATCCAGAAAAAACAACTGGGTGCCTGCATATTAAGTCGGCTACGTGCAACACAACGTTGACCCGTTCGAGCCGAAATTCGAAGTCTGGAGCGCCCCAGGACGTCAGGAAGAAACAGTGGTGGAATTAATTTTTCGAATTTTGGAGAAATTAATTTCACAAATAAACCAAAAATCGACGTGCACTGCAGGGAACAAGTCCTACGTGCCCTATTTGCCGCTGGATCCAAGAGGTAAAATTCTGGAGACAGTTATTGAAAATACCCTATTTTTTCAATAATTGTAAGAAAATAGAAGAAATTTTCTGTGAGCCGCAAAATGCTGTATGAAGACAGATGCGCATCCTTGAAGCCCCAAGAATAGTTCCTGAAGACTTATCGCTGAAAACTACCCTATGTTATCAGTGATTTGTTCTAGAACTGAACGCTTGTTTATTCAACCAAGAATACTCGTTCAGAAGATTGGATTACGTCTTTGACGCGGAAGAATAGTTCCTGAAGACTTATCGCTGAAAACTACCCTTATGTTTTTAGCGATTTGTTTAAAAAACGAGCGCCCGTCAGAAAAATACAAGACGTGCGTTTAGAAGGCTGATGTGCATCCTTGATGATTGAAGAATAATTCCTGAAGCCTTATGACTGAAAACAACCCCTATGTTTTCAGGAAAATTTTGAAGACTGAATTTTCGTCAGTGAATGGAAGAAACGTACTCTGAAGACTTAGATACGTTTCGGATGTACTGACTAAGCGGTTCCTGAAGCACTATCACTGAAAATAACTTTGACGTTTCGGTGATTTATTTGAAGATTGAATTTTCTTCAATCAAGCAAGATACGTGCTCGGAAGATTGATGCACGGCTCTGATGCTTTGGACAAGCAGTTCATGAAGCATCACCACCGAAAAGTAACCTTGACTTTTCGGTGATTTAGAATTTGATTGAATTATAGTCAATCAAATAGAACATACACGTTTATGGGAAAAATAAACTTGTATAGCAAATGCCTGAAGTTTCCTGAAGACTTATCACTGACCGTAAGTTTTTAGTGATTTTTTATTTGAAGATTGAATTATAGTCAATCGAAGTGGAGGTTAACTTCTGGAGATCGTCGGTTTGAACGCTGAAGCCCGGAACTGGGACTTATCTTTGAAAACTAACTTCGAGTTTTCAAAAGAAAATATTTCAACAACAATGCCGATAACCAGATCCAAAGGCAAGACGCCGGAGGCATGGACCGTGGAGTTGGATCAGCCAGCTGGCATCAGACATGAGCTGCCGCCGTGTTCACCTTCCACAACCGAAGGGACCGAGCCGTCGGACGAGCAGCGCCATCTAGCGCCTCAAACTGAAAGCACTCCGACGCATCAACCAATAGAAACTGATCAAGCGGTTTCTACCAGAGTAACCAGATTAGAAGGAGCTTCAGACACAACATTGAAACCTTCTCAGAAAGAGAAGATTTCCGAAGAAGACAGACGTACAGCGATGCCGATGACTACCCGGGGTGACGCCCGTATCGAACATAGCCGTCCGCCGTCAACTAGAGTGACTCGGTCACGAAAAAACATAGACAAAGCTCGCGAAGACTTACTCAAAATTAAGTTGGAGCTTGCACAATTGGCACTTCAGAGAGCGGAGGAAGAGGGTTCCGAAGCTGAATACTTGGATGACAGAAACTCGAATGACGAGTACGTGCGTTCATGGCTAGAAGAGGCACCAGAACCTCAGCCTGAGAAGGAGGATAACGTCGTTGAAGGGGGAACCAGAAATTCTATGCATAGACCCCTGACTGCGGCCGCCACCAAATCGCAAATAGAAGGTCAGCATCCTAAGGAGAGAGAAGTGCGAAAGCCTCCAGTTGCAGCGTCAGCTGAGTGTACAGGAGGTCAGAGGGATAGTCTCCGTCCATTCTTGACGGAGTTGACGTCCGCTATAGCGTCGCTAGCCGACAGGAAAATAGAACAGCGGGACCAACCGAACCCCTCTGCGTCGAAATTCGTCATGACATTGCCGAATTTCAATGGTTCTCATACTGAATGGCTATCATTTCGGGCCATATATGAGACAACTCGAGCGTACTTTACGGACATCGAGAATACAGCGAGGCTGAGGAGAAGCTTACATGGACGTGCAATGGAAACCGTCAGCTCAGAACTCATCGGACATGCCAGGCCCGATGACATCATGAAGGAACTCGAGCTGCAGTTCGGCCGTCCAGACTCCATAGCGCAAGCTGAAACAGATAGATTACGCGGACTGCCGCGCTGCAGTGAGTCACCAAGAGACATCTGCGCGTTTGCAAGTCGCGTAAGAGGTGCTGTAGTCACGCTCCGCGCGTTAAAAAAGGGTCATTACCTTATGAACGCGGAGCTTATGCGATTGTTAACAGAGAAGTTACCCAATTCGCTACGAGCACAATGGTACCGATCATATTCGGAGAAGTACCAATCGGTGCCAGATATTTCATTGTTCAGTAATTTTATATCTGAACAGGCACACTTCTGTAGTCCATTCGCCCCACCCGAAGGCATCGCTTCGGCCGAGGCGAACACCAACAGACGCGTCACACAAAGGACGCATATAGCTACGGACCAACCGGTAGGAAAATGCCGTGTTTGCGACGTGGGACATCACTACGCCACTGGATGTGCACAATTCAGGGGCGTAGCTGTCGAGAAAAGATGGGAGCTAGCGAAAAAACACAATCTATGTTATCGCTGCCTTCAACATCGACGAGGCAACCACACTTGTAAGAGAAAACAGTGTGGCCAAGACGGGTGCAGAGATACGCACCATCGGCTTCTTCATAGGAAGAAGCAACAGCAGAGGGAAGCCAACAAGAAGCCCGATGTTCCTGAATCCCGCAAGGATCCTCAGGAAACGGTGGCCAGTTTCGGGTCACCATCGAGCCAGGCGTACCTCAAGATAGTGCCGGTCCGGGTAATCGGACCGGCGGGAGAGGTAGCAACATACGCTCTCCTAGACGATGGGTCCACCGTTTCGCTGATGGATGAAGACATCGCGAGGCAAGTCGGGGCAGAGGGCCCTGTGGACCCGCTCAAGATCGGTGCGATAGGCAACACCATGCTCACCACCCCATGCTCAAGAAGAGTCAAGGTGACGCTGGTTAGCCCGCAAGAGAGAAGGGTACAATTTAAAGCACGTACTATACCTAAACTCAGCTTGGCAAAACAAACAGTGAGCGATAGGGTTGTCGCACGCTGCAAGCATTTAACCGACTTGAGAAAAGAGTTGATGTACAACAATGGCGTGCCAAAAATACTCGTCGGCCAAGACAACTGGCATTTGTTATTGGCCAGCGAGATTCGCAGAGGTCCAAGACACCAACCAATTGCGTCACTTACAGCGATGGGTTGGACACTACATGGCGCGCACAGTAGTTTACTACGACAACAAGTACATCATGTCAATAGAATAACAACTGATGACAATTTGGATCATCAGTTGCGCGAACATTTCGCCATAGAATCGTTGTGCATAAACCCACAGCGACCCGCCTCTGACCCAGCAAGAAGGGCAGAGGACATTTTGAATCGATCAACTGTCCAATTAGAGAATGGACACATCGAAACCGCCATGCTTTGGCGTAATGAGCATGCTGAGATGCCAGATAGCTTTGAGACAGCTCTGAAGAGGCTCGTCTCAACAGAAAAGAAGCTGGACAAGAACCAGGAACTTCTAAGAAGATGCTCAGACCAGATGGACTCGCTAATTGCGAAAGGGTACGCTGAAAGGGCACCCGCAATTAGCACGCCGGGCAAAACTTGGTACCTCCCACACTTCGATGTCTTCAACCCAATGAAGCCAGACAAACTTCGCATCGTACATGACGCTGCCGCCAAATCGAGAGGAATGTCACTGAATGACTTCCTGTTAACTGGGCCCGACCTATTACAGTCGCTGCCAGGCGTAATGATGCGGTTTCGCCGCCACTGCGTCGCAATAACCGGTGACATAGCGGAGATGTTCATGCAAGTGAAGGTGCGGAGCCAAGACCGAGACGCGCTTCGCTACCTGTGGAGGGGAAACCGCAGAGAAGGAGCGCCAGAAGAATATAGAATGACGTCCATCATTTTCGGCGCAGCCAGTTCGCCTTGCACAGCAATTTTTGCAAAGAACTGGAACGCAAACAAATATATAGAGAAGCACCCTGAAGCTGTGGATGCTATACTACGTAGTCATTATATGGATGACTACCTAGATAGTTATAGAACTATCGAGAAGGCGGCAGAAGTCGCTAGTATGGTGCGAAAAATACACCTACAGGCGAGGTTTGAACTCAAGAAATGGGTTTCAAATAGCTCGCAGCTCCTAGAAAAAATGGACCCATCGCACATACAAACTGAGATGGTATCCATTGGAGATATAGATACGTCGGAAAAGATACTCGGCCTCATATGGAGGCCAGGCGAAGACACGCTGGGTTTCAACCTCACACTCGCGCGTCTGCCTGAGGGTATCTTGGACCGAGAGGCGCCCACCAAGCGAGAGGCGCTCAGAATAGTAGCGTCGCTATACGACCCACTCGGACTCGCCTCGCCAGTAACCATCAAGGCGAAGCAAATATTGCAAGAAGCATGGAGGCGAGGCGTCGACTGGGATCAGAGGCTAGATGTTGACCTAGCATTACAATGGAAAATTTGGGTACAACATTTACGCCAACTAAAAAACGTTAGCGTACCAAGATGCTATCCTGGATATAGCGACGCTATAGAAATGCAGGTGCATGTGTTCACTGATGCAAGCGAGATGGCATATGCTACCGCTATATACTGGCGGGCCACGACCGTGGAAGGCAAGCACTTAATAAGCCTTGTTATGGCGAAAGCGCGGGTGGCCCCACTGAAACTGCTTTCGATACCGAGACTCGAACTTCAGGCCGCGGTATTGGGAACCCGCGTAGCCGCAGCAGTGATGAGTGAACACGACTGCAAGCCCACGTCAGTAACGTATTGGTCAGATAGCAAGACCGTACTGACCTGGATTAGAAGAGGAGCGAGAGTATACAAACCTTTCGTTGCTCACCGAATAGCTGCTATTGAAGACAATAGCAAAGTCGAAGATTGGCGATGGATACCCACCAAGATGAACATCGCTGATGCAGCAACCCGTGACGTGCCACTGCGGTTCAACTCGGACCACGAGTGGTACTGCGGGCCGAGTTTTTTGTCTCTTGGGCCCGAATTATGGCCCACAGAGAAACCTCCGACTACAAACGACACGGGAGAAGAAAAAACTTTCGTTGTCACAGAAGGGGACAAGAAGAGCTTCATAGAAGCCGTTCCAGAGCCAAGCAGATTCTCCAGATGGGAGCGACTGCTTCGTGCGACCGCCACAGTTCTGCGTTTTATATCTCTTTGCAAAATAGAACAGAGATAACGTCCTATAAACGGACGAGAAAAAACGCTGAAAAGGACCCAGACTGGCGCAAGAAGCCCGCTGTACCTGCACAGAAGCAGAAGCAGGCATGCAGAGCACCAACCCAGGTCAACAGACAAATCACAGAAGCAGAATTTCTCCAAGAAGCTGAGAAAATACTTGTCCAGGTCGCACAACAACAATCGTTCGCTTCAGAGTTAGCGAATGTTGAAGAAATAAATAAAAATAGCTCGCTGCGACCTTTACAAATTCAGGTCGTCGACGGCGTGCTGCGACTAAGAAGTCGCATAGCAGCTACGCAAGAGGTAGCTGAAGAAGTGATGCGCCCGCCTATATTACATGGCGACCATCACATAACGCAGTTGTACATAGACTGGACACATCGCAGTCTACAACATAGTGGCACCGAACTCACAATTAATGAGGTACGGCAGCACTACTGGGTCGTGAAGATGCGACCAACAGCGAAGAAGGTGATAGCAAGATGCCTGCATTGCCGTATACGCAAGGCACAGCCACCAGTACCTGCGACCGGCGACCATCCGAAAACGCGCCTCGCTCACCATAAGAGGCCGTTTACATATACCGGGCTCGACTATTTCGGCCCGCTATCCGTCACCGTCGGTCGGCAGCATCAGAAGAGATACGTAGCACTATTTACGTGTCTCACATCAAGGGCGGTGCACCTTGAAATCGCCGCCAGCCTTAGCGCAGACTCCGCCATATTGGCGCTGCGCCGATTCGCCGCACGCAGAGGATGCCCAGCTGAGATACACTCAGACAATGGCACCAACATGCACGGCGCCGACAGAGAGCTGCGAGACGCCTTCAAAACAGAGGCAAGTCGTAGAGGCATCGTATGGCGCTTCATAACGCCATCAGCGCCATTCATGGGAGGCGCCTGGGAGCGCCTAGTTCGTTGTGTAAAAAACACACTATACAATGTACTTACAGAAAAACACCCCACCGAAGAGGTGTTGTCCACACTGATTTGTGAGGCAGAGTACATTGTAAATAGCCGACCATTGACACACGTGTCGGTAGATGGTGATGATGATGAATCCATCACACCGAATCACCTTTTACTCGGTGGGTCAGCCAGACTACCTACACCTGGCACGTTCACCGAGCAAGATATAGACAGCAGGAAAATATGGCGACGATCACAGATCCTCGCTGATATGTTCTGGAGTCGCTGGGTCAGAGAGTACCTGCCGGAGCTCCAAAACCGGCGGGAGCCACATAGTAGTGGGCCCAGATTAAAGTGGGTGACCCTGTCCTGATAGCCGACGGCCAGCTGCCCCGCAATACGTGGCCGCGAGGCCGCATTGTGGCCGTGTATCCAGGAATCGACGGAGAAATCCGGACCGCTGAGGTACGCACGCTTGGCGGTACCTTGAAGCGTCCGGTGAAGAAACTCGTCCCACTGCCCCAGTAACCAGAGATGCCGGAGCGGCGACCGTCCTCTCGGTGGGCCTGGCCGGCAGCCGAGAAATGCCGTCCGTCGCTCACCGAAGGAATGCAGCGCCGCGCCGACAACAATTCGAGTCGACACAGCGAGTCGACACAGCACTGCACGGCGGGAGATATGTTCGCGACGAAGCGTCATCAACCATACTAAATGGTTCATAGAAATTGAAGTTTGTATGTGTAGACATGTCTGCTTACCACGGCGCGCCACCTGATACTAAAATGAATTTTAGAGGCACGTTTATATTTATACTAAAATTTTACCTACATTTTTTGAGATAGTAGTATAATGTTTTTAGTGTTTGTCAGTATGTTATAGGGTTCAATAGTTCACCCTTAACAGAGTAAAATCATTAGAAAGCATACTGATAAGAGTTATCATAGTAAAAAACATAAATTTCTGTCATACGATACGTCTGTGCTCGGCGACGGATTAGTTCCGAATGAACCGTGAGAGGGAACCACACGTTATTTATAGTTTTGGTGGTTTTTGAAAATATTATAGTAATTAAAATCATGTTTTTTAAGGGCTTATCCTATGTACTGGACATGAAATCAGTACATAATGATGAAACTATGTGAAGACCACATAGTTTCTGCTATGTAAATAGGAATATTGACTTGATATCTCAAACACCAAATATATGGTTTTAGGTCATTTTAGGGCATATGGGGAACCTAGACCGGGACAGGAAGCCTATATACACCTCATAGTTAGCGTAGTCTTTTATATAAAGCCCATTTACTTGAGATATCAAGTCAGTATATAATAGAAAAACTGCTGTTTATCTGGTTTTGGGCAATCGCTTACGGTTTTAGGTGCCCTAAGTACCTAGAAACATATAGGTGTACTGGTAAAAGTACTACCATTGGAAAGCTTGCTAAAAGGGCTTCCAGGCGGTTTCTAGATGGGAAGAATCGCTTGGATAGTCAACGAGATAAGCAGTCGTGAAAAATGTAAACAACGTAAAACGTTGAAATTTGTAGACCCTTCAGGTGGAATAACTCCATGAAGGGAATAGATGTACTCATGGTGTAAGTACTTTCGGATGGCTTGCTGGACTAGCTACCAAGCCATCACTTTGGAGCGAAAATCGCTCAAGTAGTTTAAGTACAATTCCAGAAAATAGGTTTCTGGAAATGTAATTTTTAGTCAGTTTTTGGCACTCCCCGGGACTATACACCCCTGGGAATTCCGAAAATAAGGAATTTTTGGGGACCTCCCGATGGCCCGTTAAACGCACCATCGTGTTGTCCCAATCTTATTAGTGTTTTTATATCTAATTTCTCTGATAGCTGGGCGCAAAGAAAGTGACCAGCTATCAAATTTGTACATATCAAGGCACCTTATGTGCATATGACCTAGATAGACTTACATAAACACTAGAAATGTAAAGTGTGGTCTATTGGCTACCAGAATCCCCATAATAGGCGGTGATTGTCTGGTTAGCCTAAGTAGGAAGTCCTAAAGTCGGTGAAATGACTTAGGAATTTATAGATTCGTTACATAAGGGATGATATCCCATAGAAGATTCCCGAAAATAAGCTTTTTCTAGACGTCAACAGACAGCCTGCTATTGGCACCAGCAGGTCAACCCAACCTATAGATATCCTTAGACTAGGTTAAAAGCTATTAAGGTTTTAACTGGGAAATAAAGGGAATTGTCCTTTCATTTCATGGAAATAGTCTAGGGAAGCTATCAATACCTGGAAATTAGGTATATTGATTAGATACATAGATAGGGGGCGTTACTGTGTTACAGTACGAAGGAATCCAGCTATTGATAGCACCATGGAAGGGGTGCGGTAACCCTATTTACCAAATATGTATAAGGGTTTTTTACATAAATAAAAATTATTTTCGGCGAGAATTTGCGGGGCTCTCAATAATGGCACGATGCGAGGGTATAAAGAACCCCCGGGCCCAAAATAGAATTTGTAGTCATCCAAAGCTAGTCGCTTGTACTTGTCTTAGTAAATAAGAAGTAATTCTTATATAGAATCAAGTCTCAGAAATTGTTGAGAGCCCTAGAATCGTGCCGTGTACTGAATAACTTAGTGTTTCATTTAATTCATCGACTTCAACCCTTATGAAGACATCCCTTTTCGATCCTGTCGAGCTGAACCTCGGAACCTGGACACCAGGAGTGCTGATCCAGAAGTAGGCAACCCGGAATCTGGAAATAACTCAAGTACAGCCAACACATCGTTGAATCGTTAGAGTCGATTTGCAACCCTACGTCACTGCTGCAGCTAGGCATCCAAGAACCTTTGTTTTCGTTGATGTGGATGGGGCGTTCAGCGGCAATGGCCAGAAGTTTTACGCCCTTCTTTTCTCGGGGCCAATGAACACGCTACGTCCTGCACAAATTGGTTTGAACGATGTCTAGTAAGTAGTTTTTTAACCGACTTTCGAAAAACCTCCTCCGGTTAAAAAATAACCGTTGGTTCGACATCTTGTTTTTTTTTTTTTTGTGTATGTTCAGTGATATTTCTGTCAATTGTGGACCGATTTCGAAAATTATTTTTTTGCTTGAAAATTTGTTGAAGATCTGATGAAGAACTTCGAAGATATACAACGGAACTCTTCAATAAATAACGGCAAATCTCTCGGGACTGCTGCAATCGCATGCCTATTTATTGTTTATATCATTTCATAACATAACATCACGCTAGTACGCTCTTCAGGGGTAAGCAGATCTCTCAATTGATGGGTTTTGTTCAAGTTTCATGATATTCGGGTAATCTAATCTGGCGTTATAGGAAACTTACTTAACAACTTGCCTATTGGGTATGTACAACTAAAAAGTGAAAAACTTTTTACAAAAAAATATTACCGACTTCCAAATAAGAAAACTACAAAGTGAAAAATAACTTTATTTTTGGCAGTCGGTGTCCATAACGCAAAAAATGGTACCTATGAAAGACACTGACTTCCAAAAATAAAGTTATTTTTCACTTTGTAGTTTGCTTAATTTTGGAAGTCGGTAATATTTTTTTGTAACAGGTTTTTTTTTTTAATACGTCATAAATCGTAAACCGCAATTTACCAAGTACGGAACCCTTCGTGCGCGAGTCCAACTCGCACTTGGCCGGTTTTTTTTTTACAACCAACTTGACTTGCCGGTTTGGTACGGAGCCCTAACTGTGCGAAGTTCAACGCGCACTTGGCCGGTTTTCTTTTCTAATTAGTTTCGTTGCGGGATCCAAGACTGTTAAATGTTGTGCCGGGACTCGTCGAACTTTATTAACTGAGCGCTCATCTAGTTGTCATTACTATTGATTCTAATTGCCAGGAGTTGCAGTGCAAACAATAAGGCTGCTTCTATAAAAGTATCTACTTATACTTCATAAAAGATAGCTTGATCTCTGCGACATATGTCAAACTGACGCATACGTTATTGTTAGCCTGTCAAGCAATATTATTACTGTATTGATACTGACAGCTGTCGCAGAGATCAAGCTATCTTTTATGAAATATAGTAATCAGGGAATAAAAGTTTTAAGAAGATTAAAATGTTATGGCAATTTGCATTTAATACTACTGATAAAGAATGACAGTTTTGTTTTGAGATTTCGAACTTTTTAGAGTGCATTGTAAATTTGCTTTTCCATCAAGTTCCCTGAATTTACATTTATGCACTGATAAATATGATTAAGTAGGTACCTCATTATCAAAATCAATGTACCTACCCTTATCAACACCATAATGAGGTCAACTTCAAAAGTTTGGACAGATGCCACTAATTATGAAAGGTTTTCTCTGTTGTTATAGACAGCTGCAACCATTTAATAGATTTAAAAGCAACTTAAAAATGGGGGGTATATGCAGCCGTCCGCGTCCCTATATAAATAGGTATTTAGAATAGATGTTATAATCTATGGTTGATGTGTAGCCTCTTTGCGGCATGACTGGTTTATCCAAGGTTTAAAAAAAAAAGAAATAAAATATTGTGAGCCGCACAGGGAGCACGAGAGATAAATCAAAATTAAAAAAACCTTGTGCGAGACCAAAAAACTCAACGCCTTGCAGTAAACTCCGATAGATTATAAATTAACTGATGTTTGTTTTATGTATTTGTAAGCCAGCCTAGTTTTTAGTCAAACGTGTTATGTTGCCTTTAACTCTCAAATTTGTTCACGCCTAGGATTAGACATAAATTCTGAAACACACTAAAGCAGAGATCACTAATTACTTTTGTTTGGGTCCACTTGTTAAAATAACATGACAGTCGTGGTTTGCAAGGTTTAAAAGTATAAACCCACTTACCCTCCCTCCCCCATCAAGGAGACCTGAATATATTTTAAAGATTTTTTAAAATTTTAATGCTCATATTGTCATATTTTGCCTTGAACTTACCGTCCAAAATTTGGACTAAAACCATTTTTCGATTCAGGGATCCGTTTGCGTAAAATTAAGCTTTAAATGGCAAATTTTTGTTAGAGTAAATTGTCCCCCCCCTTTTTTTTTTTAGTTTTTTGCCATTTAAATGGTTGCTTTTGGATATGTAAAAAAATTCATGGCAGTAGTATATATAACGAAATTAAAAGGAAAACTATCACAGCTAAGTAGTCTCTACAAGTTTACGAGTAATAGTTGACCAACTTATAAAACATACTTGGAAAAGTAAAAATAAAAATATGTTGATGTATGGGGACAACAGTTTTCAATCGGCAACGTTAATTTTGTACTTTCAATAGAGCAATGTTCGGTGCTTTCATTGAACGTTATTAATGTTACCTATTTATTATGGTGGTGAATGCAGCAGTTTATACGGAACCCTCTGTGCGCGATTCAGTCTCGTACTTGGCCGATTTTCTATGCTATTTTTATTTAATTGCGTCTGAGTTGAAACGAACCACTTTATATGCATCAAAACTAACATCTGCAACTATTTAATATTCAAATACAAAGCTACTTGTCACTCCGTAATCTTTAAAACGACATTAGAAATTATTAGTAAAACAGAATTCCATATACTTGTTCTGTATGTCTCAGGTACCTTAACAGGCTTTGACAGAGATAAGATATCAGTGGAAGAGAGTACTTAAAGACGTCTAGCTGATAGTAGGTAATATAGATAGTGAAAACCTTACAGAAGCGAGACTCATGTCAAGGCGGAATGACTCATTCAGTCCATTCAAAGGTTGTTTGGTGTCGCTGTCAGCGATAAGACCTCCATGGTACCCATAAAATTAATAATACCTATTGTCAAATACCAATGTGACATTTTTGTGTATAATAAAGTTCCTATATATATATCTACATAAAAAATTTATCTATGATTTTCAATATACCAGACAATTTATTTCTCTTATTGTACTTTCGGCATAATTATACCAAACGTATTATTGCCACTTCACTAAATTATTTTCGTGCGAAATATGACAGGGATCTTTAGTTAATATAAAATACTTAATTAACAATAACTACCTATAAATACACTTAAATAAAAATAAAATAAAACTACGAACGCGTATAAAAGGGCAGGGGTCATAGGGTGTCATGACCCCTGTTCTTTAGTTGATCCATTCATCCTAAAATTTCAAGGAAAGGGTTTTTCGCGCGTATCTTGAATGTTTGTATGTATATAATTTGTTTTTTATTACCTACCTCATGTCTTGCAAACCACTAGACAGATTTACATAATTAAGAAATCGTTAAATACGTCGTGATTACCGCGCTTGGTTCTTAGATAGGTGACTTTTAAAAAAACAAACACGACGGATTTTGGGCGCCATATTGTGCTCTCAATTTTCTTTTCTTCCATACTTATCCAGTTGGGCATCAAAATGAAGGGTCTTTAGAGGTTATTACAAAAATGTATACCACTTATACGTTTAAGAATAATTCGTAAAAAAATGACAACTAAATGTTTTTAATAAAAAAAAGTTAATAAAATCAAAAAACCCAAGGTTTTTTTTTGATTCTATGTGAGTTTGGTCTTAGCCCACTTCAGCACCTCTTTAAGCCTTAGTAAGCCAAAACCATCACTACTTCCCAAAACCGTAGGTAAAATACGGTCGTGGCAGGAGTTTTACACTTCCATACTCCATTATAATCATGCTACCCAGTCTGCTGGACACAGGCCTCTCTTTTGTCCACCACGCTGCTGTGCCAGCCTTATCCAATTCCTAATCCATCTCGCCGCTTTTATATTTCATCATCATCTGGCTGCCCTTGACCAGGTAATTGGGATCGGCACAAGTGCAACACATTTTATTCTTCCATTCTGTCCCGCCGCTTCTATACCAACTTAATCTCTAACAGTTAATGACATCTAGCTGATAACGTGTACCTCAGGTTCAATTAGTAAGGGCTTGGAGCTAACAAGGGACGCCAACAAATTACTAACTTGAGAAACGCTGTAGGGATTATGAAGGACCGTTTAGTATGGTGACCATGTCGAGGATTTTGTGGGATATTGTCGTTCTAAAACTTGGTGCACAAATTTGTATTATGTGCTTGAAATTGATTGGTATTGTGATGTTCTCAAATTTTTATCTATTTGGCAGGCGGTATGTACTAAAACCGTTATTATTTGAGCAGCTATTTGCATTTGGGTTAGGTAACCCAAATGCAAATAGCTGCTCATAGCATAATGGTTCACACTAAATTATTATTCATATATATCGTTTATAACACACTATCATATATCTATTAAACTTTATATTTAACACCGCAAAAACTGATTCTCATCCGTACACTTCAACGCAACGTAAGGTTCAGTTGAAAACCAGCGTCAGGCAACTCCTAGTTGTCTGGCATTTTGCTGAACTGGACCTTTTTGGTGTAGCCGCGGGGCACACTATGTATGTAATTGTTTTAAAATTAAGTTCCCTTTTATTTGTATCTACATTGTGTGTATCTGTGTGTGCCAAATAAACTAGTTTTCTTTTTTTCTTTCTTTAGGCATAATTTCACAATCAAAAGATATCTGTGTCCTGCATTTAAACAAAAAATACATAACATCACTGTAGGCAGACGTTCCCTGTGCTGTATTTCTTGCTAAGTTAATAAAACACTATCCCCAAGAACTATCCAAGGAGCGGCAACTTCAAGACAACAAGTAGCTAAACAGAACTCAAATTACTACGACTCTCATTCCAAATCTATTAACTAAAAACACTTACATCTAAAGAAACATTTTCTCCGCTACAAATACGCAGCGATTCGTGTAGGAGCGCATTGGCTCGTCGGCAACATTTTAAATTCGCTGATTATCATAATATACCGATCAATATTCGATGTTTGCTTCATCGAGTGAGAGCCTATCTGCATGCTGATTGCATCCCGTCCATCGGTCCGTCCGATGTGTTACACTCTTTATTAGGGTGACCATAAGAACGTTTTTGTGACGGGCTGTGTGTGTAGGTGTGCACGTGGGTTCCGTGTGATTTAGGTGATTTGGTGGGTAGATTGATTAAATTGGGCTGTTGGTTAGATAAGTGGGAATATGTTAGTTCCAATGTCAAATACAGGCAATGCATGGATTGTTTGTGTCTGGAACTTTTTTTAGAGTTCCATCACAATAAATGTCTTAAAATCTCTCATATTTAAAGGATGTCTGTGTACTAAAAGTGATTGGCTCACACAAACAAACCTAAAATCTAAATTGGCAGAAAAAATAATCCCTACAAAATAATATCTGAAATGTAGACCAAAACCAAACACATGATTTTTCTTCTACAGTCATGTAAAAGTTGTTATAGCTAACAGAATCATGTACGGAACTCTAAAATCGAACGCGGCATAGAGCAGCTATTATTTTATAAGAACTAAGCCCTTTTTTAGCATACTAAAATTAAAACTGCCAATATAAGTTATGGAAGTAAAGTGTTTATAATAAAATCCTGACAAGCGTCTACAATGATGTTGCTTCGACATATTAATTAGTTAATAATTTGCAAAATGCTAATGTTATGGGTATTGGTATTCTCAAAACTTATTAAATATTTATGCCTTGGTAGATGTATGAGCTATTCTATAAGAATGACGAGGTGATATTAAGTTGTAGGTAATTTGTTTTATTTTTAAATGTATAAATTATGGAGAACGCGTAACAAAAAGTAAAAAGTGCCTATTACATTTTGTTGGAGTCTATTTATGGATGAATAAAATTTGCTTCAATTTAATTTGTCAAAGAAATAGTACGATTAAAAGCGAAGAAAACTGCACGGTGTCATGTTAACAGACCATAATATGTACATTTGATTTTTTTTCTATGCACTAATAAATAACTGGTAATTAATTTAACTTTTATACTTTAAACTTTGTCACAGCACCGTGTAAGTAAAGTACCTAGTTACATTTCTACAGAATAATTGTCTCGCAAAGAATTACAGGTATCATTACGCAGTTAGCAAACAACAGTAATTTATATCACTAACCGCTTTAAACCGGTTAATTACGAATTCTTATTCGGACCTGTCCGTACACTTTTCTGAATCATGGTCGTCCTAACACACACTTGTGTACGTCGCCTTTGCCTAGTTTCTTTACGTTTTATGTGTATCTGAGTTTGATATTATAATAAATTGTATGAAATAAAACTCGGTACATTGACCAGATATTGAAGCTTTATAATTGACACAATTTGTATTTTTAATTAGAATATCTGTATTCATATGTTTTTCGCTATTAACTTTTATAGAGTTGATGGTTGAGATTTTTTTAAAGTCTTTATATGCTACGTATGACAGTATTTTTATATCAGTTTTTTTATGAACATGTATTATAGTATTATTTATTATAGATTACTTGGCTTTAATAGTAAAGTTTTATGTGACAAACAATTAAAAATATTGTTTTGTGGTTAGTATGTTTTTTATAGTTCGGTGTCGTATTTTTTACAGATTCATCTTAATTACTTATTTGTTTCTTTAATGTTAGTTCCCCTTTTTTCAACCAACTTCAAAAAGAAGGGGGTTCTCAATTCCATAGTATATTTTTGTATGTTTGTTCCGCGATTACTCCGCCAATTAAAAAACGATTTTGATATTTTTTTAACACGCTTTTATTAGCTTGGTATGTATGTATCTATGTATCTATGTATCAATGTATCAATGTATCAATGTAACAATGTATCAATGTATCAATGTATCAATGTAACGGAATCTTTGAACGTGATTTTCACCCACTTCAAAACGTTGGATTGATTTGAAACTTTGCACACTTATCAAGGACCGATGACAATGCAATAATTTAAACAGTTTGTCCCATTATCCTTACCAATAAAGCGTGTTTTTTAGTTTTTAGAACTACAATTTATTTAATTTAATGCTGGTGCTTCTCAATTATTGTGGCCCAGTGGTATCGGCCGCGACTTACAAGTTGTAGGTCGTGGGTTCGAGCCCAGGTAGGCGCTTTACTTTGTGTAAATTATTTCATCACCAATGCTCTCAAAACGGTGAAGGAAAACATCGTGAGGAAACCGGCATGTCCAAGATCAAAAAAAATCCAAGACATGTGACATCCACCAACCCGCACTGGGCACGCGTGGTGGATTACGGCCCATTCCCTCTCACAGAGAGGAGGCCTGTGTCTCAGCAGTGGGAACATTAATAGGCTGATGATGTGATGTGTTTGATGTGTGCTTCTCAATTGGTCCCGTTTAAATGAATATGATCAAGATCTGACGAGCAAAAATTTGTATTTACATGGTAGGTATTATAAAGTACCAAAACGAAAATCAGAAATATAAAAAACTTTTTTTACAAAAATATTAAACTGACTTTCAAAACAAAACACTACAAAGAGAAAACGTAAACGTTTTTTTCGTAAGTAGGTGTCAAAAACGAGACAAAAGGTACCAAAGACCGGTACCGACTTCCAAAAAGAAAGTTATTTTTCGGTTTGCAGTGTTTTGTTTTGGAAGTCAGTTTTTTTTTTTTTGATAAAATGTTTTTTTTATAATTGTGTCTTATTTAATTGCTTTCCGAATATGTACTTCTTTAGATATACCTATGTTTTAATAAATCCATAAATCTTTAAACTTTAAAGTTAATACGTAGGCATACCTACTGAGAGAGAGACAGCTGTATTTTTTCTAAACGGAACATACTCTTTCAAACAAAAAAAGAATTTTCAAAGTCGGTCCACAATTGACGGAGTTATCGGTGAAAATACAAAAAAAAAAAGAAAACATGCATTAAGTCGAACATAGAACCTCCTCCTTTTTGGTAAGTCGGTTCAAAATAGCCATCAAAGCTACTGATAGGACTATTTGCTAGACCACACAAGTAATATCTATATGGACATGATACCCAGTCCTATTCCTATTACGACTCAGGCATATTTTATATCTGGAATCTAGATATTTGTATATTCAACGATCTAGACAGGTTTTCTAGCCGTTTTGAGATCTTGTGTTGTGATATCTAGTGGCTGAGTCATTTTTAGTAAATGGTAGTCGTAAGCCTTGTATTATCCACCCTGTCAAGAAAGTACCGGGAAACGATCAATCATCTGCCTAGCCTTTTCCCAACTATATTGGGGTCGACTTACCGGATTCAGCTAAGTACCAGTGTTTTACATGGAGCGACTGTCTATCTGACCTCCACAACCCAGTAAGTGGGTAACACGGTGCCCCTTGGCAAGACTGGTGTCTGGTGACTGGTGTTATCTCAAGCTTCTGACTACTCGTAACGACTGTCAAAGATCTTCAAATAACAGCCGGGACCAACGGCTTAACGTGCTTTCCGAGGCACGGAGGAAACTCGGTATGTTGAAATGGTCACCCATCCACGGACCGACCTCGTCAAGCGTTGCTTAACCTTGATGATCGACCCGTGCGGCTGTTATTATTTAGCCACGAGCTCGTACCGGGAAACGATCAATAATACATAAAATGTTAGTCATTCATCCAAATGTATTATATATATGTCGCAAATAGGAGGGCTATCTTGGATAAACACTCGATCTTGTGGGCTTTCGTGGGTATATGCATGCTACAAAGCAGGTAACTTATGCCGATTTGGAGATAGTCCTTGTTCCAATCTTATCAAAGCAGCGAATTCGGCCACCTATTCGTTTCGCTTTCTCTCAACAAAACACACTTTCAAGTTTATAACGCCACGCTTTAGGCTACTTCTCAATTATTTCCCTCACAACTCTGTTTTTCAACTTTTTGCAAACGCGCTCCCGCGCGTTCCTTTTTCTAACTCTTTTCCGACCAAATATGGCGGGCGACTTCGCTCAGGTCGCCATTAGACTTGGCTACCCTGCTTTCATTGGTTTAAGAACACCTCGGGCAAAGTTCACAGCTTTTAACATCCAATCAAAATCGACTATTTTGTCATAAGCCAAATAAAGTGTTGTCTATCGAATAAAATCGAACTGAGATTGAATCGTAGGCTAAATGTTGCCAATTAAACAAAACTGAATTAATAAGTTTAAATGCGTCATACTTCTTTGTTCTAGATTATTATTACTAATATACCTTCCTCCTACACGGCCATTCTGACAGACAAACGGCCCCACGTTTGAGCGACGAGAGAAATCGTTACTCAATTTTAATAATAAAAAAAAACAGACAGAGAGACAGAACAACAATAAAAAAATAAGTAATAGGTTAAGTTCGGCCGCACCTGACCAAATAAAAAAAAATAACATGGTCGTGACATCTTCCTTCTACGTGAAACCTTCAATCAACACCCTATATTACCAGCCTATAACAAAAATCAAGTACTTCTTAACTCATGAAAACGGAATTCTCATAGCTTTCACACTGTTCATTTGTTTCCTCCTTGTAAATCTAGGTCTCCACACCGTACACCGTACACAACCATCTTCGTACTATCGAAACAGCCACCTCACCGTTTAGACAACCATATTACCACATTCTAAACGGTTACCGAAGCACCAGAGGTACCAGGTTCCCAACAGGCGTCCATTCGGTCTCGAAGCACTAAGTGTGCCAGAAACCATCCAAACGCCCAACACAACATACCATGCCACATACACCAAACAACAGGTCACCGAGGCCCCAGAGGGACCAGGCTCCCTCAGACACACAACAGGTCACCGAAGCCCCAGAGGGACTAGGCTCCCCCCAGACAACAGGTCACCGAAGCCCCAGAGGGACTAGGCTCCCCCAGACAACCGGTCCTCTCAAAGCAACAAGACTGCCAGATACCCATACCACATACACTAAACAACAGGTCACCGAAGCCCCAGAGGGACCAGGCTCCCCAGACATACAACAGGTCACCGAAGCCCCAGAGGGACCAGGCTCCCCCCTACACATATCCAGCAATGTTTCTTGGTCCCACAGCAATCGCTGTGGCTCCCGATGGTCAACCCTGTGACCATCCTGCAACCATAGTCATCCTGACCAGGCCTCGTAACCCACCTCGGTTACAGCAGTCATCTTTGACCACTCACCACGTAACCCATCTCGGTTACAGCAGTCATCTTTGACCACTCACCTCGTAACCCTCCTCGGTTACAGCAGTCATCTTTGACCACTCACACCTCGTAACCCTCCTTGGTTACAGCAGTCAACGCAGTGACTACTCATCACCGTACAGTCAGTCCTTTGACCGTACACACCTCACCGCACAGTCAGTCCTTTGACCGTACACACCGACCTCACCATTGCTAGATTGATTTGAATCAGTCTTCAACATAGTACATTCAGTTACGTCAATGGGTACTTTTTCTTTCAGCTTTTCTCTAACTCATCATAAACCAAACAAATTCAACACATACTTGCCACCATTCAGAACTCCAATAACCATAAACAGCACCTTTAAACCATAACAAAATTTGTTATTTCATACTTTATTCTCAGTACAAAATACAACAGCAACCTCACATTCAGGATTTCTTACCCAGCCAAAAGCATTTTCAAGAACTCCATTTTATGTTCATGATTTCATACCAAACCCTCAGTGCGACAGGTATAATCTACCAACTAACTACCATCATCAAACATTACCAATTTTGCAAAATAAAAAGAAAATGAAATCATGCACCGCATGTCACCGACTTTACATCTGTGTTAACATTATCTTATCCAGCTTGGTCAGATAGCAAATAACACAAAATTACGTTAGGTATGTTCACAATGACCAGCACAGAACATTCAAAAAGTTAGAACACCACAACCATTACTGACACTTTAAATTCCACATTTATTATTCAAGTTAGGTAGGTACTAGACTTCCTACATGACACCACACAATCACACAATTCACAAATTCACACCTTTATTTTAAAGAGATGTTACAATTATTAAAACTTTTGAACAATGTTCAAGATTACCGAGGCCAAGCATCGTTGAACAACGCAGAACAAGAAAACCATTCCAAGTTTCCTACAAAAAAAAAAATGATTCCTGTACCAAGTAAATAAAATAAAACCCAAGTGTCCACAATCCAAAATAACTTAGTAAATACATTCGCTACACAGAATGCACTTTCAACTTAATTGCCGAATCAACTCTTGGCTCCGTCATCTCTCTGACCCACGAAACTGAGAAACTATTCTATGTAAATTAAAATGTTGCCAATTGAACATCTATCTCATCTTCAGCCACGACTTCAACAGTTATTGGCCCTCGAGCATCTCATAATACCTGAATACGTCTTCTAGACACCATCTAAATTTCTAGTTGCACTTTTCGTTCGCCGTAGTCAATTTAAATAATTATTTTTTGTAGGTATCGTTAGAATGACATGTTATTATTTGGTTAGTTCTCTACAATGCGATATATAACAACTACAGACATTAACTTTACCTTTATTCAACCGTTGGTAGCAACAAAACTAAACGCCAACTCTCTAGGCTATAGTCACGTTAATCCTCGTGATATTTTCGGGTTCTAAGATTGCAAATCGAGTCGAACAACAAACTATTTCACTAAATTTAAACACCGGTTTGAAAATAATCTTGATCACAATATAACTCTTAACTGAAAGTTATCGCAAGTCTTTGGAACAAAGCAAAAGTTTAATCCTCACATTGACTCACACCTTGTATCGATTTATTAATAATCTAGTCTATAACTAGTAACTTATAAGTTAAAAAATCATATCACAAGTTATTTGTTTTGATTCGTCAAACTTTTTTCAATGTTGACATTTACATGTCACTCTCTGATAGGGATGGGCAAGGGATGGCGACCTGTTATCGATTAATCGACGAATCGATTTAAAGGACAAAAAAAAATATAAACAATTTTCCAATCGACATTTAGTACTGAATCGATCCAGCGAATCGATGTTTCACCCTACAAAACCGAGATTAGATTTTGCTGTTATGATATGAACCAAAATATTATTTAAGAATAATTTAATGTATTACACAAACTTAAGTGAATTCAACGTAAACAAATATCTTTCCCTTATACCTGATACTTTAATTTAGTTGTGAAAACAACCCTGATCCACCAAAGATGTTTAAAGATCGGCTATTATTACGATTTTTCTTTTTGCGTTCCGTAACTGTATTCACACTTGCATTAAAAAATACCAACGCGAATAGTTAGAAAGTAAGTTAATTTCAAAGAAAAGCATATTCACAAATTACCTTGGTGATCAAATCAACAACAAACTCAGTGGTAGTAATATTTACGGGAAATCTGAAGTGACACCTATTGATAAAAAAAATAATGCATGGCTGAAATTGCTAGTGTTCAAACATGTAAAAAAAAAAACGGATTGCTAATATCTTCACTTCTCGATTTTCAGCAAACTAACAACCTATTTAATAATCTGTATGTACGCTTGTGACAGCACCAGTGGTCACAAAACCGTATATTGTTCTAACATCATGCAACATAACATAATGAAATTTGTTTTCTTTGCGTTTTGTACTCACGTTTCAATGCTCCGGATACATTATAAAGATAATATTGCGAAAATCGTTTCGTTGTTTGTTTTGTTGGTGAACATAACAATTAAAATACTTGTAGCAAAATGTTTCAAAGCTCGAACACAACATAGATTTAAATAGATGGCGTGACATGCACCAATTTCTCATTCTGTTTATGTAAAAATAATATGTTCGTTTTTAAATTGATCATAAAAAAATTCATGCACCTATTCAATAAGTTCCTCCAAGCAGCATATTATGGCAAAATGGGGTCCCGAAGCTAATTTAGATGATTATTGAAAGAAACACAGTATCAATACCATTACATAGATGGCGCTGTTTGAATTTTCTACTCTTTTCATGTAACTTACCTTACACATTTCCATGAAATAAAATAATGCAATAATTATAAATTGCAATGAAAACAACAATTAATTATAAAAGGTATTTCCAAACCCAATACATACTTCGGGTGCCACAAATGTATGCCGATGCACAGATAGTTGAATGCAGATCAAAGTCACATACCTTTAAGCCTGTACTCACGGGAAGGTCAGGCAGCAGCGCTTAGTACACCAGGCACAAAAGCATAATTTTGTCACTGACCATGCACTTGTCCAGACTCCTAGCTGCTTTCAGAAAATATCAAATTGATTGATCACCGCAGTGGCATGTATAACACCGCAAAATTTCCTTATTCATAGCGCTGTAGGTTGCAGTTTGTGTGTTGCCTCTTGAATTGGAACCCGAGCTCCGCACTTGTTTCACCACACGCAGCTGGTCATAACAGGTCTTGTGGTATCCACAGCCATGTTTAAGGGCTCAGACGTCCCTGTTATCTGTTGCATGTTGTGCGAACGGCTGAAAAATTCATGTCTATGAATAAGTGTTCCACAAGCATAATCATAATGATGTTTTGCTAAATCAAGCTGTAGCTTAGGATGTTTGCTATCTTGCATTGTATTTGCACAAGTCGTCTTAGTCTCTTGCGAACTCCGCTGACGGTATGAAACTGACTGAGTTTCATTTAGCATCATAACGAAAATAGAATTTTATTTCAAATTTTAGCCACTTTACACCAAGAAAAACTAACAATATTGCGGCTATACTTCACAAGATATTAGGTACGTACTTATTATTATCAGAATACTTAAGTTTATACTTCCCTGAACATCACCACCACAGTTGCGTTTCCTCAGTATCTAGTCAGGATTGGGCATCGATGTCATCATCAACATTATCTGCAGCCCGACTTCGCACATTGTCTAGTATAGGCCACACTATACGGTTGAATTCGGGCAACATGAATTCCTGTCGCCAGTAGCCGACGAGTTGCGAAACGTCTCTATAAGTAGGTAGCTCGAGCTACTTCCATGCCATTTTCTTGCGCACCAAAGAGAGCGCGCCAGCCATTACTCGTCTCATTTGTCTCCATTATCGCTTTGTATTTGCACTGATCCCGGACTTCTGATGTCGCAAATAGGAGGGCTATCTTGGATAAACACTCGATCTTGTGGGCTTTCGTGGGTATATGCATGCTACAAAGCAGGTAACTTATGCCGATTTGGAGATAGTCCTTGTTCCAATCTTATCAAAGCAGCGAATTCGGCCACCTATTCGTTTCGCTTTCTCTCAACAAAACACACTTTCAAGTTTATAACGCCACACTTTAGGCTACATCTCAATTATTTCCCTCACAACTCTGTTTTTCAACTTTTTGCAAACGCGCTCCCGCGCGTTCCTTTTTCTAACTCTTTTCCGACCAAATATGGCGGGCGACTTCGCTCAGGTCGCCATTAGACTTGGCTACCCTGCTTTCATTGGTTTAAGAACACCTCGGGCAAAGTTCACAGCTTTTAACATCCAATCAAAATCGAGTATTTTGACATAAGCCAAATAAAGTGTTGTCAATCGAATAAAATCGAACTGAGATTGAATCGTAGGCTAAATGTTGCCAATTAAACAAAACTGAATTAATAAGTTTAAATGCGTCATACTTCTTTGTTCTAGATTATTATTACTAATATACCTTCCTCCTACATATATATATATATATTTATATATATATATCACCTTCAGAGTTTGCTACTTCAGGATCCGAAACCATACACTTACGCCAACGAATAATCCAGCAATCAAAACATTTTTAAACGCTTTTTCCGGCATCGCGTTCAGTTCTCGCCGCGAATTCTCCTATATATCTTCTACCGAATGAAAACGGACGCCACGAATTGGTATTTTGAGTTGAGGAAAAAGAAAGAAATCGGCTGGAGCCGTATCTGGTGAATAAGGTGGTTGCTCGATGATATCTGTTGAGTTTTCAGTCAATAATTCGTTCACAATGATGGCCTTGTGCGAAGGCGCATTATCGTGGTGCAAAATCCAAGAATTTTCTTGCCATAAATCTAACCTTTTTCGTCTAATTTGCTCTCTTAAACGCCGCATAACGATCAAATATTATTCTTTATTTACCGTTTGACCTTCCGGCAAGAATTCCGAGTGCACAACACCGCGATAGTCAAAGAAAACAGGCAACATGACTTTGACTTTTGATCGACTTTGGCGTGGTTTTTTCGGTTTCGGTTCAGTTGGATGGCGCTACTCCGAAGCCTGTTGACCAGTTTGCATGTTAAACTCGTAAGCCCACGTCTCATCACCAGTAACAATGCGTTTCATGAATTGTGGGGCGGAATTGACTCGTTCTAGCATGTCCTCAGCGACTCTTATGCGATTGAGTTTTTGAAGAAAATTCACGTCTTTTGGGACCTTCCGAGCGGCAACATGTTTCATACCCAAGTGATTATTTAAAATGGTACGGACCGACTTTATTCGATGTTTTTGTCCAATAAGAAATTTGCAATACGCACTAGATATGATAATAATACTAAAAACAGCACTGTATTTAATCTAAATAACAGATGTAACTCAAACTCCGCGCCAAAATGGAAAACAGTAGTGCCAATCTATCAACAAAAACAAACAATTTAATTTGGAACCATAAATAAATCATTCATTCCCGAAACTTTTTTGAATGAATGTATTACGCTTGCTATATTTTGTCTTACGTCATAATTACACTAATATTTCAAAGGCGAAAGTTTGTGAGTGTGTGTTTGTATATTTGTCACTTCTCCACGCTCGAACGGCTGGACGGATCGGGATGAAATTTGGCACAGATATAGTTTATAGTCAGGAATAGCACATATAATACTTTTTATCCCGGAAATATGTTCCCTCGGGATAATTTTCGATTTTCACGCGGGCGAAGTCGCTCACAGAAGCTAGTTCAGTATAAATTCTTACAGATGTAGTACTTGATTACAGATTTATCTTTGAGAAAATTGTGATCATTGGTGTCAAATGAAATTATACCTATTTTAGTATATAACATAAATAATGTAATACCTACTTCCGGATAATGTTAAGAAATAATCGATGCGACACAAACAAACTAAAAATAAATCAAGTTATGCGATAGTTTGGGACGTTCAAAATGTCAAATTGTCAACCAATCAAAGCAGATAATATTTTTTTGAAAACTTTAGGCAATATTGGGATAATTTTCGACTAAACTGGACCCAAATAATTTCAAAATTAGTTTCCTTTGTTTGTAGTCCATAAATATTGTGTGATTATTAAAACCTAAATCTAGCATTAAAACTCGATGACGCAATACTTATGACGTAAATACTTAAATTAAAGCTCACGTGTGCCTAATTAACGAGCCACCGAGGACTCAAATTAATGAGGGTAGTTTATATGCTCACTTTGTTAAAGCCATATACTAAGAGAATGGACTGAGCTTACCCTATTCAGGAATGAAATGAGTACCGAAAAGTGTTAGAGACACGAAGTGACCCTGCGGCCATTCCAGAGACTCAAGACAAAGTAACATTCTTCAGCGATTGTCAAAAAGACAAAACTTATAGGATTGACATGCATTATGAAAATATCACGTATTCACCTTAAATTTTGACTTTTCGATAATCGTTACTTGTGATAGAATATCATCTTATCTAGCGTCCCTGTAGTTATCTATTTCTTCAATTGTATTCTGTTACAATATCCGTGTCACGTGTCACCTTCCTACCAAGACCCACAGAACAGAGCCAGGCATGGGTAACTATGTTTTGTCTCTTTCTACAGAGCGGTCAATTTGTTGCCTCAGTCCATTCTCCATGTCTATGGTTAAAATGATTTACTTGTTTAATAAACTAAGCAGTTATTATCGTGTTTAACTAGCCTAAATTAAGAGCTTGCACGCACTGAGTGTTCTTGAAAAATGTCTTGTGTGGTAGCTATTTATCTTTTGGATAATTTTTAGGTCAGATAATAAATGATTGTAGTGGGTAGACATAATATTAATGGTTATGATAATAAAGTTAATTAAGTTACATGCGAAGCTGTTGTTTTCTGTTGTACAGAGATTCAGCATTTTTAAATAAAAAAATATCAAAATAAAATTATGGTTAGAACACACACACATTTCGATTAATAAACCTTCTTAACCTTTGTACCTTTACGTGGACCGTTTCGAATGTTGCAATAAAAATACGGGTTTTGTTTCCTCGCATTTCTATTCAGGTTCGGTTCCCGGTTCAGGAAAGTAAATTTTCAAAAATATTTGTATGCAGTTTCACTAGCTTTGAAATAATCGAATGACCCTTTTGAGTTGAAATTGAATAGCATCAATTTTAGAGTACCTACTTCCTCTTCAGGGCCTGCTGTATATTTATTCTGACTATTTACACCCTGCATATCCAATTGTCAACTCATATTAATATGAGCTTGTATGTTTGGCTTCTAACGGCACACGGGAATTGACGTGACCACCATGACGTGGCTTAGTACATAATGTCATTAAAAAAAAAACATAAAAAAACACAATTTATAAAATGAAATAATGTCAAAAAAGTGCCTCGGAAAGCAAGTTACGCCGTTGGTCCCAGCTATCATTTGAAGATCTTTGACAGTCATTACGGGTAGTCAGAAGCTTGAGATCTGACACCAGTCTTGCCAAGGGGTACCGTGGTACCCAGTAACGAGGTTGTGGAGGTCAGATAGGCAGTTGCTCCATGTAAAACACTGGTACTCAGCTGAATTCGGTAAGACTGGAAGCCAACCCCAATATAGTTGGGTAAACGCTAGACAGATTGATTGGAATAATGTAAAAAAAAGTAAAATAAATAAAATCTGAAATAATTCATTTATAAAATTTCATAAAACAAAATCAAAATTAATAAAATAAAACAAAAAAAAAACATTGGACAATTTATATCCTGAGATGTACAAAGGCATAATTTTTAATTTTCCCGCTGGCAAAAGTTGTATACTTGTTTGTTCAAAGATCGAGAATCTAGATTATCGTTCCAAAGCCAGCGATGACTAGTTCCACAATATCTGTGATACCGCTTCTCTGACTCATCTCACATAACTTATGACATTATTTAATTCAAAATGGTGAACCTAACCTCAAGTGTGGTATAAGCGTGGGAGTCCACAGTATTACCGTAAAATCTAATTTTATGATTTCTTCTGAAGACTTGGAATGATTTTAAATGATCATTTTATGATTATCTGTGAATATATGACCTAATCTTGAATGTTTGTCAGTGTTTGTAGCTGTAAATATGGCCATTTGAAAAGAGAACAAAGGTGTTTCGTTTCCCACTTCGACTAAAGTTTTGGATGCTATAAAGACGACACGGTTGGCGCAGTGTCTGAGCGATTGACTGCTGCACTGCGTGTTACGGGTACGATTCCCGCACGGAACAAATATTTTATGGGCTACAGAAAGTTGTTCCGGTTTGAGTGTTTGTTCATGTGTGTGCGTGATATTTAAAAACGCACCCAAGATATAATCCCGGCACGTAAGTTGGCAAGAGCAGTTAGAAACGCAGAAGTCGTTTTATATGTCTCTTTGGTAGTCAAGCGGGGTGCGTCTACGTTCCATTCGCTCTATGTGGTAGTTGGACTCAAAAACCTTGCCAACTTACATGCCGGGGCTTGTACAAGACAAAAGATAAATCAGGGTACAAGAGAAATACCTGAGGATTTTTTAAAAGATAATACTTGCAGGAATAATCGTAGCTATAGCGCTGATGATTTTAGATAGAATAATTTTATCGCAACTAGGGAGAGGCTTATCTTTAACAATGGGCAACGAATAGCTAAGTTAAGTAGAGCTCTTGCTTGAGTAACTTAAAGAACTAAGTTTGTTCCTGGAAAATGCCGAACGATATTATCCTATTTCACAACTCTGTATAGTTCCAATGTCACAGAAATGTAAAAAGACATACCTAACTGTAGTTTTGTAATATATTACAAATCGAAAATTAATTCACCACACACAGACAGAGCTGCAGGCGAAAACAATACATTATCATTTATAAACCATTCTAATATCAAGAAGAAATTAATACAAACGGACAGATCTAATCATTTTCTCACGTTTGAATTCAATTAAAATAATAATTGACGCCAAAGAGAAGCCAATGCACTATTTAACATTTATATTTGAATATAAAAACGTCACATAAAATATAATAATACGGTATTTCTGAAGTTTTTTTAGGAAATGACATTTCGTTGAAATAATTTATGGTTTCCTGAATCATTTTATTTTGATACGTACATTAATATGAGTTATCTATTTTGAGTGTGCGTTTAAAAATAACAATACTGTTATTCTCAGTATTCGTTTTTTATGTTGAAATTCATAAAAATACAAGCTGGTTAATAAACTGTATTCGGTGGTTTACCTTAACATTCAGCGATTTTCATAAACAGAGATAATCTGATCTGAATATTTCACAATAATTATTATCATCAAAAATGCATAAATAATTAATATGGATATCAGTTTAATTTGTGCCTTATTGCGTAATGAATTCGGCAAGGCAAAGACCAAAGAGTATTAAAATTTACCAATCACATAGACGGAAATCCACATCGCGACTTTAGTCTCGAAAGGGATTGGTCGATTTTTCATACTCTGTGCCATTTGTCTTGCCAAAATCATTACGTAATAAGGCTGCTGGTATAGTTACGAGATGAGGAGGGATGAAACGCATGTTACTGATGAATTATGAATAAAATGTGGATGGATGGAGCAGGAGAGAACGGCCAAAGAAAAGATGGATGGACTGTGTGAGGACTGTGAGGAGTAATATGAAATAAAAGGAAGTCGGTGATAGCGTGGCGGAAGACAGGGTGGTAAGGAAGATGAAAACGTGTTGCACCGACCCTAAGTAACAAGGGCAGGCAGATGATGATGATTATTTGACTACAGCACAAATCCACAAACCATTTCTAGTATATCCAACAATCCAAGGTACTCCTAAGCCCAGGATTGTTGTCAACGTGTATAGAACTGTCCGGTTACATAATGTTTGCCGAGAATATTTGCGAACGGAGCCGGAAGGGGGGGCGACGACCTTGTATGTCAACAGGCGAACCGTCAACGCGCCGGACAAACAGACATGATGTGTGCTCCAAGTTATAGGAGGATGAGGGGATCTGGCTTATGCATTTTTTAAAGGTAAAGACAGTTGCGAAGCGACGTGTTTTTCATGTTAGAGCCTTGGACAGCAGCAGCAATTGGCAGGTTGATAAATAATGTAATAATAATAAATAATAATAATAAAACCTTTATTACATGCATTAATTCTTAAGTTATAACATAGTAATTAATATAAACAGCCAATTAAATTCAGAACCGTACAAAGTCATATAAACATCATTAGTTAGAACACTTAATAACATATTTTTAAATATTAATTTAATTATTTAGATATATACTTTATCAATAAATTTATAATAATATTTAACTTATTATATTATTTAATTAATTACATTATTTAACTTATTCTTTTATTTAATTTATTACATTATTAAATTTATTCTACTATTTAACTTAATCTATTATTTAATTTATTATATTATTTAATTCATTCTATTATCAAAATTATTCTATTATTTAATTAAATAATTTATTATATTATTTAATTTATTTAATTTCTGCTGCATGCAGCTGACGCAAAGGCCTCCCCCAACGTACGACAAATAATGTATTTTTGAAGATTGCGCCTCTGATGGAAGATATGTAACTCATCTTTATAAAATAGAAAATGTCATTAGATATAAAAATGAGACAATGCAATATCTATTACATATTTAGTCAAAATTTAAAAAAAAAAACTAAGGACAACAGATAATTCCACCACGGGTCCAGAATGTTTATGTTCTAATCCAACAAGAATCAATCCTAAAGTAATGTAGTTTAGATGTAAAATTGAATAAATATAAAGAAATAATAAAATATAAAAGTACTGTTCCGCTTCTAAAAATCGAACAAAAAGGTACACTCTCTGAGTGTATACTTCTGTCTGGCTGGAGGCTCTAGTTTAGTCTCCACACGAAAGCCTGGTTAAGCAGTAAGTAAATCTTTTGATTTAACTTAGAGAAGCATTTTTTTTAACCGACTTAAAAAAAAGGAGGAGGTTCTCAATTCGTCGGAATCTTTTTTTTTAATGTCTTTTCCCCGATTACTCAAAGACGCCTGGACCGATTTAAAAAAATCTTCTTTTATTTTGAAGAGTATACTTTCTAGTTGGTCACATAGTCATCAGGTCAGGATCTAATGATGGGATCCTAGAGAAATAGAGGGCACTCCTCAAATATTATAGGCATACATATAGCGATTTTGGTATTTTTATCAACAATGCAATTATTTGCACTCAGTAAGTATCATTTGGTGAAGTGGAACTGATGAAGAAGACCACAGATGGCCACTGGAACTCCTACAATAAGTATGTCACGGGTATTAGATATCTCGTATAGTTAAACGACTATGATGAAGCACATACTTATAAATAAATGTAAGAGCGGCAGTACCCAGGGTTCTCAAATGATAACGATCAGACATCTTGTTAACACTTTTTATTACTCACACCAACAGTAAATAAACTTAATTTTCTGTCTGTGGTACTATTTTCATTTAGCAGCGCTATCATAAATGGTACTGATGAAAATGGCACCATCGAATTGATCTGATGGTAAAACCGGAAGGTAGGCACTGGAACTCTGATATTAAACAATGTATCCTAGTCGTGTTTGGGCTTATTGGAATCGTAAACGATACATATTATGTACTTTGGATATAAATGATTATCATGTTAATTGGAGATACCTACCAAAACTAAAAAGAGAAAAATAAAAAATAAAATAACAAAAAATCAAACCGACTTCCAAAACAAAAAACTACAAAGCAAAAAATAACTTTCTTTTCCGAAGTCGGTGTCGAAAAACTAAAAACAATGGGTACAAAAGACACCGACTTCGGAAAAGAAACTTATTTTTTGCTTTGTAGTTTTTTGTTTTGGAAGTCGGTTTGATTTTTTGTTAAAAAGTTTTTTTTTAAGTGTTACTTTCAAGTGGCTTATTTGATGTCGGAAAATGCACGGTTCCTGGAGGATAGACCGCGAAAAAAACTAGTACTATATAGACTAGCGTTTGTCCACCACCTCTCCTGACAAAGGTGCGGCCAACTGAGATGCAAACTTACCTTGACATACCCCATCTCAAGTCGCTTCAGCCTGTCACCTACCCCATTACGCTAGCGTCTTGTGGACAGTGCCAACACGATGTGTACACGGCTCTAAGACAACACTGGCCGTTCTCACGACTTGTTCCGGAACGGGACGGACAACGGACAACGGACGACGGATAATACAAATTAGGGAATGTACGTGCCTGCGTAATGTGAAATCTTCTTAATCTCGTGTTGGTTTGGGCTGGGAGAGTGGCTCGTGCTGTTGTGAAAATGGCTAGGGTTGGCAGCAGTGCTGACTTCGACTACTTTTGTCTTAAATTTCACATAAAATCAAATCATTATTTCAATCAAATCATTTTCGTTTGAATTGTCAAGCTAAGCAAGTCTAAATAATAATCGGAATTGGAGGATTCTCCAGAAATTAGCAGTACTTTGCAGCTGAGCACAGCGTAATCACATAGGAGACCTGTTGAAGACATGAAAGCTGCTTATAATTTCAACCTGATTAACTTTATTAGCAAATCTTTAAACCATATGATACATTGGGCTCAATTTAAGGCTTAAAGGCGATGAGCCTTCTTAAGGGCCTACATACGATTTAGTGCCGTAAAACGGCAACTTTCTAAAGTATACTCCTTAGTAACGGCTAGGTTAAAAGTTTGAAAAAAAAAAATTTTTACTGATTCATGTACATAATTTTGAACACAAGGTTTTTACGTGTAACTAATAGTTTTGCTTTAAAAAAATAATTAACAACACAATAATTTTCGCAACTTTTGGAAACTCCTCCAAAACTACTTGGATGTTTAAAAATATTTTTACACAGAAAAAATGATGGCTGGTATTTCTTCATAACTAACATAGCATATTTAAATCAAATAATATTTTGCAAACAAAACTGTTCAAAAGGAGGTTCAGTATTGATATTTTGGCATCGAGCGGGCGCACGGCCAGTACTGCGTTCGCATTGGGGTGTATATATCACCTTAAGAAAAACTTAATAATACATTCTGATCCGCAAATGGATGTTTTAAAAGGCTTCAAAAGAAAGAAACAAATTTTTTAAAGTCGAAGATCTATTTTTAACTTCTATTTTTCTTTATATTGCCATTAAAAACTTAAAAGCCTAAGTGCAATCTGCTGAAAGGTATGAAGACAGACAGACAGATGCAGTGCTTTTTGAGTTACTTTTTAAACTCGGTTTTAGGGTTCCTGTAGAACCTTAGTGCTTAATTTTTGGTGTCCTTTTCGAACGGGCATCGTCACCGTCATTTAGGCATTATCCTGTTTTTTTTTTGGTTCATGGAATATAATTTTTGGTAGCATATTTCAGCATTGGCAATGTGCCTACCATGAATTTCATTCAGGAGTTTTAATGATCTTATATAAACGGCTGAAATTGTCACTGCAAAATATAATTATAATAATATAGGAATGAAAGGAAGAAAACGCGGTTATGTCATCATCATCATCATCATCATCAGCCTATTAATGTGCCCACTGCTGGGACACAGGCCTACACTCTGTGAGAGGGAATGGGCCGTATACCACCACGTGGGCCCAGTGCGGGTTGGTGAATGTCGCATGTCTTCGAATTTTTGGTTCTAGCACATGCCGGTTTCTTCACGATGTTTCACATTTTCCTTCACATTTTGCGTTTTGTGAGCAGTGGTGATGAAATTATTTACACAAATTAAAACGCCTGCCTTAGCTCGAACCCACGACCTACAACTTGTAAGTCGCGGCCGATACCACTGGGCCACCACTGCTCTTTTAGTCAGTTATGGCATCAGAGTTTTGGAAATAAAACACCATTATATTAGCTAGAGGATATTTTGTTATGATCTTATAACAATATTCCACTGAAGATAACTTCGAAATCTCTTGTGAAAACAAAAATACTTTAAAGGAGAAAACAATATAGGAAACCATCTCCGCTAAAATCTTCTTCTTTCCATTTGGTGAAGATGTTTATTATTACGTATAATTTACTAAAAAATATCAATATATTGATAAATCAGATGTTTTCCATGAAATTCCCTTATTTTTCTTATTACAACCAACTTAATTTTGCGGTTTAGTACGGAACCCTAAATGTGCAAAGCCCGACACACACTTGGCCGGTTTTTTCTAGATCTCAAGATGAGGCATCTCAGAGTGAAAATATGCTAAGAGGTCCAATCAAAATAACTATATCGCAAGCAATAATTGCGCTTAGCAGGATGAGAATAAGTGCCGATCATCCGTGCTCGCTAAAAGAGCGCTTGGCTTTTTTTGTTGAGAGTAATCTTCGACGCTGGGCTGTAAATAAAACATGAATTTAATGTGTTAAGTAATACTCTATCAAGCAAGTACCGGGAAAAGATCAATAAAACACAAAATGTTAGTTATTCATCCAAATTTATTTTATCAACTTCACAGTATGCTTCTTCAGAAACGATACAATTTCGCCAACGAATAATCCAATCATCAAAACATTATATGTAAACGTTTTTCCGGTATCGAAGACTCCTATGCGATTGAGTATTTGGAGAAAATTCAGGTCTTTTGGGAGTAGCCGAGCGGCAACATGTTTCATACCCAAGTGATTATTGAAAATGGTATTGACCGACTCGTGAAACACAGAAAGTTCGGCGGCTATCTCTCTCAAACTTGAATGAGGATTTTCAGTCACTATTTTCTTAATTCTTAATTCTTTATTATATACCAAAAGAAACAACATTACAAACATGTGATAATAAAGTGCACGTACAATATTCTAATATTGTACACTGGATGAATATTTTATTTTATTTTCTTTTGCGATGGTAACTTCAGTTGCAGACGTTGATGGCCTACCAGAGCGAGGTAAATTCTCTTCAAATAATTAGGTATTGCCAAAAATTATTGGACTCTTTCGATAAGAGTATCTTCAGCAATGAAATAGTCAAATACATGTTTAGCAATACCTAATTACTTTAAGAGAATTTGCTAAACTATTTCGTGGAGTCAAATTCTTTTTCTTGCCGAATTCACTTACGCAACTAGGCTGCAGGTGTATATTATGTTACGATATGTGTAGAAAACAGAAACAGGAAACATATTTTCGATACAAACACAACAAAACACTAATACTCACGTATATAATAAGTACCTATAGTAAAGAATAAGATAAAATCGAATTGCGCTCAGCGAGTCCATACCGAAAGGATCACCAACTCAGCACCCTGAGTTATTGACATCTTTAAATCCACTTCATAAGCTAGACTTAATTAACAAGTTCGTAGATTAGCAACCTACTTAAAACTAATAGCACTTAAAGGTTCAAACCTATAAGATCTTAAGCCAGAGATTATCTTATATTAATCATTATTAATAGATGTGCCGACTATTACTTTGGCCGACTACTAGTCGATTAGTCGGTTGTAAAGAGGCTGACTAGTCCGTACAACTTACATTGGTATTTTCCCGAATTTGAAACTACGACCTCAAGCACGAGATGCAAGGAATGATTGCATAGTTGATGAAAATATCAAAATCACTCTACTTACGCCTATAATATTTGAGAAGTTCTCTCGATTTCCATTAGACCCTATCATCAGATTCTGACTTGGTGACCATGGGACCACCTCGGGAGTATATCCTTTCAAATACAAAAAGAATTTGCGGAAATTGGCGAAGTAATTGCGTAGCAAACATACAAAAAAAAACAGTTGAATTGAGAACCTCCACCTTTTTGAAGTTAGTTTGTAAAGAAAATCTCGTGTATGGATTTTTGTTTACCAATTGGGCAATGATTACCGTAAAGTCAAGTGTAATCAGTGCCAAAGGATAATTTCTCGTAGTGGGCAGGTAAAAACAGCAAATTCTAACATATCATGCTTGACCACAGACAATTCCTCTCAGTCGCAAATCCAAGTATAAGAACTACCTACAACAGCTACCTAACTACTACCTACTCCGTCAACTTCAGTGCAGAGGTCAGTTTATGTCAGAAAAGCTAGCAATAATATTGAAGATAGTTTTGATGTACTGTGTAGTTTCTGCATGCAAATTTTAGGGGTTGGTCCGTTTAGGAAACATTTGCAATTTGTTTTGAAAAATTTGCAGTACAATTTTCAGATGAAGACTACAAATTTTATGAACACTCTATTCAAATATATGCCGTGGTTCAACAGTTAAGTTCAGTTTCAAACGACTCAGATACGCTGAGTAATTTCTTGAGAAGATTAGCAACATTGTTGTTAACTGCAACCCGTCAACGGGTTCTAAGAGAGTGGGCAATTAAAACTAGTATAGTTAATTGTAAGTCTTTAGATGGTTTAGCTACCTGGGTAACTTTGAGATTTGTTGACAGTTTTTTATTTATTGTATACTTTATTGTTCACCAGAAAAAAAAAAACATACGGGACATAAAATTTCAAAAACAAAGTGTTTAATAGGCGGTCTTATCGCACAAGGTCGTCCAACTTACCACAGTGTCTCAAGACGAAAGTCTATGACCAGTGTGTGTTGCCAGTGATGACATATGGCTCTGAGACGTGGTCGCTTACAAAATGGGCCTTATCAGAAAGCTTACAGTCTCTCAAAGGGCAATGGAGAGGGCTATGCTCGGAGTTTCCTTGCGTGATCGAATCAGTAATGTGGAGATCCGCAAGAGAACCAGGGTTACCGACATAGCCCGAAGAATTACCAAACTTAAGTGGCTCGCAGAAAGGATGGCCGATGGGGCAGAAAAGTTCTGGAGTGGCGACCGCGAACCGGAAGACGTTGCGTTGGAAGGCCTCCCACCAGGTGGACCGATGACCTGGTGAAGGTTGCGGGGATCCGCTGGTTGCGAGACGCATGGGACCGGTCAATGTGGCGACGCTTTGGGGTGGCCTATGTCCAGCAGTGGACGTCTTTTGGCTGATATCATGATGATGATGATCGCACAGGGCAATCTCTTACAGAAAACCTTTGGATGGACTGAACGAGAGCAAAAGAATTAAGGGTTGTCAGTGTACATCATCAGCCTTTTAATGTGCCCACTGCTGAGAAACAGGCATCCTCTCTGTGAGAGGGGCAATGGTCCTTAATTCTCCACGCGGGCCCAGTGCGGGTTGGTGAATGTCACATAATGTCTTCGAATTTTTGGTTCTAGGACATACCATGCGTGCCATGCGTGTTACTCACGATGTTTTCCTTCACCGTTTCAAGAGCAGTGGTGATGAAATAGTTTACACAAAGTAAAGCCAGGCAGCGGGTTCGAACTCACGACACGTAAGTCGGGGCCGGCCATTACCCCTGGGCCACCACTGCTCGTCAGTGTACAATATATCACAAATAATATTACATAGACATAACATAAAATACATAATATAATCAATCATCAATATCAATACACATGTAATAAATCTGTAGAAAAGTAATTTTTGTACATCGAAAATATTTCAAAAAAAATAGCCAGTGTTAAAGGATAACCAACAGAACCTACTTCCGGCATTTTTGGAATTTTTGTCTGTTTGTCTGTTTATTTGTGCACGCATCACGTGAAATGTACGAAACCAATGTAAATAACTTTTATACTTAAAAATTGTGCTTAACTCGAAGAATAACTTAGTTTTTGTTTCATCGCAATCGGTTCACTCTATCAAAAGTTAGATGAATTTAAAGTGTTCAAGAAGTAAAATTATCACAACACACGCAATTCAGATACTCGGACAGTTAAACTCGATATTCGATAGATGGCGTTGTGCATTTGAAGACATTTTCTGAATGGCGATGTTAAAATTCTTGTTCGAAAGAATGATGACTATAGAAAAAAAATGGTAGGTAGGTAAGTGGGTAGGCAGGAAGGTAAGTAGGGTAGGGTTGGCAGACAAATGACGGGAGCGAAGCCGCGGGCACAGCTAGTATACTAATAAATATCGAATATATGACAGAGAAAGGCAAAGAATAAAACATTTAGTGAAAGGCAATGCTCTTTTACCAACCAAGCTGCACATTAGCGAAAATTACATCCACAAACCAGCTAAATTACAGCCACGTATTATTAATAACGGATTAAATGATTCTTGAGGCTGTATGAGGGGTGATCTCTACACTATTAAACAGCAAAGCTGACTAATGGCTGTACAATGGGGTAAAAAATAACAAAATGCTTCTTAGTAGAATTTGATAGAACTATTGTCCAGCCTTTGGCTACGTATAATGCTACTAGCTGGTTAAGAAGACCAAAGATTATAAACGGCTGCTTAGCGCGATAATTTCACCCCTCTTTTAAGCTGTGAGCTGTATCAGAGTATCAAATTTTGCCATTGCCTTTTTTATGGTGTAAACTAATTCTATTATAATGCTACCCATCTTAGCCATTATACAGCCCATATACAGCTCGTAGAATGCTCGACAGCTGTTAACAAGCTACTATAACGCTTAGGGCTGGTTAATTTGGGGCCAAATCGAGCATTATAGGAGCTGTGTAGCGGGATATACAGCCCTTATACAGAAAGTATAACAGCCTCGAGTTTTCAAAAATTCTGTTGTCCAGCGACTATGCGTGCTATGTGTGCTACTTGGGCATTTTCTTACACGTTGGCAGTGTTTGAGCTCGCCTTATAATGTTTTTTCTTAAGGAATCAAGAAGGATTGATAGTATGTGAAAAATTTAAATGGCTGGTTTTAAAATCTGGGTTGACTTTCAATAGTAAAATACTAATTTATGTAGAAAGATTAAACGGAAAGAAAACAAAGAATAACATTTATTTGAAGGCAGTTCCTGTGCGTCTCGCATTGAGCAGATTCCAGGTCACTTTGGCGATATTTGAGAGAGGCCTGTGTTCAGCAGTGGACGTCACCGGTTGAAATGAATAAATAATAAAAAACTGGCCAAGTGCGAGTCGGACTTGCGCACTGAGGGTTCCGTACAAACAGCTACATTCATCAAAATAATATAACATTACTGAAGTTCATATACTATAAGGGCACCGAACATTGTTCTAACGATAAGATGAACAAAATTAACTTTGCTGTTGGAAAATTTTAGTCCCCGTACATCGACATAAGTCTCGGTCAGTTTACCAAAAAAAGATTTTTAATTTATTTGCAAATAAATTAATAATCTTTTTTTTATGTAGGTACAAATTTACGGTTTTCGGATTTTTCCTTTACTTGTGCTATAAGACATTGCTTCTTGCCTAATTTCATGATTCTAGGTCCCTGTAGATTTTGATTCCCTTGCAAGTGTAAAATATGCGTCATTAACGGCTGTATCTCTTGATTGCGTTGATCTAGAAGTATGATTTTTTCACAGCAGCAAGGGATTGCCAACTTAAATATACGATATTAATTTCAACTCGATACCTCCACGAGTTCCCGAGATAAAGGGTCTTGACAGACAGATGAGCAACAAAGTAATCCTATAAGGGTTCCGTTTTTTCTTTTTGTGGTACATATCACATCATCAGCCTGTTAATGTTCCCACTGCTGGGACACAGGCCTCCTCTCTGTGAGAGGGAATGGGCCGTAATCCACCACGCGGGCCCAGTGCGGGTTGGTGGATGTCACATGTCTTCGAATTTTTTGTTCTTGGACATGCCGGTTTCCTCACGATGTTTTCCTTCACCGTTTTGAGAGCAGTGGTGATGAAATAATTTACACAAAGTAAAGCGCCTACCTGGGCTTGAACCCACGACCTACAACTTGTAAGTCGCGGCCGATACCACTGGGCCACCACTGCTCTGTGGTACGGAACCCTAAAAAGTATCAATCTTTAAAAAACTTAAGGCCACTGCATACGTAAGGAACGGGACGACACGCGAGGTGGCGTTTTGTATGAAACGCCACCTTTTGCTCTTTCGTATACATTATGTATGAAGCGAAATTTTCTAAACTTGTCGTTCCATTCCGTCCAGGATTAAAACACGTTACGTATGCAGAGCAGTGGGAGCCCAGTTGTATAGGCCGCGACTTACAAGTCGTAGGTCGAAGGTTCGAACCCAGCCAGGCGCTTTACTTTGTGTGAATTATTTCATCACCGCTGCTCTCAAAACGGTGAAGGAAAATATCGTAAGGAAACCGGCATGTCCTAGAACAAAAAAATATTCGAAGACATGTAGTGACATCCATCAACCCGCACTGGGCCCGCGTGGTGGATTAAGGTTAATTTCCTCTATCACAGTGAGAAGACCTGTGTCCCAGCAGTGGGTACATTAAAAGGCTGATGATGATGATGACAAATGCAGCGATCTTTAGTGTTTGACTCACGGCTGCACCAAAAAGTTACATTACTGCAGGTGGTAACACCAGACAAACGCTGTCAAATGCTGGTCTGCAACAGCCACAAAACTATTAGTTTATAGCCAGAATAATTGGTATAATGATACAATTTAATAATTTATTTGTAATTTTAATATTTTATTTGTAATTTTAATTTTATTTGTAATTTTAATTTTAATAATATAACTTGACATTTAAAGTTTTCTCTTACAGTCATTTAGTTTTTAGGATAAATAACTGTTGAATTCTAATTTAATCAATGACATATATATATTATTTTTAAGTTTTTTAATAACTTTGATATTTTTGTATTTTTTTTAATTCTCTCTTTATAATTTTATTTTAAAATGTACTTACATGAATGTATAACCCATTTTAATTTAATTGTTTGATTTTATATTTGTTTTATATTCATTTTATATAAAAACATGCGACTTACGCTGTAAATGATGTGCATGCCTGTAAGTGACTTACTTACACAGGATCGTTTCTGGATGTTTCTTTGTAATGTTGATGTGTAATTGAGTCGTTGTTGTGCCTTGTTAATAAATAAATAAATAAATAACATTAGGTGAATACCTATGAAGTGTCAATTTCCAAACAGACAGTTTGTCTATTCCGCATTCAAGTAACTAACAAACAACAAAACCCTATTCAACCACTATTATTCACTAATCAAGCACAAAACACCTCGTATTTGTATCAATTTGGCACAAATTATCTGCCAGATGACTGTGATAGGTACCTAATCCCTTCAGATTGTAATCAGGCGATGTTTTCCGCCCACAGCCCTCAGCAACATTATAGATTAATGAGGACTGAGGTGCTCCACACTGTTGTTGGCACTGGAAATATGCCCTTTATGATTCTTGTAATAATTATTTATTTATGTACACACAAATAGAGAAAAAATATGTACAGATAGAAGAGCACAAAGGTGTTAATTATTAAAAATAAGTTGTGTGTATGTGGTAGGTAAGAGTGAATTTTTTATTAAATGTCATGATTTAGATGATGCCAGCTAAAGACCAACCGTCTTATTAATAAACGTGGACTAAGGTAAGAATAACTTTATTCCAAGTATTAGGTTGGTACTAAAAAAAATCCGTATTAATAAACACGGAATAAGGAGGGATTATACTAATCTGACACTAGTCTCGGACTAAAAGTTATACCATGGTGCCAGCAAGTTTAAGGTCGGAATAAGAGTAGTGTAACTATGGCAACCACAATTTTTTTTAAATTTTTTTGCATCGCCCTATTCGGGCAGGCTAAGGTCTTAGACCATACCGCCTCGTGTTCAGTGCATAATATCCTTCTTGAATTCTTTAGTAGGTATGCATTAGAATGCGGATGCAACAGATTCTAATGTTTTTTGGAGTATTTGGCAGAAAATTGTATCAAGTCAGCCTTCCCAGTAAGCCTTCCCAGTAAGCTTTGCGGGAGGTAGTCAATACTACAATAAAATTCTCCGCTCCACTATCCCGAGATCGCTTCTGTCAATGCTTTCACAGATTGACCAGTTGCGTAGACAGTTGAGACATAAAACTACACCAATTTAATATCACAATATCCACTAGGAATCAATTTGCAAATAATATTAACAGCCGCTGAACTACATTCGAAAAAATCCCGCCAAAAACTCTCGCAACCACAATTATTACATAGACTCTGAATTTTTATTTCGTAGATGTGGAACATTAAAAAAAATGAGGTCATTGGCAGCTGTTTAGCTTTAGTCAAATAAATTACAAATTAATTAATCATCATTTTATGTAATTTTTAAGTTTAAAGGTAATACGATAATTTGAAAAGGAGGGATCCTTCACCTTTACTGTCAAATCTCTATGGCAGATGTCATTTTTTGTTTTTTTTTTCCACATAATGTCTTCAACTTGCTAATTTTTCATTCACTAGTTCATTATTTTTACTTTTAAAGTCAACTGGGTTGCCAGAGCTTACGCGTAAATCCAAGACTAAGATATGAATAGTTAGTCCGAGGTTATTCCATGTTTATTAATAACATAGCTAGATCTATGTTAATCCTTAGTTACTCCGGGATTAGCTAGTCCAAGAGTAACTTCGGAGTAAGCTGGGAATACGCCATTTTTATTGATAAGACTGCAAAAGATTAGAGTTCTTGAACCTGTATTTTTTGTTTCAAGTTCTACTGGTGAAAAAAATCTCATTCTCTCCACTCCAAGGCATGTTTAAAGGCAACTTAGGCTACGATTATGTATTTTATTTTTCTCCCGTACGCAAAATACGCGCTTGGTCGTGGAGTTGCGGAAAACAAACTAACCTAACCTAGTCTACGATTCTTCCTATCCTTTCCTGTATTACTTGAGGTCAACGTTACATGTAGATTAAAAAGATACGTATAACAAACACATAAAAAAATACTCTTTGGCATTCAACCTTAAACTAAACATTTTTTTTTTTTTCTATGTGGCTTCTCGTAGTTCGGTCAAAGTGACTGACAACTACTTAACCGGGCTTCCCTGTGGATACTAAGCTATATAGCCTCCAGCCAGGCACAAATTTCTAATCCTAAGCGACAACGCTGAGGGCTACCCCCTGTGGGGTCGAACCTCGGCTCAGGGCGTCGCTGGGGGGACAACTATGGCTGGATCTTAATAAAGTGATTCTACCATCCGTTCGGAATAAGGCTACGTGGAGAAGAACGGACAAGAAAACTAAAATAAATGTAGATTTTTATTAAAAGTGTTGGCTGACAATTGGCGTTCTCACCCCACTCCAAATTGGGCCACATAGCAGAATGATATCACGTGGGTGTCACCGACTGTTTACAACGTAAATATTGTGTATACATCAGTGTCTGACACTAACGAGCGACACAAAAGACACCGACACTCCGACACTACACTTAATTTGGAAAATGACTAATTTAACAATGTTCCAATCGGAATATAAGCCATTGGAAGTAATAAATTAAAGTTATGGTGAATTTAAATTAATCTAAATATTTTTAAGGAAACGAAAATTAATCTTCTGCCAATATTTCGATGGAAATATTTGCATGATCTTCATTTAATCTATTTGAGTTATGAAGCGGTCAAATTTATCTTTATTATGTAAAAAATCAAGATGGTCGACTAATACGTATCTAACTGGTTGACATATCAACAGGCAAGCTTATACCAAATAGGTATCTATTATATACTCAAGCAGACGAGAGGTGGAAGATTTTATTTTTTTACTTTTTAGAAAAGCTTAGAGACCTATTATCATTATAATAACAATAATTATGTAACTAAATTAATAATAACAAGCTTTCACAGTTTTTTTTTTTTTTTTTATTTGAGATGGGTTTGCTCTTGACTCTAGTCTAGGTCAAAGGTGACAGAGACAGAGTCGACGATGGAGTGAGCTTACCCAGAAAAAGCCTGTTCACTCTAACTTTGAAGAGATTCGGGTTGAATGCGTTCGGAAACACTGACGCAGGTAGCGAGTTCCATTCATTCGCTGTGCGCATTATGAAGGATGTTTGGAAGCGTTTGGTGCGAATTGGTGGAATGGCAACAAGGTAAGGATGATAACTTGCAGTGCGTCTAGATGTCCGATGGTAGAAGGGGGCTGGTGGGATGAGGTCGTGGAGTTCTTCAGCACACTCACCGAAGTACAGTCTGTAGAAGACAGACTGTACTACAGTCTTGCGGCGATGAGCCAAGCTGTGAAGCCTGGCACCCGCCAGCTCAACGTCACCAATGAGCCTCCTGGCTCTGCGTTCCACCGAGTCAAGCGCGGCAAGCTGATATTTAACTGAGCCATCCCAAAGGTGGCTGCAATACTCCATGCAGGATCGGACTTGCGCTTTGTATATGGTTAAAAGCTGTCCAGACGTAAAGTATCGCTTCACTTTATTTAGGATGCCTAGTTTTTTGGCCGCAATTTGGGCTTTGTACTCAATGGAGGCGCCAAAGTTGAGACTGATAAATAAAAAGAAAAATATTACTTCCCTATAAGACTATAGGGAAGTAATATTTTAAGGTGACACTAGTCGAAAATTCTTCCATACAAACGTAGTCTAGGGATTATTTCACTGTTTGACGATGTACGTTCAAAATAAAAAGTGATATCAATTTGTTTCATCATTGTCAACGGCTCGAACTATTTTATGCGCGGGGTTGAAATGCATTTTATATCAACCGCCAACACGTGCGGAAGAGATAGATGCTGTGATGAATAGTAGGAAACTAGTTCGCGTATGAATACACACTTGAAAATTTGTAGCGAAATGGATAATGATTTAGGACGAGACCGAGCGCGCGAAATTTTATAAATAGACTTTTGGGAGTCTGGATATCATGAAAAAACGACTAAACATATCTGTTCAAAATAAAATTATTTGCATTGTTGAACTACTAATCTATCCCTGTATGGAGGCCGTTTTGCAATTTTCCGTCTTCTTATGGTATTTCTTCGCGCCCAAAAATGCGTTAAAATTTGTGTCGAAATGTGGAACTTTCGACGCTCATTACTTTCAAATATTTTCTTTTTTACTATTTTGCTTCCATACAGGGCTAGATAATGATGAGACAAATTGATATCATTTTTATTTTGAATGTAAATCGTCAAACAGTGGAGTAATCCCTAGACCATGTTTGTATGGAAGAATTATCGACTAGTGTAACCTTAAGTGACTCATTAGACAAACTTATTTTGGGCACACAATGTATCTTTTTTTAAACGGCTCGTATTGGCCAGCCTACATGACAAGAGAAGGCGTATAGAAAATTGATATATTAGTGTTGTACCTCGTTAATTCTAATTTATATTATTATATAAGTAATTTATTTAAATACTGATTTATTTAAATGGGAGAGTGATTAAAATAATGTGTGTTATCTAAATGTAAAATTATATGGTTTCATGCGTGTTCTATAGAGATGCGTGGGCTAATCGGTATCTAAAATATTTTAATTTATACTATCTTGAAAATAATAAAATAACTTGAGATATTTTGACTTAGTTAAAGTTCAGGAGAGATCTATGGAATTAAAATGCAATTTCAATTTAGTATTTTATAGCTTCCGCTCGTTTGAAATATTATGCATATTAGGGCATGGGCTTACAATCGGGCGATAAGCAATTCCAAGAACACTTTTAAAGTTTTTTATATTCATATACTGCAAACAAGAATGTCAATTTGAGTCTTGATTTTGATTGATTTGACAAACATTTTCAGTAGCAGCATTTGTTTCACTTTTTTTTTAAAACGTTGCCCCACACTAGTAATTTCTTTCTGTATCGTGGGTGCGTTTACAAACATATAAACACACATACACAAACACCCAAAGCCGGAACAACTATCTGTAGGACATACAAATATTTGTTCCGTGCGGGAATCAAACCCGCGACACGCAGCGCAGCAGTCAATCGCTCAACCACTGCGCCAACCGTGCGCCCTTTGTTTTTGTTTGTTTTAAAACTTTATGCACAAGTACAAAGGCGGACTGTATACTCACACCATTTAAACCTTTGACATTGGCTTTTGCTAGGCTTCAACTTTCTTCTTATTCGTTGTCTTCATTTCTGAAGGTCGTGCCCGTCTTGAAAAGCTTTGACGGAGTCAACGACGAGCTGCTTCCAAGCCACCCTGTCTTCGGCTCTACTCATAGCAGTGGTCACCGTGAGTCCCGTAATGGCCCTGATCTGGTCAGACCAGCGAGTAGGTGAACGTCCCCGTGGTCTTTTTCCGTCCACCTTTCCCACTACAACGAGTTTTTCCAGGTTGTCTGGCTGTCTCCGTGCGATGTGAACAGAAAGTAACTTAGGACCCGTTGGTAGCAGATCGTGGAGAGTCTGGTTTTGATGTTCAACTGGTCGAGAATGGACTTATTCGTGCGCTTGGCTGTCCATGGTATGCGCAACATCCTTCTCCAGCACCACATTTCAAACACCTCTATCTTTTTCCGATCCACCGAGCGAATTGCCCAAGACTCGGAGCCGTAAAGAAATATCGAGAATACCAGAGTTCTCACGAGTCTCTTCTTAGTGTTATTGGAGACATTTTTGTTCAGCCATATCCTCGACAACTTGCTCATAGCAGCCTTGGCCATCTGCGTGCGCCTCCGGATCTCCCCCTCGCAGCCTCCCTGATCACTGATCAAGGAGCCCAGGTACACAAATTCACTCACGAACTCCAGATCCACAAGTTTGCCCGTTCGTGCGATTAGTCCAGCTCGGTTGATGATCATCACTTTGGTCTTTGATTTGTTAATCGACAATCCTACCTTCTCGCTTTCACGCTGCACTCTAGCAAATAGTTCCGCGAGTTCGCGCTCCGAGGATGCAAACAAAGTGGTGTCATCTGCGTACCGGAGATTGCTGATTTTGTTGCCACTTACCGCGATGCCTCCCTCCCACTCGTCCAAGGCTCTCCTCATGATGTATTCGCTATATATGTTGAAAAGAAGAGGGGACAGAATACATCCTTGCCGTACTCTTTTTCTGGCTTAAAATGTCCCGACACCACATTATTGACTCTAACCATCGACTCTCCATCTTCGTACAGGTTTGCAATCAGTGCTGTCAAGTGCGTACCCATTTCCTTGAGTATTCTCCACAGGCAGTCCCACCTCACACAATCAAACGCTTTCAACTAGTTCTGTTAAAACAGGAACCAATAACATTTTGTCAATAAATTTAACATTAAGGTTTAAATAGCTAACCAAATTCTTCGACTATTATGTCTCTAATATCACACAAGTTACAGGTTGCATACAACGATAATATTTCAGACCGAAATGGCAAAACGCATATAAATTTTCAATTCTTGTCTTATCAGTTAAAAGCGTATTGAAACATGTGAACTTTAAAACGGGCGTAGGGCTTTTCAACAATGAAATATTGGCTACACGGCTACACATATCTTTTGTGCTAGTTTGTTAGAAGGCCAAACTGTTTGTAAGGTTTGAAAGTTTCAATGGCTTCGAATTGTTCATGTTAGTCGAGGTAGAGATTATTTACAACTTTGAATAATATGTAGTAAATTGTTGTTGTTGTAGTTGTATGTATGCCCGTTAGGATATAGGGAATTTCCACATTAGCGGGCCATCTGAAAAACAGATAAACATTTGTATTCCAATTTAGAAACAGTAGATGTTTTCTCGGATCCGACTACAAGAAACTCTGCTTTAGAGATTTTATTAGAATGCCATCGACACGTATTTTTAGGGTTCCGTACCCAAAGGGTAAAAACGGACCCTAGTACAATGACGTCGCGGTCCGTCTGTCTGTCTGACTGTCACCAGGCCATGAACCGTGATAGCTATGCAGTTGAAATTTTCACAGATGATATATTTCTGTTGCCACTATAACAACAAATATTAAAAACAGAATTAAATAAATATTTAAGTGGGGCTCCCATACAACAAACGTGATTTTTTTGCCGTTTTTTGAGATAATGGTACGGAACCCTTCTTGCGCGAGTCCGAATCGTACTTGGCTGGTTTTTTTATTTATTTTCTAGAAGACTGCTAGAACTAGCTCAAAGTGCTCAGGCACTTGGCTGGTTTTTTATCGTTTATCCGAAGATGTCTTTTAAACAGTTCATTTTTTTCCTACCAACCCTAACCCTAGTTTGTCCTACTTCAAACGACACAATAAAATCTTGATCTTTAAAGTTTGATAGACAACTCAATGTACCCTCGCTTGCATGTCCAACAATGTGAAATCACTTCAACATCGACCATACACAGAACGGATTGTCTGTCCGCAACTTTGTGTTTATGGTAATGTTTAAGTACAGTTTACAAAATAAAATTGTAGAGAACCAAGGTAACTAAAGTAGTCCTAAGAATTCTTGGACGTAAGGGGTATACGGGATAAGTATTTTAAGTGGGCGTTTATTGCCAAATCCAAAACTATGAGGAATAGCGAAAAACACTCTAAGGAGTCACGAGGCTAATTTTGACAAAAATTGAATCAATGGATTTTTGGAAAATCAATATTCCTAGCTAGGAATCGAACACTTTCATTATAAAAAAAAACCGGCCAAGTGCGAGTCAGACTCGCGTACGTAGGGTTCCGTACCATTATCGCAAAAAACGGCAAAGAAATCAAGATTGTTGTAAGCCCCACTTAAATATTTATTTAATTCTGTTTTAAGTATTTGTTGTTATAGCGGCAACAGAAATACCTACATCATCTGTGAAAATTTAAACTGTCTAGCTATCATGGTTCATGAGATACAGCCTGGTGACAGACGGACAGACAGACAGACGGACCGCGAAGTCTCAGTAATAGGTTTAACCCTTTGGGTACGGAACCCTAAAAATCACAACAATTTATAAAAATGCTTAGCATTGTAATTGAAAGATGGTTGGAGTATTCAATGGTTTTATTTTATTAATTGTCATTTTTTTTTTTACACCATTATTTGTTTTTACACCTTTCGATAGTGTCGCTAATAAGGATCAAATTTTAGGAACTAATGGCATATGGCAAACTTCGGTCGCCAAGTAAGATGAAAACATGTTGCGCTCGAAGTCATAAGTATAAGTGGTTTCAACCAGTTCCAGGAGATATAGTTGATTAATTGTTTGCGTAAAAAAATATTTAAATATAAGTCACATCATTATCATCATTTATTATCAGCCTTTTAATGTCCCCACTGCTAGGACACAGTCCTCCTCTCTGTGAGAGGGGATGGGCCGTAATCACCACGCAGGGCCAGTGCGGGTTGGTGGATGTCACATGTCTTCCAATGTTTGGTTCTAGGACATGCCGGTTTCCTTCACCGTTTTGAGAGCAGTAATGATGAAATAATTTACACATAGTAAAGTGCCTGCCTGGGTTTGAACCCACGACATATATCTTGTAAGTCGCGGCCTTTACCACTGGGTCACCACTGATCTTAATAACGATCATTCTGCACTAAATAAGTCACATAAATGAAGTTAAATACATGACTGGCTTACTATACAAACAAAATGTGTTAAAAATAGAGATCTAGTTACAAAAGTCTGGTTCCTATAATAACTTGTTTCTTTTGTTGACAGTACAAGTTAGAACATAAATTACTTGAGTACATGCTTTAAGGATTGACGTATTGAATAGCTTTCAGATGCTGCTAGCTCAAATGGTCGGGTTGACGTTATTTGGAAAGTATTCGCTTCAAAACCGTATGATGAAGCGAAGATATTTTTTTTTTATGCGTTGCCTCAAACTAGGAATTTCTTCCTGTATCGTGGGTGCGTTTACAAACATATAAACTCACATATACAACACCCAGAGCCGGCACAACTATCTGTAGGTCTTCGTTGGGTATCGAACCCGCGACACGCAGCGCAGCAGTCAATCGCTCAACCACTGCGCCAACCGTGCGCCCTATTGTTAGACATTTATGGCAGTTGAGGGCTATATAAAAATTCTATGTAAAAATTTAGATCCTCAATGTGGACAAACAGACACAGCATTTAATCTTTGTACCAATACCTACATATACATACATATTATGTAAGTATACAGCCATTTCCATGAGGATGAGCAGTAACCGCTACAATCCTTACATACTGTCAGTAGTCTGAGTACACCTTTTGCTTCAACAAACATATTTCAAACGTTAACTTTGACCTCAAACAAACTTGCGGTGTTTCGGATAAACTTTAAATCCTTGGGAGTTACAGGTATTCAAAGACGGTTATATTCTCTTTAAGTCATCCTATTTGGAGGTCATGAAAATCTTATTTATTAGGACAGCTTAGGTGGCGGGACTTCGAGGTCGCGGGTATTCACAATGAGCATTTTGCCCGCCCACTAAGTGACTCCAGGAAAGACGGTAGTACAATGATCAACAGTTGACGTGCTGCCGCGCACAACGAGGCTCAGTAGAACTAGAAAAGCATTTTCAGTCTCCCTAGGGAAGTGCCTTAAGAGTACACTAGTCGACGGCACGAACTATTTTGTGCAAGGGGTTAAAATGCATTATATCAGCCGACAACACATGCGGAAGAGATAGATGCTGTGATGAGCAGTAGGAAGCTAGTTCGCGTACGAATACACACTTTTGCAAATTACAAATTTGCGAAATGGCTATTGATTTTGGGCGAAACCTAGCGCGCGAAACTTTATAAACAGACCTTTGGCAGTCTAGATATCATAAAAAAACGACTACATCTATCTGTTCATAATAAAATTATTTGCATTGTTGAACTACTAATCTATCCCTTTATGGAGGCCGTTTTGCAATTTTCCGTCTTCTTATGGTATTTATTTGCGCCCAAAAATGTCGACGCTCATAACTTTCAAATATTTTCTTTTTTTACTTTTTTGCTTCCATACAGGGTTAGATAATGATGAGACAAATTGATATCACTTTTTATTTTGAACGTACATCGTCAAACAGTGGAATAATCCCTAGACTACGTTTGTATGGAAGAATTTTCGACTAAGTTAGTCTTAGTTAACCCCCTCTGGTCCAGGGGTGCTTTTTTAAGAAGTAACGAAGCCTCTTCGATGTGCTGATGGTGATCACTGGGTGATTTAATGAGGTAAAATCTCACACACCTTGGTCTTTTCCCCAAAAAATCCAGGCGTCTTTTTTAGGTTTATACCGAGAGCAAAATAAAAAGTACAGTAGATATAGGTATCTACAAAGGCGAATTTAACCCAGAATTAGTTTCTGAACACACACAAATAAATTTAACACCATTTCAAACTTCTAACATAAGAAGTTCCGTAGCAATACACCAAATTAAATTATTGTTTACCTACTCTACTACGCAGTACGAGTAGGTACATTTACTTTAGAAGCCTCATCAAACCTCAAAAACAGGAGTATAGCCCTCAATAACCTAATGAAACCCACGGGACTCCCGCAGTGTGAACGATCCTTATTGGCAGACCACAAGACATGTTAAAGCTATCCCGATCAACAAACTTTATATTAGCCGCCAACGCTTTTGTACTAGAATTGTTGAATGAGTAAATGTTTTCAAGATAACTGTTGTATGTATGTAGTTTAGATATACTTAGATTTTAAAGCGCAAGAATTCGAAATATAACTTATCTCGATTTGGCTTGAACTATGCAAGAAAACTGAACATTGAAATGAATACTGTGGTAAAAAGAAGTTAGTAAGGTGTTAGTTATGCATAGGGTGGGCCGCAGATAAATTTAAAAAAGAGTTGCCGCGGCCCTGGCTCAAGCAACTGAAGGAACACGCGTGGGTTTTAGTCAGTAAAAGTCTGACACACCCTCCCGCCTCACCCAGAGCGGGAGAAGTCAATGGATGATTTCCCAATAAAAAAAAAAGTTATGAATAAGGTGCGCTGGAGTAACGTTGCTGTGTCGATTTTATGGTCTGGCAGTTTGAGTAGTTTATGCGGCCTACCCGAATGTCCTTTCTTTGGTATTGCTCGTCGAATCGTTGAGCGCCTTAAATTCTGTGTTGAGCTGCTCGGTTATTGACAAATGCGTGCACTGACTGGACAGGTCCACTCAATCTGGCTGGTTCTTTCCTCAAAAGACCATTTCAGACACCAATCTACATGGTCTTCACATGATCTTACCAAAATTTTGTCTGGACTTTAAAAGAGACTGTGAACTCTGAGTTTGTATCGGCATTTCTTCTCAGAGTAGTCAGATAGGAAACGCCGAACTCATCTAGTTTTAAAAATATGATCGACATGTAAAAGTTTGCACAAACCAACTTACAGAAATAAAATCATTTATCATTTACAACACAAGCAAACTATTTGCTTAAAAGGATTCTCCCTCAGATCATAGAAACAATTCTATGATCTGTGGATTCTCCCCATTGTAATTAGAATAAGTTTTTTAAGTTGATGCAATAAACATTTTTATTATTTTTTTTTTATTTTTTATTAATTATTAGGTAAATAAGAAATAATTTACCTAATCCATAAATAACACTGAAAATATTAATGTGCAAAAGTGATATAATATAGATATGCTAAGCAGGGTTATTTCAAGTGGCTAACTAGAAAAGGCAGGCAGCTTCTAGTTAGCCTAAGAAATAATGTAAAATTAAGCTAAATTAATATAAATAAAATTAATAATTTTAAAATTAAAATTGTTACTAAAGACAAATTTAATTTTAAAATTAGTATTTTTTTCGAAATTTTTAAGTTTGTATAAAACCAGAAAAACCAAAATATAAGTAGTAAATTTTTAAATCAATCCACAAATAAAAATTGCAGAAGGCTTGTAAATGTAAAATGTTAACCAATTTGAATTCATCTACAGTTTTTCGAATATCAAAACCGTTTTAGTTCATTCGTCGTAGAGATTGTCTCTCCTACGAACTAGTTTGTCCATCCAAAGTCCCACAGCACTATTTATTTCGTAATCAGCAATCGAGGCTACATTTCCACAAATAAGACTGTTGTTATCTTCAGACCGCTGGTCCGCTCACATTACGGCTTGTCTCAAATCTAGCTGAGTGCCACCGGTACCATAAATTTCTCTATCTAAATGGCCAAACACATCGGATTGTGGTGTGGCCACACTATTGTGAAATAAGCTTTTTATGTTTGTTTATCATTTAGGTTTTTTTTTGTAAAATTATGCTTTAAATTGTGCCCCCACCCTGCCAGCTAAATGGTTGCTTTTGGTTATGTGCAAAAATTCAGGGCAGTAGTATATATAATGAAATTAAAAGGAAAACTATCACAGCTAAAAAGGCTTTACAATTTTACGAGTAATCGTCGACCAACTTATAAAATGTACTTAAAAAAGTAAAAATGTTGTATATTGATGTATGGGGACAACAGTTTTCGAACGGCAAAGTTAGTTTTGTCCGTTCGTTGAAGCAATGTTCGGTGCTTTCATTGTTTATGAACGTTAGTAATGTTACCTATTTACTGACGTGACAACGTCTAATAAATCGATGAATGCCGGCTGCACGCACGAAAAATTATGACTCAATGTAACGTTACGCTCAATGTAACATTACGCTCATTGTAACGTGACAATGACGTTAATTGTATCGTTAAGTATGCAATCATTTCATCAATGTTTTGTTATGACGTTGTCACGTTAAACTATCGTCCGTAAACCGACTTTACAGACAACCAATTTTTTGACGTGACAACGTCTAATAAATCGTTGAAAGCCGGTTGCACGCACGAAAAAGGATGACTCATTGTAACGTTACGATCGGAGCGAGAGCGCTACACGAGCGAGCGAAAGGCACGATCAGATTGAGCGTTCGGCTTGCGCCGCAACTTTTTGTTATGACGTTGTCACGTTAAACTGTCGTCCGTAAACCGACTTTACAGACAACCAATTTTTTTGTTTTGACGTGACAACGTCTAATAAATCGTTAAGGCGCCGATTCCCTTGAGTAGCTGATTTTAAAATGAGAATCACGTCTAAATGGCTAGTCGTAATTTTTTGAAAAAAATACATGTTATATCAGACTATTTTCTTAATAATTTCATTATATCAGCCGAAAGACGTCCACTGCTGGACATAGGCCTCCCCCAAGCGTCGCCACATCGACCGGTCCCGTGCGTCCCGCAACCAGCGGATTCCTGCAACCTTCACCAGGTCATCGGTCCACCTAATAATAATTTGATCTGAGCAAATTTTCAGTTTTCTTCGTATAACATAGTGTAATTAATTTGTAAATTTATGTCTAAAACGGACAACAACTCGACAATCACACCAAAACCGCTGGGCGTATTTTAATGAAATCGACACCATCTCAAAGACAATTTAATTATCTACATTTTGATCTGAGCCTTTTTTTTTAAAGTCATAGAATAATAAGGAAAGTACAAAAAACTACTAAATTTTGGGTCGCGCGGGTGTGACACGAGTGCGCGTTTTGTTCCCTCAAGGTCGTTGGCGTTAGTCGTCGTCTTAAAAGCCGGTTGCACGCACGAAAAAGGATGACTCATTGTAACGTTACGATCGGAGCGAGAGCGCTACACGAGCGAGCGAAAGGCTTGATCGGCTTGAGCGTTCGGCTTGCGCCGCATCTTTTTGTTATGACGTTGTCACGTTAAACTGTCGTCCGTAAACCGACTTTACAGACAACCAATTTTTTTTGGTTAATGTAGCTGCTTATACGTAACCCTCTGTGCGCGAGTCAGACTCGCAATTGGCCGGTTTTTCTTTTCACTATTTTGTTTATAGAACAGAGGGGAATGGTGTGAGACCGACTGTTAACTTAAATATTACCTATCTACTTGAGAAAACCGATAACCTTTATTAATCACAGCTCAATGAATATGTAATGGCCTTAGGTAAGCATTACTTATGAAAGACCTTCTAATGAAGGTAAGGTCCCCTGAGCACTTTGAGCTAGTTCTATCGGTCTTCTAGAAAATAAATAAAAAAACCGCCCAAGTGCGACGGACTCGCGCAAGAAAGGTTCCGTACCATTATCGCAAAAAATCAGGTTTGTTGTCCCACTTAAATATGTATTTTATTCTGTTTTTAGTATTTGTTGTTATAGCGGCAACAGAAATACATCATCTGTGAAAATTTCAACTGCCTAGCTATCACGGTTCATGAGATACAGCCTGGTGAGAGACGGACAGATAGACAGGCAGACCGCGGAGTCTTAGTAATAGGGTCCCGTTTTTACCCTTTGGGTACGGAACCCTAACAAACTTCATAGGTCTAATGCTCACAAGCGCTACTGCTGAGAATGAGGTCCTCGGTCGACTCCAAGGTCGAGAAAAGTGTGAATGGGTGTAACGGACGCATGGCTTTGTACGTTGCGTGGTGATTTTTTAGCATAAGGGCTTCCCACGTAGACCTATAACGGTGTTTATGGCGAACATGTGTTTGGGTCTTTTTAACGAATCTTTGAATGAAGCAATAACCCTGACCGTTGTCGGCATTTTGTAAAAATAAAGAAACAATCCATGTTTAATGGCTCCGTAACGGTGAACGCCTTGTTTGTCAAAGGTTTACCGCTTTGAAAAATAAATAACTATAAATGCTTATTGTCTGCAGACCCGTACGCCGCCTTAATAAAACATTGAATGGACTATTGCTGTTATCCCAAAACACATTAAGTAATTACCGGGATCTGCGTGAGAAAATATGATATCCCGTTAGTTAGTGTAAATTTCTCTTTTCGTGGTACTAAAAATAACACGTGAATGTTAAAATATAATTGATGTAGGTTCCATGTGAGTTTTAAAGTATGAGTACAAAACATATGAGAACTACTGTAATACATATAAGAACTAGAGAAAACGTAGATAATTAGGTAAGATTATGCATGTTTTGATAGCTCATAAGTAGGGAGGAATCTAGGTTAGATAAGATTTTTGTGTTGACCTTTTTACAGCTTTATATGTTTCCTAGGTAGAATTAAGTATGTAGATTAAGGAAATGTATAATTTGTGTAGATTTAAGTAAGATAATATTGATAATTACGGCATTTCTATGACGCCATACCCGAGCGCCATTGAGAGAGAGGGGCGCCATTGTTCGCGCCTAGCGGTTTGAGTATAAAGGTCGGACCGTTTGGAGGCAGAGACACAGTCGGACACAGTCAGTCTTCAGCTCTACAATTGTAACAACATACAGTTGTAATAACAATACGGAATAAAATTGAAGATACGAATCACGACAGTATTTTCATTCTTCCAACGAACAACCAAATACAGTCCACTTCAGTCTGGTCCTACGAGCTCGGATAAAGAACCAAGAACCAGCGGCAACCAGGCCCACTACAGTCTGGTCCATCAAGCAGCGGATACAAGAACGAAGAACCCGCTGCAACCAGAACCACTGAGCTGCAGACGAAGTACGAAGATCTGCGGCAAGAGCGAAGAAAGGAACCCGGCTGTCACCGAGCCGCAGACGAAGTAAGAAGATCTGCGGTAAGAACAAAGCTGTACGGAACAGGACCGGTTTCGAACCTAACCGGTCTTGAACCTGACCGGCTTCAACACAACTGAACCCGACCGGCTTACCGAACCGAGCCGACCGGTTTCACCTGAAGTACCGAACCGAAGAGGTACTAACCCGCCTTGCCAAACTGAACGTGCGGCTATACTCAAGATGGTGTTCACAAGGAGCCAGGGAGACGCAACCGAGATAGAAGAACAGCTACGCATCCAAGAACAGGAAGCGCGACGCGTCCAAGAAGAGGAGGCGCGCCGCCAGGAAGCGGAGCTGATCGAACGGGAGCGAAGAAGAAGACTCTCACCGGACCCACCAGCATCACCATTTCCGAGAATGGCACACAACAGCGCAGCGGGGCCTTCCAGTGCACAGACGACAAACACCGCGATCCGACAGCGAATGACGTCACCGACCAGGACAATGAGGTCGCAACGGTCGACGACAAGCGTCACAACAAGGCTACGGATAGCGGAACTGGAGGCTGCAGAGAAGCTAGCAGCCATCCGGACCCAGCAACTGGCACTGGAAGAAGAGCTAGTCAAGAAGAGACTAGCAGTGGAGGTGTCAGCGATCAACGATGAAGAAAGCGTACAAGAGGAACAAGAGCCCTCTCGTCCACGCGAAGAGCCTCATCAAATGGTGGATAAATGGCTGAGGACGAACCCCCTCAACTCACGGGGGGAGGAGGGACCAAGAGAATCCAAACAGATACGCTTCGTGTCTAGAACGAGATCGCCGACCCCCACAAGAGCAAAGGACAGCATTGAGCACTTGGCAGCAACACTAGAAAAAATGGCCCGACCTAGGCCTGGGCACACGGAGCTACCTACATTCTCCGGAGCGGCCAACGAGTGGCTGCCATTCAAGGCGGCTGTACGAGATTCGACAGATATGTACCAGGTTACAGCAGCCGAGAACGTACAAAGGCTGAGAAGCTGCCTCAAAGGAGAAGCAAGAGACGCCGTGGCCGCCCTTCTACATACGGCCACTGATCCAGGCGTCATTATGAAGACTCTTGAGCAGTGCTTCGGTCGACCGGAAGTCATCATCGACCGGGCACTGGATGACCTCAAGAAGCTTCCAAAACCTGGTACATCGGCCACAGAACTCAACAGTTTCGCTGTCAAGCTACAGAACATAATTTGCGTACTGCAAACAATCGATCGAAGAGGTTACTTGTTCAACCCTTTTATGACCCGGGAAGTACTGGACAAGCTCAGCCCGCATCTCCGATCCCGCTGGTGTGACTACGCCTACGATCAAGAAGGGACAACGGATCCGGAAATCGTCGTGCTGTCACGGTTTCTAATGCGAGAGGCGGACCGAGCGTTACGATATACGTACGCTCCGTCTACAAGCGCCGCCGCACCGAGAAAGGAAACTCGACCCATCGTGACACTCAAGAAGAAGGCGAGCGTGTTCACTACGACCGAGGGAAGGGAAGAAGAAAAGGACAAGTGCCCTAAGTGCGAGCAAGCCCACCTGTTGACGCGGTGTCCGCAGTACAAGGCGCTAACGGTAGAGCAGCGATGGAGCTTTCTTAAATCTAATAAGATTTGCTTCAAATGCGCCCAGAAGCAACACAGGCGCATAAGTTGCAAGGCGCAGCTGTGCGGCGTGGATCAATGTCGCCGCCCGCATCATGCGACTCTCCATCAAGCGGTACGCGAAGCGCAGACGGAAGACATGGGGAAGGCTGAACCACGGAAGGAGGAAGCGGTCCTGTCTGTGGCTACCCAACCCGCTACCGGGCCACGGGCAGTCTTGCTCAAGATGTGCCCTGTCATCGTGTCCGGACCACGGGGGGAGGTCAAGACCTACGCACTCCTAGACGAAGGGGCCACGATCACCCTAGTGGACGAAGCACTGGCGGCGAGCGTCGGGGCAGAAGGGCCATCACGGCCGCTCCACCTGAGCGGGGTCAACATGTCGCAGCGAGATATGGACAGCCGAGTAGTGAATATCAACGTGAAGGGACTGAAGAGTGACGAAAGCTACAGGGTCAGAGCGAGGACCATGAAGGATCTCCGGCTTCACCAACAGTCCATTCCCGACACGCTGCTGGATTACGAGCACCTGAGGGACCTGACCCCAGAAGAGGTGTGCTACGAACTGGCGCGCCCCGGGCTTCTAGTGGGTACAGACCACTGGGAGTGCATCGTGTCCCGCGAGCTCCGAATCGGCGGCCCTAACCAACCGGCAGCATCAAGAACGCAACTCGGATGGGTGGTGCACGGAACCGCACCACGCAAGACCATCATCAAAGAAGGGAACGTGCTGCATGTATACGAGCCCAACCGAACTACGGGTGCATGCAGCCAGGAACTCCACGACTTAGTCGAAGCCCACTTCAGGATCGACGCGCTCGGCATACAAGGAAGGCCGAGAGTCAAGGCGAGCGATCAACGGGCCATCGACATAGTCGGAAGGACAATCAGGAAGATTGACACCGGGTACGAGGTTGGGCTGCCATGGCGACGAGACGAGGTCACTATGCCGCCTAGCTACAATCAAGCGTTCCGCCGGCTGAAGAAGATCGAGCAGAAGATGGACGCCAACCCACAGTTCGCGGCTGAGTACTCCAAGCAGGTTAACAACCTATTGGACAAAGGGTACGCGACGCCATGCGACGGGTCGGAGCGAGCGAGTGCCATCTGTTGGTATCTGCCACATTTCGCCGTGCAGAACCCGAACAAGCCCGGCAAACATAGGCTAGTGTTCGACGCAGCAGCGAAGAGCAACGGCGTCTGCCTAAACGACGAACTGTTGGAGGGACCCGACCTACTGCTGTCGCTGCCAGGAATCCTATTTAGGTTCCGAGAGAAGGTGGTAGCGATTACAGCAGACGTGCAGGAGATGTTCCTGAGAATCAGGATAAGGCCGGAGGACCAACCAGCGCAACAGTTCCTGTGGAGAGGTGACGACCGACAAGAGCCACCGAGGAAATACAAGATGACCAGTATGCTATTCGGCGCCGCGAGCTCCCCGTACATGGCCCATTACGTTCGCAACCACAACGCAGACGTACATGGGCAGGAGTACCCGCGGGCGCTGGAGGCCATCAAAGGAAGTCACTATATGGACGATTTGGTGGCCAGCTATGAAGACGCTGAAGAAGCACGGAAAGCAGTAGAGGAAACGAGAGCAGTGCACGCGCACGCAGGGTTCACGCTGCGAGGTTGGAGCTCCAGCAACAAGACGGTGCTACGCGACGTGCCCACCGAGCTGCACGCCACCTCTCCTACACAATTGGGGGGTGAGCAGCCTGAGAGCAAGATTCTGGGGCTGCATTGGGACGCGGAGCGCGATGAGCTGGGGTTCAACACATCTATGAACCGAGTCCCGGCTGAAGTACGAGCGAGAACGCGCGCCCCGACTAAGCGTGAAGCCCTCAGCGCCGTGATGTCCATATACGACCCGCTTGGGTTGCTGAGCCACTACACAATACGATCGAAGATCATACTGCAGAGCTTGTGGCGCCTTCAGACGACATGGGACGAGCAAATCCCCGAGGAAGAGAACGAGCTCTTCGCCTCCTGGCTCGCTCGCCTGACTGAACTCGCTCAGCTGCGACTACCGCGCTGTTACGTGACGCAAAAGTATGAACGCGTCGACTTACACATACTGTGCGACGCCAGCGAGCAAGCCTACGCAGCTGTGGCCTATTGGCGAATAAGAAACGTCGATGGGAGCCTGAACGTCGTGTTGGTGGCCGCCAAAGCTAAGGTGGCGCCTCGTCGGGCGCAAACTATACCGCGCCTGGAGCTACAAGCCGCAGTGATTGGAGCAAGACTCGCTGAGACGATAAGAAGGGAGCACCGAGTCATCATCGGCCAGACGACCTACTGGACCGATTCATCTACCGTGGTGCACTGGATCCATCACGACGTGCGACGCTACACGCCATTCGTTGCGCATCGGCTGGGAGAGATCGCAGAGTTGACCCAGAAAGAAGAGTGGCGTTGGCTGCCTACTGCAAGCAACGTAGCGGACGACGCCACTCGGCTCATCGACACGCCCATCTGCGCCACGGATAGATGGTTTCAAGGACCGGACTTCTTGCTCCTGCCAGAAGAGCAGTGGCCCACGACGTCGACGGATGACAAGGAGGACGAGGAGGTCCTTCACACGAGAGAAGAAACGGAGCGAGATAACTGGCTACCGAACCCGGCCCGCTTCTCAAAGTATGAGGTATTGGTGAGAGCCGTCGCTCGAGCGATCGCTTTCACTGATATCTGCAGACGAAGAGCAACAAGGATGGAGTATCATCATATCCAGCGCGCCGAGGCTGAACTAATCAAACAAGCACAAGAGGACAGCTTCGGGGAAGATATGAAGAAGATCCAGTCTGCTCGCCCGCTCACGAGGGCGAGTCGATTGTACAGGCTGGATCCAGTGCTGGAAAACGGCGTCCTAAGAGTGAGGGGCCGGATCGAGGCCTCTCCCGCCCCGACCGAGATGAAGCGGCCTATTATACTCGACGGCCGTCATCAGCTGACTAAGCTCCTCGTGCTGCGGGAGCACTGCGCTGCAGGCCACGCCAATAGGGAGCGTGTGACGAACGACCTGCGACAGCAGTACTGGGTCATTCACTTGCGACCCACGGTACGCGCTGTCGAGAGGAGCTGCGCCTTCTGCAAAACGAGGCGGGCGAGGCCGCAAACCCCAGCTACAGGAGACCTGCCACACGCCCGCCTTGACCCTTTTCACCGCCCGTTCACCAACTGTGGGGTGGACTATTTTGGGCCAATAATGGTCAAGGTAGGACGCCGCCGAGAGAAGAGGTGGGGCGCACTCTTTACGTGCCTCACCTCCCGCGCCGTGCACATCGAGCTTGTCGCTTCACTCTCCACCGACTCAGCAATCATGGCGCTGAGACGAATGGCCGCGCGCAGAGGCTGGCCGAGAGTGATGTACTCCGACAACGCGACTAACTTTCGCGGGGCCGACCAGGAGCTACGCCACGCCTACGCCGAGTGGATGCTTGCCCTGCGAGATGAGGGGCTACTGCATCGCTTGGAGTGGCGCTTCATCCCTCCCGGCGCGCCCAACCAAGGTGGCGCGTGGGAACGTATGGTGCGCTCCGTGAAGACGGCGATCAGCGTGACCCTGCGAGAGAAGGCGCCGGCGGAAGAAGTACTGAGGACTCTGCTCACTGAGGCTGAGTTCTCGATCAATGCGCGACCGCTGACACACGTCAGTGTGGATCCCAGCGACCCCGAGGCCCTAACCCCCAACCACTTCTTGTTGGGGTCGTCTAAGGGGCTGCCGACGACAGGACCCTGCGAAGAGGACGACCGGAGGACATGGCGAGCTAGTCAGGCGCTCGCTGACCACTTCTGGCGACGATGGCTACGCGAGTACCTGCCCACGTTGGTACCTCGCGGCGAGCCACGGAACGACGTGCGACCCATTCAAGCCGGTGACGTGGTCCTCGTGGTCGACAACACGCTGCCACGGAACACATGGCCGATGGGAATCGTCGAGCGCACGCATCGCGGACCGGATGGCGGCATCAGAGTCGTCGAGGTGCGCACCAGGACTGGCACCTTCCGACGCCCCGTGAGCAAGCTCGTCGTCGTGTCAACAAAGGAGGCTACGCGAGCTGCGCCGGGGGGAGAACTGTAACGGACGCATGGCTTTGTACGTTGCGTGGTGATTTTTTAGCATAAGGGCTTCCCACGTAGACCTATAACGGTGTTTATGGCGAACATGTGTTTGGGTCTTTTTAACGAATCTTTGAATGAAGCAATAACCCTGACCGTTGTCGGCATTTTGTAAAAATAAAGAAACAATCCATGTTTAATGGCTCCGTAACGGTGAACGCCTTGTTTGTCAAAGGTTTACCGCTTTGAAAAATAAATAACTATAAATGCTTATTGTCTGCAGACCCGTACGCCGCCTTAATAAAACATTGAATGGACTATTGCTGTTATCCCAAAACACATTAAGTAATTACCGGGATCTGCGTGAGAAAATATGATATCCCGTTAGTTAGTGTAAATTTCTCTTTTCGTGGTACTAAAAATAACACGTGAATGTTAAAATATAATTGATGTAGGTTCCATGTGAGTTTTAAAGTATGAGTACAAAACATATGAGAACTACTGTAATACATATAAGAACTAGAGAAAACGTAGATAATTAGGTAAGATTATGCATGTTTTGATAGCTCATAAGTAGGGAGGAATCTAGGTTAGATAAGATTTTTGTGTTGACCTTTTTACAGCTTTATATGTTTCCTAGGTAGAATTAAGTATGTAGATTAAGGAAATGTATAATTTGTGTAGATTTAAGTAAGATAATATTGATAATTACGGCATTTCTATGACGCCATACCCGAGCGCCATTGAGAGAGAGGGGCGCCATTGTTCGCGCCTAGCGGTTTGAGTATAAAGGTCGGACCGTTTGGAGGCAGAGACACAGTCGGACACAGTCAGTCTTCAGCTCTACAATTGTAACAACATACAGTTGTAATAACAATACGGAATAAAATTGAAGATACGAATCACGACAGTATTTTCATTCTTCCAACGAACAACCAAATACAGTCCACTTCAATGGGATTCTTCCATCTGGATTTGTAAAAAGCAGCCCGCAGTCTTATTACGTATCTTGCAAAAGCGAAACGATAGCGATTTTTGAGCAATTATTGCTCTTCAATTGCGAATCTGAATTATGTATCAGCGATAGCCACATCATAGAATTTTTCGGCAGTGCTGTATCTATAGAACAATTAGTTAACTAAAATGTTCATTTGAACGCAGGGTGATTTCGATTATGGCAAGCAAATTTGGCTATCAAATTGTGATTACTTTTTTTCTTGTTGGTCCATTGCTCCCAAATTGCTAAGTAAAGACGTTTTAGAGACTTTGCCGGTCTTTTTTTCGAAATAATTGCATTTGACAAACAGCGAGCGATAAGCAAATAATTGATTAAGTAATCCCGATGTTTGTGACTTATAGTGATCGATCGCGCGATGACTGCGCAATCGCTGCGCAATTATTGCAGAGTGCTGTTTCATACGTAATTAGCCAGACTATCGGAGTTTGTATTTGTGTGCGGTTGATGGCAATAGACTCGCCCAAAAACATAGGTAATTGCCGAAATGTGTATGTAATAGGCAGGCGTCCGGATAAAGCCGGACACAGTCAGGCTTTTTGGTTGCGTGTGCGCCCAAGTTAGAAGGTGTCCAGCCTGTCCGGCGGGCTTATTACGTATCTTTTGCAAGAGCAAAACGATAGCGATCACACGCTTTATGTCATAAAAGTCGAAATTACCTGCAGTGTAGGTATGGTAGGTCCTCCCAATCGTTTGCTAATCGCTCGCTGTTTGTCAAATGCACTTATTTTAAAAAAAACCGCCAACAACTCTAAAACTTCTGCATGGAAGAGCAACTATTGCGCAAAAATTGCTATCGTTTTGCTCTTGCAGAAGATACGTAATAAGCCTGCGGCGGCTTTTGTTTGGCTTTTTAAATTTCATATTTTTTATCAATTTTAACGGAAAATGAGCTTAAAGCAGGTGTCTGCCAACCAAAAATATTAATTACTTTATGTTACAATGAATTTAAAGTTTATTTAGTTCATTAGTGTTTTGTTTAATTTTTGCATATAGTAATAATAGTAAGTAATTAAGGATAATTAAAAAGGGAAAACTGATTCATTAAATTATTATTTCAGAAAAATTTAAGAAATATTTACGGTAAATAAACGGTATTGTTTTCCATTGAAAACTGCAATAGTAGTTGCACTGAAGCAGATTGCTGGGTATAAAAGCGGCAAAACAATATTTTAGTAAAATAAAATTTCATTTATTAGGATTCCGTACCCAAAGGGTAAAAACGGTACCCTATTACTAAGATTCCACGATCCGTCTGTCTGTCCGTCTGTCATCAGGCTGTATCTCATGAACCGTGATAGCTAGACAACTGAAATTTTCACAGATGATGTATTTCTGTTGCCGCTTTAACAAATACTAAAAACAGAATGAAATAAATATTTAAGTGTGGCTCCCATACAACAAACGTGTTTTTTTGCCGTTTTTTGCGATAATGGTACGGAACCCTCCGTTCGCGAGGCCGACTCGCACTTGGCCGGTTTTTTTATTAGTTTATCCTCGCACTGGAACGCCTTGCAGCAATTACACCAATGGACCACAATCACTGTAAGTCCAGGTTTCCTCACGATGTGTTCCTTCACCGTTGTCAGCGATGACCAAAAACCAAAATTCACCTTCATTTAACTTTCAATAACGATTTATTGAAAAAATAAAACTTTTATTATTTATTTTGACAGTGTTTACACTTCCGCTTCTACAATATATAAATGACACTTTCGTTGCCTCACTAGTTACTGCTAATTACTATTGCAATTATAGAAATTAATATTGTAATGAATATTGAATGATTCATTATTAATAAAGAAGATGAATCTTTCAATTCTATTGTTGTTTCATTTGAATTTAAGAAGATTTAATGGTAAATGATAAAAAACATGTTTTACTTTAAAAATAATTTGTCGTGTTTTACTTAGACTAAAAAAATAAAAATGTCCGGCTAAACTGACTGGTCTGTCCGGCTATTCAGTTGCCGTATTGCGTAAGTGAATACGGCAACGCAAAGAGTTTGGTCGCTATCAATCGACCAATGAAACAGTCGGAAATCCAAAAAATTCATCTCGCATGTGAATGGTCGATTTGATAGCGGTCAAACCCATCGCCTTCCTGAATTCACTTGCGCAATACGGCTGCTGGCAACCCTACGTGCACCTCTGCTTACTTCTTCGAGGATTACAGGCGTGATGTTATATATGTTTCTATAATCTAGAAAAACTTTAAAACCAAGATTTAAAACAGTTTTTTTTTAAATCACCTACCGCTAAAATAACATATTTGGTATGCACTTAAGGGCCTTCCACTGCTTTAGTGCCGAAAAACGGTTGCTTTCTCAAGCATACTCACTAACACATACTTAGTAACGGCTAGGTTAAAAGGTTTAGAAATAAAATAAGTAAGTATATTTGTAAGTTAAGTATATGTATACATATATATATGTATATATACTCTCTCGACTTCGTAAACACAACAGCGTATAGGTTAGAACACGCACGAAACACGCGCACGCCGCACGGCTTACAACTATAGCAAAAAGTGTCGTTACAACTTTTCGTCTTAATGTTTTTCCGTCTAGCCCCTTTTCGCAACGCGCGATAAGGAACTTCGTTCCAGAAATATTTTGGAAACAAAACTGTCCAAAAGGAGATACAATATTGATATTCACGGTGCGAGCGCCCGTACGGCCAGTACTGCGTTTACATTGGGGAATATATACGCCTTAAGAACAACCATTTATATTTATTAACTTGTATTTCATTATATTTGGAATGGTGGCGCTTGGTGCTAATTTAGTGGACTGTATATGCGGTGCGGAGCAAAAACGATTGACAAACGCTTGATGATAGGTAATTCGAGTTGCGGGGGTGTTGGACAACAGAGTACAACCCGAAAAATAACTAGGGAAGGAAGCACAAACCTTTTCTGTGGCCGCGTGGTAGCGTCGTCGTGGCACTGAAACACTTCACCAGGGTTCAAGGGCAGCTGGACTCCAATTTACTGTCCTCACACGTTAAACACGAACACAAACTGTTGATTATAGTCTCATTACATGTGAAAACGCGGTAATTCCAAAGTTATCAATAATTTTTCACGGAGCGGTGCGACGCCATATGCGTAAGCGATGCGGTTCAATTCGGAAGTCATTTCCAGACAAAATGACGGAGCAAATCTTCTTACTCACTCGCGAGGATGTGCGGAAAAGGGATAGGTATAGGAAATAGCGGACGTCAATCATATTTTGCATGTTGGCGCAACCATTCCCCCCCGGGTTTGAAGGGTTACCTTCAAAAAAAACAATAAGCGAAACTAATCAAAAGCTAAATTCTGGTGTAACCTCTAACTGCTAACCTATTCCTAAACTAAATACGAATAAAGCGTTACTACAACTACTAAACTAAGTTGAAACCTGCTGCTGATTAGGCAGAGGACAGAGGCGAATAACCGGACGTAAATATGAACCGGTTGCGGTTTTAATTCTTACTATACGCGTTACTCCCTTCGAATCAGGGAAAACTTCCTCCACTACACCTAGAGGCCAGTGTAGAGGGGGCGCATTCTCGGTCATTAAAACTACCACAGTACCAACGGTGACTGGGTTCGATGGAGTATTCCACTTTTGACGCGACTGCAGCGTGTGCAAATAATCTGTTCTCCAACGCTTCCAAAATGATTGAACTAATCTATCCAAAAGAGCGTGACGCTTTAGGAGATGCAGTCTGTCTTCATCAACATCCATAGCGGGCAAGTACTTAAGCGGAGTGGTGTTTAAGAAGTGAGCCGGCGTTAAAGCTAAAGACTCCGACGGGTCACTAGATAGAGTTCGACACAGTGGACGAGTATTCATTACTGCCTCTATCTGAGCGAGTACAGTACTCAGCTCCTCATAAGAGAGAATCTGTACGCCTACAACGCGGAACAGATGCGACTTGAGGCTCTTAATATTAGCCTCCCAATTGCCACCAAAGTGACTAGCAGCGGGCGTATTAAAATGCCATTCAATACGATTTTCGGCCAAAACATGAGCAAATTCACTCTGATAATACTTTGACCGCAAGAATGAGTGTAACTCCGAGATACTACGGCGAGCTCCAACGTAATTTGTACCGTTGTCCGAGTATAAACGTTTGACGGGGCCACGGCGCGACAGGAAACGCTTAAACGCGGACATAAAACTTTGCGTACTTAAATCACCGGTCAATTCTATATGAACCGCACGAGTTGTCATACAAATAAATAGACAAACGTAAGCCTTTGTGGAGCGTATACCACGACCACGGGCAATAGTTACTCTAAACGGGCCGGCGAAGTCGGTACCGGTGTGTACGAAAGGTTTAGCGGATTGAACAACACGGCAAGAGCGATGATCGGCCATTTCAGGCTCGGTAAAACGCGGGCGAAGCTTAAAACAGGGCACACATTTGTGCACTCTAGCACGAATCAAATTGCGAGCGGAAAGTATCCAGTACTTCTGTCTAAGGATAGACATCAACAAGTCCGGACCTGCGTGACAATTCACCTTATGATGATAATCTACAATCAAATCTAAAATATGGTCCTTGCGGGGTAAAACTACTGGATGCCTTTGTTCAAATCCTAAATCAGAATTTCTCAAACGACCACCTACTCGAATGAGACCATCCTGCAAAAAAGGTTTCAAATGTTGAAATGCGCGACCACAAGGTTGCTTGGACTCTAAATTTTTAAATTCAGATGCTAAGTAAAATTTCTGCAATTCACGAAGCACAACTGACTCAGCTTTATCCAGATCAGCGGCGGTTATATTACAGCGTGTGGGTAACAGTTTTAGAAAACGACAGACATACACCACACAACGCAAAAGTCTCGACCAAGACGAGACGCGATTGGACAATGATAAAATAATCGACTCTTCACGTGAAACCGAAACTATCAGCGAATGCTTCTTCTCCTCGGGTGGTTCTGAAACGGCAGCTGGATTAAAGGGCTTAACCGGCCAATCCTCAAGCACACTATGAGTCCAAGACGGAGCGCAGAACCACAGCGGATGATCTAAAATTTGCGAAGGTAGCAATCCACGGGAGAGACAATCGGCGAGATTATCTGTGCCAGCGACGTGAAAGAGATTTTGTGGTGGTAATTCGGACTGAATTTTAGCCACCCTATTAGCTACGAATGTGTCCCAGCGATGGGGTGAAGAATGTGCCCAACACAAAGCTACAGTAGAATCAGAGAAACCCATAATTCTATCAATAACAATGCGGTGCCTACAAGCATTGACAATAGAGTTGATTAATTGCACTAACAACAGTATAGCGCACAGCTCCAGACGCGCTAGAGAAACGACCTTACGAGGGGAAACCTTAGATTTAGCGCTTATAAGACTAACCGAGACCTTATCAGCATTCAAAACGTGAAAATAAACCACTCCCCCGTAAGCCTTCTCACTGGCGTCTGCGAAGCCTACAACAGTAACTATACTGTCTGACAATATACCAACATGGCGGGGCATTTCTATTTGATTGAGCAATGGAAGCTCTTTGCGAAAGCGAGCCCACAATTTAACAATATTGTCGGGCGCGGGGTCGTCCCAATCACTATTGGAAAGCCAAAGCTCCTTTATAAGCAACTTGGCATATAAAACGACGGGAGCTACAAATCCCATAACATCCCATATACGTGCTACACACGATAGGATAATGCGCTTAGTACAAATTTGCGGAGTCGAGCTAACTTTGAGACTGAACATGTCAGACGCGGGTGACCAACTTAAGCCTAGAACCTTGTGCGTATCATCACCATCAAATTCCTTCACCGAAGATAATTGATGCGATAGTGGAATCGAATCTAGAACGGTCTGCGAGTTACTTGTCCACTTCACAAGATCAAACTGACCGGCTTTCATAAGACATATTACTTGAGCGGCGGTCTCAACGGCTTCTGCCTCGCTGGCTATACTATAAACAAAGTCATCCATATATAGCCCAGTCTCAATGGTATCCTTCGCTTTCGTGAATCTTTCGCCCTCATCAGCGGCCAATTGTTTGATAGTGCGAAGCGCATGGAAAGGACTCGACTTCAGCCCAAAACAAACACGATTAAACTCGTAAACCTTCAAAGGTTCTTGAGGCGAAAATCTATACAAAAAACGTTGAAATCGGCGGTCGCATTCGCGAATACCAATAGAAAGAAACATTTGCCTTATGTCGGCGGAAAGCGCGACAGCAAACAAGCGGAAATTTACAATAATGTCAAATAAGTTACCTTGAAGGTTTTGACCACAATACAAAATATCATTGAGCGATACAGAAGTGCTAGTCTTAGCACTGCCGTCTAAAACCACGCGAAGCTTAGTAGTAAGCTTATCTTCTCTAACAACTCCGTGGTGCGGGATGATGTAAGATGGATGATCGCGAGTCTCGTCAGTCTCGGCGGTGGGCGCAAGAGAGGTGTATCCTTTATCTAAGTATTCGATTACGACCTCATCATAGGCTTGCTTCAACTTCGGAGATGCTTGCATCTTACGTTCTAAACAAGAAAAGCGTTTTTTAGCGGAAGCGTAGGAGTCACCCAGCGAATAAATATCCCCTTTGAATGGGAGCGCGACAACGTAACGACCATCATTATCTCGAGTAGTCGTGCGACAATAAATCTCCTCAGCCACCTTATCATCAGGGCTTAGGATAGGCGGGATATTGACCTCTTCAATTTCCCAGAACCTGCGGATGGTAGACTCCAGCGGCGGCTCAACAGTGCAGCAGTGTGACACAGTCGAGTAACTATCTAAATTTGCGGGTGCGGAACCAACAATAACAAAACCTAGAACTGTTTCTAGGGCGTGCGGTGCGGGAAACGACGAATGACCTTGAACCTTACGTGATAACTGGAGGTGCGGGACAATCGATGCGCCGATCAACATATCGACGTCTCCAGGGACACCATAAGATTCATCTGCCAACGGTAGGTCTTTAAATTTCGTCAATAAAGACGTGTCAACCGAGACAGTAGGCAATTGTTCCGTAATTTTATCTACGACAAGCGAATCCATATCAAAACAAATATCGGAATTAAAACGTGATGCGAATTTAATTTTAATCGAACCATGAATGGTGGATTTTAAACCACCGAACCCCTTAACTACTGAGCGGGCTGGCCGGTTATTAATATCAAACCCAAGGCGTTGACAACAATTATGAGTTAAGAAATTACTCTGCGAAGCGCAATCTAACAACGCTCGAACAAGACACGGATTACCTAAAGCATCCTCAACAACAACAAGAGCGGTCGCAAGCAATACGGTGGTACACGCACGGCTTGCGGACATCGAACACAACGTGACGTCGCTTACGGCGTTCTGCGAGCGGGCAACGTCGCGCGCTGGTTGAGGCTGCGGCGTGTCACCGCTTGATAAACTAACTGTGCTTACATTGGATGCGGCATTATTAGGACTTTTCTCCTTGTGTAGTAAAGTGTGGTGCTTTGAAGGGCACTTACGACAATTTTGACTACTATTACAAGCCGTAACCCGATGCTTGTCACTTAGGCAGTTAAAACACAAATTGTTATCGCGAACAAACTTATAACGTTCATAAGGTGTCAATTTTAAGAAACCAGAACACTTGTACATTTGCGAATGTTGACTATTGCACAAAGAGCAAATAGATTGCACAGGTGTAGGTGCGGTATTCACATACGTGTGTGTCGACCTTTGTGACTTCGAAGGCGCATCCGTTCGACGGTCGTATTTAGTGACTACCTTCTTCGTAACTTCATGGTTTGACGAAGTGCGTTGTAATATTTTAATATGATCGCGTACAAAACATTCTAAATCATTGAATTTTGGCAGTTTACTACTGCGATGGTTCATTTCAAATAAACGAACAGTTTCACTATCTAATTTCTTTAAACCCAAATACAAAAACAAAAAGTCGCAGAGATCATCGACCTTTAGGTTCTTTACTGCGCGAACAGATGATGCAAAAGTATCTAAAAACTTCTCTAAATTATGTTCATTACAAACCGTAATATTTTTCAATTCAAATAACTGATCTAAATATGCGGTAGCTACTAATCTTTTGTCTTCGTATTTCGACTTTAAAGTTTTTAAAATTAATGAATAATTTTCGGCACTAAAAGTAATGCCGGCACAAACAGTTTTAGCTTGACCAGTTAACTTTTCAACCAGATAGTATAATTTTTCATGATCTGTCAAAGAGACGTTCTCATCTATAGTGTTTTCAAAACTATCTATAAACAGATTCCAATTGCGAATATCACCGTTAAATTCAGGTATCTGAATGGGCGGTAATTTAGGTCGATCGCGAGTGTGATTTGCCTGGCTCTGATGGACAGACGGCATCTCCAAGCTTCTCGCGACACGTTTGATGCGACAGAATAAATCATCGAACGACGCCAAAGCTTGATAACTCACAGCGTATTCTGGATTTAATTCTAACCCTAAGACATTAATATCATGAATTACGGATTCAAATTCCGTGCGCAAACTATCCAAATTTTCTACAGAACATAAGAACGAATCTCTAACAGCTAGATCAGCTGTTTTAAGTGCATTATCACAAATAGATTGCACGCGAGAAAACAGCATGTCTCTTTTAGCATATAAAAGTTTCAATTGAACTTTGTTGTCCTTTGGAGGCATCGTGAACAACTATTATACACTATCAATGCGGTAAACAAACAAAATAAAGTTATTTCAACTAATAAGCGGTGATGAAACGCGGACAATAACTAATTAAAGTGGGTAGGCAGTTATAACCGAACTGCGCGTGAAATAAACGAACCGTAGGTACTTTTAAATCGATCCTAATTTACCCACTAGACTGTCTCTGTTTCTGATATACTTACAAATACTTGACTTCCGAATGAATAACTAGAACTAGCGATCTATAGCTGCGTATGTAGGTATTGTTTACTTACGCAGGCACTAGATGAACAATATGCGAAACGAACAACGAATTGCGTTAGGTATAAGACTGCGGTGCGTTTATTCCCAAATGGAATAAATAATAAATACTAAACTACAAGATATATGCTTAGGTACCTAATTCAAATACCGAACGATCCGGTGAGAGGGACCAAATGGAATGGTGGCGCTTGGTGCTAATTTAGTGGACTGTATATGCGGTGCGGAGCAAAAACGATTGACAAACGCTTGATGATAGGTAATTCGAGTTGCGGGGGTGTTGGACAACAGAGTACAACCCGAAAAATAACTAGGGAAGGAAGCACAAACCTTTTCTGTGGCCGCGTGGTAGCGTCGTCGTGGCACTGAAACACTTCACCAGGGTTCAAGGGCAGCTGGACTCCAATTTACTGTCCTCACACGTTAAACACGAACACAAACTGTTGATTATAGTCTCATTACATGTGAAAACGCGGTAATTCCAAAGTTATCAATAATTTTTCACGGAGCGGTGCGACGCCATATGCGTAAGCGATGCGGTTCAATTCGGAAGTCATTTCCAGACAAAATGACGGAGCAAATCTTCTTACTCACTCGCGAGGATGTGCGGAAAAGGGATAGGTATAGGAAATAGCGGACGTCAATCATATTTTGCATGTTGGCGCAACCAATATTAGTAACCTATAATAAACATGTCGTATTAACCTATTTGCAATAAAGCAATATTATAAAACATCCAACTTAAGTCTATCGTATTTTATGAGCATTTCCTTTATTTATTACCAAATATTAATATATACAAAAATTAAATACTACAGTTTATAACAGAATTTAGATGTATAGACGGTACAAGTCAAATGGCTAGTTTCTGTAATAAATTCTATATTGTAATCTTAGTAACTAATAACTTTTGAAATTTACTATTTATTGGCGTGTAAAACAAGAATGATGTGGCCGTACCTTCCTCATGAGTTGTGCCTACTAGTGATGCAATAGATCTTTGTATCTGCTTTCGCAACCGCGGAGGTTCCGCACGCTTTCTTTTATCCGTTTCTGCTTCTGCAAGTTTTAAAACGGAACATTATGACGGGACGCACATCGCGTTGGGACATGTACAAGCAATTTGTCTAGAGCACTGAAGCAGATTGCTGGGTACAAAAGCGGCAAAACTATATCTTTATTTTATAAAATACTAGCTGTTGCCCGCGGCTTCGCTCCCATGGACCACCCCACAGAACCCGTTTTCGGGTTTAAAAAATAGCTTATGTCACTCAGGAATAATGTAGCTTTCTATTAATGAAAGAATTTTTTAAATCGGTCCAGTAGTTTCGGAGCCTATTCGGTACAAACAAACAAACAAAAAATCATTCCTCTTTATAATATTATAGTACAGATAATTTACCTTCATATAATTTTCAATACCGAATAATTGAATAAATTAAAATTTCATTATTTATTTTCATAGTATTTACACTTCCGCTTCTGTATTCTTTTTAGGGTTCCGTACCCAAAGGGTAAAAACGGGACCCTATTACTAACACTTCGCGGTCCGTTTGTCTGTCTGTCTGTCTGTATGTATGTCTGTCTGTCTGTCCGTCTGTCACCAGGCTGTATTTCATGAACCATGATAGCTAGACAGTTGAAATTTTCACAGATGATGTATTCTGTTGCGCTATAACAACAAATACTAAAAAACAGAATAAAATAAATATTTAAGTGGGGCTCCCATGCAACTAAAATGATTTTTTTGCCGTTTTTTTGCGAGATTTTTTTGCCGTTTTTTTGCGATAATGGTACGGAACCCTTTGTGCGCGAGTCCTACTCGCACTTGGCCGGTTTTTTCTTCACTAGTGCCTACGCAAGAAAACAAAATTTCGGTTTTATTTATTGATGAAACTTGGACTTATAGCTTGTTTGAGAAAATGGTGAATGGGCCATATAGCCCACGCCTGCGTATGCTACTGCACTGTCACAACTTTATTTATGTGCCTACTTTTACCCGCGACTGGGACCATTTGGAATTTTTCGTCTATTGTTGCCCCACCCAGTTATGTGTCGCCTACATAAATACTTAAGGCGCATATAACCCTCCGTAATTGATTTTAAAAAGACCATTGCGTCTTAGCTGCTAGTAATATTTTTTTGAAAGAAAAAATGTTTTTACTAGACCATTTTCTTAACAACTTGATATCTAAAAAAAAATAAGTAAAAGTAAATAATACATTTATTTTCTCATCACAAATGTTGAATGTTGATGTTGTTGAATATTTTATACTATATCTAATTCTGATAAAACGACATTCACACCAAAACCTAAAATCTTAATTTTATGCAATTAACACTATCTCAAAGAAAATTGCATTATCTACAGTTTCAAACTACAATATTACACTGGTTTCATCCCCACGCGACCCAATATTTAGTAGTTTTTTATACTTAGTATTCGTATCATTCGTTGCCTTTAAAAAAGCCGTTGATCAAAATCTGTATAATTTGGAACAGACTAAAAAAGAAATTACAGTTTTAAGTTCTGTTACTAAACAGAACTTAAAACTGTAATTTCTTTTTTTTAGATAAACATTTGACATTGGTCTGGCTATATCTGAACGTATCTTATCTACATGTTCTAGGTATTTCTAGAATACGAAACTAAAGTTTTTTGAGAGTTGCAGTCATGGCGTCATCATCATCATCATTTCTGCCAAATAACGTCCACTGCTGGACATAGGCCACAATTTATTGATTTATTTATTGAAATTGAAATAGAACGGCCGGAGCCAATTACACTATTGCAACACTTTACAAACACAATATGTATATATAACAATAATAATTAATGCAAAATGAAATACAATTAACAAACAATCAAAACTAAATAGATTAAGTAAAACAAGAAATAATATAAAAAATAATGCAAATAAAAAATTAAAACCAAAAAAAAAAAAAAATTGCAAATAATTTCACAAAAAAATACCAAATTATGTGACCCAAATATTTTACTTTATACACCCTCTCTAGAACCGACCCACCGATCTTAATTGGTGGAACTTTCGAGGGACCCTTGTTCCCTGCTTTGTATAGCATGAGAACACTCTTACTAGCATTATATTTGAGTCCATGTGACAGGGCATATGATTCACAAATGCCCAGAAGTCTTCTGAGCGCACTCACTGACGGGCTCAGCAGAACCATGTCGTCCGCATAACTAATATTATACACTTAAGCATTTATCGTAGAGATATCGGTTATCCAGTGCACGTTAATTTTAGATATAGTTGATAGCCATGACTGACTTTAACCCGCTGTTTTGCTCCCGTATCATTTTCCACACTTACCTATAGTGCATTTTCTCGTCTAGCTTATTGCAAGAAGGTTTCCATCAGTAAAAGAGTTTTTGGAATTGGATCTGTAGTCCCAAAAATGATCTAACAACCAAACAATTTTAAACCTTAAGAGGAAATATGGGCCGAGAGCGCCGACTGAATTTCCTTAGTAAAAAGTCATAATTCGAGGTTTGGCTCTCGTCTCTTTCCTCCTCCAATATTGGACCAATTTTAAAGATATTCCATAAAGTGGTAAAGTAAGATATATACTATGTCCCTATGTTTTCTTTTTTTCATTTATATTAGTCAAATTTGTACACTAAGCCCCTGTTGACCATTTGAGCCATTGTTGACGCAATTTTGAGCATTTTTTTAGGGCTCTAGTGCTTCTAAAGATAATGTATCATCAAAAAGGAAAACATAGGGACATAGATATATCTTTAATTTTCAGTTTACAGAATATCTTTCGATTTTCGTTTTCGTTGTGGACCGAGAAAATGCGCGCGAGAGAGGCATGTGGAATGATTTAGGGAAGGCCAGGAGGCCTACGCCGCGAGAGGTGACTGCTACGAATAGCGATGGCAAGAGAAGGTATAAGAAGGGAGTAACAGAATGAGCTTCTTTTAAAAGTATTTGAAATAACTAACGTCTTAGAAAAAACTAACGTCTGTAGATGCGCCTCCAAGTTGAGTAGGAATGTTGTCGATTTCTTGTCTAATGTTTTCCTTCAATTCAGATATGGTTGATAGATTACTGTTGTACACCCGACTCTTCAGATAACCCCAGAGGAAAAAAATCGGACTTGTGAGGTCTAGGCGGCTCAACTTTTGAGGCGCGTTTTCATGAATGTTAGAGATCGCTTTGAAGAGTGCCAGAGTCACGAAGGACGACTTTTGAATACTGGTATTTTCAAGTTATTTTATCATGTCTTCAGTTTCTCATTTTGTAATTTAACGTGTATATATATATAGATTTTGTTATTTTTTTATGCGCAAAAGTTAGTTTTTCTGAGACACCCAGTACTTATAATAACTTAATTTTTAAAATTAAAGAACAAAATGCATTTTTTTTTCATTTAATTAATTTATTTATTTCTTTATTTATCTTCTATCTTATTTAATACATTTTTAAATGTTAAAAAAAGAAAACTTAAAATCATTTAAAGATATAAAAAATAGAGGCCATCCGGTATCGGGAACAGGGTCCAAGCTACCGGTGGTTAGGGCTCCAGAGACTGGAACCTCCTCACAATGCGAGCCGTATCGAGGAGTAATGCCTGTATCAGACCTTTGATCCAACCGCCCAATGACAGCCTCGACAAATGGTCGTCGAGGCTCGATGGCCGTAACGACAATCGGCACAATGATCGCCGAGTCCACATTCCACATGTCGACAACCTCGTGTGCTAAGTCAAGATACTTTATTTGTTTCTCTTTCTCAGCTTTCACGAGGTTCTCGTCATGCGGGATGGTGACATTGATTATCATTGTGCGGCGCTCTAATCGGTCTATCACCACTTCTTCTTCTTTAATCGGTCCCTCATTACTGAGGATCGTGGTCACTGGACCCCTTTGAGCGGACAATCTGCCTCCATCGATTCCGGTCCAAAGTTGCCATCACCACCTGCTGAAATTTGCTTGAGGAGGTAGCATCCTTCACTTGGTCAGACCATCGTGTTGGCGACCGGCCTCGTGCTCTTTTCCCTTCGGTATTGCCAACAATGATCAGTTTTTCCAGACTTCCATCTCCCCTTCGCATTAAGTGACCGAAATAGGTCAAAATACGCTGTAAGCATACAACTGCTGTAGACAATCTAGTCTTGATATCGAGTTGGGAAAGGATAGACACATTTGTGCGTTTGGCTGTCCATGGTATTCGATGCATCCGCCTCCAGCACCACATTTTGAATGCATCTACCCTCTGTCTTTCCCTTGCTCGGATTGTCCACGTCTCAGCTCCATAGAGGAAAATGGGGAAAATTCATGCTCTGACTAAACGGGCTTTGGTTCTTTAACTTATGCCACGATTTTTCCAGATGTTCTGCAAGCGTGTCATAGCATCCTTAGCCATAGCTATCCGTCGTTTTATTTCTGGGACGCAGCTGCCTTCAGTGTTAATAATAGACCCCAGATAAATGAAACTATCTACAACTTCGATGCCTTGGATGTTGTAGGCGCCCGATAGCTTTTCCGCACGATCTATCACCATAAGTTTAGTTTTCTGCCTATTTATTGCAAGCCCCAACTTGCCACTCTCCACCTCCAATCTACGCAATATCTCCTTCATGTCGTCACATGTTGTCACCACTATATCTGGCTTATTAGCAACAATAGTCCTATCAGTGATGATAGACCGATCCCAGTACAACGTGACATGGTCATTTTCGAGAACTAGGTCGGGCACATACTTGTAATACGGTACCTCCGATTTCACTAGATTGTACTTTAACGCTAGTTGCTGGTGAATAATCCTGGCCACTTGGTTATGCCTGTGTAAGTACTCGCCGTTAGCCAGACGAGAACAACCAGAGATAATATGTCTGATGGATTCACCCGGACGGTGGCATGCCCGACATATGTCAACCGTCCCGTCCTTCATTATATGTCTCCGGTAGTTATTCGTCAGGATAACTTCGTCCATAATTGCACAGACAAAACCTTCAGTTTCCCCGAAAAGGTCGCTGAAACGTAGCCAGGATACGGACCCTGGGAAATCTACATCGGACCCATGAAGAGCCCGATAGAAACGTCCGTGTAGCTCCTTGCCTTGCCATACCTCTTTGCGTTCATCAATCGGTAGTTACAGGCTTGCGCCAGTTCTCTTTAGCCATGGACAACGGGGTGAGTCCCTTGTCCACTGCGACCACATCCCGGTGCATACCCACTTCAGCTTTTAAAAAGTATTCTCTGAGGCTGCACACCTCGCGGTTGTGAAGAGTCTTGGCGTTTAAAAAGCCGCGACCTCCACACTTCCGCGGGATGTACAGTCTCATCACCGATGATCGTGAGTGATGCATCCGGTTTGTGGTCAGCAGTGTCCGGACCCTCGTATCGAGGGCGTCGAGCTCGGTCTGCGTCCATTTAAGTATGCCGAAAGAGTACATCAAAACCGGCATGATCCAACTGTTGAAGGCGCGCACCTTATTTCCGCCCGACAAAAGGCTATTTAATACCTTTTTCAGGCGGCCAAAGAAACGCTCCTTCAGCAGTTGCTTCATGTCAGTACTGTTGATGCCCAATATATCCAATCCCAATATATCCAAATAATTTATTTATTTTATTATTAATGTACACACAGAAAATACTTAAAGAAAACACTTAATGTCAAAGAAAGGAAAGGTACTGCTTATTTCTTAAGAAATTTCTACCAGCAGACCCGCGAAAAGGAGAAAAAGAAAAAAGAAGAAATGGAGACAAATAGTGTGTGAGAACAGAAAGAGAAGAAAAGTGAACGACCAACCTAAGATATAAATCTATACTATATATATTATATATATATATAAATATTATAAAGCTGAAGAGTTTGTTTGTTTGTTTGTTTTAACACGCTAAACTCAGGAGCTACTGGTTGGAATTGAAAAATTCTTTTTGTGTTGGATAGTCCATTTGTCGAAGAAGGTTAAAGGCTATGTAACATTACGCTACGACCAATAGGAGCGGAGCATAAATGAAAAAGGTTTCAAAAACGGGCATAATTATTCCTTTTTGAGAGATTCCGCTGCGTCCGCTGCGTAAAAGGTTTAAGTTACGCAACAATGATGTATGTAGGGCAGATAGGGTAGATGTGTAGGTAGCCAGTTGACGGGAGCGAAGACGCGTGGGACAGCTAGTACATTCATATATAGTTTAAGTGATATATATACTTAAATAAATACATAACTCTAAAATATATAGATACTAAATATATATACATATGCTTATAAAGATCAGATTTGAGAGGAAAGATAATGCTCTTTTAATCATTTTTTAAAAAGCGAAATAGTATATCTAGATCTCTGATGGCGCAATTTATATTAATTTATAATTAAGATTTCACGATAGTGCAGGACCATCCTTACTTGTAGCAAATTTCCTACAAATGTGCGACATTTCAACAGTAATTGATTTGCGTCAGTTTTTACACCAACATTTATGATTGATCACTCAAAATACTTGATCCCAAGATTTATTATTTAATTTATAGAAATGTGTAAATCTTTCAACTCTATACGTCAAAACTAAATTAGTCGCAGGTATAATAAAGTGAAGCATTTTGTAAGTTTTGCCTGTTTGTGTGTGCAAGGCTTGAAATTACTAGACAGATATAAATGAGACTTTTATGATAATACTTCGAGTTTGTGTTACTTAAACTGCCGTTAGTTTAAACCACTAATATTATACTTGTCTAATTATGTTTGTTGCTTTTAGCTTTTAGTAAACTTTTATGTATAGAATAGAAGTAAAATACATATATGATTTATTAAGATGCATTCGAAAATAATATTTTATATTGGCATTTGTTAAGGCGAACGAAGTCGCAGGAAATAGTTAGTATAAAATAGTTAGGTTATTTATTATATTATCTTCACATTATTTGCGATACCTACATCGACGAAGTTCGACAAACTCATTACAAACTTCATGTTTATTTTTCTTCAAAACCAACAAGGGTAACAGAATCCTTTTAATATCCAAAATACAATTTTAAATAATAGTCTAAACATAGTAATCTTGTAGGGTCCTACCCCACAGGTGCAGGGGTCACATAAATCGCGCAGGTAGAAATACCAACCCTTCCTACGCAGGCAGGGGTCGCAAACGTATGGAGATGCGTGTGCCTGTGAGCTTGATTCTGTGAATATATATTAATTAGGTAGTAGATTTTTACAGTCATCACTATATTAGATAGATAGAATACATACTTCTTTTATATGTGCATCATATAAGTAATCCTATCCTACTAACATAATATATGTGTAAATTTGTGAGTAGGTATGGACTGATGTTTGTTACCATTTCACCCAAAAACGACTGAATAGATTTGGATGAAATGCGGTACACAGAAAGTTTATAACCTGGTTTGTCATAGCATACTTTTTATCCAAGTAGTAGGAGTAGGTATTTTTGGAATTGGGCGGAGCCGCGGGTGACAGCTGGTAGATAGTAAAATTTTACAATGGGCAGCCTTATCGCTAAAACCAATCACCAAACCAACCAATCTAAGCCTAGGTTGAGGCATTCGTGCAACATACCAATTGCGCAACACAATTTCAATTACAATTCGAATAATTTAGATGGAAATTGCTTTTCCATAGATGCATGTTCAAAAAATTCTTATGCTTGATAATGTAAAAACGCAATTAATGTTGCTGAAATTTCCAAATTACATTGTAGTTTCGCAATTGCCCCGCAGGTTAATGAAGAATTATCGATTAGTTTTGATATTTCTGGTGTCAGTTTTACACTTATGATCATATAGATGATCGAATAGAATACAAGTTAGTAATTTTAGTGTTTAACACTAGCTCGCCAAGATATACCACAACAAAGTTTAAAGTATGACTAGAGGTTTAGAGAGGGCACATTAGACGGTAGAGGATTTTATTCATAAATATAATCGATTAAGTAAATGTACAGTAAACTAATACAAAAGTTTCTTGTTCGATCTTCTCCATAGCAATCTATCTTTGAGAATGGACAGTTGAATCAATCATCATTATTTATAAAATAAAATTTTTGACATTCAAAAGTGCCGTTCGATGATTTATTAAAATAAAATATTTGATTGTTGATTTTAAGAGAGCAAAGTAGTTTCAAAAACAAAAAATGTTGCTTACCTCTGACTTCAACTTGTGACATTTTTTCTAGCAATAGATTACAAAAACGGTTATAAGATGGAGTCGTTCGGCCACGTCACACATATTTTGTAAACATGTTATATCTTTAAATGGGTCTGCTTTGAAGCAGAAATACAAATAAGATCCACTTGGTATTTCTTGTTCACTTACAAAACGATGGCGTGGTAAGTTCAGAAGACGGATGAAGAAGACTTTGATATAAGAATTCAATAGTAGTACTCTTTGCGTTCCAGTACAAAACCTCTTATTAAACCCATGTACTGATTTTGTGCATGTACTAAAGAATCCATCTTGAACCTACGAGTATACATCTTCATCTGCATCATGCAAGAAGAAAACGTCTTGCGCCGACCCCAAGTAACTTTTATTTGGGGTAAGAATATAATAAGTTTGTTGTTTGGCATTTAAACGTAGACGTAAGATGCTGCTTCCAAAATACCATTCTTTAAGACCAAACAATAAGAAAACCCAAGTTTACGGAACTAAACCCGTGATCTATCGGGTCAAGGGACAACTCTACCTGGTCACTACTCACTACATAAACTTCCTAACTAATCAAATTAAAAGGTTAAATTGTTTTAATCGACTTAAAAAGGAGGTGATTCTCAATTCGACTGTATTTTACTGTGTGTGTGTCTGTGCGTTACCTCAGAACTTTTTACTAGGTTAACCGATTTTGATGATTCTTTCTTTGTGAAAAATAAAACAATATGAGTCAAAAAAAACGTTTTTACAAAAAAATACAACCGACTGCCAAATAAAAACACTACAAAGTGAAAAATAACTTCAATTTCGGAAGTCGGTGTCAAAAAACAAAGAAACAAAAACACCTTGTAGTGGTTTTCTTTGGCATTTGGTTGTATTTTTTTGTAAAAAAAGTTTTTTAACGAAATGATAGTCAAAATGTATTTAATTGACAGGCGCTCCCGAAATGCCATGTGGTCACTTCTTTACCTTTGAAACAAGAACAGGAACACCGACATCCGAAATTTAAGTTATTTTTCACTTTGTAGTGATTTTATTTTGAGGTCGTTTGTGTTTTTTTTGTAATATTAAGTTATGTATCTATGAAGAACAGATCTGATGCCGAAAAATTATTATGTCCCGGAAATAAATTAACGGTTCCTATGCTATGGGATAGAATACTGGAACGAAGCCGAGAGAATAAGCTATAGTATCTACTACAGTAAAAGTAACATTATAAACTTTTTAGTAAAGTATGGGTTTAACGTTTATATCGTGTTCTCCATAAACATAGAGTTGGACGTTTTTAAAAGCCATTAAAGTCGCCGGCACTAGAATACATGGCAGGTTCGATTTATTATGTCGGCGATACGTTTGGGCCATGAAGATAGCGGGCATTGTGTTAAATGTGAAGCTGATAACGACGAAAATTGACAAACTAATGTTGCTTTTGTAGAATAGTGGTTCAGTAGTTTTTGAACTGCATTTATGTCGAGTGTATGTCTATTGTTAAAAAAATTATATTTATTTTGTTAAGACTCGATCGAGCAAATAATAGACAAAGTGTTTTAATGAGCATTCAAAAAGCGTCTAATTAATTTAGATATTTCGTTGATAACCCGTTGTTTTTTTTATTTTTTTTTTATTTCTTACGACTTATTGTCGGGCCTACGTTGTCCCCCCCATATCCAAGTACTAATGCTGTAACATGGAAATATTGTAAAACCAAACAAATTTTTAAAAGAGTAAAGTTTCTTGCCGGTTCTTCTCCATAGGAAACGACTAACCCGAACCGTGCACCTTTTGTCGACGTATTATAAGTGCCCATGTAGGCCTAAAAAAATAAAATAAAAAAAAAAAGATTTTGATTTTGTTCTACACATTAAGTTTCCAATATAGAGTAGGGTGAGTTCATTTTAGACTGTTTTTTTAAGGCATTGTTATGAATAAAATAAATTATTATTAGTTATTTTAGTTAATGAACGCCACTGAAGCAGCGATTAACATAGCCACCTACTGGTTCCAAAATAATGGGGTTTTGCATCAACTCAAAAAAGAACAAGTATGACGTTCCATCTCATCATCATCATCATCATATCAGCCGAAAGACGTCCACTGCTGGACATAGGCCTCCCCCAAGCGTCACCACATTGACCGGTCTCGTGCGTCCCGCAACCAGCAGATCCCCGCAACCTTCACCAAGTCATCGGTCGACCTGGTGGGAGGCCTATTAGACGTTCCATCTAAGTCTGATGTAAATCATTGTTTCTAATGTCTCGTTTTTCATGGCCACACTCACACAAAAATGTCGTAACAATGAAATTTCACATTTTCCATAAATTGGATATTTATATCATCATTAGCAAGTTGTTCTTATGTTGTGTTGTCCATATAAAATGTTTGTAGATATGTTAATGTTCTCGTACTACAATATAGAAAGTTTTAAAACGCATTTATTGCCTATTGCCATGTTAAGACCGGCTCTCGTTAAGGTAATGTTATGTGGTACCTCAAGAGAATATCACAAGTACTTTATTGGTGCTGCTACAAAATTGATGTTGTTAAGTTTATGATGTGTGAGTTTTAAGCTTTTCTAAAAGTGTCTGTTACCTATTATTATGGCTTTCCTAAGAATAATGAGCACTAAAAGTCCGAGGTGACGACATAAATTTAATTTTGTTTGGCGCACCCAGCTTAGGAGGCATTGTTGAGTGGCTAATCTTTTATGACGACAATAGTAAAATTAAAGCTTAGTTTGCTTTTTCCTGTTTAAGGCAAACTAAAGGATTCTAAGGCTGGACTCACACATTCTGGATTTCTCTCTGAATTCAGGGACGCAATTCAAAATCTGAGTGCCGGCAAGCTGCCTCACACATATCTTAAAAAATCAGAAGTCTCGTGTTTCTCGACTCAGGCAAACGTCTTGGATATGGAGGCGGTATTAACTCTCATCACACTACTCTTAGCTTTAAATTACTGTTTATTTTTCTTTCGTATTCACTTAATGTTACCCAATTTCGAATTAACATTATATGTATTTCCAACCACGCTATATCTTTTTTCTCTGTCGTGATAATCCTCAATGGAAGTATCCCAATTACAAGGGCGGCTTTCGATTCACAATATTAGATTTTCCGTGTCAGACATCACGCCACATCACAACTTCACAAGTTGCAACACGTCTGACCGTTACCGCTCGTAGTGTCAATTGAAACTATTCATAATATGATTCCGGTGTGTGTGTGTGTTCGCGTATTCAAATGTATAGGAAAACGCGCGTTATGAAATCATAATCTTAAATATTAAGATCCGGAATTCAGGACGCTCGTCAGTGTCATTCTTACAGATCAATCTGAGTACATCATAATCTGAAATAAATTGTAGTTCTAAAAACTAAAAAACATGCTTTAATGGTAAATTGAACTAAAAATATGACGCTAATCCTGAAGATCCTGGTAAGGATAATGGGACAAACTATTTAAATTATTGCATTGTCATCGGTCTTTGATAAGTGTGCAAAGTTTCAAATCAATCCGACGTTTTGAAGGAGGTGAAAACCACGTTCAAAGATTCCGTTACATTGATACATAGATACAATACATAGCAAGCTAATATTAAAAGCGTTTTTTTTGTTTTTTTTTCTAATTGCTATGGCGACGCTTTTGTATGTCACTTGTCTAGAGTCTAACTATTTACTATCTATACAACTGTATTTTCTTCACAAGGCCGTTATTTGCACACCATCATCTTCATAACTCATCAAAAAAAATTCTATGAATCCTAATAAAAACCATCATAAATCCTTTAACATTGTATACAGAACAAAGTACACCATGGGAATCGACCCTAACTCTAATTAATTAGAACAATATTAACTGAACACTCCATAACTCTTGGCGCCATTTGTAAAAACAAGGGTTCAATGACCGGTTACGTCATCCGCACACAGAATCTTCTAGTTGCTAAGGCGTTTGTTTTTTGTACAACCTTGAAACAACACGTGTACTAGGGATGTGTGTAAAATTAATTAAGAAAGTACCTAATAAAAAATGTTTTCGAAAAAAAAAACGTATTGTTTTAATAAACTTATGTAGGAAGCCGTTGCGCATATAGCGTTGGATAAATTTTCAATAAACAATCGCGTCACTTGACTTGCGTTTAATTTGTGAACCTTTGAAATTTCATTCCATAAGCAGGGACGTATTCCAGATTGGGCACCTGAGTGAATGGCACCTGAGGTATTTCTAATATGGCACATATCGATTTTTTCCGCAGGTGCCATTAGTTGAATAATTTATTATTTAAAATTTTATTCCACAAATGGCACCTACGGATCAGCAGGTACTAGTGTTGGGACGTTTATTTTTTTTAGGAGGCCAAAATAAAAAAAATCGATTAAAATCATAAAAATATGGTATGATTAGCTAAGCGCGTGGCATACCTCAGGTGCCAATACTTCTAAGCAGGGTTTAGCTATGCCTACATCATCGGCTTTTCCCTTTGTAAGAAAACCAATCACATTAAAACACATGAATGGCGAAAGGAAACCGACGGCTTGACAATACTAAAATCCAATGATATAATTCAAACCCCAAAATATTAAAATTAGCATGTGACAACTTTCTTTTTACATTTTACTAAAATAAAAATGGCCGTTTTCATAACTCATATACCTATACTAAATAAAATTCAAACCTCAATATATTAAAATTAGCAAGCATATGACAAGTTTCGGTTTACATTTTATTAAGATAAAAACGTCCGTTTTCGTAATTCATATTATACAGTAACTTAGCACTCCCAAACTAGGTAGGCAATTCCGAGTTTTATTGTAGTTTGAAACAGCACAAATGATCATAAATGTAGAGCTAAGTAAAAGTAAAATCTTTCTTTTTAGGGTTCCGTATCCAAAGGGTAAAAACGGGGCCCTATTACTAAGACTCTGCGTTCCGTCTGTCTGTCTATCACCAGGCTGTATCTAATGAACCGTGATAGCTACACAGTTGAAATTTTCACAGATGATGTATTTCTATTTGCGCTATAGCAACAAATACTAAAAACAGAATAAAATAAATATTTAAGTGGGGCTCCCATATAACAAACGTGATTTTTTTGCTGTTTTTTTGTGATAATGGTACGGAACCCTTCGTGCGCGAGTCCGACTCGCACTTTTTTAGTATCTTGTTACGTGGGAAAATATAGCTATTAGGGCTTCATCACATCACATCATCACCTATTAATGTTACCACTGTTGGGGCACAGGCCTCCTCTCTGTGAGAGGGTATGGGCCGTAATCCGCCACGCGGGCCCAGTGCGGGTTGGTGGATCTCACATAGAGGAAAAGATTGATTCCAATTTTACACATTTAGTCTCTAAATTCTTAAATACTTAGAGATGATTAAACGATGATGATGTCATGAAACTTAGAAAACCTAATTTGGTCAACCCTACATGATTTTGGTCACACTTCTGCTATGAGCCCGTACTTACCGTTTTTTATGAACATTTGTTATGTGTATGTTACATTTTTTTCTATAAACCGTAGAACCGACTAGTAGTAACGAATGGTGAGTCATTTAACATACGTTTAAAAAGACCATGTTGTATTGTTATGCCTCGTTGGTTTTTAACAAAATATTCTTAAATTGTTTCTTTAAAATAGCTTTACTTTAAGTTTCCGATGTTTATGCAGGCAAATTATATCACTACAAATTAGAAAACTTTTTACAAAAAAATAAAAGCGACTTCCAAATAAAAACACTACAGTGAAAAATAACTTCAATATCGGCAGTCGGTGTCAAAAAACAAAGAAACAAAAACAGGAACACCGACTGCCGAAATTGAAGTTATTTATCACCTTGTAGTGGTTTTTTGGAAGTCGCTTGTATTTTTTTGTGAAATAGTTTTTCAGAGAAATGATAGTCAAAAAGTCAAATATTTATGGAATTGACAGGCGCTCCCGAAATGCCACGTGGTCACTTCTGTACCTTTTTAGTGAGTTTTAAAATCGCTATCTAATCGCTGATATCTAGAACCTTCTGTCGTCTGAGATGGTGTATCTGTATTTAAAGGAAGCGTCTTAGGTGAGTCAGGTGTTTTTTTTTTAATCCGAAATCAAGAATGAGTAATCTCACAATAAAAGAAAATATGAGCAATAAAATATGTAAATATCTTCGTAGTTCGATGACACTAAAGTAGCGTTGACATGCTAATCAATAAACTTTTACACGTTCCGTGCCAAAAAGATGAAAATAATAAATACTTTCGATATTTTCATACTAACTTTTTATGTATTTTATGTGGTGTCACACTGTCTACCTGGATTTACCGTATAAAAATCATGAGCCATCATGAATAGTATTTTAGCATGGTTGTAAAATTTGCTATACGGTGATTTTTTATAATGAACGTATTATACTTAGTAAAGTTTTATAGACCTACTGTATCTATTATTGTAGCGTAGCTAAATATGTCCATATTGCGTAAAATATTCAGCAGTATCTTAGTGCTATAAAAACGTAGATAGAAATGTTGTTAGGATTTTTAAAATTTAATTATGATCTTGATCATAGATATAATATACAAGTATTTTATTATAAGCATGTATTTTATATTTCTATGATCTTGATAGTTTTTTTTAGTAAGATTTCAGAAATCTTACTAAGAAAACTTTCTAATGGCGCAATGCAAACAAAAATGTATAGACGATATCACTCATGTACAATTACTAAGAAATTTCAAGTGAAAATCGGTTGAATTGTGTCGCATTGCGTGAACCTTAGTTGCAATTTTGCTTAGTAAAAATCGGTGATCGTTGTGATATATAAATCAAATCACGATGAGCCATCAGGATGGTCGCTAACTCTTAAAAGAAACACAGAACAGGATGGTCGCAATAAAGTATATAATAAATAAATAATAAATAACTCTTATAAGAAATGGGAAATTATTAACCGGGTAAAAATATACTGAATTGGCGACTATTATACTAAGTAACTATTTATCCGGTTTGAGTAATACGAGTACCTGTTAGGAGGTTGTGAGCTTCGGTAATAATCATCATATCAGCCGAAAGACGTCCACTGCTGGACAGAGGCCTCCCCCAAGCGTCGCCACATTGACCGGTCTCGTGCGTCCCGCAACCAGCGGATCCCCGCAACCTTCACCAGGTCATCGGTCCACCTGGTTGGAGGCCCTTCCAACGCAACGTCTTCCGGTTCGCGGTCGCCACTCCAGAAACTTTCTGCCCCATCGGCCATCCGTTCTGCGAGCAATGTGCCCTGCTCACTGCCACTTAAGTTTGGCAATTCTTCGGGCTATGTCGGTAACCCTGGTTCTCTTGCGGATCACGCAAGGAAACGCCGAGCATAGCCCTCTCCATTGCCCTTTGGGTGACTTTAAGCTTTCTGATGAGGCCCATTGTAAGCGACCACGTCTCAGAGCCATATGTCATCACTGGCAACACACACTGGTCATAGACTTTCGTTTTGAGACACTGTGGTAAGTTGGACGAGAAGATACCGCGCAACTTCCCGAACGCTGCCCAGCCGAGTCGGATTCGACGGTTGACCTCTTTCTCGAAGTTGGCCCTACCCAACTGGATCGTTTACTTTAGACCCTGCAGACAGAAAAAGGAGCCCCGCGCAGTGAGGCTCCGTTGAAAAACCTTTATTTTCATGTCGCTGTTCTTGTTTTCGCCCACTGGTTGTCGCCCAGTTAGCATTTCAGTAAGCCATATCCAGTATATTTGGCATTTAAGTTTGGGTAATTTTTCGCTTGTTTAAATACTATCAATTAGAAATGTTCTGTGATTGTTAATAAATCAAGCTTCAATGGCTAAAACATAGGATACTTTTCATCTCGGTAGTACGTTCTCGAGGGATTTATTTAGATTTTCCTGGTAGTATAGGTGAAGCCGCTACCGAAAACTAGTCATAAATATCTATAAGGTACGTTATTAAGGAAGACCTAAAGTTTAGTTTAAGTCAGATTTTAAAGGAAGTAAAAACAATAAAAGTATGTATGTAAAATTCGAAGATATTTATGACATCCGCACTGGACTCGCGTGGTGGCTTACTGCCCTTATCCTCTGTCTCACAGCAGTGGGATAGTTATAGCCTGATTAAGCTTCTGTTATGTAATGTAAGTAAACTTAGCCAAGCTTAGCATTTAGCCTCAGAGTTAGTAGGTTACTCCAAGATATGGCAGACACACATAAACTTAGGCAACTAATGGAGGCTGTTTCAAGCACCTCTTAATATTTATTTTGTTATCCTAAGGTGTTAAAAGCTCATTATTATTTTACTACTAGCCGTGCCTCAAGGATTCACCCACCCGAGCTAATTTCGCTAAGCAACCATTCTGGCTTTTTTACTTGTTCTCGGCTCCTAAAGATCCTAGCGTGTTGTTCATTCTATTCCAATATTTTAAAGAGGAAAGTTTTTTTTGTTTGTTTGTTTGTAGCGAATAGGCTCCGAAACTATTGGACCGATTTATAAAATCTTTCACCTATGGAAAGCTTCATTATTCCTGAGTAGCATAGGCTATTAATTATTATCAAAAAAATTAGAGATCCTAATGAAAATTTAAATAATGTAACCTAAAGTAGCAAAATTTTGCCTATAAAATTCATTATTTGGCGTGCGCTGAGAAAACTATTGATGATACATAAAAAATATGTACTACATGATTAAAGTACTCATTATTGACTACAAAAAAGTCTACTAAAGAATATATCTCACTATCATAGTTAAGCCACAATAGCAGCTTTTGTGTAATAAAATTTTATTAGATCGCTCGCGCTGGTGGAAACAAAAGATGGTTACATTCGTATTGTAGTATTAATCCTTATTCAAATAAATAGTTTAACAAATTGGTAGGTAGGGTAGGGTAGAGTAGGAGGTAGGTAGGTTAGGTGGGTGGGTAGGTAGGTAGATAGCCAGTTGACGGGAGCGAAGCCGCGGGGGTCAGCTAGTATAGTCTATAATCTTATTCAACAACTAGCTGTGCCCGCGACTTCGCTCCCGTCATCTGCCTGCCAACCCTACGCTACCTAACTTCCTGCCTATTATATACCATTTTTTTCTCGTGTCATTCTTTCGCGTAGAATCTTAACACCGCGATTCAGAAAATGCCTTTAAATGCACAACGCCATCTATCGAATAGCGAGTTCAACTGCCCGAGTAACTGAATTGCGTGTGCTGTGATAATTGTAGTTCTTAAACACTTTAAATTCATGTAACTTTTGATAGAGAGAACCGATTGCGATGAAACAAAAACTAAGTAATTCTTCAAGTTACGCACAATTTTTATGTATAAAAGTTATCTACATTGGTTTCGTACATTTCACGTGATGCGTGCACAAATAAACAGACAAACAGACAAAAATTCCAAAAATGCTGGAAATGGGTTCTGTTGGTTATCCTTTAACACCCTGGCTATTTTTTTTGGAAATGTTTTCGATGTACAAAAATTTGGCAAAAATTCATTATTTGGCGTGCGCTGAGAAAACTATTGATGATACATAAAAAATATGTACTACATGATTAAAGTACTCATTATTGACTACAAAAAAGTCTACTAAAGAATATATCTCACTATCATAGTTAAGCCACAATAGCAGCTTTTGTGTAATAAAATTTTATTAGATCGCTCGCGCTGGTGGAAACAAAAGATGGTTACATTCGTATTGTAGTATTAATCCTTATTCAAATAAATAGTTTAACAAATTGGTAGGTAGGGTAGGGTAGAGTAGGAGGTAGGTAGGTAGATAGCCAGTTGACGGGAGCGAAGCCGCGGGGGTCAGCTAGTATAGTCTATAATCTTATTCAACAACTAGCTGTGCCCGCGACTTCGCTCCCGTCATCTGCCTGCCAACCCTACGCTACCTAACTTCCTGGCTATTATATACCATGTTTTTTCTCGTGTCATTCTTTCGCGTAGAATCTTAACACCGCGATTCAGAAAATGCCTTTAAATGCACAACGCCATCTATCGAATAGCGAGTTCAACTGCCCGAGTAACTGAATTGCGTGTGCTGTGATAATTGTAGTTCTTAAACACTTTAAATTCATCTAACTTTTGATAGAGAGAACCGATTGCGATGAAACAAAAACTAAGTAATTCTTCAAGTTACGCACAATTTTTATGTATAAAAGTTATCTACATTGGTTTCGTACATTTCACGTGATGCGTGCACAAATAAACAGACAAACAGACAAAAATTCCAAAAATGCTGGAAATGGGTTCTGTTGGTTATCCTTTAACACCCTGGCTATTTTTTTTGGAAATGTTTTCGATGTACAAAAATTATTTTTCTACAGATTTATTATATGTATTGATGATTGATTGATGATGATTGGGCTATCAACATTTAATTATTTTTATAAATCCGCCAACTAGATTCATCATATTATCATTATCATTTTTTTTTCCATTTTTTTTTTTTTTTTTTTTAGCAGCCGGAATAACTCGACTGTTCCTGTGCGTCTGTCATCGAGTGGATTTCCGCAGCCTTCACCAGATCATCGGTTCATCTTGTGAGTGGTTCCACAGATTAACACGTTCAAACAAACAAACTCTTCAGCTTTATTATAATAGTGTAGGTACATAGAAATGAAGTATAAAAGTCAACCTTTACAAAGTACCCACAAACTAAAAGGTTATTTAAGAACGCTCGATTAGGTGGCAGGCAGTTAAATCGTTGGTTAATTACCTATTAATTTGTGTACATCTTACTGAATTGTAAAATTCTTTGTTTTACTATGTCTTTTGTTCGTAGAATGTTTGACATTTTAGTAATTAAGTTTCGAGTTAGCTGGTCATTTTAAGTAGGAAGCTTTGAGTTTTTAACAGCCGCCCATAAACATTAACCATACAACAGACATCGTAGATGCCATCCATGATTCCATCCCAGGTTTAGTTGAAAATGAAAAGCCTTCCTGTAATACAAGGTGGGCCAAAAGAAATCACCCTATTGGAAGATGCTCTCATTTTTGCAAATGGTCGCCAATGTCAAATCTGTTTTGACATTTGTGGACTAGACAGATGCAGAATACAAGTGAACAAGCCATGGAGCAATACACTCCCCAAGAACGCGGCATAATCAAAATGAGCGAAGAGGCTCATTTCCACGAGTACGTGAACAAGCAAAACTATCGCTTCTGGGGCACCGATATCCACGACTGATGCACGAGGAGCACACACCTGCAGCTGCTGACACGAGTGCGAGAATGTGTCGCCCGAAGTTCTCGCTGAAGTGATGAAAAATGTCATAAACCAAGCCCGTATGGCAATTAATTGTGACGGCGCCAATTTGGCCGATATAATCTTCTCGACTTGACCAATAAAATTATAAAGGTTCAAAATTATAAACAGAATCGAAGTTATTTATTTAGAAAAAAAAAAGAGAGCCAAACAACATCGGATGATTTCTTTTGGCCCACCTTGTACAACGGCACCCATACTTACCGTTCAAACTTGAACACGCCGTCTCTGTTGGGCGACAGAAGTAGAAATATTTTGTCAATGGTTCCCCGAAAAAGCTTCTTCACAAAAGAAAACCCTGAACTAAGTATCTTTTTTAGTTATCGCTTCAAAACGCCCATGGACTTCTTGGGAGTGTGAGCTTCTTACCTCGATAAAACTACTCTGGTAATCACCATCTGCACATGGAGCCCCGGGACCTCATAAAATCAGCACCCTCGCTGTGCAATGACTGTTAAGGAGACTGAAGAAGCGTTTCCTCTAAAAATAAAACTACACTCACGTTTTGTAGATTTTAGGGATTTGAACTTACACGGACTTCTCAGGCCACAGTATTCAGGGCTATGCCATCGAAAAATTCTGAACTAAGTACCATGAAGTACGCGGCCGTTGATAAAGCATAATAGAGATTTGGCAAACTTAGTATCACACGATGATACAACTATGAATTAGCTTGTGTGAAGAATTATATGGATAGACATGAGGAGTTTTACACTTTTATTTACTACTTCACCAATAGGTGCGATGTGGTGAGAAGCCAGAAAATAAAGGTGTATGGAAGAAGAAGACATGCTGCACCAACTTCGACGATCATGTCGGAAATTCGCTTCCACCAAAAGGACGTCCGTAGGGTACTGTGTAACCTTGACGTGAACAAAACCAGTGGCCCAGACAGGATACTAGCAATTGTTCTCAGAATTTGTGCACCTTAACTGTCTCCGATTTTTACACGCCTATTTTACTTATGTTGGAGGCGGAAAATTACAGAATGCTTGGAAGCAAGCCAACGTTTAGCCTGTGCTCAAGAAGGGCAGTCAAGCTGACCCGGACAACTACAGACTCATCTCAGTAAAGTATGCTCAACTCTAAGCTCCTGGGCATACCTACAAGCTAACAACATCCTCAATGACCACCAATATGGCTTCAACCAAAATCGGTCAACTGAGGCTATTCTAGCGCATGCCAATCACATCTGGAGTGAGGCCATCGAGAGGCAAGGGGAAGCGCTTGCCGTCTCCCTCGACATCTCGAAGGCTTTTGACAGGGCCTAGCATGAAAGCCTTATTAGAAAGCTTTCTTCATTCGGTCTGCCCAGTGGTCTGTGTGTTGGACTGCGCACTACCTGAGGGATCGGTCCATCCGAGTGGTTATTGATGGCTGCTCGTCTGACCGTATTAACGACGGGGTAATTTGGGGGTCACTACTCTCAGCCTTGCTTCTCATAAAATATCTGCTAAAACCACCTAGCAGACGGCACCTTTGCGTATGCAGACGATAGCACTGTTGCTGAGAGACGTGTACTACGCACAGGTTACTGGACCTCAGATTCGGTCTCACCGGGAGGCCACGGTTAAGCGCTTTAACCTGTGCTTGAAGGCAGTCTCCGAATGGGGCGATGCCAATCGGGTCAGTTTCAATGCTGCGAGGATCCAGACGTTGACATCAACCCTCAATTTTGGTCAATGCATTAGGGTAAATGCTCAGCTGGTTGCCAAAAAGTTGGGGAACCTTGCAAAGGTGAGACGGTACTTCACGCCAGAACAGCTGCTTAATTTGTTCCTTAACAATCATGCATGGTGTATTGCTCTAATTTCTGGGACAGATCTGCCAGAAACCAGCTTGATGAACTTGAGCCGATCGAAAAAGGGACCAAGAGGCTCATCGGCAATGAGACATTGGTCGCTTCACGGCTCCAGAGCTTTGAAAATCGTCGCTGAGTTGCCAGCTTGTCGGTTTTTTATCGGTTACCTTTCGGGAAGTGTGCGATGGAACTGCATTATCTAATTCCCCATAGCCCGTTTCATCATCGGACTACAAGACGTACAGCGATGTGCCATTGGCACATTGTCTACATCTCATCCATACGCACCAAACATTTTGGGCATAATTTCATTATGCGTCAGCTGAGGACTGGAATTCCCTGCTGAAGTCAGTTTTCCCTGATAGCTACAAACTGGGAGCCTTTAAATCAAGAGTGAATAGGTTACTTCTTGGCAAGTGTGCCCCATCGTCGACCACTTCATCGCTTACCATAAGGTGACATAGGGTCAAACGCGATCCTTTAAATAATAATAAATTGGAATAAAGGCAGAAGTATAATGACTAAGTATAAGTCGTGACAAAGCTCTACAAAGTCAAACAATTTTAGAACTGCATGTACCTTATCAATAGCCAAGTACCTACTATAGTTATCTTTACCCATAGTAACAACTGTTGCAAGGGATCCCGTTGCATTCCCACCATTCTAATCTTATTCTGACGCTAATTGCGTGTACAACCACACAACACATGCTCTAGGGGTAAAGGTGAAAGATCTCCACAATGCATTAATATTAATGGCTTTTCAGCCAATGGACGGGAACCACATTAACTCTTGTACTTTGAAGGTAAAAGCTTACCTCGTTTAATTTCGGAAAAGTCATTTCTTTGCCCTGGAACGCAGATTACAAGAAACTTTTACATTTGTATTGCGTTTATTGTCATTGATTAGATACTCATCTATAGCTGTAGACAAAATGTTATTCTATTAACGAAGCCGTGGAATTCTATTTTCAAACGATATCGTGGCGTTTTTGTTAATAGAGTGTCACTTGTCTAAAGTTTCATCTGTTTTCTAAAAGGAAGGCAGAGTATCTTTTGTGATTTGTTAGAGCTTTTTACTTATGATCGACACTAATCTGTGCTCTTATATTTTCATACTGACCGAAAATAAACACCGAACAATAGCGAAGTATTGTTGAATCGTCGTGTATTCGACTGTCAACATTTTGTCAGATCCTATGTTTTACGGTCGTTATTACATACAACGATAATCGGCCATACGAGTATAAGCTTAACATATGCGTGCCAAACATGAACCTATACTGAAAAAATAAAGAACACAATTCTATCTTGTCTGAACGCAACGGAAAGAAGTATCTTAGGTTGAGAAATATACAAAAAATAAGAAACACAGATATTCGCAAGAAAACAAAGTTTTTTTTATCGTTGATAGGTTTGCGCTTGACCACTGTCTCACCTGATCGTAAGCGATGATGTGGTCGACGATGAAGCACGCTTTTTTGGAAGAAACCTATTCACTCTCGAATTAAAGACTCCCAGTTTGTAGGTATCAGGAAATACAGACTCCGGCAGGGAATTCCACTCCTTAGCTGTACGCATAATAAAAGTATTCCCAAAACGTTTGGTGCGTATGGGTGGGATGTCCACCATGTAGGCATGACGCATCACCGTACGTCTTGTAGTCCGATGATGGAACGGGCTAGGAGGAATTAGTTCATACAACAGATGCTCTAGATAACAGATATCCAGTATAGTTTGAAACAGAAGTAGAGATAGGCAGGCCACATACCGAGGTACAAAGACAAAAGGTGGACTCTCCAAACAACAAAATAGTGTGGCCCAGCAGGAAAATGAAGAGTTGGAAGGCAAAGAAAAAGGTGGGTCGATGACATCATAAAAACAGCAGGAAAAAACTGCATGAATATTGCTACTATTAAGGAAAAGTGGAAAAATATGGAGGAGATTTTTACCCTTGGGTCCACAAACGTGAAGAAAGTTTTAATAATAATAATCGGTCAACCGTTTGGGTCCTGATGATCATGTATGAGGTTAACCGCGCTTACTTCGTGCCGTTGAACATCCCTGCATGAGGCTTCAACAGACACTGCCTGTTGATCATACTGCTCAGGACACAACTCTAGCTAAGGGCAATGCTTGTTAAACCCGCTGCACCATGTAGAACTTAACGCAGCTGCGTCTAATATGGGCCAGCCCTAAAAGTTTTATTACAACAAGAAAGCCTTATTCTAGCTAAACCATAAACACAAAGATGGCGGGCAGTTAGCATTATTTCACCATAAACTACCCATATCGGCTAATGGCCTATTAGTATCTAGGAAAGACCACACCACTTCGAAAATAAAAAATCGAAATCATTCAATGAATTTCGTATGGCTCACGTAATTGGCGAAGGTTGGTAAAAAGTGGTTGAGGCTATAAAGGGACGCGTACACCCGCCGAACCGGGTCATAAACACGCGACAAAAAAGTCGCGGCAACGGACATGCGTCCGCGTCGTGTGACAAAAACATGTAAAGTGAGTAAACCACCGCAGTGGCCGCTGTGCGTGCCTTTGAGTTCGAGAGGAGGTGAGTTATTGTGCTCGATTATGAGACGTTTATTGGGCTAAATATATATGATTATAAGCTGTAGGTTAGTTATCTAAGATGAATAATGGCTAAGACTTCTGTATTTACCGTAATAGTATCCACAAATGGTAGTCGCAGTTTCTAAAATAATGCCTGTGTCACAGCCACAGGGTCCGGTAAGACAGTCAGTATCTACCGATTTTAATTAATTCATGTTACACGACACTTACGAATATGCGGCTAAAGATGGACGTTGTGGAAGGTGGCCTTTGACCAGGAGTGGGACAGAGCAGGGTAATAAAAAAGAAAACTCAAGTACCTACTTGACATACATCCAAAATGGCACTTGTTTGGTGTGCAAAGGGTCATGTCAGTTGTAGCAACTGGACATCTGAGAACAAAGAAAAACAGGTACGATTAAGAGGAAACAGGGGCAGAGTGCGCCGACTGAATTTCCTTAGTAAAAAGTCATAATTCGATGTTTGGCTCTCGTCTCTTTCCTCTTCCTATATTGGACCAATTTAAAAGATATTCCGTTAACTGAAAATTAAAGATACATACTATGTCCCTATGTTTTCTTTTTTGATGAAACATTATCTTTAGAAGCCTAGTGCTTCTAGCCCTCAAAAAATGCTCAAAATTGCACTGTTAACAGAGGCTTAGTGTAAAAATTAGACAAATATAAATGAAAAAAGGAAAACATAGGGACATAGTATATATCTTACTTGAACACTTTATGGAATGTCTTTTAAATTGGTCCAATATTGAAGGAGAAAAGAGACGAGAGCCAAATCTCGAATTATGACTTTTTACTAAGGAAATTCAGTCGGCGCTCTCTGCCCCCGTTTCCTCTTAAAGAAATAAGAATTGTTCTATTTGTCAGGAAAACGTGTAAAACTTTTCTTTAATCTATCAGCGAAATATGATGCACAAGCTTTCGCCCGTGACTTCGTCTGCGTAGCATTAGCATTTCGAATAGCCTATTATTTATATCACACTAATATTATAAAGGTGAAAGTTGTGAGTGTTTGTATATTTGTTTTTTTTTCCCGCTCAATCGGCTGGACTGATCTGGATGAAATTTGGCACAGAGATAGATTATAGTCAGGAATAGCACATAGGAATAGCACTTTGTATCCCGGGAATATGTTCCTTCGGGATAATTTTCGACATTCACGCGGGCGAAGCCGCTGGCAGAAACTAGTCGCGTAATAATATTGTAGGTATGTGGGTTTACTTGAGAAATTATTGGTTCACCAAAACAAACTTCCACTCCCCTTTCGACCCCCTTTAGGATGATTTCTGGGATAAAAACTACCCTATGTCCTTCCCAAGGTCTCAAACTATTATATCCCTATACCAATTTCATCTAAATCGGTTCAACAGCTAGACAGACAAAGTTACTTTTGCTATATATAAGTACAACATGGTTTGTCTAGCAGCCAAAGTACATCGTATCTTTCTCATTATCTCTAATCCTCACCCATCCCACGTAGAACCCTTCATCTTGACCTGCACAAACTCCGAAAATCCCATCCACAATAAATCATACACGCAACAGAAAACAATTTATTAAGTCGCGTTCCTGAGTATGTTCATAAATACGGTGACCTAAGACCTTGCTATAAAACTTAGTGCGACAACTCACGGCGGTGCGAACCAAGGATGTTTGGTAGCTAGGTAGTAGTCGGATATATCCGTAACCGAATCCGATATAAAATTTTCGAATAAGTTCGTATAGGTGCGGAGTCTAAATGAGACACGTTATGACAGGCTTTTCTGCCCGAACAGCCGACATACTAGCCGCGCACGTTAGTTTATTATTTCTATTGCTTACGGCGGCGTGGATACATCACAACGACGTACGGTACGGCGCACGGCGCAACAAGCGGCGCTGCCACTTGCCACCGCACGATGCCGTCATGCCAAGCACCGTGCGCCGCGCCGCAACTAGCGGTTCAAACGTGTCAAACTTGCAGTTTTTGTCTATATTTGAACCGCGAACGACGTATTAATTAAGTAACAAGTCAACATCGATATTTTCAGTCATTTTATTTGTACTAACAAGTGCGAACATAGCGACAGCGAAAAATCAACTGCCGAGCGAGGGTACCGTGTGCGCGGCGCGCTAATATCCGTGACCGAGACTAACAGAAAGTAACGGATAAAGGTCTATCCACACAAATCAGGGCAGGGACGTGCACGGGCCCGTGCACGGACGTGTGTGAACGAGTTGTATAAAATGTACCCACCGATATTTTTTTGAGCCCCTGACGGGGCATGGTCCGTACACGTCCCTGGCACGGCCCTGATATGTGTGGATAGACCTTAATCAATACATGTAATAAATCTGCAGAAAAGTCGTTTTTGTACATCGAAAATATTTCCAAAAAAAATAGCCAGGGTGTTAAAGGATAACCAACAAAACCCATTGCCGGCATTTTTGGAATGTTTGTCTGTTTGTTTTTCTGTTTGTCTGTTTGTCTATTTTTCTGTTTGTCTGTTTGTCCGAAACCGGTATAGATACCTAATATTATTTCTATATCCGTATCTGTATCCAAATCCGAAATTTCATATTCATAACATCCCTGGGTGCGGACCTGTCGTGAATAATGTGGCCGTACCGTTATGCGCTATGGGAAGCTAAGAAATGTGAATAAATTTATGACTTGCTGGTGGTTGGTGCTAATTGAAGGTGCGGTGGCGAAGAAGGTGAGTATGGTTATGATGAACTGTAAAAGGTTCAGGAAGGATTGCCACATCACTTAAATAAAAGATGCCTGCTCTAGTTATGTTTCAGCGAACAAGATTATTCAGTGGTAGTTTCTTCTATGCTTCCAGCCGGATTCATGATTTCGTGAATGCTGTCCTGTGAAATGTCTTCAAGTTGTTTGTTATAGTGGATATTCTCCTCCAGGATGTTAGTTTTGCTGGGAAGTGGTATGATTTCGTCGGCTGTAACAGTATTGGTGCTTGTCATCAGTGTTCGGTTGAATATTTCTATCTGGCAATCGCTGGTGATGCTGGTGATATGTATGCCTCCTAGCTCATCCTTGCTGTTCTTTAAGATGATAAGCCATTTGTTTTCCTGTAGTTTCTGGACATTTCCTTGCTTCAGCGCTATTCTGGTTCGAATGCAGTTTATGCCCTCATGTTTTATAAGACATATTATACAGTCTTCGGATTTCTCCATGGGCTGGGTGTTCAATGATGTGCAGAGCTGCACATCTGGCGTGATCTTCTTGCATACTTCTTCTAGGCGTGAGTACTCGTTGGTTCCCAGTTCTAGGTATTTGGATTTAGGGATAATGGTGAGGTTTTGTTTGTCAGGTATAGAGTATAGATGGATAAGGTCATAAGGGTTTGGGTCAGTGGAACGGATCTCTAGTATAAACGTCAACGTGTTGTCTGTACTATAAGCTTTTACGCTAATAGACTTCTCTATATTGTGAATATTATTTATGCTGATATTATCAACGGGTCTGAATTTATTACATTTTTGAATAGTTGACATTTCCCTAATAAGACTATAGATGGATATTATACTCGAATGAATTACTTCTAACTGTGCAAAAGTCATGAAATCTTCTAAAAGAACTAGCTTATCTAAAAGTAATTGCATACTAAACTCTATTTGAATGTATAAATCTAAGAAGTGCAATCTGCCTAATACTAAGTTATTACTAAAAGTGGCATTTTTCAACATTACAGCAATTTTTCTCTGGTTTATATCTAAAAGTTCAACCTGTTTACTTAATTCTTCAACTGCGTGTTTTGCTATAAATAATGTTTGTTTTTGAGATGAATCAATACTATGGACCGAATTGCGTAAGTTAGATATTTCATTTTCAAATTTAATAGCATCTTCATAATCTAAGTTGCCTGTAATAGTTTTGACTATGGAACCTAAACCGTTAATTAAGCCACGTCTTATTCTATGTCGCGGTGCAATAAATACTATTTTCTTACCTATTAAATTTAAAATATTTTCTATTTGGTCTTTATAAGGTGTACGTTACCCCAACAGGAAAGTGGCTCCTGGAGTGATATGAGTGGAACGTATAATTAGAGCGTAATCTGCTGTGAATGTGCGCTACATAAAAAACATGTGCGTGTCGTCGTTTTTGAAAAAAACGGAAAAAACGTTTCCTGCTAGGGTAACGTTGTTCCAGCAGGAAAATTCTAAACGAATGATCGGAGTGAGAAATATTGTGCATGGGCAGAGAGCTTATAGTTGTGCAAGAATGTGCGCAGAATATATAATAAGTGCGTAATTAGGTTTTCGAGATATTGCATTTCCTGCTGGGGTAACGTTTTGCAGAATCGTGTATCTCTGAAACTATTGAATGTGCGCCTGTAGAATAAACATACACGAGTAGCTCTTGATTTGTGCGTATTTGTGCCGGAATTAGATTTAAGAAAATATTTATAGTTTTCAAGAAATCGCACTTTTTTGAAAACCCGAAAAAAAATCACAGCGCCTAAATGAGAAAACTTATAAGCTCGCTGAAAACTGTAATCAGTCCATCTTGACGCATGTATTAACCACAAAAAGTTTCAAAAGTATACATGCTTGCGTTATCGAATAATATTGCTAAAAGTCAAAACGACGGTGTCATAACTTTGACGGCAAAATACGAGAAACCGGCTCAACCCAAGATGGTAGGTGTAAAGCACAAATAAGAGAGTTTAGTCAAAAATATATAGTGAAAATGTTCAGCTTGGAATGTTTCGCATTAAGTAGATTTAAACACAAAACTAAACATGTAAACAACGGCTGGTTATCCGACCAAATTCGAATGACTACAAAAAAGCGACGGATTCATACATAACGATGACCTTCTTAATTGGACGTATTAAACCTAAGCTGTTGTCCGTACAGTCGCGTTCAAACGTTTGGTTATTTGACCTAATTTTGGGGGCTAATAAAAAAATACATTAAATGCACCTTGTGACCATAACAAATGAAAGAGCTTGTTGATGTAGAAATTATTATTTTTCTTCTCTAAATTATGTTTCTTATAGTAATAATGGCATCAAATTACAAACCTATTAATCTCAAATTAAGTATCTCAAACAATTTTTAGGGTTCCGTACTCAAAGGGTAAAAACGGGACCCTATTACTAAGACTCCGCGATCCGCCTGTCTGTCTGTCACCAGGCTGTATCTCATGAACCGTGATAGTTAGACAGTTGAAATTTTCACAGATGATGTATTTCTGTTGCCACTATAACAACAAATACTAAAAACAGAATAAAAATAGTATATTATGCAACTAGTGAATAAAGGACGGTTTTAAAGCGAGGGCCATAGATAAATCACGAACAAGTAAAGGATTCTATCAACTGAATCACTCCCTGCGGTCGTGATTCAGTCTTAGAATCCTGAGCGACGCGAGTGACTCATGGCCCTCGATATAAAGCCGTGTTATTCAAGAGTTGCATAATTTTATACCATGACTACGAGAAAAAAAAGATTTAAGAGAAAATCACAATGAGTAATAATAAATAAATGTTTTATTACCTTCAAAATTTACAAAAAAAATTGAAACTCAGGGTTTCACATTTTTTGTAAATTGAAGCTGAGCTAGGTAACAGCATCTGTTTTTCAGGGGCTAGTGACTACCTCCGTTACGTTACATAATTATAATTAATTAAACACCAATACAATTAATATTAGAATTACAAACCAAATAAGTATTCACTAAACATCCCAGACTAAAATCAAAATCATGAAAATCATTATTGAAATCCTAAATATTAACAAACTGAAAATTAAATCGATGAAGAAGTTTGAAAGTCGAATATTCTTTACACAAGGAGTTTGTATCGATTTGTTGTTGTTTTTGCATTGAGATGGACGTCGAATATATATTGGTGTATTCTAAATTCAAACACTAAAACAGTGAGTAAAAGTGCTTTTTATTCACTGTTTTCAGTGTATAAAATAAGCTTTTTAGAGGTGGAATGGTATAATAGTATATTATGCAACTAGTGAATAAAGGACGGTTTTAAAGCGAGGGCCATAGATGAACTACGAGCAAGTGAAGGATTCTAACAACTAAATCACGACCGTAGGGAGTGATTCATGATGATTGAATCACGAGCATAGCGAGTGATTCAAGTGTTAGAATCCTGAGCGACGCGAGTGATTCATGGCCCTCGATATAAATCCGTTTTATTCAAGAGTTGCATACTATATTTTATACCATGACTACGAGAAAAAGAAAGATTAAATCACAAGGAAAAATACTAAATAAAAGTTATATTACATTCAAAATTTTGAAAAAATGTGAAAACTCAGGGTTACACATTTTTCTAAATTAAAGCAGAGCTAGGTAACAGCAACTGTGTTTCAGGGGCCAGTGACCACCTCCGTTACGTTACATAATTATAATTAATTAAAAACCAATGTAATTAATATTAGAATTACATTCCAAATAAGTATTCACTAAACATCCCAAACTTAAATCATAATCATTAAAATCATTATTGAAAACCTAAATATTAACAAACTGAAAATTAAATCGATGAAGAAGTTTAAAAGTCGAATATTCTTTACACAAGGAGTTTGTATCGAGTATTTTATGTGCAAGGAGGTTGTATAGCATTGAGATGGACGTCGAATATATATTAGTGTGTTCTAAATTCAAACACCAAAACAGTGAGTAAAAGTGCTTTTTATTCACTGTTTTCAGTGAATAAAATAAGCTTTTTAGAGGGGGAATGGTATAAAAATATTTAAGTGGTGCTCCCATACAACAAACGTGATCTTTTTGTCGTTTTTTTGCGATAATGGTACGGAACCCTTCGTGCGCGAGTGCGACTCGCACTTGGTTTTTATTAAAAACAACCACCATCAAATTTTTGGTCTTTAAAATACTTTTTTTTACTAATATTATAAAGGCAAATTAAAATGTCTGGAAGTGTCCACAAAATTCTGAATGTACATTAGTGAAAGTTGGAATAAAGAAGATAGCTTATACCTTGGCACTACTTTCCTAATGTTCTTACGTAATCAAGTGCCAAGTCACGGAAAGAGCTAGTAGAATGTAATCCAATAATAAGTTAATTATTTTAATACTTTTCTACCTCAATGTACTCAGGCACAACACGTTTTAACCGATTCGTGAGTAAAGTTAAGAAGGTCATCGTTATGTATGAATCCGTCGCTTTTTTGTAGTCATTCGAATTTGGTCGGATAACCAGCCGTTGTTTACATGTTTAGTTTTGTGTTTAAATCTACTTAATGCGAAACATTCCAAGCTGAACATTTTCACTATATATTTTTGACTAAACTCTCTTATTTGTGCTTTACACCTACCATCTTGGGTTGAGCCGGTTTCTCGTATTTTGCCGTCAAAGTTATGACACCGTCGTTTTGACTTTTAGCAATATTATTCGATAACGCAAGCATGTATACTTTTGAAACTTTTTGTGGTTAATACATGCGTCAAGATGGACTGATTACAGTTTTCAGCGAGCTTATAAGTTTTCTCATTTAGGCGCTGTGATTTTTTTTCGGGTTTTCAAAAAAGTGCGATTTCTTGAAAACTATAAATATTTTCTTAAATCTAATTCCGGCACAAATACGCACAAATCAAGAGCTACTCGTGTATGTTTATTCTACAGGCGCACATTCAATAGTTTCAGAGATACACGATTCTGCAAAACGTTACCCCAGCAGGAAATGCAATATCTCGAAAACCTGATTACGCACTTATTATATATTCAGCGCACATTCTTGCACAACTATAAGCTCTCTGCCCATGCACAATATTTCTCACTCCGATCATTCGTTTAGAATTTTCCTGCTGGAACAACGTTACCCTAGCAGGAAACGTTTTTTCAGTTTTTCTAAAAAACCACGACACGCACATGTTTTTTATGTAGCGCACATTCACAGCAGATTACGCTCTAATTATACGTTCCACTCATATCACTCCAGGAGCCACTTTCCTGTTGGGGTAACGTACTCCTTTATAAGCTCTATTTAATTCTTCATTATTTTCAGCGGCTTTAATACAGGCATATAATGAAATAAGCTTGAGAGTCATTTCATGTAAATAAGGTATATTATATACACAAGCCAAACTAAAGGTTTCTACCTGCTTTAAAATCGAAGGTTTCGCAATCCTCACGCCAATATATACATGGAAATCTAGGTGGTTGACATATTGATCTATGACCATGCTTTTATAGTACGATTTATCAGTATTTTTACCTACAACATTACATGTTTCTAGTATATCCCGCAAACGTTGACCAAATGACTCAGCGTCCTCATTTTTATTTCGACGCAAATTGGACAGCTCTTGCATCACTTGGATGTCGTTGCGCGGTCCACCTAATCTGCGGGTCAGCGCAATTTTAATATCTTGCCAGGTGTCTAATGTCTCTTCGGAAGCTATTGCGCTAATAGCAGCACCACTTAACTTACTTTTAATTAAGGTAGGCAAAACGGGGTTTGCCCTTACTGGTGGTTCTAGTAATAGTATTGTATTTTCTACTTCCCTAATGTAATGATTTAGCGTTTCGGGGTTGCCATCATACTTTGGCAACAGTTCCCAAACGGACTTTAAGGTTGCTAACTCGATCCCTGCCATGGCCATTGCTATCTAGTTATGAACTAAAAATACACTTTAATTGAGGCTATTAGCTACTAATCTGCTTACTACCTGTGTAAGAAGATAGCGTGAAATGTTATACGTGTTATTTGAGTCGCGATTTTAGTGAACAAAAATAAACACGTATGATTAATTAATATATTAGCTTGCTAAACGAATTTGAAACGTTTTCCTAGCTGGTGATAATATGTCTATAGCGATTTTAGCTTAAACACAAACACACATATAACGTTTAAACTATTACGGCAGGAAATATAGCATGGAAACTGGGAAGACAACTTGCACTCACCCCAATATCCTCTGCATCTCCAGCCGGGCCTTGTAGTTCAGCAGGACTCCCAATTCTCCGGGTCTCCCGCAGGTTGCTCGCCGTCGTAGATACAATAATGTGATCGCGATGATAACGATGGAAATCGTTCACTCAGGCCAAAGAGTTCTATTTGAAACTGAGTGTCGCGATCCTACCGACTGCGCCAGTTATGTTTCAGCGAACAAGATTATTATTAAAAAAAGATTTATTTAATTAAAATACAATGTTTACTTTATGATTAGAACTACAAGACTAAAATTAATATTACAATTATTCTATAAACTAAACTTATTGCTAAATCAGTAAAACTGCAGTCGTGCAGTTTACGCAATGCTTCCGCGCGGATCCGGTGCATGATCAGCAGTGACGCACGCTAGGCGATTGCCTAACTCTCTTAAAAAGAAAATTTGTTAATTGGCATAAAAAAAACAAAAAGTCATGAAAAGCATGCGTTTGTTTGACAATAGCATTTGTACTATGAAGGAGCTGCTTGAGACTGATTTACTGAGCTCTGGTTCATCATCATCTGCCTAGCCTTTTCCCAACTATATTGGGGTCGGCTTCCAGTCTTACCGGATTCAGCTAAGTACCAGTGTTTTACATGGAGCGACTTCCTATCTGACCTCCACAACCCAGTAACTGGGTAACACGGTACCCCTTGGCAGGACTGGAACTGAGTTTTCTTTTTTCCGTTTTTTTTGCCATATTTACTGTGTTCTGGTTAAAATTACATAATGCCCTGAAAAGTTAAGGCAAATGTTTATTGTACAAATATATTTTGACAGTTAAAATAATAACATCCGCACGGGTCGATCATCAAGGTTAAGCAACGCTTGACGAGGTCGGTCCGTGGATGGGTGACCATTTCAACATACCGAGTTTCCTCCGTGCCTCGGAAAGCACGTTAAGCCGTTGGTCCCGGCTGTCATTTGAAGATCTTTGACAGTCATTACGGGTAGTCAGAAGCTTGAGATCTCACAGTCTTGCCAAGGAGTACCGTATTACCCAGTTACTGGGTTGTGGAGGTCAGATAGGCAGTCGCTCCATTTAAAACACTGGTACCTAGCTGAATCCGGTAAGACTGGAAGCCGAACCCAATATAGTTGGGAAAAGGCTAGGCAGATGATGATGATATCTTGACAGTTAGTTTTCACTTCCATTTGTAGGGGACAAGCTTATGATATTGGCGCTAATCCAGAGGCAAGACAAGTGGCATTCGATGTCAGCGAAGGCGATAGACGGAATATCAAAATGTAAGACATTGATCACGTGATTTTTCTTTTTCGCTTGCCAATCCCATACAACTTTGCCTTTTTGACAATTGCTTTGGCCAGCTACTGTGAAATCCCTGTTGGAAAACCTCATCATCATATCAGCCGAAAGACGTCCACTGCTGGACATAGGCCTCCCCCAAGCGTCGCCACATTAATCGGTCCCGAGCGACTCGTAACCAGCGGATCCTCGCAACCTTCACCAGGTCATCGGTCCACCTGGTGGGAGGCCTTCCAACGCAACGTCTTCCAGTTCGCGGTCTCCCCAGAACCTTTCTGCCCCATCGGCCATCCGTTCTGCGGACAATGTGCCCTGCCCACTGCCACTGAAGTTTGGCAATTCTTCGGGCTATGTCGGTAACCCTAGTTCTCTTGCGGATCATCTGATTCGATCACGCAAGGAAACACCGAGGCAAACCTAGTAATGGTTTATCCAACCTAGAACGTACAGCATCTGCTGCTGCGACTAATACCAACGAGGTATTTAGACAGTTAAACATAAAATAAATAATTTATGGAAACGACGAATAAAATCAAAACGACAATTTTGTATGGTCCATGCGTGACACACGATTTGACGAACAGACGACAGACGGTACTTATCATAATTATACATATATATGGACGAATAAATACAGCTATTACTTTATTTATTTCGTTTATCCTCGCATTGGATTTGGAAAGCCTTGCAGCAATTACACCAATGGAGCACATATTGTCAGCGATGTCCAAGAGAAACTTAGAAAGTACAATATGAATTAAAAAAGGCACATTGGTACTTGCCTCGAAAATTGAACCTACAACCTCAAGCACGAGCATCGGCATCGCAACCGAAGCCGGCACTGGAATCGAAGGCAGGAGAGAGAAAAGTGCAGGTCTAATAATTACAAAACTACAAATATCAATAAACCTTTTTAATTTCAGATAAATAATAATCCACCTACAAATTTGTAACGTTCAAAAGTGCCGCTTGGTGGCCAACTTGAAATAAAATATCTTTGTCTTTGTAAATTGAAATCTCCTGGGATTTTGGATCCCTATAATAGTCGTTGCACGAGGGTTCTGGGTTGGCCTTCTGACAGGTCATTCTCTTCTCCGTGCTCATGTTGATCCCGGTGATCAACATGTGAGGAAAAAATCCCACACTCTCTAGAATTTTACCCAAAAATCCAGTCACCTTATGAAGGTATCACCCGTCATTAAAGAAAGGCGTTGAAAATCACCATCACGAAGTCGAAGTCTGAAGTATTATATCAATTCCTAAAGTTAAAATTTTTGGAATCGGAGTTGAACCACCGTAAGTCTCAAACCATAAAATAGCACAACCCGATGTAAAAGTTCTCAATATTACTCGTTTAGCAAGAAAACGATTAAACAATGACTTATGTAGAAACATTATACACTTGCAGTGTATCGTTAATTGTAATGAATCTTGAAAGGTAATATAATAGAAAATGCAGAAAACATGCACAGTCAAAGATTATGGAGAGAACTTACACGGATATGGGATTACACGGAATCGAATATTCTGTAATGGTCTCCGTGATTCTGGAGTTTGAAAGCAAACAATGTTGCATAGTAACAACTATTGGTAAATGAGTACCCCTGCTCATTTGCAATAAATTTTAATATATAGCAAAATTTGCTTCGTTCATAATTGCTAAGGAAACAAAGACTATGGGTCTTTGTTTACTTAAGTTAAGCATAAATATTTTAAATACCATAAAATTATTGTAAGTTAGTAATTTACTTTAAAGATACTCCGGGTAAAGCTCATAAAGCTAAGAACAATTTTATTTCGATGTTAAATATTTCAAAATCTCTTTAGTACAGCTACAGTGCAGACAAACAAAATCCAACGCATCAAAAAACAATCATTTATTCTGTCCATCTATTTATTTTACATTTGCCATAATCACGCCTAGTAAGTTCTATAATTATTAACAGGCAACCATAGACAATATAAAAATCTTTTATATATTGTCTATGGTTGCCTGTTTTCAGAAGGTGGTGACAAAAAACGAAGAAACGAATACAGGAAGGCGAAATTGAAGTTATTTTTCACTTTGTAGTGTTTTTATTTGGAAGTCGGTTGTATTTTCTTTTGTACAAAAGTTTTTTATTTTTCCTTTTTTGTTGGTAAATAATGGATAAGTTCTATATTAAGGCATCTATAATGCCCACGGTGATGCCAGAATAGATTACTCGAATAACATGTAAATGAATGAGAGTGTATCAAGAAGAACAGTACACATCTGCGTACCTTTTAGATCGTACTGGCATGATTTTATTTTATGAAATGGCGTAAACAATAAACAGACATGCGATTGCAGCAATCCCGAAAGATTTGCCGTCATTTATTGAAGAGTTCTGTTGTATATCTCCGAAGTTAAATGGGATCATTTCAGAATAAGCTTCATTCAACCAAAAAAGAATTTTGCAAATCCATTTATGTATTATGACGGAGTTATGCCCGAACATACATAAAAAATGTCAAACATCCGAATTGAAAATCTCTTCCTTTTTGGGAAGTCGGGTTTAAATGCAATACTTCATGAACGCTTATAATAGTGAAGTGACGTGCACTCTAATCCCGATATTCCGATGAATTAAAATTCACAAATGAATCGAATTATGTTACAGTAAATGTAGCATTGTAAATTAAATATTTTCATTTTATTATCAAACCGAAACAGTAATGCATCAGTAGGACATCATTGAATGATTAGTTTTTGAGCCGTCAAATGTAAAATAAATGGATGAACTGACTTTTTTTTTTGGACAATCCCACCGCATTATTCCCAAACCACTGCAACTCCTGAAAGCCAGAATGTGAGAAAGTGGCGACCACCAGAAAAGCGCCAAGGCAACGAAGCTCGACGAAGTCCCGGCGAATGAATTTAACTGTCTTGGATCCCGGGAGGAGTAGGAAAAAGTACATATTTCCACTTCCCTCCATATCAAGCAGCAGACAGAACAAACAAGGCCAATAGGCACAAAGGGTCGTTTACAACTGGGATAGTTGCCTAGCACCACGGATAAAAATTAGCATTAATATTAATGGTACGGACGGACTATAATCATGACTTCAATTAAACGGACAAAGGTAGATAAGATCCAGCTAACCAATCTGACGGGCGAAGACCAGGTGCATTTGCCAGCCCATAGGTACGTTCGGAATTCGGATTAGCCACAAACCGCAGCAGCTAAGCCACCGAGTGTGTTACCAGCCTTATATCACCCTAATTTGTATAAATCTTCATGAATTCAACATGAAGGTGTAAATAACCAGAATATTGAGCTCAATCCCTCGCCTACGAAGCTATAGTTATAAGTTATCTGATTTCTAACATGAATACAGTAACTTGCGTAGGATGAAAAGCAGCTTACAGATAATGCTACACTGATCCCCTCTGTCCAGATAGGCATAAAAAACATTAATATCAAAACATAAAGGATTACGATTTTTTAATCCTACACTCTTGATCCGTTGAAAATTGATTTCATAATAGTAAATTAATCAGCGCATCTCACATCGAGAACTCTCACAATCACCATCTATTATAATAAAACCGATTTCTTTAATCGATTCCGATTACCCACAAGAAACGGCCGGGCGGCTCGACGGCGTCCAAACGAATTAATAAATACGTCATCTAGTCGGCCATCTTCACGGTTCCAAATTCAAATTACGAAAATCGAACCGAAAAAACGTCGTTTTAACGGACTTTTTTGTTTAAAAAAACTCAAGGTGCGGACGTACCACTACACCTGCTAGTGCTATTGCATAGTTACTCACAAATTTATCGAAACAGGTGTATTTAAAAACTGAGTAACTTAACCGATACCTATTGACCCTAATTAAAACAGAGATAAAAGAACAATTTTTATCAATTGAGTTCCACAGCGCCACTGACTTATGACTTACTGTAGTCATAAATATGATCGTAACGAATTTCTTTGATGTTTTTTTAACTTTATATTATCATCGTATTTTGTTAACGTAACTGTTATTGACGGTAAATGTAAAATGTCGTGGTTAAACCCTTACGTTTGACATTCATACTTTTTAGGGTTCCGTACCCAAAGGGTAAAAACGGGACCCTATTACTGAGATTCCGCGATCCGTCTGTCTGTCTGTCTGTCCGTCTGTCACCAGGCTGTACCTCATGAACCGTGATAGCTAGACAGTTGAAATTTTCACAGATGATGTATTTCAGTTGCCGCTATAACAACAAATACTAAAAACAGAATAAATTAAATATTTAAGTTGGGCTCCCATACAACAAACGTGATTTTTTGGCCGGTTTTTGCGATAATGGTACGGAACCCTTCGTGCGCGAGTCCGACTCGCACTTGGCCGGTTTTTATAATGTTTTTATAATCAGAAGCTAATATCGTTGCGGTAATTACTGTATTATTTTCTTCTATCGAATAACTATTGCTCATCGACTATCTTAGTGGCACTTGGTGTAATTAAGTATCAAAACTTCAATCATGTCAAGTCATTTTATGGTTATTGCCTCCATATTCAATAACAAAGCGGACAAATTGTCTAAAGGCGTCCAGAATAAAAGAGTTTTAGTGCAATAAACACAAATTAGCACACTGCTAATCAAGTTTAATACTTTACGCAACGTATGCCGTGGTCATTAACGTTTTAACACCGAATCAAATGGATGTCGAAAAAGGTTACATGTTGACCTAAGTGACTGTTACTGTACTAAGTAAAATTCTGAATTACTTTAGTGCTTTGAAGGGGTCACTTCGTCGTTATAACATGTTATCTATCTTAGGCCCACTTGCGTGAAAAACTTAACTCAGAGTTAGTTGAAAACACGAGGTTAAATTGATATTATTGTATGAAATTGTTATACAATATGTCACTCAGGTGGGCCTAAGTTTGTACCGGTAGGCCCTCTGCCCTCTTGCCAGCTTGTGTATATTTGAGGAAGCCTCACCGGACCACGTTATTTGTTGTAGTGAAAGAACAGTAAAACAGGCCGGAGAATATTTATTACTTGCACCAAATTATTAGAAGGATTCGCACAGTATTTCAAAGATCACAAGAATTTAAGATTATAAGACAGTAACTAGCCTCAGCGGGCTCTCAAGATGAAGTGAACGCTGGGCGGAATGAGAGTGCATGTGTGGCGTACAGAATTTGAATTAAAAATCGAATGATAATGTGTGAAAAGTAAATGATGAAGTAGCCTGCTATAAAAAGTTGCCAGTAATAAAAGAATGAAAGATTATGGAAGGAAGGACCTCGTCACAAGTTCAACAGCAGGTGGTAGAAGATGGGCTTCATCGATATAATGTCCTAGAAGAGTTTATGAGAGATTGGTTTGATAACCTACAAGGAACATCTTTGCCTAGCAGTGGAACAACACATTATCAACATTAGACTACAGCAGTCTATCACTGGGCATATGCTTCTCCAATCGCACGCCATTTACCTCGATGCTTGGAAACTCGCATTCAGCTGCTACCAGCCAAAGTGCATAGATTTCCACTCCACCTAACCTGAAGACCTTACGTTTGCCGATTCACGGTGACCGTGAATTGGTATAGACCAACGGTCATCGGTTGCCACCATGATGATAAACACCATCCAAGAAATCTTACTGTTGGATTTGTGTTTCAAGGACTGCACGATTTACGAATTAGACCAACAAATATTTTCACATGCTTAATTAATATTTTTATTCAATACAATATATAATACTATGGATGCAATCACAGTAATTATAATTAGCTTCGTTTGGAGTGACAGAAACACGCCCACGCTTCAACGGTCCGGTTTGATTGATAATAATTGATGTTTCGTTTGCTTTCATTTTAGACGGGAACAAAACGGACTTAACCCATCTTGTAGAGTTCATTTTTAAGCACACTCGGCTTTTTACAATAATTTTAATTAGAAGATTATAAACTATGGACACCTAGCTAGGCGCGGTGATGATAGTTGGAGTGTGGCGGTGAGCGAGTAACGGTTGGGCGACCAAACCTTATTGGAGCGGTGTTCCTTATCGCAAATTATAGTTCTGATTTCTTTGCGGGCTGAGGGGCTTGACCGAAAAAAGTGTAACAATGAAAAAAAACGACACCAAAAACCGACACCCTTTTGTAGTGATTTTTGAGGCACCTCCCAATCACCGAGCTAATACTTTTTTCAATCGATTCAGCTTGCCGTAAATTTTGAGAATATGAAAAAACATTTGTATTTTTAACGTTTTTTAATTAAAATTTACATAGTATAAAATACTTATTATTTGACAATAACTACCTATATATACACTTAAATAAAAATAAAATAACACTAAAAATAAAAAAAAATCGTGATAAATTGTTTAAGGTACAGCGTGCTGCATGATGGATAGTACAAGATAAGAGCCACACAAAAGGTAGACGCCGAGGTGAGAGCCGGAAGCCCACGAAGAAAACCGAAGACGTACGAGCGCGCGTTTACATAATATATATAGGTCCTACGCTAGCGGCGGTGAGATGGGCAGACGACATTGTTGCGAACTTGTATGAGGCTGGTAACGATTGGCAGGCATAAGAGGCCTATGCTGAAATGCATCAGCAGTGGGTGAAGTCGGGATGTGGTTGATGGTTGTGGTTTTACTGTTCTTCTCTGTTACTTTGTGATTGTTGTTGTTGTGTTGTGTCTATGTCGAATAAATGTTTTCTATTCTATTCTATTCTATTCTATGATGATGTAAACTATGAAACTTCATATCAAAGCATACTCCAAAGCTAGATTTGTTTATTTAGTTAGTGATGCAAGTCAATGATGTCAGAAAGATAATACAGAATATGCTAAGTAATTACTATACGTGTTGAAATTTTTATAAATATGTATATAAGGGTGTTGATTGTAAGATTTTTAGCAATGCCTTTCTTTCGCTTCAAGCCAAAAGCCTAAAAAAACTTTTGACAGCACAAACATCAAGCATAATGGTTTGAAATAAGCAACGCTTTCTTTTCAAGCGTCCGTACGACTCCTGAGCACCGGTTTACACAAACAGGTGCTTTCAGATACCCCAGCCCCAGGCCAATTTTGACACTACACACCGTGCGTCTACGCACTTTTAGCCAATTTATTACACATGCGGCCCCACAGTCAATAGATAAACGGACAGTAAAAAAGTAATTATGTGTTTAGGGGCCATCCCTAAAAACAGATAATTGGCTGGCCTGTCAATGTGTGAATTTATCAAGAGTTTTGAAGTGACAATCGCCGCAGGGCTAATTTGGAGTGAAGTTATTTTTGATGGAATTTAATACCATGCGATAGGAACGGTGTGTGGCTACACTTTGTTGGTACCTAGTAACCTTTCATTGCGAATTATCTTACTAATCACACTATCACACTAACATTATAAAAGCGAGTACTCACAAACTCGTGTGTGCGTTTGTGTGTTTGTTATTTCTTCACGCTGAAACAGCTGGACGGATCTTGATGAAATTTGGCACAGAGATAGATTATAGTCTGAATAATTATAGCACGTAAGATACTCTTTATCCCGGGAATATGTTCCCTTGTAATAATTTTCGAAAATCTCGGGCGAAGCCGCTGGCAGAAGCTATTGATATTGTAAATGCGAAAGTTTTGATGGATGTGTGTATGTTTGTTACATAATCACGCTATAACGGCTGAACGGATCTGGATGAAATTTGGCACAAGGCAAAGGGTATGACCCCATGGAAGAATATAACAAACCATCTTTAAATACAATGTCTAATTATATTTAAATATAATTAGGTATTGCTAAAAATTATTGGACGCTTTCATTGGTGAAGATACTCTTCTCGAAAGAGTCCAATAATTTTTGGCAATATCTAATTATATTTAAATATAATTAGGCATTGTATTTAAAGAGGCTTTATACTTTATATTATAATACATTATATATGTTTCTATTACTTTATATTATCTATTTTACATATTTTTAAGTTTATAAGTTAAGCACCTACATATTCACGTTATGACATTATTTTAAATATCTATTTTATTTACCCACGTCCGTGTGTCACTAGCGGGGTGCCAACTGAAAATGAAAATCAGCGCTGGGTGTCTGTTGCCCAGCAAATGCTGAGTTGGTAACCCTTTCGGTGTGGGCACGCTCGGCGCAATCATTCTTAAACCTTGTTTGTACTTTTTTTACTATTCTTCTCTGTTACTTTGTGATTGTTGTTGTTGTGTTGTGTCTATGTCGAATAAATGTTTTCTATTCTATTCTAATTATTTAAAGAGAATTTATCATATGTTTTCATGGGTTATACCCTTTGACTTGCCGAATTTACTTACGCAATTAGGCTGCTGGTCTTCCATCGCTGCATCTTTCGGTACCTAGCACCACTTACTACTAAAGAAAAAAAGTGAAAAGAAAAGAAAAAACGCCAGGCACGACACTTACCATACAAAAAACAAAGGAATAACTTAAATACAAATACAGAGTGTACGTCACAACCACGCAAAACGGTCATCGCTCAGCATAATGCTTGGAGTCGCGTGCAAGACAGAGCCATAGCGCTGGATTTCAGCGATAGCCGATGTTGATTGGGTGACGCCGAACCAATGAAACCTTAAAGGCAAGTAACGGAGCGAACATGTTCTATTTATAAATAAAATAAACAAATATCAAATACGCAATACAAGTGTCCAAAACAAAACTGTTTAGTATTTATACGAGTATATAGCAAATATTATAGTAATAGTAACAGATATAGTAAATATTATATTGAATCAAAAAACGGTAAGTAGAATTGTACAAAAATTAGTTTCAGGTAGGTAAGAATACAACAATATGGTCTTATGTAATGTATATATGGCCACGGTAATCTGTGACTAACTACTATTTTGAGACTTTTCCAAACCTGACTCGTTGGCCTGCGAATGCTACTGCAAAGCATGAGGACTAAGTTCGCTTCCCGGGCCTGCCAAAGCATTATTGTGTATTTGTCACATTTACAAACATACAATTTTAGGTGGATGGATGGAGAGGGAGGGGACGGCCAAAGAAAAGATGGATGGACTGTGTGAGGAGTGTAATGAAAGAAAAGGGAGTCAGTGATAGCGTGACGGGGGACAGGACGGTATGGAAGAAGAAAACGTGCTGCGCCGACCCCAAGTAACATGGGACAAGGGCAGGAAGATGATGCACATATAATTTTAGCGAAAAGGAGATGACTATAGAGATGAAATTATGGAAAAAGAAAACATGCTGCGCCGACGCTTAATAAATTCGGCAATGGGTAGAAAGATGATGATGAAAATTGCTTTGGCAGCAGTTTAAGCAGTAATAAAACTTTAACACTACCCTAAAGGTGCGTGGAGCGCTTAACTTTTGTCACGGCCCACCTTAGAAGACATTAATTTCTATACGTCATGTGTTATGTTGTTTTGTTCGAATACACATTGACATCAGTGCCACCTCTTGCAGCGGCCGTCGAAGCCTCTCCGTCACAGATAGAGATCTAACTAGATGACGCGATTGTATGTACTTCGCGAGTCAAAAAACGGAGTAAAATTACGATCAATGATCGTACTTTGAGCATTCATTTAGCATCATCGGCACCGGAAAGCCACCAAAATCTAGAAAAATACCTAAATATGCCATATTGAGCTGTATAAATTGTGTAGAAAAAATTGGCAGAGGGTTTGTAAATATTTTCTTTCATTGGTAAGTAAAGTTTTTAAATTTTGTGTGAAAATGTGTTATGCTTGGTTTTCAAAAAGATGGAGGGACTTGCGTTATCTAGTTAGATTTACGTCTGTGGTCTCAACAACATGAGAGCCACTTTACAAAATTATTTCTACGCTAAATTCGGGACGATACCGCTTTTCACTTGCCCCAAACTCCCCACTAAGACAAGTCAACTAATAATATTTCCCCGTACCCAGCAACACCATTCATTTGAAAGGCGTGTATTATGATAATGCCCCCTCTTAATTAAAAGATAATGTCTGGTTTCAGGTGGGTATGAAAATAGTGTATTTCATATTTATGTACTTGTAATGTGTTCATTTTGTGTGGATTAATTTTGACACACGGTGAGAACCTTTTAAGAAATCAAAAGTGGAGTTGCCCACTACGTCGCAAGCACAATTGATGAGCATGTAGTCCTGAGTTAGATTCTCAGGCTTTGTATTATTGCGTTTTTCCATGTGGAATTCTCTCCGGAGCCTGGACTTGTGCATGATTTATGGCAGTGATCTCGGCCTCATTCATCATTATTTCAGCCACTGCTGGACGTCAATTGCTGGACATTGGCCTCTTCAAAGCCTAGCCTTCACCTGCTATCCACGAAGTGATGCCCTCTTCAGTTCCTCCAGTCTCTGTCACGATGCTGCGGAGGTAAGAGAATTAGTGGTCCACTGCCTTTGTGTCACTTAGCATCGGTGTAGCATTCTTCACCCTTGTACGCATCGGGTCTCCCTGATGTTGAAGCCAGTTTTTGCCACCTCCTGCCGCAGGGCGTTCAATTTCACTTGCATGTCGGCCTGTGCATGCTCAGCAGGCGTGGAATATCGGCATTGTCCAGGTCTGCCAAGACGCTGGACAATCCCCACTATATGCCTTGGTGCCTGCTATCATATATACGAAGCATGATTCCGTCGAGAACGAGCCTTATGGACACCCGCTTGCACTGCGATGTCTGCCGAGATGAGGCCTTCGTGAGTCACCTTGCAACAATATTTCTTTTAAATGCTTTCTAATAGGCGGACTATATTTGGCGGCACTCCAATGTCCAACAGGCGGGACCAGATGCTGGACCACTTTAACGTATAAAAGGCCTTTTCGAAGTCGACAAAAGTAAGATAAATCTCCCTTTGCGATCCTGCTGCCTGCTAGAGTATGATACGAAGAGTGTGGATCTGGTCCGTGCGCAGAAGAGGAGGAGATTATTTTGCAAAAGACTTTAGAGCGACAGCAATGTGATGCTTCTCCAGTTGTCGCTACTACTTAGATCACCTTTCTTTGGCACGGTAATTAAAAGTCCCTTGTTCCAGTCCTCTGGAAGCTCTTCAGTGGTCCAGATCTTTTCAAATAGAGGTGTCAGAACGTCGCCGGCGGAGGATAAGTCGGCTTGCAGCATTCCCGCAGTTATCAGGTCGTCTTCAAATAGAGAATTGCTTCAGCTGCATCGGAGGCTGACGGCTTACTGCAATATAATACAAGTGAGATATAACTGATATTAAACATTTAATTTTGGTTTCCAGTACCTAGGTGTACTGGTCACTCTAAGCAATAACCAGTTACTAACTCGTTAACATTAATAGTCATTTATGAATACGAATGTTCTTCTCCCCTTTGCGGTTTATTTAATTTACATTTATTACTTCTATATACAAAAGCGGGGTTATGATCCCTGGAAATACGGCAAACAATTATTAGCCTAAGTTTAATTGACTTCACGCCTGGCCCAAGTGCAGGTCGTAGGTCAACAATGTAATCGTATAGAATTTAACAGCTTGACTACCTGACTGACTGACGGTTTGTCAGTCAGGAATAGTTTTAATGGTTTGCGTGGTACATTAATTAAATTTATTTAATTTTAGGTATCTTGTTATTTTATTCACAAATTAATTAAATATTTACTTCTATTATAAACGTTTAAGTTTGTGCGGATGGATGGATGTTTGTTACTCTTTTGCGTAAAAATAATTGAACGGATATTAATGAAACTTTACAGAAATACAGCCTATACATCAGAATAACACATAGGCTATAATTTATAAGGATTTTGGCAGAAATACTAATATCACGCGGGCGGAGCCGCGGGTGGCAGCTAGTATAACTGTTTAAAACAGGCCTGCGGATCACAAAGCCAAGAGCCGAACACTGGGCCCATAGCAATATTGCAACTATTGGATCCTACACGGTCTATACCTGCGAAACTGCGCTACGCAGCAGTGGTCACTAGGGGTCTGTTCTTTGAGATACTGGTTCCTGTCTGACAGGTGGAAAGTGATACTTACAACTATGCACTTACCCTTGTACTCGTTGTGGCCTCCTGGTCTTCGTTCAATCCCGTGTGGTCGAGCATATTGCAATCAAACGGACATAAGTCCAGACTCCGGCCTGCTCCTGAGAAATTACAGACGGAAAACCCAAAAACACTTTACATCTGTCCTGGGTTTGATGTCCAAGTAGGGCATCAAACCCAGGCCCCATGGCTAGCAGTAGCGCCTGCGAGCACTAGCACAACGAGGCATCTCAGTATATGTGCAATCCATTCTATTCATCAAAGCTAGTTGCAACGACCCTCCCTTCAAAAAGTCACACATAACGTCACTTAAAATGACAATGCATTCCACTACCTTCCTAAAACAATCTTTTACAGTCCAGGGGGGTGACCATAAGCTCTTAGAGCGGTATCAATTTGAGATCGAGTACGTGACAGATGTATACACGTCAGATACATCTGTCCCTTATTCGGTCTCAGAGCTTATGGTCACCCCCCAAGTCACTCATCTATGGAATGCATTGCATGTGACAATAAAACGCGCGCAATCGCTACCGGTCTTTAAAAGACTGGTAAAGGTGAACTGCTTATAACTGTGATCTTATTCTTGTTGGAGCTGTATTATTTTCTTGCCTGTATATTTATAAGTATGTATGTATTTATTTATCTATTTTGGTATTTTATATTTAGTGCTTACTATGTTTGTAACTTATTATTTTGTTTATTATTTCTTCTGTCTTCATTCTAGGCCGCCTATGCCTGTTGTATGTTCGTTTTTATTTTAAGGTTTCCGTGTGTAATATTGTTGTTATCTTGTTGTACAATAAAGTATATATAAATAAATAAACGGTAGCTCCCATTCGAGATTTACCAGAAATTATACTCTTAACAGAAGCACTACCATTTAATTTTACTACCTTTTTAACGTCACGGAACTCAGGAACACACAAAGCAATTAATATCCACATATTTCATTAAGAACAAAACATAAATTTACCACTCTGCCCGTTAAAGTTGCAATGGTCATTGCTGACATTTACTGCGTATTGTTCGGACTCACCACCGGTTTGCTAAAAGAGAGAGGTGTGGTCTACTGTCCGTTTGTTTTACGCACTGTTTTATGTGTTTATTGTGTGTTTATAAGGCACTTAAGGGTTATATGAGGATTGGCTGAGAAGTCATAAAAATTATCGGGTTCGTGGTGGTGTGTGCGAATGCGAAAATAAGGAACGCAAAAAGTATAAGTAGCAAGTGGTATTAACATATTGCATGCAGCTGAGATGAGAATGCTAACAGAGATGGGAAAAACAACTGTGTTAGAGGAAGTCTGAATGAGGCTCCGGTGACCGAAAAGTTGTGTGTTGTCATGTGATAGGCAAGAGATGCAGAGGAATGAGGCAGATATCGTGAGGAAAGTTTTGAGTATGAATGTGGATGCTGGTAAAGATAAAATAAAAAAAGAAAGAAAAAAATAAAACATAAAGATGATGATGATGATCATAAAAAGATCCAAGGCCAGTGTAAATAATTAATCATCAAATTGTAAAGGTAAATCGTAACAAGCATTTAAGTACACGTACACAGTACGGTCCATAAAAGTCGACAGTACTTAATTGAAAAAAAAAACTCTTCATATATATTTGATTTTCTATTACAAAATCCTTAAAAGGCGCGTGAAGGTGATAATACGTTGATTAGTTTTAACGAATTTACTCAGTCCATACGATGACTTAGCATTCCTTTTACAGATTCGCGAAATGATTGCTGTGAGGTCACATGTGCAATATATTCAGCAGTGTACGTCTTTCGTCTGAAATGATAGTGATGATGACTACTGGAAAGAATTTTGATGAGAGTGAGCTATTTAACTGAAATATTATCATAGTTTTTGTGACTTTTTGTGATTTCCAGGTAGATAATGGTCAATCCACCTAATCTATTAAAAATTTTACTTCTGCCAAACGGTTTGCCGATGCATTGGAGAATATTAGAGAACAACTGGCAAGTCGTGTATTTAGTGTCGAACTGAAACAGACATTTTATTGGCGGTTTTCCTTTCATGCCATTTTCTTTGGACAATCATGCAAAAGTGGCGGCAAATTTACTCTTTACCGTCTTTTTATTTTACATGTAAGATGACTAAAAAAATTATTGTTTTTGCTGATTTCACGTAACATTAATAGTCCTTGCAACGCAATGGAAACTTATAACTTTTCAAAAGTAGATGTCGTTTCAACACATTCACAAGGCACTTCTCATTACTTCACATTTAACGGCCGTTCCCAACATATTCGAATACGCCTGCGATGCACTAAAAGCGCTAAGTGTTCGGAGCTCGTGGCGAAGCAAGTAAGTGGCCGTGGCCTAAGCAACGACTGCCGAAGACGTACCATGAATGGGTAGTCATTCTTTACATACCCTACCAAGGTACCTTAGGATTGACCCTTCCGTGCCTCGAAAACCACGCTAAACCGTTGGACCCGGTTGTCAACAGTCGTTTTGGTAGTCGGACCTCTGAATTCTGAAACCAGTCTTAGTGAGAGGTATCGTGATACCCAGTTACCGGGTGGTTGAGGATAAGCAGTCCCTCCATGTAAAATACTGGTAATCAGCTTCATCCAGTTTGACTAGAAGTCAATATCATCCCAAAATAATAGGAAAACGACCTAAAAATATTGACCAAGTGCGAGTCGGACTAGCGCTCTGAGGGTTCCGTACAAATAGCTACATTCACCAAAATAATTAAATACGATTTTCAGTAATGTTATTTTTCTCAAAAATGGTATGTAATGTTGTCATAACATCTCTAAAAAGAATCCAGAAAGTAAACTCTACCGGAGACTTATTCACAACTGTCCAGTAAGAAGCGAGATTTTAAATTTGGAATCTCCTACTGTCCAGTAAGTAAGTATGTAATTTACTTACTGGACAATAGTAGGGATTGGTCCGATACATAAAAACCTTACTAGCGTGCGAGAACGAATAAGTTTAAACTTAAAACCGTAACAATGCGGAAACGTACGAACTACGAACAAAACGCAAACTTTACAAACGATAGGAACCATATGCGCTACCTCTCTTTCTAAGTATTATTTCACGTTCGTTGTTAGCTTGCTCATCTAAATAGCATTTTAACTTATGCAAACTGTACTAAATGATATCGATATCTGAAAACCGTTTTCGATATCGATATGAAAACTGTATATCGGTTACATAACCGTTTGTGCAAAAAACCGAAAACACTGAGATGGCTCTAGACAGTAGGTCATCCTCTTCAGATCTGATCAGACACAGATTAGAGTTCAGCCATTATAACATGGTTATAGGAGGGAGGCGCCAAATATATATCTATCTCTCTTTTTGGTATGACATTTTATGAGATAGATATATTTTTGAGTCCGTTAATCAAGACGTATACAACAAACAAATATAAATGCCTCCGGTAAATCGATCACGATATTTATCAGTAATTGCCCTAATATGAATGTAACCTTCAATATTAATTAAACGAATTTGTTGTTAAACTTTCTTTCATTTTTGAGAAAAGCATTATACAAGCCTCAACCAGTAAGAAAGCCTTCCTGGCCTCGTATATAACCGGACCTCACCTGCGGTTCGGTCCGATTAACTCATACTTGGCCAGGAAGGCTTACTTACTGGATTCTGCAGTAATGTACTATTTCTCAAAAATGGTATTTAATGTTGTCATAACATCTCTAAAAAGTATCCAGAAATTGAAATCTACCGGAGACTTATTTACAACTGTATAGTAAGAAGCGAAATTTTAAATTTGGAATCTCCTACTGTCCAGTAAGTAAGTATGTAATTTACTTACTGGACAGTAGTAGGGATTGGTCCGATATATCAAAACGTAACTTATATCGGATATGTGTTAGACATCATATCATTTCGACATCTATATCAAAATAACCGATATTACAAAAACTGTATCTAATAAAAACCTTACTAGCGTGCGAGAAACAATAAGTCAAAACTTAAAACCGTAACAATGCGGCAACGTACGAACTATGAACAAAACGCAAACTTCACAAACGATAGGAACCATAATTATGCGCTACCTCTCTTTCTAAAGAGGGCTCAGAGGCAAAAATGGCAACAATCAAGATATCCACCTGACAAAACAATGCTAAATAGACTTACAAAAAGATTAAGTAAAGCAATACAGGAATATCATGATGATGCTACACATAATTACTTAAGCCAATTAACAAGTAGTGGAAAAACAGAACACTCACTGTGGAATGCCACTAAACGTCTAAATAAGCCTATTGTTCATGCATCACCTATTAAACAAATAGATGGCAAATGGGCCATAAGCAACGAACAGAAAGCAAATATATTTGCAGAGCATTTACAACAAACTTTTCAAACAAGTGCTGAGGAAAGCTCTGAAAACATAACACTAGATATCACTCACCATGATGAGTTGAATATACGATTAGCTACGCCGAAAGAAGTGCAAAATATGATCAAAAACTTAGCCAAAAAGAAATCGCCTGGATACGACCTTATCACTAGAGAACTGCTTCAAAATCTGCCACGAAAAGCCATAGTAAAACTTACAACCCTTATAAATGCAACTTTCCGATTGAAACACGTGCCTGATATCTGGAAAGTTGCTGAAGTAATAATGATCCCCAAACCCGGAAAATCGCCTCAGGAAGTAACATCATACAGACCTATATCTCTTTTACCAATCATTTCAAAATTATTTGAAAAACTACTTATAAGACGCATAAAACCAATAATAGAAGACAGAAAACTGATTCCCAATTACCAATTCGGTTTCAGAGAAAAACACTCCACGATAGACCAAGTACATAGAATTACCAACATTATAGAAAAACCCTAGAAGAAAAAAAAGTCTGTTCTACAGTTTTTCTAGATGTAGCACAGGCATTTGATAAGGTTTGGCATAAAGGTCTCATTTATAAGTTAAGGAAAATGCTTCCTAAACAATTTGCAGACATTTTAGAATCTTACTTAACAGAGAGGACGTTTAGAGTCCGACATGAAGATGCTTACTCAGATCTCAAGCAAATAAAAGCTGGTGTACCACAAGGAAGTGTTCTTGGACCTATCTTGTACCTATTATACACCTGTGATATCCCAGAAATGAAAAACAACTTTCTTGCAACCTTTGCAGATGACACAGCCATCATGGCTATAGGTGTCACTCACAAAGAAGCCGTAGATAAAGTACAAATTGCTGTGAACTCCATCACCAACTGGACAAAAAATGGCGAATTAAGTTAAATGAGTCCAAATCGATCCATATAGACTTCACAAACCGAAGCCCTAATTATACACCGGTTTATATCAACGGTTGCATAATACCTTACGAAAATACAGCAAAATACCTGGGTATGACGCTTGACGCAAAGCTTCGCTGGAAGGCTCATGTCAAAAAGAAACGCCTGGAGTTAGATATCCGCTACAGGAATATGTACTGGCTACTTGGCAGACATTCATCATTGTCAGTGTACAACAAAGTACTTCTGTACAAACAAGTACTTATGCCTGTATGGGCATACGGTATACAGCTTTGGGGCTGTACAAAACGTACCAATGTTGAAATTATTCAAAGATTTCAAAACAAGGTACTGCGGAGCATAGTAAACGCTCCCTGGTATATTAGAAACGAGGATATCCACCGGGACTTAGGAGTGGACCTCGTCGCTAAAGTTATAAAAAAATACGCCGAAGCTCATGAACAGAGACTTCATAAACATGTGAATGTCGAGGCTATCCAGCTCCTTGACACCACGGACATAATAAGGAGACTGAAAAGGACTAAGCCTTTTGAGTTAGTTTAGAGTGAAATTAGTGTTACGAAGTGCAGTGAGTGTTACCTTTTAAGAACACATGAACTAAGTGTCTTTCCATCATAATAGAGACAATAAGAAAAGTGCCAATGGACACATTCTTTACCATATAAATTATTAGCAAATTAGGTTAAATTTAAGTTACTTATTAGCCTCGATGCTAGATTGTGACTGTTATGAAGTAACTATTCAGTTACATCGTAAAGATAAAAAAAAACCTCTCTTTCTAAGTATTATTTCGCGTTCTTTGTTAGTTTGCTCATCTAAATAACATTTTACCTTATGTAAACTGTACTAAATGATATCGATATCTGAAAACCGTTTCAAAATCGATATGAAATCTGTATACCGGTTACATAACCGTTTGTGCAAAAAACCGAAAACACCCATCTCTAGACAGTAGGTCATCCTCTTCAGTTCTGCTTAAAAAAACATAGTACCAGCCAGACACATATTAGAGTTTAGCCATTATAACATGGTTATTGGAGGGAGGCTCCAAATATATATCTATCTCTCTTTTTGGTATGAAATTTTATGAGATAGATATATTTTTGAGACCGTTAATCAAGACGTACAACAAACAAATATAAATGCCCCCGGTAAATCGATTACAATATCTATCAGTAATTGCCCTAATATGAATGTATTTGTTGTTAAGCTTTCTTTCATTTTTGAGAAAAGCATTATACAAGCCTCAACCAGTAAGAAAGCCATCCTGGCCTCGTATATAACCGGACCTCACCTGCGGTTCGGTCCGGTTAACTCATACTTGGCCAGGAAGGCTTACTTACTGGATTCTGCAGTAATGTTCTATAATTATTTTGGTAAAACTAAACTGTAGTCTCCATACATCGACATATGTCGCGGTCAGTTTACCAACTACAAATAAGTTAATAATCTTTTTTTTTTTGGTGTAGTTACAAATTTACGGTTATCGGATTTTTCCCTTTACTTGTGCTACAAGACATTGCTTCCAAATATTATGATTCTAGGTAAACGGGAAGTACCCTGTAGATTTTGATTTCCTTGCGAGTGTAAAAAATGCGTCATCAACGGCTGTATCTCTTGATTTCGTTAATCTAGAAGTTTGATTTTTCACAGCTGCAAGGAATTGCAAATTTGAGTATAAGATATTCATTTCAACTCGATACCTCCACGCGTTCCTGACATAAAGGGTCTTGACAGATAGGCGGACAACAAAGTGACCCTTTATGGGTTCCGTTCTTTCCTTTTGAGGTACTGAACACTGAAAATGACAAATCTATTGCCTCAACACATTCACAAGACACTTCTCATGACACGGCCGCTCCCAACATATTTGAATACGCCTACGATGAGCTAAAACCGCTAACTAAGTGTAAAATTTCATGTGCGTGTGTTAAACTTAGTTGAAACATTACTTGATGATGCCAAACATGTGTTGTTTTGTGAGCAAACAGTTTATACGACTGCTTGATCAAGGTATAGTGACTAGTTACTATTTACAAGATGAAATTAGGTGTGGTAAAGTAATTATGCTTCCGGTTCACCCACGCAATGTGATTCAAAATTGAAATTTCTAGAAAAATTACCTATGCGAATCAAATCGAATCTAATGCAGCCCGCGGCTGGCCTCTCCCAAGCTAAACCATAATACACGAAACTCTGTATTCCGCATCCAATCTGTTCTAGAGGCCCTAGATAAGTGACATTCTATCATCGAAAGCGTTGCGATAGCGATTGTTAAAAAGGCAAGATTGTATGGGATTGACAAGCGATATCGACAAAGCACGTGATCAATCCATGACATTTTGTCATTTCGACTATCGCCTTCGCTGACATCGAACGCCTCAGGTCCATCTATCTGGCGGCAACCCACTCTACGCTTGTCGATACGCGGTCTTCACTCTAGGACTAGTACTTATTCGGGAGGTTCCTGTTCAGGATTAGCCGGGAGGGAACGCCCGGGTGTCATCATTGTGTGGATCGCCCGGAGGACACGGTGGAGCTTACGGTGGAGGTCTGCCCTGCTTGGGCTGGGAACCGCCGTGTCCTCGTGGAGGCGATCGGCGGTGGCAACCTCTCGCGTCCGGCCCTAGTTCAGGCCATATTACGGAGCAAGAGGGTATGGGAAGCTGTCTCCTCCTTCTGCGAAGCAGTAATGCTCGCGAAGGAGGAGACGCAACGGAGACGCCCTCACGCCCCTAGCCACCGCAGGAGACGCCCTGGGCGTCGGGAGTCGCAAGCCGATTCCCGGCCACCGTAGGCGCGGGCTTGCGGACGGCGAGTAATGGGTAACTCGCCGTCCGATAAGGACCAGGCCCGAGTCGACGGCGCGTTGTGTTCCACGCGTGCCTCAAAGAGATGTCAGCAGAACTGACGGGGTCCGCGAGGGCCGATGCCTGTCTGGGTCGCGGATAAATTTGAAAAAGAGTTACCGCGGCCCTGGCTCAAGCAACTGAAGGAACACGGGTGGGTTTTAGTCAGTAAAAGTCTGACACGCCCTCCCGCCTCACCCAGAGCGGGAGAAGTCATAGGATGATTTCCCTAAAAAAAAAAAAGAGACTAGTACCTATACGCCATGTTATCGCCAAAAGGCTTTGAAAACTTTTACGCTATGTTTTTGAGGCTTACATAAAGACATAAACGCGCAACTACTAAACTTTCGCATGTATTTAATCCCAAATCAAAATTCTAGATAATTAAATTGTAGGTGAGTCATTTTATTTATTTCAACTTCATGGTGCGCAGTACTCATAACCGGCGTGTGTGTATGACAAGATGTATGAATGTGAGTGAAGCAAAAGAAGTATGTAAGGATCGTAGCAGGTGGCGTTCTGTAGTTTCTGCCTACCCCCATGGGAAAAAGGCGTGAGTTTATGTATGTATGTATGTAATTATAAAATAGTTGTAGTGGTGGTGGTGGTAGTTGTGGTGGTAGTAATTTTATTTGAAAACGTATTTAAAAAATAAAAATTATAAAACGTATTTTTATAGAACAAAGATTTCCTGACTTGATTATTTTTTTGAAGTCATTTTGTGTATTTTCGTATTTAAAAAGTAAAGAATCGAGCGGTATTTTAACAGAAACCGTCATTCATTAAATTTTTACTAAAGTTTCCGCCAAAAAAATAAAATACATTGATCCGACTTGTACCAAAAAGTGTCAAGGACGTCCCTTACCGCGATAAGTTTGTTTTGATCGTGTTAGCGACACTGCCTTTACATTTTTTTCGTAAAGTTTTGTAATATTGGAAAACATTGGTAGGCAGGCATGTTAACGATCTCTTTATTATATTGTTATCTGACGGAGACTTTAATCAATAATTTATTTGTCATACATAAACTGTACAATAAATACTGGATAACATTCTTTATTTATTTATTTTACTTTAACTTAAAACACACTTATATGCCAAATAGCTGATAGCTACAAACAAGGGGTCTAGAAGTAACCTCTCTACTCATGGCTTGATGTCTAAAATTACTTCTAGCCAAGTTTGCTCCATCGTCGACCACATCAAAACTTACCTGATGACCTGGTAGTGTTCAGACGCGGGCCTAACAATAATATAAAACAGATACAGAATAACAAATAGACCTTTCTGTTAAGCCATACATTTCACACAATCATTTTAACCTTAGCTCTTTGCTCCCAAGTTCGAACTGTCAACTGCATACGAATTTATTCATATTTTACCAGTCAAGAAGCCCTTCTCTTGATATATGGCCACTATATTGCAACCAGGTTCCATAGAATATTACGTGTATGTGTTACAGTTATTGTGTAAACTTTGGAAATATAGGAAAGTTTGCAAAATATATCTTCTTATTTTTTTATGGGTTTGCTCTTGACTCTAGTCTAGGTCAGAGGTGACAGAGACAAAGTCGGCGATGGAGTGAGCTTACCCAGAAGAAGCCAGTTCACTCTAACTTTGAAGAGATTCGGGTTGTATGCGTTCGGAATCACAGACGCAAGCAGTGAGTTCCACTCTTTTGCTGTGCGCATTATGAAGGATGATTGGAAGCGCTTGGTGGTGAATTGGTGGAATGGCAACTAGGGCAGGATATCTACCTAATTATAAAAAGACAGTGCTATTGCACTTTATACCGAAAATTTTAGTCGGCAAATTGTAGTGTCTTTATAGTTTGAAGCCTACTTTGTTATTTTCAATGGGTCTGGTTTTTCTGCTTACTATTGGTACCAGAAAATATCTCATGCTGTATTGATAACAGTGGCGGCTGGTGGATCATAGAAGTAGTAGTGTACTTGGCCGTCTCACTAAGTAGATGTGTTAGATTAACTAAAATTCACAGGAGCCTATGTAACCATCTCGCTAGCGACTTCTAATGCGACGCCAACGACATCTAGAAACGTCGTTGTACAACTTGTAATGTTGGCACTCGACTCGAAGATAAATTTCGTTCGTCAAACCTCGCCCGCTCTCGATAATCTTCGGTTCTCTGGGGCGGCGCACGAGAGTGGTCATATTTTGCCGTAGATTTTCTATTGAACTATCTCTGTCTCACGCGCCAGGCGTTTTCGCTTGTTTCTCGTAGAAGTTGTATGAACTCTCGCTGTGCGCTTTAGCCTACCGCACGGGGAATATTTTTACACAGCAATATACGTCTTATTACTTTATCAAAGAGCTTAAATTGGTTCGTCATAATTTCGTTAATATTGAATAGATTTTAGATTGTCATTTTTATTTTTTTTCTATATCTTTTAAAATCTGGCAGTTCAGTGCACGAGTAAACTCAAAGTACAGCCGCCCCTGATTGATAAGCCATAGGATGAGATCCTCGTATTATTCTTTAGTCTACCACATGAAACAGGATGCGTTAGGGTTTTTCAAACACTCGTCTCTCGTCTTTTAAGACTTCTTGTGCAAGAAGTGTTTAGAAATGTACACATTGCTGAGCCTTTGTCTACTAGTAAGCCATTCCACAACTTTTCAACTTGAACCGCAACACAACACATACAACATATTGTCGTGTATAAACAGTTTCCGTTGTGCTATTGAGCACTGTTTATTTTAGTATACTAGTAAGACTATACTTTATTCATCATTTCAACTTGTACCGCAACACATACAATGTAGGACTGTATGTCGTCGTGTGAAAACAATTTCCCTTGCGCTATTGAGCACTGTTTTCTATGGCGGCTGTGACGTCAACAAAAGTACTGTATTCAATAACCTATATTGTCGGACTAAACTAAGTGCCTGTGCTAAAGTAGGTGGAACGCACACTGGATGTGGAGAAAGAAAACGCATTTTATTAGAAAGTTAATTTTTTTCAAGAAATTGCTTTTCAATACAAAAATCAGCACCTTATTTAGCGGCAGAAAAAAATCAGCACCTTATTTAACGGCTACACACACATAGCAGCATCGTGCAGATGTACACAAGTCAATGGTAATATTTTGACAATGTGCAATGGTGATATAGCAGCCAGATGATGCCTCTGCACCTGTAAATAAAAGAAGTTAATAATTATATAACAAACTATTTAATTTCCTATAAATTTTGGATAGTATTTAAAAAAGGTGTCAAAAAGCTCTGCTTCGAGGCTCTTATTTCTGTCTGCAGGGTCTATAGTAGTAAGTTTATAGTAGAGCTGAGTTCACTCGCTTTGCTCACTCACTTCAGCGCCCGTCATCCCCTTCGAACCTAACCTATCCGTGTCGGGATGCCCTAAGTTCCCGAGCTCACTTTGCTCGCTCTTGGACTAATTCATTATAAACACGAATACACCCGAATTCCTGCGCTGCACAGCGATGTCGCCTCGTCGGTTGTTCTGCTAATTTCCAAAGAATAATATGCTAATTTATACCTTAACTAGTTTCTGTCAGCGGCTTCGCCCGCGTGAACCTAATCCCATAACCCCTGTAACCTAACTATAATCTATCTCCAAATTTCATTCAGATCCGTTTAGTCGTTCTGCTATCACCACGCTTTCGATGGTAGAATGTCACATGTCTTGTGCCTCTGGTAGTCTTAAACCAATCGCGTTACTAATGCTGTATCCACAAATCGACATTTCGTCACCAGAAATTTGAAGGACCATATCAAGGCTTATAGAAAGAACGAAAATAGAAAACGACTTACGCACAAATTAAATTGACATGTTATCTTTTTTTTTACTTTTACAGATACAGTTGGCCCCACTGTGCGTCGCCTCTATTATAGAGGAAGCGGCGCGTGCGTCGGTTAATACGCGTAGCTGTCGTTGTAACAAATTGTGCGCCAAATGAATGCCGATTGTAACAGCGACGAATGAATTACTTTTCAATAGCATTGAGGAAGAATCGTCAAGTTATTTACTAGTAACTCAGTTAAGTGTCCTTAACAGTAAGACAATCAATTAGAAAAAGACTAGAAAGGCAGGTCGCACAAGTCGACTTTTTACTTCAGAACTTTTTCTAGCACGCCGCTGCATCGACGCTACTTTTGGCCGTTTGCCGCATTTGCAATGCACGAGAGAAGCGTAAAATCGCAGAGTATCGAGCTAGTATCGCTTCGGCATCGCTACTAACGTGCTACCGTTTTGGGTGACATCGAGTAAAAAGCACCTCTATGGCCTGGGTAGTTTTTAATATTAATAAAATGATTACTTAGAAACTACCACCTCAGACGATAAACAAACCCTTTTTCCCTGGATGCACAGAAAAGAAAAACCCCTATCTGCTACGATTTCTAGCTACTTTTACCTTTGTAAAGTCCGGCTAGTCTCGAACTGGGATCAAACCTAGTACACCACGCTCAGCAGTTGCGGTTGCAAGCACGAGACTAATGGAGTGGTTTATTTATTTATTTATTTTATTGCATAAAACATGGTATACAAAGGTGTTACGTGAGTTAAGGGTGAGATCATACATGTTTTGATTAAGACTAAAGCATGCAAAATGATTAACACAACTTATGTTCAAAGTTGAAATTTAAATATGCGAAAGTCTTAATAAAATTAATGTATTTTATTGTTAAGAAGCGTGGGGTGCTTGATGTTATTGTTATAATATTTAATGGCAGATATCGGCGAAAATAGTAATTTCGAAAATGTCTTAAAAAGCTGTCGAAGCTGTCTTAAAAGAATATATTTTTATTTTGTTAATCACTCTATTCTTAATTTAAATTTATTGTTTTTTTTTCTACTTTCTTGTTTGTTTTCTACTAAAGCGTGTTTTTTAGTTTTTTAAACTATTATTTTACTTTTTAGTTCAATCGCTAATCCTGTAGATCCTATAAATAATAGGACACACCTATTTAAATTATTGCATTGTCATCGGTCTTTGCTATGTGTGCAAAGTTTCAAATTAATCCGACGTTTTGAAGGGGTTGAAAATCACGTTCAAAGATTCCGTTACATAGATATGTAGATACTAAGCTAATAAAAAAGCGTGTTAATTTTGTGATAACCCTGTTTTTTAACGTTAGTGCCATTTTTAACATGAACTGTACATTTCAGCATGGAAAAAATTGCCCATAATGTAGATGGCTTTTTAGTTTAAGAAATCTCATTAAAATACGCCAAAAATACTGTTTCGGAGAAAATGTTCATTTTTTTATCGTTTTTCCAAATCATAAAATGTTCATATACTTTCATGTGTTTTTCTTTTGACTTCGCTGGAAGCAGGTTTTCCATTGCCAATTTGGCTTCTGATCCTAAATCTGGTGGACCGTGAACCGTTGGAACTGATTTTAATTATTAAATTTATATTTATTAAATATTTAAATAACATATCAAGACGAATTTTCAGCTTTGCCACCGATTTTCTATTTATCATCTGTGCCGAAAGGCAAACGCATTTATGGCTATACAGTCGTGAACGCAATTTGTACTAAGCAAAGAGACTTACTTTGGTATGCCAAGAATGATAAAAGAGATCCAATCAAAGAGTATCTAATAACCCCAGCACGCCGTTTCATACAACATTGCTGGAGCGTTGAAATGTTCCAAATTCAAAAAACGCTCCAGCAATGGATTTGGTTTTCACTGTCCGTAAATTAGGTACTTCGCGTGTTCTTTTTTCTAAAATAATGACAATATTTCCATGCATGTTTGAGAAAAAATGTTTCGGGGTTTATATTAAGTTTTACAATTTTATTTGTAAATAAAATACTTCAACAGTTGCCAAGTTATTTACCACGTCAATGGCGGAAGCTACACAACCTGCGCAAGAGTCGATTAATACACGTAGCCGTCGCAGTAACAAATTGCGCGGCAAATGAATGCCGATTGAAACACAGCACTTTCCAATATGGAGGAAGCAGACGCTGAACTACTATTGTGAGTCTAATTGATCTATGGATTTAGAAATACGTTATTTCAACAGAGATTTATTTTATTAGCAGAATGGAAACACTGTAAACATTTTTCGTTTACTGAGACATTGTGAAATCGCATGATGTGGCTGCGTCAGACCACGAACAGACAGACAGACTTCGGTATAAGTTAGATGCTTAAGGAATTGGAAGAATGAAATGAATAGAAGGTGGGATTTGTCCAGCAGTGGGACAGGACAGCCTAGTTATAATAATATTAAATACAGTTCGGTGATATCAAGTTGAGTAAAACATTTAGTCACGGCTGTAAGTTAGGCAGTGTTACTATGCTTGTTAGTAATATATACAGCACACAATATATATTAAAAATATATACATAAGTTTTATTTGTCCTTCCTTCCTTAGTTCAGTCAGAGTTTACAAGCCACAAAGATCAGACTTCCTTCCCGGCAAAAAATATACCTACACATAGTAGGTATAGTACCAATTCAAATTAATTTATTTCGCATAATTTAATCCATACAGTTCGATTGAATAATAAAAAACCTTTTAACAAAAAAATCAAACCGACTTCCAAAATAAAACACTACAAAGCGATAAATAACTTTCTTTTCCGAAGTCGATGTCTTTTGTACCCATTGTTTTCCGTTTTTCGACACCGACTTAGGAAAAGAAAGTTATTTTTTGCTTTGTAGTTTTTTGTTCTGGAAGTCGGTTTGATTTTTTGTTACTATGTTTTTTATTTTTCTCTTTTTAGTTTCGTTAGGTACCTCCAATTACCAATGAACATTATTTATAGCCAAAGTACACCTCATAACGATTCCAATAAGCCTAAACACGACTAGTATACTTTGTTGTATTTCGGAATTCCAGTGCCTACCTGCCGCATACGGCTTATCATCAGATCAGTTCGATTGTACCATATTCATGAGTAGGTACCATTTATTTAAAAGTTTTTGCTTTATCGTAGTCTGTTAACTATTCGAGATATCTTATATTCATGACCGATAATTAAGAATTTCCATTGGTCATCTGTGGTCTTCTTCATCAGTTCCACTTCACCGCTAAATTGCTATATGTATGCCTATCTCGCGGATGACGGCATGAAAGCCATCAGTGCGATACAACGCAAACATCCCCGATGCACTACAGTAACGAGGCAGCCCCAACATCATCCTGAAGATGGGATACAGACTTACAACGAAAATATTAAAAAAAAAAAACTACTAGTGACTATAAAACTGCAAGATACAGGTCCTACCTAGTTCGGGGACCACCGTCCGTACAAACTGATTGTTTTTTATAGTTATAGACCAGATAACAAATGTAATAGCTCTCAGACTCACTTTGTAACAAATAAACTTATTCTCATTCTTACCTATACGTACCTAGTTGCTACTTAAGGCGCGTCCCCGAGTAAAACGCCGCGCTAGTCGAATTTTGTGCAGTTTTTAAGAGCTATCTACTCTTTATTAAAAAAGAAATATCAATTAATAAAACTACATTAAATTAATTTCTACATAATGTTGATTCTAAAATTGTAGTACACTTTTTTTTTAAAGATGTATATGTGTCACTAATCTCCTTCCAACAAAACCATAAAAATATGAAATAATTATTGATAACATGCATCTCCTCGTAAAGTATTCATTAATTATTTTTTGTACTAACACTAATGGATAGACAATTTGATAGCGAACATTTTGTAAGTTTTATTTTTTTCAAAAGACCAATATTCGATTTTATAAAGATTTTATTCTAAAATCTGGGCGTATTCACTACCGTAATTCATGCGCCACCAGCGCCGCTAGGCCAATAGGAATGCTCATATCGCATGCTGATTTTTTGGTCAGGGTACGGCCTTAACTGCTTCGGATGTTAATGCTTTTCTAGCATCTATTATATAACTGCACAGTACATGTGTGAGTACTTTTATTACTTTATGCGTGTACGTAGTATAGTGTGTAGTGCTATTCTGGGTGCATTGTCCTCACATATATGAATTTATTAATGTATGTACTTATGTAACTAAATATTGTAAAAAACATTTTCTTTAAAAGAGTAAGTATGGAGTTTCTTGTGCATTCTTCTCCATAACAAGCTACTTTCTGAATGCACGGTAGAATCAACTTTTATAACTTGTAAATTTTAATGTACCTAACGTTCAAAAGTGCCGCTTGGTGGCCTACTTGAAATAAAATATCTTTGTTTTTGTTAAGAAACTGGTATTCTTTTTCTACTAATGAAGAAAGAATTAGTTTCATGAAGTCATCATCATCATCAGCCATTTCATGTTTGTAATTTGTGCTGGGACACAGGCCAGGTGGCCTGTGTCCCAGCAGAGAGGTCACAGAGAGGTCTCTGTGGGAGGAAATAAGCCGTAATCCACCACGCGGGCCCAGTGCGTGTTGGTGAATGTCACATGTCTTCGAATTTTTGGTTCTAGGACATGCCGGTTTCCTCACGATGTTTTTCTTTACCGCTTTGAGAGCAGTGGTGATGAAATAATTTACACAAAGTAAAGCGCCGTGGGCCACCACTGTTCTCCTGTTTCCTATAGTGAACTCTCAATTTGCATGTTTAATTCCTACGTCTGTAAAATAAATGTGTTTTCTTTCTTTCTTACTATGTAATGGTAGGCGAGTTTATTGCCATTCACCGGGCACAAATCCAAAATCCGGTTGGCTACTGAGAAAGTTCAGATATAAAGTCCAATCAAAATCGGTTCAGCGGTTAAAGCGTGAAGAGGTAACAGATAGACAGACAAACAAAGAGAGTTACTTTCGCATGTAAAATATTAGTCATCATCATTTTCCTGCCCTTATCCCAAGTAACTTGGTGTCGGCATAGCACGTTTTCTTCTTCCATACCGTCATGTCCCCTGTCACACTATTACTGACTTCCTTTTCTTTCATATCACTCCTCTCCCTCTCCATCCAACCACATTTATATTCATAACTCTTTTAGTAACATGCGTTTCATCCCTCCTCATCACATGACCATACCAGGACAAACGGTTTCCCATCAACTTTTCTGCCACTGGCGCCACTTATAAAACTGCCTCTAATATACTCATTTCTCACTTTATCCAATCTCGTCACGCCGCACATCTATCTCAACATTCTCATTTAAAGTATTAGTATGAATGAAATCCATATGCTCCGTGATAAGAAAAATATGTGGTCTAGGGCTATAACAGAATGGCAAGTTAGAGATGGATCAAAGAGAAGTAGAGGTAGGCAACGCAAACGCTGGGACGATGATATAGCGGCGATAGCTGGTGCCTTGTGGGCCAGAGCTACACGAGACCGTGACAAATGGAGGATCCTGGGGGAGGCCTAAGCGTCAAGGGACGCGCTGATGGACGACGCCGAAGTGCAATAATTCCTTCTAATTAGTTATAGATTATATAGTAATTAGTTTGTTTATCAGTAAATAAAGGCTATTTAAAAATGAATGAAATTACATTGATCTATAAAAGTTGCAATAAACAGTAGTTATCGTAATAACAGAGAGATGATATTTGCACTGGCCGGTTGCTCTATTTTCCTACACTCTCTGTCCTGATCCGAGGCATGATCATTATTCAAGATTTTTTGGTGTTGAAGTAAGAGGCAAGAGACTGCGAGGCATAATACATTTCTTCTTTGAGTTTCAGCGAGACAAAAGTCGGTAGCAATATTAATGTTGACGAAAGTAATCAATCGTTGATTAAGTTCTGACACACCTTTGTTTCTAATAGTCTTCTGCTGAATAATTATAATCATCCTATTTTCTTCTATGTGATCAATGATTTTAATTTAGTTTTGATTGGATAGACAAGGTATAATAATACCAGTAGCCTAACTAATTTAGCTGATGAGATGAATATTAATCAAGTTTGTCTTAAGGAAAAAAAGTCGGAATATTAGGTAAGTGCCTTCAGAGGAAAACGATTTATGGTTTTTTTAAACAAACATGATTTTATTTAATGACATCACATTAAAACTGGACAAGAATTCTAAGTGTTAATCAAAGTAAATTGACCTCTATTTACAGTGAGGTTAATGGTGCAAATTACTTTATGGAAATTGATATAAGTTACAAACTTGTTAGTGCTTTAAGGTGGAGACTGACTTGCAATGCAACGGTTGTTTGTAATGTACCGAGTTTTTGTAACACGTTACAGTAGTCAGTGCAGCGAGTCGAGCCGCTCGATGTAAAAGCAGGCTCTTCCTTTTGACTGTCGCCTTTTTCGTGAACTCCTTTGAAACGCTTCCAGCTTACCACAGTGTCTCAAGACGAATGTCTATAATCAATGTGTGTTGCCAGTGAACCGAAATATATGCTCACAATGAGCCACATCAGAAAACTTTAAAGGGCAATGGAGAGGAATATGCTCGGAGTTTCTTTGCGTGATCGATTCAGAAATTAAGATATTTGCAAGACAACCAAGGTATGTAGACATAACCCGAAAAAATACCAAACCAGAACGGATGGTCGAAGGGGCCGAAGACTTCTGCAGTAGCGACCGCGTACCGGAAGACGCAGTGTTGGAAGGCCTTCTCCTAGGTGGAACGATGACCTGGTCAATGCTGCGAGAATCCGGTGGATTCAAGACGCACAGGACCGATCAGTGTGTTACATGTCCAGCAGTGGACGTCTTTCAGCTGAAATGAAGATAATGGCGTTACTGTAACCGTTCACCGCGTCCTTTGGTGTCTTGTAACCAAGCTCGCGTCGAATGATACTTTAAAAAACAGTTGCAAGTCAGCCTATACCTTTAGGTCATTATTAAGTTTTAATTATTCTCATTATTTCACTCACCGGTTGTTGAGGTGGCCTGTTGTTTTATGTTGCCTCTTCATAAGCATCAATGTATAGGTTTTAAACCTGACTAAAGCAATTTGAAACTTTATAACTGCTTTCTCGCTTTTTCCAACACTTTACGAGTTATAATAATGACTCAATCTTGAGTAAATTAACTGGTATTGAAATCTGAGACAGGAAGACACTTATTTCTATATGAGAAAGCATTAATAAACTATTAACAGTAAAACAGATTGTTTCGTAAATAATGAGGAGACGGTTAAAGAGCATTTATACGACAGATGCCTAAGAAGACTAAACCACTGATCCTATAGACTAAGTCCTTCAAAAGTGTCAGGAGCGTAGTCGCAACCAATAAAAGTCTGACCTAGACAATGCGACATTTTACCAGTGATAATGATTGTTAAAAATTCCAAGATGTCCCATAAATTTAGGACTTGACGATCGTTATTATTGATAAAAAATAAACATTCTCAAGAACCACGGATACATAAACATGAATGAAGCAAAATAACAGTAAGAAACGTAAAAGCGGCATTCAGTAGTTTCTCCCCTCGTGGGCATTCACCATTTATAAAAGAAACCAGACCGAGTCCATCACAAAGAAAAGTTAGATTGAGTTCCTCACAAAGAACACCCTTATATCCTTGAAAACCTATACAATAGTCACCCTACAGATCTACCTTTGCAAGGTTGACCTTGAACAAGTTTTGCGACCTTGGTCAGTAACGGTCTCGAACTGACCCGGGACATGTTCCCGTTTTAATTGTTGACTAGTTGCAGTTTTGGCGTTAGTTTTAGTTACAAAACAAGTTCGAGAGACCAGTTTGATACGGACTACGCCGGACACATAATAAATTGGTGTTGGGCTACAGTTGCCAACAGATTTGTTTTTTGGGAGCATTTAATTTGTTCGGCTAACTTCCGAGTTGGCGCAAGCCTTTTCACTAACATTAACACATTCTATAATGTGTCGCCAAAGGTGGCTTTTACGAACATGCATAAGAATATCCTCCTTAGTATTAATAACAGCGAAAAACTGTCATCATCGTCCACTTCACCCGCTCTTTAGGAACGGAGTAGGTACGATCTTCTTGATCCTGTTCCCTAGGGAGCAAAGGCCTTAAACTATTATATCTTTTGGTTTGCCACTTTTTGTTTTAGCGGTCTAACTATAAACTTATGAAACATCTGCAAACGTACTGTAGATATTTGTGAGATTGATGACCTAAAAGAAAAGTAAAAAAAACAACAGAGATACAGATGCTAACAGTGATGGGTAAAGACTAATATATCTTTCAGAAAAATTAATTTTAAACATGATTTCTCCGTACTACAATATAACATACGTATTTTGCCAAACAGCGCTAATATCCCAACTTATCTAGCTGTCGTAGACGGCAGCTAAAGCATAAGCTACCCACACAAGATGAATGGTCTGCTGTGTTTCGAACAACATAGTCTGCCCGAGGTTGTGGAGGTTAGATGTCTAAGATGTCTAAGCTGTCACACGACTGTCGCTTAGCACAAATGTGCGCGAAGCAACTGGTCAAACGATTACTAATGAGCAAACCATAGAGAGGACAGCGAGTGAAATTGTAATAGAGAAAATGAATTTATTATAGACTAGCTGGTGACCGCGGCTCCGCCTGCGTTGTATGAGTACCATGAGTATTAATAATAGTTCATCAAAATCCGTTTAGTAGTTTTTGCATAAGAATAAAATAAAAATAGCCTTCATTCCCTGAAACCTGTTTACAACACTTTTATTATAAATTAAATCTTAAATCATGTTAACTATTCATTACTAACTTATCTGTATTAAATTTTATCTTAACTACTATCAGCTACCAGGTCAGGTTGTGTTTTGACATAGGCCTCCTCTAATTCCCTCCACTTGATTCGGTCCTTTGCGGTTTTTCGCCAATCCTTTGGTAAATCGTCCTCCCATCTCTTTATCTGTCTTCCTCTTTGTCTTTTTCCATTTCTTGGGTACCATTCTGTAATTTTTTTTTTTGTCCATTTGTCTGTTTTTGTTCTCCACATATGTCCCGTCCCGTCCATCTAAACTTCAGTGTTCTTGTCTTTACTCTCACATCTGCCACCTTGGTTATGTTTCTGATTTTTGTAGCTTTCCATTTGTCCCTAAGCCTTACAGCATGCTTCTTTCCATGCTTGTTTGACACACCCTTAATTTGTGCTCGATATTTTGTGAGAATGGCCAGGTATGACAACCATATATGAGGCATGGAAGAATACATGTGTTGTAGATTTTTCTTTTTTCGTATACAGTTATGTTCTTATTTTTCATAACCTCTTTGAGAGACCAGTATCTTTGCCAGCTGTTATTTATTCTTCTGTTCACTTCTTTATTAGATTGATCCTCCACTGCTATGATCTGTCCCAGGTATATGAATTCATCAACATATTCGATCTCTTCTCGTCCCGATTCTATTTTAATTTTAGCCGTGTTTGTCATGAATCCTGCTTTATTGCTTTCTGTTAACAATTGTTGTAACATGGTTTGTAGTGTAGTTGGGTCTCTTGCGAAAAGAATGAGATCGTCGGCAAATCTTAGGTGATGCAGATTTTCTCTCTGCAAGGACAGGTTCAAACGCTCCATCATGGCCTCACGGAGAGATCGGATCTGCGGCCCGGTAGCCCGTGCGTTGGACAATTATCTCTCAGCAACAGTGCTGTCGTCTGTATACCCAAAGGTGCCGGGTTTTAGCAGATCGTTAATTAGTAGCAAGAATAATGTTGCTGAGAGTACCGACCCCTAAGGGACTCCGGCATTAATATCCAATTGGTCCGAAGAGCAGCCATCAATAACCACTCGAATGGACCGACCTCTCAGGAAGTCTGCAATCCAATCACACAGACCACCGGGCATTGTCAGAAAAAAAACAAAAATGAAGCTAGTTGCACATTCGCAAGCGACAGTAGGTCTCTATGAAGAAGAATGTGCAAGAAACTCCACGGACACTCTTTTCCATCAATAAGTTTTAATTATAAGTATTTTGTTACATCATTATTGTTAATAAATTAAATATGATGTGAGAACGATGTAAAGAGACGTGCACGTAAAAACGTCTAGGGTAAAATAAATATCCTCAATATACAATAAATAATTAAAAACAGCCTGAGGCAACCAAGTTTTGAGCTATTTCAACTGATGGCGCCAGTTCACGAACATGACTCATGGATCGACACCACTCAGCTCAACCATCATGAAGGGACCCGAATAATCCAACACATGTGCCACCATCAGAGAGACATATTTTGAGAGAACATGATACACATGATAGTAGGACAAGCCCACATATTATATATCGATCATCATCTTTCAACAAGATATTATATGGATGATGCTAAATGAAAGACTGAAGTACAATAGAACAGCTTTATTTCCGAATGAAGATTCTTATACAAGAATTTTCATTCGGAAATAAAGCAACCCTATACTGGGTTAGTAATAATTTTCTTAAACCTAAATCATAATAAACAATAATACACAGTGATCATGTAACTAACACAGTATATACCTGCGTACTTCCTAAAATCCCAGAAATGTTTGACGACATGTCCATATTATTGAAGCATTGAAGCCTAGAGCTAGCTTATACTGCTAATTTGCATAAAGTAAACGCTATTATTATAAGCCTACCAACAATAACAAAGATGACGCTATTACTATTTTAGAAGTAAAAACATCAATAAAAGACTATCCCAAACAGACACCTATTTGTATTCAACCAACACTAAAATCTTTAGCCGACGAAAATCTCGATCCAGCCGCCAATTATTGAATTATTATTCGTGTCACTTTCAAAGCGGCGTCGAAGAATCCAGTGGGTAGGTTGAGGATATAAAATTAGTTTTAACATCGCCAGCTAGCCCTGGTGAGCATACGAATTACTAGTTAAAACTACTTATTTTACAAAACAGTTAGCGGCAAGTTATTCAACGGTGTTGACGCACGGAACCCCAAATTAGGCAGCAAAGTTGTCATCGTAAAAATAAATTGGCTATTTGATTTACATTTTTGTCGTTCGTTTTGGTATGTGATTTTGGATTGGTTTTAGAGAGTCTGAAAAATCATTTATAATCATAATTAACGGAGTAGAGAGTTCTAAAAAATACATTTAAAAAAAAATAGTACCAAATTTCAAATTAAAAACTACTAAGTGAAAAATAACTTTATTTTTGTCAGTCGGTGTCTTTGGTAGGTACCAATGTTTTGCGTTATGACACGGTATATTTTTCACTTTGTAGTTTTTTTTATGTGAAAGTTAGTACAATTTTTTTGTAAAGAAGTTTTTTTTTCTCTTTTTAGTTGTACCTACCTAATAGGCAAGTTGTTTAGTAAGGTTCCTATAACGCCAAAATAGTTTACCCGAATGTCATGAAACTTGAACATAACCGGTGAAATGAGAGATCTGCGTTCCCTTGAGAGCGTACTGCGATTGCAGCAATCCCGAGAGATTTGCCGTTATTTATTGAAGATTTCTGTTGTATATCTCAGAAGTTCTTCATCAGATCTTCACCACATTAAAAGTAGACCAATTTCTGTTGTACAAACATTCCAAAAAAAAAACAAAATCAGTCCACAATTGACGGAGATATCGGCGAACATAAATATAACAAAAACGTAATGTCGAACATAGAACCTCCTCCTTTTTCGAAAGTCGGTTAAAAATAACATGGAAGGCGAATAACAAAATCTAAAGCCATTCTAAAAAATAGAGCAGAGACTTTTGTTGTAGGTTAGGCAATTAAAGGATGTGATTATTTCGTGGATCATCATATCAGCCGAAAGACGTCCACTGCTGGACATAGGCCTCCCCCAAGCGTCGCCACATTGATCGGTCTCGTGCGTCCCACAACCAGCGGTTCCCCGCAACCTTCACCAGGTCATCGTTCCTTTCGTGGATGATTGATTTAATAATAATTAAAGAAGCCCATTGCACAGTTCTAATTAGTGCCCACCCAATTAGTCAAGTAAAAACACAAACAAATAAAAAAGCCTTTGTGTCTCGCGTGGGTCCACTTTTCGGGCACTCAAGGGGTTAAAAGTTCGCTCACTATAAGCACAAAAACTGTCTTTAAAAGTTCATAAACTGAAAACACACATCACACATCATCAGCCTATTAATGTTCCCACTGCTGGGACACAGGCCTCCTCTCTGTGAGAGGGAATGGGCCGTAATCCACCACGCGGGCCCAGTGTGGGTTGGTGGATGTCACATGTCTTTAAATTTTTGATTCTAGGACATGCCGGTTTCCTCACGATGTTTTCCTTCACCGATTTGAGAGCAGTGGTGATGAAATAATTTACACAAAGTAAAGCCCCTGCCTGGGCTCGAACCCATGACCTACAACTTGTAAGTCGCGGCCGATAACACTGAGCCACCACTGCTCTCAAACGGTAAACAGATTGATGTTATTTTGCTAAGTTCAAAATAACATTCAAATAAACACACTCTTGATAAGATAGTAAAGAAGAATTTTGAATCCCATTATACTGTTGATTGATAGGAAGAAACAAAACGAAAAAAACTGTTTCAAATTAACTCTTTTTGTTACTTTCCTTTTAACAGGTTTAGTTTCAGTTGTTGTTGTTATTTGAGAGCAAGTTCGGGCAAGCAAGTATTCATCTCCATGATATACCTACAACTTGTTTTCTGTCCTATACCTCCGTATGTCCACAAAGAAAGCTCAAACAAACGTGTTGGCATAAACAGGGCGATTTGAAACCGTTGAACGGTGCCGCATTTATACTGCGTAGTGGCCAGCTTAGTATGTGACTGTCGTGTGAGTTAGCCCCTTTGACGACAGCGCTCACACTTCCAGATTTACAAGAATAATCAGTTGAAGAGGTAATTTAATCTGCGTATTTTTTTGTAGCTGCTTTTCTTTTTTTTTCTGTACCTTTGAATTTACAAATGACGGTTGGTTAGAACCAAACTAAGCGTTCTTCTGACGTAGGTACCCTGGGCACTGTAGCACTGAAAATCAACTGACTATATTTTTTTCATCAACCTACACTGTCCCACTGTTCAATGGCTAGAACAAACGGTCTCTCCCATTCCTTACATTTTTCTCTGTGCTGTGCTTCCTCACGCCAATTCTCAAAGAAGCCATTCAAACAGGGTGATTTGAAACCGTTGAATGATGGCACATACAAACTACGCTGTGGTCAGCTTAGTATATTTGTGTCGTGTGGGTTAGCTCCTTTGACGATAGCGATCACAGTTCCAAGTAAAAAAGAATAATAATACGGAGAGGTAATTTAATCTGCGTATTTTTCGTAACAGTTTTTTTTTGTGTCCTAGTAGACTTCACGAATGAATTTTTAATGAATAAGCTCGCGTTGGACCACTAACTAACCTGATAGTAAGCGATGATGGTCGACGATGAAGCACGCTTGCCTAGAAGTAACCTTTTCACTCTTGACTTGAAGACCCCGAGGTTGTAGCTATTAGGAAACACAGACTCTGGCAGGAAATTCCACTTCAAGTATTTCCTAAACGTTAAGTGCGTATGGGTGGGATATCCACCATTAAACGATGTAGCATCGCCGTACATCTTGTAGTCCGATGATAAAATGGGCTAGGTAGAATTAGATCATGCAATTCTATCGCACACTCCCCGAAATGCAACCGATAAAAAAGTAATGACGGTTGGTTAGAACCAAACTAAGCGTTCTTCTGATTTTTTTTTTGGTTTATCGGCCTGAACTGTCCCACTCCTGAGCAAAGATATCTCCTATTCCTTCCATTTCTCTCCATCCTGTTCTTCATCACGCAAATTCTCAAAGAAGCCATCCAAACAGGTTGATTTGAAACCGTTGAGTGGTGCCGCATTTATACTGCGGAGTGGCCAGCTTAGTATGTGACTGTCGTTTGACCCCTTTGACGACAGTGCTCACACTTCCAGGTTACCAAGAATATTACGTTGGAGAGGCCATTTGAACTGCGTTGTTTTATAGCTGATTTGCCAAGTTTAATATTTTTATAATTTTTTTTTCATGACTCTCGCATAAACAGTGATCGCTGGTTAATAATCTCTACAAACTAGGTCTCTGAGAATTGACGGCACCTTAAATGAGGCGGCGAGACCACCTGGACGCCTACTGCAAGGACTAGTTCGAGGTGACTCAGGGCAAGTAGAAGTGGAGTACTACTTCTACTCATCCTTTGCCACCTTAGCCACCACTTAAAATTACACTAGTCGACGGCTTGAACTATTTTGTACGCGGGGTTAAAATGCACGCTTATCAACCGACAACACGTGCTGAAAAGATCGATTTTATGATGAGCAGTAAGAAGCTACTTCGCGTACGAATACACACTTTTGCAAATTTGTAGCGAAATGGATGATGATTTAGGACGAAACCGATCGCGCGAAATTTTATAAACAGACCTTTGTGAGTCTGGAAATCATGAAAAAACGACTAAACGTATGTGTTCAAAATAAAATTATCTGCATTGTTGAACTACTAATCTATCCCTGTATGGTGGCCGTTGTGCAATTTCTGTCTTCTTATGGTATTTATTTGCGCCCAAAAATGCGTTAAAATTGGTGTCGAAATGTGGAACTTTCGACGCTCATAACTTTCAAATATATATATTTTTTACTTTTTTGTTTCATCTATAATGATGAGATAAATTTATATTTTTTTTTATTTTGAACGTACATTGTCAAACAGTGGAGTAATGGCCAGACTACGTTTGTATGGAAGAATGATCGACTAGTGTAACCTTAACCATTCATTCTTCTGACAAACACTGGGCAGTCAGTGTCAATGAAATCTGCTGAATAGCTTGTGTTTTTAGTGGCATTATCGTATATTCTGTGCTGATACTAGAAGAGTAAATCTAGAGGAACCAAAGGATATGTAAAGACTTCCGACTTTGACCTTCATAGTCGAAAAAGAATTTGGCTACCGAATCAGTGGAGTGTAACAGGGTATACTGGACACGGCATTACTATAGTGCGCGCGGAACTAGTTGGCCGCGCCTTAGGTATGTGAGCGGTGGGACGGAGAGGCGGGGGCGCCAGTAAAATCCGCGATGACCCATTGACATTGTCATTGTCCATTGTCCTAACCCGCCCCTTACACCTGTCGCCACCTAAGGCGCGGCCAACTAGTTCCGCGCGCACTATAGTCCAATGTTTTGTGATATCCAGTATGAACAAAATAATATCACACTTATCAGCTTAGCAGCCAACGTTAATGTTGCTGAGCTATAAAATGATATCCACAATTGGCAACCGGGAGACCCTGTTCTTAACTAGGGGCAACATTGCAAATGGGAAGTTATTTAAACTTATCTACTACCGCAACTGAAAGCCTATGTTCAGGACCGGACATTTATCTATCAGATAAACCAATCAGATCTTATCTGATGGCGATAATCAAAAGCTGAGAAAATGCCGCTAAAGTTGTTCTAGCAACTTATGATAGTGCAAATCACACCTTTTCTATGACGGATATCACAATTTATGGGCTTATATTCATTGATGCTAAATGCTCAATAAATTAGAAACTTTATAACATTTTCTATCGTGTATCGTTTCTGATACTTTTCACTTAAATGACGCTTTTATGTGGAATAGATTAAGTAAAAAGTGGCATGCTGTTTTGTGATTTACTGTGGTTTTACTGCAGTAAGCGAAAAGCTACATAATACTTAATGTAGCTTAAGTGAAATAAAAAACTCGACAAGTGCGAGTCGGAGTCGCGCACGAAGGGTTCCGTACCATTATCGCAAAAAACGGCAAAAAAATCACGTTTGTTGTATGGGGGCCCCACTTAAACATTTATTTTATTCTATTTTTAGTATTTTTTGTTATAGCGGCAACAGAAATACATCATCTGTGAAAATTTCAACTGTCCATCTATCACGGTTCATGAGATACAGCCTGGTGACAGACGGACCGACAGACAGACAGACGGATCGTGGAGTCTTAGTAATGGGGAACGGTTTTAACCCTTTGGGTACGGAACCCTAAAAAATTAAAAGAAACGTGTATTTTATGGCTCATAAAATACACGCATTACGATTACTTCGTTACAGACACATATATTTAATGCCTGATTTCCTGAAAACTTGGAATGTAGATGTATATAATAAATTTACTAGTTGTTAAGAGTTCTTAACCTATTCAACGTACAGTAAAATTAATGTCATCTCAATATCCATTACATTAAAATACCTTTAATTTATCGTTACTAGTTGCGAAAAACGTAATTAAGCCCACAAATGCCAACTATCTTTAACTTCTAAAATTAACATCATCATCTTCTACATCCGGGTTAAATCCAATTAAAATTTCTCAATAACCAATAAAACTGAAATTTTACAGCAATTTAAGCAGGCAATTAACACTTAAGGTTACACTAGTCGATAATGCTTCCATCTAAACGTAGTCTAGGGATTACTCCACTGTTTGACGATGTACGTTCAAAATAAAAAAAAAGATATCAATATATCCCATCATTATCCAAATAGCCCTGTATGGAGCCAAAAAAATAAAAATATATATATTTGAAAGTTATGAGCGTCGAAAGTTCTACATTTCGACACTAATATTAACGCATTTTTGGGCGCAAATAAATACCATAAGAAGACGGAAAATTGCAAAACCTCCATACAGGGATAGATTAGTAGTTCAACAATGCAAATAATTTTATTTTGAACAGATAGATTTAGTCGTTTTTTCATGATATCTAGACTGCCAAAGGTCTGTTTATAAAATTTTGCGCGCTCGGTTTCGTCCTAAATCATTATCCATTTCGCTACAAATTTGCAAAAGTGTGTATTCGTACGCGAACTAGTTTCCTACTGCTCATCACAGCATCTATCTCTTCCGCACGTGTTGTCTGTTGATATAAAATGTATTTTAACCCCGCGTGTCGTGCCGTCGACTAGTGTACCCTTAACATAAATGATCAATAAGTGTCTAAAAAAGGCCTAAACATTTCAGATAAGTCCTAACCTTTAAGACACGTCTAATTTGCGGCGACAAAAATCGAAAATCCATTAAACAAAATCGTTTACCATCACACAATCCAAAAGAGGCTTTATTTGAGTGTTTTTAAAGCCCTAAATAGTGAGAAAAGCAATTTGTTTTGGTAGTTAAAAGTTAAGGTGTACGGTCCGCGTAGATACGAGTATGAGAGGTAAAGTTATGACCCCACCGTCCCGTTATCCGTTCGATTCCAACTTTATAGTAAAACCGTTGTAATCTAAGATTAAATTTATAAATAATTCAGATAGATTCTCTAAGATAATCTACGTCGTTTAGATAGAATAATATCTTGCGCTGTAAACTCCATAGTGGAAGTAGTTCAGGTTGTACCATAATAAGATGTACTCGGTACTGCCTCATGTTATTGTTTATCAGTTGTGTGGCTAATAAGGTCGTATTCAGGGTGTAAACTTGGATTTTCGGAGTGGCGATCGTAATTTTGCAATAGGCCTAGAATTCTAGATTGCGGAGAAACTGAAGAAGGCTTGATATCTTATCTACTAAGATTGTAGTAAGCAGTTGTCATGGTTAAAAACCAGTTGAAAAGGCTACTGAGTACTGGTGATTAAGAGTAGACTCAGATTAAATGTGCTATCATATATATTACCAATCTGGATTCTGAACCACAAGAAAGAGGTCCTAAGGTCGCATGTTGATCGCATTTGTTTTGGATTGTTTAACAATCATAATTGCTGCTTAAATATCACTTTGTGAAAAGCCTTAATCGTTTTAAGTTACTCCCTCACCTGGAGCATTCACCTAATATAACATTTCAGTTTCAATTTTGAGCATTACATTACAATACTGCCTACCTGACTGACGAGCACTTGCCTATAATGTAGCATTAGATTCGATTTTGAGCATTTATTTGATTTCACAATTTCAGACCAAGCGGTCTGTTTTCGCGTCCGCGACACGTTCATTGATGTTACAAGTTATATCAAAATATAACACATGGTACCATCAAGTTGCACACTGTAATGCTCGGTTCTCTTCCCTCACCAATGTAATGCTTGAATCTGTAACATTACGGGTTGCGCACTGTAATGCTCGGTTTCCTCCTTCACTGATGTAATGCTCGACTCTGTGACGAACCATTACAGGCGAATGCTCCAAAAGAGGGAGCACCTTTATTTTCAAATTCATAACAGAACTATTCATTATTTAATTAGACTGATTAAAGTAAATCAAAAACAGTTTCTCTAAATATACAATATACAAACAATCAGAAGAACCATCGTCATTATCATTTCAGCCGAAAACTTCCATTGCTGGACATGGTCCCCCAACTGATCCCAAATCGACCGTTTCTGTTCGTTTCGCAACCAGCGGATTCCCGTAACCTTAATCAGATCGTCGGTGTGTGTGTTCTCTAGCTAGAGGTCTCCTCTTATGTATCGTAGGCCCAGTGGCTAACTTAAATAATATTTATAGAGGCAAGTACCAATGTGACTTTTCAAATAAATATGTATTTTCAAAGTTTATCTTGGACATCACAGGCAACGGTGAAGGAAAACATCGTGAGGAAACCTTTACCTATAATACTTAGTTAGTTAACCTATTTTTTTTTAGGTTATTGTCACAGATAATATAACACTAGCATACAGATGCCTCATCCCATACAAAGAAACCGTGCCGACCACGGAGCACGAAACCTGCTCCGTGGTGCCGACGTAACTAGCGTTTTTCATCTGATTAATCTTGTTATTTTTGTAAGTACATCAATCGCGTTCGAGCCCGTTTCACGGCAATAGATATTGGTTTTAGCAGCGACTTGCAAGTAAAAGGATTTACTAGGTTCGTGAATGTTTTTTACACACAAAGTTACAGTGCAAATTGTAACAATCGAGTGGAATGTCTCAGAAATTTAAAATGCGCCATCTATTGGCATCAATTTTAAATGATCCGTTCAAATAATCTTTGAAATGTGAATTAAGAGACCAATATTCCATAATTTTGTACTTAGGAGAGTTGATTAAACAAGAACATACAATTTTTATGTTCAATTCCAGAAAAAGTGAGATCTATTCGAACCAAATTTTCTTTCATAGCAATGAAACCCCGTGGTATTGTCTAAAATAGCCAAGTCAGAGGCTAAAATAAATCAGGCACCAGAGGTGGCCACATCCTTAAACTGACTGAAAAGAAGAGGTCTCCCAGCGCAGGGTCTTTCGGTACGCGATCGCCACTCCAGAACTTTTCGGCCTCATCGACCATTCGTTCTGCGAGCAATTTGCCCTGCCCACTTCCACTTAAATTCGACAACTAATTTGAATGAACCATCATAAAGTGTGATTATTACATGATCAGTTTAAAACAATAGTCTCCAAAAACCACAAAGTATTGACGCATGAACATCAAAATCTTCAGATCATCAGTACTAACAACATTGTTCTACACATAAGCTTATCCTATTGTTTTCCTTATAAGTTCCTATCGAGTATCATCATCCCAATTAATGATCTGCCATAAGCAGTCGGAAACACCGCTGCAGCAATGGTATTCAAATTATTTTATACTTATATTCAAATCATTTAGTATTTCATATACATGGCGTCATCGCTCCTTACTATTTCTGGGGAGTAGTGGCACCATCTTATAAATGGGGATTAGGATATTTAAAAAGAAGAGAAAAGGTTTATATTTTTTTTCCTTTCATACATACATACATAAACTCGCGCCTTTTTCCATGGGGGTAGGCAGAAACAACAGAACGAATTTTTTTTTTTTTTTTTCCGTTCATTTTATTTTTATTTATAACTGATAACTAATCAATTGACCTGTGAGTATCTGTTTGATTAAGTCTGTTTAGCTTTTAGCATATAAGCTTTAAATAACTTAAGTTGTTCCAAGATTAATTCTTAGTTTTTGTTAACAACAATGTAAATGTCAATGCACATAATTATCAACGAATAGGATATTACACCTTTTGGTTTCAACCGAACCTTATCATACATAGCAATTATACTAAAATATTTTTAAATGTCTTACTAATATAACAAATGTAATAGTTTGGATGGATGTGTGGATGTATGTTTTTTTACTTAATCTCTCCAGAACGGCTGATCGGATCTAGATGAAATTTGCCATCCCGGTATAATGTTGCTTTGGAATGAAAAAACACTTTCCACGCGGGCGATGCCGCTGTCAGCTACAATTGATATAATGAAAGAAATCAATCCCTTATTTTGCTGAGATGAGGATTAATTTATTTCTCTACTTCAAAATCATATCGTGTACTCATCCTACAAGAGAGAAGTGAAAAGCATACAAAGTAACTCTGGTGTTAGAATATCAAACGATTGTAATAGATTATCTTTTTTTTTCAATATTTATAGACTATTGTAGTCTCCAGGGACGGCCTATCATTTCGGCCACTGCCTACGCGCGAAGAATTCTTAATCGTCTTTGTAAAGTTTGTTGAACCCTCGTATGTACTTCACTAATTTATTTTTGACACCCATCCAAAACATAACACACCGTATCCCAACTCATATAAAGGTGAAAGTCACGTGGCTAAAGGTTTGTGGCCAGCCAATGCAGTGGTATTCGAACTTGACCAAGAAGAAATCTGTGATCGGAATTGACTTACCTTATGTGAGAAGTAATGAAGCAAGATACGTTTTGTTTCAAAACTGAAAATATGTAGGTGCGTGATTCTTATATGTTAGTTAAAATATTAAGTTTCAAAAAGACGTGAAACGAATAGCTAAATTAAAAAACGCTATTTATAAAGATAGAGAATATATTATGTAAATAGCAAATATTAATAGGCATTCTATAGGCACTTTACTAAAATATAAATTCTTTAAATAATTAAGAATTCAACATGACATATTATTGATATAATTAGGAATACATAGCTGTTTTTTCCAATAGTCAATTAAAAAGATGATGGACGGTACGATGAAATTCTAAATTAATCTATGAAATTTTAGAATTGCCCAGAAGGCGAAATAAAAATACTTGGAAAAACTCTCAACAATTACCTACTAAACTAATGACAAAATCTAAATAGGAAATAATATTAATAAATTATACATAGTATCTTAATTAAAAGATTAAATAGGTTACTTCTAGGCAAGCGTGCTTCCTCGTCGTGGTCGACGACCACGTGGTCGGCTGATGATAAGCGATGATGTGGTCATCATCGCTTATCATCAGCGGAGATAGTGTTCAAGCGCAAACCTATCATCAGTACAAAAAAAAAACATAAAAACCGGCCAAGTGCGAGTCGGACTTGCACACGAAGGGTTCCACTATCGCAAAAAAAGCCAAAAAAATCACGGTTGTTGTGTGGGAGCCCCACTTAAATATTTATTTTATTCTGTTATTAGTATTTATTGTTATAGCGGCAACAGAAATACATCATCTGTGAAAATTTCAATTGTCTAGTTATGACGGTTCATGAAATACAGCCTGGTGACAGACAGACAGACGGACAGTGGAGTCTTAGTAATAAGGTCCCTTTTTCACCCTTTGGGTACGGAAGCCTAAAAATCACTACACTTCGAGCCACAAAAATCAACCCACCTACAAAACTACCGGATAAATGATTTCCGAATGAGTTACCACGAGACAATAATGTAAAAGTGTCCCACTCGAAATTACACTGACATTAAAATGTTAATTAAAAACAGCATAACAGATTGTACCGGAAAGGGCAGCGACGAAACCTCGGTAATAAGTGGGTAGGCAGCTATAGAAGAGGTAAACAATAATTTTGTTAATAGCATTATCCAAGACAATAGCGCTTGTGTGGAACTATTTAGAGTAACTATGGGTTTGGGAAAAAAAATAGGATACTATTCAAAACTCTGAATATATTTTTTCATTTTTAATTCTTTCAAATGTATCTACCGATTTTTAACCAACTTCAAAAAGGAGGCGGTTCTCAATTCGGTTGTATTTTTTAAGTGTGTTACCTCAATTTATAGGGTTCCGTACCCAAAGGCTAAAAACGGGACCCTATTACTAAGACGCCGCGGTCCGTCTCTCTGTCTGTCTGTCTGTCCGTCTGTCACCAGGCTGTATCTCATGAACGGTGATAGCTAGACAGTTGAAATTTTCACAGATGATGTATTTCTGTTGCCACTATAACAACAAATACTAAAAATAGAATAAAATAAATATTTAAGTGGGGCTCTCCTACAACAAACGTGATTTTTTTGCCGTTTTTTGCGATAGTGGTACGGAAACCTTCGTCTGCGAGCCCGACTCGCACTTGGCCGGTTTTTTTTACTAGGCAAGTCGATTTTTATGACACTTTTTTTATTTGAAAGCTGGTGCTTCTCATGTGGTCCAATTTAAATTTGATCAAGGTCCGAGAAGTAGTTTTTGAGTTATCCTTAATAATGCTTATTTTCGTGGTAATACGATTTTACAAAAAAAAACGATTTCCAAAACAAAACACTACAAAGCGAACAAATAACTTTCTTTTCGGAAGTCAGTGTAAGAAACAAAAAATTGGTACCAAAGACACCGACTTCCGAAAAGAAAGTTATTTTTCGCTTTGTAGTGTTTTGTTTTGAAGAAGGTTTTTTTTTGTTAAAAAGTTTTTAACGTGTGGTCTAACATTACGGCAATTCCCCCTTCGAAGGGCTAGGCAGAGGTGGTCCTGTAGTACACCAAAATTCCGACAGCTATGTTTAATTCCCATGTCATAGTGTAGGGGTCAACAATTACTTTCGTTTGGGGTCAGGTTATTCAAATAATATGACCATTGCAGTCCCTAACGTTTAAAGCCACCAACTCCCACTACCCGGCCTGTACATCATCACGTGTATTTTATAAAATTTAAATAATAAACTTACGTAAATGTAGATACAATATCAATGAAGATTTTGATGACATGATTCTTCCGTTGTTGGATAAACGGCAGTAAAGACAAAGCGTGGGATAAAGCGTTCTCAAAGATACAAAGGAGACTTAGGATTATGAAGTACAGAAAAGAGTAATGAAAGAGTGTGAGCATCTCGGCGCTGTCGAATAGGCAGCCATTTCAACCGCTTCCGAAATGCCGACACACGGTCTTACTTTCGGATGCCAAATATGAAACGGATGCACAAATTATGTCGACGTTCGAGCTTATCATGAAGTTCCTCAGTCGCATCAAGAAAGCATCAGCATAGTCAAAAAGAGGAAGAAGGAGAGACTGACTGACAAGAGTAACTTTAGTCGCAAAATGCAGGAACTGCTGGAGACGCTTCAGATACCGAAATGAGCAAAACACCCCCCTGCTTACTTCTGCAATGTGAACATTCCAAGATAAGTGGCGGTCAAGGAAAGCCCCTAAGTTTAACCCGTAAGGTCCACACAATGATTGAAGATTTTCAACAACCGGGCACGCTTCCAGATTCAGTACTGCGACTAAGAAAAATTACCCAATAAGGTTTTGTCTGACACGGTCATCGTCCCAGGACTTCTTGCTCAGCGTTAGGCCAACGAGGCAGTTGGTCAAACAAAGTGCACGATAAACCTGCCGAACTTCGTAATTTTTTGCACCAAAGACTTTAATTTACCAATTAGGTAAGTACTAGCTTTGCTAATTAGTACACACTTTCCATAAAGAAAGTTACTACTGGCTTTCACCCAAATGACTAGGCAAACATGCCTGCCTATGTTACCGCCACGCCCTAGGGCGATTTCACCGAACTTTTCCGACACACTGTGAACATGTGTACCTGTTGTGTTTGCCGAAAAATAACTAACTTCTTAGTTACAACTGTAGTCGTGGCTTCGCTCCCGTCAACTGCCTACCCTACTTACCTACCTACCATTTTTTTTTCTAGTTTCATTCTTCCGCAGAGAATCTTAACACCGCCTTTCAGAAAATGACGTCAAATGCACAACGCGATCTTTCGAATATGGAGTTCAACTGTCCGAGTATCTGAATTGCGTGTGTTGTGATATTATATATCTATCTTTTGATAGAGTGAACTGATTGCGATGAAAAAAAAACTTCAAGTTACGCACAAGTTTTATGTATAAAAGTTATCTACATAAGTTTCGTACATTCTACGTGATGCGTGCACAACAAACAAAAATTACAAAAATGCTGGCAATGGGTTTTGTTAGTTATCCTTTAACAGCTGCAGCAATTTTTTTGGAAAGATTTTCGATGTACAAAAAAGACTTTTCTACAGATTTATTATATGTATTGATTGATGATAAACCCCTTGAGGTTAAACTAGTCGACAGCACGAACTATTTTGTGCGCGGGGTTAAAATGCCTGCTATCTCATCCGACAACTCGTGCGAAATAGATAGATGCTGTGATGAGCAGTAAGAAGCTAGTTCGCGTACGAATTAGCACTTTTGCAAGTTTGTAGCGAAATGGATGATGATTTGGGACGAAAACGAGCGCTAGAAATTTTATAAACAGACCTTTAGGAGTCTAGATATCATGGAAAAACAACTAGGTAAATGTATATTTTCAAAATAAAATAATTTGCATTGTTGAACTACTAATCCATCCCCGTATGGTGGCTGTTTTGCAATTTTCCTTCTTCTTATGGTATTTATTGCCGCCTAAAGATGCGTTAAAATTAGTGTTGAAATATGGAACTTTCAACGCTCATAACTTTCAAATATTTTCTTTTTTACTTTTTTTCCACAGAAGGCTAGATAATGATGAGGCTAATTTATATAATTTTTTATTTTGAACGTACATCGCCAAACAGTGAAGTAATCCCCAGACTACGTTTGTATGGAAGAATTATCGACTAGTGTAACCATAAGAGCAGAGCGAGCAGAAAATATACAGCAAAAAAACGACCATGCTACCAAATATGGACCAAAACATGTTTTCACTGTATCCGAAGAACCAGCAAAAAATCATAGCCACACTACAAAAGCAAAAGCTTTTTGTATGACAATGCGCATAGTGACCGCCCACGACACATCCGGTATTTTGTTACCGTTTCACATCCCGGGACTCGAACCCGCTTTGGACAATAACTCATAATATTACTCGGGAAAAAACTATCGTGCTAGACGAACATGGTCATTTTTGCGAGAACACTAAATCAGCGTTGAGTTCCTTCTAAGAAATCTGTAATGGAATACTGTTTGTACCAATTACTGTCTGCCAGTGTACGTGAGTCTAATAATTCTGGGATAAAATAAAGTGCGGTTGAAAATAATGCAAGGAAGTGTAGTTAATTGCTATGCATCCATGATCTCCGGAAGTTGGAGGTGTTTCGCAGCAGTAATCTTCATTCGTTTTTGCCTTAAGCTTGCTGATGGTTTTCCATTAATGATAATTAACTCAGCTTTACGCTGTCCACTACCGGACTTAAGGTTACACTAGTCGAAAATTCTTCCATACAAACGTAGTCTAGGGATTATTCCACTGTTTGACGATGTATGTTCAAAATAAAAAGTGATATCAATTTGCCTCATCATTATCTAGCCCTGTATGGAAGCGAAAAAGTAAAAAAAGAAAACATTTGAAGGTTATGAGCATCGAAAGTTCTACATTTCGACACTAATTTTAACGCATTTTTGGGCGCAAATAAATACCATAAGGAGACGGAAAATTGCAAAACGGCCTCCATTCAGGGATAGATTAGTAGTTCAACAATGCATATAATTTTATTTTGAACAGATAGATTTAGTAGTTTTTTCATGTTATCTAGACTGCCAAAGGTCTGTTTATAAAATTTCGCGCGCTCGGTTTCGTCCTAAACCATTATCCATTTCGCTCCAAATTTGCAGAAGTGCTAATTCTTACCCGAACTAACTTCCTACTGCTCATCACAGCATCTATCTCTTCCACACGTGTTGTCGGTTGATATAAAATGCATTTTATCCCCGCGCACAAAATAGGTCGTGCCGTTGACTAGTGTACCCTTAAGCCCTTCCGAAGCACACAGCCACAAAAAGCCGTGCGCACTTTCATACTGTCCAAATCACAATAGTATCAGCATTTCTCTTAAGATTTCTGTCTATTATATTGTTAGATTCATAAGAATCAGTAAAACAGACAATAATGAATCAAAACCATCTCAGCCTCCTCCAGCTATGACTATTTAAATTGTCATATCCTAAGAATACACCTGGAGCTTTCACCACTCCAGCGCCAAAACATCAGAATGTTTGGGATTAACCACGTGTGGTAGCGTAAGTCAATCATTTTGATCTTTTTAACAATAATGTCACTGACTGAATGACTTTGTCGAGGCCCTCGGGTCATTGTTCCACTTTTTGGGAGCCAGGCACCGCTTGCCGGAAAATAAATTCACCTATCAAAAAATACCCAAAACAACAAAATTCCAGACATACCTTTAATTTTATTTTAATTTAAACCTGGGGGCTGTTTCAAGCAAAAAAAGCCAAATTTTTCTTAATTACAAGTGCGTAAGTAGGATGATCGAAATCACACAAAGAATGATTATGCGCTTATGTGAGTAGTTGTTAGCAGATAAAAATCATCGCTTCTGTGCGTTTATTTAATTATGGATTGTGTGGTGCGATTGAAAGCGGATAGCAGAGTTAATAGAGATAACAAAGGTGGAACAGCGAGTATTAATTTTTATACAGGTGATCATTGAGGTTATGCAAACGATTAGTGGCAGATAGTAATTTTGCATGCGATGCTTATCAAAAGACTGTGTTACTTCATAAACAGGGTGGGCTTCTGAATTGAGTATTTGGGGAAAAGCGTATCAAATCCTAATTTAGTTTTTTTTTTTTTATAATTTTTAGGCTCGCGTTTGACCACTATCTCGCCTGATGTTAAGCGATGATGTGGTCTACGGTGAAGCACGCTTGCCTAGAAGAAACCTTTTCACTCTTGACTTAAAGGCCCCAAGGTTGTAGCTATCAGGGAACAAAGACTCCGGAAGGGAGTTCCACTCTTTAGCTGTGCGCACAATGAAACGCAGTGCCAACGTTTGGCAGATTTTCAGGCTACAGCAAAGTTTAACAAATTTTCAACTTTAAATTCTGAATTCAGTAATTTGGAGAGTAAGTCACTTGGGATTAAAATATTGGTTTTGAATGAGTAGGTACTTAGTTCCACATAACTTTGAAGATTATTTTTTGATGCCAAGGGGTTTTATTAAGACGATCGTTCTCTGAGCTGCGTCATTATTTCACTAATAGAAATCCTTGTCTTGATTCATAATCATACGTGGAAGAGGAATGTGCCTTTCAAAGTCTCTTTCAATCAATCATCTCAGAATATCTCAGGAGGGCTTGAAATATTTTTGTCTTGCTTGACCAATATCTCACCGATGGTAAGCGATGGTGTGGTTGATGTGGTCGTTCACTCTTGACTTTAAAGACTCCTAGATTGTAGCTATCGGGCAACACAGACTCCAGCAGGGAATTACACTCCTTAGCGGTACGCATAGTAAAAGTATTCCCAAAATGTTTAGTGCCAATGGGTGGGATGTCCACCATGTACCGATGGCGCATCCTCGAACATCTTAGTCCGATGATGAAACGAGCTAGGCGGAATTAGATCATACAATTCCATCGCACACTCCCCGAAATGTAAACGATAAAAAACCGTCGACCTGGTAACTCGGCGATGAAGTTTAAGGCTCTTGGAGCTTTGACTTGACCAGTGTCTCATTACCGATGAGCTTCTTAGCCCGCTTTTCGATCGACTCTAGTGCATCAAGCTTGTATTTGACAGTTCCGTCCCAGAGATGAGAACAGTACTCCATGCATGATCGAGCTTGCGCTTCTCCGACTCACCTTCAGCATCTAAACAAATTTCCTCTATTGTCTTTCTCTAATCATCCGTTTTTCTATTCTGTAGATCTATTTATCATCAGCCTATTAATGTTCCCACTGCTGGGACACAGGCCTCCTATTCGTGAAAGGGATTAGGACGTAATCCACCACGCTAGCCCAGTGCGGGTTGGTGGCTGTCACAATATGTCTTCGAATTTTTGATTCTAGAACATACCGGCTTCCTCACGAATGTTTTCCTTCACCGTTACCAATTATGTGACCTATTCGACCTCTACCAACCCTCAAGTTTAATTACCACATACAACCTACAGGAAAGCCCTCCCGAACCTTGATACAAAAACTTTATCTCCTCGCTCTTCGATCCAGTCAAGCCCGTCTTTTTGTGTGGGGTCTCAAACTCATATTCTCCGTCTGGGTCCGGGAATACGGAGACGGGTTATATCGGCCTCCTATTGATAAGAATCCCACAGTTCCTACCGCTATCATGAGTCGTCCCTGAATACAAGAATATGCACACCCCCTTAATTCTAGCCGTGTCGTCTTCATCAGGTCTTCGTTCTTTCCAACCATTAGCCCAGTTACACCTACTCTTCACTTTCATCACTACATACCACCAGTAGAAAAACCGCGTCCCGCTGCAACTAGCACCCTCCTGCCAGCTCAAACGTACCTTGTTACAATAACTTTATCTGGTGCTCTCTCAACTGTGACCACACCGATTTCGTAACAGACGACCGTTACATGTTTCTACTCATTTACATTTTCTAGTTTGGTTCATCTAATTATGTTTACATAATTTGGGATTAATTATTCGAGTTCTTTATCGGCTGCGTGTTCTTTTGAATGCATTTTTGTGCGTAGATTAGGCGGAGTAATTTTTAGTTAGAATATTTTTCTCATTTGAATTATGACGCTTGCTCATGGTAAGTACCAAATTAGTTTTTATCATATCTGGATCGCTCTTAGGCATAAATCTAACTAGTTGACACAAGTAGTAGTAAGAAAAATTGGTAGGTGCCTACCACTTTTTAACAGACTTACCAAAAAGGAGGAGGTTCTATGTTCGACATCATGTTTTTTTTTTTGTGTATGTTCACCGATATCTCCGTCAATTGTGGACCGATTTTGAAAATTATTTTTTTGTTTGAGAGAGTTTGTTCCGAAATTGGTCCCATTTTAATTTGGTGAAGATTTGATGAAGAACTTCGGAGATATACAACAGAACTCTTCAAGAAATAACGGCAAATCTCTCCTGATTGTTGCAATCGCTTGTCTGTTCATTGTTTATACCATATCATAACATAACATCACGCCAGTGCGCTCTTAAGGGGAACGCAGATCTCTTATTTCACCGGTCATGTTCAAGTTTCATGATATTCGGTTAATCTATTCTGGCGTTATAGGTTTCTAAACAACTTGCCTATATGGAGGTACAACTAAAAAATATGTTTTAGGAAAAAAAATCTACCGACTTCCAAATAAAAAACTACAAATTGAAAAATAACTATTTTTGGAAGTCGGCGTCCATAACGAAAAAAAATTGTACCTTCGAAAGACACCGACTTCCAAAAATAAAGTTATTTTTCACTTTGTAGTTTTTATTTGGAAGTCGGTAGATTTTTTTTGGCAAAAACATATTTTTTAGTTGTACCTCCATATAGGCAAGTTGTTTAGAAACCTATAACGCCAGAATAGATTAACCGAATATCATGAAACTTGAACATGACTATTTAATTAAAATTAAATTAAAGAATAATTTTCCATTGTCTCATCCAACTGTTTTGTAGAGTTTCTAAAGCTTTTTCTAAGTTTCGGTTGATGTCCGGTGCCGATAACGCTAAATTAAAAAACTGGCCAAGTGCGTGTCGGACTTCGCACATGGTTCCATATCTTGTTCATACGCTGGAAGGCCACCCACTAGGTGGACCGATGACCTGGTTAAGGTTGTGGGAAGGCGCTGGATGCGAGATGCACGGGATCGGTCAATGTGGCGACGCCTGGGGGAGGCCTATGTCCAGCAGTGGACGTCTTTCGGCTGAAATGATGATGATGATGATCTTGACCGCAAAACCAAGTTGGATGAAATCAGTAAATAAAAAAAAACTGATGTATCAATATACAGTCAAACCTGGGTAAGTGAGAACTGGATAAGTGAGAAAACTCTATAAATGAGAGTAATAGCCAGGACCCGTCATTTTAAGCTCCCAAAACCTCTATTAGCGAGGATGAGATTGTGCTCCCTTGAACTCTCGCTTACCCAGGTTTGACTGTATTGGTATTTGTTAGTAAAATATACGTAATACGAACGATACGAACATTATCACAAAATTTCAGGGTCAATGGGAAGTAAAAAAATCTTCGGGACTAAATTTTGTAAAAATGCTAACTTTTGTGGCTTCTCATTCCTTTGTTTGGTTTTAAAACCTGTGTGACAGACGACGGACAAACGGATAGAAAGACGAACACGTGAGTGACAGCAATAGGGCTCCGTTTCATTTCATTTCATTTATTCATAAAAACAATTTACATTGTATTGAATATATACACATGCAGTTTACATACAAATATTATGAATTATTAATTAATATTTCAAGTGAAATTCAAGTAAAGTGCTAAAACAGTTTTCAATAAAAAATCCATAAGTTTTAAAAATAATGTCAAACAGTTATAAAATATAATAATGTCAAAACCGGATTAAAATATAATGTCAAACAGATTTCAATATAATGTCAAACTGTTTTAAAAATAATGTCAAACCGTTTTAAAAATAATGTCAAACAGATTTCAATATAAATGTCACAGTTTTAAAAATTATGTTTTAAGATTGTAAATTACATAATGTCAAAGAGAGAGAAAATTTAAATAAAATGTAAATCATTTATTATTGTTTGACCTAAGTTCCGATATATTATACAAACATTTTTTCTAATAAAAAAGCTTTCAATTTTGTTTTAAACAAGTGTGTGGGTTATAAATCAGTTTGGACTCCTTGGGTACGGACTATTGCGTTGAACCTATTCGCACTTTTCGGGCGAGTTAAATTCGTGCGAATCGTCCAATGATAAATGATTTTATTTCTGCAAGTTGGTTTGTACAAACACTTTTACATGTCGATAATATTTTTAAAACTAGATGAGGTCGGCGTTTCCTATCTGACTACTCTGAGAAGAAAGGCCGAAACAAACTCAGAGGTCACAGTCTCTTTTAAAGTCCAGACAAAAATCTTGGTTAGATCATGTGAAGACCATGTAGATTGATGTCTGAAATGGTCTTTTGAGGAAAGATCCAGCCAGATTGAGTGGATCTGTCCAGTCAGTGCACGCATTTGTCAATAACCGAGCAGCTCAACACAGAATTTAAGGAGCTCAACGGTTCGACGAACAATACCAAAGAAAGGACATTCGGGTAGGCCGCAAAACTACTCAATATGCCAGACCACGATTAAAAACTAAGATAAATTAAAAATAAAAACAAAAAAAAAATATTGTCCACATAGTCTTCACATTCACAATAATTAAAATAAAATAATATAATACTTTAAAAAGTAAATATTCTTGTCACTGCAAGAAAACCAATAACGCATAACATTCATTATACACATAATAAGCTACAAAAAACTTCCTATTTATCCGTCTAATCAGGTACTTCCCAACAATTCTATCCGTTGGGAAGTTCCCGCCCGGAGCTAATCTATCTCTTATCATGTTTTTGTGCATAAAGCTATCAATCTCTGTGCTAACTATAAGTGGATCACTTGTAACCATCGGTTAATTAAGTTGGCAAATTATGGACTACGATAAGGCAGTAGCTTATGATTTATACTTTGCTATTGTCTGGGTGTTAATTAAGGAATATTGAGCTGAAGACAAAAAATCTGGAATGTGTATGTGTGTGTACGAAAAGTTGGTGTGCTATAAGTGCCTCTATGTCTCACTCTTCGAGGAAAACAGGCTCCATGTAATGTAAAAAAAAAACAGTTTTAATGGTTCCGTAGTCAACATGAGTTTGTTGATAGCCGGTCCGGACCCACATGTGTTGAACCAATAGTGAGCATAGACTTAACTAATGACACTCTTAATAAATGCAGTTTATTTACTAGTCATAAAAAATTAAAAAATATATTAAGATTAACAAGTTAATTAGAAAAATTAAAAAGTCACTGAAGGGACAAAAACTGAACAAATTAAATTTAAAACTAAGACAAAAAAATGTAAATATAATGCAAGAATTAAAAAAATGTAATACTGATTTAGAATTATGTAGGATCAGGTATGATGCTGAATGTCAGAACCTTCAGGATGAGTTGTTTGTGAGGGAATGTGCTCTAAAAGATATCTTTAGCAAATATGAGGCTTCTCAACAAGATCTGAGTAAGCGCATGCTGGAGGCCAACGAGCTGATAGACTTGGTCAGGTGCAATGCAGAGAGGTATGAGTCCCTGACCAATAACTTCTCTTGTAGCTGTGCCTGCTCTCAGACACCAGATCCTCAGCATGTCACACCCACACACTTAATGGCTCAACCAGTAGTTAATAATAATAATATTTTCAATAATTCAGCTTATGTTTTTTCAGATAAATTTGGTCAAGGTTTTGGTAGTATTCTTAGTCAGTGTTCTCAACAGTATATTGTAAATCATTGTTTACCCGGTGCCAGTTTTAGCCAGTTAATTAATAGTCTTAAATTGACTAAAATAAATCCCAATTCAACTGTAATATTGTTATTTGGGGATAGCTTAGCTGTAAGAAAAAAGGATTTGGTTGCATGTTTTAATTTAATGCTAAAGCTCCATGAGTCTTATAATTGTAAATTTATTTTTTCTGCTTTGCCTTACTCTGATTGTTTGTCGGATGAGCAAAATAGGCATATTTATAATCTGAATTTGCTGATGTATAACAGGACTTGTCGTCACAGGGACGCGATTATATATTTTATCTACACTCACAACGTAATGTTCCAATTATGAATTCAAAAAATATTGCATAAACACGTACTTTATATTCGTGGATAGGTAAAATTAAAAAAAAAAACCATTATAGTTCAACATTTTCCTTCGATTTTCAAACAACTGCATCATAAAATAACTTTTTTTCTATTATTATTTTATTATTATTATTTTTACTTCTTGGATTTGGACAAATCCAAGAAGTTAATCACTAAGGAGATTCCATCAATTATTTAAATTTATTGAAATGCCATTTTTATAGTAACTTATAAAAAAAAAATGATTCCAATTTTAACTTGTCTGTAACAGTGCCCGCTTTACGCACTGCCATTTTTATTTGCGCCAACTTTTTTCTCTTTCCACCTGTTCATAGAGCTCAAAATATTCGCGCGAATTATATTCGCGCTGCGATGCGGTGGATTCTGTTGCAAAACACGGATTTCATGCGGTATTATTGCCGCACGATTTTTTACCGCAATTTAATGCGGTGATGTGCTGGGTTTTGGCGCCATTCATACTTTTTGCAGGTTTCGTTGTACGGAATTTCATGACTTTTTTAAATTCTTGCTTAAAATGTCTGATATTAGTGAATGTGACGAAAAATTGACGCCGCCAAATATTTTAAATGCGGCGGAAAATGCAAAAAATAAGATTAAGTAGGTTCAATCCCAAAATGTATGAGTGTAGATAAAGTAGTGTATGAAACTGCACATAACTAGGTATTAAAACATTCGTGTGAATACTATTAAAAACCTCGCCTGCGGCTCGGTTTTTAAACTCACACTCATGTTTTAATACCCCTCATTATGCAACAGTATCATAAACTACTATTGATTATAATAGTTTTATTACAGATTACAGACTCACTGATTGTTCCATGTTTTTGCCAGCTAGTTGTAGGAGACGGATTGCTAATCTTTTAGCATATACTTTACACGTTTACACCGGTACTTATACTGTACCTACGTTTACTGTTAGTAGTGACACTAACATCTCTATTGATACTATTAGTATAGATACTAATATCACTTTTGATTCTGTTGGTAGTGATACTAACATTGCTATACACACACCTAGTAGTTTAAACTGTTAGGTTCGACAACGGGTGAGTCGCATATGTTGAATGTTGTACATCAAAATATGCAGGGTTTGTCCGGCAAGGAATTAGAGTTAAGCTTGTTTATGGAGAATTATGATGTTCATGTGTTATGTTTAACTGAACATTGGTTGAAAGAGCATGAAGTAGTGTTTATCAATGATGATTTATTTTCTGTACAGAGTGCATTTGTGAGAAAAACTGCTATTCGCGGTGGATCTTTAATTCTTGTTTCAAACAAGTTAAAATGTAAACAACGGTTAGACCTAGTTAATCTTTCCATTGAGCGCACTATCGAGTTGTCTTGTGTTGAGCGGTACATAATAATTTGTGTCTACAGACCCCCTTCAGGGGACTTTACTAGTTTCGAATCTGCAATGGAGGATGCACTTAATAAGATTAAATGCAGTAGTAAAAATGTAATTTTATGTGGAGATTTTAATGTTAATATTTTAGATGTTACTCCACTAAGTACTAGGCTTCTGAACTTATTTAAATCTTTTAATTTAGTTAATTTGTTTTTCGAACCAACTAGGATCACGGCGTCTTCGTCGACTTGCCTTGATAATATATTTTGTGATTTTGATGCCGACAATAAATTGGTGTTAAGTGATTTATCATCAGATCACTGTGGATTAATGGCTAGCTTCCCTATGCCATTAAGTAAAAAGCCGCGCAAAGTAGAATGCAGGCCTTATACTGTTAGTCGTTGCAGTAAGTTTAAAAATAATATAGCTCTTAAAGTTATACCGTCAATAATAGAGTACGAGAACCCAAATGAAATGTACGAGGCCCTTTTTGATGTAGTGCAAAATGAGTACAAATCCGTTTTTAAAACTAAAACTATCAACATTACTGGGACTTCCGCTGGTTTCAACCAATGGGCTACACCAGGCATTTATAAAAGCCGAGCGAGATTGTATGAGTTGTATGGTCTGAGACAGTACAAGTTTGATAACAATTTTTTAGAATATATTAAAAATTATTCAAAATTATTTAAAAAGATTTGTAGTGTTGCAAAATCAAAATTTCTAAGTGAGACTATTAAAAATTCTAATAACAAAGTAAAAGCCACTTGGAAAATCATAAACAACGAAACGGGTAAATCGGTTAAAAAAGAAAATCAACTCGAGATCATGGTTGATAACAAATTAGTTAATAAACCAGCTGACGTAGCTGAGGCGTTTAATGAGTTTTTTACGAGCATACCTGCAACGACGACTTGCTCCTTAAGTTCGTCGCCGTCTAAGGCTGAAAACCTATTGCATAGTAGCGTCCCTAAATGTAGTTATGTATTGAGATTCGAGCATGTAGCGCCTCGTGATGTAGTTAATGTTTTTAATTCTCTTAAATCTAAAAACACGGGTGATTACTGGGGCATATCTACCAAACTTTTGGGCAATATAATAGACATTGTGGCCCCCTATCTTGCTGTTACGTTTAACAAATGCATTGATTTGGGTACTTTTCCTGATCTCATGAAGAGCAGTAAAGTCATCCCTCTATTTAAATCCGGTAGCAAAAATGATATTTCTAATTTCAGACCAATCTCTATTTTGCCTGCATTCAGCAAAATATTTGAAAAGTTAATTCTTAAGCAGTTACTCAGACATTTTAACTTACATAGCCTCCTTCACAATGACCAATATGGGTTTACGAAGGGTCGCTCGACTACAGATGCGGGTGTTGCTTTGTTGAAACACATATTTGACGCATGGGAGAAGTCGCGAAATGCAATTGGTGTTTTCTGCGATCTTTCTAAAGCCTTCGATTGCGTTCACCATGATACGCTTTTGCGTAAACTACGTCATTACGGTGTTCAAAACGAAGTCCTAAATGTAATTGAGTCATATTTACTTAATAGATACCAATGCGTAGACGTTAATGGCGCTAAATCTTCCAGGTTGCCTGTTGAGCTGGGTGTACCTCAAGGCTCAATACTGGGTCCGTTTTTATTCCTGGTTTATATTAACGATCTGCCATTCTATTTAAAGGATGTTTGCGACGTTGTACTGTTTGCAGATGATACTTCTCTGATCTTTAAAGTAGATAGGAATAGACAAGTTTTTGATGACGTGAATAACGCACTATCAATGGTCACAGATTGGTTCACAACAAATAATCTTGTTCTTAATGCCAAGAAGACTAAATGCATAAAGTTCGCTTTGCCCAATGTTAGAAATCTGGGTCCCAACATTGTGCTCGGCAATGAGAAGCTCGAAACTGTTGATTCAGCTGTGTTTCTGGGTATAACAGTAGACTCAAAAATTCAATGGGGGCCATATATATCAAGCCTAGCGGGTAGGCTTAGCTCGGCCGCCTACGCCGTCAGAAAGGTTAGACAATACACTGACGTTGATACAGCAAGGTTGGTCTACTTTAGTCATTTTCACAGTATCATGTCCTACGGTATTCTACTGTGGGGCAGAGCCGCTGATATTCAAAATATATTTGTGCTTCAAAAACGAGCTGTTCGTGCTATTTACCAATTAGGTGCGCGTGTTTCTCTAAGAGATTTTTTTAAAGAGATTGGTATTCTCACAGCGGCTTCACAGTACATATTCGCCAACATTTTATATATTAGGCAGAACATTCATTTGTACAGTAACAATAGTGATATTCACAACTTTAACACCAGAAATAAGGACAAATTACGAGCTCCCTTTCATCGACTTCATAAGGTGCATAGTTCATTCGTTGGGGTTGGTATAACTTTTTACAACAAGTTACCGTCTTCTTTTCTAGATTTGCCATTTAACGCATTTAAAGCAAAAGTAAAAGCTAATCTCTGTTCTAAGGCATACTATTCTATTAATGATTATTTAGATGATAAGCATAGTTGGTCGCTGTGTTGAACTCAAGACAATGTTCGTGTTCTTTTACCAAAATTAGCTTGCTGTCAGGTTAAATATTATTATTTTTTAATTTCGTTTTTTATTTTTTTATTTTTATGTGTATTTTTTAAATTTTATTTTTTGGTAAGACTGTCGTAGGTATCGTTTACTGTTATCGTCGGCGCTGATGAAGATTGCTACTATCTTTGCATTATATAGAGTTAATGTTTCTAGTATTATATAGCAGCATAGCCAGCATTGTGTGAGTACCATGTACTTCAGAGCTATCATTGTCTAGATACCTACGTCTTCTATTGACTTGAATGACTCCGGTGGTTGAGAGTATGTCATGCCCACTCAAATGTCTCGCCGATGGTGGCGCGTGTGTCGGATCATTTAGCTCCCTTCAAAATGGTTGAGCTGAATGGTGGCTGATACATGTGTCATGTTCGTGAACGGGCGCTGTCGGTTGGGACTGGTCATCTCTTAGCTGCCATGGTTTATTTTAATTGATTCTAATTTTATTTCTGAATTGTCTTTTTATATTTACTATGGACACTTTTAACTTTCTACATCGTTCTCACATAATTGTGTAATCTCAACATGAATGATGTAACAAATGATTTGTAATAATTACCTAATTGAAAAAGAGAGTCCATGGAGTTTCTTGCCCGTTCTTCTCCATAGAGATCTACGCCTTGGAATGGGCATCTACGGTACTTTCACAGTTATTATGTCTTGTGACTGGGACTGTAGCACCATAATTTTGTAATATTTTATTTTGTCTTTTGACAATTCAAAAGTGCCTGTAACTGGCCTACTTGAAATAAAGTGCTTTGACTTTGACTTTGACAAGGAACCGTTTATACTGGTATTGTGATGAAGAGGGATGAAACGCATGTTACTAAAAGAGTTATGAATACAAATGTGGATAGATGTGGACGGAGAGGAAGGCCAAAGAAAAAATGGATGGACTGTGTGAGGATCAGTGACATGATAGAAAAGGGAGTAAGTGTTAGCGTGACAGGGGACAGGACGTTATGGCAGAAGAAAACGTGTTGCGCCGACCCCAAGTAACATGGGATATGGGCAGGGAGATGAACAAGGAACCCTTATAGTTTCGCTTTGTCCGTATGTCCGTAGCAAAAACCACAGAAACAACTGTTGTTTCTATGATCTTTGGTCCGTAGCTTAGCTCAGAGACTCTTAGTACTAGAAAGCTATAATTTGGCATGGTTATACATATTAATCACGCCAACAAAGTTGTAAAAAAAAACATGAAATAAACAATTGCAGTACCTCCTTTACACGTAGACTGGGGAAGATTTTTTTCTCATCAATCCCATGGCATGGGGTATCGTTGGATAAGCCATTCAAAAATATTACGTGTCTTTCAAAACCATTTTTCGATTCAGGGATCTGTTTGCGTAAAATAAAGCTTTAAATTGCAAATTTTTATTAGAGTCAAGTGCATGTCAGTAGCCTGCCAACTAAATGGTTGTTGCTTTTGGATAAAAAATTCACGGCAGTAGTATATATAACGAAATTAATAGGAAAACTATCACAGATAAGCAGGCTTTACAAGTTTTCGAATAATAGTCGACCAACTTATAAAAAATGACCAAGGAAAATTAAAAAAAAATCTTTTCGATAGAGCAATGTTCGGTGCTTTCATTGTTCAACCTTCAGTATTTTTACCTTATTTTGTTGGTTATTCCAATTTGGACATTATAAAGAGCGAATAAAATTTATAGATATTATTTAAAAAAACCGGCCAAGTGCGAGTCGGACTCGCGCACGTTTTTATATACGTCCGTACCACTATCGCAAAAAACCGGCAAGAAAATCACGTTTTTATATGGGAGCCCCACTTAAATATTTATTTTATCCTGTTTGTAGTATTTGTTGTTATAGCGGTAACAGAAATACATCATCTGTGAAAATTTCAACTGTCTAGCTATCACGGTTCATGAGACACAGCCTGGTGACAGACGGACAAACAGACAGACAGGCGGATCGTGGAGTCTTAGTAATAGAGTTCCGTTTTTATCCTTTGGGTACGGAACCCTAAAAAAACACCAAATTAGAATTTTAAACCCGTGACCACAGGGCTCTATCTGCATTTTTTCAGATACATTCTCGATGTACTCTCAGCAGGCCCCACCTTCTCAGCTATCAACTTTTCGCCCTGAATATGCTTGCTCAAAAGCCTTATCGTCCGTCTTTCTAAAATGGAAATTAATCATTTCTGTTCTTTATAAAATAATATGTTAAAGAATAAAATTATTAATCATTTAATAAACAGATAGGAAACAAGAAATCAGAAATAGTAATATACAATTAACAGTTTACTGTTCTAAACATTATCTTCTTCGTCTGACAACTTCAAATGATTGAATTTCAATAAAATATCTATTTATTTAGCCTGGTAAAATCTCATCTGTTGTCCAATTTTTAGGGTCCCGAAGTCAACAAGGAACCCTTATAGTTTCGCTCTGTCCGTCTGTCCTTCCGCAGCTTAGCTCAAAAAATCTAAGTACTAGAAAGCTATAATTTGGCATGGATATACATATTAATAATTCCGACAAAGTGGTACAATAAAATAATGAAAAAAATTTTTTTTTTGGTTTTCCTCCTATAGACGTAAAGTGGGGATGGTTTTTTTTTTCTCGTCTATCCCATGGTGTGAGGTATCGGGTGGGTTTGTTACAACCATTTTTCGATTCAGAGATCAGTTTGCGTAAAATTAAGCTTTAAATTGCAAATTTATGTTAGAGTCAAGTGTCCCCCCCCCTTCTGCCAGCGAAATGGTTGCACTTGGCTATGTGAAAAAATTCAAGGCAGTAGTAAATATAACGAAATTAAAAGAAAAACTATCACAGATAAGTAGGCTTTACAAGTTTACGAGTAATAGTCGACCAACGACGACGACGTTGTGTGCCGCTGAAACCGTTTTAATATTTATGTAACAACAACAAATCCCTCTTCTTAGTCCGCATTATTATGCAATTTCGGAACCCTATTACTGCGCGTGGCCTGACACGCACTTGGCCGATTTTTTTTTTGTTATTTTTTGAACGGGATAACATTACAGATGTAGGGTATGACAGTATGATTGTAATGAATATTTTCTCAATTAGTATTTAATCATGGTCTGGCAGTTTGAGTAATGTATGCGGCCCCGAATATCCTTTCTTTGTTATTGTTCGTCGAATCGTTGAGCTCCTTAAATTCTGAGTTGAGCTGCACGGTTATTGACAAATGCGTGCACTGGACCGATCCACTCAATCTGGCTGGTTCTTTCCTCAATAGACCATTTCAGACACCAATCTACATGGTCTTTACATGATCTTACCAAGATTTTGTCTGGACTTTAAAAGAGACTGTGAACTCTGAGTTTGTATCGGCATTTCTTCTCAGAGTAGTCAGATAGGAAACGCCGACCTCATCTAGTTTAAAAAATATGATCGACATGTAAAGGTGTTTGTACAAACCAAGTTACAGAAATAAAACCATTTATCAATGTACGAGAGGCTGAAATTCAGTTTTGAAATGTGTAGCAATTTGATACTGAATTTCAGTCTCTTAATTGTAGTCAATTCTTAACAAGGGTAACTCTACAGCTAGATGAAGTGTCCATTCTATCAGCGATGTCTATGATCGAAATGCCAAAATTTAATGGATTAATCACGTGTCGATGGGAGGATTTTGGGATTTCCATAAATTTTTGACTTTTTTCAGATCGCTAACGTGACGCTTTCGTTGGTAGAATACCAGTTTTCTAAAGCCCAAGACAAGACAAGACAAAGACAAGACAAAGATATTTTATTTCAAGTAGGCCACCAAGCGGCACTTTTGAACGTTACATTTTACAAATAATAATAGTTGATTCTACCGTGCATTCGGAAAGTAGCTTGTAATGGAGAAGAATGCACAAGAAACTCCATGATGCACAAGAAACTCCATAATGCACAAGAAACTCCATAACTCCAAGCACAGGCCTAAGAACATCATTAAATCAAGAATCAGTATGGGAAATTCGATTTATTCATTAAAATTTACATAGTATAAAATACTTAATTAACAATAACTACCTATACATACACTTAAATAAAAATATAACTACGAACGCGTATAAATGGGCAGGGGTCATACATAGGGCGTCTAAAAATTCGTCCACATCGCTGTCAACGTGAAAAGTGCTCAGAACGCTGGCAGCATTGCCACGTTGGATGGCAATGCTGATTCTCTGGCCAAGAAAAGCATCCACTGCATTTACAGCCGCATTTCTCTTAAAAAAATATTTAATTAAATATTCCGTTAGTATCTAATTAATCCCTCATTCTAATGGAGGTTTAAAGTTTTAGGGTCAGCTCACAAGGAGTTGCGACTCGACTCAAGGATGATTGAAGAGGCCAGAAACGCATAGTGACGCGCGACGCCTAGAGGCTTGGGAAAGAGAGAAAAACCTTGCTACCGACCGATGCAGATGTTGCGAAGTGCATCGAGATGCCGCGAAACGTTCTATGTTAGGGATTTGGTTTCCGCACTTAGTTCTTCAGATAGACCATTGTGCATAGGCCATGGCGGCTGTTTATTGGTTATTCCAACCAGCCCACCTCCCTCCAGAAGTTAATTAAAGCTCCTGGTTTTCTTAGAATATCTGTGTAAGATCTGGGTGTCCCGAGGGTTTGTGTTCTAAAATGGGTGACGCCTGTGCTTTCAAAGAGTACGTGCGCAACGGTTTCCTCAGCCTCCATACACGCCCTGCACAGAGGGTCCGTTATACCTATTGTGTGGAAGTGTTTGTTTAGCGAGCAGTGTCTCGTGATTGTCACCGTCACCAGTCGCAGGCCGTTCATGTCCAGGCGTAGTAAACGCCTGGTTAGCCAAGGATACTATCCAAGGATGGCATAGCTTCTTTGGACTGCCTGTAGTCCGGTGTCGAGGTCCACGAGTTCGCCTCTTGTGTCTGTGTGAATTCCTGTAGCCACCTGCGTATTTGGTTGAAGGGGATGGGTACGACAGGCTCGGGTCTACAGAAATTATGAAATCCTAGTATTTGTTTCGAGGTAATATATTTTTACGTAAGCATTGGAGAACTGAGACGCTGTCGGAGAGTATACGTATGTGTGTATTCGTAACCCACCTGACTTCTAAGGCGTGAACCACTTGTATGAGGCCCACACACTCCGCCTGATAGACGGAGTTGAACACTCCTAGCGGGCTGGATATGTTAACATATCCAGCGAGGCGTATTGGAAATCGAATTGAGAACAAAAGAAAGCCCACTCCGATGTATCATGTTGCGTTGGTCTGCGTCCCGAGATTCCGCTAGAACCCTTAAACAAGGTGAAATTCTATCAGCCGAAGTTGTTCCGTGGATGGGTGACCAATTGATCATCTATTACGCACCGAGAGTCCATGCCTCAGTAAGCATGATAAGCTGGTGGTCCACGCTGTCATTAAAATTCGTCATTCGTCAAAATCAATAACTTACCAGAGTAACTTACATTTTTGCATTTTGGCAATTTTAGTCGTTTACTCTGTTATTTTTATAGAACTTGAGGGCACCGCTACGCCCTGGTGTGAATTATCTCTTATTTTAATTCTCTCACTGAAATGTGAACTTTTTTAGTGCTACATAAAGTACTATATTGTATCGTGGTCTAAAAACAAAAGTTTGAAGACTGTAACTCGGCTACGGTATTTTTTTTTAGCCTGTCGACGGTGTTTTACACTGTCGCAACTATAAAACTCTGGAACGTGCTTCCCCTTAACATCAAAAAAGCAATATTTTCATTTAAGCGTAGAATCCGGACCTATTATTTGTCCTCTCATACATAGCTCGGTTTTCGTCATAGTTATTATATTTTAAACACACAGTCACATTTAGAATTTGGTATTTATTATAAAATTTATTAGTCTATTGTTTAAGAAATTATTTATGTATTTTATTAGTTAGAGACTTTAATAATTATTTTTTAGATTTTTATTTTGTACGTCTACCAATGTTATGCCCTTTTTAACCCAAAGGTTGACTGGTAAAGAATGCCTTGCTGCATTAAGTCCGCCTATGTATCACCATTGTACATGAAGTTTAAATAAATAAATACATACATATATACAGAGACTGCTGAAATCATAACTCTTCCTTCTGGCTTCGCCGTAGTCGGATAAGAAAGTGCGCGCACCGTCGCGTCGCGTCGCGTCTCGGTATGAGCTGACCCTTAAACCGTACATTTTAATGACACCCATTACAGTCTGATAGTTAACGAAAGGATAACTATATTATAATTAGATGCTAACTAAGCAGCCTGTTTCATGGTATCACAGTTAACTGATAAGATCTCGATGTAAATAACACTTTGACCAATAATGTTGGAAAATGGCTTGCGTGTGCGCTTAAGTAAAGGGATAAGCGTTGTGGTTGGGAAATGAGGAGGTGAAACGTACCTACTTATATAGTTTTACTCGTTTGGATGTGGCATTAACACAGTTTAATTTACGGAACGGAACGGAAGGATATTTTGATGTAATGGTGAATGAATTTTCAAAACAAATCATTAAAAATAATTTAAAACTATTATGAACCATTAAAGTTGCAGGCTTCAGCCGGCTTTAATAAAGACAATCTGTAAAGGTGGGTTTAGACCAAACGAACATAGAAACATCAACAAGGTTTTTTTTTAAATATTTTAGCAAAGATTTTCAGCAACGAAATTCTGCAGTCCCTATTTACCCAAAAAATGTTGAAAACTGTCTTACGAATGTGAATTCAATCTTTTGATCTAAACCGACCTTAAAAAAAAAATCTTTCTGTTCACACCTGCATACCCCTTTAAAGCGTACCAGTGTGATGTTATGTTATGAAATGGTATAAACAATAAACAGATATGCGATTGCAGCTATCCCGAGTGATTTGCCGTCATTTATTGAAGAGTTCTGATGTACATCTCCGAAGTTCTTCATCAAATTTTAATGAAAATTACATGGGACCACATGACAAACACCAGCTTCCGAATAAAAAAAGAATCATCAAAATCGGTTCACCCAATAAAAAGTTATGAAGTAACAAACATAAAAAAAAATACAATCGAATTGATAACCTCCTCCTTTTTGCGAAGTCGGTTAATGAGCTGAAACCAAACCAACAATTCAGCCATTGCATTTGGTGTCCGGCCCAAAAGATACTATACTTCCGCGCTAAACTTTTCTTCTTTATTCCTAGCATATAGGTATAATATCTATCCTAAAAATACCTTACTTCCTAACTCCATGTGGCCAGTTCACCAGACCCTAATGGTCCCAAATAAAGGGGGATACAATGACGCCACGCACCGTGACCCATGGACACAAAGCGTTACATTTTGGACATTAGAATACCTTATCTACTGTTTTGGACCAATTTATATGTGCTGTTTATTTTTGGGTAACAATGTAGTTGAAAATTCTGGCTAATGAGTTGGCTGCGATAATCATCATACGTATTATGTTAAAACTAGCTTCTGCCAGCAGCTCCGCCCGCATGGGTGTCCGGCATTATCCCACGGGAACATACTACCGGGATAAAAACATTAATATATTATAATAAGCTATTCTAAACTATAATACAACTTTATTAAGAAGAAACGGGGGCAGAGAGCGACGACTGATTTCCTTAGTAAAAAGCCATAATTCGAGCTTTGGCTCTCGTATCTTTCTTCCTCCAATATTGGGTCAATTTAAAAGATATTTCGTAAACTGAAAATTAAAGATATATACTATGTCCCTATGTTTTAACATAGGGACAAGGGCAGGCAGATGATGTGTGATGATGATAATTTTTATATTTGATTCCAATAATAGTATTGGAATCAAATATAACAACTCACAATGTTAGGACCCAATATAAACGCTAATTTTTAACCGTGGTGCTAGACAACTGGGCTTGTTCGTTCTGTCTCCTGCTTGATAGTGAGGAAAGTGGAAATTTGTATTTTTTCCTACTGCTCCATTATTCTTTTCTGATTAATTTCGTTGCGAGATCCAAGACAGATAAATTCATTCTCCGGGACTTCGCCGAGCTTCATTGCCTCGGCGCTTTTCTGGTGGTCGCCACTGTTCTTTCTGGCTTTCAGGAGTTGCAGTGGTTTGGGAATAGTACGGTGGGATTGTCCCAAAGATGGTGATGAGTTTTTAGGCCTTATAAGTCTGATTTATGACAACCGTTCTGTGAAATTATCATCAACATCTGCAACCCGACTTCGCCTCTACTAAGCATAGATTTCACTTTTCTATGTAAACTTTGTTTGTGACCCTGAATCTTTAATAATTACAGTTTTTATAATACATATTATGGCAAAATTCATGTGAAATAATTGTTAAACACACGTCATAATTCATTACTTACCATCATACAGTCACCACTACTACGCCTCTCAAACACATCACGTATGAACATTTCAATTATCACCAGTATAATATCACAATATCAGTTAGTGTATGTGTGTGGTATCAGTCTGAGAGCAGCAACAATAACTTCCTCACGGCTGTAGGATGAAAGTTCATTGCCATCGTTCAGGCACCACTAATTCTATAACTCATCATGTATCTAATACATGATGAGAACTTATAGCCCATATTATCCCCACAAGATTATTCAATGTATGTAGTGTGGTATTAGTTTGACAGCAGAAACAATAACTTCGTTACGGCTGTATGATGACAGTTCATCACCATCATTCAGGCACCTCTAACTCTTTTATAACTACTCATCTATTTAGCTAGCATATCACATATAACCCATATTATCACCACATTATAATTCAATGTATGTGATGTGGTATAAGTCTGACAGCAGCAACAATAACTTTGTCATAGCTGTAGGATGAAATATCATCACCATCATTCAGGCACCACTAATTCTATAACTCAAAAGGTATCCATTTCACTTATAACCCATATTATCACCACAATATCATTCAATGTATGTGGTGTGGTATAAGTCTGACAGCAGCAACAATAACTTTGTCATAGCTGTAGGATGAAATATCATCACCATCATTCAGGCACCACTAATTCTATAACTCAAAAGGTATCCATTTCACTTATAACCCATATTATCACCACAATATCATACAACGTATGTGGTGTGGTATCAGTCTGACAGCAGCAACAATAACTTCGTCTCGGTTGTAAGATGAAAGTTCATCACCATCATTCAGCTACCACTTACCTTAATATCGTGTATCAACATTTCACTTAACACCAGTATCCATATTACACAATATCAGTTAGTGTATGTGATCTGGTATCAGTCTGACAGCTGCAACAATAACTTTGTCACGGTATAGGATGAAATTAGACGAAATTAGGCATCGTTCCTACCGGCCACATCCTCGTTTTCTCTGTTGCTAGCGCGTAGTATATGCAAATGTTTCACATAAAAATGTGTTAAATAATCAACTTCGTTTTAAGACTGTAATAGTGTTATTTATTTTAGGAATACACTCAATGCAAAATTACAGGGAAAAAAATGTATCTACTTACTGTCTGGAGCTTTATGGCTTAATAAATGTTGGACAAGTAGAAAGTTTAAGGTAAATAATTCATTGCTTGGTGCTACTTTTTGTAAGAACCATTTTTATTCTAAAGGATTAATGCACGGTTTACTAAAAGAACAATAGAACACTCCACAACCATATATACTTACCATTTTTTTATAAAGATAGCAGGAATAGGAAAACAGCTTGTCGATTGCTAATATTTACTACAACTGCAAGAATAAAAATAGCCGGCGGAAGTCGTACAGTACTGCAACCAAGATAATACAATCATTATATTAACGAAGCCAAGATTCTGCAATTAATAGTACTACAGCAGATGCCTATGCTATGTGTTAAAACTGGTTAGATAAATAACTATATCAGTTACTGGACTGTAAGATATACGTCACGCAATCTTATCTTCGTTAACTTATCTTTAACTAGATGCTAAGGACCACCACGAGGTTTAAAGGTCTATCCACACCACTCAGGACCTGGAAAGGTGTTCTTAGAGCAAGGTTTTTTTAGGGTTCCGTAGCCAAATGGCAATAAACGTAACCCTTATGGATTCGTCATGTCTGTCTGTCTGTCCGTCCGTATGTAACAGCCACTTTTTTCCGAAACTATAAGAACTATGCTGTTGAAACTTGGTACGTAGATGTATTCAGTGAACCGCATTAAGAATTTCTCACAAAGATAGAAAAAAAAACAATAAATTTTGTAAAAACAAATAACTCCATACTTAGAACTGATACTCAAATTATTTTTTTCATCAATCCCATGCGTGTGGGGTATTTATGGATAGTTCTACAAAAATGATATTGAGGTTTGTAATTTTTTCCTAAACTGAATAGTTTGCGCGAGAGACAGTTCCAAAGTGGTAAAAAGTGTCCCCCCCGTAACTTCTAAAATAAGAGAATGATAAAACTAAAAAAAATATATGATGTACATCCATGTAAACTTCCATCGAAAATTGGTTGAACGAGATCTAGTAAGTAGTTTTTTTTTTTATAAATCATAAATCGTAAACCGCAATTTACCAAGTACGGAACCCGTCGTGCGCGACTTCAACTCGCACTTGGCCGGTTTTTTTATTTCCATTGTACGTAACAAACGTTGTATGGAAATAACTTTGCTTTAGGAGCTCATGGTAGGGCCCAGAGCATTCAGTGCTCCCAAAAATATAGACCACGCTCCACACATACAGATAGTCATCCTTTCTTTGAAGTCGGTTAAAAACAAAATGATTTTTTTTTGTTTGAAAGGAAAACTTCTTTGTTGATCAAAATATTACATTATATTTTGTTTCATAGCCAGTTAAACAGGTGCAGAATAGTTATGAAGATTTCTCAAGAATCACTAAATGGTATCAAAAATCACATAAGTATGACATAATTTGCCGCAGCGAAGACAAGCTATTTAAAAACATAATTTTGTCACAAAAATTAATGATTACAAGAAAAAATATGAAACCTAATTAAATGGACATCCATATTTAGCTCGAATTTGGCCATAATCTCATCTACTTATGCAAAGCGGCAAGATGGCAACAACGATAAAGCACACTTCATATAAATATGAAACTATTAATTTTATCTCGACCAAAAATAATAAATACAGCCATTTTAAAAGAGTGTTGTTCCCACATGCATTGCCATAGTAAAAAAGTTATAAAAAATAATAATATTACCTGCGAACACATTAATTTTATATACGTAATAAAGATGTCAAAACTTTCGATATACTGAACATGGAACATTGTATTGCGACATCAAAATCAGGAAATGACTCTATCGCGGGTCGCTGCCTCTACTATACCCGTGCGGTAGATATACTGGAAGCGGCTTTTATTTTTTTGACCTATTTTTCCTTATTTTGTAGTATTTTTCTTTTTTGCTGTGACTTACTAGGGCCCACTTGCACGAAAATCTTAACAATATTGTATGACAAACTGTCAATTCAACCTCGTGTTAGCAACGAACTTTCAGCGTAGATTATTTATTAGTTTTTCGTCCAAGTGGAAGGTCTAAGATTATCAAAATTTAATATGTTTAGTTCTTTTAATTCTTGAAAAATTTCTCTTGGTGAAAATAGTTTATGTTCAAATAGCAATGCATTTGAACATAATCTTATTAACATGATTATTACACGAAAATGTCTTCCGAAATTATTTTATCGTTATTGCCCGAATAAAATACGCTTAGAAACGTTTAAGTTAACTTTCTGCCTATCTGAAAAGCTTTCTGAAAATCTACTCGTTTTTTTTTTTTAATTATGAAATATACCTGTAAAATGTAACTACATATTATTTCTCATATCAGTATATTTTCTATACCCAATATCTAACTTTAACCCGGCTGAAATCCTCCCCCGCCTCCCAACCACATTCCAACCCCATCCAGCACCCCTACATCCCTGTAACCCACAGAACATTACACGCAGCGCCGAACATACCGATCCACAAATGTTTACACATTAGCGTCCACCGTATATATCGTGTTCAAGTACATCACGATATAAATTAGATTACCTTATGAAAGGAAACCAACTGTATTGTGCAATGAAATCGCCTGATTTTGGTAGATTGAACTTTGTGATAGGAGTAACTTATAGTACCTAGATATTTGGTAGGTAACTTTGTGATGGGAGTACCTAGTACCTAGATAATTGATAGGTACCTTTTTGGTAGGAGTAACTAGTACCTAGACATTTGGTAGGTAACTCTGTGATAGAAGTATTTAGTACCTAGATATTTGGTAGGTAACTTTGTGATAGGAGTAACTAGTACCTAGATATTTGCTAGGTAACTTTGTGATGGGAGTAACTAGTACCTAGACATTTGTTAGGTAACATTGTGATAGGAGTAACTAGTACCTAGACATTTGTTAGGTAACATTGTGATAGGAGTAACTAGTACCAAGACATTTGGTAGGTAACTCTGTGATAGAAGTATTTAGTACCTAGATATTTGGTAGGTAACTTTGTGATAGGAGTAACTAGTACCTAGACATTTGTTAGGTAACATTGTGATAGGAGTAACTAGTACCTAGACATTTGTTAGGTAACATTGTGATAGGAGTAACTAGTACCAAGACATTTGGTAGGTAACTCTGTGATAGAAGTATTTAGTACCTAGATATTTGCTAGGTAACTTTGTGATGGGAGTAACTAGTACCTAGACATTTGTTAGGTAACATTGTGATAGGAGTAACTAGTACCTAGATATTTGGTGGGTAACTTTGTGATAGGAGTAACTAGTACCTAGATATTTGGTAGGTAACTTTGTGATAGGAGTAACTAGTACCTAGATATTTGGTAGGTAACTTTGTGATGGGAGTAACGAGTACCTAGATATTTGGCAGGTAACTTTGTGATAGGAGTAACTAGTACCTAGACATTTGATAGGTAACTTTGTGATAGGAGTAACTAGTACCTAGATATTTGGTAGGTAACTTTGTGATAGGAGTAACTAGTACCTAGACATTTGGTAGGTAACTTTGTGATAGGAGTAACTAGTACCTAGATATTTGGTAGGTAACTTTGTGAAAGGAGTAACTAGTACCTAGATATTTGGTAGGTAACTTTGTGATGGGAGAAACTAGTACCTAGACATTTGGTAGGTAACTTTGTGATAGGAGTAACTAGTACCTAGATATTTGGTAGGTCACTTTGGTATAGTCATGATCTAGTATAGGTATGTAGCCGGATGGCATTATTTTCTTCCAGTGTCTGCATATCACATTATCACACTAATATTATAAAGGCGAAAGTTTGTGAGTGTGTATGTTTGTTACTTCTTCACGCTCAATCGGCTGGACTAATTTTGATGAAAATTGGCACAGAGATAGATTATAGTCAGGAATAGCACAAAGGGAATAATTTTCGGCATTCAAGCGAGCAAAGCCGCTGACAGAAGCTAGTCTAAATGTAAATATAGGATTCAAGCTGCTATTGACAATTTCACTACTTTGCTTGAGCCGGGCGTCGATCCCAAAATAGCCATGCTCAACAGTCACTATCACGACCAGCGATCATTGACCTACGAGGTTGTCAATTTTTTAACAATATTATCACCAACACATACCTACCTAAAATAATAAAAAAGCTAGCTTTTCTGGAGGCTACGCTCGTTCTCGTGTTTTAATCCCGCAGGAACAGTGCATTCAGCAGTATCAACAGTAGCCCACAACATTCAGCTATATTGTAACTTCCTGCATACATACACTTAAGCTTTTAACCATGGAGAAAAACTACAGATCACCATCTGCTACGATCTTTTCATACTCTTTTTGCTAATTATCAGTGAAAGAATTTTCATATCTGACAACCGGAACATGAGTGAAGCTAAATAAGTATGTAAGGATCATAGTAGCGGTGGCGTTCTGTAGTCTGTGCCTCCATGGGATAAAATCGTGGTTTTATGTATTTATGTGGCCCTACTTGTGTACCTACTTAAGACGCCTCCCCGAGCAAAACGCCGCGCTAGTCGTTCTTGTGCAGTTTTTAAGAGCTATCTACACTTTATTTAAATAAAAAATGTCTACATAATATTGGTTCTAAAATGGTAGTATACTTTTTTTAAAGAGGTATATGTTTCACTAATCGCCTTCCAACAAAACCATAAAAATGAGCAATAATTATTGATAGCATGCATCTTCTCGTAAAGTGTTCATTAATTATTTTTTGTACTAACACTAATTGATAGACAATTTGAAAACGAACATTTTGTAGGTTTTTTTTTTCAAAAAACCAATATTCGATTTTATAAAGATTTTATTCTAAAATCTGGGCATATTCACTACTGTAATTCATGCGCCACCTGTGCCGCTAGGCCATTAGGAATGCTCATATATCATGCTGAATTTTTGGTCAGGGTACGGCCTAATTTTGTCTAAATTATGTAGTCGATGATTTTGGTGGTTGGTAAAACTGAGATGAGTATAGTTGGCATCAACTTAAATACATAAAATGTTTGTGTAATCTGAATAAATAAAAAAATATAAAAGTATGAATCGGAACTCTCAGAAACCTCCAATAAACATACAACTATACTTCTTTAAAATATTGGTTTAGATTATCTACAACATACGGAATTTCTAATAAAATATTTTAATAAGATGTCTAACTCTAACATATTCATACTTAATCTAAATAGAAAAAGTAATGAAACTATAAGTTTTCAAGTTGATGGTCTGAGAATACAACAGTAAGTTTAACATTGGGTACAGTTAACTTAACCTGGGCATTTACTTACCCATGCTTTGATATCAGGGAAGGGATTACTTTTATGATAATTCATACGTCATTTTTTTATATATTAAATATGTATGTATTTATGTATCTAGTATGTAGCAATATCTATTTAAGATTTTATTAAGTATTATTGTATCTTCATGTTCTTTGTTGGTATTGTTGCACCACTGAAAACCCCTTGTCATGTCCAGGCAATCACTGTCCATTCCAGGTTGCCTGGCAGAGATCGCGTAATGCTTTGAGGCCACGCGTTGTATATTTTTTAGTTTCTTTTGTGCCTGTATTTTCTGGTGTACAATAAAGTATATATAAATAAATAATATTTAGTTCTGCACCAAAATTAAAATAGTAACAAAACAGTAAGTCATTGTTTGCCTCATAATGTACGCCAGACAATTTATAACTCCCTAGTAAAGCCACACATACTGTACCTAATTGAAATATAGGGCAATGCACCCAAGACAAATCTGAAAGACTTGCAAATTGCACAAAACAAAATTATTAAAATGCTTTTTCACTTCGATTATCTAACACCTACAGCTAAAATATACAAAGGCACTAAACTAATGAATATCAAACAACTTCACGCATACTGTACCTGCATACACTTACATAAAATACTTAACAAAACCATACATACACAAATTTCCTTCATCAAAACACACCAAATACAGAACCGTAGCAGTCGTAGAAAGGATGATATTGTACTTCCTCGAGTGCGAACCACTCAAGGTAAAAGAACAGTTGTTTACGGGGGAGCGCAATTTTATAATAAATTACCAAGGCAGATAAGGAGCTCGAATGCGCTTAATATTTTTAAAACCGAGGTAAAAAAACACATTTTTCAAAATATTAATATTAATTAAATAAACATTTATATTAATGCAACTCTGAATGTACATTTGTAATTTAAACCGAAAACAATTGTTATGTTTTTATACATAGTTATTGTTTTTGAAACACATGACTGACAAATGTAAACAAGACTGGTACTTCTGAGTGATGTTTTTGCTTTATGACCGCGGGATCAAACTCTTTTTCTCCAAGCGAGGTAGATAAGCATGATTTTCATATCAAAATTTTAGAAATACCCACTGTTAAATATTATCAAGTCCGAATGTCGAAGGTCATGTTTTTGCTTTGTGACTGCGATCGAGCTGTTTTTCTCCAAGCGAGGTGGTTATGCATGATTTTAATAACAAAATTTTAGGAATACCCACTATGAAATATTATTAAGTCCGAATGTCGAAGATTTATGATTAATTTACCCTAGTTTATAATAATTGTTTTCATATAAGTGAAATGTAAATTTCTTTATGAAAATAAATATCTTTAACTAGAAGTCATAAAACTAATCCCATCTTATAACGTGCGTAATAAATTTGCAAAAGAAACAACTCTGATCCTATAAAATCTGTGTGACCAGCTACTTTAAGCCAAAACTATAAAATTTTAAAACTTCTAATAATATTTAATTTTATAGTCCACCCCGACCTTAGATACAAATGGTTAATGCATAAAAAAACGACATAAAACTGTATTATCATGTAAATCATTTTTTATATAATTTTTATGTCTTCTCACTACCTACGTTGATTATGCGATTTTTGAGGTTTATGAGGACAGGTGTTTTTTATGTTTTAAATTAGAAAAATCTTTATAGTGACAGAATCCGCAGAGCTCCAGTAAACGCAAGCGCAGTGCAGCGAGAGGTGCTTGGTTCATCTCTTTGGTTCAGCAAGTTGCTTCGGTAATTTTTGTGTTCCCGAATTAGCATGCACATCACGCCACAGAGTAACACACTCCCTCTGCTGAGGCAAAGATTCTTAGATTTGTAGGTACTGTTCCATTTTGTACCATAGTAGTGCATCTATGATTGCTCGTTTGCATTATTTATCTGTAGGGTTACTTAATCCGGTCGTTGATCTTCATTGTTTTTTTTTTTTTGGAGAAGTCTATGAAATTCCAAAACAACAATGTATATTTTTTTTTAGACAAAATGGGCTTGTAATTCCATGTTTGTATTAACAGGGGGGCTTCCATACGCTCTTAAATAAAGGTTATTTCCACTATGCGTAAGGGACAGATATTATGTGCTTTATATTACCACATCATCGCGTGTTCGTATTTCCAAAGCCCTTTCTTGGGATATATGAAAAATATGTAGACATTTATTTATTATTTATTTACTTGTATAGGTCATTTTCGATATCTAGAAGCCTATACTTAGTCCCGTAATAAACATATCAGAAAAGGGGCATGTCACAATTAATTATTGCCTACCGTCAATTATAGGAGGCCGATAATAGTCCCAATCTAAGCCAAAAGGTCACGCCGTTCTTGTCTTACATATCATTATATACGGCAATTTATCAAAACGATTGCAGACAAACATTAGCCAAACACCCACGAACTAATATTAAAATAACAACGATAAATATGCAAGCAATTATCTCCCCTATACGTATGCAACAATGTTAATAATCGTGTGCACGATTTTGACAGTTATGGTCAATGATTGTTATGATGGTGGTAGGGTTGACGAATTGGAACTTTATTTGCGAAAAACTGAAATTGTCAAAACGGTCAGAAGAGTCTAGTAAATTAATAACTATTGATTTTGGAAAGAATTTTATTTATTTATTTATTGGCCTATCTACAATTGTTACACTAATAATAACCTTATAATACAAGCAATAATATAAACTAAATGTACAATACGATGCGATAGACACAGCATGCAAAAACAAAATTATAACAGACAGTCATCATCTGCCTAGCCTTTTCCCAACTATATTGGGGTCGGCTTCCAGTCTTACCGGATTCAGCTAAGTACCAGTGTTTTAAATGGAGTGACTGCCTATCTAACCTCCACAACCCAGTAACTGGGTAACACGATACCTCTTGGCTAGACTGGTGTCAGATCTCAAGCTTCTGACTACCCGTAACGACTGTCAAAGATCTTCAAATGACAGCCAGGACCAACGGCTTAACGTGCTTTCCGAGGCACCGAGGAAACTCGGTATGTTGAAATGGTCACCCATCCACGGACCGACCTAGTTAAGTGTTGCTTAACCTTGATGATCGACCCGTACGGCTGTTATTATTTAGCCACGAGCTCCTCACAAAATTATAACAGACAGTAATTACAATAATAGTGCTGAAATAACACTCATAAACAGTGAAGTCTTTAGATATCAATACAGTGGAAAAAAATATTATGTAGGTAGATACAAAAAAAGAAAAGAAAAAAGAACAGTATGGTGATTAATTATTTTTGGTGGACTTGACGCTTGGGTTTTTGAAGTGACGTGCAACAAATATCAATTCCTTCATTTCAATTATTAAGAAGTCTGCAAAGTCTGGGGATAGGGAAGTTGGACACAGTGGGACAGTGGGATACAGTTTTATGAAATGGGGGCGTAATAATTTGATAGGGTGTCGCGAATAAAAGCATATTTATTAGCCGGGGTTGGTGGGTAAAGGCCCAAGATGCCATTATAATGCCTAGTGTGTGATTACAATGAAAGACTTGTATTAGAAAAAAGCTTACTAAGCACTTTACTAAGAGTTTTTCTAGGCGGGGATTTATATTTATCATCGCCAAAATTCAGCTGAAAGACGTCCAATGCTATGGCATAGATGACAACCGATCCTGTGCCCATCCAGCTGCCTTTACTCAAGTTATGCCTTCCTTCCTCGGCAGAGGAATAATTACGATGAGAGTAAAAAAGGAATAATTTTGATCATTCCTGATGGAAAGTGGAAGAAGATGCTTGTTCTTTCAAATAAAAAAAAGACTCAGACGCTGGCTTTGGCATAGGTTATACGACCTCTTTACATAAATGAAAACTATCTCAACAAGTACTTTTTTCTGCTAACCCTACGCAACGCGTACAATCGTAACGCCGAAACGGGTGCGCACGAACCTAACCGAACAAGCGCGTAATGACACGAGCCGTCACGAGCGCGTCCGATTGCACCCGAACACGACGCGATCGTGCGCGCAATACGGTTATCAAGGTGTCATAGAGAACATTGATTTTCAGGTCGAAAATAAGAGCAGAAACTGGCATAAGTATAGCATTGAGTTATGACTAGCTTGTTCGAATTATTAAGTTATCTTGTGGTGCATTTAAGTGGGCAGAATGCTTATCCATATCTATAACAAACTCCATCATCATCAGCTCTTAAACTAAAACTGGTTAAAGTGAATTGAAAACTGATGTCATGTATGGGGCAATGGAGCACGGACCTTCGCTATCCAGGATGTCGAAATATCCAGGGGAATAGCGAACCTGTGAGGATCGAGCGAGGTATATTCCAGGGCGATAGTTTGAGTCCACTTTGGTTTTGCCTTGCCCTGAATCCTCTAAGCATCCTGCTGGAGAATTCTGATTGACTGATTGAACCATCTGAATTGGGCTAAATATATTAGTACTGTCCCTACATTCAAGTATGATTTAAAATTATAGCATACTTAATCATAAAATGTGCCGTCTCCGCTCCGTGAGCGGGCCGTTTCATCTCGCGATCACAGTGCGGGTTGATGGATGTCATAACTCTTAAAATTTTCAGTTCCCACAAAAGGATAAACTCGAAATATCACGAGGAAAACGGCATTATCGCGTTTCTCTGCGGATATATCGAGTTTCTTCATTTCTAGGAAAAAGTTTTCTTTAAACATTTTGAGAGCAGTTGTGATGGAATCGTCAAAATCACAAAATGAAATGCAAGGATTTAAAACCCACTACACTGCCATGCTTCTCTTTTAAAAGCAATAGCCAGCTCCAAATTCATTATAGGAAAAGTAAGATAACATGTATCCATGTTAGTTTACAAAAATGGTGTCCTCTATAATAAACTAAATAGACCCCTAACTAATTCAAAGACGGTAAATTTTCACTACTTATTGGCCCTCCGCAGAAAGGTGCAAACAATGTTTAAAATACGGTCGCAAAAGCTATATTTGAACGTGTACAAATAAACACATTGAACTGCATTTAAACGAATGAACAAACAACAATAAACTCTTACAAATAATGCATCCTTTCGAAGCAAAAAGTCCGTTCGAGTATCGGAATATTTTTTTTTTTTTTTTTTTTTTTTTTTTTTTAAATATCGAAGTATCATAGTTCAACACTGCAAAATAAGGCCGAATAAAGACATGCTACAGAGTAATGCTATCGCTCGCGGCACCTGTCAAGCCAATTGCTTCAGAAATTATCCGAGTACTCGATACCCGAGGCACATCCAAGATTTACGATACCGAATTCCATAATCGAATGCATCAGCTGAGTAAAATCGAATGGAAATCGTCCCGTTTTAGGTAAGCGACGATTTATGATGCGAATTCGAAAGTCGGTTACAATTTACAAATCGAATTTGGAATTTCTTTTGAATTACTTACGGTTGGTATATCGTTGACGCCATCGGAACATTGATAAAGTTTGCGTGCATTTTGGTGTAAATGTCAAAAAGCGCCAACCGATATAAGATTGTATCTTTTTCGAATATATTTTTTTCCGAAATGACTCTGCCAGAATATTTTTTTGTACCTTATCATGATCTTGACTTGAAGACTCCTTTTTTGGTTTGTTTAACTTAAAAGTTAACTTCAATTTATCAGGATCTTTGAAATCTCTGTACGCCTTTAAGTAAATGTAAAACGGTATTGCCACACAGTAAAACGTATGCGTTGCATTCACATACTGCCATTTAGTACACAATAAACTTTATTACACAAGGCACTTTACTTTCACCTACTTAACATAACCAAATACGTTGCCACGTCTGTTAGGGCCGTACACGGTCGTAAAACGGTGCTAAAATCTATTTTCTATTTAAATCTTTTATTACTTACCACAGCTCTAAAGTTGGACAATAATTTAAGAAGCGAGACCAAATAAGTTTTACAACCATACATTCCAGACCTCTGAATTTATTCACAAAACCCTTTGACATTAGAAAAAAACGTTGGTGATCTATGAAGCAGGGAGGGTCAACCTAAAGTGGATGATTGGATTTTAATGAGATGAAATTCAGTAGAATTTTGGAGGATAGTAAATTATGCGGCAATGTTGACTAGATAGTTTTTATTACTTGTTTATTGGAATCTTTTAGCGAGTTTTCCATCTATTAATCATTGATTTAGATTACGCTTTATGCGTTCAGTGATTTATTTATATTTAAATATTGTTTTTAAGGCTCTCCGATGTAAAATGGTTTATTGTTAGCCACAAACAAATTCAAGATGGCGGTAACTGAGTTGGTAATCCCATGAAACAATCCTCAGTTAACTAAGATTTTTTTTTGTCATAATGTACATTGCTCTTGAATTTTGAAGGGTTTGAGGTACCTTGACATGGGGCCATTAGATCAAGATAAAAAATATTTGCGTGAAACACCAGTGGACACCTAAAAACTAATCAAAAACAATTTTGGACAGCATAGCAATGCTGCTTGTATCATTCAATCAGCTTATAACTGCTGGGATAACGGCCTCCTGTTATGAAAAGGGAATGAGCAATAAACCACATGTCTTCGAAATTTGATACTAAGACCTCACAGTTTCTTCATAATGTTTTCCTTCACCGTTTTGAGAGTAGTGATGAAATTAAATTTAAAACAAAGTAGGTACTCAAACTAAACGCCTGCGTGGGTTCTTCAAACCCACGACACACAGAAGTCGAAACCGTTACCACTGGGCCACCAATGCTTCCTTTCAATGCTGCTTGACGGAAAATTAATATGAATGAACGTATAATTTCCATTAAAAACGTATATTCAGGTACCTACAGCCACCAAATCAAGTCAGAATGTCAAATAAATTAATGCAAAGATACGACATGATAGTAAAAATCCTACATTATCAGAAAACATGTGACGATCAGAACACCCGCGTTTCGATGGCGGATCGTAAATGTCTACTACTATTTAATAGTTTCCTTGGATTGTGGAAATGGTTAATGGCTTTTTAATATTTAATTTTGGATGTTTTTGTGGCTAAACGGCTTCTGCGTAGATCCATTGGTGTCAAGCCGGCACTAACATGTCCATTTTTAAACTGTATACATTCAGCCAAAACAGTTTCGGGAATAGATAATATTTTTATGGTTCCAAATTAAATTTGTTGTTAGATTGGCACAACTGTTTTCCATTTCGGCGCGGAGTTTGAGTTACATCTGTTATTTAGATTAAATACAGTGTTGTTTTTAGGTATATCATATCATATCCGTATTGCGAATTTATTAATGGACAAAAACATCGAACAAAGAGTTTGTTTTAAATTTTGCATCGCCAATGAAAGTTCGTGTTCGGAGTCACTGAAAATGTTACAGAAAGCTTGCGGTGAATCGACTTTATCAAAAACATGTGCTTATGAGTGCTTCAAAGCATTCAAAGTTTGACAGAGATAGCCACCAAACTTTCTATGTCTCACGAGTGGGTCCGTACCATTTTAAATAATCACTTGGGTATTAAACATGTTGCCGCTCGGCTAGTCCCAAAAGACCTGAATTTTCTCCAAAAACTCAATCGCATAAGAGTTGCTGAGGACATGCTAGAACGAGTCAATTCCGGCCCAACATTCATGAAACGCATTGTTACTGGTGATGAGACGTGGGCTTACGAGTTTGACATGCAAACTAGTCAACAAGCTTTGGAGTGGCGCCTTCCAATCCAACTGAACCGAAACCGAAAAAACCACGCCAAAGTCGATCAAAAGTCAAAGTCATGTTGACTGTTTTCTTTGACTATCGCAGTGTAGTGCATTCGGATTTCTTGCCGCAAGGTCAAACGGTAAACAAAGAATATTATTTGAGCACTACGCGGCTTTTAAGAGAGCAATTTAGACGAAAAAGTTTAGATTTGTGGATTTGGATGGAGTGGAAGAAGAAAATTCTTGGATTTAGCATCACGATGATGCACCTTCGCACAAGGCTATCATTGTAAACTAATTTTTGACCAAATACCATCGAGCAACCACCTTATTCACCAGATATGGCTCCAGCCGAATTATTTCTTTTTCCTAAACTCAAATTACCACTTCGTGGCATCCGTTTTCATTCGGTAGAAGACATAAAGGAGAATACGCGTCGAGAATTGAACTCGATACCGGAAAAAGCGTTTAAAAAAATGTTTTGATGATTGGATTATTCGTTGGCGTAAGTGTATCGTTTCTGAAGGAGCATATTTTGAAGGTAATAAAATAAATTTGGATGAATAACTAACATTTTGTGTATTATTGATCTTTGCCCGGTAGAGAGGAGCTCGTGGCTAAATAATAACAGCCGCACGGGTCGATCATCAAGGTTAAGCAACGCTTGACGAGGTCGGTCCGTGGATGGGTGACCATTTCAACATACCGAGTTTCCTCCGTACCTCTTGGTCCCGGCTGTCATTTGAAGATCTTTGACAGTCATTACGGGTAGTCAGAAGCTTGAGATCTGACACCAGTCTTGCCAAGAGGTATCGTGTTACCCAGTTACTGGGTTGTGGAGGTCAGATAGGCAGTCGCTCCATGTAAAACACAGGTACTCAGCTGAATCCGTTAAGACTGGAAGCCGACCCCAATATAGTTGGCAAAAGGCTAGGCAGATTGATTGATCTTTGCCCGGTACTTTCTTGACAGAGTAGTATGGTTGATTTTGATTACTATCTTACATATTAATATGACTTGAAAAATTGACATTAGTACCCAAGCAAGTCTGACATCATCGCAGTTAAGTAGGACCCGAAAAAAAAATACAGACGCTATTGTTTACTTTTTTACTGCTTTTAAAAAAGTAATTTCTATTCCCCACGTGTTACTCTTCAGACTGGCTGTAACGTATTGCCACAAGGCCCATATCTGTCACCGTTTGATGGCCAATAGACCAATTGGATGGCGCTAATCGGAAAACGATTTATACCGAATACATGTGAGGCGCATAAAGAATCTATTTACACTAGGATACAGGCTAGACTGGTGTCTATTTAAGAATTAAGGTCTGTTCTGCTAATAAAAAAAAACGATTTTACAAAAAAAATTCAACCGACTTCAAACGGCGCAAATATAACAACCTTATTGGAAGTTATATGTTTGAGCCGTTTGGGGTTGAAACTTTAGGTCCATGGGGTCCGAGTGCGCATCGACTTTTTCGAGAAATTAGCACAAAGCTCGTCGACTCTTCACGTGACCAGAGGGCTGGCCTTTTCTTCGGCCAGAGAATCAGCATTGCCATCCAACGCGGCAATGCTGCCAGCGTTCTGGGCACTTTTCCCCTTGACATCGATGTGGATGAATTTTTTGATGCACAATGAGCTCTTTTCCGTCTCCCTTTTCTATTTGTATATAGGTTTGTTTTTTTTTTAGAATAATCAATTGTATATATGTTAATAAATAAATTTTTTACCGACTTCCAAATAACACAAAAAAGTGAAAAATAACTTCAATTTTGGAAGCTGGTGTTGCTGTTTTCTTTTCTTAATGTTTTGACTGTAGGTCATACAAATATTTGTTCCGTACGGGAATCAAACCCGCGACACGCAGCACAGCAGTCAATCGCTCAACCACTCATATAAATTTTCCAAAAAAATATGACTAGCCGTTTAGACGTGATTCTCATTTTAAAATCAGCTACTCAGGGGTATCTGCGCCTTAAGTCCCATAATTTCATACAACAAGGGGTGAGTTTTTCTATTAATCGGGCACGATTCCAGATATTGAGCTGATACTTAGGAATTCCAGGTGAAAAACTCAATAATAATTTGCCAAACCCGGTAATCGCAGACCTTAAAAAATAGAGCTTGCGACTTCTGAACCAACGAGGCATTTTTTCAATAGGTGGTCAAATAATAGCTAAAAAGAAAGTAAGAAAAAGAGTTTATTTGCGCAGAAAACCCATAGGTAAATAGGTACGTTTTCATCACCATATTAGGGAAATTCCATTACTTCTATTTGCGGTTCTCTGTAACTTTCTGTAATATATCTTCTGCTTTCGCGCCCCAGATACCAATGCTTTGAAATCATCGCCAGATAAGCCTAAAACATTTTAACGCTATCAGGCACTCACAAGTCCAGTACATATTATTATATACTCAAAGATTCAAACCACGTCCCACGAGGCGTCAGATACTCAGTACATACCACCGAGTGTCTCAACACATAAAATCGTTGACATTTTAGACTATCACGATTAGAGTCAGGTATGTGGACCAGTTGCCGTCCCACCATTTATCTAATATGTGGTATCAAAAGCGTCCGGTTTTGTAGTAAATAATACGAGTAGTTTAAATTCATAGCACATAGAGTGAGGCGCCAGTAATACCGAAGAAAGCGTCATATGCTATAAAGTCGGTGTTGAGATCGTCACGATTGAAGTAAGGAGGAAGACGTGTTGTCGGTAACATGGTTTGTTTTAAACTTTATTTATTTTAGTATGTATATTCTTTTGAGACGGTCGTTTTCTGAATGGATGCCAGTTCGGCAGAGGAGAAATTTGGGGGCCTTGACCACGCTTTTCTCTCTTCTCAACTCTCCTACTCCTCATGTTTTTTATGCACCTGCCATGTTATCTATCCGACACCCTCGGTTTTCGGGTAGAGAATGTCTCAGGCATTAAGTCTGCCTATGTACCTTTATGTTGCATGAAGTTTAAATAAATAAATAAGTATTTAGAAAAAGAAACTGATTTACAAAATAAAAAATTGCTTTATCTGTTTAAAATACTTACTACATTTTCAAAAACTTCGGTCTGGTTAATAGGCCAGATACTTGTCGAGAAAATGCATGTTTACTTACCTTCTTGTAAATGACCTATATCTGCCTTTCCTTCCCTGACCTTTCCCTCTCACAGACAGGAGGCCTGTGTCCCAGCAGTGGGAACATTAATAGGCTGATGATGTGAAATGACCTATATCTGAACCGACCAAAAAAATAAATTCAATCTTCCATAAATGTACGAAATAAGCCTAAAGTCACAAACAATGGAACCCTGTCTTGTAAACTAGTCAAATACCTATCTCTTTAATTTTAACCTTTGGTGTTTCTGAAAATGACAGTCACACTCTCCAAACCACTCTACACTCTGATGTCATCCACTCATTCAACCGAACGATTATTTTTTCAAATAACCTGGTGTACGGCAGTTCTGCCCACCGTGTCAAACACGGACAAATGAACGACTGAACGTGGGATACGTCAATCATTATGCGGAATGAACGATTTGATTGGCATTCGATTACATTCGTATTTTGCTTATACTCGTACTGTAATAGAGATGGGTTAAAATCACTTCGTTCATTCAATGAGGAAAGAGGAGTGCGATTCAAATAGACTCAAATAAATTATTAGATCTTGTCAGACAAAACAAACAATCTTCCTTGTCTTTTCCCAAGTTTGGGGTCAACCACATGCAGTTGAATACCAGTAATTTTTATTTAAATTTTAACTGCCTGTTTTACATCTATAATCCAGTTACTGTGTAGCACGATTTCATCAATTATTGTCAGAAACAAACCTTTTCTTGCGCTGCTTAGGTAAATTAGGAGTAGTAAAAACCCAATAATAATAATGTCCTATAAGTATGTGGTCAAACCTATTCTGTTGTGTCCAAAATGTTATGTGCTGGACAAATTCCATTATTAATTATAACAATATCAGTTAGATTCATCAATTGTCCTCTTCACCCTACAACTAGAGAGGTACCGTTTCACCTCCGATGACAGTTTGTCGACAGAAATGTCATAAAATAATAAATAAATATTCTTGACATTTTTATTATCGACTAACATTGCCACTCTATTTATGTAGAACTTACATATTTTGTCGATTTAAAATATTGTATCCAGTTTATAGACATGTTACTTTGTTTCTGTGTGGTCTTCGCTGTAAAAAGATTTATTGTTAACCATACTACTACCATTTACTGTTACCAGGGCCGGATCTAGGGGGGAGCGAGCCGGGAAAATACTCAGAGCGGCATAAATGAGGGGCCTCCAAACTGTACGAACAACCCTTTTCATTTCATCAGCAAACTTAACGTTATTCGTGGTGTGGTGCTCAAATTTTCAAGCTCGCTTTTTTATTGGTTCTTGTTGTAAACCCACCGTTAAATAACTTAACATTCATAATGTTGCGAGATATTTTTAACGTGATGCAATTAGAGCGCTGATACTTTTTACCGACACCAAAAAGATAAGTAATAAAATAATCTTGATTTTTAATCAGTTCACAAAACAAACCGGTATCCGAGTTGATTGACATTGTTTTGATCGCATTATGAAGGTAATATAATTAAAAGTTAAGTTCATTAATTAATATTCTTACGATCAAATCAATGATAAGAACTCATCAGATTTTCAAATAAGCCGTCTTTTACGATTCCAATAAGAACTGTTGAAATGAGACCGGTTGGAATGGTTACCTACCAACTTGCAGGTACGGGCTTTAGATTTACTCCCATTGACCGGTGCGACGCGACAATGCGACAACGGCTTTTTTTCTGGAGAATTTTTAAAAAAATTTACGAGAGCAATAATTTCTATAAAAACTGGCCAAGTGCGAGTCGGACTCGCGCACGAAGTGTTCCGTACCATTATCGCAAAAAACGTCATTAAAATCACGTTTGTTTTATGGGAGCCCCCCTTAATTTATTTTATTTTTACTTAATAATAATTATTTTTTGAAGTGAATATACAACTAAATATTCTGTGAATATTCTAATAGTCTACCTGTTGCCGTTATTAATATCGAGCAAAAACGGAAAAAATATCATGTTTGTTGTATGGGAGCCCCCCTTAAATATTAATTTTATTCTGTTTTTAGTATTTGTTGTTATAGCGGCAATAGAAATACATCATCTGTGAAAATTTTAACTGTCTAGCTATCACGGTTCATGAGATACAGCCTGGTGACAGACGGACAGACGGACAGACAGACAGACAGACAGACGGATCGTGAAGTCTTAGTAATAGAGTCCCGTTTTTACCCTTTGGGTACGGAACCCTTTAAAACGTGTTGATCCATCGTTGTCGCATTGTCAACTAGCGCTTGTCTGCGGGACTCTTTCAAAAGTCTTATTGGGATTTTATGCTGGGATTTGTAACAATATGAAGGACGAACACAACATAATTATTTAGGTAGAATCTTATCCATCAGCTACTTCAGTAATAGGAAGAAATAAATACCAAATACCGAATTAATTAGGATTTATTTTTAGATTTACTTTTGGTTTATTATAATTTTATTTTAATGTAATTTTATGGTTGATTTTTATTTATTTAATTTTGATCTAGTTTTGATTTGACTTGTTAAATTTTATTTTATTTAATATTGTTTTATATGTGCATGTAAGATTCACATCGAGTAGATGTCATTCAGATTGTTTGTGTTGAATTTAATTTTTTTGCACGTGTGATTGTACTTCAGTTTTGTGAATTATAATAAAAAAATGAAAAAGTGGAGTGGTGACCAGGCACCGGAAGATGTTGCTTTGGAAGATCTCCCACCAGGTGGACCGATGACCTGGTGAAGGTTGCGGGGATCCGCTGGATGCAGGACGAACGGGACCAGTCAATTTGGCGACGCTTCGGGGAGGCCTATGTCCAGCAGTGGACGCCTTTCGGCTGATATGATCAACTCAATACTTATCCCAAAGAAGCCACCAATTCCTAGAATGCTAGCCCGTCTAATTAGAAATTACTTGTTCAATTAGAAACCCGTAAATTATAAATTGCCTGACCCCATTTCTTACAATAAGTAAATTTATCAAACGTTTCTCGGCTCTTCAGAAACTGTTCTAAAAATAGCTTAACACTACTTTATGACAGTCCCGATGCCCCCTATTGCGTTTGAGATACGATAAGTGATCATATATTTCATATTTACAACCCACTTACAAGTTATTTACGACCCTCTTATCACTATTGTGATAATATTTATGCAACTGTCTTGGTTCAGTAACTGAACCAGTATTTCGACACCAGATTTCAAGTTTCCGTAGTGTAGCGGTTATCACGTGTGCTTCACACGCACAAGGCCCCCGGTTCGATCCCGGGCGGAAACAGTTACTTTTTGCGATATTTTTTTTTTTTTTTTTTTTTTTTTATTATTGATAGGCTCGCGCTTGACCACTATCTCACCTGATGGTAAGTGATGATGTGGTCGACGATGTAGCGCGCTTACCTAGAAGAAACCTATTCACTCTTGACTTAAAGACTCCCAGGTTGTAGCTCTCAGGAAATACAGACCCCGGCAGGGAATTCCACTCCCTAGCTGTACGCATAATGAAAGTATTCCCATTAATAATGAAAGTATTTCATTTTTGTGTTAATTTTTTCTAATAAGATTACCTAGGTTTTTTTCTGCTTTAACATAAATATAAAAGATATTTTTGTCTTAATTATGTTCGTCGATTGTTTTTGTATTTATAATGAACCTACCTGATGAAATTTTGTGAGACCCCAGTCACTGGCCTTAGCTTTCATGCATTCCCATTTCCTATTTATTGTGCTGTCGGAGATCGAAAAATATAAAGGTATACCTAGTAGGTATATGAGCCAAGGACATCCATTACAATTTCCACAAGATAAAAATAAAAGGCGGGTACCTAATATAATAAAATCGAACATTAAAGAAATAGAGCTTATTTACCAACCATGAAACTCCTCTCCCAGAAATCTTCAATTCCCATTTAACATTGAATTTCGAACAAACGTCAAAAAGGCCGTTAAAAATTCAAAAAACACATCACGCATTCGAAAGGCAAGTCCACACGTGCATCGCCCGCATGAATAAAACAAAAACATAAAATAATAATTCGTTTAAAATTGATTTGCATAAAAGACTCCTTTTTATAATACTACACGGGGCGCCCGAACAATCACTCTATTGTTCTTAGTAACTCAAAAAATAATTAAAACAATGCACTCGCAGTGTGCACTGCGCTTTAGAAACGTTTTAAATGCGGGCTCTTTTTAACCAACTTTGACGAAAGGGGTGTAATTGGATCTAGTGATGTCGGACAAAGATGTCGATCGATTATTGTCTAGAAGTTTTGAAAAAAATTAAGACCTTTTGAGGGTTATGGTATGGAAAAAATCTATGACTGTCTTTTGTCCTAGTAAGAAGCAACGTTTTTGAAAAAGAGAGGAAAGAAAGAAGACTTATTCTATTGCTAAGTCTAAGGTCAAGTATATGAAACAAAAAATAAAAACGGCCAAGTGCGAGTTGCACTCGCGCACGAAAGGTTCCGTACCATTATCGCAAAAAACGGCAAAAAAATCAAGTTTGTTGTATGGGAGGGCACTCAAATATTTATTTTATTCTGTTTTTAGTATATAAAACAGAAATACATCATCCTTGAAAATTTCAACTGTCTAGCTATCACGGTTCATGAGATACAGACTGGTGACAGACAGACAGACAGATAGAAAGACAGACAGACAGACAGACGGATCGCGGAGTCTTAGTAATAGGGCCCCGTTTTTAACCCTTTGTTGGGTACGGAACCCTAAAAAAACGCAAATTTAGAGCGGTTTCGCAATGCATCCGATCAGGGTCTGAGAAATTTCGGTCCGAAGTAGCCGTAAGTCCGTAATACTACTTATAAGTGACTAGATCGATATCCGATCTAGTCTATGATCTAGATCCGTACTTCGTCCGACCGAATTCAGATTTCTTTTCATTCGGATTGAACTCAGTACTCAAATCTGGATTCGGAGCGGATGCAGTGCGAAACCGCTTTTATTGTGAGTTTGTAACAATTATGAAACTTTTAGTGTTGTGATGGTTAAATATTATTGCTAACAGCCAATCACTTGAGTTGCGTTTAAACTGTGATGCGTCGATAATTGACTTCCAAAAAACCGGAGATTATAAACTAAAATAAAGATTTCTTAGCTTAAATTTAATTTGATTTTGGTTCCGTTAATTTATTTATTTAGGGGACATAAAACGTCCATCAAATTGATTTTGATAAATGAATTCATTCGTGGAATATAAAACTAATCTAGCTGACATTATTTAAATGTTTGCTATATAAATCGCATTCAGGATTAAGTTATGTCTTTCTGTTGGTAGATTTATGAACAACAATAATATACTTACCACTTACCGATTATTAAAGAGGTCGGCAGGAATCACATACCTAAGCAAAAGGACCAACCAAGATTTCCCTTGATCGTGATTCCTTAGGCATAGATAAAGGACCTATAGATTTAGCCATAAAATGAGCTTCATTGATAGAGCGAGATCGCTAATTGGCAGCCCCATGTAAATAATAAGGACAAAAGATAAATTTTTGTCTTTGCCACCATGGCCGGATTTCGTTGTTTGTCATACTCTAGTGGTATTAAGTGTTTCGTGGTATAAAAACCCTCTTGGGTTTATTCGTAAATCGTAATCATACATTTATTCAATATACTTTTACCTTTGTTTGGGGACATTGCCCAACACGGCAACATCAGAAATAACCATTTTTGTTTCATGTTCGGCCACGCCATGGCTACATCTATAGGTATTTTATGTAAGGTCCTAAGGTCTTAGGTTTCATAATTGAAATGTAAGAAACTGCATTGAGAAATTTTTAACTTTGTAAAATGGAAGCAAATTTTACTTAAGCAAACAAACAAACAAAACAAACAAACTTTCATATGAAAAAGCAAAGTAGTTTTTTTGCCAGTGAGAAAACATATCGTAAGTTCTAATTATTTTCTTGAGTGCCATTTTTCAAAGGACCTCATTAAACCAAAACCAGAAGGCAACAACAAACTTATAAACCCAATTCTAAATTCAAAACATATTCTAAAAAACATTGGCGACTGACGGCAATTCGGTAATTAAGTCCAAATCTATAGACTCTTCAACTATATACGAATTCTGACTAATTTGACGTTTATGTTCAGTTTTGTTGCATTTATGACGCCGTTATACCCATGGGTGGGTTCAGGATCCCATAAATTAAGTTTTACGTTATATTTAAGTAGCCCATTAAGTTTCATAGATGCTCTGATTGAGAAACCGGTGTTAATCTTAGAGGAGAATGTTCGTAGGTAAATTTTTGTTAATGGAGCCTATATTTTAGATTGTAATGTAAAATAGTCTTCTTAAATGAGCTTGGGATTGTGATCGTATATTTATTACTTATTGTTTAGCTTCTTATATAAATATATTCGACTGTTTTTTTATTTTATATGGGTTTGCTCTTGACTCTAGGCCAGAGGTGACAGAGACAGAGTCGACGATGGAGCGAGCTTTCCCAGAAGAAGCCTGTTCACTCTAACTTTGAAGAGATTCGGTTTGAATGCATTCGGAAACACAGACGCAGGTAGTGAGTTCCATTCATTCGCTGTGCGCATTATGAAGGATGTTTGGAAGCGCTTGGTGCGAATTGGTGGAATGGCAACAAGGTAAGGGTGGTAACTTGCAGTGCGTCTAGATGTCCGATGGTAGAAAGGAGCTTGCGGCGATGAGCCAAGCTGTGAAGCTTGGCATCCAACAGTTCAACGTCGCCAATGAGCCTCTTGGCTCTGCGTTCCACTGAGTCAAGACTGTATTCATTTCTAAAGACTTCACTGTTTATGAGTGTTATTTCTGCACTATTGTTGTAATTCCTATCTATTATAATTTTGTTTTTGCAGGCTGTGTCTATCGCATCATATTGTACACTTAGTTTGTATTATAAGGTTATTATTAGTGTATCAATTCTAGATAGGCCAATAACTAAACACATTGCGGTCAGCATCCATACTGATATTAAATGCGAAAGTAAAGCTGCCTGTATGTTTTTAATCCTAAACTACAGATTTTATTTTTGATGATTTTTTGTGTATCTATAAATGGGACCTTGGAGAAGGATATAGTATACTTTTTGTACCAAAAGTACGTTCCCTGTGAACAATGGGGATATTTCCTGGTAAGAAAAATTATATTTCTACTTTGTCCATCAGTGAGATTATCAAATAATATTCGACCCGTATTTTTTTTTTTATCAAACAAATAAAAATTTAAAAAGATAAAGCGCATCAAAGTTCAGGAGTGGGGCTTGTGACGTCACTTTGTTAGTATAAAGTGTAGCACACCGTAATGTCACACGATATTGTTGTTTACGTGACAAAAGTAAAATTCGTGCCCAATGTAGGCTTACTGACGGACTAAATTGATATTTTTTGTCAACTACCCTCTTCTCGAATTAGAAGTGGGCTAAGCGCAGCATCATTCAAATAGGTACTGGCGGAAGCTAGTACCTATTTAAATTATTTTAATTACGAAAATAAGTACCTACCTCAAAACTAACAATAATTTATGGTTTAACATAACTCTTATAGTAATTATAGAAAACCATCTAATTTATTCTTCTCACTGCGGTGTATTCTTTGTTATATTAATTATTTTGCTTATCCCACACTCATTATCTAATTTTAAGAACAAAAACTGAAAATCTAGTTAATTTGTTACATTAATAAACGGCTAAACAAAAAATATGTACATGGTAGGTATATATTTACCATGTTTACTACGAATAAAATATATTCTATACGGATCTAGAAACATAATTATTGCGGGTAATGATTTGAGTATTATTACATTAAATTTATTATCTTTATGTACTCATTAATAGAAAAAAATATTAGGTAACTATAAAAATATGAAAACATATAAAAATAGTAACCCATCGGTATCGGGAAGTTGGTCCAAGCAAGGACCAACGGCAGGTCAGGGCTCCTAGAAGAGGAATTTCTTAAAAAAAGTTAAATAAAAATATCAAGAAACCCGACTGTTTAAAAAGCGAACTAACATGACGTAAACAAGAAGAAAATCATGCTGTGCAGTCGGAGGACACATTCGAGAGCTGGTTGACCAAATCCAGATGTATCCTCCGATTGCACAGCATAATTTTCTTCTTGTTTACGTCATTTTAGTTCGCTTTTTAAACAGTCGTGTTTATTGATCTTTTTAACTTTTTTTATTTACAACTTTTTAGTAATTTTTTTTAGAACTAGGTACATTTAAACATAAAAGTATTATATATTTTTGGAATCACCTCTTATAACACTTTATTTTGATACCCCACACGATGAGTTTGGAAGAAAAAAATTTTTTTTCCCCACAAAATGGCGCCCAAAATCCGCCATTTTTGTCTTTTACAATTTTAATGTTCCATCAAAATCAGCTAACACGTTTGGTTTCTAGAACGCCACATAGGAATAAAAATACGTACATACATAGACAGATAAACACATTACCCTCCTTCGGCAGTCGGGTAAAAATATGCACCGTGTCCAGAAGTACTGCTTTTTGGATCAAATCCGTGGTCCAGCTGCCCATCGAAAGCCTCCTTAGGTGTTGATCGGGGTTCTGGTTGACTATTATGACATTGGCCATCACAAATTTTGCCACAATGACTGCTGTATTCAAACCCCAGTGAGTATTATTTTCATTGAATTAAATGGTTATAAGGATTCAAGAAGACTAAAAAATATATTGCATGTTAATTGGAACAAGGGTGCGGTTGATGATGGTGTATAGTAAGATTCCAATTAGCTTAATTATAACAGTGTTACTTCTAATTCATTGTCTCGATTTTCTATCTTTCGTTCGCTATAAATATCTAGATATTTTATTATGTTTTAAAGGATTCAGTCTCTGCATCTAATCCTACTCAGCGGCTTCCCATAACTAATACTCCATCTACAGCAGTACTGTCTCCATTAGAATAATTATCTGCCTCAACAGCTATTGGAACTTTGAACGGCATTAAATCATTAATTCCTATTAAACCATTTTAAGGCCGTACCCTGACCAAAACCTAGCGGCACTGGTGGCGCATGAATTACGGTAGTGAATACGCCCAGATTTTAGAATAAAATCTTTATAAAATCGAATATAGATCTTTTGAAAAAAATTAAACTTACAAAATGTTCGTTATCAAATTGTCTATCCATTGGTGTTAGTATAAAAAATAATTAATGAACACTTTACGAGGAGATGCAAGCTATCAACAATTATTTCACATTTTCATGGTTTTGTTGGAAGGAGATTAGTGAAACAAATACCTCTTTAAAAAAATGTACTACCATTTTAGAATCAACATTATGTAGAAATTTAATGTATTTTTATTAATTGATATTTCTTTTTAAATAAAGAGTTACTACTTTTATAATGTAAAGCTAAAGAAGACGCTGATTGCACATTCGCAATCGTAAGAATCCTCTATGGAGAAGAACGGGCAAGAAACTCTACGGAAACTATTTTAACCCCCGACGGAAAAAGAGGGGGGAGTTTGACGTGTGTACTCTCATACTCTGTGTATTTGTGTATCTGTCTGTGGCATCATAGCTCCTAAACGGATGAACCGAGTTTGTTTTTTTTTTTTGTTTGCATGGTACTCGTAATTTTATCGAGAGTGTTCTTAGCTAAGTATGATGAAAATCGGTTCAGCCGTTCAAAAGTTATGGGCCTTTTACTGTTTGAATCGGGATATTTTCGCAAGATATCGTGTCTTACGTGTTCGATAGATTGTTGATCAAAGCGTGTCTACTTAGCTAAATTAAGTAGTTTTAAAAGAATGTAATGAAAAAAAATTACGGCGCTTTTGCAAATGTTTACTTGTTAATAAATTCAACCCGAATCTCTTCAAAGTTAGAGTGAACAGGCTTCTTCTGGGTAAGCTCACTCCATCGTAGACTCTGTCTCTGTCACCTATGACCTAGACTAGAGTCAAGGGCAAACCCATTATAAATAAAAAAAAAAAAAAATATTACAAAGTATTTCGTTACATCATTCTTGTTGGAAAATTAAACGTGTGTGAGAACTATGTTAAAAGATTTCAAAATCTCTGCCATTCGTCTCCTCAACTCACAAAGTTATGTCGGTAACATCAACTCTTATTACCCGACTTCCCTAGAAGGTGAGTAATGTTTTTCGATTGTATGCAATCTTATTGAAGATCTTAATAACGTAATGACACCATAACGACATGAAAGGCTAGTAAATGCAAGAGCTTACAAATGTAACCAAGTAATAAAGATAAAATTTCACCTGGTGGGTACGACTGTAGCCATTATACAGTAAATAAGAAAATTTTATAGCTTACATACCACAGCACAGAGCATCGACACGCCTAGGTATCCACTGCTAGAATGTTGTCTCTAGAAGTCGCTACATTTTCTTTTTGTTAGCGGGGGATACTTTCAAAAGGTGCTTATACTTTTGGGGATAAGACCAGGCACTGTGGGATTTTTACCTCTCTTAAGACGACGACTAACGCCAACGACCTTGAGGGAACAAAACGCGCACTCGTTTCACAACCGCGCGACCCAAAATTTAGTAGTTTTTTGTACTTGCCTTATTATTCTATGACTTTAAAAAAAAAACCTCAGATCAAAATGTAGATAATTAAATTGTCTTTGTGATGGTGTCGATTTCATTAAAATACGCCCAGCGGTTTTGGTGTGATTGTCGTGTTTTTGTCCGTTTTAGACATAACTTTAAAAATTAATAACACTATGTTATACGAATAAAACTCAAAATTTGCTCAGATCAAATTATTAAGAAAATAGTCTAATGTAACATATATTTTTTTCAAAAAATTACGAATAGCCATTTAGACGTGATTCTCATTTTAAAATCAGCTACTCAAGGGAATCGGCGCCTTAAACCACCCGATGATCACCATCAGCACGTAAAAATTTCTAAATTTTGTCTTTTATAGTTTAGGAGAAATTGCAATTTCAATAGTGAGTTTACTAAGTTTTGAAGGCCAGTGTATATTAATGAAATGACGTCTATAGTCGTGACTAAAAATAAGTTCGTGGCCATTGTAGCGAGAGCAGTGGTGGCCCAGTGGTATCGGCTGCGACTTACAAGTTGCAGGTCGTGGGTTCGAGCCCAGGTAGACGCTTTACTTTGTGTAAATTATTTCATCACCACTGCTCTCAAAACGGTGAAGGAAAACATCGTGAGGAAACCGGCATGTTCTAGAACCAAAAATTCGAAGACATGTGACAGCCACCAACCCGCACTGGGCCCGCGTGGTGGATTACGGCCCATTCCCTCCCGCAGAGAGGAGGCCTGTGTCCCAGCAGTAGGCTGATGATGTGATGTGATGTAGCCAGTATTAGTTCTAGCCAAACTGGCTAAATCTCATACAAAACAGCGACGATCCGTGCTCTGCGCATCGGAAAGCTAACTTCAGGGCGGCCAAGAAGTTTGTCGAGAACTAGAATAACAGCCGCACGGGTCGATCATCAAGCAAAGAATGCTTGCCGAGGTCCCTGCTGTAATTTTTGAAGAGCTTTAACAGTCGTTACGGGTTACGAAGGGTTCTGTTCCCAGGTTGGCGTCAACTATGTATGTATGGGAACATCCTTTAAATTTCTTTTTTTTTAATTTTCCTTTATTTTTTTAGAATCACGAAATTTGGCAAAAAGTAAGGTCTTACAGCACAAGTAAAGGGAAAATTCCGAAAAATATAAAATTTTGAAAAATAAATTTTTGTACTTACGATTTCGCGAAAATCTAAATCTTCGCATATCTTTTTATCGTGTTGATTCAGAACCTTGATATTTATACACCTAATAGGGACTATAGACTTCAGTAGCTGGTATAAATTTCAACTTGCTAGGTCTAACCGTTCCTGAGAAAATCGGTGGTGGCATACGGACAGACGGACAAGAGAGTGATCTTATAAGGGTTCCTTTTTTTACCTTTTGAGGTACGGAACCCTAAAAACCAGAACATCTCCCACCAGGATTTCAAAGAGGTATCGTGTTACACAGTTACTGAGTTGTGGAGATCAGATAGGCAGTAGCTACATGTAAACTACATGAATCAGAATCAGAACGGTGACTTGTTTACTTCAATGTTTGAACCAGTGTCGAACCAAAATATTGTTGTATTTTTGTTCTACCCTCAAAATTTAATTAAGTACTTATATTGACCTACCTCTGTATTAACTCCCAACAATAATTAATCTACCTACTGTTATTTATAATATTCACATGTAAGTGAATTGTATTCTTATGTGAATAAAGATTTCTTAAACCTCAAAACACTGATTATCAGCTGAATCCAGATTGATTGGAAGTCGACCCGATCATATTTGAAGTCGGCTTTCCTGATTAATTGATGTGGCTTCTCTAGTTGCTATCAATACCATGCTCTGTGTTACATACAGATATTTACTTACAGTCCGGCAATTATTCATTATTATGACGGTATTAAAAAAATACGCTGAACTACCCCTAGATCCCTCAACTAACACAAAACAGAAGATTAACTAATAATTGTCCAATCATCCGTTACAACACAAGTTTCTCTCAAAGGTTTTTCTGCTTTCTTGGTACTTTTCTGTACAACTCTATTCATAATAAACTTTCTATATACACGCATACAAAAGAGGTTTGTAAAAGTAAATTAAGGAATTGGCTGTTAAACCTTGACTACATTTCCACGGAAAATATATTAAAACCAGTGTCATAAACTCATAACACGCACATTTACACTCACACTCTTACACTCACACATTTACACCCTCACATTACACTTATTCAATCACTCATGCACCAACTTCTCATTTCTCCATTCAATTTTTTTTTTATAGTTACATAGGTACTTATTGTTTGTAGATTCATACTCTTCAGTAAATAAGATACTTCCTTTGTATATTTTTCGCTGAATTTTTATATTTAATTTCTCTTTGATTTTATTGTTTTTTTTTTATTTATAATCTATAGGCTCGCGTTTGACCACTATCTCGCCTGATGTTAAGCCATCGCTTACCATCAGGCGAGATAGTGGTCAAAAGATAATCAAAATCAAGCAAGCGTGCTTCACCGTAGACCACGTCATCACGTGGTCTACGGTGAAGCACGCTTGCTTGATTTTGATTATCTTTAAATTTAATTTAATTGTATTCTAATTTAAACTTAAATTTCGATTTTGTAAAAGAGTACTAGTAGTATGTACACACAAATTATTTCATGGTTTATGTAAAATGGGTGATCTGTAACACAGGGCCTTACCTATCTCAGACACCCTTCTCCATACAAGCTTACGTATTATGATAGTCACTGTATTTTGATATCGAGATAAATAAAGTTTAAATTGAATATTATTGAATTATGAATCAACGCTTTTCCTTGCATTTCAATAACTTCAATAGCTTATTATGGTCATTTAGCGTGCAGTAATAGAGTTCCGTACATCTATTGGGTAGTTTTATATGAATCGTAATATTCATAAAATCTAATTATTGGAATGGTAACTAGAATGTGATGTTTAATTTTACGATTCAGTTAGCTCTTACGATTCCAATATTAATAAATATAATTATAATAGCATTACGTACTGGTTGCATGACATCCATATGACATCCATATAAATCTTAATTACATAAAATGATTGATCTTCGAAAGCTTCTTGGAATGGTTATTCCAATATGTTATGTAATTTATGTATCTTTTTTTAAATTGCAAACTTCTACAGCTTTAGCCTTTTTAGTTAGCTTTTATGATTCCATAAAAATGCTGCTGAGGGCTTTATTCCATACAAATCTTAATTCATCATCATCATCTCAAACGAAAAACACTTCCACTGCTGCGGTCGCCACATTGACAGATCTCATGCGTCTTTCATCCAGTGGATTCTTGCAACCTTAAGGTTACACTAGTCGAAAATTCTTTCATACAAACGTAGTCTAGGGATTATTCCACTGTTTGACGATCTACGTTCAAAATATAAAGTGATATCAATTTGCCTCATCATTATCTAGCCCTGTATGGAAGCAAAAAAGAAAATATTTGAAAGTTATGAGCGTCGAAAGTTCCACATTTCGACACTAATTTTTACGCATTTTTGGGCGCAAATAAATACCATAAGAGGAAGGAAAATTTTAACGGCCTCCATACAAGGGTAGATTAGTAGTTCAACAATGCAAATAATTTTATTTTGAACAGATAGATTTAGTCGTTTTTTCATGATATCTAGACTGCCAAAGGTCTGTTTATAAAATTTCGCGCGCTCGGTTTCGTCCTAAATCATTATCCATTTCGCTACAAATTTGCAAAAGTGTGTATTCGTACGCGAACTAGCTTCCTTCTGCTCATCACAGCATCTATCTCTTCCGCACGTGTTGTCGGTTGATATAAAATGCATTTTAAGCCCGCGCACAAAATAGTTCGTGCCGTCGCGCGTCGACTAGTGTACCCTTAACCAAGTCATCGGCCCACCCAGCGGGACGCTTTCCAATTCCAATGCTGCGTCTTCCAGTTCGCGGTCGCCACTACCGATATAGCTTGAAAATTTTCAAAATTTAAGCGGCAGTGCGCAGGACACATTGCTCGCAGAACGGATGGTTGATGGGGCCGAAAAGTTCTGGAGCGGCGACCGCGAACTGGAAGACACGGCATTGGAATTGGAAAGCGTTCCACTAGGTGGGCCGATGACTTGGTTAAGGTTGCGAATTATCATTTGTCTACCCAGGAAACATCCCTATTGAATAACAGAATTTCTTCTATTAATTTATCCTTATCCGCTATATGGCAGTGATTCAGCCGTACCCACTACAAAAATCTAGGGTAAGCCTTTTTCCTTATATCGTACCGCATACAGTGGAGTTCCGTTCGCTGTTATAAGAAGTAAATTATAGTTTACGATGAAAGAGTGATTCACTTGGCATGATGAAATGTTTCTCGAACATTCGTCACTAGTGGACTCAGTCACGCAGTTATACGTCAACAGGTAACCATCCGTGTTGGTAAAGAATCCTACGGCAGTAAAGAAATTCTTTATTTGAAAAACACGCGGATATGAAAAAAGGGAAGTTTTGACTCTTGGGCTTGGTTACTGAACCAAGTCCAGAACAGATAATTTTGCCTCCTTTCTTCATACATACGTAATATTATATTGATTCCTCCTATTCATATATTATAATAAGATCTTTTTGAGTACTAGTCTCAAAATTAATGCAAATTATTGTCAAATTTCAACAAAATCAGTCTGCGTACCAATATCTAGTCTAACAGCTTTAACTACCAGGGTTCCAGATTCTTTAGGGTCTAAATCAGTACCTAACCCACTGAACTTCAATCCTGATTGCTCACAAGCATCGTTGGTCCCATCGACAGCCAATACCCACAACCATCATATTGAAATCTTTTGAAAAATATACCAGCCTTACTAGAAAATCGTCACCGATATTGTGAGCTTTATCTTTGATCATTGGTTCCCCTTCCCACAAACCAATGGGCGCATTATTATGCACTGATCTTTGACGGGTGCTTACTCCATAATGGAACTGTGAACTCAGTATATGAGTATGTCAAAGATTTTGGTTTCAAGTCAGAGCAGAATTCATAAATCAGGATGCCCAGCACTATAATTGATAAAACAAAGCGATACCTAGGTCTATGCTCTATGGTAGCATCTGTCATTAACCGCCAATTTTTGTTGATTTGTGATGGCGCCAATTCTACTCGTGACATGATAACAATAATAATTTACATGTTGAGAGAAAGCTTTATTTCTGAGGTCTGGGGCCTTATTATGAGTTATGACGTGTAAAAATTATCACGTTTCCACTGAGAGAATAAACCAAGAGAGACGGAGCGACGATTGGTTCCTAATATAAATGAAAATTTCAGTAGAATAACGAAACTTTACGGATTACTTTGTCATTTTAAGAATATTAAAGTGTAGGCTTCCTTTTTCTTTCCTTCTTATTATTCGGTACATTATTTTGATGAACTGAAAGTTGATTTTCTCGAAAGCAAACTTGAAAACCGAAAAAAAGTTTTGTAAAGCAGAAAAAGTGAAATGATGGTATCGCCTATATTAAATTCCAAATAATAATACAATGCAGAACTATTATTACGTTGTTAAAACCAGTACATTTTTTTTGTTTAAAAAGAGAAAAAAAACTCATCCGCATACCGCATCCATTCGGACCCCTAAGTTTTAACCCTTCCAATGCAGTTGTTTTTAATACCATATTTCGTGCACGAACTCTCCGGGCTCATTTGCATATGTGTTTGTTAATATGACCCCACGATTTTTTCTAGATACTCTAGACTCGTTAAGAAAAAATCGCGCGTAGGGTTACGATTTTTTTCTTAAAATATAAAAAAATAATTGTCATTATAGAAAAAAAGTGGAACAAAAAAACGTTCCAGATTTTTTATTGTTTCAAGCACATCTGCTCGTTTTTTTTCCTGGATTTTTATTGGTTTGTCATTATGTTTAGAGAGTGTTTTGTATTGCATATATTCCAATTTGCATATTAGCAAACGCATTGTTGTAATTGTTTAAATTTAATACATCTGCGATGGGATAAAGTTTTCTACGACCTGTGAGTAATTGCTCCGTGATTATTTTTCTGGTTTTTAAAAGTGTTAAAAATAATGTAACCAGTTTTTGTATAAACGTAACGGTGATTTTTTGCTAATTATTTAGTTAACTATAGTCGCAATTTATTATGATCACTCATAAATTAGATTGTCGTTCGATGATAGAAGTATCTTATTAAATATATTAAAACTTTTGCATCTAATAAAAGGCATCTTCGATTAAGTTAGTGTTAAAAACGATTATTGTACACACCTTCATATATTATGATTTATGACTATAAATATTAAAATTTTAAATGACTTTTATCTTCAATTAAATACTCAATCATAATAGGCACGATTCTGATTGGATGTTTAATTGAAAACAATAGTTTTTTTTTAAGTTTTTTTTTTATTAGCTAGTTATCAATTAACAGATTCAAATTATTTTGAAATACAGACTTAACCCACACCCACAAAAAATGCATATTTTTATAATATTAACAAAAACTTCAAGTGTCAAACAAAATAACACAACAAAACACATGTACGACGGTGTTTCTCAACACATGTTCCTCCCATAAAATTATGTAAATACAAAATTACTTTACCGACAACAAGCATTTTAGAAAATCTGTAACATGCTTCATTAAATCCCTGTAATAACGCTAAGATAGGGCTGATTACCATCTATTACTTCGCCGTATAAACGTATAAGCTATTACAATACCGGATAACCAGTTCGGACCGGTTCTAGCTAGTTTCACTGGCCATCAACTTTTTTCAAATTTAGTGAACATTGAGATTAAAATTATTGGCCGTTGGGACCGGTCCTGTCGGAAACGGGTTAGTTAGCGGGTAGTATGCTAGAATTATATTAACCGTGGCGGGTAGATGGGAACTGTTAACTGGTGCATAGTTCCAGTTAGTTAAACTCAATGGTGGATATAAAAAGTAATCAGTTTTGTGCGTATCGTTTGATGGGAGCATTTGGAATAGTACTAAAACGTTTAGATTGAGATTAGCATAATTAATTTGGAATTTGTTTTTCAATATAGAAGGAAACTTTTTACATGATTGTATCAGTTGTAAATAAATATCATACAATGTTTTTCTGTAGGTAAATAAATTGCGTTGTTAAACTTCATGCTTTTTCAGTACCTATAACAATTTTAAATTTTCTGCTTCGTTTTATAGCAATTATTACTCGCTTACATCGTTACCTATCCTTACAGCGAGCTTGACAAGATTTACTATAGCCGATGAAGAAACCTCATGTTTAGAACATTTAATTTATTTATACGAGCCCGTATTATTTTTTTAAAACAATTTATTGTGATTGGAAAACATTGCTTTTGGCTGGGAGGCCTGTTTAAAAAGTTTTTTTTTTATCAAAAAATATTGAATGGATTTTGTGATTGGAGAAGAAAAACGTTGCTTATGAAATATGTGGGGTATTATATATTTTTTTTTAATCTAATATAGGCTCGCGCTTGACCACTATCTCACCTGATGTGATTTGGTCGACGATGTAGCACGCTTGCCTAGAAGTAACCTTTTCACTCTTGACTCAAAGACCCCTAGATTGTAGCTATCGGGAAACACAGACTCCGGCAGGGAATCCTTAGCTGTGCGCACAATAAAAGTATTCTCAAAACATTTAGTGCGTATGGGTGGAAAGTCCACGATGTACCGATGGCGCATCGCCGATATTATTAAAGCTTGTTTTAAATGTATTACATTTTCAAATTGAACTTAATTTGAATAAGGGCCACTAGACAAAAGAATTTGAAACGTCAAATTAGGGCCATATTACTTATGGTACTCATGAAATATATAGTTACTAGATATTTTCGCTTAAATTAGTACTTAATATCTTTACTTTCCTCAACATATTTTTAAATTAAACTCTATCAGACCGATATTTGGGCTATATTACTGGAAAGTTTAATCAAAATCCGTTCACTAGTTTTTGCGTGAAAGAATAGCAAACATCCATCAAACCTCAGAAACTTTCACACTTTTAATATAAATAATTATAAGTTAGTTATTAGGATAATAAACTAATCCAAATGACCAAGCAGCAAGATGATGAGCCTTATAAATATTTCAACATATTCAATCACTATATTCTTCATTCTAAGTAGTAATTATCGCCAGTTAGAACGGTACATTTTATGTTCAGCCACTCGATGACTAAGACAATTGGAATTCCATATTTTTATCCCATATATATGCATACCTACATTTCTAGGTATATATCTATACAAATAAATAGAATTGAAGTGTATGTTTGTAGGTAATTTGAAAGTAACAGTTTTTACTAACTGCATATGAAAGTTTTACGGTACTTTTAACAAAAAGACAGTTTTTATTTTTCTGAAACAGCTGGACTGATTTTAACGGTACTTCCACTAGCTGATATTATAAGGAGTAACTAAGGTGTCAATTATTAAAAAAAAAAACTGCTTAAAAAACAACGTGTCTTTTTTAATGTTACAAGTTTGACGCGAAGGACGTCGCAGGCAACATACTAGCTGTTTTACAAAATGCCTAGTATGATTTATTTATTTTATTATTCTAGTTAGAAAAACAACGAATTCATTTTAACATGGCTATAAATTATAATTTATGAGAAACAAAACGTACGAGTGGGTTTATAATGTCAAAAAGTCTTGTCTATAGTTTTCTGTTGATGATTGAATGTGGAACATTAGCGGTTTAGTTGTTTATGGTAGATCGATTAGGTATTTATTTTTTGGCAAAGCTTTACAGTTTTCAGAAATGTCTTGATACCAAAATTTATTTTACAAAAAGAAACTTGTTTTACAATACCAACCAGATTATGATATTTTAAGTACATAATATATCTGTAGGTAATGTTATTTTGTAAAACTCAGACAGTGAAAATTAAGGTGAAGTAAAATCTCAATATCTAGCAGATAGATACAACCACAGACATAAATCTAACTAGACAACGCAAGTCCCCCCAACTGTATGAAAACCAAGCGTGCCACTTTTTCACACACAATTTAAAAACTTTACTTACCAATTAAAGAAAACATTTCCAATGCCTGGACCAAATTTTTCTATACAGTTTTTACAGTGCAATAAGTCATAAAAAGGGCATTTTTCTAGATTTCGGTGGTTTTCCGGTGCTGATAATGTTAAATGATTTATACTCGCGTAGTACATACAATCGCGCATCTAGTTAGATTTATATCTGTGGCTAGGATCTCATATGAATTGACAGACTGTCATACTGAACTTCGAAGTTTAATATATGGATGTACTGTATTCGTAAAGTATACATACATACATAAACTCACGCCTTTTTCCCATGGGGGTAGGCAGAAACTACAGAACGCCACCTGCTACGATCCTTACATACTTCTTTTGCTTCACTCACATTCATACATCTTGTCATACACACACGCCGGTTATGAGTACTGCGCACCTTGCCTTTCTGAAGAACATCACCTATAAGGTCTATGTATGTCTTCCTAGGGCGTCCCCTCCCGGCGTTTCCATTCACGTCTGCCTTGTAAATACCTTTCGTTAGTCGCCTATCATTCATCCTCTCAACATGGCCAAACCATAAGAACGAATTACGTGATTTAGAAAGTACGCTAAGACAAATTATTTAATTCAGAATGTTCATAATCGCGACGTACGGAACTTCAAAAGCTTGCAATGACGAATTACTTTATTGAGAATGTTCATCATCGCGATGTAGTACCTACGGAACTTCGAAAGCTTGCCATGACGAATTACTGAATTTCGAACGTTTGATCTCGATTTACCTCGATTAGAATTCTATATCTAGTTTAATATTTAGCAAGAATCATATTTTAATTTGTTTAAATACTAGAGGGTACATCGAAATGTTTTTCGAACAAATTACAAATTTACTGAGCGTATTGATTTGTGGTGTGAGTTTTTGTGTGATATTCTGTGAAAATGCAAGCTCGTTGTGAATTTGTGAAATCGCACAAAAATAAAGACCTGCTGTTGCAAGATGGATATCTGTATACATTGAATAAAAAATGCGATAATACATTTTATTGGAGTTGTGTTCGTAAAACATCTTCAAGTTGTGGTGCTGCAGCACTTACAAAAAAGGTCGGCGATTATCATTATATCAGGTAGTTAAACAACATTTCTCACCTCCACCAGACCAAGATTCTGTGATGGCAAATGTTGTAAGGGCTTCGTTAAAAAGAAGAGCTGGCCAGAGTTTTGATCAGCCTGGAAAAAATATCCAAAAAACCCAACAAGAAATACCATAACTCAAATTCATTTCACCGAAGTATTCCCGACGAGATTGTAACAAACTAGTATATTAGTAACATTAATTCACAATATAAATATCACGCCAAACGAAAAGGCCTGATATCTTTTATTGACCTTTCCCAAGATATCAGTTAATTTTAAAAGATTCCCAGTAGCAGACTTCAACAAAAGATATTCAAATCAGCCAGCATCAGAAAAAACTATATCAACCCTCACTTACCGACGGGTAAAAATTAAATCGAAATTTGAATATTCTTCGTTTCACACACTTAGCATACGCCACGGTAGAAGGTACGTAAACGTGAGAATTGTAACACAATACATCACCCATCGATTGATTACTCGTATATTTATGCAAAACAGCACACATTTTAATTTTAAATTCGATTTATTCTTGGAATGTTTCGCGACTTTCTATGTATTACAAACTACTTGTTACTTAGAAGGGTTATGTAAATTTTTGTACAGATAAATTCAGGTAGCGGTTGACACAATAAATCTAATGTGTTTGGTATTTTTTAAATCGGTTCCAGTGAACATATTTAAATTGTTGGTCTTCATTGCATTTTTGTCACAAGAGAATATTGTATGAAGGTACCTACTTATTCTACTTAACGTGTCGGTACTGGTACTGAGATTATCAGTATAAAGGATTATTATTTACTTAATACTTATTAAAATACTATCTCAGTATAATTATGATTTAATAATTAAAAACCGGCAAAGTGCGAGTCGGACTCGCGCACGAATGGTTCCGTACCATTATCGAAAAACGGCAAAAAACACGTTTGTTGTATGGGAGCCCTACTTAAATGTTTATTTTATTCTGTTCTTAGTATTTGTTGTTACAACAGAAATACATCATCTGTAAACATTTCAACTGCCTAGCTATCACGGTTCATGAGATACAGCCTGGTGACAGACGGACCGTGGAATCTTAGTAATATGGTCCCGTTTTTACCCTTTGGGTACGGAACCCTAAAAACTGGTCTTCATTTAATCCTTTAACAAGTCATACAGAACTTTCTAACCCAACCAATACAATAAACTGCCAATAAACAGGTGTTTATAGAAGTCGAAACCAGAAACTCTATAGAAAGCTTAACTTTATTTTATGGTCGAATAAGGTTTTATGGCGTAACGGTAGCTTCATATAAGCGTCCAGCGTTTGTCAAGGAACTTAGTACATGGCTACTTTTATTACCGTAAAATCATTAAATTAATATTTACGACTCGATTTCGATCGATTGGCTGTTAAAGGGTTAAGTAAGTTTGTTTTTTTTTGCTTTCTTGCCTTGTGTTTGTGCTACTGCCCTGTAGGTGGACAATTATGTAAGCCAATGAAATTGTTTTTTTAATATAATACTTACCTATTTAATTACTTTGGTCTGGTTTTGTCAATGTTTTTATTTTTATGCGGTAATCAACCATATTATTATCTTCTTATTTCAACAGCTTTTATTGTGCGTGCAGTTAAGGCCGTACCCTGACCAAAAAATCAGCATGAGATGTGAGTATTCCTATTGGCCTAGCGGCTCTGGTGGCGCATGAATTACGGTAGTGAATACGCCCAGATTATAGAATAAAATCTTTATAAAATCGAATCGAATTGGTCTTTTGAAAAAAATAAAACTGACAAAATGTGCGTTATCAAATTGTCTATCCATTAGTGTTAGTATAAAAAATTATTAATGAACACTTTACGAGGAGATGCATGCTATCAATAATTATTTCACATTTTTATGGTTTTGTTGGAAGGAGATTAGTGAAACATATAACTCTTAAAAAAAAAGTGTACTACCATTTTAGAATCAACTTTATGTAGAAATTGAATGTATTTTTATTGATTGATATTTATTTTTAAATAAAAGTAGATAGCTCTTAAAAACTGCACAAAAACGACTAGCGCGGCGTTTTGCTCGGGGTGGGGCCTTAAGGAGTGGAATTTCCTGTCGGAATCTGTGTTCCCTGATAGCTACAACCTTAGCGTCTTTAAGTCAAGAGTTTACTTCTAGGCAAGCGTGCTTCACCGTCGACCACTATATCGCTTGCAATCGGCAGTGGTGTTTCATCCGATACAAAGAAACTGTCCCGACGTACTGTACTGATTATTTTTTGTACATCTATCGCATTCGGTTGGGTTATTGGACGATTCGCACGAATTTAACTCTCCCGAAAAGTGCGAATCGACCCCTTTTAAAAATATTATTTTTTCTGTGGCGATTCGTCCGATGTTAATTTATCGGTGTGCGAATCGACCACTGCAAAATTATGTAGTCATCAGTCATCCGTTCCACGGATATAGATGGTGATCTATCTATCACCGTGGAACGGAACCGATTTACAAAAAATAATCGGTATAATCAGATGAAAAACGCTAGTTACGTCGGCACGGTTTCTTTGTATGGGATGAGACATCTGTATGCTAGTATTATATTATCTGTGCGAGTAAGATAGTGGTCAAACGCGAACCTATCCATAATAATAAAAAATATATCATGGATAGGTTACTCGTGGCTAAATAAATTTGTGTGCTATTTTATTATGACTTGATTGTGTGAACATGTATTTCAAAGTGTCAAATAAATATTTTAATTTTAATTTAAAATATATAACAGCCGCACGGGTCGATCATCAAGGTTAAGCAACGCTTCACGAGGTCGGTCAGTGGATGGGTGACCATTTCAACATACCGAGTTTCCTCCGTGCCTCGGAAAGCACGTTAAGCCGTTGGTCCCGGCTGTCATTTGAAGATCTTTGACAGTCGTTACGGGTAGTCAGAAGCTTGAGATCTGACACCAGTCTTGCCAAGGGGTACCGTGTTACCCAGTTACTGGGTTGTGGAGGTCAGATAGGCAGTCGCTCCATGTAAAACACTGGTACTTAGCTGAATCCGGTAAGACTGGAAGCCGACCCCAATATAGTTGGGCAAAGGCTAGGCAGATGATGATGATGGATAGGTTTTTATAAAGAACAGTTGGTAGTTAAAATATTCCTGTGATCTTAAGTGTTCAAATCCCATTAAAAAAATAACACTTTTGAGGGCATGGGCAGTCACACACAAGACGGCACTGGCAAAGGCAGCTGTGTATAATTTAATTAATAATTTATACAATTAAGTACCTACTTAACTTACCATACAAATCTTTTAACATCTTAGTTACTATTCTATGTTAATCTTTCCACTTAATATGGCGGCTGGTCAAATTATTAATATGACAGCAATAATACTTTCTAAAAAAGTGTTACAATTAATTAATTTTAACGACTAATTAATAATTTTGAGTCAAATAGGATCATTATGATAATTGCTATTTTATGCTTTGATCTTTTCATCTTTTTTCCCGCGAAGCTAAGGCTTCTATTAATATATTTTTTTATTAAAAACAAAAAAAAAGTATTCCTGTTGCATCACCTGCTTACCTTTTAAAAATAATATTTGAACATTATTTTGTCAGATTCACGCCGAGGTTCTGGTTGGTAGCAAAATTAATGTGATTGGTTGAATGTATTTTCAACAGCCAATCACAGCAGATAACGCGTGCTTGAAAATTCGTCACGTTAATTTTGCGATAATTTTGCTTCTAGAAATGGTAAAAGTCACGCAACAGTCACACAATTTTTTAATATCCGACAAAATCTAATTGCCGCGTCACGCAAATATTTTTTGCACAACACTAATAAGTTAACACGCAATAAAAATATTTACCTACACACAACTGCGGGTACCTCCCACATGTGGCGAAAAACATTCGAGCGCGCCCCCACACCGGGGAGCTTTGCCAAATCGCCCTTTGCCAATCAATCGGGACATCGACTCACGATTGGTTACCCCACACATCCCCTACGATATCGACCACACTACCTACAACCCTAAATCACAAGCATTCCCATACAAACCCTTCAAAAACTTAGGGTGCCACAGTTCAACGAAAAATGGCACGCCACACGTATGATGCAATAAAAAATATATTTTCCATGATTTCCCCCGTTTCGGGGATCCTCGGCAATACTCGTGGGGATTCGACCAATCAAATTAAATTCGCGATTGACGTTCCATCGCTTGAAGTTCGAACTCCACTTTTAACGTCAGCGAATTTAAATATTTGTTTTTGAAACGTTAGGTTTTAAAAAATGAAATTTGAAACGTGAAATTAAAAAAATCAATTTAGAAATTAGATTAGGTACCTACTATAAAATTTTCTATATCACTGGATCGGTTTTAGAGATAAGATAGTTTTTGTAGGTGATTGATTACGGTTATATTTGGCGTCAAATAGGTTATTAAGACAGCTTCATTTCAGAGGTGTGTCTTGACTAATAGTCTATGAATATATTAGAAGTCTGATATATATATTATATGCCAGTATATTATAGTGAGTAACCGATATGATGTCAACAACATTTTAAAGGCAGATCGACTCATAAAACGAATCTATTAAAGACATTAACATTTTTGCAGAAAACATACAGGCATACAGTTGACAGCACACATGATAGCTTTATAATTTATGAAAAAAAAAATATTTACATTCAAAATACTTTTGTAAGTTTTTATCGTGTTTTTAATCGAAACATTTGAATTAAACTTCAGTTTTTTTGCTAACAGATAAGAAACACGTTATAGTGGATTATTTTGTCAAAAAATATTTAAATAATTTACAGTTTTATACGATAATTTATAAATACCACATGGACCAAATATGATTGAAAAAGCAGTCAAATTTGTAAAAAAAAACATTTACCTACTTGTAAAAACTATTTTTATACAATTTTAGCACACGGTGGTTCAATTTCACGGTAACAAAACCCTATGCTTATAGTTTTAAAGTTCAAAATGCCATATCATCGAGTAATTTCAAAGAAAACCATGGGCTGTCAGAATATTTATTTGGTAGAACAACGGACTTCTTTGCGGGGGAGTATAGACAAATACACGTATTGTATGAAATCTGGAGCAATTTTTTCATAATAATATTTGTTTTAAAACACACGTGTGTTATGCGTTTGTAACTCAGAGTACGTTGTGGAGGGTTAGTTACATATCGTGATTGTACATTCCGGACATGTTTATACAACTAAAAATTTAATAATTTCGTCTTGACGTTTCTGTATTTCATGATGATCCATGGAATTAATAAGTTCTAGTCCTCGCTCAAAACAAAGCATTTTGAATCCATCCAGACAAACTTAATAAATTTTGAAGAATTGTAGTAAATTTTCGTATGTTTGTTTCTATTTTCGCAAAATACACATCCGACACAGCATTGATATTCAGCAGTTTCCATAGTACTTTTTCATAGTTAGGTACAGGCTAGCACAGTGAAAAGTATTTGTACGGAAAAATGCCGATTGGTTCCTAAATAAAACCAGATGTTGACATTTTATTTTCCCTCTTTACGGACCTAGACATCGTTATTAGGTACGTGGGATCACCAATCGACATATACAGTAAACCGCATACCAAAGGCAACAAAACCATTGCAAGCAGGCGTCGTGTTCTATTGAAACTATACTTCGCTAGATCAGTTCTACAGCTAAGTGTTACCACGAACGTGCAGTTGACTATACTAATCATCGATTTCATGCCTATTTTAAAACTCTGAAACACAATTACATGGAAAAATTTCATTAAAACTATATTATAATAATCATAAATTGTTTCATTTCACACACTGGCCCAAAACTCAATAGCCGTTCCATATTTAATTTAACAACTAAAAAAGAATAAGATAATTTCTATCATGTAACATAGAACGGTGACGGTTGTTCGACGATTGCTGTGAAAAGGGCATTGTTAGAATCTAGAATAATCGTGCAAAAGAATATGCATAAGCAGACTATCGTAGTCCCAATACTGGGGCACCTCCGATCTGTGAGAGGAAGAGGGCCACCACCATGCGGGCCCATTGCGCAATGGTGGATCTTCATATTTTTTTTAGAGGTTAGGCCGGTTTCCTCTCGGCACTTTCTTCCAACGTGATTTCAAGAATTATATTATGAAAAATAAAATTAGCAAAAAATTTGTGAGGGAGACTTTGCCTTTTAGAGAAAATGTATGGATATGTCGTGTTAATAATTATGCATTACACGATATTTGTGTGTTTTCGAGATATTTATCAAGATCATAAATTGAAGTGATGCATGATTAATCATCTAAGATGCTTCACTTTATTATCTTTTTTTTGTGATTTACCAGATAATATCAAGGAAGTTCTGAAATCGACCTTAAACTGGTTGTATAACAATTTCAAAAGGTCCATCCCAGTCAAAACCACCCAACCAAAAATATCAAACCGACTTCCAAAACAAAACACTACAAAGCGAAAAATAACTTTCTTTTTCGAAGTAGGTATCTTTGGTACCTATTGTTTTCAGTTTTTCGACACCGACTTCGGAAAAGAAAGTTATTTTTCGCTTTGTAGTGTTTTAATTTGTTTTGGACGTCGGTTTGATTTTTTTGTTAAAAAGTATTATACAGTACCTCCAAAAAACATGAAATATTTTTTTTTTTTTTTTTTTTTTTTTCTTTTTTTTCTTTTTTTTTAAGAAAACGTTGCCCCACACTAGGAATTTGTAGCCAAAGTACGTCTCATGACGATTCCAATAAGCCCAAACACGACTCGGATAGCTTGTTTTATTTCGGTGTTTCAGTGCCTATCTGCCGGCTTCATGATCAGATCAGTTTGATGGTACCATTTTCATCAGTACCATTTATTTATATTATAAGTATTTGCTTCATCATAGTCAGTTAACTATTCGAGATATCTTATACCCGTGACATACTTAGCATTAAGGAGTTCCAGTGGCCATCTGTTTTATTTCTTCATCAGTTCCACTTCACAAATGATGATTGCAAATGACTGCATTATTGATGGAAATACTAAAACCACTATATGTATGTCTATAATATTTGAGGAGTTCTCTCGATTTCTCCAGGATCCTGACCTGATGACCACGGAATCACCTGGGAAGTATATCCTTTCAAACAAAAGAAGAATTTTCCAAATCGGTCAAGGCGTCTTTGAGTAGGTAATCGGCAAACATATTTTTAACACGCTTATATATTAGCTTGGTTTGTATGTATCTAAGTATCTATGTATCAATGTAACGGAATCTTTGAACGTGATTTTCACCCACTTCAAAACGTCGGATTGATTTGAAACTTTGCACACTTATCAAGGACCGATGACAATGCAATAATTTAAATGGTTTGTCCCACTTACCAGGATCTTCAGGATTAGCGACTTTTTCGTTCAATTTATCATTAAAGCGTGTTTTTTAGTTTTTAGAACTACATTTTTTTTTATATTATACCGACATATTGTGAACTGCCTAGTAGCCTCCTTTTTTTAAAGTTTATTAAAAATCACTTTCCAAGGAAAAAAATCTCAATTAAACACAATCATTTTCTCCCACTCCGATCAGAAAAAAAATCTACACATCAACCGCGCATCAAACGCAACAATTTTATTCAAATTTGATCCCAGCAACCGGTCGCAGTCGCCTATTAAACAATGAAGCAGCCGTCGTTAGATCACCTATGATTGCGTACGGGACGCACCCCTGTTATACCGGCTAACGCTTTCAATTCATTACGGGGTACCTACGTGCCCCGGCATTCGAGCCAGCTTGATTCTTTATTCAAATCCTTTTATTTTATAGAGTGACGTCACTTTATAGCGTGACTATGAAGTCTTGATGCTTGAGTTGAGAACTACTAGTTGCTGCTCGCAGTTCCACCCGCGTGAAGATCTTACTATTATAAACGTGACAGTTTGTGAGGATGGATGGTTGTTTGTTACTCTTTGACGCAAAACTACTAAACGGATTTTGATGAAACTTTACAGTAATATAGCGTATACATCGGACTAATACATAGGCTTTAATTTATTTGGATAGAATTCATACTCATTTTAATGCGGGCGGTAGCTGGTTTCTTTATAAATTCGACAACATTCGGTCTGTTATTCTGATGTTTAAGATATATTACTGGAAAAGTTCATTCTTTTATTTATATCTTCCAACGTGTGTTATTTAGCGTATTTAATTGTTTATAACAGTATAGATATGTTTTTAATAATTGTATCTTTTTCAGGCATGGTATGTTACAGAGAAATGTTTTTTCCATTTTCATCAGTTTTATTTAATTAAATCTGTAACAATAATCAATAATATTATACTCTATTGTGAGAATCATAACAAAAAAATCCTTGGAATAATAGGGTTTGATATAATGGTCCTTTTAGAATGAAAACGATGGGTAAACTCCATTATTGTACTAAAACAAGAGGAAATTATTGTGTTTTCTATTTTTGTCTGGTTGTGGCTTGTTAACTGAATATTATGGTTTTACCTCAACCATAAATACTGACACCAAATTTAAAATGCTGCTCCGAAATAACATAATTAATTACAATTATGTATAAACGAAAACGGTGAAGAAAAACATCGTGAGGAAACCGGCATGTCCTATTCATATTCATATTCTTTATTGTACACAAAATAAACATTACAAGTACAAAAGGAAAACTTATGTACAAAGGCGAGCTTAACCCATAATTGGGTTCTCTGACAGCAAACCTCAGTGCTAAAGAGAGAGTTACAAAATAAGGAGAGTTAACAAAAGCGCACAACAAATACTAAAAAACATTTGAATTCTTACTAACTAAATACACTACACAAATACGTGTAAAGCACACAATGCATAAACATAACGTCCTAGAACAAAAAATACGAAGACATGTGACATCCACCAACCCGCACTGGGCCCGCGTGGTGGATTACGGCCCATCCCTTCTCACAGAGAGAAGGCCTGTGTCCCAGCAGTGGGAACATTAATAGACTGATAATGATCATGATGATTATAAATTAAAAAACAATGTTGTGTCCTTGATTTTCTCTGGTAAACTGATTTCTAAATATCCGCTCAAAAAAATCTAACCTCAAAAATTATATCTATATTAAGAAGCTTTTGTTTCATCCAAATTCCATCCCAATCCATAAAAATAAAAACTTTTTACAAAAAAATTAAACCGACTTCAAAAAAGTGCAAATAACTTTCGTTTCGGCAGTCACACGTGTTTAGAAGCCCATACAGAGTAATATATGTGAATATTGTGCAATGCCAACAATATTACATACATACGTGTCGAAGCAGTCGTGATGTCGGTAATAAAAGGTATCAGACCTTTGACACATTTTATGAAGATATTCCCTCATGCTGAAGGCAAGGTCAAATGGCTCTAGATCCATGGATTAAGTATCTTTATAATTCTTAGGTCATCTGAACCCTTTGACACGTTAATAATATCTAGCACGCATAGTAACAAGTATCAAAACTATCACCTCGCACTAAAAAAAAACAGTTCTTTCGTGCAACGTAACTACGAACTATGACGTATCACCTTCGTTAATATACCATTTAATACCATACAACATCGAGTTCTTTGTTTTAGCCCCTGTGCGTTGTTCCACACAAAAAATACTGGTATTTTTACAGAAACAATGCGAGGTATCCCTTTGAGATCGCTGCATGGCGAATGTTTTGGTGATGTGATTAAAATCTGTTCAGAGTTGTGACGAGAAGTTTGTGATAGTTGTGTTTTTTTTTAAAGCTTTTATTTAACTAGCAGTGTATGTATGTATGTAAGTATGTTCGGGTCAAATCTTGCAACTGAATTTTAGAGCAGTTATCCTCCACCGATGAAGATTAAATTTTGCATACACATTTAGTTTGGATGACAATGCGTGGTTGGCTAAGTGATTTCATTCAAAACCTAATATGGCGGACGGCCCAAGATGGCGGTCTAGTTATTTTTAGTGCACTGCCATGATATGTGTATCAAATGAAAGCGTTTGCTGAGAAAATACAAAAAAAGCTTGTTTTTTTATTTATTGGGTCTGATTTGTAAGGTTTTTGTAGCATTAAATTATTTGTTCAGTTAAAAACTTCTTAGCTGGAATGGTCATTAAACATGACAGAATATAACAGAAAAATAAAGTTGACAAATTCATAATCAAACTTCAGTTTGACAAAATAACTGATTTTATAAAAGAAAAAAATTCAAAAAAAATCATGTGGTAAAACAATTAAATGTTTCTTGTCGTGTCGTGAATCGACATGTCGGTGCCTCGACAAGGAATAAAACAAAGAAACAATGTGCAAAGTGTTGGATGATTATCTAAAGACGTATCCTGATTGCACGGAGTTTCATTCAGAGACCTCCGACTTCGAAGGAACGTACTTCCACGATATCCCAATGAAAAAAACACGTTACCGAATACCCCAGAACGATTCTATGTTTCAGACAACCAACTGTCAAACATACCCAGTAAATAAAGACAGCTCTATAACAACATGGGGGTCAGTAACCACAACAATCAGTCAAAATGGATCAGAAATACATGTACAAAAAGCCTACAAAAACAAAGAATACAAAATTGTAGACTGCGGAGACAAAATCGAAACAATACAATCAAAACGTTCAGTTATACGACACAAGGTAATACCATGTATATCTAGCATATTCAGACGATCCAGTAATAATGTTAAACAAATGTCGATTATAAAGGAAAATCTAGTTGAAAACGCAAACATAGAAACCGGTTGCCAGGCTACCCTCGTCAACTGTAAAGACAAAATAAGGAAATTTAATAGAAGACAGCAAAACTACACCGCTCAACCTGTCTATGCCGTTGAAGGAAACATTCATGGCACGACCATTCAACGCACAAAATTTGTTCGAGAACCGTTAACGACCTGCAAAGCGGTTGGAAACGGGCATTCTGATAACTGCAGCTTGACATCATCTTCGGAGGAAGTCGAGACCCACGGGTATTTTAAGAAGAGGAAAGGGAAGCGTAAAAAACTTAAACATGATATCATCGAGTCTGGCATAGGTAAAGACTATTTTCAGCGATATGAAGGACAGGGCTTGAAGCATATAGAGCAACAGTACCCTGCAAATATGAGTCCAGTAACTCCCTACCCCATTAACAAAATGCCTACTCCTCAATACCAACAGCAACGGCACAAGAACGCAGCCTGTGGACCAATGACTGGGAGCTTAGAAAGCATAGGATATGAGCTAGGTGACGCCTGTTCCGGTTTTTGGGAATACATCGTGAATAAAATTAACTTGAAGATGCAACCCCAAATCAAGGTAATGGAGGGTTACACTAACACATCAACCACACTACCTCCAACATTCAAGCCGTGCTTGTGTAGCGACCAAATGCAATCTTCCGATTGCTGCTGTTTCACTTGTCCACCGACGCCGATTAGCCAGTCCAGCACACCGCCGCCGTTGCAACAAGGACCAAACGCCTGTAAACCAACACCACCACCAGCTCCTAGACAAATTAAACCTCAAGGATCGCCGCAAAAAATTATACCTCAGTGTTCTCCCCAAAAAATTAAACCCCCTCCTCCTCCCATGAAAATGACTAAGTGTCCTGCCCAAAAAAAGAAAAAAAAGAAAGTTTATTGTAAGTGTCCTCCACAGAAGTGTCCTGAAATGAGGGACGCAAACGTTGGTGGGGAAGCAACCCGACCATGCCAACTCAATCATGACGAAGTCACCAGATCATTATCTCAAAAGTACAATGGTGAAATACTCTGCATTCATAACCCTCCATGTGTTTTGATAAACGGATGCCTCAACATACCACCACCTGGTAAAGAAGGACCGTGTACTACGGACTTGTTTTCAGTAAGAACCGATTTACAAGACAACAGGTTTGGTTACGAAGAAACGCAAAGAAAAATGACGAAAAAACAGCAAAATATTCAGTATCGTTATCCGTCGTATGAGAAGCAGCATTGCCAGGATGCATCCTGTCAGTTCTTAACACCAACGATGGAAGTTAAGTCAATATTCAACTACAAGAAGAATGAAAGTTGTCAGTATCAGATTCCTTATTTATTGAAACGATTAATGTGTCCAAACCATGGTATTCATTATCATTCTTCTCCTCTAGCACGCAGACAGCAGCAGCAGACAACTGATGACGAGTCGTGCACTGAAATGCATAAACACCAGGTCACAGACGTTGACGGTTACAAATACTGTTTTGAACCTAATGAAACAATTAGACATGAGATAGGTACTCCTGAATACTGCCAGTACAGAGCACCGCGTACTGAGATAAATAAATTGCAGCTCACTTCTGAAAATAGCCATGAAAAAGTACGACCATTCAATGAGGTGAAGGAAAACAAGACCAAACTATCAAAACAAGAGAAAAAAATTCAAAGTATCTGCCCCCATAACCCTCCTTGTGAAATCGTGAGAACTTGCTGTAAAGCAAAAAATGATACAAAGCTACAGATATCTTGTGTGCACGTACCCATGTGTGAGAATGTTCCTTTGTGTTTAATGGAACTGAAGAATCGACGCCAGAATATTTCATCTCTTGAATGTCCACATAAGCCTAGATGTACGGAAGTACCGATTTGTACGAGGAACTATATAGTATTGACAGCAAAAGAGGAGGTGGCTACTCAGGTGCGGCCGAAGAATAAAATGGTGTGTCGGCATGAGCCACCTTGTATCATGATCCCGACGTGTCTCGCGCGAGTGTGTGATAGCTGCATCCCTTACGACTCCATCCCCGACTGCATCCACCAGCCCATGTGTGACATGATACCAGCCTGCTGCAGGAAGTCAGCCAAAGAAATGGTTTCTTTTCGTTCGCAATATCCAAGTCAGTGTTGTATAGTCTAGGAGACAAGGTTCAATTTCCTCTGCTCGTTTGAGTAATTTAACTTGTAGCGTGTTGGTGCTAACTCAGCTAAATTGCTAGACAAATATAGTGTTTTACTGATTACATGCGAGCGTTGGTACACACGCTATGTTGTACCAAACTTTGAATTTTTTATGCTGTTACACATGACGGTCGTCTCGAGTCATAGACGTTATCGAATATTTTCGTTCCACTTAGAGCCTTTCTAACATCACGTAGAATATAATTGTATGTTTGGATTATAAGATCCAGTATGATCTTTGTGTTACGAAACATCGTATCTTCATAAGGTAATCTGTACTCCCATTGTGACAATAATTAAATCTTTGCCCTTCAAAATTAACATTTGTCTAACAAGCTCGTGCTAGTACAATGCGTTGACGCCAACACACTAAGCCTACGCCCTCCTCACTTGCATTGCGAGTGCAAGTGGGTGGCGCGTTGTAATTGAACCTTGTCTCCTAGAGCACTCCATCTTCGGAAGATGGAAGATCCACTAAAGTGCGGCAAGTGCCAGTGTATCATAATACCAGACCGTTGAAGAAGAAATTGTTGAGACAAGTCTAGATAAAGTTTTAGTGTTCAGTGATAAACCAGTGCTTAATAAAATTAAAAGTCAGTTCGTGTTATTGCAGTTTTTTTTATTATAACATGAAAATTGAGGGTTGTTATCACAAGTTTCAGTAGGCCATAAAATTACAGAACACCACCTAGGATCTAGGTAGGATTTCTAATCACTAGGTACTTAGTTTTCTTTCTATTTCTACTTTTCCAGAATATTATGCCTCCATGACAGTCACGGATATAATTATTTGCCATCAGGGTAAATGATGATCGCAGTTTATTTTTATCTCAATCCGAACACTGAATGCTCTTTATTCGTTACTGGTATAGATTATACACTCTTTCCACTAGAATCCCCAATATCAGTCCCCCAGGGGATTCTACAGCACACAATATAGGATGTTTAGTGCAAAAAAGGGTAAAAACGGGCCCCTTTCACTCCACGATCCGTCTGTCTGTCTGTCCGTCCGTCTGTCTGTCCGTCTGTCTGTCACCAGGCTGTATCTCATGAACCGTGATAGCTAGACAGTTGAAATTGTCACAGATGATGTTGCCTTTTTACCTTTTTTATTGTCATTATTTACCTTTTTTATTGAGCCTACCAAGAATAAAAAAGGTAAATAATTTTCTGTAATCGAATCAGTACATATAATATTCATGATTAACAAACAAACAATATTATTAACTTTTGCAATATTATTGATCATGATGATTTAAATTGACGCTCTGTTTGCCCACGTCTGTTTTCAATATCATCATCATCATCATATCAGCCGAAAGACGTCCGCTGCTGGACATAGGCCTCCTCCAAGCGTCCGTTGCCAGACTGTCCGATCCCGTGCCTGTCGCATCCCGCAGATCCCCGCAACTTTCACCTCATCATCGGTCCCCCTAGTGGGAGGCCTTCCAACGCAACGACGCGGACGCCACTCCAGAACTTTTCTGCTCGATCGGCCATCCGTTCTGGGTTTTATGTATAGTTTACCATATTCTAACATACTGCTGTACCTTTAGTTACTTTAAATATATATTGCCATTATGTTTTCCTCAGTCCTTCTCATGATTGGGTGCCGCATTCATTATTCAATCAACGGACGATCCTGTGGTTCTGTGCAGCATTCAAGATGATTAGCAGAATATATTATGGGTAGTCATTTCCTTTATTGTTGTTTAAAGGTACCTTTTATTATAATAGAGTATTTTCTATCGTTATAAAGGTGATGTACGTGTTCACTTTTTTTTCCAAAACAGTAAATAACGACACCTAAATTAAAGCCTATTTAAAAGCGCACTGTTGAATTTCTTTTTGAACACGCTTTTATTAGCTTGGTATGTATCTATGTATCTATATATCAATGTAACGGAATCTTTGAACGTGATTTTCACCCACTTCAAAACGTCGAATTGATTTGAAACTTTGCACACCTATCAAGGAACGATGACAATGCAATAATTTAGTCAAAGTCAAAGTACTTTTGAAAGTCAAACAAAAATTAAAATTTACATGTAATAAAAGTTGATTCTACCGTGCGCGTATAAATTGTTTGTCCCATTAGCCTTACCAAAATCTTCAGGATTAGTGACTTTTTAGTTCAATTTACCATTAAAGCGTGTTTTTTAGTTTTTAAAACTACAATTTTTATTATTTAAATGCTCACGTTTGACCACTACACCTGTTGCTAATCGACGGTAAAGCACGCTTCCCTAGAAGTAACCTTTTCACTCTTGACTTAAAGACCCCTAGATTGTAGCTATCGGGAAACACAGACCCCGGCGGGGAATTCCACTCCTTAGCTGTACGCATAGTAAAAGTATACCCAAAACGGTCTACGGTCGGTCGGTAGGGACCTTTATTCGCATATTAAACCTTAGTATGTGAATTGTATGTAGGTTTTTCAACTAAACTAGTGTAGAGTACCTACAGTTATTTGTAAACCAAATGGTGGTGTCAAGAACAAGCATGATAGATAAGATTCTACGTTGAAAAATGTTGAAAAAAAAAATCGAGTTGTTATTCCAGCAGCAATTTGTCAGTTCTCCCATGAGTCATCGCGCAAAACGTTTCTCTAAACTCGATGATTAACAAACAAAGACTATCGTAAATTGCCAAACTCAATTGTTTTCACTGTAGAATATTTAATTCCAAATCAATTCAATGCAAATCGAAGCGAAGCCGACATTCTTCCACGGAGCCACACGATTTAAGAATACTAACTATTAAAACATCCAAACGAAATTATCTAAAAAAACCTGTCCGAAGCCGTCCCTATAAACATATCTGACTTATAGTTGAGAATTTTCTAATCTATAGGAATTTTATCATTTCGAGAGTCCAAAAGTTGAAAACCAGTTGTGTACCAAGTTATAAAAAAATCATCGGCGACTCTACTATTCGAAAACCTTCTTTACAACTTCCATTTTAAGTTGAATTTCGTTTGGACCACATGTGGGACATGTGACGTTAAGTTGTTTATGAGGGTGTGATCAAAAACTAATGAGTAGAGACCGTTGAACCTGCCCAGGTTTGGTCACCACGTGTATTAGGGTTCCGTAGACGCTGTAATAAAACTTTTCACCATGTTTTGCCGCTATAATGTAGTATTTTACGGTTTTAACATACAATAATGTTGATTGTAATGCGACTGGATTTTTTAGTGGTTTTCAAGTACCAAAAGAACGACATTTTAAGTTTAGAATGGTTTTTACTGCTTTTTAAATGTGTATTTTAAGATGTAGTAATTTTTTCCATGGGATAAAAAGCTAGTTATTATTATACCTATCAAATATTTATAGTATAAAGCAAAAGCATTCATATAAGTAGGAATTAAAAGTCACTTTCAACATACTACACTATTTAGAATTGAACATTTTTCGTATTGGACGTTTATAATTTATGAAATTATAAATACTTCTGTATATATTGACCACAAAATTACTATAATCTAAGTTAAGAATTTTGAACATTTAGCTGTTTCGTAAAACCGTAGTACCGGCTTTTTTTTACCGAAACTAAGTTTAGAAATTAGGTAACGATATTTTTTCTTGTAATTTACCAGCGCCTATTATAATGTAAAATCTCTATAATCGTCACAAATTAAGTTCCTACATCAAACAAAAACTTTTAATCCAAAAATGTCTTAACTTCACCACAAAATTAGCTACAATTACGTCAAGAAAATAATCACCAGATCAACACAGTTCCAAAAGAGGGCGTTCCACCAACATTTACTTAATTTCCTTAAAAAAACAGAAAGTGATTATTACGACATAACATAGCCTGACCAATCGTCGTTCACACAGTAATAATTGTACGCATTCCTGCCACAAATACATTTCGTGATGAAAACCAATAACTAACACAACAATGTAATGGGAAAAAATAGAAAAAACTTTTTTTCTGCCTTTCGTAGAACATGAGATTGTTCGAAAAAGTGAATTCTTGTGTACAGATAAGATGGCGTATGCTATGTGTGTTCTCTTTGACTATGGTATGTTTTTTGAAAATGGAACGTTGAAATTTTAGGGACGGTTATCGTTAGGAGGGCCTCACATTCTCTATAGGCATTATGGTCACTATGGCCGTATTTTTTTAAACATGGAACCATGAAGTATTTATTCTAGGGACTGTTATGGGTTATGGTTATTGGGCAACATTTCCTATAGGGCTGGTTTCTCTTTTATTAGTATACAGACATATTATTATTTTATCTTCGTGATGGCCCCGAGGTGAAAGGGCTGTTTCTGGAGCATTAACACTGTTGGTATTTTCTATTTAGACTGTTCCTTTTACCATCGTGTAGGTATGACTGAAGAAATTTAGACTTAGTATAAATGGTCTAAAGTCTGGTATGTGTGGTAATTCTTGTTTCTTCTGTGTATGAAAGGTCTTAGCTTTGCAGTGGGATTATAAATACGTGGGCATAGGTTTGAATATTGGTATACAAGCCGTGTGCTTGGATTGCCTATGGGATTGCCAATGGGTAAAAATAACGAACTAATGCAAGTTCGTCAAACTGTTTAGGGGGTGAATTTTCAAAAATCCTGTTTCAGTACTCATATTCGTTGCTTAAGGTAGTGCAAAATTAAATAATCTATGACCCTGCAATTTAGGCTCTGGCTTGTCTGTTAAGGCCCGATTTTTCAACAGTCTGATAACTTTTAAATGAGGAATAAAATTGGCAGTTTGACAGCTTTTGTATAGAAAATATGTCAAACGGCCATTTTTATTACTCAGTTAAAAGTTATCAGACTGTTGAAAAATCGGCCCTTAGTGCATTAACGATTTTTATTGAAAGAATATTGGAGAAGCCGACCAAAAAGTTTGCTTTACCGAATGCCTAATTAAGACAGTTACTTTTTTATTTTATGGGTAGACAGGTATGCATACAAAAATAAAATTTTAAAATATATATTAATACAGATTTAAAATATAATTTTCTATTTGTCTAGACTTGATAGTGTCGGCGCAGACGAATCACATAAAAATGTAATTCCGAATATCTTCGAATCTGCTTTTATATCTTTAATGAGATTATAAAAAGAGAATTTACATAGACTAATAAGTAGAGCAGAGGTTTTACAAAAATATTTCTAAAAACTTAGTATTTTAATTAAAACGGATCTCCTTTTATCAGCCTACACAATAGTAGACGACGTAGAATTAAAGAAAGTTTTTACAAATCTTTAGATATTAAAAATATGTATACATCGACTGCTCCTAATTTTTAGCTTAGTTATATGAAAGGAGTAGGGTATGTAAGGATCGTAACAGGTTATGTAGTTTTTTTAACTACAAATAAGCAATATATCAACATGTATCAAATTAACTAGCTTCTCCTGCGTTTGCTTGACGTATTCCACATTGGGCACCCGCTTTAACGGCACCTGAGGTATTTCAAATACGCCACCTATCGATATTTTTCGCAGGTGCCTAATGTGGAATAATTTATTATTTAAAATTGTATGCCACAATTAGCACCTACGGATGAGTAGGTACTTACTAGTGTTGGGACGTTTGTTTTTTTAGGTGAAAAGTTCGAGTTTAATAACATGATAAAATATAACTTCCTAGCGAAATCTTAAACATTATATAAGCATTTATACCCAAACTACCAGGAGGCCAGAATCGTGCTGTTTTAAAATTGTACGTTAAAGAAGTATACCATCGGTCTATCTCTTCAGGATAATGATTCTATAGCACTCAGTGTTGTTTTCTAAAACTGATAAAAATTTCGTAATCGGATAATTAGAATTATTTCAGATTGTAGGTACTTGTAAAAACAAAAAAAAAAAATTCACACTTTATAATTTTTTCAGATTAAAAGTCAATCGTAACCTACATATGATGCACAAGCCTATTTATTACCCGACTGCCGAAAGAGGATAATGTGTTTATCAGTCTATATATGTATGTATGTTTGTTCCTATGTGGCGTTCTAGAGACCAAACGCGTTGTCCGATTTAGATGATTCTTACGTCAATCGATTCGTCTTAAACCTGCGAGTGTCACTAGCTACATTAAAATTGAAAAATAAAAAAAAATTGCAGCTTTTGGGCGCCATATTGTGAAGCACCAAATTTTTTTTTTCTAAACCCATCGTGTGGGATATCAAAATAAAGGGTTTCAAGAGGTGATTTCAAAAATAACACAATAACACTTATATGTTTTAATTAACTTTTTTTTTTTTTATTTAGAATAAGGTATCTAAATAAAAAAAAAAAAAGTTAATTAATAAAAACAAAAATTCCGACTGCTTAAAAAGCGAACTAAAAAGACGTAAACAAGAAGAAAATCATGCTGTGCAGTCGGAAGATACATCTGGTTTTTGTCAGCCAGCTCGCGAACATGCGCTCGCTTTTTAAGCAGTCAAGATTTTTGATTTTTAATGGTATGTATCTAAATTCAAATTATCAACTTATCGCATCACTAGCGATAACAATCGCATAACGATATCCTAATAAATAAGTCTGACCACATATCAACTATTATCTACACTAGACACAAATGTATGTAAACTACCTTCCGTCGCAATAAATCTATTGGTTGCGTCGAAAGAGACGTCACTTTGAATATTTGTTCAAAATACATTGTATTATGTATTTATGAAAAGTTATTGAAATATGTGTGTGGATTCTGGGTGTGTATTTTGCAATGTAGTGTATAGCCAGATGAATGAATGTTGATGAAGTAAAATGAGTAGGTAAATGTATGATGTATGGCAAGAAGTAATTGGGACAATCCCAGCGCACTATACTCAAACCACTACAACTCCTGAAAGGCAGAATCAACAGTGGCGACCACCAGAAAAGCGCCGAGGCAATGAAGCTCGACGGAGTCCCGGAGAATGAGTTTAACTGTCTTGGATCCCGCAACGAAATTAATTAGAAAAGAATATCGAAGGAGTAGGAAAAAAAACTTTTTTTTTATTATCTATAGGCTTGCGCTTGACCACTATCTCACCTTATTCCTCCATATCAAGTAGAAGACAGACCAAACAAGGCCAATAGGCACAAAGAGTCGTTTACAACTGGAATAAGCCCAGTTGCCTAGCACCACGGATAAAAATTATCATTAATATGAATGGGTCCTAATAATGTGAGCTGTTATATTTGATTCCAATAATAGGTATGGCAAAAACGCTTGAACGCACGGAAATTTGTTCTAGTTTCTACAAGGTCCGTGTAGTAAACAACTCCAGATGCAGCATGTACATTATTCAACATAATATTGCGTTCATTCTGCCAAATAATACACTCCCATAAGATATGATGAGCCTTTTCCCAACTATATTGGGGTCGGCTTCCAGTCTCAGTCCGGATTCAGCTAAGTACCAGTGTTTTACATGGAGCGACTGCCTATCTGACCTCCACAACCCAGTAACTGGGCAACACGATACCTCTTGGCAAGACTGGTGTCAGATCTCAAGCTTCTGACTACCCGTAACGACTGTCAAAGATATTCAAATGACAGCCGGGACCAACAGCTTAACGTGCTTTCAGAGGCACCGAGGAAACTCGGTATGTTGAAATGGTCACCCATCCACGAACCGACCTCGTCAAGTGTTGCTTAACCTTGATGATCGACCCGTGCGGCTGTTATTATTTAGCCACAAGCTTCTCCAGTATGTACCTACCTATATCTCAGTAATTAATCTGCTAAGGACTTATCCCAACTAAATTGGAGTTGATTTCCAACTTGCCAGTCTATCCAGATCCATATAGACGTCTACCGAAGTTGAATGGGAAAATCGTCAATCCAGCAGTGCTTTAAAATTACCAATGACATGGATCATTAATGGCGTAGAGTTTGAACCCAGTATAAACATGCATGCAAAGTGGCTGCCTATCTAATCTTTGTATTCCAGTAGCTATATATAACATTATACCTTTGTACCCTTGTATGCACTTTCTAAGTTTATCTTGGACATCACAGGCAACGGAGAAGGAAAACCATGAGGCCTAGGCCTACACCTAGGCATTTGTTGACAGCGCAATTTTGAGCATCTTTTGAGGGTTCTAGTGCTTCTAAAGATAATGTATCATCAAAAAGGAAAACATAGGATCTCAGTATAAATCTTTCTTTTTCAGTTTATGGAATAACTTTTAAATTGGTCCAACATTGGAGGAGGAAATAGGCGAAAGCCAAACCTCAAATTATGACTTTTTACTTAGGAAATTCAGTCGGATGTCTGCAACCGCATTTCCTCTTAACTCTGACACCAGAGGTGGCCACATCCTCAGACGAAAAGAACCCCTTTTGGTAAGCCAAAATTACCAACTGCTACTTTTATATGGAGCAGGTAGAGCTGCTACGCAGATTTTCGTAGCAATCGAGTCGTAGCGCGTAGCATAACAGCAAAAAAGTAGTTATTGGTTCTGCGGATAGGCCTATTTTTTCCAATGTATGTAATAGACCGTACGGGAAAGAGCAGCGTTGGTTGGTCTATCACAAAGTCGGGCAATAATATGCGGGGCGAGCACAGCCTACTGTGACAGGCTTGAGGCACACATTTTTATCACAGTTTGGGAGCAAAAGCCGTGATAAAAATGCGTGAGTCAAGCCTATCACAGAGGCCGTGCTCGCCTGGTTGGTGATGTAGAAGTGTGCCTGTGGTTCACCAGATCATTGGGAGGCCTATATCTAGCAGTAGAGATCTTACGACTGAAGTGATGACTGTATAACTAAATTGATGCCAAACATAATTGTAGTCAATACAGACAATCCCACCGCACTATTCCCAAACCACTGCAACTCCTGAAAGCCAGACAACAGTGGCGACCACCAGAAAAGCGCCGAGGCAATGAAGCTCGACAAAGTCCCGGCGAAAGAATTTAACTGTCTTGGATCCCGCAACGAAATTAAACAGAAAAGAATGACGGAGGAGTAAGAAAAAATAATATAAATTTCCCCTTCCCTCCATATCAAGCAGGAGACAGAACAAACAAGGCTAATAGGCACAAAGGGTCGTATACAACAGGGATAAGCCCAGTTGCCACTAGTAATTACTTATTTACGATATAAGTTTTCAACAGGATCTTTCATTCGGATTATGGAGGCAAAGTAAGTAAATCATGTCTTCTAGCAGTGGTTATCACCGATTCATATCACACCTATCTTTCAATAAATCAGTTTGCTGGTAATGATTCAAACGAGGTTTTCACATGGCCCTGAGAACATAGCCAGCGCGGGTTACGACTCTCGCTCGCAACATGCTTGGTTCAGAGGAGCACTAAGGGACGGGCTTGCTGTTGTGAGCCCCGGTTCTGCATCCGCGGGCAGGAACAGAGTTCCGTAACCGTTCTTCTCACCCCCTTAAGCACCTTCCAACGAGTATGGCCCTGAGGTGGCTGAGACTGAGACGAGTAGCAGACACGACTCCTTCGTTCATGGCGGAACGAACTACATAGATTTGCCCAGAAATAGAAGGAGGAAGTGCGGGTTCATAAAAAGTAGAAGAAGTGGTGGGAGGTATTTGCCTAGAAATGGAAAATAGCAGGCTTGCAGAAAAATGCTCTCTTAACCTTTAATAAATCAACGTACTGGTGATATCGCTAATACCGTCAACCAAACATGTAGAGATACATTATTTTGAACCCGGTTCAGTAGTAGATACCCACTTAAATATACATGGACATGGTACAAGAACACTTAATATGAATACCAATTACGTCTGCAAAGCTGTTGACATGGTTCTAACCACCTAATTATATCAATAACCTGTTACTTAGACACTTTGAAGATTTCAACGGTGTCAGAACTTCTATATATTTTTTTGTCGTTGCAATAGATTTTTTATCTATGTAATGAGAGTTGCCTTGTATGAGTCTTTATCTCATGACAGGCAGCTGTTAATCTGTCATTCTAGGCCTTTTTAGCCCCCATAAAAAGAGGGGTGTTTTAAGTTTGACGTGTGTACCTGTGTATTTGTGTATCTGTCTGTGGCATCATCTCCTAGACGGATGAACCGATTCTGATTTTGATGAATAAGGTATCAATCGTTTCTTTGTTATGGCCTGGGTAACATAGACTAAAAAATCAAAATTCCATAGTCGGGTTACAGTTTCTAAACTTTTTGCTTGTTCATCTAAAGGTACCATCGGTAATCAGCTTTGCTGTTTAGCTTACCATGACACAGACCACAGCGTGAGTTTTTTAGAAAGCGTAGCATTAAAAGGCCTTGATAGATGGGGGGCTGCTTTAAAATGCATTAAGAGAATTAGGTTATTTGAAGATGGGGTATAAGGTGATATAGGATATACAGAGAGGACATAGGCGTAGCAATGAACTTTCTATTCATAAATTGATGCATTTTATATTATTGATCAACACGATAGAAATTTTTCGTGCCTCGGGTTAGTACCGGCTGCCATTTGTAGATCCGTGGCAGTTCAGTCAGACGCCCAAAATTCTAACCAGTCTTACCATGGCGAATTCTGTTACCCAGTTATTGGGTTGTGGAGGTCAGATAGGTAGTTGCTCCATGTTTACCATTGGTATGTAACTTCATCCGGTTATACTGCAAAACCTACCCTGACATAGGAAAAGGCTAGGTAGATTGATTGCTCAACACAACAGATAGAAGAAATAAAAAGAGGAGTGTCTTATGGACACCCGCAGGCTTATTACGTATCTTTTGCAAGAGCAAAACGATAGCGATTTTTGCGCAATAATCGCTCTTCCATACAGAAATTTTAAAGTTGTTGACGGTTTTTTTTTTAAATAAGTGCATTTGACAAACAGCGAGCGTTTAGCAAACGATAGGAGGATAGGTAGGACCTACCATACCTACACTGCAGGTAATTCCGACTTTTATGACAGAAAGCGTTTGATCGCTATCGTTTTGCTCTTGTTTGAGTTCGATACATTAAATTTACAGTCTTTCAGTTTCGTAAAATATGACGAAACTGAAATAACAACAACACAGCTGATGCTCAGTGTAAACACCCTAGCAGTTGCTAGCGTATTTATTATGTGTCTAGTAGCGCGCGCTTGTACGTCTTCGGTTTTCTTCATGCGCCTCCGGCTCTTTCCTCGGTGTCTCCGTTTTGTACTATGCCTGCATGCAGAACGCTGTGCCTTTCACAATTTATCACGCAAAATTTATTATTTATATTTATAAAAAAGAATACCTACTAAAACATCAAAATTTTAAATATTTTTGCATATCATATTCTCAAAATTGACGGCAATTTGAATCCATTGAAAAATTTTTAGTTGCCTAGGTGATTGGGAAGTGCCTTAAAAATCACTGCAAAAAGGTGTCGTTATTTCATTGACACTTTTTTCGTTCTAGCCCCTCAGCCGGCAAATTACTGATTAATTTGCGGGCTGAGGAGAACTATAAACGTGCGATAAAAGGAACTACATACTCCATTCCAGAAACAAGCTGAATCAAAAAAATGCTTAATCCTTATTAGATGGGATTTAATATGCTGAAATAATAAGAGATCCACAATTGCACATTATTATTGCAGATAAATGCAGTAATAATGACAGCATTTACCAGAGAACATGATAATACATGACACCAATAACGATTACATATTTATTCCTTCACATCACAGTCATGTTAATATCGACACCGAATCTATAATTACACGAATTTATGATAATTACATTTATTTTATGTCAGAGATAAGAGCGCGCAAGTGATAATGGCGGAGACTTGACAGTAAGTAAATAAAATATTGTTTTTATTGATAGTGTTAATGTTGTATATTTGTTGGGGAAAATGTTTGACAAAATATTTGATACCTAACTAGTGATATTTGAAGTCATCTACCTACTTGATGCTGATATCCATATTAATATTTGCGCTCTGGAAAATCTTGTTTGTCTAGAAGCCACATCATAGCCAACAAAAATACAGCTGGGTTAAACTCGGATGTAGAAAGACGGCGAATTCATTGTTTTAGCTCGAAAGGTCTATTGCCGGTAGACGAGGATAGGCCAATATTTATTACAGTAAAGTGATAGAAATAGATGGGTTGATATCTTCACATTCATAGACTTAACAACAGCTGCAACTTCTTTAAGTCATATCTATACTTTATTCTACCAGTCCTTAAACGCCACTTGGTCACTGCCTTATTCCACAGCGCCTTACCATAATTCGTTGTCTGACGGCGAGACGGGCATTATGACATTTTTGCTGTCCCGGCTACCCTCCTCGTAGTCTTATTAGGCAAACAGCAATTAGCAATAATTGGGCAGCGATCGCGCAGTCAACGCGCGATCGATCACTATATCTCATAAACATCGGGATTAAGTAGCCAATTCTTTGAAAATCACTCGCTGTTTGTCAAATGCAATTATTTCGAAAAAAAAACCGTCAAAGACTCTAAAACTTCTGTACTTAGCAATTTGGGAGCGGTTGGCAATCGACCAACAACAAGAGAAAAAGTAATCACAATTTGACAGCCAAATTTGCTCGTCATAATCGCGATCATCCTGCGATCAAATGAACATTTTAGTTAATTAATTGTTCCGTAGAGGCACTGTCGAAAAATTGCTTTAGTGTTAGCCACACAGTTCGCTGATACATAATTCGGATTCGCGATTGAAGAGCAATTATTGCGCAATAATTGCTATCGTTTTGCTCATGCAAGATACGTAATAAGCCTGCCGGTTCTACAACCTGGATAAGTTGAATTGGAGCGAGGGACTTGACACAAGAAAAGAGAGGCCTATGCCCAACTGTGGGCAAAGTCAGACTGTGTTTGATAATGACGTTAACTTCTGACATTCCTCTTTATGATATTATATGTGGACAGGACAAAAACAATTTCTTATAAATAAAATTGCTTACTGTACCAACGGTAAAATTAAATAGGTAGATTCATTGTTCAGAATGATGGTTTTATTGTCCTGCTATAATTCCACATTGAGGTTTTCCTAAATACGAGTAATCACCAAAATAAGGTTGAATACGGGAAAACAAACACGACAAAATAATGATCAGCTATTTATAAACGTACAGGAAATTTGTTAGAGGACAATGTCTGTGGAAACAGGATTTACAATAATATGTGACATGTTCAGCAGAGATTGAAGTTGGTAGAAATAAAATAATAATATTAGTATGTATATAAAAATATGCATTTATATATGTATATTTTATTTTATTCGTCTTATGCAATTTTAAATCCTGCCCTCTATAATGTCATCTGTCTCTGCCACCCTAGGGTTTGCTGTAAGAGAACTCAACTCATTTTTTTAACTTATTTTTTATTGCTCGCCATTTACGTGCACTTTATTATCACTCTGTGTATTATGTTGTTTTTGGTGTACAGTAAAGAATTAAGAATAATTGCAGTGATAGTTGTTACTATTCAGGTTACACCGCTTGCCCTCTTATTAATAAATGCGGAGTAAGGCTTCACGCGCACTGCGATTTTTTAGTACTATTTGAGCGCGATTTTTTTCCGCAGTGTGTGTGCAGCTTCGTACATTTCCATAGGTCACAGAATGTGCGGAAATAAATTCGCTCGAATAAAAATCGCAGTGCGTGTTAAGCCTAAAGCTCCGCCCAGCTTAAACCACGAAAAATATAATTGTTAATTGGTTAATACTTAGATGATACTAGTTGTAACTTTGTTCCGAGTTTATTAATAAGAGGGCAAGTGCTTAACATAATTCCTATAGCTATTCGGATTTTAAAGGAATGCCTAATCCATTGCTGAAAAATCTTAATTCATGTTTAGAGGTGCGGAGCAGGGTGAAATGCTTCGCAAATCTTCATTGAAAAGTAATTATATTCATTTATCTTTCGACCAGACGGGTATTGTGTTGGTCCGGGCAATTGCCCGACAGCGACGGTTAATGGTGGACTGTTGTATACGTTCAAATCGCACCGAAACTTTGCTTGCGCGATGCAGGATTTGTGTGAAGTCATGTCATTAGTTCGTAGGTGGCGGTGTTGATGCCGCTACACGTGTTAGAAAAATTTCCCTGCTCGACTAGGACTGTTGGATTGACAAGATGAAAGGCGTTGACATGGATTTTGTGATATTGTGTAATTACCCCACAGGTAGGCCCATGTTACAGCAGATTGCAGCTAAGACTTAAGTACTTATTGGCACGGTTGCTTCTGCCGGATATCTAGGGGTGAAGAGTTTATCTACTTACAAAAAGATCTGAAACAATACACTATAGAAAAAATACATAGCACAGAACGTACAGTTCACAATACACAAAAGATTAAATGGCAATTAGAAACACAAAATGTATAGCTTGACAAAGTGAAGAATCTTCAGCTTCAAGATTGTTGAACGATGATGTATCTTCTTTCTTCAAGTGTTGGCAACGAACGGTATCGAAGAAGATTGGCGTACCCAAGAGCACGGTATGAAGTTCCTACAGTTGAAAAATACGTAGGAACTCTATACCTCGCTAGTGGTAATCACCAGTACGAAGAAAGTCAGCTGAAGTCTTCTTTTCTGTACTTCTAATCTTCTTGTCTTCTTTTCTTGAAGTAAAAAAATGTGGTGATGCTAAATAAAAAGGAACATTGAAAAAGTTGACGTGAATTAGGTACTCTTAAAAATTATTTACATATAAAATGACCGAAGCACGGAATTAAATAATAAAAATACTCTGAATTAATTCGCCAGTATCATCTCACACATTAACATTTTCCATTTAATTTAAATCACAAAAGAACATAATTGTAATTCAATTCAAACCGCCATGTGGTCCAAAAATGTATCAAATAAACTGCCAAATATGGGCTCCCAAGGCTACCCACCTGATTCGGTAGCCATCTTGAATTACCATTCGAAAAAAAAACGGCAGCTGTCAAATCTTGCATAATTACTTAAGGTATTTGCAGATTTGCATATTTTGTGCCAAGTTGTTAGGGATAAACCAACCCTTTAAATATGCAAATTTTTCTGCCCGTGGGAAGTCGGTCATTTGCATAAGAAATTCATCTTATTTGAAGGTTGTTATTTCTTGTTTTTTTTTTATTCAAAGCAGGAAGTTTCGTGAGAAGTCGCTGGACCAGTTTTTCGGATTAGGGAGGATGGCTAAAATTGTAATAAATAAAATAGTTGAGATTTGCAAGTGAATGATGTTGTAACATTTTTTTTGTAGTTATGCAAATTGTGTTCTTGTAATATTGTGTAGTAAGGTCAAAGATGAGGTGCGATTGAAAAATATGTTGTAGCAACCGCTATTTTTATATTATTTATAAAAAAAATATACGTAGCCATGCGAATATAAATAGAACTACCAAGAAGAAGATCCCTTAAAATCTTGAATGTAGAAACTTAAAAGACTTATACTTATTCGGACAAAATAAATGAAACCGTTACAAAAACGAGGTTTAACTGCGTTAAAAGGCCTTCCCCTACATTAAACATGGCCTTCTAGGTCTACCCTAAGGCGACATACACATGTACTGTAAAGTTCATTTTTAATGAGCCATAACACAAACTGTCTGCACCCTACTTTATAATTAGGAGAACAAAGGATGGGTCTGCACTTCTGCACCCAGTTTAACTTAACCTTTAGATTCGATCGTGGGTGTACAATTGAGGGATCTTTATATTTGGTTTAAGATAGTATCTTTAAACTGTCTTATTTATTGTGATTATTATGTTATAATGCCTTTAGCTAGTGATGTTTCGTTCGACTCTTGCTGGGTAGGGGTTTGTAAGGGTGTTTTTGTATTAATTAACTTTTCTTGCTAGGATCTACTACCGTAGAAATTTAATTTTAAGTATTTTATCTTGTAATTTTTATATGTACTTGTAAGTTTCAGTAGTTGATAAATTCATTAATTCGATAAGGACCATTTTTACAATAGGACTTTGATGGTCCTTGAATCAATTATTGTCAGTGTTATAGACTTATTTGTTACAAAATCTAGCGTACAAAGTAACAACTAATACAAAGCAAAAAATATTATCTTCAAAACATTAGATCACAAAAGCTCAAATTATTTGAAAGTGAAAATGTAATGTCTTCTCTCACAAAATTCTAAGAAAAAAATCTAGACCAAACAATTATTTACTTGTTAACAGAACATTTATTTCTATGTCCATAATAAGACCTGGATAATAGTCACACTTAGAAAACAGTTCCACTTAAAATGTATGTAAACAGTCTTTGTTTAAAACAAAAATGTTGATACTGCAAACAATTAGAAAGACAGACAGACTAATATTTGTGTATTAGTGCAAATTGCTTTTGGGCTAAACGTTTCAATTTTGGAACGGCTTTTGTAAAATAACTGTTTTTCGTATTTGAAACGGTTTTCTAATAAAATTTAAGGCTAGGACTACATTAAAGAAAGTATGACGTGTGTGGTTTTTTGAGGAAAATATCATCAAAGCCAAATCGTCATCAAAACTAAACTAAATATAGTAACACTTTACCTCATTTATCCACAATTACCAACAACAGAAAAGGCATGCATTTTTACGAAAAAAAAAATCCTAATCACATTTTTCAACCATCTTACAACATGTCAACATCATTTCTCCAAATACATTTTTACACCATTCATTTTCGTAACCCTACTTCAAGCCAAGACAAGAGACGCTATTTTCCCTACAGTAAAACCAAAACAATAAGCCAAGGAACATCCTGAGCTATTTATCCGTATGTCTCATCTACATCTCTGTAACAGGGGTTGGTAAAGCCCCAGATTTGCGAACTAATTTCAACTGCAAATCCTTAAAATGAGAGGGATTTAGGGATGTAGCTCTACACCTTTATGAATGTTCCTGTAACGTTATCACGGATTGTGTGCACGGGGCTTTATGTAATGCTTAGGTACTTGGGTTTGGTATGGCTGTGATGAAGTTCGAGTTTAAGAAAATAGACGCAAAAATTTACGAGAATTTTTACAAGGTTTTACGACTTACATTTTATATATATACAGAATGTGTCCGACTCCGAAATGTAAAACAAATTACTTGTTTTTTTTTTTACGTCGGAATTTTTCAGACTCTAAAAGTACAAAAGCATAAAAAAAGAAATTGAAATAAGAATCGTTTATTATTTTTTCAGAGTGATTAGAAATGGATTTTTGTATAAACAGTTTTTATTGTGATTTTAAGTTCAAACTACTTTCAAAATTAGTTTTTAAGTTATGTAAGTTGTGTTCTATTTCCATAATTTTAAACTTGTTATCAGGCCAAGAAAATATTATCTCAATGATAAGTGAGAGAGATTGCATATTTATGTAGATACGTAATGTGCCTAAGATAATTATTATATGCTTGCTACAATATTATCTTGAAAGTCAGTAAAAAAAAAGTTATATTAAAAGCATTACTTTTTTCTTTTGCGCCTCTTTTTTCTGTTTTCATTTTATCTACTAAAATAATTCAACAAACTATCTAATCTAAATTACAGAATAATTAATACATCTAACAAAAATGAAATATGATAAGTGAATAAGTAAAAGAAAAAATAGTTATAAAAAAATATCAACCTCACCAATTACGTACAATCCTCGAGAAAAAGCACAAAATACACGCGTCACGTTAATGTTTACGTAAAACGTACGTGAAAGTTACGTTTTATCGGCATTTAATCCGATTCGACGAAATTAATGCCGACTAAATATGTATGAACGGCTCAATTGTTACTCCACGCGACGCACATAAGTGCCTCTACACACGGCAACACAGTATAACTCAAGTAGCGAGCGGAATCCGGCGAAACTTGATACAGAGTACTTAGTGCTCGCGTGTCTGTTGGCAGTTTAACTCCGTATCTTCTTCGCCTGACGCAGCGCTGCGAATGTCCAATAAATACGCGTTTGACGCCCGTTGCGTACACAATAACCAACCAACAATGATCCCCCAAGCCGGATCACGGAATACTACGACTAACTCACATCACTAGCGCGGCCAACTGTGAATGGCTCTCGTCAATCTGGTCGGCGAACGGAACGACAGTGCTGCCAACACAAACGTACCAACTAACAGGCCTTTTGTCGCATCTGAATTGATATTAACGCAAATAAATAATTCAAAACGTGTAACGCAAGAAACCAGACATAATGAATAGATAGTGTTGTGACTCTGTGAAAATAATTGCCCGAATAAGGTTTATTGCCTTGAATGGATCCTTATTGTGCTCGGAAATGGTTTAGTAAAAAGTAGTTCCTTGCCAAAAGACGATGCATGCATGCGTGCGTTTATGGCGGCGACATATCCCGCGCGTTCCATATTTAAATTTTATAGACGATTAAAAATGAGTATTTTATTTTTGCATTCTAAACTTTGGCACTATTTTATTTTCATTAACATTGTATGAATTCACATTGATAACTTGACGCATACATACTTATTTTTATTCAGTTGGATATTAGGTAGGTCCTCGAACAAAATTTTAAATGTAGAAAAAATTCTTAAACTACTCTATGGCCTACTGTTTTAGCAGACAATTATTTCACTTGCACACTTAACAAGTCCGTTTTATTGCGTTAGACACACGGCCACACACAGACACTTTTAACCCTAAAACAATTTACAAGGGTATTGTACATTAGTGTAATTACTTGTGAACGCGCATTTTAGTGTTTTGTGTCCCTACGTTATATATTTGAATATTTTTTCATAATGGATTCACTCGTTTAATTTTTATGGTTAGAAATGTACAGATACAATATTATGTACAGACAACACGCGTTTAAGAAAATGATTTATTTTATCCGGATTTAAAGTCACTTTTTAAAAATGCCAACAATATAAACCGCATTTAGTGTATAACTTCCGTATGAAATGCATTCGCCCGGGCCGCTAAAATGCAAACACTCGTTTTCGGGTTATTTCAGGGAGGCGTTTAATGTTTGCATTTTAACGGCCATTCTGTAAGTTATATGTTACTTTTATGGCAGCCAATAAAAACGTAAAAATGTTACGGAATGATATTTTTGTACAATGTGCTGGTGAACTGTGAAGTCATAATGTTTATTATGGATTGTAAAAAGTTAATATGCTGATTATATCATAAGTAAAACTATGTAGGTTTTACTTACGAATGATCAAAGTACAGAAAAGGATCTTTTTATTTTGTACCCACTACCGAATAAATTGTTTAAAGTGCGTGCAATGCAAAATTTCACATTACGAGAACTGTGTGGGGCAGGCAGGAAATACGCTATTATCATACCCTCCTCCACACATAAACACACATCACTACATAGGGTGTTTACCCCTCGGGGGTAATTTTTACCCCATCAACGAACGTCGCCACCCACTCTACTCATCATTCGTTATTTGAATTACTAGTGAGCAATTTCATAAATTTTTTTCGGTTGTTCTTTATTCGAATGCTGTGGTTTTTCAAATAATTCGCGTAATTTCTACAATAATTTGTGTTGTGTAAGCAATGAAGAAATCTAACGAAACAGATTCATTTTTTGCTTAAATAATTTAAATAAAATCAACACATATTGACCAGCCTTCTTGTAAAACAGTACAGTTGAACAGATCATGTTTGCTAACGTGAAATTTATTCGATTTAAGCGGCAAATTATCACTGCGAACGTACCTAATTATGATCACACATTTACATTTTCAAACGTTTATCGATATAATTGCACCCGATAACCATTATTACATGTTTAATTCGATTATTCGATAAATTATACGATATACCAAATGCGTTAGTCGAATTTTTGGGGTGCGTGACGCGATGATTTGTGGTGGAAGTTTCATTAAGTTGAAGATTTGGAGCAATTTATATAACTGTTCTTGTGGGAATTATAACAAATGTGCTGCTCGACCGAATAATTTTCTTTTTAGGAATTCTTTGGCCGTGATACGTGAAATTAAGGTTCATGATTGGTGCTGCAATAACAATGGAATTACGTTTCAATTTACGTCCATCAATTATTTGATAGTAGGCAGGTTATCAACTGAATTAATGAAGAAAGATTATTCGACTGATAGCCATTTAGATTTTTATAATTCTAGTATTTGAGACGGTTAACAACATTAGTGACATTAATAAAAATATCTTCTACTTTATTATACATTTACACGTGTATTTTAAATTCTAACAGATCACGTTATAATTCACAAAAATAAAATAAAACAACTCTAAAACTCCTTATTCATTGCCCACACATCGATAAACGCCTAAAGGGGAAAACTGGTGATAAATTATGTTCAATATTCATAAATATTTCGTCCTTTTCGCACCTACGAGATAGGAGCGAGATAAAATAGTGCTCGATCCTACATACACAAGTATACCGCTAATTTGTTTTGACATATCTGAACGAACGACCACTTTTCCCGCCTACAAGTTGCCTACTCCAAAGGGGATAGAATCGAATAATCGAATAAAAAAATGTGTTCCGTATTTCGGTGGCACAGGAGTTGAAATCGTTTGACCGATTTACGAACTTAGATCATTGGATTTTATTGTTAGAAGCGAGCGCGATTGAGTTTTCGCATATCTATTGTACTGGACGGACCCTTTCTGAATTTTTTGCCCTTCACAACGTTAGGGTGACCCCCCAAACGCGTGCCGTGAGAGATATTGCGTTACGTATCACATAAAAAATATTCCGCGGTCGATCAATAAGTACAATAAGTACTGACGCAAACTTTTTAAAAATTTAGAAAGTAGGCGCATTAGTAATTATCACTATTTTGTGAGTCAAATAGACGTCGACTAATTATTACAAAATACGTAACATCAGGGTCCCCCGGGGCACAATGCACAAAGACATCTATTGTGTAACCCAACAATGGCGTGAGTCACTCATGACGGACAGAAAGACAATGAGATGGCCGACACTCTTCTAGGGCCCGTATAAGGCCGATATGCATAACGGATATCGGGGACGTCGCATAAAGAAGAATTTCTTTCTCCACATCTTCGTATAAAAAGCAAATTTTAATATTGCCCCTGTCTTTCTCACAGCCGTACAAAGGATCTGGCGTGTGGCCAGATAATTTATGCATTTTTGCATGCATAAGCAAACCTTAAAAATAACTCACAATTTAAGAGTCGTTACACCCGCATTTATCTGCAACAAAAAAGATTTAAGAATAAAATAACAATTGAATATAATTTTAAAGGAGTTCTTAAATGAGAATGCAGCGTGAATGGGGCATCCAAAAAAAAAAACAATGCGAATCAATCGCGTGCCGTGAAAAGAAATCAACCAATCCCACCAATCAGCCGAGCCGAATGCAATATTCAAATGTGGAATATTTTTTTGTTCGAAGTTCAAAATCCCCGCGACCTTGCCACGGTCAACTTGTGACTGTTTATCCTAGTCGATATTTGACGGTGCTATTTTTTGCTTGCTACAGTTTTTGCGAACGCCTATTGTAGTTGATTACCGCACTATTTGCATAGCTAACAACGTTAGATGCCAATGCAATGACTTTCAAAATACATGAAATTCGTTTCCGAAAGTAACTTTTCCTGAAGAAATTCGTAAATAAGCCATGACTATCACTAATTGAAAACCTTTCATTATCTTTTTCCCAAGGCCGACCTCCAACCACACATGCTAACACCAACTCATCACTATAAGCCAACGAATTTACATGAAGGTGCAAATTACACAATTTATTTAGTTTTCAGTCGACGTTAATGGCCTCAGTGTCACATTCTATGGTCGGTCGTCGCACGAGACACGAAAAGTGACAAATGACAGCTAATCATTGTATTCCAAACGACCGACATACTTGTTAGTGGCGGACAACAAATTTCCTTTATAGTCGTTCCTTAAAGGTATAAAAATATGAGTCACAGATACGTGTTTTTGCACTGGCGATGATTTTGCGTTATTTTTTACAGACGTGCAACGCCCGCCGTGACCTGCATGACCTAACTCTTTGTTGGACCATGTCCTTTATCATTTTTTGCGAATGCAGAATCGTTCGTGAATATCTGAAGTTCAGTGCACAGGACGATTGACTCGATATTCACTCAGATCGTCCACATGTTGCTCGATGTTGATGGAAGTAAAAAAAACAAGAACGGGTTCCAACTCGGTCGGCAAAAACGGAAAAAAATATTCGATATTTGAAAATTTGAATATGGCGTCCGAGGGCGTGGCCGATGCCACCAAACGTCCACGAACCGGTTGCGATACAGACTGACTGATTCTCGTCCAACGGAATATTTTATAGGTAAATTAAAAACTAATTAATTACCCTTTGAAGGTTTGGAAGTTTCCTAATAGACATTTTATCTGAAACATGCGGCTAATGGGACCGCAGAGCGGCGTGTAGATAAACAAATGGGGGAGGCAGTTGGGCGATAATTATAGGTATATTTTTATCAGCTTATATCTAAATAGGCACCATTACTTGTAGGTATCTGGCGGGTCAGTAAGGGCCGTCAAGGCAAACCATATAAAGACGGCTTGAAACAATTTGCGTAATAGATAATGATCTCTATTTGCATTCTATGTAACTTAAACCGCCATTAAGAATGAGAATATCGCAATATATTAAATTAACACTTAGAAAACGAATGAAATTATTACCGCGGTTCCAAATTCAAACTTAAAATTTTAACCAGCCAGCAGATTGTAGTCTTAAAAACTTACCCTATGACAATGAATTTACTTACATCGTTTGAACACGTTTTTTTTTTACTAAATAACAACACGTGATACCAAACTTATTTCTTTCAACATAACCATAGTGAAACATTATTTATCGGTACACGAGAGTTTTTAAACTGTTTGTCATCACCAAGCTTTGGAATATAAACACAAAACTGTAAACACAGCAAGGTCCCACGGTCGGATATTTTAAAAAGTTGTTGTTTTAAAAATGAAATAGATAATTTTTTACCTCTATTCCAACCGGTCTCGCGAGAACAGGTGCCGTGATGTTTCTATGTCAGATAGAACTACGAAGGTATGAAATCGTGATTTTATTATTGTTTTAGTAACTTTAAGAATAAATAATAATTTAAACGAGAACGTGCGTGGTGTAAGTGGGCGTCCTTTGGCTATATTTATTTTTATAATAAATAAATAAACAAAAATAATTCTAATTTGTAATAATAGCATGCGTCATCAATTTTTAATACAACTTCTATAAGCGACTGTTATTTACACTGTCATTATATTTTATTAAAATTTTGTTGTTCTTATAATCGAAATCATAACTTTTCATCATAAACTAGCTGTTGCCCGCGGCTTCGCTCCCGTGGACCACCCTACTGAACCCATTTTCGGGATAAAAAAAAGCCTATGTCACTCAGGAATAATGTTGGTGAATGAATTTTTCAAATCGGTCCAGTAGTTTCGGAGCCTATTCGGTACAAACAAACAAAAAAATCTTTCCTCTTTATAATATTAGTATAGATAATAAATATCGTTAGCGTCATTTTTGGACACAAACTGTTAAGATTAATAGGTGGACGGACATCAATGAAAGACAGAGATTTAAGGATTTCAATAATAACTGAAACCCTTAGATCACAAACCGGTAGGGAACTAGGGATGTTTCAAAAATATTATGTGGGACGTGTGATCCCTTGTAAGGTTGACGGAATAGTACCATGACCAGCTAGGAATTTCAATCTTAAGTGTTGACAAGGGCTCGAATCATAAACTCTATAATTTATGGTTAGACAGAGACTATACGAGTGAAGTAGTATTGATTTATTTTTGTTAAACTCCAATACAAACATCATTGTCCTCACAGGCAAGAATGATGTGTACAGAAATGCTATGATTTTCATCATTAAATAAAATAATGGTTGAATAAGATATAAAAGTGCAACAGTGTTGCATATAGCCTTCCTCACATCTGAACTCGCAGCAGGTAGAGCATTCACATGTATTTCTTCGAAACATTGATCGCCCAGTAAACAGCTCAAACGAAAACCTACTCCATATACCTAAAAAATAAGACACAAAGTCCAACGACTCAACACCAATGAATGGATAGAAAAATAGCCTTGCTATAACAGCACTATATAATTTAAAACATATCAACAGGCCCCGTGATTGTCTGTCCGTAAGTTTGTAGTGACAAAAAGTAATCAAATTAATAATGATTGAGGCGTTTTCAAGGAAAATACGCATTTTTATTTTTAGCATGAAATGTTAATGTTTATAAAATTGCAACAGACAGGTTTGAATCAAATTTTAAATATGGAACATAATTTTGAATTCGCGGGAATCCGGGGTCTTGGCCGTTTTAATGGGTTTAAAGACAGAATGATTCATATAATCGTTGTAAGATGATCTTTATAATGTATGAAACGGATATGTATGACACAACTCATTTTATTAAACAACGTTTCTTGTACGGCCCTAAAAAATATTTAAAAGCTGACATTTGCGCATAAAAACGTCTCAACCAAAGATTTATTAACGAAAAAACTACCAAAAACATTCGTTATTACACCCAACAAAACAACTGTCTTAAAAAAAACACAAAAGTATTAATTCCATGTTATAAATATCCAAAAAAGTTTAACCCTTCACGAGCTGAGTCAAATTAAGTTTCATCCTAACCCCAATTTCGAAAGTAAAATAAATAGGTTATAACTATTTCCGAGGGCACTCGAAAAAAAAAGAAAAAAAAACTACGATACCTGCACTTAACCTCAACTGGAGTGGTCCTGTCCGTTTAGATACACGGTAAGGACTGAGGCACACAATAGCGAGACTATTAAAGTCATTATTTTTCTTCGATATAGTCTTTAATAATAATACTCGTGACTAATACTTGACGACTAGTTCAAAGAACTTTATTTTTATTGATACATTGATTGTTTACTCGGAAAATTAAAACTAGTCGCATTATATTAGAAAAAATACGATGGACGAAGGGCACATGAATGAAGTCATTTTTGCGTTCACTAAGAATTTATCGGAATTTTTAATACGTTTTATTCTTGTGCCGTCTCTGTATGAGAAGAGGTCTTTGCCCTGTAGTAGGACGTTAGCAGGCTGGTTGTATTATTATTAAAATTAAAATTATTCCAAAAACAATGAGACTTTGTTTTCCACCTCTTGTGTTATCTTTTATCATTTAATTAGCAGATAACGAGATTAAATGATAGTGCAATGTGAAACTATGGTGATAATTTAGTGTAGTATGATAAGTTCATTGATAAATTGTTTTATGGGTGTTGGTATAATTACACTTTACGAAATCTTGAAAAAAAATTGTAGCATCGTTTAAAAAATGTCATAATAAGAAATATCTTCGTCCAGTTTTTAAAGAATTTAATAAGTAGCGTAGTAAACTAACGTAATAAAAATATGAAGTAATTTCACTTACAGGTCATTTAAATATCTCAATAATCCTACTCAAACTTTAAATTATTATAATCCAAAAAACACTCTAAATCTCTCAGTGCACCACAATCTTCAACCCACTCGTATCTTGCTTTCAAAGGATCGTATTATTTACTTTTTTTCTCCGTTTTTTTACACTTTTTACCAAAAAAAGTGGAACAGAAAAGGATAAAGAATAATATGGAGCGCTCACCAAATGTCCCCGAGCACACAACAGGTTGGCCGCGGTGGTATCCGAGTTTTTTTTTTGTTTTTTCGCTCCTTTTTGTAGATATCGTGTTTCCGACACATCTGAAATGTAAGAAGATTTTGGTTAATCGATATGATTTTGTTACAAGCATGAAGGTTTAAGTTTTTTTTTTTACTTTTGAGCTAAAATCATCTTATTTTTTTGTTTTAAATATGTTATTTTCCTTGGAACATTGTATCTTTGACACATTACTAATTTTAATACATTGTTTCTTGTAAGGTAGTCAAGACAAAAACAATTTAAATTCAAATATCCGCTTACTCGTTATCCATACACGAGAAAAACATGTATAAGCATTCTGGAAATACAGCGAGTAAACAAGTAATTTATTTATAATAATTATTATAAATATAATAACAACGTCTGTTTCTATTTATAATTAATCAATTAGTAAACAATAATCCGGTTACAACTTGCCGGTTCGCTTAACCTTTTGTTAAAATTAAAACTTTTAAGCCTGTTGAGATACATAATTAAATATTTTATAAATGTCTGTTTCCATAAATCGAATGTATTTTTTTTTTGTGAACACATTGACACCATTAAAACGTTCAAGTTTGTGAATAAAAAATACTCACAATACACGTGTTCCGTTTATTTTAATTGTTGTTTAAATTAATATAATTAGTTTCACGTGTTCATGTCATATTAATTTTATATCAAGGTCTCTTTATAGTTTTATAAATATATCTATGTAAATATAATTGCCTTTACTCTTTACAATAGCAACAATTTAGACGACAATGTAGAACAGTTTAAGTTTTTACAAAAAAAAAGTCATCTCGGTTCGATCGCTGTCAATAATTTGTACAAAAAAGAACTTTTTTGTACAAAATTGGTTACACAACATCATCATTTCGTTTCGTCCACATTTTTGACCTCACAGTGTAGTTACAAAAAGTACTTATTGAAGCACGTGAAAACACGGTAACTGACAAAGTGGCGATGCCGCTCCGTGATAGCCTCTTGCACGCTCCAAATTTATACACAGGTTTTATCGTGGCGTATCGTGAAAAATAACTCGAGAAAAAAGTCGAAAACGAACCTTTGGAAAGCCGACCATCAAGTTAGAAGGTAATCTGATTACGAAATCGATATCTAGGACTTCTAGAGGTAAGGAAAATTGCGCTTTGGTTTACTTGAATTAATTACTTTTTTTTTATACCATACTAAACATGAAACCTCTTTTTACACCCACCCACGATACAGGCAGAAATTCCTAGCGTGGGGCAAAGATTAAAAAAAAAAACATCTTTGACTCTTTTGACTCAAAACAACTTTTTTTTATTTTTGTTGAGTAACTATGTAACGTCAACTACAGTTACAGTTTCGGTGCTAGTAGATCGACTTCCAGTACTAATGAGAAATTATAACCATTGTTTCTCAAATAACAATCAACTCTACATCAATAATTGTGAGAAACTGCATTAGCTTTTATTGCATAAAAATACAACAGCATAAAACCTCACAATTACCATAGAAATTGCAATAATATTTAAAATCGTATTTTAATAATTCATGCAAGTAATCCATCAAACCAAACAAGGCAGAATGCGCTAGCGCTCGTTGCAAAAGAAAAAGGATTTTTTAAAAATGGAATAGCAAGATGGCGTCCGTTCTATGGCGGGGGCGATTAGTCCGATAGCCACGCCTGCGCAATGACTGATCACAGGGGTAGGTATTGCCACCATATTTTAATAATTCTCTACATACTTACTGAGGGGTAGTGCTCGATAGGCATGAAGGATCTCGGATTATTTTTATTTCATGTTGTTATTTGTATGACGTTTCGGTATTATCGAACAAAAACTGGATTATTTTTTTAAATGAGTATGTCGTAATGGTCTTAGGGTAACCGAGAACCCATATTTTTAAATCCAGTTTTTACTTATTTATTTATATTTTCTGGAAAACAAAAAAACCAAACCGATGTTTGACAACCCTGTGCTATGGACAAAAAATCCTTTCTAAATGTCAAGTAATCCATATTTCCAGCGTCAAATCGTGCAAGAATCGTTTCTCTTATCACAGAGTCCATATTTTTCAACCCAAAGCTAAAATAGTTTGTCAAGGATTTATTTGAGCTCCGTTTCTAGCAGTAGTTAATTAAGTTAATAAAGTACAATGACCTAATAATATTTATGAGCTGTCAACAAGCACTTGGGTACTTTGTATTACATCACGGCATGACGTGGTTTTTAGGTACTGCCCTAGTTTCAATGGCCCTTCCCCTTTGTTTATGATTACTCTATAAAATTATGAAATGATACGTTTTTTTTTAAACAGTCGGTACTATATAAGGAAAAAATCCTTTTTGAATTTAGTATGCCTATTTTAAATGTCATTCAGGTTAATTTAAAAAATCGCTTTGTTTTATCCCTGGCTATTCTTATTGATATTCAATAAATATTTATTATAGCTTTATCCGCATAGTTTCAATGACGCAGAAAATAATACCAAACAAATATCTATTTTTCCTTCCTAAAACCATGGAAACAGTGTCTAAAATAAAACTAATCGTTGTACAAACCGCCTACGTACCGTCGCTTACTATCAGTTGTTTTCGCAAACAGACAGACAGACAAGATTAAGTTCACGTTTTAAGATAGTAAACACGTACTAGACAACCTTTGGAGATAAACAGTTACATTGATTTTATGTTGGCTAAGAAAACAAAGTTCTTTTGCGGTGAAATCATTTTCACTTTGCACTATATTTTTTCTTTATGAATTTATCTTACACATCGCTGACTTTGGTAAAGGAAAACATCGTAAGGAAACCTGAATTTATAATCAATATAATCTATAGTTAATATAATACATAGTTAATATAAACAACCCGAAGTATAGTTCAACCCGAATCTCTTCAAAGTTAGAGTGAACAGGCTTCTTCTGGGTAAGCTAACTCCATCGTCTACTTTGCCTCTGTCACCTCTGACTTAGACTAGAGTCAAGAGCAAACCCATCACAAATAAATAATAAAAAAATATATAATTTATAGTTAATATAATTTATATTTATTATAATTTATAGTTAATATAATCTATATGAAATCGCCAACCCGCATTGAGCAAGCGGGGTTATTAACGACCATGTCTTCTCTGTCTGAGAAGAGACCTTTGCCCTGCAGTGCGACAGTAACAAGCTGGTATTATTTCTATACTAGCTCCTGCCAGCGGCTTCGCCCGAGTGAAAAGTGTTTTCTTATCCCAAGGAAACATTATACCATGATTAAAAATGCTAAAATTCATCCAGATCCGTTTAGGCGTTCTAGCGTGATTGAGTAATAAACATACATCCATACATCCACACACACATCTATCCAAACTTTCACATTTATAATATTAGTAAGGGTTTTATACGTATCTTTGCTTGAGATTTTTTAAGAAAATCTATACTTTATGTAAAGCTATACTATTTACCTACTGTTATAAGAACTCGTTCCAGTAAAATATACAAGGGTGTAAAAAAATAAACGTATTGTACATCTAAATTGGGCAGTGTGCAAACTTCGCTGGAATTATAATCATTAATTAATAAATATCACGGTTGGTTTTTTGACCATAATTACACCGATTAACATATCTATTTCGACACAAAAAGAGCTATCTAATCGCATTACCCAATTAATTACTTGTAATTTTCAAAAAACTGAAGTCACGTAATTTGTTTAGTGGTTAACTTAGAGAATTTTTAATAATGCCGACGATATAAGTTACCGGTCTCCAATTAAATTAAACGATACGAAATTTTAATTAAAATCTTTGACATAATCGAATCGAGATATTTTTAAATACCCGAATAATTTTGATCTAATCAATACAGGTAGGATGGCCTTACTTGCGATGAGATAATAAAACTGACTTGAAAGGATTATTGCTTATTGCTAATGACAGTGTTAAACCCTTCTTTATATTTTTTTTTGCAAAAAAAGATTATTATGATTACAGACACATAAAAATTTATGCTATAAAAATTCAACGTAAAAATAGAAAAAAACAAGCCCTTCAGCGATCTGATAAAGGCAAAACATGCACTTAAACATTAAAAAACCAATCCTTGTAACAACAAAAAAAAAATATCTGTGCAAAAATATCGAGCGTTGTCTTCAACTGCTACCATTAAAGTTTTTCATGTGTTGCATATGTCAGGTGTAACAAGGATCATTTTCGCAAAAATAAACAAGCTCAAGTATGGAAAAAAGCATTTTGTTAAACAAAAGTGAGAAACGTTCGCTTATCACGTTCTTGTGGTCCCCTCAGCCCCTTTAATTAACGACTATAAAACTTTATTGAGGAAGCCACGAAATTAAATGACATAACACATGAGGCAGATATTTTATGTTACAGAACACGTGTATACATACGTACACAGTTTGATGTGAAATAAACTCTGCATACTATGGAGCCATTTACGTTTAAAATTCGAACGTTTTTGCACAGCGGAAATAAAAAAACACAATAAAACTTAATGTTACACGTGTCAAACAATATGCCGTCGGAATCTGAAAATATTGAAATAAATCAAATTCATTTCAAATAAAAGTTGATCGGTTTCTAGTCATTTTAATTTAAATCAAGGTGAATAAAATGTTAATAAACTCGTTATATGACGTCAAAGAGTTTATTTTTCGCATTTGAAATAAATAAAAGTCTTAAATAAGATTTGTATACTTAATGTGACATTCATACAAATTGCATGAAATTATAAAAAAAAAGTTGCCAGTGAATTAATTTGTAGTTTAGAAATAAATAAAGACTATAAAATTTACTTCATGGGTACTAATTAATGGGCTAGAATTTTTGTATTGCAATCTGAAATAGTTTTAAGTAAAAACTAAAGAATTTGAGTCTCATTAAGATAATATTAATGTGTCAGTGCATCCATTTGGTTCTTTATTAAAATATATCTTAATATATATATATATAATCTTTATCTTAATAGGTATTTTGACCAAAAGTTTTTTTGTATCCGAGCAAAAGCTTTAAAATTCATGATTAAACAAGCCGCTTCTAAAAATAGACAATTTAAACATAGACCACACAGGTCGTAAAACTTAAACGGTTTTTTTTGGCAATAACAAATAGTTATTTTGTATAATTTCGCACTAAAGTTATTTATTTTTACAAACTAAACCAATTTGGAGTCGAGAATAACAGCTAGTCAATGCTAAAAATACTGGCACATGATAATTGCGCAACAAATACTGGTCATACTACAATTTTCGTATTTTTTTCCTTATGGGCCAGCCAATGAACTTAGGTGGCAACACGGAAAGAACCTAGATAACCTCTTTAGAACGGTAAGTATTTTGAAAATAGAATCATCTTTGGTACTTTGCAAGTTTTGGATCGATTGTTTACAACGGTTTCTATTTAAAAGAAACAAAAATGTAGTGATGCCACGTGCTTTTTGAATATTTTTTTTTTTAATTTTCTAACAACAGATTACTAAAAACTGTAATCTAACATCAAATTGGTTGTTGTTGTTTTTAGATTAGAATATGGAGCGAAAAATGGCAGTAGGTACACGTCTTGGATAATTGTTTAACAAATATTAGCTAAATATGAAAGGGTTTTGCAGTGAAAAGAGTTTCGATAATGAAGACAGCCCGTTGCCGTAAACTATGAGAAGTCGTAAATTATTTATGACTGCCATAAAACTCGGTGTTTCTCAACGCAAGTGTTTGTAAAGTTAACTATACGAGAGTTGCGTCACATATAATTAATAATGTATTTAAAATAATGGCGTTTAGGATTACATGTTCGAAAAACGGGCATTGAAGAAGTATTTTAAGTAAGTTATTAGGTATCTTAAGTTATAATGCTATTGTTAAATCAACTTCGACTTAGTCTTAATAAGTAATGAAAACATTAACAATCTTAATGTTTTGACAAAAACAAACATTTATATTTATTTATTATTCCAAATATCCATAAATGCCTTCATTTAAAAATACAATACCAACCTAATAGTTTTTATCTTATCTTAATTTTTATAGCACAAATATAAAATACTTTAAAATAATGTGCATTTAATGATACCTAACTTATTATTTAAGTTGAAGTAAGTTAAAAATATACAAATATGGACTTGAGTAAACTTTGGCGCGCATAAATTCAAGGTGAATACCACTCATCGATTCCATTTTATCTGTATTTTTTTTAGTTTAGTTTTTTAATGACTTAGGTTTTTGAACATACAGCCAGTCATATTTGTACACGTGCATATTAAAATAGGTGTCGAAAAAAAATTGTCTTACATAGGTACTATTCCACGTGACTTTGGATAGTAGACTACTGGTTATTTCTAGTACAACGGATAAAACGAAATACTGCTTTGCATAAGAATAGTATAGGAACAGCTGTGTTCGTCAGCCATATGTGTAAGGCGGGCTATTAACACACGTTTTGTATACTCGTGAAAGAGTTCGAAGTTTAATTTTAAACGGCGAAGTGTTCGAAAATTTGAATCTTTGATTTTGGAATTGTTATAGAACTGCGTTTAAGAAAAAAAAACTTCTTATTTAAAACTGTAGTTGTTGCACTATAATTATTTAAATAATAGCAGAATATAGTTAGAACTTGCATTATGTTTTATCATAATAATTACCTACATCGATGTATTATTTTAATAGTATATTGTTCTATACTAAAGTATTTTAATACGCCTACAGACATAAAATAATAACAGCAACCACATCCTTCCTAGCGACTTGTATTAATACAATATGCTGTGAAAACGGCAAAAACAATATCTGGCTTATAAACAATAAACTACAATAGTAATAACATTAGATCTTTATTATTTTTCTGCTATCTGTTATTATAATTATGAAGCTAAACAATAACCGTTAGGTTCATGTTATTATAAAAATAATTGTAATGAGGACTATTTCACTACCTACACTGGGAGAGGATGCACCAACTGACAATAATTTAATCATAAAATTATATAATGTAAAAATACCAACACTGAATAAAAGTATAAATAATACTTAGTTAAAAATAGGGTATTCTTACACTAACAGCCTAACAGTCTTTAGAACGTTCCAAATTCAAAAAATAAAAAAACAATACTGCAGCTCGAAGATAAGTGCAAAACTGTCGTAACCGGGACTCGTCGACGTAAAACTGTAATTTCGACTTTTCTTTTTAAAACCAATTATATAATTAAACACATGGAATTGAACGGTGGAGGAAACAGCACCAATTACCGTTCGACAGGTATTTCTTGTGAGTTTTACAATGTATGTATTCATTTGTTTTATTTAAGTATATGAAGTAGGTATTTTAGAAATACATACCTAACCTAGTGGGTTGGGTTAGCAATTTGTACGAAATTATCTATCAGTAAGATAAATTAAATTAACTGCAGGATGCATTAAAATGATAAAGATAATTATGGAAAGGAAACATCGGACAATCGTACCTACACAATTGAAAAAAAAAATAGGCTTTTCCTTTTTTTATTTTTTTGCAGATTATTGAAATACTTATAAGTATATATTTTTATTAAATAAGTATCATAAGTAGATTAATTACTTATGAGACTTATTTAATAATTTTTTACCAAAAAGTACCCTAAAACCGAGCTTTTGTACCTACACAACATATGGGCATAATTAATAATGCCCTTTTAATAAATATTTGTGTTGAAACATTATGTAAATACGGCACTTCGGTATCCTGCTGCGTTCTTAATTAAATTCAATACAGGATAGAAGTTATTGTTATAATGTTAGAGAGTAATAATAGTCTATGTTAGTGCTAGCAATTTAATAATACTAGTTAAATTTATATAATAACTACAGTAACGAACTTTAATATCTCAGCACAGCATAAAATTGACATTGTGCAGCCTAAACCAGTGCTCATAGATGTTTTGTTAAGAATTATCTTGAAAATATTAAATAAAGAACTTCACTATAAGAGGATTTTCAAAAATCAATCCCTGTTGTTGTAACAGGACAGGAAAATCCGAAACAAACAAGCACGGTTTGTGCTTGTTTGTTTCACAAGCCAAAGCAAGTTTAAAATAAGAACAAAAGTAAACAACAAACAAATTTAATAAACAACAGTTGTAATAACAATTACCTTCCAGTCTTCCACAATATCTGATTACTGAAATTACACAGATTCACCACAAAGACGACGGTAAACAGATAATTGTTTAATTTCCCATTTCAACTCGTTTTTTATGCGGCATCGCGTCGCTGACTGCGGAAATCGTCATAAGTCCTATTACGGCTTTAGGTATTCGATTTTCGAAAAAGGCTTATTTTAATAGTGGACTATTATTTTTATAAAAATGAGATAGGTATTATTATTTACAGACGAAACATGCAAATTATTTTTTAAATTAGCTAGACACAGTTATTCAAAAATGGAATAAGCAATAACAGCCAATAACAAATCGTAGCTATAAAATCTAGATTAAAAATCTAAACATGTGTAGAGTTATTTTTATGACTCAATAACTAAATAGTCAGCAATAATCCTTTAACAAAATTTTTATTCAACCATCATAAATCACAGGATCCATGCCCGAAATAACGTTAATCCGTAAAATAATGACCAATGAACCGTCTTGAATCTTATTCAAATGCTTAGAACCGTGTGCATTAGAATACTAAGAAAAATATATCACTAGCGTTTCTCACATAAATTCTATTCACTATGCATGGGAATAAGACAGTAGACAAAAGAAAAATCTTAATAAATGATTGAACACGTAGGGTCGATTCAACCCTTTAAAACCGACACCTGGTCTAAAAGACCAAAGTCAAAAAATTTCTTTATCGTATTAGCATAATATTTATAATATTCACAATAGGATTCTTTATTCAAAGTAGCTTCGATTTTTAAATATACAGTAGTTCATTGTTAGAGATAAGGGATGGGACAATGGCGCACTTTGTGGTGGTTTGTAAGACGATGTTGAAAGGGTTACGGTGAGAAGTTAACGAGCCAGTAACAAAGCTGTTTCATTCAAAAGTATTTTATGTCTTCGTTTCGTAATTCATGTTATAGGTCGTATATTTTTGGTTAACTGAAAATAAGGTGCGGTTGTTTGAATGAAACTGTATAACAATGTTTGTGGTTTATAAATAGAAAATTATGCATATGTTTTGACGTTAATTTAATCTTATTCTTTATTTGCAACCAATGGACATTCACAAAAATTCATCCCAAAACCAACTCAAAGAGAAAATACCTACTAACCCATATATCGAAACGAATAAACAAAAACTCCAAAAATATCGTTTACAATCGTAAAATAAAAACCGAAAGTAATATCCATTCACGCTGAGCAAACTATCAGTTGCATCTTCCGATCCAATTTCGAAGACGGCAAAAAAAAAACCTTTTAACCCGACAATAGACAGTGGGCTTTTGTCTAGGCACCGTCAAATGATACGCATTAGGTTTTTTATGCGATATGAATACATTTAAAACAGGAAGGATGTGAAAGTCGGGGTATTGAAGACACCGTATGTCATTAAAGGGTTAAGTTAGGTAGGGTGGTTTAGAACGGCTGTGTTGGACAAAGAAATAGGGATAATAGGTGAAACATTGTATTAACGAATGAATTATTACTGGCATTTTGTTGTGGTTTTTTAATAATTTTGAATATTAAATTTAGAATTTTAATGTCAAAAATATGAATAATATGCGTTGGCGAGCACAAAAGAATCAAGTCCAATGTTGTAAAAAAAGAACAAAGAAACGAAAACAACATTACAATCAATTTTACTACAGGCAATTCATCATTGCTAAACCGCTACCGTTTTTTGATGCCTTATACAAATGACAGAGCAAAAACTGAGTTACAAAAAACGCCTAGTTTCAGCTTAGAAGTCATAGCAATGTAACCTTACAATGTCGTGTCGAACTAAGGTGAAATTCCTTTCGATACCGTATCTAATCGAATTCGATAAATATAAGGACCTTGTTTTTACCTTTCGATCAATCAATTTTTTTATCAAACTTTCTCCTCGAAGGTTATTTATTGATTACAGATAACACGTGTAACTTGTTGTGTTATAATAAAAAGGGCGTAACCGACCGATTAATGGAATAACGTTGAGTTAAAAGTGAAATCGAGCTACAGAAACTTCATACAAGTGTATTGGAAAAAGGAGAATATTATTTTTAGGGTATCAAAATTATTTATTGTTTTTTTTTTATCGTGTACCTAATGTTTAGAGTATCATAATTATTTTTTTACTTAAATTTTTTAAAAGTGTAATTTTTAGGGTACCTATCATAATTATTTTTTGATATTTTTTTTTTTAAAAGTGTAGGTCCCTTCGGTGATACGTTGAAGATATATTTTATCTAAACCGCGACCGTGTCGGGAACATTTAATCTTGGCCTTGATTTGACTATCATATTGTATGGAACAACATGTAGCTTCGATAAGGCCCAAAAACTACAAGCGAGTGGCTGGGATCGAACTTGCGATGCGACAATCGCACGGTACTAATGTAGCGTCCGTTACCGCTACGCCATGCCAACAGTCCAGTTTATGCTGAAAATTGGCAGCACATTGTATGTGCCAGATTTTATGTTTTTTTATAATACTTGTTGTAATTTCATGAGATTTTAGGTCAAAAGTATTTTGGAATGCATTCAAAAATTAGAAGTTGCTTGAAAATTAATTTTAGTTCTAATAAGAATAATTATTTTACACCTAAATTAAAATTACCTTTTGAATGTCCTTCAGCTCAAATATTTAACATCCGTTACAAATCTGAAACAAGACAAAAACTTCATTAGTATTATTGTTAGTGCCGTTTAGATATTTATAGCTATAATAGTCCAATGCACTCGGTTTACCTTAAGTAAAATAAACATTGACTTAAGGCGCCTCCCCGAGCAAAACACCGCGCTAGTCGTTTTTGTGCAGTTTTTAAGAGCTATATACTCTTTATTTAAAAAGAAATATCAATTAATAAAAATACATTAAATTTCTACATAATGTTGATTCTAAAATGGTTGTACACTTTTTTTTTAAAGACTAAGATTAGTGTAAGTATCACTAATCTCCATTCAACAACACCATAAAAATTAAAAATAATCATTGATAGCATGCATCTCCTCGTAAAGTGTTCATTAATTATTTTTTGTACTAACACTAATGGATAGACAATTGGATAACGAACATTTTGTAAGTTTTATTTTTTTCAAAAGACCAATATTCGATTTTAAAAAGATTTTATTCTAAAATCTGGGCGTATTCACTACTGTGATTCACGCGCCACCAGTGCCGCTAGGCCAATAGGAATGCTCATATCGCATGCTGATTTTTGGTCAGGGTACGGCCTTAAAAGGCTTTATCTAAATCCTATTTTTAAATAAATGCTAAGCCCCATAAATTATGTAAAACGATACCGAGTCAGCAATCAGCCATTTCAAGTACCTATTACCTAGGTCGCGAAACGTGTTCAATCGACTATCTAGTTCTAGTATCTACAGCAAACGGAAAAAAAGGGAAAAATTTAATGCTACACTATTTTATTTTCATTATTCAAAAAGGCTTGTAGATATCGTGACCAGAATCACTTTAAAACGACACTGAAACAGCTAGCGCTGCCTAGATCCATTGCCATTTTATTATCGTTAGCCTCAAGTATGGATTAACTATTAATTTTAATGTGATTTTATTTATATTTGTCGTTTTATGTCCAGCAGCAATTAGTGAACGCATAGAAATTGAATTATTATGCAACAAATTTGTAGCCGCCTTCGAAAACATGTAAATCAACAAGGAAGGACCCATGAACAGTGGCGGCTGGTGGATCATAGTAGTGGTGGTGCACTTTGCCGTCTCACTGGGTTATTGTGTTAGATATGCTAAAATTCACAGGAGCCTATGTAAATCGGCAAACCATCTCGCTAGCGACTTCTAATTCGACGCCAACGCCATCTAGTTACGTCGTTGTACAACTTTTAATGTTGGTACTCGACCCTAAGATAAATTTCGTTCGTCAAACCTCGCCCGCTCTCGGTAATCTTCGGTTTTCTGGTGCGGCGCACGAGAATGGTCATATTTCGCCGTACATTTTCTATTGAACTATCTCTGTCTCACGCGCCAGGCGTTTTCGCTTGTTTCTCATAGAATTGTATGAACTCTCGCCGTGCGCTTTAGCCTAGCGCACGGGGAGTATTTTTTACAGCAACATACGTCTTATTACTTTAGCAAAGAGCTTAAATTTGTTCGTCATAATTTCGTATATATTGAATAGATCGTTAATCAGATATTATTAAACATTTTTATTTTATTTCTAAACCTTTTTAAATCTGGCAGTTCAGTGCACGAGTGAACTTAAAGTACAGCCGCCTCTGCCCATGAAGGTTTGATTATTAGGGATATTAGACGATTTCTCTCGGAGCCATAAACAGACAATCAAGTTGAACGTTCTCGTATAAAACGCCGTCCAATTACGCACGTATAAATATACAAACGGGACACATGATTTATTAAAAATGTTATCGCGCGAAGGTGTCAACAAATCTTATTCGACCATCCATCTTTGTCTAAGTGGAGTTATCGTCTGCTGATATCTACGTGGGCACATACATTATTTATTTTATTTATGCGTGAATTTGCATCGACTTTTCAAGGGTTAACGCGACGCCATGTTCGCGCGTCGTAATCGTGTTGCATGCGAAAACAGTCGTTCATAATTTTTGTAGTTTGACATTTTGATATTTACAAATACCAAGTTGTCAGTGAATTTTATGTCTGTTTGCAAATTAAAACTCATGTTGGCAATATTTTTTATCCAGCTACCGTTCGAGCGAAAAATTAATATTTTATTGTGAGAAAATAAAATACGTTACATTACTATTGAACACGACATAAATAAAGTGTATTTAAGTTAATAGTTTTGGCTTTATCAAATAAACTTAGGAACGATATTTACAAGAATTAATAACAACATAAATAAAAAAATATTACTTATATATTTTCCGAACAAATCGTAGTACCTGTATAAAGTTGTTTGGCATGAAACGTGATGCCGTTCGCCTTGAACTTACAGGGCAACATTGTATCTCAAAACTTTATTAAAATATCAAGTTGCCTAAGTTGACTTCGTAGAAAGGCCCACAATAAGGCAACGATAACAGCGTTGCTTTTGAATTTATATCGGAACAGAGAAAAACAAAGAAGAACTAAATTGCTATAGAACAAGCACAGGAATACTGGATAAAATTTCCTTTATGGGCCGCTGATTTTTGGTGCAAGGAGGGTGGGGGGGCAAGGGGGAGTGGTTTGGCTACCCCCCTGTACGATCCCCACCACTCGGAGCCCCATGGTTATGGAGATATCCATGGTTAAAGTTTTCAGGTTAGACTAAAAATTTCCACAAATGTCCAATCTTTTTATGGGGTGGGGAGGGAGAGAGGGCAAGGGGGGTAGGGGGGCTACCCCACTATACCATCCCCACCCCACGGAACCCCATGGTTATGGAGATATTAGATAAATTTTTTGCTTAAATATAATTAGCGAGGTAAAAAAATGTGAATTAGTCCAAGATTGAGCGAAGCGAGCTCGGGAGCTTAGGGCACCTCGACACGGACAGGTTAGGTTCGAAGAGATGTCGGGAGCTGAAGTGAGCGAGCAAAGCGAGCGAACTCGGCTCCCGTCATCTCCTTCGTGTTAGGTTACTTTAGACCCTTCAGACAGAAATAGGAGGCCCGCGCAGCGGGGCTCCGTCGACTTTGTTGCTTAAAGAGTAATCGTAAAAACTTTAACCATGGATATCTCCATATACATGGGGTTCCGTGGGGTGGGGATGGTGCAGGGGGTAGCACCCCAACCCTCCTTGCCCTCCCTCCCTCCCCGCGTCTCAAAACAATGGACATTTATGGAAATTTTTATTCTAACCTGAAAACTTCAACCATGGATATCACCATAACCATAGGGCTCCGAGTGGTGGGGATGGTACAGGGGGGTAGCCAAACCTCCTCCCTCCTCCCCCCTACCCTCCCTGCGCCAAAAATCAGCGGCCCATAAAAGAAATTTTAACCGGAATACTTATAAAAAAAACTCGCAAAAACATCATTCATTCATAAAAAAACAAAAACACATTTACAAAATAATGTCTCAATACCTAACATTTCAAAAAAAGAACACTAAAAAAAGTTTACAATAAAACCACGGATTAAATAAAAATGAACACTCGAAGACGCAACTTGAGTAGGAAATTATTTCACAATAGTTTACAACTTTTGTATTTGTAATAAAAAGGTACTTAATGTGATTGTACCCCATTGTAGAGCCGTGGGCTATGGATTTCTTGTCTATTGTGTGTCGAAGACAGTAATGAATTGCTTGTTACTTTATGTCACACTTGTTTTGACAGCCAACATGAGCTTGAATGCTTCTTCGAACAAACAGACACAAGAATTGCGTTTACTCTGCCTATGAATAAAATTTAATTAAATGCAATTGTGATAATCATAAAGTTTTATGTGATCGTTAATGACACGTGTATTCATTAAAATTAATTTGTGTTTCTTTAGTTGATGATTGTTTATTTCAACTAAACTTTAGAGTCAAGTACACATCATTGAATCGAATTAGTGCCTCAGGGGTTTAATGTTTTCCAATTAATTGTATTGTAATTGATTTACGAAAATATATTTGGTGATTCTTTGATTGTTTCAAGTACTTAATTGTTTATGTATAATCTGAGATGAAACAACATTCAAGGAAGTCGCAAAGTTCAAAAACGTAATTACAAAACATTGACGGATAGCGTTATTCAATAGAAAAGGTAAAAAACATTAAAAATCATTTGTTAAGTGTCATGCAACGCCCTTGATAGTTCTCAAGGCAATAAATTATTTTGAAAAAAGAATACTATCATTCCGACAATGCACTTGATATATTTCCCTGTCTGTTTAATTGCCTGTCAGAATCTAACATCTAACCTTTTACAAGTGGGCGAATAAAAATGGGCATAGACAACAGAAGAGTCTTCGGAATGAGGTCATATTATTTTTAATTTTGAACTTTTGATAGAAACTTTTTTGTGTTTTTTGCGGTCGCATTCCGTGTGGTTGATCGATTTCGTATTTTTTTCGTGGCTCTTGTCTATTGATGGTGATGTTTTTATAAGTTTATAGATTATTTGCAAAGGCAGTGTTGTTAATTAAAAAGTTACAGTCGTTTGAAATGTCAATATTACAGCGAGAAACGTTTTTTTTTTTTTCTATTTTTTGTTTTTTTCTAGGCACGTGTTTCTTATTAATGACGTAACTATGTATGTAAAAAGATGAGAATCTTATTAATGTCCCCAATTATTTGGTAGAAGTCAGTAATTGTGTTGCCTAAACTCTATAGAAACCAGTAGCTAGGCAAGCCAGCCATACTAACATTGTTCTTGTCAGTATAATTGCAATTTATTACCAGTTTACGTCAATTACTGAATTTAAAGATATTTGTTAGGGTTAGCAGTAAATGCTGCTGTAATCAAAATTTCACCCTTAAAATTTAAATATCTCCCTTTGGAATTACATTTTGATTGGGCGAAGGGATTTCGGAAATCATATTCTCAAAAAAAAACATTTGTGTAATTTTAATAAAGATAAAAAAAATCTCTGGAAATGATTCGCAGTTTGTACAACCCTAACCTAATCTCTACAAAGCCTATAAATACTAAGGTAACTTAACACAATATATTCACAATGTAACCCACATTACCTACTTAGTTCAATTACATTTTTTACAGCACAATTTTAGTAGGTACTTACAAATAAATAAAAAACTGCCACCACTATTAGACCTAATTTGTTCTACCTAAGAACAATGACCATCGCGTGTGCCAGCACGAATTTTGCTCATTTATATCAATCTCGTTCGTTCGCGTACAATCATTCGTTCACTTCGTGCCGTTTTAAATGAATTTTCAAACGTTATTTCCTGTTATTATCAAGCTATTATTACTAGCCATAACGAGTGTCATTTAAATAAACTTATTTTAAATTTAAATTAAGTTGGGATTGACTCTTTGACAGTTAATTATTACAATCAAATGAAAAAACAAAAATGTACAATTTTACTTCACTGAAATGAACTCTCACATACCTAGAAATTAAAAGTAATAGAAGTAATAGAATCATAAGTGGATAATAGAAAAAAAAAAACAATACCAAAAAACATTTGAAAATGGAACCAAATCCTTTCCTTAAAAAAAAAATGGTATTTGTAATATTGTTGAGTTTTCGCATTTTCTCCAGTCCCTTGACAGTTAAAAATTACATCATACATTTTAGTTGTAGTGAGCGTCCATGTCATTTTAGTCTATTCTCGGCAATGACCGCACATGAGTCACTGGCAGGCAACATGTTTTCATATTATGTTGGGCAAACGTTGGCATATTGGTGAATTAAACAGTGTTGCGATGATTAATGTGTGTTTAAAAATTTGGCAAACATTTTTAGCGATATGTTTGCTTGATACGAATGTGCCTTTGTGAATGTCCTGACTGCCGAGTTATTCAGTGTTTAGTTAGCAAATATTTTCTTGAGTAAGTCAGTGTTGTAGCTGTACCGATTTGGAACTCAATGGAAAAATTATTTTATTTGAAAATGTTGTAGAATAACTGAAGAAATTGTAATATGTTTTCAAAGTAATATCTGCCTAAAACCTTGCCACCCACATAACCAAACCCATTTCTTTTTTTAAATTTTGTTTCTTCTTTCTTACCACCAAAGATGTGGCAATCAATATGAGACCAATGCTATAACGTGACTCGCCTGTCTGTGGGAGTCTTTACTCAGGCTTTCTCACTTTTGTATTTTCTTTTGATAGAAAGAGAATAATGTAACAGATAATATTTTCCTAGAACTGAATGTATAACGAATACCGAGAAAAGTAAAATTTCTATGTTAAACAAACGGCTCCATCAAAATTGAAAAATGGTTCGAAACCCAACACCATGGGCTAGACGAGAAAAAAACATCTCACTTTACGTGTACAGGACGTACCATACGAAAAAAAAAACATGGATTTATTGTACCAGTTTGTCAGCTTGATTAATAGATATGTATATCTATACCAAATTATAGCATTCTAGTACTAAGAGTCTCTGAGCTAAGCTTCGGACGGACGGACGGACGGACAGACGGACATAGCGAAACTATAAGGGTTCCTTGTTGACTACGGAACCCTAAAAAGAGAATTCACTAGGTATAACAAGACAACTCGCAAAAGAGTCACCAAAATGACCTTGGAAACGTCACATACATAATGAAAAATGCTCTATGACCACGACAAAATACCGAGTGCTTGACGATCAACAAGAATTACCTTAGACGGTAGCAAGGTAGCAAGTAACCACCGCCCGCATGCCGTAATATCATAGACTAGCGTATTATTACAGCGTTATTGGTCATCACAAACCGATATTTTGTGGTCATTTGACGTCGTTGAACGCGATTGCAATAATGTTGTAGATTTATAGCAATTTCGCGATCAACTAGGTACGTTCTTGGCAATTCGAATTAAGAATGTTTTTATTCTTTGTGGAAACTTTTTTAACTGGCCAGTATTCGATAAGATTGGCTGTCGATTAAGGAGGGTTATTCACGAAGAAAGATTTTTTTAAGTTTTAAAAGTGCATAACGCTTTTATGCAGTTGCTTTAAAAACTAAAATTTAATTTTATCATAACGTATTTTTATCTAGAAATTAATATTAAAAAACTCCTTGTGGTATATGGGTAGGGAAGTAGGTACTTATTTATTTACCTGTGCTAACGCTAATTAATCTTTGTATAAATTCCTAAGGTGTGGTTTCAATGCACATGCAATGGAACGGGTTTTGCTGAACTCCTAAACGGAATAGTCATGACAATTATTTATCAAAGCGACTACATGCATAAAATAAATTATTTATGTCCTTAAGTTTTTAAATAGATATCTAGTTGTTTTATAGTTTTCCTAGATTTTATATTTTAATATAATATTGAATTTTCGTACAAATAGCAGTATGGAGGTGAGGATTTTTAAATTTATTATTCTATAAAACGCAGTTCAATAAAATTTTAATAGTCTAAAATTTTGATTTAAATACGTGTTGTTTTATACATTAAATATTATTCGTAGACACATAGTTGATTATAAACTATAAAGATTTAATAAAACTCATAGTTTTAAGATTTAATAACTTGAAATATTAGTTTTATCATATCTAAAGATTTTTTATAATATTTAGCTACAAGAATGTAACATTATATACCATTCATGATTCACGGTTTTCTTCTAAAATAAAATCATTCTATATGCTAATGCTACTTATTTATGTTCCCTGAAGTATAAAACGGGTAAAGTTTAAAATTTAAATTTTATTAAAAATAATATCGTAGTTTATTTGTATAATTTATGTTTTTTGTCCATTTATAGCTCATTTATTGGTAAATTTATTCAAGGTAAGGTGGATGAAAGATTTAATTTTACATAAATAGTTTTTCTGTTAGAACAAAAAAAAAATTAGAAACATTGATTGACTACGTTGAATGACTTATGTTGTTTTCGTTGTAGGCTTAATTAAAACTACAAAAGCTTTTTCTATTCTTAAGGTTAGTCTACTGTAGCCTAGCAAAATGCAACTTCATAAAAAAATCACAACTCTCCATTTTATTAAAAAAATTAGATTGATAAAAATCTTCCAAAATCCAAAAGATATAATATAGTGTTAAGAATAACATACTTAAATGAAATATTTTACGTGGTAAACATTCGTGCATCAATTCAATAGATCAGGGAGCAACATTTAATACCTTTATCCGCATCTCTTTCAATCATTAAAATGATTCGTAATGAGCGATCATTAAGGTAAGTCGCGTAATTATAAATATTATTGTATATAATAATTTTTGTGTTATTTATAATGATTAAACTCTAACAAACAAACTCTCAATATTTTTTTGTCGCGGTTACTAAGTTTTTGCTATATGCTTTCATCTAAGTGGTATTTGAGTATCTGAAAGTAATACAGAATTTGAAATAAAATTTGTTATTTATGAATCAAGAATTCTGATTGATAACTAAGTGATTGGTATTGTGATTGATTGTCTTAACAGAAATATAAAAAAGAAATATATACATCGCATGTTCACCCAGATATCACCCAGCCAGATAAATATAATTGGGTTTTTTGTTATGTAATAGGTGTAATAATTTTAGTGTCATGAATTTTGTATAAATGGATGGAAATTGTTTATTTGATTAATTTATTTAACATAGCTAGCAACGTTAAACTTTCACTACAGAGTTTTTTTTTCATAAGATGGAAAAAGAGATAGTTAAAATATATGTTTATTTAAAGCCAAAACATTAATTTCTTTTGATTTAAGAATAACGTGGGTGTACTGCGCAGTATTATTAAAAATATACCTATACATAATCGGCAGTACAAGTTTACATCATTTAAATATCTGACATATTCTGATCGTTATGACAAGCAGTATATTATACAGCATGTCTAAGAATGGCTGATTTTATTACTTTTTTTTCGATAATCCTCAGAAACCACCATTTATGTCTGAAACCACCTTTTTTTCTAAACGGTCCGCCATAAAGTAGACTTTTAACCCGCCCAAATATTTAAGAAAAGAAAAATGGCGACCATAAATGGAGCAAGAATTGTTTTCAGTTTTATTATATCAAGGATTTTGCCTCGACAAGAGAATCAGAATAATACGTAACACATGTTGAATATTATTGAGACGAAGTAATGCAACTCGTAAAATAAACATATTGCGACCACATGAACTCGAGCCGTCATTTTTGAACGTTTATTTTAAGTGTATGTGGGCGAAAAACAAATGTTGTACTATAGATAGTACATTATTTTTGAAACGTCAGTCATTTAAAAGGAAAAAAACCGGCCAAGTGCGAGTCGGAATCGCGCACGAAGGGTTCCGTACCATTATCGCAAAAAAACGGCCAACAAAATCACGTTTGTTGTATGGGAGTCCCACTTAAATATTTATTTTATGTATTTGTTGTTATAGCGGCAACAGAAATACATCATCTGTGAAAAAAGACGGACAGACAGACATACAGACGGATCGCGGAGTCTTAGTAATAGGGTCCCGTTTTACCCTTTGGGTACGGAACCCTAAAAACAAAATAATAACTGGCAAATGTAGGTATGATGTATTTTTTGTACTGAAAACCTAAATATTTATTTTGATGAATTCAAAACAATAATATTCAATTTGATTACAGTTGAGAACATTACACCAATCAAGAAATTACCTTTTTGGGATCTTACCATTTATCACAAAAAAGCAATTATTACAAATTATCTGCAGTTTATTTAAGTTAGGAGTCATCGTATATAGTAAATTACAACAAAACCAAAGCCTCATAAAATTGCATCGAATCTTTTTTCACAAGAGATCTTTTGAATGTCAAAAGATTTTTGTTTTTAATACAAAGTTGGCTTGTAGGTGTTATACGTGAACTTGGTTTATAACAAAAACCGGATTTCAAACTATGGTCTTATAAAATGACTAACTTATTACTTCTTTATCCTTAGGCTTTTCCTGTTTTGGATAGGACTGAAATTCAAACTTATTTATAAGCGAACGAGTATGTGATAAATATTTTAGAACGATTCTTATTATTTTTATAATAATTCAAGGATAAAAATATACTTTTAACAAAGTAGGTACCTGCTCAAAGGTCACGATATAGTGTGTACTTCTACAAGTACAAAAGATACACGTGCAAACCATAAAACCGCTGTGTCATGTCCCTTAAAACTAAAGATAAAATCATTCTTGAACGCTACATAAAAGTGACAAATTAATTACATAAACACAACTAAGTAGGTTCGAAAGTAATTGCGAAGAAAACAATTATTAATAAACATACGAATACACTAACAAACATACTAATGGACAAAATGAAGTGAATTATTTTTAATTGCTAAGAAAATGGCTGTCCGCCAAACTATTTACACTGAATAAAGTTGTTGGTAAGTGAAATTGATGTGGCCAGTTGATAATTTATTTAATTTATGAAGTGGCTGAGGAAATGCGTTATTCAGCCAGCGAAGTGTGAGACTCGGAATGAAGGATTAAATATAATTATTATGCGGTACTAAAAGTTAAATCCGTTTTATACGTTTCCATTTTTGGGGTAATTGGTTTTGTGTAATTAAATGTAATTTTAAGATATTTGGCAAGGCTGTGCTATTGTGTACACACCTTAATTTTAATAACTCCGTTTTGTACAACACGGGGTGAATGACCCTGGGAGGTGGTTGTAATTCTAATTCAAATTTAAGTTGTTAACTCTTTAAGATATCTTTTCCCAGACGTGTGGGACTGATGAATTTTTCAAGCAACAAATTTTTCTACCACGCCTAATATTCTTAATTTAAATTTAGTGCCTATTACTAACTTATTCGATATAGGTAATATATTTTTTCATCTGTTAGTTTTTATATTGCTATTAATTTCTTCATTCTGCCAAAATGTTATGTAGAAAAGTCATGACATTCTACATTAGTAATAAATATTTTAGATTGGCTAGACATGTAGGTATTTAAAATTGTTACTGAAAGGAAACTATTTATCAAAAATATTATTGAGACATTCTTACTAATGAGCATTTTATTGAGATTATGAGCTTCAATATTAATAAAATAAAATCTTGATTTATTGTGAGTTCTTCGTTCTTTTATATATATTTTTATGGCTGCCTCAATTAATCGTGAAGTCGAAGAAACTGCAACATTCCGCAACACTTCCTAGCGGCCGCTGGCTAAAGATAAGAGTTACTCATAAATAATAATTAGCAGCCAGGAATCGAACCTGGACCGCACTTTGTGACTAACGATCCTGCCTGTCGCCTCAGGCGTACAGTTATTAATAACAAGCAACGACCATCTGATTTATATCTTCATACGGACGACCAAACTTGGTAATCATTTAAACTTGATTCGATTTAACGTAAGTACACCAAACACAACGTCCGTCTTAAGATAAATTGTTTAATTAACGATTGTAAAAGTGAGCAAAAAAACGTTTCGGTTGTGTTCAACACAATGCCGTATTTTGCGAGTGCGTTACCGTAAGGACCCATTAGCGAGCAACCATCAATCATTTACCGTTCTCCAGAATTCGAAATAAAAACTAAAATCGATTGTCTTAAAACGCTTCGAGATAAGGTCCAAGACGAAATCACGATAAGCCTTAAGGCCGAATTTTATATGAAAAAGGTTGCCCACAGCCAAACTAAATTAATAATTCCGCGTTTACAATCTTATAATAACCGTTGTTTTTCGTGCAACACACCCAAATTATTTTGAGATAAAAACATATACATGTGGGCGTTTGATTGCATACTCGTGTCTTGGAGCAATTCTGTCGACAACGAATTTGTTAAAGAATAACTCGAATAAAACGTTTTGAAATTCGAACCAAAACAGATGTTTATTCATTGCATGCAGCACAGTCTTTATCCGTTTTTGGTCGGTGAAAGTGTTAAAGTCCGTTAACTTTTTAATTTCTTGAAAAAAATTTTTGAGCGCACCTATTCAACTTGACGTGTTGTTTTGAATTTTTAGTTTCAACTGTACTTTTTTGTACGTCGTTTTATTTTAAATCACAAGGGTATTTTTTATTGTAATATTATAGGTTGTGAAAAGTAACAGTTATAAAAAAACCTAGTATGTATTTAAAATTATACCAAAAGAACAGGTGTTATTTTAGAACAAAATATAAATCCTATCAGGTTTTTGTGCACAGTTTTGTAGTATTTTTAATTTTGTACATTTTTAACACTTTAGGATTATCTTGAGCTGGCCTTATGTAGTTAAGATATCTTGAACGGTTTTCAATACTTGCCTAACTTACTCTTAGTACTGTTACTTGCTTGTACTATTACAAGCAAGTAATAAATATCCCAGTAATTATGTATCATGGCAAGTGTTAGCTCCACAGTTGATGACCGTTAATAACAGGTTGAAACAAAGTGTATAAAGTACTGAGGGCACATTTTAATGTCGAGTCAGTATTTTTACTAGAGAAAAATACTTTTCCGAGTGTTTTGTTGGAAAATATCACTATAAAAAATACGTGTACAAAAAAAAACATTATCAAGTTGTTATGAGCATTAAAACGGTTAAAATGTATTAAACTAATAATTTTTTTTTGTTGTTTTCACAAATCCGCCATAGCAACCCAGATAAGGCCCGACAATGTGTTGTATAACAACTAACAAAACACAATGTATCTGTATCAGACGTGTGATCGTTTAAAATTAGCATTACCTATATCATACATAAAGTCTATATCTATAGACTTTATGTACAAGAACATGAAAAATCACCTCTTCGCAAAAACACGACGATAAGTTGAAAGGTGAAGGAGATTACAAGGGGCAGAAGATTACGTAAGACCATGTGATAATTCTATAAAATATCTACTTGAATGTTTTCGTTTTTTGCTATGAAAGATAACGTAGTATATTATTGCAGCTTGGCAACAAAATTATTCAACGGGCAGGCCTAAATTATTTTTTTTTGGTCTAGAAATAACAAAGTTTAAAACTCTTCCTTATTTGAAAATGAAAAACATTTATGTAACTTATATTTTATGTCCTTTATTTGAACTCGATAAGGGACCAGTAGGTATGTTAAATCGTCGTGTTGATAAAAACATGTGACTGCTTTTATCGTAACATTGACTGTTGCTAAGCGTATTGATAAGTGCCAACTGTTTTTTTTTTGCTAACTTATTTAAATAAAACCAGTAAGCGTAAAATAAAACAGTAGTGTTTATTGAAATAATATATTTTCTGGCTTTTTAATTTTTCAGCGAAAATAAAACAATATTTGATATCGAATGCAATTTTTTTTCTTAATCTAACCTGTTAATAAAAATGTTTCCAGGCTAACAATTTAACTATTCCATAACTGTTTTATTTTACGGTCGATTCAATTCAGTTACAAAAACATCGACCCATTTTTTGTTTGTTAAACTTTGGACAGCAAAAAGTTTACACACAAAAAAGGCTGCGTGCGGTGACGATTAAAGTGAGCGTCTTTTTATTGTGTCACTTTTTAACGTAACTTCTGACTTTTATTTAAAGTTGTTAATACGCGCTTATCCGTCGGAGAAGTAACCACGCGCCTTAAATAACTATAAAAAATACTTAAAATAAAAGGAGTAAAAAAAATACTCACCAATTGTGTTGCCGTAGAAAAAATCTATATTTTATTTTTATTTTTGTCGTTGGCACTACTTTTGGCGCCTGATGTTCCATTGACACTGTACCACTAATCGTCACTTCTTAAATCATTACTATCACAACATTTACAGTTCTTTAGTACCCTACTGTATTTTCATTTTTTCCAGAAAAAAGAAAACTTCAGAATTAAAAATCATTTTTTTTAATTAAATGAAAACGTTGCCTTTCTTCAATATTCCAATCACTAAGGCAGCCGCACTAAAATATTTGAAGCTCTTATTTAATTGTTGTTGGCTTTTTATGATAATAATGGAACTTGTATTCTTATAAGAAGTTCCAAAACCGCTTAGGGAGCGCTGAACTCGTATGAGTTTCAAGATGTTGTAAAAAAAACAATTGACGATACGTGTTCGCGCGTCGATCGTCGTCACAAGAAGAAGCCACGCATCCAACGCGAGTGTCGCCCGCGCTCCGAACCAACGGATTGTGTAAACGCGCGCCACTCGCTTGGCTGCTGACGCGAGCGGGGGCGGCGGCGCGGGGGAGGGTCGCTCGCTCTCTCGCACACACACATCCACCCCACCGTACACCACTCCATTACTAACGTTCCTATTTTGAATAAGCGACGCGCCAATCTAGCTCCTATGCTATAGCTATAGGAGCCGAGGGATGTGATGACCGAACTACGACGTGTGACCGACATCAGATCGTGCGTGTAGAAAGAGAGGGCACTATAGTTACTGTGAGACTGATAGAGACGGAAGATCATCGGTAGTTGAGCCGCGTAACGCATGTGTCTTTAAACGCGGGGCGATGCAATAGTGGCATTGGCATAAGTGGCATAGTGTCAGACTTTGTAAGTACACGTAGCTTAGAAGAGCAGTCTTAAAATTTACTAAAGAAAGCTGTTTCATTCTCTCTTGTTTCAGCTAAATGGGATCCACCACGCCATGTGGCATTCAAACGCCCCAACTCCTCTGACATTGAAAATTATTAATTGACGCGTATTCACGGATCAGTGAATATTGCTCGGTTTAATTTACTCGACATCGAAGCTCGCATTTCTACCTGAGATGTTAATAAAGATTACTATATTGTCAGTGTTTAATTAAAATTTATTATTTAATTTTCAGTCGAGCTATTCAACTTGGTATGAAGCAGGTTTAGATTGGTAACATGAATATGAGGAATGTTATTTGACGAAATGTACGACTCTACAGCTCTACACCCATCTGTCTTAAATCGGTCTTCTTAAAAATATTAATGAGACTATCGTATACGTATATATCGTATATATCGGTCTGAATGAGATTTGCCTGCAAATACATACTCTTGATACAAAATTGGGCGAAGATTTGGACTTGAAATCCCTAGATAGGCATTATTTTTTTTGTAAATCGATATCAAAGCGTACTGTAGAAGTCTCGAGTTTAAAGACCGTATTCGTGTTACCTCCTCGATGTTGTTATGACAAATAAAATTTGATTATCAAATCAAGAGAGAAAATCGTTTACACAGTTGGTATGGGAGTACAAACACCCACACGCGAGCCCACGTTCGCAATTCAGAATTCAAATTTACGAATTTCTATTGGTTAGAGGGCATTCGGCGTGTAGTTGCAACCAACCAGCCAGCTTTATCATTTATGTTTATTCGACTGGTTTTATCTTGGTGATTTCAAAAACCTGATTTTTGGGTTATAGAGGAATGATTTAGTACCTACATAGCGGACAGTATGTATGTGGACACAGGTGTTACGGCTAATTTATTATAAGATTTGGTACCTCTTGCCAGGTCGAGTTCCTTACGGTTTCTTTGTAATAAAGTTAATTAGTACAGTTAAATTTATCTTGATGACACTCTTTTGAAAGTTGACTAAACAGGCCCATGGAGCCATCTGTTCAAATTGATTTTATAACCCAACATGTTTGTTTTACGATGGCCTGCTTGGTGTAGATGAAGTTTGTCGCTTTAACTAGGAGAATATACAATGGTCAAACAAAGAGTATGATACCGCTAATACTGTCGTTCAAACATATTAGTTTAATATTCGAATAAAGTGCATTCTTATACATTGCCACGTTAATAGTAGAACAAGGAAACAAGTAAGCGCTAAGAGAAAAACTAGTCGATCTTCTTGATTTTTTACTTGCATTTTATATGTTCTTGATTACACCGCATAATAGCTATGAATGACGTTACGCATAAAACGAAATGATAAAATGCATTAACTCATCTATTTTGTATGCACATAATTTGTTATGCTCTGCTGGCATTAACAAGAAAGAAGATCTCTAATCTTGGGATCTATTTTACTGATTTTGGATTGAGTCGATTTAGAGAAATATCAAGATTTTATAAAAAACAGAACGAGTTCGCACCATTTGAATGCATTGCTTTTAGTGTATCATTTTGGAGCATATTAGTAACTATAGGATATTAAAATTTTAACAGTCGCAGCCCAATCATGCTATCTGGATGATATCCTATACTAATCAGTATCAATTTTGCTACTTGCGTTAGAATTATTAAAGGAAACATCGTTAGTGAAAACCCATCTTATGAAAATTAAATGCTATCCGAAAAAAGTGTTTTTAGAAAGAACAACAGATACTTAACGCAGTAAAAATGGGCTCCTAACTTGTCTTTTCAAAAAAGGTATAACTACAAGAAATATGTAGTAAGCTTAAGAGTCACATAAGATGTCTATTAATGTCTCACTAAAGCCTATTTTACAATGTCATCGGACTTATTGTCTGGAAGTGTAATAGACAGTATGTTTAAAGTTTTTCTGAAATTTATTGGTAGTTATGGTCGTTATGGATAGACCAACAACCAAACTTTCACCAAGATGTCATCTACATCGCCTTTTTTACTTATTTAAAATGATTTTACAGAATATGCTTACCTACCTTTTAAAAATACTTGATTTTATCACTTCTCACCCAACACAATATCAGTAAGATAATGCTACGACACTGGCCTTCGTGATATACATTATTGTGTTTTTCTTTTTTACAATAATGTCACACAGTCTTTCTATTCATCTATCTCGATTAAAATAACTCCAGTGATTTTTACAATGCACTAAAATAACAGGTATTTTTAACAGTTACATATTTTTTGTATAATAATGTATTTTAATTTTTTGAGTTTCGACATTAAAAAAAAATGTTTCTTTATAATTTTTATTGTAATAAAAGATTACATTTTTTTGGTGGTTTTATCTTACGTTACGACAATTTTGTAGTTACGTACACAGAGTTGAAAATTATATTATTTGTTTTAGCTTCATCGTAAGAAAATACACACTCAAGCAAGAGATAACGTTTTACGCTATCAAAGCTGTTTGCTTTAGCGTTTTCTAATTTAGGTGCATGTAAATATAGAGTAGGTGTTTGTGAGTACTGAAGTTCAGTAAAATTTCTAGTTTATCTGGATGACATGCAGATGTTTTCTTGCATCTTTTTTGGCATTTAGCACTTTAGGTATGCAAAAATATAGTCGATAAATATTATTGCAATGTGATAATTTTGTTTATTAGAATGTTCACTTTTAGAAACTGCTGCTCGTCCTGCTGTCATATTTGTTGTTTTAATTTGTATTGTTCCATTTGAATGCACTAGTTTCAGTAACATTGCCATTTCAGTTTTAACAGTTCTCACAGTAAGTCGGATATTTACCAATTATCACTGTTCAAAATCGAGCACACGAAAAAAACGCGGTTTCGAATTCGATTCATTACCAGTTTTAGCGGGAAAACGGCACAGTCATCGCGCTGCAGTGGATATCGAACAAACAACACGGCATCGCCACACATTGCCCTCACAAGAAATTCGAGGTTATTTTCGAAGTGTCAGTTCGAATATTTACCTTTTTTGAAACATTATTAAACTTAGAACGAACACTACAGCACACGTTTGGGAACCATTTCGTTTCGGTTCGGCGGGCTGTCACTAGTGGGACCGGTACACCCGAACCGTATTCGCTTATTAGTCGCAATAATTACAATTAGCGGTTGTTGTTTTTGTAGGCGCGCGCCGGTGGCGACCGCTCGCGGCGCGCTTCACCACTGCAACTCGTCACATAATGCCACTAACAACGTCTCTTTCCCCCTTTACTTCCGCACCGGCTTTTTACTGAGGGCGCAGGCGCCCCTGACATTTTTTAAACCGCGCCCATGTTTCTGTAATTTCTATCGCGGCGCGCACCTTTAATGAAAACAGCTTTTTTCGGACATTTTTTTCGCGACGTCTCTTTCTAACGGGCTCGTTCGCCAACTCGCCATCCCCCTTCTTCTAACGGTCGTCGGTGGGCACTGCTCCGACGCGACGCTAGCTACGTTATATCCTCTCTTTCTAGTGACGCCGCGACGCCGGTGACGCCAATTATTTTGCCACATTCTAGAGTCTAAACGCAATTTCTACAAAGGTCATGTTTAATTTTCGACTTTATCAACTACGTATAAAGTTCAAGCTCTGGAGCGTCTAATGCAGTTGCGACTTTATGCTGTAGCGCGAAAAGTGTAAAGTTCCGGCCATTTTTGCGATAAAAAAAAATGCTTGCATGCACGTAACCACGCCTTTGTATACACACATATTGCTGTCTATTTTACTCCTTTTTTATTTTTGACTCGCGGTCTCGCTCTGTCACGCACACATGCAAACGATCTGACGCGAATGCTTCGGGACGCTCGGTGTCGCTGCCACCTAGCGGGCAATAGCGGAACTTTTACGATGGAAAAGCATTAGTAAACTTTCACCGTAAGGGTGGCAGCACTGAGTGAAAGGGGTTGCTTTCCCCGTTTAGTTCGGCTATTCGCCACAGCGCCGCGCTGTGCGTCGGCTCAAATTTGGCTTGAGGTTTTTCATTTCATTAAACGGGTTGCGTGCTGTTTTAATAATTAAATCGTTTATTAATGCGACCAAGAATCACTTATAGAACCGGCCCTAAGCCGTTAAGGAAAAAATCTGTCTTGTCTACTTTAAATTTAATCAAAACAGATTTTACTTGGCGAATTAGCATTTTATTTGCGCGTATAGCCGCGATTCTCGGCAGGGGGCGCTAGAAGCCGGTCCAACAACTGGATTAACGAGAGCCGTAGAAAGAAAAATTGCCTCTGAGTTAGTTTAATGATTCAAGTCAATAATGTAATTTTGTCCATGGGCAAGCTTGTTAATTTTTCGTGTTCCGAGGTCGTTATGTTGGTGTCCATTATCATTTTATTGGATTCAGTAGGCAGGTAAATTAGGACCAATTTATGATTTTTTATAATGGGTTTTTGTTAAACAGTTTCATTTGAAATGTCGTTTAAATCATGATCAAGGCGATTAGGTTCCGCGCCCTTCATGTAAATGGACTCAGCGTGGTATCATGTTTCTTACTAACTTTTTCCTGTTGATTTGCCCGTGCTTTTGTTTGTCACTCTTTTAGAATATTTATAAATAAGGATTTAATCTAGGTATACTTTCCTCGTTGTATGTATGGTCTTTATACAACAATGAAACACATTTTTCTAGTATATAGTAATTAAGGATAACAAGGCAAGATATAGAAACATTTGAATATTAGTCATAATGCATATTATTAGAAGATTTTCCAAAAGAAGATTCTCAACAGATATAATAGATAGAACAAGATACCTCTCGTTGTTGGAGAAACAAACCATTAAAATATTCATAGCAATGAAAACAAACAGTTAATTGTACAAGAAATAATAGTACAGAATAGTGATTAACGCAAACTAGTACAGGCGCCAAATGCTGATAAATATTGAACGTTATGCACCGTTGTTTGATAAAACGAACAAATTGTTACACAAATCGGTGCTACGGAACCCACACGGGCCGCACGACCTATCAAGGATAATGACTTTGAAGTAGATGACGAAAATGGTGTTAAGATTGGTAACGAATTTGAAGAATTTTGTAATATAAATATACCTAAACCTGTAAGAGATATGAACTGGTCATAAAATGCTTCTAGCGATGCTGGGCGAGGCCTATTTCGAGAAGTTGACGTCTTTCGGCAAAAATTTTGCTGTTGATGAATGATATGAAAGCGTTGAATACGAATGTGGATAAAAGAAAAGAAGAAGACAAAAGAAAAGATGACCATACATCTTTTCTTTTGTCTGCTTCTTTTTCTCTCTTCTTGTCAAACAGGATATTGCTATAAAGGAACTCTAAGATGATTGTGGATACAGACGATATAATAATTATATGAAAGCCAAACATGAGTTGCAATGACTGCTGCCTGTTAATGAGATACAAACAGGAGATTGTGTACAGGACACAACACGTGCAAATCTTATGGGTGTCCTTCAAAAAGCTCAGCCGCAAGTGTATAGAGCTAGATGTAAAATGTGGATGACTCAAAATGGGCATATAATAGGTCGTTTGATATATTTATACTCCTTATCTTTACTTGATCATAAGGACCAATTACTCTGAAAATTCTTCATGTCCTGGGACGAAAGTTGACACCTCTTCGGTAATCCTATACATTTTTGACTATTCCACTTCGTTTATTTATTTATGTACACACAAAATACTTAAAAGGGGAAGTACATATTAAGATAAAATAGTACAAAGGTTAAGGCTTATTGCTAGAGAAATTTCTTCCAACAGACCAACGACAGGAGAGTTAGATAAGAAACATAGACAGTGTGTATAAGTACAAGGAAAGGTAATAAAACTAAACGAATACAAACATAATATATAAAATTACAATAAGTGCCTATAGACTATTATATATATATTAAAAAAATACATAACTACTATATAATACCTATAATATATATGATCACGGAATAGAAGAAAGATAGTGTTCTTTGACGTGCATTTTAAAAATAGATATAGGTACTTCAGATCTTAGGTGGAAGTGAGTTCCACAATCATACTGCATGAACAGAGAAGGAGAGGGAATAGAAACGAGTTTCATCGTTGTTGCTTATAGAAAGTAATTTTGTTTACAGGCTTTTAAGGAATTTCATACCTATTGAACTTTTGAGAAATATTGTAATTTTTGTAGACGGAGAATCACTTAAAATAGGTACTGCTTAGCAACTCAAACTTTATCTACAGAATCTTAATCTGCACAGAATGGCCCTGATTATGTTGCAGATAATATTATATATAAACCGTCAGTCATCCTTTTATGACGCCCACTATGTCTACACGGGTAGAGATATAGGTACTACATAAAGCATACCTTTTGATTATTACAATGCAATTCGTGTGAGTCACTATTAATTACATATATCATATAGTCATGATATATCTCGATATAAGTTATTGAAACTAATGTTTATTCAATAAGGATTCGAGTTATGGTAAGTTAATGGTAGTTTGGAAGTAAGCCCGTGAAATTGAGAAGTTAATTCCCTCCCAGTATTTAAAAGACGTCAAAGACAAAGCTATCCACGTGGTAACTTACTGGTCGGACAAAATTTGAGCCAAGTTGACACGACAGACGCTCAAAAGATTATAATGACGAAGTTAGAGAAAGGCCAATTAGCACAGCAGCAGTGGACGTCTTTTGGCTGAAAATTTATCTATCTATGTCTATTAGCATAATATGTAGACAAGTAATTGAAAAATAAAAAAACGGAAGAAGAATGCATAGTTTTAATGGTAAAATGTCACCAACTAGAAGTAGATATAAAAGTTCTAATTCCAGTTAACTACAATATTGAGATTAGGTCCATGCTCAATTTAAATACAACAAATCGGGTTGATACAATACCGACCAGTAACTTATAGAAACCCAACATAAATTATACATTAACATTGGCAACAGAACGCCTCGATGCCGTTACAGCAAGGCTGAATGAAAGTCAAGTCAAATACTTGACTAAATCACTAGTTACTTTATGTACTTAATTAGGTTTTGTTAAAGCTTAGACTCGAGTAATTAATTCTCTTAATTGATTGGCATACCAATCTAATATTAATGTAGTTTTGATAATTCTTAGAGCTTCGGCTCTCGTAATTGTTAGATATAAATTTTAATTAAGGGTTTTACACCTAGTTACCGTTTTATCGCTGATTTTATAATAGTATTTATTGGGGCCTAGTGTGTACTTATTGAAATATGCCATACATAAACCTGGAAATTAAGCTATGCTGACGTCGGGCTTAAAGTTAGTATTCAGTCAGATAATTAAAGACCTGGACAAGGTGACATTCACTAGCGTGTAGATCCATAGTTATCGAGAGCATTGTCATAGTCTCATTAACTTATTTTTTATTTCAGGTCATCATTCAAAATGTATATTAGCTCATAATACCATTTTACGGCATTTTCTAACGAGGCAAGATGCATTTAGAACTAGAATCAGCACTTCCGAAACTTTAGGAATTACACAGGAATATCTCCAAAGGAATGTCTGTTATGTGAAAGAAAACAGTTTAATTAAGAATTCTGAGCATATTACAAAGAATGACTAGGTCTAATGTTCCGTTTTAATCAACTCCCAAAGGGCCAAAACAACTTAGCACCAAATTCTAAGCTTGAACAACGGCTTATCGTTAGCGGAAACCTGGATTGTCGATAGTTTACCAGATCGAGGCTACCAATCAGGTAAGTACCGACAATCCATGATTGTAGCTGATATCATCGTAATTCGTAAGGATGCAGTCAGATTGTTACGGTAACCGGTATATGTATTTCATCAAAATTTAATGGTGATACTGTTATTACATTTTTAAGATAATTATTGCATTGGATAATTAATTATATTAAATAGAATATGTTAAGCTCAAGATGAAAACATTTGGCACAAAAATTATGTATTTTTGTTGAGAATATACCTAACTTGATGGCCTAGCAAAAATAAAATGATCCATACCAGTCCACTGTCCAAGGAATGGATATAAGGTTGCTATTCATTCACTGTGTTTTAGTGTCCTGCAGTTTAATTGATAACGTTTACTATTTTACTGTTTGCAGTTTTGATCTGATCTGTTATTCGTTTTATCATAAATACCTCGTTGCCCTTACCTAGTTCGTATCAAAGGCAAGGTGTCCACAATCAACTATTGTTAGTCAATAGTATCGTTACGACACTATTAAACTTAAGTACTACGATAACACTGATCGGTGATAGTGAAAAGTTTACTTTGAAACAACTTTTCTTGTTTTCGTTCTGTTTTCTTTCATCACTATCTTATTTTGCGGGAATATTAAGTAACAGGTGTTTATTTTTAAACTCAAATTATCCATGTGATTTTGGTTGCCTGCTAGGAAACGATATCCCCCTTTTGACACGTGCAATAGCATAGCATCCAATTTTCTCTTGACCTCATTATATATTCGTAGATGGGTAGCATTATCAGCCTTTAATGTTACCACAGCTGGGACACATGCTGCAATCCACGACGCAGACCCAGTGCGGATTCATAGGCGTTACATGTCTTCGAATTTTTGTGTTGAGGACATTTTCTTCACGATGTTTTCCTTCCCCATAGATGACTTTACATAGGTCACAGAAATATTAATTTTGTTTTCCTACTCCTTCTTTATTCTTTTCTGAATAATTTCGTTGCGGGATCAAAGAAAGTTAAATTCAACTTCGACGAGCTTCATTGCCTCGGCGCTTTTCTGTTGGTCGCCACTTACTGTTGATTCTGGCTTTCAGGAGTTGCAGTGGTTTGGGAATAGTGCGGTGGGATTGTTCGAAAAAAAACAGAAATTTCCTTATTTCTTGACGTGTCGTGTTTACAGACGGGTCTATATACCTCATTCAAGTTTGACGACGACTAAAAAAATTACCACTATCCTTTGTAATTGCAAAAGCTTACCTTTATCGCTTAACGAAATCAACCCTCCATTTTCTAATTGCAATGTTGTGAGCTATCATCTAACAGAACTTAACCTAATCAAGCGTTTGCCTCCACAATCTATTATTGTGGGCACAGATAAAATCGTAAGGGTTGCGTCTGACTGCCGCGGTTACATTCCGTCGCCGTTCGCTAGTCATCATAACTCAATCGAACAGGGATCTTGATTGCGCTGCTGTCCGTGGAGGTGGTAGGGTTAGCAGAGAAACGTGGATTATGGCAAAAAAATCTAAAAGAAACACAGAAAAGGAATCAGCTGAGACAGTAGGTACCGCGAGCCTGGGCGAGTCTTCCATTGGCTGGGCAAAAAACTAGACTTTGAGCAGAGACATTCTTGAAGGAAATACCCAATGCTAAATACATGCTAGATCTGGGAATCGAACCCAAAAAAATTGAGAGGAAGTCTGCAATCGACTAGACACAAAATGCAAACTCCGGGCTGCTACAGTAAAATTACTAGTGGAAAAATCTAAAAACATCTACCCGATCTGGGAATTGAACCCAGGACCACAAATTCAAGAGAGAGAAGAGATAAGAGTTGAGTGCGTGATCACCACCATGTTGTTCCTCAAACTCAAAACACCACTTTTAAAGTTGACAGTAACTTTTCTGCCAACCGTCCACAGTAAACTAAACGAGTCGCATGCCTTTCCGGATTCTATCTGTGAGTCTGTGAGCGCAAATCTCGGAAACTGAGTTAGCTAGAACAAATTTCAATGCTACTTAGTAATTGTCGCTGGACTTGCGTTTGTTGACTAGTTACATGCCGTGGGTTTGTTTGAGACTTTGTTGGAGAAAAACTTTATTTTATTTTATTAGTAATGGGTTTGCTCTTGACTCTAGTCTAGGTCATAGGTGACAGAGACAGAGTCGACGATGGAGTGATCTTACCCAGAAGAAGCCTGTTTACTCTAACTTTGAAGAGATTCAGGTTGAATGCGTTCGGAAACACAGACGCAGGTAGTGAGTTCTATTCATTCGCTGTGCGCATTATAAAGGATGTTTGGAAGCGCTTAGTTCGAATTGGCTTAGTTCTTGAGCACACTCACCGAAGTACAGTCTGTAGAAGAGCGACAAGCGGGCAACCTGGCGGCGATGAGCCAAGCTGTGAAGCTTGGCGTCCACCAGTTAAACGTCGCCGATGAGCCTCTTGGCTCTGCGTTCCACCGGGTCAGACTATTTCATATTAATGTTAAAATTGTTTATATTTGGCTGAAATTTAGCGATATTTCAAAGTAGAATGTAATAGGAGTCAGTCGCCAAAACGTCAGCCCATTATTACTTGCTAGTCCTACTTCTTACTGTAAAAGCCTGGAACAAGGGTAGACCTTGACCTGGATTAGGTCAAAGGATACTTATTACCCTGGAATGTACAAATTCCCGTGAAATAATTTTCGACTTGCACGTAAAAACACAAAGCAATGTACAAAAAATATTGTGCTATTTAGTACGCTATCAAAAGTGAGCAAGTTCTATAGTAAGGTAAATAAAGGATAGAAAAATACCCATAATAAGTAAAATACACATTCGTGCTGTTTGTCGCTAAGGAGTTCGGTTGTATGTGTGTATGTTGCGTTTGTAAATTGGGTATCATCACTAAAACCTTGTAATAAACGAACAGACATACATCCTACGTGGATTCAGAAGATTTATATTGAGCAAGTAACTTTATGCTAACAGGAAGAGTAATTCAGGGTGATCTATAAAAATTACCTGCCCATCAATTCTCAAACATACAAACAGACATCTAACAAAACATCCCCAAGCGTGACATTATGCCTATAATGTCCATGTTTGGCACATCCGCGATGCACACGCCGATGTAAATCATTTCTTGGATGAGACATGTTCTGACTAGTGGCTTTACTTGTCCAAGTCCAATGGCCATTAATAGAGATTGAGGCATGGGTTATAAATATTGATGGGATAACTTAAGCAGGCCTAATGTGATTGAAAACAATGTATATAAAATTAGTTGGTTAATGTCCTTTGTTGAAAAAATCTTTTTCAACCGATTCCATTTTGTTTTTTTTTCTTATTTTTCTTTCATTATTTATACCATAAAAATACGCATTATTAAGGATAACTTAAAAACTACTCCTCAGAAGTTGATCATTTGAATGGGGCCACATAAGAAGCACCAGCTATAAAAAACAAGAAAAATCAAAATCGGTTCATAATTGGTGGAGTAATCGCGTAACAAACATACAAATCATACAGTCTAATTGAAAACCTCCTCCATTTTGAAATCGGTTAAAAATAGTTCAAGATTTTAAGTTGGAGTATTGCAAATCAATATTGTTTGTATTTAAATATCAGGAAAAGTGAACACCCAAGCTATTTCATCACCGTGTTCTGTTTTATATTGACGCCCACTACCGGACATGGGCCTTCTCCAAGAGTCATCATATCACACGGGCCTGTGGTTCCCGCAACTCGGCACTAACCAGGTCATCGGTTCACCTCGCGATCGCCACTCCAGAACCCTTTGACCCCTTCGAACATCACTTTTGCAAGCAAAGTGCACTGCCACTTAAAATTGCCAAATCTTCGGGCTCCATTTAAGGCCCCTTCAATAGTTTATAGGCCATTATCGTTAAAGAACATCTGCGAGGCAGAAAAGCTGAAATAAAATCACGTTTCACAGACTATATTAAGCAATAACCAGGTTTAAAATGCTGTTAATTCTTACAGTTGAGCTCATGATAATCATAAAAATTCTCAACAAGAAAGACCTTTCAATAGCTCGTAATAACACTAATTAACGTTAATAAAGGAGCTAATGTATAAAGTTGATAATTAATCCAGTATAAACAATGGACAGTTTGCGAATCTTCACTTAAAAGTATCATTAAGGACCAGACAGATTAATTAAAGTTAGATATTTTTTGTCATCTATTGAGATAATCCTTTTTTGAAAGGTTTGATCGGAAACAAACAGTTCTATGATAATTTATAATCCTCAATGTTAATGCAGTACTAGCTGTGCATCCGCTCGGAGCCAGAATATCAATATTGAACTTCCTTTTGGACAGTTTTGTTTGCAAAATATTCTTTGATTTACATATGCTATTTCAATTATGAAGAAATTCTAGCCATTCATTTCTCTGTGTGAAAATATTTATAAACATCCAAATCGTTTTGGAGGAGTAGAAAAATATCGTGTTGTTAATTATTTTTTTAAAGCATAACTATTAGTTACACGAAAAAAACATGTTTAACAAAATAATGTATATGAATCAATAATAAATATCTATTTTTTTTTCAAACCATTTAACCTAGCAGTTACTAAGGAGTATGTTTTAGAAAATAACCGTTTTACGGCACTAAAATAACAAACAACAACAAACATCGTGAGATAACCTGGATTTATATAGTTGATGTAAGTCTGAAATAGACAAGTCAGAGGCCTGTGGAGTTCCCAGAGGCGGCTTAATTAATTCTGACACCAGAGGTGGTCACACCTCACACGAAGGAGAAGAAGACGGCACTAAAGCGATGGAAGGCCCTTAACTTTATGTCTCCTTACCTCCTCTCCAATTCTGCGGATATCTAGGTTTGGTACCTGAAAGAAGAAAACACAGAAATTAATATTATGAATTTTGTTAATACAACTGAACTATGAACTGCTTTTACTGATTACAGTTTGTTGAACATTTTGGTTTGGAATATTCTACGACATCGCCCAAAGGTTAAAAAATTATTAAAATTATTATTATTAAAATATTATTTGTACAAAATGTGTTTGACATCTATAAACTATGAGACACTGGATATGGGATAGAAAGCTGAAACAATTATTCAGTTTAATTGTAGATTTGCATGCAAATTATGCTTATCTACTCTTTTCATGTAATAATAAAAAAAATATGCAGGTATGTATGTAGGAAGGTAAATATAAAAAAATAATTTTATACAAATCAAGTACTACTTAACTTGCTTAATACAACGACAATATTAGAATAAAACATAACAGTTTAATGAAGTTGTGTTATTATAAGGACATTTTATTTTAACTAGAATACATTTTATTGATAGGTAATAAAATATTATGCAGTAATCAAATGGAATTACAAATCAATCAGAGATATTTAATTGGATGATTTTAACAGCTTTTCGATTAATCACACTATTACCAACCACTGCAACTCCTGAAAGCAGAATCAAAAGTGGCGACTACTACAATATCACCGAGGCAATGAAGCTCGATTAGAAAAACACGAAGGATTAAGAAAACATCACTTCATATTATGAAACCAAGTCCCCCGCCGCGTCTGTACGCGATAAACTCAAAAACAACTGAACGGATTTTCATGCGGTTTTCACCAATAGAAAGAATTAAAAAGGCAGTTTTTATTATTCTTACTATAATATTTCTTCTCCACCTACCTCTCAACCTATGGCTAATTCTGTGGCAATGACCGTATGACTCTCTCTTACTCTGCATTTCAGAACATCGATTGGTTATTGAAATAGAGAACATTCTGGACTAATCCAGTGCCAATTATGGTAGTAACAATGTGCAATGTCATCACGATTAATCTCACATTCATTGAGTTAAACAATTGGTGCCAGTTTGCGTTTGTTACAACAGTGTGTAAGAATGTTCTTGCACGAATTCTCTCAATGTTGTACCTGTTGCTTAGTATATGTTTCACTAGTGGTCTGCAGTCCAATAAGAGTCTTATACGACTAAACTGATATGGTACAGAAATATTTGAAAACTAGTTTAAATAAGAACCTGGAATTCGTCGTCCCTATTAGATTTGAGTTATGCTTCTCCTATGATTTTGCCATGGTACCAAATCAGACGAAATTCTGAAAACTTTTTCATTTAGACTGAATATTACCTCAATTATATAAAGTTCTAGACACGTCAGGGTACTAATATTATAAATGAAAAAGTTTCGACGGATGGATGTGTATGTGGATGTATGTTTGTCACTCAATTATGCCAGAATGGCTGAACAGATTATTACTAGTATTGATAATAGAAGTCCGGTAGCTGCTTTATTCATGGACATGAGCAAGGCATTTGATTTTGTTGATCGAACTATGTTGTTAAAGAAGTTGGAAAGATATGGAGTCAGGGGCAATGCTCTGAAGCTTTTAGAATCGTATTTGTCAGACAGAAGTCAAATTACGAGGATAGATAAAGTTTGTTTTGCTTCAAAAACCGAGCGTACGTATGTGTCGAGTCAGAGACCCAATAACTATGGTGTACCCCAAGGTTGTATTTTGGGATCTTTATTATTTATTATATACATAAACGACATGCCCAGAGAAACACATCACCCTATGGTCTTGTTTGCTGACGATAGCACAGTCGTCTTTAGTGGCAACAATGATGCGATGACACTTGAGAGAGAGATAAACCACTGTCTCCAAGTACTAGTAGAATGGATGGGCGCGAATAATTTGAAAATAAATATTGAGAAAACCAAAATAATGACTTTTGAGCAAATGACAAATCATAAAAAACCGGACATAAAATATAAAGACAAAATAATCTCAGAGACTAACACTACAAAATTTTTAGGACTAGAGCTAGACAGAGATATGTCGTGGAAAACTCACACTGACAGTGTGTGTAAACGCCTGAGCCAGCATTCATATGCTTTACGCAATCTCGCAAAGGAGGTAAATCAAAAAGTATTGGTCACGGCGTACCATGCTTATGTTACATCTACGTTACGATACGGGATCATATATTGGGGTAACTCCACGAATATGGAGACGGTATTTAGATCGCAAAAAAGATGTGTTAGGGCGATATGCGGAATTCAAAACACGGACAGCTGTAAACCGTTCTTTGCTTATTTTCGCATTTTAACACTACCATGTCTGTACATATACGAAGTAGCAGTCTTTGTTAAAACAAACTTTCACTTGTTTGAAAAACTTTATAGCGCAAGACACAGAAATAAAATAAGCGGTAGACAGCACAAAAAAGCAGTGTTTCACAAAAACTTTACAGGAATGGCACCACAAATTTATAATAAACTACCAAATTCTTTGTTAAATATTAATGCAATCAATATATTTAAAAAACAATTGAATAATTTACTATTAGGAAAGACATACTACACAATACATGAGTACCTGTCAGACAGGAATTTATCTTTATAAGTGGTGTGATTGGGGTGGATACTTGGGTCCGATTTGTTTACTTACTATTTTGTTAATCACCAAGACATTTGTATAATCTGACATTACGTATAAATACTTATTAATTTATGGCATTGTTTACGTTTTAATATTAATTTATGACATTGTATTCGTTTAAATTTTATTTACAACATAGCATACATTAGAATTTTTTATTTATGACATTGTATAGTATTTTATTTGTGATATTGGATATGTTTTAATTTTTGACATTGCAAGCGTTTTAAGTTGTGACATTGAACGCGTTTTAATTTTATGACATTTTATACCATTTTTTAATTTATGACATTGAATACGTTTTGGATTTACTTTTTTATTTTATGACATATACGTTCAAAATGTAATTTTAATTTAATTTGTAACATTGTATTATTTTAATTATTATTGTAATTATAATTTTGCATGCCTAAATTGGTGGAACACGGTTGACTGCGCATTCACCTGACATCTGGAAGTGTAATTTTATTTACTGTGTTGAGCAATAAATGAATTTGAATTTGAATTTGGATCTGGAAGAAATTTGGCACAGATATAGATTATAGTCTGGAATAGCACATAGATTATATATTCCCTTGGGATTATAAAATACTTTTCACGCGGGCGAAGTCGCTGGCAGAAGCTAGTTCAGTATAAACTGACCTCTTTTTCCGAACTATGCATTTCGGGTTCTGCTTCCAATCCAACTGGATACAGCTGAGTACCAGTATTTTTCATGGAGCGACTGCCTATCTGACCTCCATAACCCAGCAGCTGGGTAAACACCGTACCACCCTAGGTTATTATTATCACTGACACGCGGTCGGCTGTACCACATTGTCACTACTACACAGTACACACCATACCACGGAGTCCCAGGGCTAAGAAAGAAAATTTGGTTCAAATAAATCTCACTAGATGGCGCGACATGCACCGAGTTGTTATTGAATTGTATGTAAAATTAACATTTTCTGGTATTGAACATAAAAATTGTATGTTCTTGTTTAATCACCTCTCCAAAGCACACATTTTTGGAATGTTGGGCTCTTAATTCACATTTCAATGATTATTTGAACGGATCATTTAAAATTGATGCCAATAGATGGCGCGGTTTTAAATGTCTGAGGCATTCCTCTCGATTGTTTGTATTGTAACACATTTTGGTGCAATGGAACTCAAATCTTCACTGTATTAAAAGAAAAAAATATTCATGCACCGAATAAACCCTTTTACTTGCAAGTCACTGCTAACACCACCTATCTATCGCCATGGAACGGAACCGAACGCAAACGATGTACGAAAAATAATCGCTTTTATCAGACGAAAAACGATACGTCGTTGGCGCGGTTTCTTCGTATGGGATGAGGCATGCTAATATTATATTATCTGTGACCATACCATCAGACTAAAAACTACCAATAATGTTCGGCTTTGATTTGTAACATTGTCCCTGTCAACTGTATGGAAGTCAGTCTATTGCTAAAACACGACATGCCATATTAACACCCTAGTTCTCTACATCGTACTTAACTCCATGACAATTTCGTAATGAATTCTAACAATTAGCGAGCACGAACTGCATTTGATCGCGATGACCCTAATGCTCAACAAACTGTTTATTTTGAGTCCCTGGCTCAATGGATGTGACCTCAATTAACGCTTTATGCAGTAATTATGGCGATGAGTTAGCTACTGTTGAGTGTTGCTGTGGTGTTATAATGTGGAACATGGTGTTTACTAGTAGTAGTAGTAGTATCTGAACTATCTTTGTCATCATCATCAGCCTATTAATGTTCCCACTGCTGGGACACAGGCCTCCTCTCTGAGAGTGGGAATGGGCCGTAATCTACAACGCGGGCCCAGTGCTGGTTGGCGTATTTCACATTTTTTGGACATGGCGGTTTCATCACGATGTTTTCCTTCACCGTTTTAGAGCAGTGGGGACGAAATAATATACACAAAGCGCGTGCCTGGTTTTGAACCCATGACATACGAATCGTTAGTCGGGGCTGTTACCACTGGACCACCACTGCTCAACAACGCTGAGTTTCATAGGTTATTTTTTATACCAAAAACATAATGCAGGGTTATTTGTGGGATATAGGCCACGGGAATGAAGACGCGAGAAACAGCTATCATGTAGACCTTGTCGTTAAATTTAAATTCTTATTTTAAATCTGACAGAAACCGTTAATTTCTTGTGAATAAAAAGAATGCCAATGAAATGGCATCGGATCAACACATCCAGAGATAGCTTCCTTTGAAAGGATTTCAGGTAGTAGCAACTTGATTTGGGCGCACGGTTGGCGCAGTGGTTGAGCGATTGACTGCTGCGCTGCGTGTAGCGGGTTCGATTCCCGCACGGAAAATTTATTTTTATGATCTACAAATAGTTGTTCCGGCTCTGGGTGTTTGTGTATGTGAGTTTATATGTTTGTAAACGCACCCACGATACAGGAGAAATTCCTAGTTTGGGGGCAACGTTTTTTTTTTTTAAAGAAGAAGAAAGAAACTGGGCAAACAAACAATGTGACAAAAATCAAAATAGTCAAAAATTCTAACAAGAAATCGAATTTATCAATAGATAGATTAGATTTCTTATTAGAATTTTTATGCATCTTATTTTCATATTTATTATGCCACATTATTCCCTTGTATTAGACTCAACCACTCTTACTTGATATTCTCTTATATGCTATCTCTTCACTCCAAAAATAGATTGAAATCTACTTACATTCAGATATGTATGGATACACGTATCGCCATTACATTCTATATCAAGAACATTTAAATACATTTCAGTACAAAGAGCTCATTTAGAACTGCTTGTAATAAACTCTTAGTACGGATCAAGTTTCAGTTTATTTTAGTTCTTAGGGCTGGCACTACTTGAAGATGTTAATCTCTTATACCCGGTTTCAAAATCTTAAAAAACTTTGGTTTGCGTATATTATATATATTTTTTTTTAACCGATATTGCTACATTGTTATCTCAATTCTAGGTCGTATCCACTTCGTGGTTTCAAGATCCTAATTATAACGATAATTCTCCACTTGCTCCTTTTATTTTAGCTTTGAGAAATGCTCATGCATACTGTGCTACTACGGGGAGATAGCGCAGTTATGTGGGACTCCAACCCACTAAAACTTCACGGTGTCCTCCTGTGCCAATTATGGTGGAAACACGGGCACGCGTTAGCACTCACCGCAAACCCGCCGCGGCTGTCCTTCACCGGACCCTCCTCTGGGGAGTACCCCCATCCCCGCACCAGAACACACTGTACGCCGTGACCACCCCAGGGACCAAACCAGAACATGGGTGCCAGACAACCACGTGTATGGCAACCTTGTGACGCTTCAAGGTAATTGGCCCCGCCACCTACCATTTTTTGGCCGCAGGGGATAGGGAGAGCGGCCAACGCTATATCAACACTCCTTCTCCCCTGCGGCCCACCGCGTCCGCGGAAGGTAGGGAGAGCGGCGCCCTTTCCCGCCGCGGCCTCCAACCCTCAGCCACCTACGACCCTATACGACATCGCGGCCCGCCTCAGTTGCGATGTCGCCCACGCGGTTTCATCTCGCAACCTACAACCTACAGATGGCCGATACGTCGTCGGCTTATCGGCAAAAGCCCTGAAGAGTGGCCCTCTCCTCGGGTTCCTCTTCTTCTGGGTGACCAAGCTATGGCTACTGAGCCCCCCCGCCTCCTACTAACAGCAACATGTACAGCTTTCGAGGCACTGATGTTTAACGAGATTTGGATTTAGTCTGACCAGCTCTTAAGACTCCTTCCTCTTGGTCTTTTGCCCTAGATTTTATCATGTTATCAGGTTTTTGGCCGATGTGGCCATAGAAGTCGAAAATCTCACGAAGACACAGGTTCGATATAATGTTGGCCTTTTTTAATCTTAAGCTCGATTTACTTAACTGACTGCAGTTTATTTCAAACATATTATCTATTTATCTAATCTATCTAATACCTTTAAACGAGCAAATCTTGTATTCATGTATCTATATGATCATTCATGTATCATGTAAAAAAAAGTATGCATATATTTGCAGAAATTAAGCTATGAGGAGACGGAACAACTACTATCCATACCACACTAATATTAAAACTAAGAGCACATTGAACGTAGATACACTCTACATAGCTCACCTATACACACATACACTCACGCATACTCACACCCACACACTCACCACATTATTACAGTTACTCATATACATACGCCACTCACCCTCCCACACATTCTCATAAACATACACCATAAACATACTCACATACGAACACACACACTCACACCCACACACTAAATCCATTTAATAATAAATTGAAATTATGTACTTATAAAATACTTATCCAAAGTGTCACGGTGTGTGTGTATCGCCTTACTATTAATTTCCTGTATTATTCACTTAATTGTTTTAAGCTATCATTGCTTGGCACTTATTTATGTACCTATTGTAAAACTCGAGGGGAATGGTGCTGATAGCCGAAATACAGGCTATGCCTAGTTCGGCTACAGACGCTAATCTCTTTACCCAAATTGAAATTTTTGCCACATTGCCATTGTAAAGTAGTTTTAAGTTTTTTGAAAATAAATTATTATTATTATTATTATTATATAAATATAATCTGAATCTCGGAAACGGCTTCAACGATATTCATGTAATTTTGTATGAAGGTGGTTTCGGGGGCGATAGACGATCTAGATAGGTTTCATTTTTAGAAAACGTCGTGTTCTCTATTTTCACCCGAGGAGAGCTCGATCGCCTTGTTATTTGATTGTATATAAGTACAAAGATACAGTGAAATATGACCTTAGTCTAATGAGAACCATTAAGTTGAGTAGAGTAGGTACTTTATCTTTCTTCGTAGAAGACCATTTAATTTATTGGCATAGCAGATGATACAAATAATAGAGACCAAAATAAATATAGGTAGATGGCAGCCCTAAATTCAAAAGTACTTCTCATTAAAATCTAATAACATAAGACATGAACGTCTTAACGATTAAGTGAAATATCTGAGAGGAACGAAGATGCAATGAAGCCAAATTGACGGCTGATGAAAACGTGCAACGTAGGTACACAATTACATTGCTCTTAATTATATTAATTATACAAGTACTAGTTCTTAGAACTTACGTGATCTATGACTATATCATCATATGTCATATGACCATTTTCTCTTGACCCGTGTCTAAATGTGGAACTAAATTGATTTGTACGAATTTTTTCTCATGTCGTTGCATATAGCATCATTTTGAGATGTCAAGTTATGATGGTCATCCTGAAAGGGATTAGGTCAGAATGATGACTTGTTTGCATCAGACATGATGATTTCAATTTATTGTATCAGCCTTGTGTTTAAAATAGAATTTTATCATTGTAATGGGAAACTGTATTAAACAGTCTGATTTATTAGTCTTTAAAAGTTAATTAACACGTCATAGTATAATAAATAATTAATTAATAGATCAATCATCATCAGCCCGGAAACGGCAGTAAATTGTTATACCTACCTACATGATAAAACTAAGAATCGAACAAAACACGAATGTAGCTGAATACATCAGTACTTTTTATGGAATGACTGTCTTTCTGACCTCCATTGCTCAGTTACTGGGTAGCACGATACCTTTGGTGGGTTTGTTTGGGTAACTTTCGGGATTTTGATTACCCGTAACTATTTTCAAAGATTTTCAAAGGACAGCCGGGAGCAACGACTTAAGGGCCTACATACGCTTTAGTGCCGTAAAACGGCAACTTTCTAAAGCATACTCCTTAGTAACGGCTAGGTTTGAAAAAAAAAATATATTATTGATTCATGTACATAATTTTGAACACAAGGTTTTTACGTGTAACTAATAGTTTTTCTTTAAAAAATTATTAACAACACGATATTTATTCGCAACTTTTGGAAACTCCTCTAAAACGAATTGGATGTTTAAAAATATTTTTACACAGAAAAATTGATGACTGGTATTTCTTCATAACTAACATAGCATATGTAAATCAAATAATATTTTGCAAAGAAAACTGTTAAAAAGGAGGTTCAATTTTGATATTTTGACATCGAGTGGGCGCACGGCCAGTACTGCGTTAGCATTGGGGTGTATATATCGCCTTAACTTGCCACCCAAATCACGAAGGGATCGTGGTGTGCAATGGGGAAAAAGATGAGCACCCATCCACGAAACCGCCTCGACATTCTTAAGATGTTACCCGTGTATAATTCTCTGAAAACGAAAAATTAATACCTTTTGGATAAAGCGGTCCATCCTTTGTTGAAATCTGTAAGGAGGGCGATGAATCACAATAATATGATGTCAAGTTTAACTAGAAAATGATTCAGCACGCATGATAGTAAGTCTGGTTTTCCTTTGTTGTAAGTAAGTAGTAACTCTTTTGTTCTTTACAAATTCTGACTAAGTCAACAAATGATGCAATTAAAAAAAACAAAACATCATCATCTGCCTAGCCTTTTCCCAACTATATTGGGGTCGGCTTCCAGTCTTACCGGATTCAGCTAAGTACCAGTGTTTTACATGGAGCGACTGCCTATCTGACCTCCACAACCCAGTAACTGGGTAACACGGTACCCCTTGGCAAGACTGGTGTCAGATCTCAAGCTTCTGACTACTCGTAACGACTGTCAAAGATCTTCAAATAACAGCCGGGACCAACAAAAAACAAAACATCCATCATATCCACATATTTCATCCAAACCTTTTTTTTTTTGTTTACCGGTGGAAACCTTCAAAAGACGTCTGGACTTGTGGGGAAAAGACTTCAAAAGAGCGTGGGCTCTTTATCTCACTAAAACCACCCCGGTGATCACCATCACCTCTTAAAATACCACCCCGGTACCCCCTCTGTGCAACGCCTGTTAGGGCACGTTCCTTGGGGAGTCTGAAAGAATCACTTTCCCTTAGCCACGCTTTGCACGGCAGTACTGATCACTGTACTGTCGTCTTTCCTGAAGACACATGGTGGGCGGACAGAGTCCCCAGTCTGACCACACGCGACCCCATAGTTTCATCCAGTACATATGGTATCGCTAGATGGAAAGGACACACTGAATGCAGATGGCGGAAACCTGTGTGTTGTTAACCAACCTGGCTCATGTCCAGCAGTGGACTGTGATAGCCAATCTGTCGAGATGCGGAAGACCAACGAGCAGCATAGGAATTGTAGAGCAACATGAGAGTGGACTGCGATAAGGTGTCTTTCTGTCTGTCAATAACTAAACGGTGATTAGACAAATATGTCTAATAGACCTACAAGTTATAATTTGTATACAGTTGTATACAGGGTTGGTAATATAGATAGATAAAACATGTATTTAGTGCACACTAAATCATAATTGAATTTTCATTTTACAAGAGGTAGGTATATAAAAACAAGGTGCCAACAAACAAAGAAAATAACATCAGGCGAGATAGTGGTCAAACGCGAGCCTAGATTATAAAAAAAATAAAAATGTATAGGAAACAAGAAGAAAGACGGAAGGGAGGCCTTTGCCCTGCAGTGGGACGTAACGGGCTCATAATAATAATAAATAGGAAACAACTTTTATAAATAAAAGTGACGAGTGAGTGTGTTTTGTAAGTTGATGAAAATCATATATTAAGCAATCCGTTTTTGCCTCTAGGCGAACTAGACGATGATCTAAGCAAATCTCTAGTTATCAATATGCATTATAGCCGTTCAACCAATTTTAATCTCAACTGATCAATATGCATTTTAGCCGTTCAACCAATTTTAATCTCTACTGATCAATATGCATTTTTGCCGTTCAACCAATTTTAATCTCTACTGATACTGATCAATATGCATTTTAGCCGTTCAACCAATTTTAATCTCTACTGATCAATATGCATTTTAGCCGTTCAACCAATTTTATCTCTAGTGGTCCAGATGCATTTTAGCCGTTCAACCAATTTTATCTTCAAAAGTCACTGTTGATTTCCTTTCCTGTCTCTTGCCTCCAAAGCACGAGATTTCCTCTCCATACACAAACCACAAAACACGAGTACAAAACCGTCCACAGCTCGGTTGCATATGCATTCATTGCACGACGATGTAATACCCCGATCACGAGGACTGATTTGCACTATTATAACATTACCACATTAACTATGCTGTTAAAAAACTACGAACCATTCAATTCTGAACCCTAACACCTTGAACTTCAGGTGTGGGGTATTGGAAGGTGGTGGTAAGTAAAGATTGTTCCACCATATTACGCCTGGCATTAATGACATTCCAGTGCTGAGGACTCCCTCACTTTTGAAGGTTACGGAATATGGCACGAGAATACTTAGCTTTTAATTGAATTGGTTATGTTAGAAAGAGGAAGTTTCCATGGTCAATGTAAAACATAGTGTGGAATTTACACTACATTTATTATATGACTAGCTGTGCCCGCGGCTTCAATCCCGTCAACTGCGTATCCTGCCTACCCGCCTAACCTACGCTACCTACCTACCAATTTATTTTTCTAGGGTCACTCTTCCGCGGTGAATCTTAACACCACCATTCAGAAAATTACGTCAAATGCACAATGCCATCTATCGAATATGGAGTTCAAATGTCCGAGTATCAGAAAAGCGTGTTGTGATATTTTATTTTGAACACTTTTAATGAATGTATCTTTTGATAGAGTAAACCGATTGCGATGAAACAAAAACTAAGTAATACTTCAATTTACGCACAATTTTATGTAAAAATGTTATCTACATTGGTTTCGTACATTTTACGTGAAGTGTGCACAATTAAACAGACAAAAAATCCAAAATGCTGGCAATAAGTTCTGTTGCTAGTTTTTTTGGAAATATTTTTGATGTACAAAAACTACTTTTTTTATAGATTTACTCGCATTATATGTATTGATAATAGTGGAACTCTGTCAGCATATGAGTTCCCTTTCTATGACCAAAACAAGAATCAGCCTTCAAGGCAAGAGTGAACATCTTCGGGCCATCATGTGAGATCGAGTTCAAGAGTGAACATCTTCGGGCCATCATGTGAGATCGAGTTCAAGACCGGATACGGAATAAAACTGTTCTAAATCTTCTTTAAGAAGTTTGGTAGATGTATACAGTAACGCCCTTTCGGTAATGTTTCAGCCCCATAAAAAACGGCGAGTCTACTGCCAAAACTGCGCTGCTAACAAAATCTTGATACTTCTCCCGAACCAGGAATCGAACGTAGAACCTAGAGCTCAGCAGTCACAAGTAAGCTTCATCTTGTAATCGAACCTAGTATCCCTTCATTCACCATCCTCGCAAACCATACCTTACCCAAAGCATCCTTTCAATTTTAATTTCCACCATATTACCACAAAAAGCCAGTATCTCCAGCGTTTCCTTCAAGGGTAAAGCATAATTAAAATCAGCCCACATCGTCGGCACGTTTGAGCTAAGCGACCAATCGGTTTACCCATTAGTTATGGCTATAAGACCTAACCACCTACATATTGTAGGTTGTTAGGTATCTACTTAGGGTTCTGCCAAGGTCCTAAGTGATTTACGTGAGACTGATGTTTTGTGTGGGTTCGCTTGCGTGATTGTGATTCATTTTGTGGGATTACTGTCATATTATTGTAATTCTAGACTGTTATTTTTCCACTGGGAGGCTTATTTATTTATTGTGCATCAAAAACAACATTTGAAAAAGTTCATGTATAAAGTAGTTAATTAATTATTCCAACAAACCTTTCAGTGATAGAAAAAGATAAATAGATTTACAATAGACTAGCTGTCACCCACGGCTCCTCCCGCGTGTTATTAGTATTGTTATAAAAACATTACAATTCCTAAATAATGAAATACCTACATACATTCACAATAATTTTAATTAAAATAATAATATTATTAATATTTAATACGAATAATTAATAATTTTAAAAAATATATACGTAATTTATTAATAAAAACAATCAAGACTCTTTACATCCCTATATAAGAATATACGTGAATACACTCATATGTTATACAAACGACAGTACATTTCTGGATAGAACTGCCTAAACTGTCTAGTGATTGGCAAACTGCTGAGTTTGAGGTCTTGGCTTCGAATCCCCGTTGGGCAGCACAAAACCACCATCCGCTTCTAGTCCATCCCAGATTCCGAGTATGTATTATGTTTAGAGTCAGTCTTCCTATGTATTTGTAGGTATTATTTTTACCAGCGCGACTTGTCTTACCGCTCGCTGGAGACAATTCACTTACCTTCATTTCATGTTTCGTTCAAGAATATATTCAGCTCTACTTTATTCCAATTCTCAAGGAAGAATTCTAGTTCGTCATATTATCTCCTTCGTGGATAATTAAAAAAAAACTTTATCTTACAATGCCTTTAACCTACAGAACCATCACACGAGAATATTTCATTATTACACCGCGCTCTATATAATCGGTGATCATAAAGCTCGGAGCACACGATAAGATCTAAAACACATCCCGCTAAATGAGTTCGTGTGTACAATCTTTAGCCCTTATAAGATTTTTTCCATGTTATTCTGTACTTTGTCAAGGGAATATCGTGACTTTAATGAAGGGTCTATTTTGAGACGAATGTGTTTGTCTACATTATGTGTAACGTGATAAATATTTATTTTTAGTTTAAGCTCGTGGAAAGCCAACCACTTTGGTCTACTCTGTTAAAATCTCACCGTGATATTATATTGAGTGAGCATATCAATACTTCCATCCCACCAGAGTATTTACTGCCATTTCTGTCATTTGACAGCTCATTCAAAGCACACTTCACTTTTCAAGGTGAGATTATTGCAGACTAGCAGAGCTCGGCAAAATACATGCATTGCTTTAATTAAAATACAAATTACAAAAAAAACTAACTCCCATGTTTTTAAAATCAACACATCACATCATCAGCTAAATTAATGTGCCCACTGCTGGGACACAGGCCTCCTCTCTGTGAGAGGGAATGGGCCGTAATCCACCACGCGGGCCCAGTGCGGGTTGGTGGATGTCACATGTCTTCGAATGTTTGGTTCTGGGACATGCCAGTTTCCTCACTAAGTTTTGCTTCGCGTTTTTAGAGCAGTGGTGATGAACATTTTTAAGTCGGGTATTTGTAATATAAAACACTAAATACAGTAATTAAACTATTATATAAAATACTAATTCCAAAATACAGTCAGGTGTTAGTTGTCATAAACAAGATACTTGACGGTTTGATGGACAGTACAGGTGCAGTGTTGCCAACTTTGAAGATTGACATATTTAGCGGTCACTATTCTGCTTACGAAAGCTATTAAGCACTATTTTCTGCAGAACGCACCCATTAATAAGATCGCTTAATGTATTTATGTTCAAATGTATTTTGAAGCCATAAGTATTTGAAACACTAACTACAAAATAACTCAGCGACAGGTAATTGAAATACAAATTACATTTTTGAGAAGTACAAATACCAAATATTTACCTATTTATATTTCATTACAAGTAATTAAAAAAAAACATACTGCAAAACTACTAAATACTGCAGATCTGGTGGTTGTGGAACATAAAGACTAACTAACTTAACACTAAGTACAACTTGACTAAATCGCTGCTTATTCTGCAATACTAAAATCAGGAGAAATATCATCCCAGCGATGAACTTGAAATTGATGTTTACAATGTATCTTTTAACTTTCTCTGTGGGATTATGACGATGTGACTGTAATACAAGTAAAATTAAAAAAAAACCCGGACATTGTTTTATTTCATGGTACATATTTTATCTAGTAGTAAACTCGCTTCGATCGACAATATATTGAACACGTACGTAATTATGACACGATATCTTGCGAAAGCACCCCAATTCAAACAGTAAAACGCCCATAACTTTAAAACGGCTAAACCGATTTTCATCAAACATAGCTAAGAACACTTTCTATAAAGTCACCTTTCAAACGAAATCAAAATCGGTTCATCCTTTTAGGAGCTCTGATCCCACAGACAAGTACACTTATACACAAACACACAAGTTCACACGTTAAACTTATAACACCCCTCTTTTTCCGTCGGGGGTTATAAACTGACTGTTTTTTTTTTTTTTTTTGAGTTGTGTTGGATTTGACTCTAGTCTAGGTCAGAGGTGACAGAGACAACCTTTTAAACCACCGGACTACAGCACCGTTGGTTGGCGGCAGATATTGGTAAAAAAAACAGAATGAGATTTCAAATAAAACCAAATCTGTGTTAGTCTGTAAAACTTATTTTACTACATAACAGTACTTACGTAGGTCTCTGCTTATCTAAATAATGTGGTCACCCTTTGGTAAAATCCTCTGGTTTTACAAGTCTAGTCTCAACTGGTTGTTGCATTAGGAGTTTGCTAATGACTATGATACTAATTATTTCCTCTTATCCTGCCTAATAGGGCAGGAGAAGACTAGAATTAAGGTTGCCTTAGTCGGCGGCACGATCTATTTTGTGGCTGGGGTTAAAATGCATGCTATCTCATCCGACAACAAAGCGAAAGGTATAGATGCTGTAATGAGCAGTAAGAAGCTAGTGCGCGTACGAATACACATTCATGGTATAAAAATAATAAATAGATGATGATTTAGAACGAAAAGGAACGCGTGAAATTTTCAGACCTTTGAGAGTATGAGTATCTTGAAAAAATTACTGAATGTATTTATTTAAAATGAAATGATTTGCATTTTTTACCTGCTATCCCTGTAGGGTGACTGTTTTGCAATTTTCCTTTCTTTTTATTGTATTTATTGCCGGACAAAGATGCGTTGAAATTAGTGTTGAAATATGGAACTTTCGACGCTCATAACTTTAAAATACACGGTTTTCTTACTTTTTTGTTTCCATACAGGGCTAGACAATGATGAGACAAATTGATGTATTTTTTTTTATTTTGAGCGTATACCGTCAAACAGTGGAGTAATCGCCATACTACGTTTGTATGTCATTGTTTCGTCAGCATGTCGACACCGGCTATCGCTGAAAACCAGCGCTGTGGCTCTGTCTTGCACGTGAGTCCCGACTCTGTATTTGTATTTAAGCTTGCCTTTGTTTTTTTTTTATGGTAGGCGTCGTGCCTGGCCCAAATAAACGTTTTTCTTTCTTTCTTTTCTTTCTGTATGGAAGAATGACTGACTAGGGCAACCTTAAGAAGGATTTCTTAGGACATCACTACTTAGGGAAATACTGTACTTTGTAATGACGATCGGGGATACGTGACTAGCGAAGTGAGAGTTTACAGGAACACATCTTACTTACAGTACATACTAAACTCAACACAAAGCATTTATTTCAATGAAATCATTTAGATAGATGAAGCTAGTTGCACGTTCCAAGTTGTTGATCTTTATGGAGAAGAACGTGCAATGTATTTTTCTGTGAGCGTAAATAAAAAAATCTAATTCGGCGATAGAATAGAATCACTATCACTACATATTATAAAAATTCTTTGTAACAAAAAAATTAAACCAACTTCCAAAACAAAACACTACAAAGCGAAAAATAACATTATTTTTGCGACTGTCGGTCGGTGTCAAAAATGAAAAAATAGGTACCAAAGACTCGATTTCTTTTGGAAGTCGGTTTAATATTTTGTTAAAAAGTTTTCTCACTTTGTCTATTGGAGGAGCTCGTGGCTAAATAATAACAGCCGCACGGGTCGATCATCAAGGTTAAGCAACATTTGACGAGGTCGGTCGTGGATCGGTGACCATTTCAACATACCGAGTTTCCTCGGTGCCTCGGAAAGCACGTTAAGCTGTTGGTCCCGACTGTCATTTGAAGATCTTTGACAGTCGTTACGGGTAGTCAGAAGCTTGAGATCTGACACCAGTCTAGCCAAGAGGTATCGTGTTACCCAGTTACTGGGTTGTGGAGGTCAGATAGGCAGTCGCTCCATGTAAAACACTGTTACTTAGCTGAATCCGGTAAGACTGGAAGCCGACCCCAATATAGTTGGGTAAAGGCTAGGCAGAGAGAGAGACTTTGTCTATTGCCGAACAACCAATCAAGTCACACAAAATCAGTCCCTATGTCCATCTGATTCATACAAAGTGCATTACCGGCTATATCTATGCAAACTGCCGCACGCGGAACCCTGACTAACAAATATGCACAGTGTTACCTCGTAATAGGAACACTGTGCATACTAAACGGACCTTATAAGGGAGCGGCGCGTTTCCACTTCCTAAGTATGTGGATTCAAGTTTTACTGCTTCACAAATAAATACGACTAGTAAGTAGGTACTGGATTCAATTGGAATAACATTATCTATTCTATTTATTTAATAAATCTGTAGAAAAGTAGATTTTTTTAACACCGAAAATATTTCCAAAAAAAATAGCGAAGTGTTAAAGGATAACCAACAGAACCAATTTCCATTTGTGGATTTTTTGTTTGTTTTTCGATTTGTCTGTTTGTCTATTTATTTGTGCATGCATCACGTAGAATATAGGAAACTAACTTTTATACATATAAACGTAACTTTTTTTATTATTTTTTATTGATAGGCTCGCGCTTGACCACTATCTCACCTGATGGTAAGTGATGATGTGGTCGACGATGTAGCGCGCTTACCTAGAAGAAACCTATTCACTCTTGACTTAAAGACTCCCAGGTTGTAGCACTCAGGAAATACAGACTCCGGCAGGGAATTCCACTCCTTAGCTGTACGCATAATGAAAGTATTCCCAAAACGTTTGGTGCGTATGGGTGGGATGTCCACCATGTACCGATGACACATTCATGATGGAAAGGGCTAGGAGGAATTAGTTCATGCAATTCCAACGCACACTCCCGGAAATGTAACCGATAAAAAACCAACAGTCTGGCAACTTAGCGCCGATGTTCAAGGCTCTGGAGCCTAGACTCGACCAATATCTCATTGCCGATGAGCCTCTTGGCCCGCTTTTCGATCGACTCTAGTCGCATCCAGCTGGTACTTGGCAGATCCGTCCCAGAGGTGAGAGCGATGAACACCACGCATGACCGAACTTGCGCTTGATACAAGTTGAGCTGCTGTTCTGGCGTGAAGTACCGTCTCACCTTTGCAAGGATCCCCAACTTTTTGGCAGCCAGTTGAGCTTTTGCCTCAATGAATGGACCAAAATTGATGGTCGATGTCAACGTAACGCCAAGAAGCTCGAGATGGTCCGTTATCGGCACGGTCACACCACGGAAAGTAGGAGCCGGCTGGAATTGGCTCCTTTTAGCGGAAAAAAGACACGCCTGGGTTTCAGCAGCATTAAACCTGACCAGCTTGGCATCGCCCCATTCGGAGACTGCCTGCAAGGACAAGTTCAAGCGCTCCACCAACTTGAAGTATTACTTAAATTTTGTTTCATCGCAATCGGTTCGCTCTATAAAAAGTAAGATGAATTTAAAGTGTTCAAGAAGTAAAATTATCACAGCACACGCAATTCAGATACTCGGACAGTTGAACACCATTTTTGATAAAGGGCGTTCAGCATTTGAATCATTGATATATTAAAAAAACCCATTTGAAGTCATTTTCTGAACGGCGGTGTTAAGATTGTCTGCGAAAGAATGACCCTATAAAAAAATTGGCACTTGGAATATTTTACACATTAAAAGCGCTATGCTGTCGCAGAATGGGTTCCTATATTTTGTTAGGTAATAAATAGCCTGACATTGCAATAAATCAATAGAAACTGTGATCCGTACCCAGCCGTTTTTTCCACATTTAGGTACTCTGCGCACAGTCAAAGTATGGGACTCTCAGCCTCCGTCTGTGCTATCTTCTTTGTCAGACTTTCAAGGGCTAAAAAAAAGATACCTCCTGGACACTTTCATTCCATTATAGACTTAAGGTTACACTAGTCGAAAATTCTTCCATACAAACGTAGTCTAGGGATTGTTCCACTGTTTGACGATGTACGTTCAAAATAAAAAGTGATATCAATTTGTCTCATCATTATCTAGCCCTGTATGGAAGCAAAAAAGTAAAAAAAGAAAATATTTGAAAGTTATGAGCGTCGAAAGTTCCACATTTCGACACTAATTTTTACGCATTTTTGGGCGCAAATAAATACCATAAGAAGACGGAAAATCGCAAAACGGCATAGATAGCTCCATACAGGGATAGATTAGTAGTTCAACAATGGAAATAATTTTATTTTGAACAGATAGATTTAGTAGTTTTTTCATGATATCTAGACTGCCAAAGGTCTGTTTATAAAATTTCGCGCGCTCGGTTTCGTCCTAAATCATTATCCATTTCGCTACAAATTTGCAAAAGTGTGTATTCGTACGCGAACGAGCTTCCTACTGCTCATCACAGCATCTCTCTCTGCCGCATGTGTTGTCGGTTGATATAAAATGCATTTTAATCCCGCGCACAAAATAGTTCGTGCCGTCGACTAGTGTACCCTTAATCCGTCACTTCCCATCAGGTTAGATCAATAAAAAAAAACCAACACAATAAATCCCGGCAATTGAACGCAGAACCGCTTAGCAACAGCGAAAATCAACCAGTCGCACTTGGAAAGACTCGGTCACGTATCTACGCACACTTTGATCGTTTAGCCACGAGCCACCAATAATAAATTAATATAACCCGTAAAACAATGCACACGCCCCCCTCACGTTCCAACCGCACTTAAATTCAAATTCGCACTAACTGTCAACTTGATTGTCATTCCGCGACAGTCCTTCTTATACCAACGATATTTTATTAACTGGCGACCTTGTCTGTTGAATACCTAATGTACTGTACCTGATAACGCTGCAAGACTAGTGGCAGTGGGGCTAGATGCTGGCGAACAGGAGTTCTTGGGATTACAGGCAGGATCTAGAGCCTTAAAAGATGCATAGCTTATTCAGCTTTAAATGTTCCCACTGCTGGGACACAGGCTTCCTCTCTGAGAGAGAGACAGATGATGCTTCTAACAAAATAACACGTCGGTACCTGAGTGAAAATAAATGAGGATGGCACAGGGGCACAGATATTGGCACTAACCAAACAAAAATGTCAAAAACGATTACATGACTAATAGATTTTCCTATTATGTTTACCTACCTAACAGGGATCTATATGTACATATCTGTTCTCATCTCTGGGACGGATCTGCTAAATACCAGCTTAATTCACTAGAGTCGATCGAAAAGCGAGGCTCATCGGCGATGAGGCACTGGTCAACTCAAAGCTCCAGAGCCTTGAACACCGTCGCCAAGTTGCCAGCTTGTCGGTTTTTTATCGGTTACATTTCAGGGAGTGTGCGATGGAATTGCACGATCTAATTCCACCTAGCTCGTTTCATCTCAGACTACCAGATGTACGGCGATGCGCCATCGGTACATGGTGGACAATGCATCCTACCCATACGCACAAAACTTTTTGGAAACACTTTTAATATACGCTAAGCGCATATATACATACGCAGCTAAGGAGTGGAATTCCCTGCGGCATCTGTTTCCCGACAGCTACAATCTAGGAGTCTTTAATTCAAGAGTGAATTGGTTATTTCTAGGCAAGCGTGTTTCACCGTCGACCACATCATCGCTTACCATCAGGTGAGAAAGTGGTCAAGCGTGAGCCAATAAAATATTAAAAAAAAACTGATTTAACAGCTTATAATTTTAAAGAATTATAGTAGATAAATCTTGCAGCACCGACCAATGAAATTGGAAATTGGGAATAAATCCAGGAGAAAGATGCAAATTAGGCGATCGTGTGCCCTAAAAATGTAATGATCAGAACATAAACGTAGCTAATTACGATATAATATTTTATGTAGAAATACACATTTAATATGGAGACTATTCTTATAAGGCTATAGAAAAAGATACAGCACTTAGCAGTCAACAGAGCATCTATATTACAATAATATTCGAATAAGTAATAAACTTCTTCCTTACTGGAATCATTATAGGTTTTATATTCACTTCCTTTTAGCATTTTATTGAGCCACAATGAATGGCACATCTATCAACAGCGAACTTACCATAAATACTTCTTTAGTTATCAATAAAAAAATTAACATTACCATAACTTTTTCTACTGTTACGTTACAGCTGTATTCACCACAAGTGTAGGCAGATATTTTTTCAATGTTCCATGTATTCTTTTTCAAAAATACATGGCACGAATCCGAAATCCGTTACCTGTTACAAGGTATTGGATTTTCTGTGATGAAAACCTCAAGAACACTTTGAGCAGCCCAGAGGAAGAAACCTTTTTTTTCATGTTGGTGATACCTTCTAAAGTCGACTGGACTTTTGGGGAATAGAAAAGGGAATGTGGGCTTTTTACCTCATTAAAACGACTCCTATGATCAGCATCAGCACATAGAACGCGGCCTAGAGATCGAATCTACATTAACTAAGCAATCGGATTTATAACTTCTAGACTAACAAGGCAGGATAAACTGTATCAATTCTCATGACGGTACAAGACACTTCGGCAACAGCAATTTTCCCACAAGTAAATCCGCGTTTTCTAACTAGAATAAATACTAAATCTAACTGTACTGCCAAAAGCCCACAACAGTATGGTTTTCTTGTTATTAGCATTATAACTATCAGTGGGTCCAAATATGGCCCAAGACCAACTAGATGTCTAATCGACTGGCCACGGTAGCCATTGTAAAATGTGGTGTACGGTTCTGGTGGTATGACCAGCTTTTGAGGGTTTATGGGATATTCCTGATCGGTGAAACGGTTGTTTACTTTAGAATATTTTCCGAGTGCGATTTTTTTGAAGTTTGTAAACTTATTTTTTAAATCTAAACAAGTCCGTCTCACTATTTCCAATCACTGCAACCCCTGAAAATTAGAACCATCAGTAATGACTACCAGAAACGTGGCGAGTTAATGAAGCTCGACGAACTCCGGAGAAACGATCAACTGCTTGAATGCCGTAAAAAAACAGTTGCGAGTAAGAAAAACAAAATCTAAAAAGTATCTCGGCTGAATGGTCCATTTATTAGTAATGGTCCATTCAGCCAGCTAGTCTAATAGAATTTAAATTTATGACTAACGTCAGTAAAACGTCGATTTGCGTCAAAGATCTTGTAGCACGTGTAACTTTCACTGGCTTTACGTAAATTAATTCGAAAAACAACCTTAAGATGCAATGGCCTTTACGTATAGTCTTCTCTTTAGCGATTTTCCATTGAGAGCAATGGTGGTCCAGCCACATTACTTTGTGTAATTTATTTAATTCTCATTGCTCTTAAAACGGTATGTGCTAGAACAAAAAAAATCAAAGGCATGTGACATCTACAAATCCGCATAAGGGCCCTAGTGATCTACAGGTCACTCCCTCTCACAGAATGGAGACCTGTAACCCAGCAGTGGGAACAATAAAGGTTAAATAATTTAGCGGTTTAATTCCAAAATTCCTAACTAAAATGATGTCACCCTACAAACAAGGTACTCCATGTACCAAAGAAATTGACCATAAATATTTATTGCTACCGAAATGGCTAAAACTATCATTACTCTTGCGACTATACAAGGTAGGCAGAGATAGTGGTGGTTCAGGATTAAGTATTGTAAGGCGGGGAGTAATTGAGTGGTCCCGGGGTCGAAAAACCAGTTGAATGTCGTTATATCAAGGGATTATATAGATATATATTTAGGAGGTGCCTATTATAAAGAAAAACCAATAATATTGGTCATCATCATCATATCAGCCGTAAGACGTCGACTGCTGGACATAGGCCTCCCCCAAGCGTCGCCACATTGACCGGCCTCATGCGTCCCGCAACTAGCAGATCGCCGCAATCTTCACCAGGTCATCGGTCCACCTGGTGGGAGGCGTTCCAACGCAACGTCTTCCGGTTCGCGGTCGCCTCTCCAGAATCTTTCTGCCCCATCGGCCATCCGTTCTGCGAGCAATGTGCCCTGCCCACTGCCACTTAATTTTGGCTATTCTTCAAAAATATATAATATTGGTCTTCAAAAATATTAAAAAAGTATATCTCCTAAAGTTTTGATTATGCTCAGAAATTAAAAACTCTCGAATGCTGCTGCGTTGCATAAAAGTCGTTATTATGTTGTTTTAAAAAAGATTAAAATCGAATCTAAATAATACCTAAAGCATTATGCATTCAACGTGGCAATGCTGCCAGTCTTCTGGGCACGTTCCCGGGTGACAGCGATGTTGAGGAGTCCTTCGACGCCTAAGTGTACCTTTCTTATGTATATAGTGTAAGCATTATCATACCCATTTGGAAAACTACTTCTCGATTTGTACCTACGGTGCTAAAAATACGCAGTAATAATTTATGTTTAGGAGCAATTCCGCACTTTAATAAATCTATCAAACTTGACGATTGTGGCAACAATCTAGACCTAACAAACTATTTGCCAGTGGCCCAGCTGTTCAAACACTTCCGACTCCTCTACAACCAAATCAGAGCACCACTAAGTGTTACAAATAAACAACAATCGTTACATTTCTGCGGATTTCTATAAAATTATCCTCGGATATAAATCATATTTCATTGCAACCGTGAGTCAGGCCAACAATCACCATTGCAACCCAATCTGATTTCTATCAGACTGTACCTATCAAAGGAGATATACGAGACCAGTTTTATAAGGTCTTCTCCCCCTCGCAGTATCCTGCAAATTTCACACAAATCGAGGTCACATTATTGCTGTTCGAGGATCAAACGTAACTGGCTACCTTAACTGATTTTCTGTCAAGCATAATCAAGTTATTTCTGCTAAAGCTGTTTGCGACAAGGCCCTTAACGGGTTTTATTCCCGTTTCGGTTATAACCGAATGCCACTTGTGTTAAGATACAACTACTTGAATCTATAGGCATGTTAGAGATAGCCTTATTGTAGAGTTGAATCCAATAATTAAACTTATTATTGATTTATTAGAAACTGAGTGTTTCTAATTATTAATGATTGATGATACTTACTGTCAGCTCGTAATTGGTGATAAATTATACTATCTGATTAAAAGCAATTCTAATATACAGTAAAGATGCGTCTTTATTACAAAATTTTAATAATCATGCATAATACAAAAGCACGTTAATCGTTGATTTATTACTAACTAATAAGATACGACAGTTTTGGTTTAAAAATCTTGTGAGAATTTTGTTGAAACCAGTCCATAACTATTTTCGAACTGAATTTATGGTATTATAATCTTGTTAATTTCCAAAATGTATTCAAACAATTCCTATTAACTTTCTGTTTAGAATGTTTCCCATAAAGCTAAAAATATGATAATGTATTCAGTCGAATTGAAAAAAAATATTAAAAATTTCACTTTAAGCTAAATACCATCTTAAGAAACATAAATGTCAAGAAATTATAAACAACCAACATAGAAAAATGGTTCCTAATGACCACCACAAGCGATCAGGTACAACCTACTATTACCATGCAAAAATAAATTAACCACTAACTTATCAAAAACATGCTCATATGGCTTCAAGCAATATTTCATGCACATGTCTAATAATAGTTCTGCTGACCATACAAGGGAAAATTGGCGTGAATATGAAATGTAACACCATATTTTAATGAATTTTCTATCGGTCAGTTTGAATTTCATCAGTCACCTTGGTTGGTTACTGGACGCGTCTAAATTGACGAATCATCGCATGTAAGAGCTAATGTATCTAGGAGGAGATTAGGCTTGCTCCAAGCTTTCAAGATTTATGTTTTCTTAGAGGACTGATGAGGAAGATGGGGACTAAACTAAATAATTTGAATTCTTTAACATTATTATCTTTTTACCCTTGTCATGAGCCTATTATAACCCTTTCCCATAACCTATACTTTTTATTTTCTAATAAGATTCTAATCAGATATAAAGCAATATTACTTTAAGTAGTAAAGGTATCATTTAAGAAATGTGTTAAATAATAAATAAAATAAAACACATTAGATAGCAGCTTTTGCCTTTACCATTTGCCACCAAAAATAGTCAATGACCTACTTCTGCCTGGTATTGTTGGGTACGCAGATGACAGTACTGTTTCAGAGAGATACTTGTCCAGCGCAAAAACCAGCGGGGATGAAGTTCGTTCCTTGAGAGAGGCTATGGTGGAGCGTACTGATTTGACCTTAAGTCTTGTCTCCCGTTAGGGTGACGACAATCTGGTCTCTTTTAACGCCACCAAAACACAGGCATGTCTTTTTACCGCAAAAAGGACTAATTTCATTCAAACGCCTACTTTTCGGGGTGCATCTGTTCCTGTAACTGATCGGCTCGAGCTCCTTGGCATGGAGTTGACATCCAGTCTCAACTTCGGCACCTCCATCGAGTACAAAGCCCAAATTGCGGCAAAGAAACTGGGCGTCCTAAACAGAGTGAAGCGATACTTTATGCCTGGACAGCTATTAACTCTTTACAAAGCGCAAGTCCGATCCTGCATGGAGTATTGCAGCCACCTCTGGGATGGCTCAGCTAAATATCAGCTTGCCGCGCCTGACTCGGTGGAACGCAGAGCTAAGAGACTAATTGGCGACGTCAAACTGGTGGATGCCAAGCTTCACAGCTTAGCTCATCGCCGTAAGGTTGCCTGCTTGTCGATCTTCTACAGACTGTATTTTGGCGAGTGTGCTCATTAACTCCACGACCTCATCCCACCGGCCCCCTTCTACCATCGGACATCTAGACGCACTGCAAGTTACCATCCTCACCTAGTTGCTATTCTACCAATTCGCACCAAGCGCTTCCAAACATCCTTCATAATGCGCACAGCAAAAGAGTGGAACTCACTGCCTGCGTCTGTGTTTCCGAACGCATACAACCCGAATCTCTTCAAAGTTAGAGTGAACAGGCTTCTTCTGGGTAAGCTCACTCCATCGTCGACTTTGTCTCTGTCACCTCTGACCTAGACTAGAGTCAAGAGCAAACCCATCTCAAATAAAAAAATGTCATTTAATGTCCTTCACGACCAGTTGTCCAGCAGTCTACAAGACATTAACATTAGCTATCTACTCGGCTTCTATAACAAACCAGCGGACGCCTCGCGGTTTCACCCGCGTAGTTCCCGTTTCCGTGGGAATACAGGGATAAAAAATTAGCCTATGTCACCCGGGGTTAGTTCAGCTTCCCAACGGTGAATGATTTTTTTAAATCGGTTAAGTAATTTTTAAGTTTATTCGTAACATACAAAATACAAATCTTTCTGCATATTAGTATAGAAGTATAGGTGAATCATGAAACCTAATTACATTAAGCAGTAGGTACAAATACATCTCAGACACAGATGAATGATCTTGGAAAATAAGTCTATCTTTGAACTACCTTTAACAGATAGTCTGTAACCAGCCTATCTCAATTCTCAATACAAATGCTTAGCATAGCTCGCCAAGTACAGCTGACAGCTTGATCGATCATGAGCTCAGCTCTTTGCTCAAATGCTGCAACGAAGATACTGTCATACAAGCGGACTTGGTACAATTTTAATGGTATGTTTGTTTATTCATTTACTATCACAGCCAAGGGTGTTTTGTCATAGTTCTAATCTAACTCAAAGTATATTTTACTAGGAGAAAAAGAGACCAAAATGATAACAGACTAATACATGCTCTGTGTGATAAGTACCTTTGGTTTTGCAGATGTCTTTTGGCGGTAGTGACTACATATCGTCAAGTGTGTACCAAATACAACTGATACGCAAAGAGCATTGTTTGGTAAAGGATAAGCCGATCAACAAGGTTCAGCAGAGATGTCGGCTCTGGGTACGACGAAAGGTGTTTCCCCAAAATGGGGCTAACTGGTTATCCGTAGATGTTATGTTCTAGAAGCGACCACTGAAAATCAGCGCCGTGCTGTGGGTCCCCCACGGCACAGCATTATGCTGAGTAGAAGCCTTCTTGCCACAATCACGACATGCATCTGCCTAGCTTCTTTTTCACCCTATTTATTTTCTGTTTTGTACAAAATGTAGGTAGTATTGTATATAGTTGTTATTGTTTTATTTATTTATCGTATTTACTAACTTAATTTAAGTACTACTAATACTATTGTTAAGGGTTTAGCATAAGCATGTACTTATATTGTATGTCGTTTTGTGGCAATTAAATACTATTTCTTTCTTTCTTTCAGAAGTGGTTTGAGAGCTGGAACACCACTTACTTCACTTGGTTGTTGCTACTGGGCACATATGGTATTACATAAAGGCGGTGTGGCTGTGTGTACTTGAAATCAAGTGTGTCGGTTTTTGTCCGATACAACAGCATGAAAGTATGTAGAACAAATGATAACAATTTATATTTGAATGAACGTTTACGGCTATAAGGGTAACTGAAGACTCAATAACTGATCGATGGATAGATTTAGTGAAGGATGTAATGACTAGAAAGGGCATGGATACTAAAATGACGCCTGGTAGAGATTTATAGAAGAAGACCCAATCAATTCGGAAAAGAGCCGGACGATGATAATAATCATCAGCGGGTCTAGCTAGATAAAGTGGAATTATATCGGGGATAGCAATTGTCGAAAATCCAAAATTATTGGGATAGACCACGTTCACAGTATCCAGGTTACACTTCGGCAGCGCATGGCAATCGTATAACTACACTTAGGTATGACTTTTCAATGTTCGAGTTTTCGAGAGAATTTATTTTAATCAACGATAACTTCGTTAATTAAAATAAATTCCTCTTAAAAAGATTTTTTTATCAAGTTTTTTTCGTATTATTCTCAGCAAACCCTTTCATTTGATACCCTTAACATGACAGTGCACAAAAAATAATTAGTCTGCCATCTTGGGCCGTCCACCATATTGGATTTAGAATGACGTCACTTGGCTTACCATCCATTGTCATCCAAAGTAAACGTGTATGTAAAATTTCATATTAATCGGTGGAGGATGACTGCTTTAAAATTCAGTTGCAAGATTTGACCCGAACACACATACATACATACATTGCAAGTTAAATAAAAGCTTGTAAAAAGCACAAACTAACTAAACTGCTTTAATTTATTTAAACTTCATGTTGATGTTAATGGTGATACAAAGGCAGACTTAATGCAGCAAGGCATTCTCTACCAATCAACCTTTAATTAACTTTGACATGTTATAATTCCAATAAATAATTCAAATTGTTAATAAAACCAGATGTCTTCTGTTTAAAGAACAAAGCTTTGAAAATATATACGAGTATTACTAATTGTAATTCAAATAATAAATATTTTATGGCTTATAATAAAAAGGCACATGGCTTGATCAAGTGGAATTAATATTGCTATAACACAGTATAATAAAATTTAAGTGTTTGTTAATGGTGGCCATAAAAATGGTATAATTATAATATTAGATACAAATTAGTATAAAGCTTGGTAAAAATAATCTCAAAAATATAATAATAATAATCTCATATATATAATATATAATATAATATAGGCGTAGATTGGCAACTAAAACGTTAAACAGAGCAAATTTACTACCATCACATGGTCTCCCAAGTGCCTATGTTCAGTAGCGTACTTTACTGCAGCTTCCATAGGCATTTATACACTGGCCTTCAAAACTTAGTACCATACTTTTGAAATTGCAATTTCACCTGAACTATAGAAGTCAGCGTTTTGAAATAAAAAACCGGCCAAGTGCGAGTCGGACTCGCGCACGAAGGGTTCCGTACCATTATCGGAAAAAACGGCCAATAAATCACGTTTGTTATATGGGAGCCCTACTTAAATTTTTATTTTATTCTGTTTTCAGTATTTGTTGTTATAGCGGCAACAGAAATACATCATCTGTAAAAATTTCAACTGTCTAGCTATCACGGTTCATGAGATACAGCCTGGTGACAGACGGACAGACAGACAGACAGACGGATCGCGGAGTAATAATAGTAGTAATAGGGTCCCGTTTTTACCCTTTGGGTACGGAACCCTAAAAACGTTCTACAGAAAATTTCATCAACTTCCTTTGTAATTATAGTTTATCATAATTAGTGACGCTTTTAAGTTAACAAAAAGATAGAAATGTTGTTTGAGTTTGCCCAGTAAGTTATTTTTTTTTTTTTTGTTTTCTATCTTTTTTTTTTAACTTACTGGGCAAACTCAAACAACATTTAGTATGTTTTACGCCATTACATTTTAATAACTGGTATTGCCTCCTCGGGCTCTGATTACACCTGCAAGCTGGTTTGGCATACTGGAGACAAGGTTTCGGAGGCGATGTTAGGATATTTTTTTTTAAAATCACACTTTCACACTAATATTATGAAGACGAAAGTTTGTAACTATTGTGTGTGTTACTGTTGTTTTGAAGTTGAGCTTCAAAACAACAGCAACACACACAACACTTGGTAAAATTAAAATACGGTTTTTAAAAGAAAAGCTCACCCTGACTGAATGTTATAAATTGGTTAAAAGTATGGACTTAGAAGTTTTAATATGTGTTTAACTAAAGAGTAGTATGTATTTTGTATAGTATTAGGTCGTCTTTCTTAGTTATATGAGTTAACATGTAGTTCTGATTTGTTACAATCACTGCTCAACATTCAAAATGTTAATGAGACCGATCTTCTATGTGAAGCAAACACTTTTGCAAATCATTGTGCATGTCAGGCTGCATCAGATATCCATTCATTTGTAAATGATTGAGAATTACTTGCAGATTATTAACTCTTTTGCAAACTGTACGTAAGAAGCAATAATCATAGGAACAAAGCAAGTTAATAAAAAGCTTGGAAAAGATTTACAAACAAATGAGGAAAAAGAATGGGGCAGTAGGTACAATAATAAGTTTTACACAAGTCCAGTTTGTAACCAATAAGTGAACAATTTCTAATCGCTCGATTTATGGTAAGCAAAAATCTGAAGCTCTCAGCTTAGTGTCCTTCAACATCCACTCTGCGACACTCACACGAATAGCAGATATTCATGAAGACAGAACAGATAGAAGTTCACAAACCTGTATTTTCTACAAACACACATTTACATTAAGTTTAATAGTACGTCTTGAAAGCGAACATGAAATAAAAGAAGAAGGTGATAAAATTCATGATTTTGCACATTTTGATCAAAAGCTGATGAACCAATCGATTTATAAATGGAAATAAACATGTGATGCAAAGCTACAAGCTTTGCATCACAGTTATATTATTTACGATATTATAAACATCATAATGGCTATGATGATTATTCGATCGCTTTATTTATTTATAAGTTAATGTTATTTTGTGTGATGTAAATATGCAAATTAGTATCCTGTAACCATATTTTAATTATTATGTTTATTGCTATCCTAAAGATTGTATTTATTTACTGTTGCCTTGTGTCACTTTGTTAATGTCGTTATGTTTTCTATTGATCAGTAATCATAATAATTATTCGTCATCTTTATTATTTGAGTAATAAGACGAATAGTGGACTATATAGTTTATTAAATCATTTTAATTGCCAGGTACTGTGACTAAACTCTTAGATTGCCTTTTGACAAAATTATTATGTTCGTGTAATCGTAAATAGTTGGTTATAATTTTATATAAATCTAAATACAATAAACTACTGGCGATTATAATCTTAGTTTTGACAGCATTTAATAAAATATGATCTTATTGTATAAACAGTGGTAGTTCTTACAATTTCGTAAATACCAATACGATTTATCTTTTATAATTAAACACAATTTATTTATTGAAAACTGATTGGACACTTCGATCGATGCATATATTGATATTATTCATAACGGACGTGGATAGTGAATTTCATAAAGGGTTATAATGTCAGCAATTAGTCACATACGAAACATACAAATGTGGTCCAATAACCGCTTCTTGGGAGACTCCGTTCGCGAAGTAAGTTTCTGACGAAAAACAACAAAGTATCGATACCTGCCTTATGTAAGTACGTACAGTATACACGTGCCGACTTAATCTGTTACGTAGAATATCCGACAAGGTTCGCTAGCAACATTGTTTGTTGCACATTCAACTGTGTCAAAGGCTTCTGTTAGATTTATAGTTTTATAGCGTGAGACAATGGATTGCAAAATAATTGTTTTTCATTAGCTAAGTTGGCGTGACTGAACCAGATTCTATGGAATTCTGCTGGCGTTTCTAAAAACTTGATCTGCCAGACAACTTGCAGCGAACAATTGAGTCTAGATCGACATTATATGAAAATGGATGCTGTTTTTTTTTTCCTGGTTACGTCAACATGTGACATTTTTATCGTTTTTGCAATTACGGAAAGTGGTGCCATTGAAATGCAATATCGTCATTATTATTATATTTTTATTGGCAGTTGTGACAGAACGCTAATGGTAAATAATAACTAAGAAAATGCATCTAGTCGTTATTTGACATGTATACCCTTTAATGGTCAAGATTAATTCTTGATAACTGACAGATAATATACTTTATTGGAAAGGTATTCCTAAGTCATTAGTTGACAATGAAATCAATAAATATGTTGATAGCAATAAACACTTCATTGTGTAAAATTATATTATTGGCTGATTGGCTATACGTAGTGAGGAATATAATATTTTAGCAGTTGATCAAGTAATAAAAGTCGATAATAAATTGCATTGTCTTGTTTAATACCCCATTGATTGTGGTACTGGAAATACATATTTTTTGCTCAACCGTTAAAAGGTAGGCGTGTGCTGACTGCAGTAATAAAACATCGATTGTGAGGTTTTTTCGTGGCAAATTATCTTCTAAACAATGGATGAGAAAATCTTATGAATCTATCAATCTTTGAAACAGAATTTTCAATCTAGCGGTATCCATGCGGAGGTTTTGTTTTGTTTCAAAAAGTGTATCATCTTAATATTTTTCATCATAAGTTATTAAGTTTTATTATAGTATATTGTAGTATTGTTGCTGTCAGATCGGAAGAGGGCACTGGCTCCTGTAACACAGGTCTATCACCTAGCACAGGAGTCAGAGAATTTGAAAATCATGTATTTGAATGTTTCTTATGTAAAAATAAAGTTATTATTATTAAAGTTACCTATTTTCTCCATGTTTAACGGCCTTAAAGAAAGAAGGAGGTCTTCAATTCGTCACGTATATTTTAATAAGTTTTTTTTTATCAAAAGGTTTCTACAGATAATCTCTACATAACATCTGCCAAACCGCATAGTAGTATATCGGGAGAAGTAAAACTTATCAGTATTGTTTCATTGGTTTCCATTTTAATCGAGTTTTACCATATTTTTTTTTAAATCTTTTTATAATAGCAAAAGAGCAAATAAAAATATTTGATTTGTTTGAAATGTATTTAAAAACACGTTTCGTAACGGAAAAACTTATTCTATCCGAAGACTAACTTCAAAGAACTTGGCTACAACAACGCCATGACGTCAATGTGGGGAACTTTTGTAAAAACTGCTTCAAAAATACACCAACAGATGTCGCTAGTATTACGAAACAAACGCGCCACCAAGGAACTTCTAAGGACATTTCAAAAGGGTTCGCACAAAGTGTAAAAGTGAAACTCACCGAGGGTCGATAGATGGCGCTGATGGTTCCTGATGGCAAATCTGCAATAAGAAAAAATAACGCGTTATTTCTTGTTGGAAAATTGAGTAACTATTAGAATAACTGGTTATATAAATTTTATTATGGTTAAAATAATGTGAAAAATTAAGTCAACTTAATATTTTTAAATAATTTAATTTACAATTTGGTGGAGATCTACGCTTGTGTAGATAATTAAATTAATTAACTTAACAATTACAGTATTACGGTCAATAAATAAAAATTGGCCTATAAAAGACGTTATTTATAGTAATCGAGTATTTTACTCTTGATGCCTGTATTTGCTGCCAATACTAGGTATTAAAGTAATTATTCTTACGGATATAATTATTCCGTGTAAGCATTGTATACATACACAGAGACATGTGTATTTTATGTATATACAATTGCCAGTAAAAATACTTTGTCCTTGCAAGTTGGATACTTCCTTTATGACGTTATCAAGTGAAAAGTTGAAATGTGTTAAACTTTTTGGTAATTGAAGCAATGTTAATAAGATAACCCCTTGTTCAGGGGTTTTAGCTAGTCTGAATTAAAAAGCAATCAATTTGTAATTTTAAGTTGGTTGGGTGGACACTCTGAGAGCAAAAAGCAGTACCTACTTATCTTAATAAACTTTTTTTTTAGAACAACACAGAAAAAGTCGATATCCCACAAACAACATGCAAAACATATTTAAAAATAGTACCAAATAAACGTAACGGTCGAATTAGAAAAAAAAAAGGAAAAAAATGTACCTCAACCGGAACAAAAACTTCTATTTTCAAATAGAAAAAAAAATCTTATAAGAAACCGACAGCTGTTGGAACTATCGGGGGCTGTTCGTTCCCCACTATGGAAAAAATCGATGGGCGTCACCATAGAGCAAGGGGTTACCACCCTCAGTCATTCATGGCGTCTGGATCACGCAACGCAATTTTAAATTATGGGGTGGCCGAGTGAAGTAAGTTTTTCATTTTTTTTTTCGTTACAACATGTTTTTTTCCGGTTTTTTTTAGTTTAGTGACAATTAATTTTATATTTTTTTGGGGAAAACGTTTTTTGTGTTTGGGTGGTTTGCGGTTTTGGTACGTACTTACCTACTTTTTAGTTAATTATGTATATTTCCCCAATTGTTTTTTCGGAAGTTCAATTTATTGTTTTTACAAGCTTTTAATTTACTTGCCTTGGAAGTTAGCTGGTTATTGTGTAGGACCAATCTTGCAACTGATTTTTAAAATAGTTAAAATTAAACTTAATAAAAGTTTTTTTTTATTGCAATCATTCAGGTATTAGTAACTCGCATTGCATATAATTATATATTGTTTCATATTATACTTTAAAAAAAAATAAGTAGGAACTGAATGAGTTTAAAGCTGATATCTAGTGCTTACACACCTATCTAGATACCGGTTACAACATAATCGTTTTGTTTGACATTACGTTTTTTATTGATCTGTCAAGTCTTTATTAGTTTATTCCTATTTTTTGCCTCCTGCAACTTTGTAACCACTCCAGCCTACAACCCACTTGCCATTATTTTCTGAACACTATCCTATTAATAATATTCACCTCTTTGTCCCTGCTTGTGACATTATTAATTTTAATACGCGTAGATGATATGTCGGTAGCTAACCGTCGGGCATTATAAGTAAATTATGACATCATGTAACGCATACGCTATGCGTCTAACGGTAAGTGTGTATGCAACTTCCTTTTAAATTGTGTTGTGTAGTGACGGTCCATGTTGGCCACTATTAATAGTTATGGACCTATTGCATTGCATTGAAATTAATATTTTAATAAATGATGTCTAGTGTTGGACATCCAGCAGCGATATAGGGAGACGACATGTTGCCATTACGGGTAGAACCTGGGTAAAAGCGTGGGTAGAACATGATGAAGTGCGCGATACAGCAGCGTGATTTCCACAATGAAAAGAAAGGCTTATACAGGAGTGGCTGAATTCGGACTGTGGATGATATTATGTCACAAACAATATCAAGTAAGGACATCAATTAAGGATCTAGTCATAGTTTTCCAAAATTAATGTTTTGTGTGCTAATATTACCTATACAAGTTTTTTAGACTTCCATACCCGAAGGGTTCAAACGGAGCCCTATTGATGTCACTCAGGTGTCCGTCTCTCTATCCGTCTGTCTGTCTGTCGTGTGTCACACAGTTTTAACAACCAAATGGTTGGAGCTACAGTCTTCAGTTTCTTACAGTTTAAGCACATTGTTGACCCAAAGCCATACAAATTATTAAAAAGTATTTTAAAGGTTTAGGAGAGCTAAAGGGCGCCCCCCTTTAGCTAATATTTAGTAAAATGAATTTTATTTAAAAAGTTTATTTAGTAAAAGAAATTTAACCTACTCCATCGAATAGGGTATCGTTGTTTAGAACTCGTTGAGTAGATACATGCTACATTTTTTATTTTAAAAAAATATTGAAAAAAAAGGATTGAGAAGCCACCAAAGTCAGCTTTTTTTACAATATTTTAACTTCAAATTTGGTGATAATGTTTAATATTACGTAAATTTTAGTAACAAAATCGAATACATATATTGATGTATCAAGATTTTTCTTTGAAATTTTTCAATAAGTTATTCAAAAATGGATGATATTTTATTTCCAGAATAGCCTTGTGCCCCAAGTTTCTTCCTGTTTTCCTTATCAGTGATTTTCCAAATATCTTCCCTACAAAATCCAAAATATAAGTAAATAATATAACTGAAGGATAATTTCTCTAAATTAAAACTGCTATTAAATTTTATAATATTAAAAGTTATTATGAGGCACATCACTAAGCTATAATATGCTCCACCCGTTGTCTGTCTGAGCCCACGTGGAATTTATAATAAATCATAATAAATATTTATAATCAGTAACAAACCATGAATGATACTCATATTTTGTGGGTGTTTCTATGCATCCGTAATTTTATTGTCGCTATATTTATACGCGGCTCATGGAGAGGATTAATTCATTATTATAATATTGCTGTCATTGAGTCAAGTTTATTGTGGAAACTGTTTATAGGTGGGAGTCAAAGTCAAATCACAAACTAAATACAATTCAACAATTTAAAGGCTATTTTGAATTGTCAATGAGTCGGACTGTCCAAAAGATGAAGCTAGTTTCACATTCCAAAGCGTAAAATGTACGGGTGTAAGTTATTGCTCAAAGACCAAGGCAGCGAGAAATGTTCGGGTGTAATTTATTGCTCAAAGATCAAGGCAGCGAGAAAGTTGAGCGTTGAAATGTATTCCCCAAGGTGGACGCATACCCTGTAACCTGTACATGTGAGGACCTTATGGCCGCGTCAGCGAATGTTGTTGCCTAATACCGGGCCAAACAATTTTTAATAACCGTATTTGCCATCGACACGCTAAGAAGAACAAGAAGAAGGTGGACCAAATGACCTGGTGAAGACTGCGGGAATCTGCTGGATGCGAGATGCACAGGACCGGTTGACGTGGCGACTCTGGGAGGCTTAGTTATGTCCAGCGGTGGACGTCTTTCGGCTGAACGATGAGTTCAATGTCTACTAACAATAGTTTATCTAAGTTCTTTCTTAACTAACCACTGGACCTGTGAAGTCTCGAAATGAAGAATTTAAATTTGGACTTCCATTATTTACCGTTACAAAAATCGCTATTATTTACAATATGCTATAAGTTTTGTTATTCTAAGTTTCTGTGGCTATTAATTTTTTGGATGTTAATCAATTTCAAATCCGTAATTGGCTGTAATAGTAGTACAATAAGTGTGTTAAGGTATGTTTAAAAGCTGTGGATTTTGTGATTAATAAATAAATCAACAAATAAATACTTGAACCGCCATTTTGCCGTTACAAAAATCAGTACTTATTAGTCTATAACTCTTGACTTCGTCATTTGTCTGTGGGGTAGGCAGTTATTAGATTTGCGGTAGCGACGCGAGTTTTATTTGATTTTATAAGCGGTTGCTAGAAGCTTTTAAGGGGATAATTTAAAAACTGCACAGCTGTATTGTAATATACAACCTCTGTGTGTAGAAAGTAGTTTTTAACCATTTTGGGTCATAACATATTCACAAAAAAAGTAGATACTGTTTTATCTACAACTTTAGATATTCAATTGATAATGATTTTTCGCATTTCTGTTATAACAACGTTCCAAACTCTTCATCAATTATCATACTGATCATAGTTTTTTTCCTAGTTAGCTGTACTTTAGTTTCTCTTGCGCTCTCGAAGAGAAGCTTAAAGTTATCTAACGATATTTTACACGTGCCTTTTCTTTACCTAGGTAGTTGTACCGAAAAGTCTCATCACAGACATTCCACGTGTACCTTAACCAAACCATTAATTAATAGATACATTTCTGAGAAACTCCACGATGTTTGGTTAAGTTACTCGTGCTTTAATGTTTGTGTTTACTTGTTTGTTAAGGATTGAAATATATCGTATAATATAGGTAGCAAATAAACGATGGATGGGCTGTGTGGATGATGGCATGGGTAGAAAGGGAATGACTCAGTAATTACCTGTTTTTCGGTTATATCATCATGTTGGCGAAGAAGTAGACGAGGGAATGTCGGTGATGCTCAAAGTAAAACAGAATAATGTAGAGATTGTATACGCTATAGTCAAATCATAGTTAGTTGTTGGACTGTTAATAGTCAGTCTAAGAATAAGATTTTCTCGTTGAAGACAATGGAAAGAAACCGGCCAAGTGCGAGTCAGACACGCGCACGAAGGGTTTCGTACCATTATCGCAAAAAACGGCATAAAATCACGTTTGTTGTATGGGAGCCCCGCTTAAATATTTATTGTATTCTGTTTTTAGTATTTGTTGTTATAGAAGAAAAGAAATACATCATCTGTGAAAATTTCAACTGTCTACCTATCACGGTTCATGAGATACAGCCTGGTGACAGACGGACAGACAGACAGACAGACAAACGGATCGCACAGTCTTAGTAATTAGGGTCCTGTTTTTACCCTTTGGTAAGGGAACCCCTTTAAAAGAAGAGGATTAATTTATAAGAAGGTGCTCTTTTTAAATCATAGCAATAAAAGTTTAAAATTAACACATAAGACAACGTAAACCATTTAAAATTAACTTCCCAAACACATATTTAAAATAAAACGCAAAGTTAATTTTCCATAAAGTCAGACTCAAAGCATTTATTTCAATTAGGACATTAAACGCCATTTTTGAATAACAAAAATTTTAAGTTTAGAAATAATACTAATTGATTCTACTGTCCATTCGCAGAAGTAGATTGTTAATTTGTTATTGAGAGAAATGGACAAGAAATTCAACGAAAAAGAAATCCACCAAATTCTAACTTATTCCAACTTTTTCTACAACCGAATTGTAATAGCAATCATACATATTTCCAAAATTGCATATGATAGCCAATCGTCCCCTCTATAAGGGTGAATAACAAAGGAGGTGGGCAGGGTCGTAGGTTTTGGGGCAAAAACTACTGAATGTGGGGGCTGGTCAACCAGAAAATTGGCTTTTTTATACTTGTGTGTTTATTATTATGAGGAAGTTCGTGATTAGCTGGTTTTTTGGTTCGTATTGTGGTGTTTTATTTACATTATATACTGGCTTCAGCTTCGACCGCGTGAATGTCGCAGATCAACCCAAGGCATCCTACTCCTGCGATAAAAAATAGCCTATGTATTTCGCCAAGATCCATATTTGGTCTCTATACAAAATAAATTCATCAAAATAAGTGTAGGGGTTTAGGCGTCAAAACTTAACAAATAGACAGACAAACATACAGAGTGACTTTAACATTTATAATATAAGTTATAATGCAAGTAGAGTCGGCAAAATAAAAGAGTACAGTAACTTAAAACATCTTTCACCGTTTGTTTGGGCATTTCTTGTGCTAAATAACGAAAGTAAAACTGATCACCGGGATAAATTTTGATAACTCTAGTCATCGGTTTTGTGATCGCAGCAAATTGCTAACCGATATTAAACATTGGCAATATTTAGAAGTTCAACTCACCTTGGTTTACTGGTTATTAGTAAAGTGCCACCACATTTCTGACTGGCTAGAGTTGAATTATTTTTAGTGACCGCGTGGCATACATACTGGAATTAGAAGTGTTGGCGACATTGTTGCTATCGCAGGTGGAACCTGGAGGAGGTGGCACAGGAGTGTGGGGATCAGCAAAAGAAAAGAAACGTCCAGCAGCTGGCGATGTGGGGCTGTGGATAATGATGCTATTCTTAAAGCTAGTAAGGTAACTAGAAAAACAATAAATTGACATTTGCAGGTCCCTAATGATATGACTACGGTACCCGTCACGTGAAGGTATAAATTTTGTAAATAAAGAGCTTCTACTAAGTAGTCGGGTTATTAATGTAACGTTTCATGAGTCAGGCGCATTCCGGTACCACAAAACATTAGACGACAGTGCTTTATATCGCTAAAATATAACCCAACCAAGTGAAATTGCTCGTTAGTTTCGTATCATACGTGTTACTTTGAGTTGATTGAATTTGGGATTATTTGTTGTTGGTAGAATTGTCGCTACGTAACTTAGTAAAAGTTCTTTATTTACAAAATTTATACCTTCACGTGACGGGGACTTTAGTAAATATTGCATAGAAAATCATGAGCCAGGAAGCATATATTACTTCTATCTAGAATATTTAGTTTTCCTATGCAAATCCCACAAATTTGAACCTCCGTTATACTATATTAATAAACTGGTAAGTTTACCCACAGAATTAGCTATTAACCTTTCGTGTGTATGAGACGTGGATCCACGTCCAAACCTAACGAACTTTTTAAATATGATTTAGTGAATTAAACCTTGGATTTTTGGATCTGTATGAGACTTGTGACGGCAGATGACGGCGCGGGGAAAACACTCGAAAGGTTAATATCAATTTTAATATTGTAAGTAGTTATAGATATTATTATTATTGTATCTTGAACATGATATGATGATGACATGCTTTTATTGGTTACCCAGGTATGGGATTATTACTGTCATGTTTTACGTAGGTGGGTTTCTAATGAGTTAATGTTAACGCCCACCTTACTTGAGCTTTGTTATAGTATTAATGTATGTTGGTTAAGGATAAATAAACCTGAGAAAAAATGTGCGAAATGTGTAACTGCGTGCTCATGTTATTATGTTCCAAAGTAGGATGTTAAAAATAATGTTGTGAAAAAATTAATCTACAAATGGCTGGGGTGAAAAGTTGTCTTCATCTGTCATTCTTCTACTCATATTTGTTCATAGCCAAAAGATAGTTAAAGAATTCGTTTTCAATGAGGAATATGGGTTTTTAATTATTATTTTTGGTTGGTTTTTGGTTTGAAAACAAATAAAGAAAAAAAAATCTTTTTTGTGTGACCAATACCTAAAGCACTTTTCTTTCTTCACCTCATTCTTTTTTTTTTATGCGGCTATTTGGCATTTTCTGCCTAGTCTTTAACTCGTGTTTCGGTATTTGTAAATCAGAATTAAGAAATACAGAGCACTCAAAGTTTTGATTTCGAAAATCTGTGAATACAGAAAACAAACTATCTGTAGCAATTCTATCGACACCACTGCCCGATCATTCCGAACTATTGACACACGAACCAACTGTCACTTGAACATCTACAAACCCTTCAACAGAATCAGAGCGTGAACATAAAAATAACGAGTAACAAACTGTACTAAGCCAATAAATCACTCCAGGGATCAATAAGCGTATTGATCGGATCCAAAAAACATCCCTCATTTATAGATCCGAAGCCAAAATCGTTAGTCTATTCTTTTCCGAACAGGAAAAATTTGCATAGCAATGGGTAACCTATTTGCATATTGGGTTACCGAAATAATTTTGCATATAAAAAGGTAAGGACTATTGTTAGGATCGTACCTGGTTTGGGACATGTGCAAGATTTGCTAATAATACTTTTTGTCACCCCTTTGGCTAAAATCTGGGGTGGGAGACACAGCATCCAGCTTCCAGAAATGTCGACGTCAATTGCAGTGTTGTCCTGGTTTGGTGAGTTGACGATGAGGATAGTCTCATCTCAGCGCTGTACTACTACTGGAGTATCTGCTCATAATTTTTTTGAGTATTGATCACTACGCTAACTCATTAGGTACGCTTACGTTTTGAGGTAATTATTAATTAAGCTTTCTTAAGATTGCTGAAAATTTCACGGTTTCTGGTTTTTCCCTATTTTTACCTAACTGCCCATAAAGAAGATCAACTATAATTTTTAACATTTGTCTAGTTATAAATAACTAGCTGTTCCCCGCGCCTTCGCTCCCGTGGACCACCCCACAGGCCCCATTTTCGGGATAAATAATATCCCACAGGATATATGCATTATAAGGGTGACATAGCACTCGATATAATGCAGCTTTCTATTGGTGAAAGATTTTTTTAAATCGGTCCAGTAGTTTCGGAGCCTATTCGGTACAAACAAACAAAAAAATCTTTCCTCATTATACTATTGGTATATATTTGTAGTCACGTTGTAGAATATCTCACTTTTAATTACGTTCGGCATGTTTTACATTCCCAATTTACAATTAGAAACAAACCTGAGTAAGAAACGATTACTAACATAATTAAATAAACTAAAAATCACATTCAAGGAATTTCAATCAACAATATTAAGCACATTCTCAATCCTACATGCGGACTTACCCAAAAACATTTTTATTAAATTTCTATAACCCTCCAACTGCCAGCAGTCAGCCGTGCGAACAATCTATCTTACCATTCTTACCCGTTCGGTTCCTTCCCGACCCGTAGACGCTAACGAACTCATACAAAACCGTATGCAAATATAAATCATGTAGTCACTAAATACAATGCGGCATTCAAATACTCAGGTGCCAAAGTGTCACAATGGCTTGCGATAAAAAATCATTCACATTATTGTCGCGAGAGAGGGTTTAGACGGTCTATTTAATATGCGTGTGAACTGCGAATGTTTTCTTATTAAACAAGATGTATGTATTTAACATTTACTTGCTTTTAATAACAGTCATTTATTGTTGATTCTTCTGAAATTACCGCTAACTTTACCGCGTTTTTTTGCGTGTAAATGAGTAAATTTACATTAACTAGTGATATTTTTAGAATAACCGCATTTAGAATTATGCTTGTATAAAATTTGCAGAGCAACCGGTAAGTCTGAACATTAAAAACTTAGTTAATATTCTTTTAACTGTTGTATTTGCGACCACATGTGGATTAATCAGCCATATTGTGAATACTCAAGTAATAATAGGTATTTCTCCACAAAACAAACTTGACTCAACTATTTTCGTAACCCGACCCTTGAGAGCAGATTCCCACTATCAATTTCAAGCAACATAATTGTTTTCGATCAATAAACTAAATAAATCATCTACGGGTTTTTTGTACCCACGGATTCACTTTCTACGCAGGTGTCCCGAAGACTTCCTGTCCCGAAAATGAAAGGGTTAACAGACAATCGTCGACAAGAAAAGGGTCTAAACATCCCTTTGTTAGAAATCTCAGGTGGCGCAAACCGATGTTAGTTTTTTTTCTTGTACGGGTTAATGCAGGTTAGTGAAAGTGAATCTTCGGATCGTGTTGCGTTTGAGGGTTAAATGTAATAGGACATGGCAGGCGTGAGTTCGAGGTAAGATTTGTTTTTTTTTTTTTGTGAAAGTGTATGTTTTACGCCGCGTCGGTTTGGTTTGCTTTCGTTATTTTGTTTGTTGTAATGGTATTTAATTAGCTATCCACATTATTATCTAAGTGTTTTTTTTATTTTTGATATTTGGTGTGGTTCTTTTTTATTTTAATTTATATATCTATATTTGTTGTACCCACATGAGTAGTAGATATTCAAAGTTTTTTTTATTTAGGTGTTATTTTTTATGTTTATTTCACTTGTTTGACCTGAAATATTGTTGCGTGCCTTTTGTGCCAAATAAGCTTTCTTTTTTCTTTCAAACATCTATCAAATGGCCAAGATTCTGTTGACAGTCGCCTTAAACCTATCGCAAGTAAATGAACTTGCAATTAAACGCTCGTTCATAAACAGCTGATCATTAGTGTTACGTAACCAAAGGGTAAAAACGCGACCCTATTACTAAGACTCCGCTGCCCGTCTGTCTGTCTGTCTGTCTGTCTGTCACCACGCTGTATCTCATGAACCGTGATAGCTAGACAGTTGAAATTATATAGAGCTGTAACAACAAATACTAAAAACACAATAAAATAAATATTTAAGTGAGGCCCCCATACAACAAACGTATTTTTTTTTGCCGTTTTTTGCGGTAATGGTACGGAACCCTTCGTGCGCGAGACCGACTATCACTTGGCCGGTTTTTTTTTAAACAGCTTTGAAAAAAAACTCAACGTCCCATATAATTTTATTTTACACTTTAAAAACTTACTTAGAAGAGAAAATTAAATGTCCGTTCTCGTAATTGGTCATTACATTAATTCGTCTTATCGACACTTAGTATGTTGCCCTGTTAATTACACATCGTCACTCTTAAAAGCCTTTAAAAAATATTTAGTGTGATTAGGGTTGCCAGAAAAAAAACAAGAGCTGTCAATGTCAACAATTATTATGAACACGGACATATCTTGAATTGGTTTAAAGCGCTCCGGCCCTATAATAACATCTTAGATCCATCACAATTCCGGTGTGAGAGAGAGAGACGGTGCCATACAAGGCGAATAACACTATCCCTTTTCCATAGAGGAATCATGATGGCTTTGGCACGTCGCGTCGGCCCTGGGGGGTGACCATAAGCTCTTAGAGCGGTATCAATTTGAGATCGAATAAGGGACAGATGTATCTGACTTGTATACATCTGTCACTTACTTGATATCAAACTGATACCGCTCTAAGAGCTTATGGTCACCCCGCTGATCTCGTTCAGTTTTATTGTTGAAGTTTTAAGTTTTTTTTTGTGATTTAACTTTAGTATTTTGTTTATTGTATCTTCCAAAAGATGTGCCAACAATATCAAACTGAACGTAGGTAGATGGCGATGCGCTCTTCTTACAGTCCCCAGAGATGACAAATCATTTTGAGGCAACGTTTTTAAGATTGGCAACACTTTTTTTTTTAATTGGCAACCCTTTGCTAGTTAGGTACGTACTTTACAAAATGTGGCAAAAAGGTTATTTATTAATACGTTTTGTTGGAACCATGTTGCCTAATTAGTCGGCAGAAGTAATTACAAGTTGAGGCTCTTTGTCACACAACAATGAAAGGGTTATGAAACAGTAGGAAGGTGCCCATTTGTAATTAATCGTGTTTTCATTAATGATAATCTAGGTAAGTACCTATTACTTTTCCTTACAAAGTCAAAGTTACTATCTTGCGTTCAGCGAAGACGTGGCAATGAAATAAATACCTATGCATATGAGTATAAATTTTTCCAATAAAAAAACTTGTTTTTAACAAGCTTTTTAGCATACCGTGTATTGTCATCCAAACCAAACGTGTATGCAAAATTTCATCTTAATCGGTTGAGGATAACTGCTTTCAAGTTCAGTTGGAAGATTTTACCCAAACACACCATAAATTGCAATTTTTTTTTTATTCGTGATTGGTTTGCTCTTGACTCTAGTCTAGGTCAGAGGTGACAGAGACAAAGTCGACGATGGAGTGAGCTTACCCAGAAGAAGCCTGTTCACTCTAACTTTGAAGACATTCGGGTTGTATGCGTTCGGAAACACAGACGCAGGTAGTGAGTTCCACTCTTTTGCTGTGCGCATTATGAAGGATGTTTGGAAGCGCTTGGTGCGAATTGGTGGAATAGCAACTAAGTGAGGATGGTAACTTGCAGTGCGTCTAGATGTCCGATGGTAGAAGGGGGTCGGTGGGATGAGGTCGTGGAGTTCATGAGCACACTCGCCAAAACACAGTCTGTAGAAGTTAATAAAAAGCTTGTAAAAAGGAACTGTACTATTTGAAATACTTATGATGTTTCTTTACAATGTTAGAATATTGTATTGTAAGTAATGTTAGTTAGAAAGGAATAAAGGGCTGAAACTTAAAACCGAAATTACATTTCAATCGTGTATGTAGGTATTGCGGGGGTTCTGAGATATCTTACAGAACTGGTTCTATGGTCTAAGGGCTTCAGCTAATAGAGAATGATACGGCTGACTCTTAATTAAGGTCAAACCGCACTACGCGTCAGCGGAGCGACGCGACACGACATGACCTAATATACTTTGTATGAAATTGTATGAGATAAACCGCACTACGCGGCAGCGGAACCACGCGACGCGACACTTTATCGCATACAATATATTTTGTCGCGTCGCTCCGCTGACGCGCAGTTACGCCTAGGTGCGGTCTGACCTATATTATCATGATTTCAGCTGAAAGACATGCACTGCTGAACATAGGCCGCCCCCAAGTGTCCCTATATCAGACAGTCCGTGACGCACACGGATTCCCGTAACATTAGTGCGCCTCAATCAAATATGTTCTTCACAAAACAATATAGTCGTCCTAAAATTCCAAACCGATTCTAAATTTGAATGAGTATTCAAATCCAGCCAGTTTTTTTTTCTGCCAACAAGATTCAAGAATATAGTTCCCTATAGCAGGCAACATTTACTGTCACTATTTATGTGTCGAACGACTTTTGAGTTTCGAACAAATTTAGTTAAAGCTTAGTAAGATAAGCAATTATTACAGTACATACATTGAGGTATTAATGAACTACGCACAGTACATACATAATTATGTTGGTACCTACAATTAAAAAGGTCATCTTGTATAATTTTACACGTAACAAGTTTGGACCAGCAATCAGCCGATCCAAATTACACCTAAATAAGCGTGAATTTCGTAATTAAAATACTTAGTAAAGACCGAAACGGACCACCAATTACGAGCTTATAAACAGTTATTATCAGGTAATGCGACAATTTTGTCGCAGACGCGTGCGATTAATGTCAGCTGTAGCAAGTGTATCACATTATTAGTTGAGTTTTTTTTCGTGTTATAGTTATGTACCTAAGTATGTAACTATGGAAACGAAGATGTAGAGATTCTAGATGCGGCATTTCGTTTCCATTTTTTTTTGTGAATTTGTGTCGGGTCGGCTTACAGTATAACCACATGCAGCTAAATATCACTGTCTAACGTAGAGTTACTATGACCACCTGTAAATATGACCATCTTAGAGGACAATAAAGCCCAGTTTAATTAAGACAAATTAGAGCCACGATGCTTTTCAACTGTTTGTCAAATCATTTACAACACGACTTCGCTGCATAGGCCTCACTTTTTTCGCTCTGTGGCAACCTAATGCAGAATCTACCCGAGCGTTGCGAAGCTTAGTACCTAGTTGCCTTTTGAGATACGCAAAAATAATAACTTATATCTGCCAAAAGATGTGCCAACAATATCAAACTGAACGTAGGTAGATGGAAATGCGTTCCTCTTACAGTCACCAGAGATGACAAAACATTTTGAGGCAACGATTTTAATTTGAGTGGAATTCCCTGCCGGAGTCTGTGTTGCCCGATAGCTACAATCTAGGGATCTTTGAGTCAAGAGTGAATGGGTTTCTTCTAGGCAAGCGTGCTTCACCGTCGACCACATCATCGCTTACCAACAGGTGCGATAGTGGTCAAGCGCAAGCCAATAGATAATAAAAAGCAATAAAAAACTTATAAGGTTTATGCATGCACTAATGCAACCAGCAACCAAACCTTTGGTAACTGTTGATGAAACATTGGTTTCAGTTTGCCACTTCTAGGGATTATTCCCAACACAATTTTCTTCTTTTTACAAACCCCTAAGGGGTGATTAAACGTGCATATAAGGTTTATTTACAGTACTATGACATCATAAGACCGGTGCAACATTGTGGTCGTTACGCTAAACGCCCGGCTAATGTGTATACCATGCAAATTGTGGGTAAAATTAGATCTAATATGTTTGCAGATGTATGTATGTAGATGCAGACTATTGCAGACTAGTTAGTTTTTCATGTTAATTAAGCTAAAGTTAGATTATTGAATAAAAAGACGCGTATACAAGTATACCGTTAGGTTTACAGGTGAGAAAAGAAAATATTTTTTTCTAAAATTGAATGATGTTTACTGGAAACTAGCTTTTTAAATCCTATAAATGTAAGATATTTGTAAATAAACTCGATTGCGTTTCTGTAAATATGTTTTTTTATTGTTTTACGAAAGATTGTTTCATAAAGTAAGTAGGTAGGTACTTACTTTATAAAACTTTACAAAATATTACTTTACTTGTAAACAAAGAAACAACATTAATAGCTTTTTATTTCACGAATATCGTCTCCTTTAAATTCTTCAGGCATTTTATAGTTTTTCTTATAACCTCCAAATGACAATGACATGCAGAACACTGTAGTGTCAGATCACCTCAGTCAGTCATTCATTCCGACCTGCATACAAATCTATGTTATCGGTCATTCTCACTCTTTAAGTCATTCTCATTTTCTTACATAAATCAAATAATTTTCTAGCGACGTCGTTCGCGTGAACGTCGGTAACTATTGCAAGTAAGCGTTCTACGGAGATAGAAAGATAACTTCGATCCCAATCCTGATCAAGGTAAGACGTTTGTCCAGTTCAATCCAAATCCATTTAACGATTGACGTTCAACATAAGGGTGTTAGCTTACCGGAGGCGTAACCTAACTTATGCTTACCTAACTGTGTAAGCATACACTAGGTTATGTCTTTAATAAAAGCCATGAAGGTTTAGAAATATTATAGTTTACTATCAATAGAAATGGGTAACACTATAATATATTTTCTCAAGTCACCTTTGTCGTTTGCTTGTTTAAGCTCATACGACTAACAGAAGCAACACCCAAGCAATTAATTGTTCACAGTACACATCTATTAGGGCTTGGTTACACATTACCTACTAGTTAACCTTTCAATAGTTGTGATTGTTAGTATGACAGTATCTCGATCGGTTCCTCCAGACTTGTTTAACCTTGGAGACTGCCTGTCTGTGTCTGTTCTGGTCGAATAACGGGCCAAGAGGCTCATCGGCAATGAGATACTGGTCGAGTCTAAGCTTCAGAGCCTTGAACATCGGCGCCGAGTTGCCAGCCTTTCGGATTACAAGACGTACGGTGATGCGTCATCGGTATATGGTGGACATTCCACCCATACGCACCAAACGCTTTGGGAGTACTTTTATTATGCGCACAGCAAAAGTGTGGAATTCCCTGCCGGAGTCTTTATTTCCTGATAGCTACAACCTGGGAGTCTTTAAGTCAAGAGTTAATAGGTTTCTTCTAGGCAAGCGTGCTTCACCGTCGACTGCATCATCGCTTACTATCAGGTGAGATAGTGGTCAAGCGCAAGCCTATTACACATCACACATCACATCATCAGCCCATTAATGTTCCCACTGCTGGGACACAGGCCTCCTCTCTGTGAGAGGGAATGGGCCGTAATCTACCACGCGGGCCCAGTGCGGGTTGGTGGATATCACATATATTGGATTTTTTGGTTCTAGGACATGCGGTTTCCTCACGATTTTTTCCTTCGCCGTTTTGAGAGCAGTCGGTGGTGCAAGCCTATTAATAAAATAAAATAAAAATTGTGCTAGAGACTAGTACCAGTTATTGTCTTGTGGCGTGGTGAGGGAAGTCTAATAAAAAAACTGCCTATAGGTTTGATTCTGTTTTACTTGTATCTCGTATTACGCGGTCACACGGCTTAAGTAGATTCATTCATTCATTCATTCATTTCAGCCGAAAGACGTCCACTGCTAGACATAGGCCTCCCCCAGGCGTCGCCACATTGACCGATCCCGTGCGTCTCGTATCCAGCGTCTTTTCGCAACCTTAACCAAGTCATCGGTCTACCTAGTGGGATACCTTCCAACGTATCGTCTTCCGGTTCCATCGGCCATCCGTTCTGCAAGCAATGTGCCCTGCCCACTGCCACTTAAGTTTGGTAATTCTTCTGGCTATGTCGGTAACCCTGGTTCTCTTGCGGATCTCCACATTTCTGATTCGATCACGCAAGGAAACGCCGAGCATAGCCCTCTCCATTGCATTAAATAGATAATCTACAAAAACTGATTAGACCAGCTCGTCCGCTAAACTCGCACTGTGTAACCTAGCCTTTAGTTAGCACATGTTTAATAATCGCCCTACATAACCATAGTTGGTTATGTAGGGCTATAATAAACTTACAAAAAGAACTTTCTATATTTCTAAAAAGGTGCGTGACAAATTAATAATGTCCGATGACAAAGTTCGCTGTGTTTAGTGCACTTTAGCACGAGAATAACAGAGCAGATCGATGTGTGCTCCCTTAATGACACCTTTCAAGCCATTATTGAGGCTAAAACTGTATAATGAACTGTTGGTTAACATGCGAAAATGTTTATAGAAGGTAAATTTAATCCAATATAAAAGTTTATGACTAGCGACTCATTTGCAAGGTTGAAACTGGACTTGTCTACGATGCGACAGGAACAGTATAGGCGGATTATGAAGATTAAAATCTGAGTATAAAGACTTTATATTGGTTTGAAGACCACTGTTATGAATAGTGAAAAAACCAAACGCAGTTTTACGATGGCATATGGTAGTTTTTTAAGATAAGAAGACAAAATTATATTTTACAAATTTATTGGATAAACATGCGAATGCGATAACGAAAGTTCACGAGCTCAATGCCATTTATTTTGTACCTTTGACAAATGTCCCAAATAGAGCCCGTGGAACAGGCCTTCGAAACTTGCTATAGTAGTAGAAATTATTCATAACTTACATAGTAATAATCAATAAGTCATCATTAACACGCTTTTATTAGCTTGGTATGTATGTATCTATGTATCAATGTAACGGAATCTTTGAACGTGATTTTCACCCCCTTCAAAACGTGGGATTGATTTGAAACTTTGCACACTTATCAAGGACCGATGACAATGCCATAATTTAGTCAAAGTCATAGTCAAACCCAAAGTCAAATATTTTTATTTAACTAGGCCAATAAGCGGCACTTTTGAACGACAAACAAAAATTAAAATTTACAAATATTAATTCTATTTAATTCTACCGGGCGCGTTTAAATAGTTTGTTTGTTGTTTGTTTTGCCTTACCAAGATCTTCAGGATTAGCGACTTTTTAGTTCAATTTACCATTAAAGCGTGTTTTTTAGTTTTTAGAACTACAATTTATTTTCAGTTTGCACTCGTCTGTCTATGGTTGTCAATTTACTACAATTTAGACTTGTACGAAGTTATCCTTCTGTGTCGAATTTTAGTGTAAAAAGTTTATTAAAAACTGAATAATAAAGTGCTAATAACATCGTATAATTCTGTAATATAACATGCGACAATGTTATGACATTATTTTTTACAGCAGGCGACCAATCAGCGACTTTTTACAAGTAATACAGGTTATTGCTCGCCATTTTGATAGAGTGCAGTTTTGGCATTATATTTTTTTTTTTTTTTTAATTTTTCGATAAAAACTTTCAATTTATTTTTGAAATTAATGGAACTGTCATTGGTCTGGTCCTTTAAATTGTTTTACAGCGTTTTATGGTGTAAGTAGTTTCATGTGGTAATAATATCGCTCGGCTAGTAATATCGAATTATCTGCTAACAAAATTTAAAAGCAACATAGGTACTTTAATAATAAAATGTATTTACCTGTTATGTCGATTGTATTGAGAAACAGTTATTCCTTAGATTGAATATTCTAAAAACATAATTTTAAATCAATCTTAAACCAGCCAATGAGAAAATTCAATACTGCAGTAAAAAGCTTTCTTAAAAATTTAAAATCGTTCCAAAAAACAACCCAAACATATCTGTGACAGGCTTTTGTTTTTCTATAACGCATATCAGGCAAATAAAAATCGTAGAGGTGCAACCAGCCTTAAACATGAAAAAAGTGTCCCAGTTACTGTAATTATTAATAGCAAACAGTTACCCTAGGTCATTGAACCTAACTGCTAAGTTCCAGAATCATTAATTAATTTCAAACCTCCTTGCTCAACTTCCAAGTTTCCACACTCGGTAATCCATTCACAAAAACTTAATTTGTTACCTTTACAATAACCAAATTAAACGTTAGCATAATTTTCTAAGACTTCCACCGCCTTAGGGTGGCGGCACCAATTATGGGCGCAGCGAATTTATCCAAAGAATACGGCGCACTGTGCGGCCGTTTTTGCCATTGTGCGCCGATAATTTATAAACGCAATGCTTTTATTGTTTATTTACTGTTGCATTCTCGCGGCTACATTGCGGGATTCCTTGTTAGGAACTAATGAATCTACGGCTTGTGAAATATCCAATAAGTCTTTACTATTGTAAAAAAACAGGCTCAAAATAGCTGGGCCCTTATTTGCGTACCTGTAACATCAAACTATTTGAATGGTAATTCCGTTTAGAAATCGATATATATCTCTATTGCTAGATATAGAGTTGTTGTGGAAATGTGCACGCTATTCACAGCAAGTTGCAACAAATTTATAGACGTTTATAGGTTTTGTATCCGTAAATAATAAAATACAATAGTCTTAAATGTCAGTTGAGTGCACTTGTAGCTCCAGTGACTTTTTAGATAGACAGGAGGCCCTTAAAGTGGACAGAGAGATGGACATATTGTGTGGTAGTTTGAATAGAAATTGCGATACAATTAATGTACAACTTGTGCCGCAGGGTGCCAGCGACAGGTGTATTCGCCCTATTACTTATGTAAGAATGAAGTACGCAGAACTTGATTTCTTAGATAACGTGTACATGTTCATTTAGTTTAGAATTTTAATACAATTAACTAAGGTATTATAAAGCAGTGTCATGGTATAAATTGGGTGTTGAATGGTACGTGATGAGTATATCTTTAGATCGTGAGTTAAGTGTGTAATTATACTTTGCGGTAGTTTTGAAGATTTAATTTGATGATGGTAATAGATATGGGGTAAAAGAAGCAAAACTGGGACAGTATAGCAACTACTTTCCGGTAACATGACTTCATGCCTGTATCCCGTAGGTGTAAACAGAGGTGCACCTGTACAAAAACTGAACACAAATAGTTTGAAACTTGCACAAAGAGGAAATGCGGTCGCAGACATCCGACTGAATTTCCTAAGTTAAAAGTCAAAATTCGAGGTTTGGCTCTCGCCCATTTCCTTCTCCAGTATTGATCCAATTTAAAAGATATTCCATAAACTGAAAAATTAAGATATATACTATGTCCCTATGTTGTCCTTTTTCATGATACATTATCTTTAGAAACACTAGAACACTTAAAAATGCTCGAATCTGCGCTGTCAGCAGAGGTTTAGTGTACAAATTTGACAACTATATATGGAAAAATAAAAACATAGGGGCATAGTATACATCTTTATTTTCCAGTTTATTGAATATCTTTTAAATTGGTCCAACATTGGAGGAGTAAATAGGCGTGCCACACATCGAACTAACTTTTTACTTAGGAAATTCAGTCGGAATTCTGCCCACATGTTTTCTTAACATTTTCAACTTTGATTTGAACTTCATGTTTGGCATCAATCTCTAAGTAAAACGCTAGTAATTATGATAACATGAAATCACACTAAATAATACACGAAAACTTATGTAGCTACGACTTCATAAAGTAACAGCACCGCCTATACCCCCAATTTATATCCCTAGATCCCATTACCAAATTGCAAACTATTATTTTCGCAAGCTCATATTTCGCAGTCGCAGACGGCACGATTCGCAATCGTATCGTATCCGTGCCGTGCCAAAATCGTAAATATGTCCGAATGAAATACTCGTTAACGTTCGGTGTTACGAATATTGGCGAAAACTTACGGGCTTGGCAAGTTTGCTGTACAAAGTGTAGCCATTTGTTTATTAGTATTTTTATGGTTGGTGATAAAGAAGGCAGCACAAGATATTCTTGTATACTTGGTATAATTATGAGTGTCAGATTGTTTTTCAGGACCCGAAATTTGAGAATAAATTTCACTCTGTTCGATGATTTCTTCTGAAATGTGAGAAAAAAACACTTAGGGAAGGTTTCTCAACGGCACTTTAATAGCACTAAACAGTATCTCGTACTGAAAGCACATGCTGGTTTTGACCAAATCGGCATCACGTGCCGGAAACAGAAATCTGTTTTACATCAAAGTTGATCTTCGTGTTTAAGTATCTCGTACTAACACGGTATATTATACTCGACCATTGTTGCCAGCCACGTGTTTAGACGAAGCTGTACCTAAACCAAAGCTTACCTTCGTTATCCGGTGTACTGGCGCACAAAGGGCTCCGGTCACGTTCGACACTTTGCCGCCGATTTGAACTGAGGCTGCGCCCGCGTACACTATCATGACTAAGTCTTTTCCTTCGACGCTGACGTTCCAACTTTTTATTGTATTTCCGTATTTTTCGAAGTAATTTTTCTTCCGAAACCATTTTTGCATGCGATGCCGGTAAACGCGCGAAAAAGAAGTGTCAAATCAGGGTTACCAATCCATAGAGAAAAGTTTTATTTTTATTTCTTATAAAACTGCGATGCCAAATACTAGAGAATCCGGAACTACTACTATGTAATTAATTATATTTCAGTTCATCCTTCATGAAATTGTAATCGGACTTCACTTAAGGTAAGTTCGTCTGATTAATCAATTAGTGATGAAAACGTAAATACCCTTAGGTCCGATTCTGGGGTCAGGTATTCGGAGTTGAGTATTGCCTGATTCTAGATATGAGGATATTGGAAATAGCGTGTGATTTTGTACACCGTAAACGCTGAAAAATCACAGATTTTTAAATGAATCCACAATTAATTGAATAAAATTCTCGCCTATCATGTCTTCTCGTTGTTATTCAAGCAAAGATTACTTAAAAATATTATACATAGCAATGCAAATTACTATCCGTATCTAATATGCATAAATGAAGTGATAAAGACACACTTATGCTCATCACCGTAACTAAAGCAGTAAGATAGCATTAATCTCAATACTAATCTTGCATCTGAATAGATATAAATACTTATCATTGCCAAAGAATATCTCAAAGAGAAGCACCATTCGGGGGAAACTTTCAAAAGATGCCTCGACTTTTACTCATTAAAACCAACTCGGTGATATCCATCGCCACATGGATCGGCAGGCTTATTACGTATCTTTTGCAAGAGCAAAACGATAGCGATTTTTGCGCAATAATTGCTCTTCCATACAGAAGTTTTAGAGTTGTTGGCGGTTTTTTTATTTGTAATAATTGCATTTGACAAACAGCGAGCGATAAACTTACGATTGTGTAGGACCTACCATACATACACTGCAGGTAATTCCGACTTTTATGACATAAAGCGTTTGATTGCTATCGTTTTGCTCTTGCAAAAGTTACGTAATAAGCCTTAATCGCTTATAAAAACACCTCGGAACCATAATACATAATAGTACATAATAGTATAACTATACTTATCGACCAGAATTCTCGTATTATCAAGGAATGTTCGCATAACCCATTGCAATCGCAATCTGTCAAAAATACCTCTCATTTTCATAATTATATTTTGACAAGCTTTTATGATTGACTTTTTGACATGCTGTGATGATATTGCTACAATAAAACTATTTTCTTAATGTCCTTCGGCAAACTTCGTGTTTCGTCAGTCTTCGGCTTTCTATCAGACTTCCCAGTTGATTGATATCGTCCACTCGGCACCAAGTGCATAGGGCAACAGATAGAAATCCGACGAGTGACGAAGCACGATGTTTGCCGAGGAACATTAAGAAAAAAGTTGTACTCTACTTGAATTTGAACGTTTTTTTAGTGCGTGAATTGACTTTCTGATTTTTTTCGACAGAGGAGAAGGAGGGTTATTCTGTTTTCGTTTATTTTACAGCTCCAGAATAAACTTTTTTTTGCTATAAACCATAAAGATAAAGTCATTGTTTCTAATTATGATATAATTTGTACGGAAAAGTGCCAAGAATAATCGTTTAATTTTAGCAATTGTGTTCCGGTGCTGTGTTTCTAAGTGATAAGTTTTTGCAACACATTAATCTTGAAAATTGTTCGGCTCTTAGCACCACGTAAAAAATATAATTACAATTAAACTTGTGAAGTAACCGTTTTCTCGTTTTTGTGGCAATTATTTTTTGCATTGGTCTGTAACAATTTTGCTGTTTTGACTCGTATAACTTCTGTAGGTGGATACCTACACTTCGATGTTTTATCATCACTATTTAAACCTTATTCACCTATTTATATACTATGACACTTATTTACCTGTATATATGTTTACTCTTTTATTTTATTTATTACTAAAGCTTTTCATTCCGTCACTTGCACATGTTTCAATAGTTCGCGTTCAGCGGGTAGTGGGGCTTTTAGGACCGGGACCACGGTCCCAGATTCCTCCTTTAAATACAATATTATTTTTGAGCGTCATCCAGTCCGGCTATCGCTGAAAACCAGCGCTGTGGCTCTGTCTTGCACGTGAGTCCCAGCATTATGCTGAGCGATGACCGTTTTGCACAATTGTAACGCATACTTTGCTGTATTCGTATTTATGCTACTTATTCCTTTTATTTTTATGGTATGCGTCATGCCTGGCGCAAATAAAACTTTTCTTTCATTTCAGCCAAAAGACTTTCACTGCTTAACATAAGTTTCTCCCTAGAATCGCCATATTTAACGGTCCTGTGGTTCTGGCCTCCAGCGGACTACAGAGGCCCTCAACAGTTTAATGGAAGTACTTGTACTTCCATATACTAGGTATATACTATCGGTAACTTCGAAAATACTAATAAAAATTCCTCTAGGGAATTCAGTAAAAAGCTGACATCAAAATGAGTCACAAAATGACTCATCAGAGACCTCAAATAAATAAAAACATATACATATTAGTAACGCGATAACACGTCTCTAACACCCTAAATCCCCGGTCGAACAATAACGTAAACTTAAAACAAAAAGATTAGCACATTTAGGCATTCACTCTAGGCACCCTAACTCCGTGAATGCTACCATCGGAAATCCTGGCCAGACGATGAAAGATACAGTCCTCAACCCTCAGACGGGTATTTGAAAATTCCGGCGCTAGATAGACTTGGGTACTAAGTTTTAGACCCTCATTTATGTGTTATTTTGAGTTGGGGATGCCTGAATTTTGAACAATGGTGTTTGACATGATGGCTATTTTGGTTGGAGAAGATAAATTAATGAATTAGTACTTGGAAATGAAAAACGGTTGCATATGACATTATTTTTTATTTTTTTTATTTTTTGTCTTATATACCATCTCACCTAATGGTAAGCGATCATGTGGTCGATGATGGAGCACGCTTGCCTAGAAGTAACCTATTCACTCTTGACTTAAAGACCCCTAGGTTGTAGCTATCGGGAAACACAGACTCCGGCAGGGAATGCCACTCCTTAGCTGTACGCATAATAAAGTATTCTCAAAACGTTTAGTGCGTATGGGTGGGATGTCCATCAATACACATATGACATAGCCTAGCTCACAAGTGACAAATTAAATTGATTTTCAAAAACGCCTAAATGTATGGATGTATGTATGTGTGGAATGTATGGTTTAGGTGAGATAGTGGATAAGCGCGAGCCTACATTAAATATAAAAAAATATAAAAATACAAGTGCTACCCGAAATTCATGTAATATTTACACTTTGAGTCTTTATCAGACCTATTGAATTAAAGGTTTGCATCTGATCACTTTCTCACCGAATTGTATGCGTTGAAGCAAGCTTGCTTACCTATTACCTCTAACTTAAAAACCTCAGATTACAGCTATCAGGATTTAAGTTTTTTAATTGCTAAAACTTGTGTCTTTCGGAAGGGAATAGTTATCCACTGTTGAGGCTTGTACGAGAGAAGAAACTGAAGAGACATCCAGAACGTGATCATGTGCCAAGCAGTGCCAAATAGGAAATGCTTATTTCTGTGAGTATAGTTTAAACAAAGTAATTTGTCATTATACTATTTCTCATATACCTACCTACCCATAGTATATAATAGACAATAAACATGGCCACTACACACGATGTCACAAATCTCAGTGGGCGCACAAATCATCGTATAATACGGTTGATTTGCATATCACATGTACGCTTACGATTCATACGCAGCGAATGTAGCCGTGACACGACAGCACTATATCGTGCTGTGTTTGAATAGGGCAGTTCACTTGCTTGTTTGGAACAAGTATCTTGACAGTTCTGTAGTTTGCCTGTGGAAAGTGTTTGTTTATTGAATTAAACTTCGGATTTATTTATTTACTTATACTTCATGTACAATGTTGGACGTAATGCAGCAAGGCATTCTCTACCAGTCAACCTTTGGGTTAGAAAGGAAGTAACAGTGGTAGGTGTACAAATGAAAAAATATGAACAATAATCAAAGTCAGATTTTAATAAACTACCTAACTAATAAAATACATAAATCATTTCTAAAACAATAGACAAATAAATATATATAATAAATAATAAATACCAAATTCTAAATGAAACTGTAATTTAAATATAATAACTATGACGAAGACCGAGCTATGTAAGAGAGGACAAATATTAGTTCCTAATTCTACGCTTAAATGAAAATTTACTCAACATGCATAACATAACCATTTTTTTATATTTTATTTATTTATTTGCTTTCATGCACATCACATGTGGGTCGTGCATAATTATAAAAAAATGTCGGTTCAATCCATCAGCCCGTAGCATCTCTGACCAAACTAATTATATTTTTTCCTGTATACTTCGACAAAACGGTTTTACTAAACCTGCTGGTTTCTTGCAATTTGATTGAGTATTATCAAAAGTGTGATAAGCGTGAAAAATAATGAAAAGAAAATCTTAAGGTAGAACTCGATATCAGGCAAGACTTTCATTAGGATAGATCAAATGTAAAGATTCATAAGAATAACCAATACATTCCCACACACCACTCGACTTTCCAAAACCACTCTCCTCGACTCACAAACCAAACGCTCCACATAATATACTCACGGAATACTCAAACGCGAACGTTAACGTTTAACCAGTGGGTTCCGTTCCGTGCGAGGCGAACATAAAAAGCTATTACCGGCCATGGTATGTATGTGTTTTATGGTAAGCATGTGGAGTAGGTATTAAGGAATTATTATGGGGTTGTGATTTTTACGAGTAGAATTGATGTTTTCGACCGAAGTTACATGTAGAACGGAAATTTGGAAATTTTCTAGACTGACGAGGCAATAAAATGTTGTCGTGTGTTCTTTGGCCTCGTAACCCTTCATATATTCGTGACATGTAACTGAAGTGTTATTTCGTGTAAATGGGCAACTATAGCTTCAATCTATCTATGTATGTAGGTACAAACAGTTAAAAACAATGGTAGGTATATCAAGGGGTCAGAAATCAATATATTTGCGGAAAATCATAGTCTTTTGCCTAAGCATGTCGGAAACGAAAATACAAAAGAGATCCTAGTTTCAACACCAAAGAATCGTCATAAAGCACATCAGCTTAAGGTTGAAAAAACTAAAAGCAGAAACAAACTTATTATTGTACCGCAACAGCTTGAAGCTTGCGGTCAAACAGAAGCATTAAAGAAAATCGCTGATAAAACAGTTATTTCAAGTCTGCTAGCTATTGTTGAGTAACGTTATTCCTTGAATAAAATTGCTTAATAAGCACTTTGTTGTAACACCAATTAATTTCAGATTAGTATCATAAATCAAAAACTAAAGATTTCAATGGGAAAATTCTCATCACGACTATCCAAAAGATACCACACTAAAGTCACTTACTAAAAGGATGGCCATTTCTTCCTCAAGATTTGTTAAATTAACTTATGTTAGAATTTAGACAAATAGTTAAACTGACCTCTATATTAGTAGATCACAAACTTGGCTGAGACTAAAACCATTTCCACGAAAACTCTGCGTCACCAAACCAATCCACTGCGGTCCACATCTAATACAACGTAAGTAACAATGATATTCCGAATGCAAGAAAAATAAATAAAATATTCGACTCCCCAGGGTACTATATCGCGAAAATCACTCACACACGGACAACCAAACAAGATTGCCACGTATACGTACACTTGCGTAAGAGTGTGGGTGATCTAAGCCTTTACTTGCGCAAGTGTGCGTCATTTCTTTACGGCTGATCTGAATTTTCGCATGTGCTCCGCTGTATTTAGGGACACACAGGCATAACCCTTTAGTTAAGGGGTTGGATATTGTGCCGTTGAGATATTGAAGGAGGAATTGATGTGGAGGCAGTATTGACTTGGCATAAGAAATGATATAGTGTAGAGAATAATAAGGGATTGAAATAAGTATCGTATCTGTTTTTAATGAGATGTCAACGAAATATGTTTTCTTAATTGTTATAGTACTGAGTAGAAGCTTGAAGTATTACCTAAAACTGACGGATTAGCAATGAATACAGCAGCCAATGTGATATGTCACTCATTTACGGTATCTAACAGAATTTTAAATAGAACAACAAAATACAAAATATATGTTTACTAAAACATGGCAAGGTCTTTCTGAAATAAATTAGAAACTTCTGAAACTGTGAGATTATAAGGAGATAACCTAGCTATTAAAATAGCCTCCCAATCCCAAACTATTGGGGAAATAGGCATAAAGCCATATAACTATGCCCATTTTCCCAATAACACATCACAAGATTGAGATGTAAAACTAAAAGCCGTACTCCCCTTAACATAAAGTACATTTCGCACTAGTGTGCGTAAAGGTAACTCGTACTAGTGTGACTTCTATTCAATCGTCTTACGTTCCATTTCGCAGGGACATTTGATTCTGTCTCCCTCTAACTCGTGTCCCTCACATATCTCCATTCCCCTCTATTCCTAACGGGCTTAGAAGCGTGTGATATATTGTATTGGATGGATTTTTCGTTTGTGGAAATGGAATTCCTTTTTTGACTCGGTACCTGACACGGCGGGGATGTTCGATCAAACCACTGTTTCCTTATTCTATTTTATATGGAATAAGTTAAATTTGACGTCGGTTTGATGGTTTAGGATATTGTTCATTAGTGCTAATGTAAATGTACCTTTAAAGGTTCAAGACTGTTTCGGATTGATCGAAACACTTTTTTTCGGAAGAAACATTTTTGTTACGTACAATTTTTTAGGACTGTAAAACTTTCTACTTTTATAGATATATTATTCTTATTAGAAATAGGTATGTTCTGTGTCAGGTCTCAGTCAAATCTAAGATGTCTAGGAAAAGCGAAGGAAATCTTTGAATCAATCGAAATAAAGATAACAAAGGACAAGAAACATTCATAATTAAGATGGTTATAATGGCAAATATTTTAAGAGTAATGAATAATATGTTTGTGTCAAAGGATTCAAACTAAAACAGAAGACATACATTAACAAAACAACATCATTAAACACGACACAAAAATAACAAACGTCGCATTTCTCAGACACAGTATGATCAAACAGAATCTAGTTCACGTCCAAATAAAACAACACAACCAAGGTTATCATTTCAACACAAACATGTATTTTATTATGTTTTCTCTCAGATCGTTATAACGGAACATAATTCAAAGGCATCACATGGCACAACAAGCCTCATTCCCGTCCGTGTCTTCAGAAAAAAACGAATAATCTAAAGGAACGGGTACCCTTCGGGTATTCCAGAAAATTGGAGCCTCCAAAGAATATATTTTGAATTTTTATTATGTACTATTTTCTATTCCATTCCCAAGGTAACCCTTCCTTCTACAAAGGGGTTTCGTGCGGAGACATTCTATAGACGAGGGAGGGCACCCCCCTTAAGGGGCATGATGCCACCCCGTCCCATCTCGTTTTACTCTGAAGGATTTACCAAGTAGCATGTGTATTATATGTGTATATAAACATATGTATGTTTGAATTATTCCTGTATGTCGCTTTAATAAGGTCATTGTTTGGTTACAGAGGTTCCGTTTGGGATTATTCCGTGTCAATTTTAAAGGGATGAGGGATGTTCAACATGGTATTATCTTGGTTTCTCTTTTGGCCGTTTGAAGTTTGTTTCTTGAGGAAGTTGGTTTTTAAAAGAGTTATTGTGGCATTTTTTATGTCAATTTGATTAGTATCGTTACTGTCTTTCTTGAATCTACTGAAAACGATTATATCAATAGACCTTTTAGTTAAGTTAGTCGTTGGATGTCTAGCTATAGTGGTTACATAAATCTACCAAAAAAACCTCTTGGCTACACATCATTTTCGGTTGTCAATTCTAAGATTTGTCTCCGTGATTTTGTAAGAAAATATCAAAACACAATACCTCGTCTCGTGATTTTCCATCTTCGTATCATTCAACATATTCTTTATATAAGAATGATTGTGAGTATATGTCAAAGGTCGCGTCTACATTTTCTTAAGAGTTATTTTGTATCAGACTTTCATGTATGTTTGCAACTTTATGCAGTTCAAGAGGTCTTACAATGAGATATTCCATGACAGATACTCAAATTGCAGAATTGTTTTGAGAAAATTGTGCGTCTGTGGCGACATTATTAAATGCTATTGTTTCTTCTTCGTCTTTGTGTGTTTCTCTATCATGTTCTGGTTTCTTTTTTACGTTTTTAATTTTGATTTGAGTAGGTACTTAAATGATTCTATTTGAGTAGGTACTTAAACTCGGTTTCTGAATTGAGAATTTAAAAGTATCAAACTGTACTTTAAGACCAAAGGATTTCATGCTAAAGTAGTTAGTATAAAATTACTTCAAAATGTTTAAATCAGAAATCAGAGGTTAGTATTACGATTCGTATTCTTTCAGCATAGATACTGTCACAGTGAAGAGGCCCAAATGACGGTAATATAACAATATTGGGCGTAACAGCAACTGTGGTTTTTATTCGCGCGAGTTTTTGTAGTATTGCTTCTGCGCGATTTTTTACCGCAATGCGCGCAGCTTGATACAATTCCATAGGTCGCGAAATGGGCGGAAAAAAATCGCGCGAATATAAATCGCAGTGCGTGGAATTTGAATTCAAATGATGTCTTTAAAAGTTGATGTCTTTAACTAAACCCTAAAATATTTCGTGATTCAATCCATTAAAACTGCAGACAAATCAGTGATAGAACATTATTGTTACGGACCATTATTGCTCCAAATAATAATTGGTTCAAACCATTATTGGTACAAATGCCAATAACTGTAATACCGTGCCATTGGCTTGTGATATCGTATCATTTCCGTAATAATGGATAATGGCGGTCCAATGAAAAGTATTGGTTTTTATTGTAATAATGTTTTCTGCAGGATTTGTAATTTAAATTGGTTTTTGTTATTTGCTGCTGTTATTGTTGCTTGATAGAGGATTCGCGTACCTATTTGCCAGAAATTGTTACTTATGATTCTTCTCAGAAATGTCTGATCAAAATTTTCAATTATCAAAAATTTTCAATATATATCTCTTTTCTCCGATTTCTGAATTAATAATCGGAAGCTGCATAGTGATTGTCAACCCTCTACTTTTGTCTAAAATCATGCCAAACTTTGGCATTAGTGTTTGACACAATTCTAACTTTAAATTCTTAATTCAGAAACCGCTCATTTATCTCTGCGTTCTATGCTGTTTAAGTAGGTAGCTACTCTTTATCAATTAGCTATACTTACCTATGAAATCTTTACCCTGAAAACTTCCTACCACTCCAAAAACACCATTATCGACCACCAACTGGCACACTTAAACCACACGAAGAACTCGAACACACACAAAAGCAAATGATTTAATTCTACGCAACGTTCAATCAACAAGTGACACAATAACCCTCAAGTGCTAGCCTAATTCAGGTTTCGAACCCCACTCATTATGTCTCGTCGTAACCCGGACCTTGCACAACATTCGAAGTTTAAATTAAACAGGATCCGGAAAACAAGGAGGGTATAAATGAGTATTTGAGAGCCTCCGGCGGCCGCCATATTTAAAAATGTCGGCAGACGAAAGACGCATATTGGTCGGTGTTATGCGATGTTCTCATAATTTTCTTTTTAATATTTTTTTTTAGGTACATTCTTTCTTGCGTATCATTTGTTAAAGTGGTGTAACGAAATAGCTTGCTTCTTGTAATTGTATAGTGACAATTTTTTTTCATAAGAACAGCTGAAATAGTAACACAAATCATATCGACATCCAAGTCGAAATCGATGACAATTTTATGTGCTCTGGGTGGTATCGTCGAAATTAATACTGTCCGCAAAACCGTCACTATCCAGCAAAGTATGTACTCCACATCCACAAAACAACAACAAAAAGAACTCTTCAACTATCAGACAAACAACAACTTTACCCTCACTGCCACAGTGTGGGACTGGAACTCCACACTTTCCCTGGAAAGTCCAATCAAACTTTACCACTTTCACTATCGCATAAAGCCATCCCAAGGCGGTATAATTAAACGTTTCATGAATGGGAGGGAGTGAAACAGCACGACAAAGAAAGAGACGAAATCGTCTGCTGTTGTACGCGTAATCAGTTTTACGGTAAGCGCAAATTACGTGGGGATGGGGTGAATTAACGCTTTTACAAGGTCACCAGTTTAAATTGCGAACGTTTTCGGCAGTCAGCTGATGTCGGTCGATTCGAAATTTGAATTCAAATGGAACTCGGGTTTGAGGTTCAGATTGGGCTGTTGCGTTTGAAGGGTTGATTATTTAATAGGTTTTAAATAAGGAATAGGCATTTATTTAACGACATAATAATGGAAAATACGTTTATAGATTGGTAGATTAGATAAAATAAAATAAATTAGCAGGAAGAATTTTTGCAATAATAATTAATTATGCAACTTTATTGACCATAAACAATTTGCCACTAACTATTGACTAATGAAACTGTCATTAGTCAATAGTTAGTTAGGAAACGATCACGATTTGCTTTCTCCAAATGGTATAACCAGATTTATCAGTAGTGCCAACGCCAGGAGTAATAAATGTAACTCTTGTTTAATTGAATGTGTCCTTAAATAGTAGTATTAAATAAATAAACGATAAAGCAGGCCGTTTGCCTGCGGATAATGTTCACAAACTGCCAGATCAGACTTACGACTTAGAAGCTAGAGATATATAATTAGCTTTTATAAAATGAGCTCTATCTAATTTTATATTATTCGCATTTTGAACGATCTGTATAAGCCGTAACTTCATGAATACATCCCTATTTACAATTTGCATGTGCTCCGTCTTTCAAACGACAAATTGTAGGCCAACAATACGAAATGACACACACCGCTGGAATATCAAAACGTCTACACTCTATAATAAAAACCAATAGAAAAAAAAAATACTTGCCAAAAGACATTTACGCTGACTGAACGCAGTTTTTACAACGAAAGAGCAAACCGACAAATTACAAATGGAAACAAAAAAGGAACGTCGCGCGACAAAGGAAAAAATCGAACGCCGTGAAAATTTGAATAAGGAATCATTTCTTTTTTTCTTTCCTTTTTATTCCTTTTTTTTTTTCGCTCGCTGTCAATCATTTTGTCTAAGGCAAGGAGGTTCGCTATTTTCTTTGTTGATGGATGGGATATTTTCTTAGGGGTGTTCCTACTTGAGTGTAGTGTATTCTCCCAAGTTCATATTTCATTATTTTTATCTCGCGTGTGTTCGAGTTTGGATTTGAAAGCGTGTTTGTTTACCGAACTGTTTACCTTTCTTATAAGGTTTATGTTTGACATTGCACAAAGTTGGGTTATGACACTGTTTTTTATGACGAAATGTACGTAAACAGGTTTTATGTGAAAAATATCATGGTAATGAAGAGTCGTTCACGTAAAATAATTCGCATATGTTTGCGAGATGTTTTTTGAATTATAAAATAAAAAGTTGTTTTGCGAAGATATTACAAAGTTTTTACTCTTATCAATTAAATTGACTTGATTCAAGCATGATCGAAATAATCGTTAGTGAATGCAAGTACTATCCAAAATGAGCTATGTCGAATAGGCTAAATTCTTTCTAAAAGTCATATCACTACGATAACTTTAACGATACCTTGATCCTGATTTTTGAAATTTAAATATTAATATCGTTTATTTATAACATAAGGCACATTTCACAATAAAATATCTTTAAAATAAATAGTTATTTACTAATAGTTTGAGCCCCTAGTGTTCCATACAAAAGGCCCTACTTCCATTATTCTCTATCTTGAACAATCTGAGTCAAATCCTTTAGGTAGGAATCCAACTCGTTTTGCCATTTCCTTCTGGGTCTACCGCGACGCCAATTCTTGATCTATGGCTACTTTCGCCCAAACCTTCAGTAGGTAGCAAGCGGGCGAAATTTACAGCATGCCCACTTCTTTTTTAATTTGGTACTTTGTTGCCTACGTCACAGATAATATAATACTAGCATACAGATGCCTCGTCCAATACAAAGAAACCGTGCCGACGTAACTAGCGTTTTTCATCTGATTATACCGATTATTTTTTGTAAATCGATCGCGTTCGGTTCCGTTCCACGGCGATAGATAGATCACCATCTATATCCATGGAATGGAATGGAACGGAACCGAATGCGATTGATGTACAAAAAATAATCAGTATAGTACGTCGGCACGGTTTCTTTGTATGGGATGAGACACCCTGCCTACGTCTACGATTTCAGTTTTGGAACGAAGTGCGCTGTTCCTTATAAAGTGTGTAATCCTGACTTCGATAATACGTTGTTACATTGCACACTGGTAGATCCCGAGAGCGTTCTTTTGGCGCTTCGTAAATTACAATTAATTAAATAGTTTGATTCACTTTAGATGTAATAGAAAAGAAAAAAGAAAGAAAAAGTGTTTAATTGGCACAACACGACATACAATATATAATACACGCTAACAGCAATAACACGCTTATGCTAAACTCTTAACAATAGTATTAGTAGTACTTTAATTACGTTAGTAAAGACGAGAAATAATTCAAACAATAATAACATATACTACCTACATTTTGTTTATAACAGAAAGGAAATAGGGTGAAAAAGATACCAGAGATGAGATGACGTCTCTTTCCCTAATCTTTGTTAGAGAATCTCAGGTACGTAATCTATGTATGTGTAGAGATCGGTTTTGAAATGATCAATATTTAGAAAAAAAACCTCGATCGCCGAAACTACGTCAACCAGTCCTTACCCCTTAAAGTCAGGACCTAAACCATCAATTTCAACAACTCATTCGTTCAACGAAAAATTCGTTCCGCATACAACATTTATTTACAAATACCAGCTTTCTGTATCACGTGCTTGTAATCAGAAACTGGTATATGAGCAATACATCTGTGTTATCCTATCTTATTGGGTAAATACGAATGCCGCTCGTCATGCAGATTGGCATCCGAACCTGATGGTAATGCCATGTTTTCCTTACCAGATACATTACAGATTCTGTGGAGTCCTTTATATTTGGTTTCCTGATTTGCATGGTACTGTTGCTGGGAGAATTTTGTATACTTCAAAGTTGAATTGTGTTTCTCAGAAATATTTCTTTACTGCCCGTATCTGAGGAGTTCTTAACTGGAGTATCGATAGTGCTACAAATGCTTCTACCTGCCTTCTGAGAGATTTTGAACAGCCAGTCTTGTTAAGTTCACTAAACAAGATAAAAGTCGAATTACGATTATTGAGGCTCTCTATATACTCGTAGATAATGTTTTAGTTGATTGATATTTTAGTGATCTAGGTAACAAGAAACAATATTGAGACATCAGAAACATCAGTCGTCAGTGGATTTTCCAAATTTGTTGTACCTTCTAGGTAAGACAGCAATTATAGAAGAACGAGGCTTCTTTAAAAAAAATCTTCTATCGGCTTAATAACACCTTCTTTGAGACTGGTTAGCAACAACGCATCTATAAAAGCAACTAAGGCCTTGCAGTTTAGTTAGGTATTCCCTTGCAAACAGTCGTAAAACATTTTACAGTTGCAACATGCGCTGTGAATGTTCAAGACCCATAACGAGGCGTTAACAACCTAAAACTAACATTAAATAATAAAAATCAGCTCTCAAGTATTCTCTTCTGACTCTCCTTAGAATATCATCATTCAACTCTCTCATGTCATTATATCTTTTATTATAAGTGGCATAGTGACTATAGTCTTTCGCAGTGATGTGATAGGCTGTCACTAATATTATAGCTTTACTGTATTGAATATAAATTGTTGGCAATACATTATCTATAAATAAGGCCTATCTACAATTATATTATGATATTACATCACCGCTCAGTACTGTTTTATGAATCATGCATAGAATCAGATTGGATACACACGGACGATTATTGAGAAACAACAGTGGCAATCTTGAAATCAATATACATACTTGAAATGAGAACCAGGAATTTCAGTTATCATATAAGACCTGTTCTAAGCCTTGATACGTTTCTAGCTAGTGATCTCCCAAAACATACGCTTCGATATTAAGAACTCGACAAACAAATTCGCCAAAACCTAGAAAGGCAGACATGAACATGACATGACAGTTCAAAGAAAACTTTTGATTATAAGAAAGCTACTTTTGTTTAGAAGACACTTCTAAATAAAAGAAGAAGAATCTATCAAACAAATGCCAAATGCAGATGGTCAGAGCGATACATTGAAAGACAATGATAGAAAGAACTTGCCACTAAGTAAATGTTAATTACACGTTACATGTCTCCAAGTATTCTGAATCTTTCTACTTACCAATCGTTGGTAGCTTGGCTAGACTTTTCACAATGCTCCTGGGAACTTTTATTTATGATTTGGCATAGCTGAATTCTTTTGTTGTATTTTGTTTGTGATATCGAGCCTTCTAAAACTCATCTGACATAACCTGCATCTCTCCTCTTTCTTCTGTATCAGATATACCTCTATTTGTGACTTCGTCCAGATAAGTGTCCATTGTCCTTGCAAGCTCAGCCTGAAACGACCCGCCCGTCTGCACAGCCATCAGATAACCAACACACGGCGCGTTACCCAACGTGCTTACAAAGCTAAACTCTTAGTTACCGGGCACGTAACACAGTCTCAAACCACGTTAACTCTATAATAGTACCGGCTGTCTACGCTAGATGGCAGATGCACGTACTACGCCGCCGCTGGATAACGTGATCGGAATCTCAAATATCGAATCGATGGTTTTTAAAGCTCTCTCGGAATCGCAAGGCTCTTCAGCAAATATAACCGAATTGTGACTGGAATAAGCGCCAATTGTTGGTGGTGGGTGCAGCGGAATATGGAATTTTGTTCGGCTGGTAATGTTTTTTTTTCCGAGTTCGAAATTCGAATGTGGAATAATATTTTTTTTGGTAAGCGGTGTTCTATGTTTGGAGGTGTGACGTGTTGATGGAACCACCCTATATATTACGTGATTGATGGTATATGAAAGCACAGACATTCATCAAAGATCTTTTATAGTTGGTCTGTGAATTGTGATGGTTGTTTGTGACCGTAGTTTTAGACTTTCAATATTATATATACACTAAAGCATAGACAAAGCTCCATGTGTCAGTTCAATAAAGAAGTATAATAGCTGCTAAACAAAAATTTAAAAAAACAATTTGAATTTCCTAACGAATTGAATTTTATTGAAGTGAAGCAGCAGTAAGTTTCTATCCTTAAATTGTGCACTTGTTGTCATTGTTTGAGAAAAACACTGGGCCTAAGTCACATATAAATAGTTTCTTCCTAATTTTCGAAGTAGGTATGTTTCCAAGATTTATTCTCCAACCTTGATTTGATGGACCGATAATTTCAGCCTGTTATTACGAGCATTAAAAAAAACTTTTCTTACCTATACGGTTGCTAAGGTATGACACATGACAAAACAGTTTTTTTTTTGTTCTAAGTATGCCAATTATTCTTAAGGCACCATAGTTCAATACCACCACATTATGCTAATTTACCTCAATCCGAGTTTCATAACATCACCGCAGCAAAAGCAAAAAAAAAAAAAAAGAACCAAGTAAAAAATCATAACACGCTTGAGTACGCGATACATTTCTTCATATCCGCCGTATTCCAATGAAAAATGCTCAAAGAGTTAACTCCTCCATCCCACTGGGGGGAACTACAAATCCGATAGAAAGAGATGAAGGTATGCGTAAGAGAGAGATGCCAACCTAAACCCGAAAAGATGGATGGTACACAATGTCACTGAAGATGCTGAAATTGTATATTTTATATTCGGTATAAAAAAGTCCCAACATACGATATTAAAAAGACGGAACATTTTCTGCGTACTAGTTATATTGTAAGGAATTTAATCTTGCGGCGACATACGACGCTCTAAAGTAAAGGATTATTGGAATGTTTTCGGTATTTCTTATATTTTGTTAATATTTTGACGTTGAGAGGAGGTACCTATGTTTTTGTGTACAATGTCGATGTTTAATAAGAGTCTAAGAGGACACTTTTGGGTAGGATTGTATTGCTAACTCGCGGGGTACCAACTCAATTACAGAAATATGGGGTTAGGTAAATCTTAGACTGAATTTCTAGATTTAAATACAGAAATCGTAAAAGTAGAAATTTAGAAGGCTGGTTGTTTAATTTCTAAAGAAATAAATGTGTTGTCTCTATTATACTATGTGTACGTTAAAAAAAGGCTAAAGTCACCTTAAAAAACCTGTCAACTTTATATCAGAAAACTGTTACTAAACTCTCAACTACGACCCCATTTCTTACGAAAGTAATTTTCCCCTTTCGAACTTGTACCACTGATGTTCCCCTATTAAATCTAAACTGGAGTTTAAACTCAATCTACGCACATCCTCACACATCCTGGACGCCTGGTGCCTATCTATCGATGTTCCCCTATCAAATCTATACACGATTTTAAACTCAATCTACGCACATTCTCACATATCCTGGGATCCTGGTACCTATCTATCGACGCTCATAACCCTGTTAGCTATCAGAAGCCATTTTTATTTAGGAAATAGGTCTATAACGGCTTATCGTCAGGGTACTTAGTACCCCGTGTTTATGTGTTAACATATCTGAAGCGATATAAGCGGCTTTAAAGGGTTAGCTAGGTACCTACTGGTTTTTAAAGAGTCACTGATTGTTTAGGAGAACTTGAGATTGCAGAAATTTTATCGTTTTTGTCATTTGTCATTCTAATAATGACATACATAATAATATGTATACGTATTTTATCGTATTTTTTTATTTAGTTTCGAATTACTAATTACAGGTCAGTGCAAAACTATGAGTCGGTATTTATTTTTATGGAAACATAAACCACTCATAATTTTGTTCATTCTGTAACTCAGTATCGTCCATTTTATCATTGTAAAATAGAATTTCTTATAATTTTACATAAGTGTGAACAGATGGAACATCTTTGCTCACATATCTAAAAAAAAAACAACAAAAAAACTCTGGAAAGAACCTCTAGAAAATTTAGCGAGCCAAAATGCGAATACATGTCCAATGTTCGAATGGAAAATTATTTTCATTGTCTATGTATATGGGGATACGGAATGTCACAATGAACTAAAAGGTCGGTTCCTTTAAGGCAGAGGTAATGAACGAAAAACCAAAGGTCGAAATTCCTACTAATTAAATAGAAATCAATACATTACCATAAAACTCTGCTACTTCTCTTTTCCTAATTAGTTTGAAATTGACCTTTTTGCTTTATTTATTGGCTAACCAAGTAAGAATAGAATAGAATCGAATATACTTTATTGTACACCATAAAAATTACACATCTATTTTTTTTTTTTTTTGTATGGTTTTAGTAATCGTAAAATATTTCGTATTGCTCAATCATTACTTTTGTTCCACACATTTCCCAATTTTACATTTGAAGCCACAAAAAACGACCCAGCAAGTTTTCAAAACATGTACTCTAGTAAAAATCCAAACCAGTACCAAACCTGATAAGTGTTTAGAAATCACGATAGTGTATAGAAAGGTGATGTATTTGAATATTAAAACCGTGTATTGTTAGGCAAATTAACCAGCAGATGTGTGTATATCCGGGGACTGAGGCTCGGAGCACGGCTAATTGGGCCAGATTTGCATCATAATAGTGGAGTAGTAATAGTACCAGTACTTGGATCGGAAGTTTTGAACTCGGTACGAAAAATTTTGTGTTCGGAAATATTAATAAGGGTTGACTGGAGAGTAGTTAGAGTTTGGTTCAGAGCTGTGCTGTGAGTCGTGTCGTGCCTATTAAGTTATTGAAAAAAAAACTCAAAGCTCATTTTACATAATCAAAAATATCTATGGTTACGGGATGGAATATGAGATTTTAAATACCTATTGGGTTGTCTTTTTGATTCAGAACTCAGGTGAACAAGTTTTTTTGGCCACCATTTTACTAATTATATTTCTAGGTTCTGTACGTAAATGTAATGAAGTTGGTAAGTTAGTTTAGTGAAAACGGTTAAAGGTAAACAATGAATGACTTAACTATTAATACAAACATAGATGCAAAAAATAAGTCGAACTTATTTCCTAGATTTCCATTAAGAAACACAACACTATACTTTTAATATAATATCCTTCCGCAAGCAAGGAGGCCATGCTTTACTTGCCGTTTTTTTCTTCAAACGGTACAGGGGAACGTTCATAAATCCTTTAGCTCGCCTGTCAACCGCATGCCTAGTGGGTAGTCGTATATTACGGAAAGTAACGGATTTTTTTTCGCTCGGAAAAATTACTATTTTTGTTAAGGTTAGATGTTATTCTCAGTTTTTTTTAAATGTGTCAGATTTTTGTTATTTGATTTATTTTGTTTTTCGGAAAGTATGTTCCATTCGGTCAAATTAGTTAGCCATCTAAAGTAAAATTTATACAATCAAAACGAAAGACAATAAAATTAGGTAACTAAGGCAGACATTTTGCTACTAAATGCTGAAACCAATATAATTTTTGGCACAAACAGCTAGATATCAGAACAGTAATAAAATTATAGTTTGGAAGCTTATGTTACAAACAAAATGTTTTTACGAGTAATTACGAGTCATGGATGAATACCAAAGTTGTATAAACAGCTTTTTTTCATTGCCTTATTTTTCTGGATTCTATTCTAGTTTATTTTTAAAACAGAGATAAGTACCTGAACAAGAATTCAGTCTAAATAATCTGCGTTGAACTTCAGAAAATTTTCAAATTGACCAGATAGTCAACCAATCATACCATAACAATCATAGGTTCTAAATCAACCATAACAATGCGAGTGCATTCCGCTTCTGGAATTGGACGTCCAAACCATTTTCGAATGCCGAACACACGTTCGGCTTCATCTTGATCTATGAGAGTACATAAAAATTCATACCGTCATTATCGTGCAATACTGTAATCAATTAAAAGCGGAAACTCCATATATTCTACAGAGTTAAGTAAAAATTCAAAATAATTCAAATAAACAAGAAATCAGTTAAAATAATCTGAGTAGACCCATAGAAATTTTCCAAACCAACTAAAAAAAAGTAGGTGTTCACCGCCGCGCCCAATTATAGGTACTCCTCGCTTCTCGCTTCTAGAATTGGACGTCCATAAACCACTTTTGAAATTTTGAATTCCGAACACACATTCGGCTTCATCTTGAACTATGACGGCACATAAAAATTCACACCGTCATTATCGCGCGATTCTGTATTCAAATAAAAACGGAAACGCCACATTTTCTACACCGCACGGCGGGGTTCGCTGGCAGTCCTCCAGTGAGACAGAGACAGCACGATAGTTTGGCGCATAAAATAATGATCAATCAGAGCGGGATGACAAGCCGTTTATTGGTTCCACCGAGTAGTTTGTGGCTATCGCGAGCGGCCAACTTCGATGTTATTTTCTTGGCACGATGTGTAAATTTTTAAAGAATTATTTTACGCTGTTTCGTGTAAGTTATGTGTGTTGCTTGTAGGTGCATAGTGAAACGTAGCTTATTACATAATTTTATATATCTTATTTTTTATTAAAGGAAACTCAATCTACTCACGTTTGGTTTCCGTGATGGAAGATTTTTCAATTTATATTTGATTTTTATGTTTAAGGTTACACTAGCCGAAAATTCGTCCATACAAACGTAGTCTAGGGATTATTCCACTGTTTGACGATGTACGTTCAAAATAAAAAGTGATATCAATTTGTCTCATCATTATCTAGCCCTGTATGGAAGTAAAAAATGAAAATATTTGAAAGATATGAGCGTCGAAAGTTCCACATTTCGACACTAATTTTAACGCATTTTTGGACGCAAATAAATACCATAAGAAGACGGAAAATTGCAAATCGGCCTCCACACAGGGATAGATTAGTAGTTCAACAATGCAAATAATTTTATTTTGAACAGATAGATTTTGTCGTTTTTTCATGATATCCAGACTCCCAAAGGTCTGTTTATAAAATTTCGCGCGCTCGGTTTCGTCCTAAATCATTATCCATTTCGCTACAAATTTGCAAAAGTGTGCATTCGTACGCGAACTAGCTTCCTACTGCTCATCACAGCATCTATCTCTTCCGCACGTGTTGTCGGTTGATTTAAAATGCATTGTAACCCCGCACACAAAATAGTTCGTGCCGTTGACTAGTGTAACCTTAATTAGTTTTCTTTAAGTAAGTGCGTGATCTAGTATTTGAGACAACTTCAATGTTGATATAACTAACAATTGAGTAGTACACAGAGCTAGTTTCACCTAGATTATTTAACAATTTACAACTAGAGCCACACTCTGCCCTACAAAATTAACCCGTGTTACACAAGGCACCTCTAGAAGAAGCTCTTCACTGGTTCTTCAAGAAATACATGTTGTGCCCCGTACAGTGTAAGTACACTATCTTACAGAAAGTCGGCACTAGATCAATACTTCGCTTTATGCCGCACATGTGTCATATGGCGCTGAGAGGACAGGGTATAAGTGGAGACGCTAGGGGATATTTTTTTTTGGATTTGTTAGAGTAGTATCAAAAGAAAATTGTTAATTCCTGTGGTTGGTGAATGAGACGTAATTAAAAGAATTAGATTAAGTTTTTAATTTAAGGTTTTAATTTAAGATTATTCCACTGTTTGACAATGTACGTTCAAAATTAAAAGTGATATCAATTTGTCTCATCATTATCTAGCCCTGTATGTAAGCGAAAAAGTAAAAAAAGAAAATATTTAAAAGTTATGAGCGTCGAAAGTTTCACATTTCCACATTAATTTTAACGCATTTTTGGGCGCAAATAAATACCATAAGAAGACAGAAAATTGCAAAACGGCCTCCATACAGGGATAGATTAGTAGTTCAACAATGCAAATAATTTTATTTTGAACAGATAGATTTAGTCGATTTTTAATGATATCTAGACTGCCAACGGTCTGTTTATAAAATTTCGCGCGCTCGGTTTCGTCCTAAATCATTATCCATTTAACTAAAAATTTGTAAAAGTGTGTATTCGTACGCGAACTAGCTTCCTACTGCTCATCAAAGCATCTATCTCTTCCACACGTGTTGTCGGTTGATATAAAATGCATTTTAACAATTAAGAAATGTCATTGGAAAAGCTAAAGAAACTACTATTAATATTAAAACTGTCAAGACTCGTCGTAATGTCAAATGTAACTTCATTAATGCCTACCAGGAAACAGTCAAATCATTATATATTTTGATTATTAGATGTAACCTATAAGTTCAGTATTCAACGTCAGGAATAACCGCCCACCAGAAAATAAATGCCTACCCAATCAACTTTAAAAGAATACAGCAACAAAAAATATAGTATTAACGTCAACTCCATAGCTCACAAGCTTATTCCGTGATAGATAATGTGTTACTCGCATATGCCAGGGGAGGCAGGGGGATGTTTTGTCAAACGCCACCCAAAGAAACGTAGGGAAACAGTCGATGCCTCACACGCGTTTATTTCCAAGACTATTTTCCCTACATATGAAGGTTTCCATTTTTTCCTATCCTCCTCCTTTCCAGAATATTATTTTGTTTTGTAATATTGGATGACGGTACGCAAAGTACTTTTGTGATGTACAAAATTGTTTAAAGTGAATTTGTTTTTGTCGTTCTATTGTGTTAGGTAGGTGAGATGTGTTTGTCGGGACTGGTGTCAAGGAGATAGCTCTGTTTCTGGGTGTTAGTTCTTATTTTATTAGTTACGGCAAAGCTTGTTAATGCGTTTATAGAGTCATCAACAACAAGTATTTACGGATCTTCGGTTTATCTTCGGTTAATCTTCGGTTAAACTTCGCTTAATCTTCGTTTAACCTTCGGTTAATCTTCGGTTAATACTTGGTTAATCTTCGGTTACTGCTGTGGTTTCCACCACCTGTAATTTAATATGGAAACCAATTCATTTTATTGGGACTCATTTCAAAATGGTGTCGTATCTCAAGATCTCGCTGAGCTCTATTTTCTATAGGCACTTCTTTCAGTGGTCGCCACAGATTTCAGTATATAGAAGATTCAGTGTTTCTGAATGTATTTTTTACCCGACTGCCGAAGGAGGGTAATGTGTTTATCAGTCTATGTATGTATGTATGTTTATTCCTATGTGGCTTTCTAGAGACCAAACGCGTAGGCCGAATTTGATGATTCTTACGTCAATCGATTCGTCTTAACCCTGCGAGTGTCACTGGCTACATTAAAATTGGAAAATAAAAAAATGGCTGATTTTGGGCGCCATATTGTAGGACACAATGTTTTTTTTCTTCTAAACCCATCGTGTGGGGTATCAGAAATAAAGGGTTTTAAGAGGTGATTTCAAAAATATATAACACTGAATATAATACAAAATATATAACTGTTTAAATGTACCTAATTCTAAAAAAAAACAACTAAAAAGTTATAAATAATTAAGTTAATTATAAAAATCAAAAACCCGACTGCTTAAAAAGCGAACTAAAAAGACGTAAACAAGAAGAAAATCATGCTGTGCAGTCGGAGGATACATCTGGTTTTGGTCAGCCAGCTCGCGAACATGTATCCTCCGACTGCACAACATGATTTTCTTCTTGTTTACGTCTTTTTAGTTCGCCTTTTTATTAGAAATCGTGATTTGAATCATCGTCAAAGATTCAAGTCATCGTCAGAAGCACACGGAAAGAAAGTGCCTATCTGTTTTTCTGCGTTTACACAAGCTTGAAGATTTAGTGGAGTATCAGTGCGTTGGCTTGGTACTTATCTCAAAAAAGTAGAAATCGAAGTAGAAGCCTGTTTAAAAGGTCCAAACATTTCAAGCAAAAATATACCCCAACCGTTTCCTACACGAAAATGATTTTACTCTCAGAAAAAATCTCGAAACTTCTAAAATGGGGCAACTTCAGCAGAAGTCGTGAAATATTATTATATTTAAAGTTTGCTCGAAGGATGTTTGCGTGAAGTGGCGGAGGAGGTAAGTCCGGTGTCTGTTTGCCTTTATCGAAACTTTTTTGCGCTGAGACCAGCGGAGAGGTAGCGGGAGTGGGTTGGGAAAAGCTCCTGTGAGGAGAGTTGCATTATTCATATGAAATTAATGCTCTACATTTTGGAAATGAAGAGCATTAATTTATCCAATTGTTTTCAAGATCCTACAAATTTCGATTCTGTACGATCAACAATTTTTATTTCTCTTCTTGTTTATTGTGTGACTTATTTTAAGCTCGTAAGTTAAAAAAAGTCACAAAAACACGTCAAAATTGCTCAAAGTGTCTCTTCTTCTGTAGCCTCATTATGGTGTCCAAAACGCTATTAACTGTGAGTTTCATTCTAATATTAACAGAAGTCCAGAACGTTAGCATCGCTAAACCATACCCACTCTGCTCCCCAACATGTGCTCACCCCAACCGACATACGGTTGGCGGGCAGACAAATATATTGTTGGTAAAACTTCATGCCGACTCAAGGAGTGGTTTCCCAACTTTTGAAGCCATAAGTTGCGCATCCGGCAGCGCTCGTGAATACGTTATTTTATTTATAACATACTTCTCAAAGTTTTCGGTTCGGTTTCTTTGGTTATCAGCTATTTTACGAGTCGTGTGTTGGTATTTTTTATGATTTTGTTAAGAAAAGTTGGAATTTTGTTGGCTATTTGGATCTAAAGGGACTTCAATTTGAGTTTTTGTCCTCTTAACTTGGTGCTATAATAAGGTATCTTTAAACAACCGCCGGAGTTTGTGTATCCTGATAGCTACTACCTAGGGATCTTCAAGTCAAGATTGAATAGGTTACTTCTAGGCAAGCGAGCTTCACCGTCGACCACATCATCGCTTACCATCAGGTGAGATGGTATTCAAACGCGAGCCTGTCAATATTAAAAAAACCAGCCAAGAGCGAGTCGGAGTCGCGCACGAAGGGTTCCGTACCATTATCGCAAAAAACGGCAAACAATCACGTTTGTTGTATGGGAGCCCACTTATTTTTTTTTTTTTGTACTTATTTGTTGTTATAACGGCAACAGAAAGAAACACATCATCTGTAAAAATTTCAACTGGTTAGCTAGCACGGTTCATGAGATACAGCCTGGTGACAGACAGACAGACAGACAGACGGACCGCGGAGTCTTAGTAATAGGGTCCCGTTTTTACCCTTTGGGTACGGAAACCTAAAAAACCGCAAAGAAACTTGTTCCAGCTTAAGACAATCCGTTTATCTCATACTAGCTGTTCCCCGCAGCTTTGCTCCCGTGGGCCACCCCATGGGACCCGTTTTCGGGATAAAAAAATAGCCTATGTCACTCAGGAATAAAGTAGCTTTCTATTGGTGAAAGAATTTTTTAAATAGGTCCAGTATTTTCGGAGCCTATTCGGTACAAACAAACAAAAAAATTCTTTCCTCTTTATAATATTGGTATAGATTAGTTTCCTTTCGATTTTGTCTCGGTATGAAATGAATGCATATCTCATGACGTAAAGATTACATTAACAAGTCAGCCAGGCTGTCTGCACAAGGTGCCCCGAATGTAGTCTAGGTCTACCAACCATGCAGAATTATCATTACACATAGCACAAAGCCAGCATACCAAAATTTGCATTTCATGTCAGTCTTGGATGACCAAACACTACCAAACAGTTGCTAGTCGCTTTGTGCTAAAGGATGAATGACAGGCTACGCACATTTCATTGAATGAACCAATGGTTTCTGAAGACAAATAAAGACCTAGCTGAAATGAATTCTAACTCCATACAGATGTAGATCTTGTGTATTTACAGGTCTCACCGCAAAGGATGTATTGAACGTTTACAAATGTAGAATATACAAATATTCTACATAGTACCAGCTGATTTTCTTGCGTAAGTGAGTCTCTGGTTCTTAATTACTAACCGACTTCAAAAAAAGGAGGAGGTTCTCAATTCGTTGGGGCTTTTTTTTTATGTATGTTCCCCGATTAGTCAAAGACGCCTGAACCGATTTCAAAAATTCTTCTTTTGTTTTGAAGGGTATACTATCTAGTTGGTAACATAGTAACCAAGTCAGGATCTGATGATGGGATCCTAGAGAAATCGAGGGAACTCCTCAAATATTATAGGCATACATATAGCGATTCAGGTATGTTCATCAACAATGCAATCATTTGCACTCAGAAAATATCATTTGGTGAAGTGGAACTGATGAAGAAGACCACAGATGGCCACTGGATCTCCTATACTAAGTATGTCACGGGTATTAGATATCTCGTATAGTTAACCGAGTATGATGAAGCAAATACTTATAAATAAATGGTACTGATGAAAATGGCCCCATCGAACTGATCTGATGATGAAGCCGGCAGGTAGACACTGGAACTCTGATATAAAACAATGTATCCTAGTCGTGTTTAGGCGCATTGGAATCGTCATGATATGTACTTTGGCTATAAATGATTATCATGTTAATTGGAGATACCTACCAATACCAAAAAGAGAAAAATAAAAAACTTTTTAACAAAAACTCAAACCGACTTCCAAAAAAAAAACTACAAAGCAAAAAATAACTTTCTTTTCCGAAGTCGGTGTCGAAAAACGGAAAACAATAGGTACAAAAGATTATAAGGTATTTTTTGCTTTGTAGTTTTTTGTTTTGGAAGTCTGTTTGATTTTTGATGTTTATATTTTTTTTTTGTTTGGGCATAACTCCGTCATATATAAACAGATTTTGTACGAACGAAGGTTATACTGAAATGGTCCCATTTAAATTTGGTAAAGATCTTATGAAGAACTTCGGAGATATACAACAGAACTATTCAAAAAATGGCGTAAAATCTCTCTGGATTGCTGCAATCGCATGTCTGTTTACTGTTTACAACATTTCATAACATACCATCACGCCTGTACACTATTAACGTGTACGCAGATGTGTACCGTTCACCCTGGTACACTCTCATTCCACTGGTTATGTTCAAATTACATGTTACTTGGGTAATCTATTCTGGCATCACTGTGGGCATTATAGATGAAAAATAAAAAAACCTTTTTACAAAAAAATACAACCGACTTCCAAACAAAAACACTACAAAGTGAAAAATAACTTCAATTTCAGTAGGCGGTCAAAAATAAAAAAAAAGGAAACAGGAACACTGACTGCCGAAATTGCAGTTATTTTTCACTTTGTAGTGTTTTTATTTGGAAGTCGGTTGTATTTTTTTGTAAAAAAGTTTTTTATTAAAAACATACAACATAACATCAAGTCTGTATCCCTCGAAAGGGGGGCAGTATTGCACCTACAACTAATACACCCACATTGCGTATGTGTAAGTCCCATATTATAGGGGGTGAGCCTATTGCTATCATCCGACTACAAATCCACTCTCCGGGCTGGTACAGAGAAATTCAAGATGGTTTTCCATCTTGAATTTTCCCAATATCACTTTACTCGACCCGAGCATCGAACCAAGGACCGCATGCTCGGCTGTAGCGCTTGCGATCTCTAAACCAACCTTTTTACCCGACTGCCGAAGGAGGGTAATGTGTTTATCAGTCTATGTATGTATATTTGTTCCTATGTGGCGTTCTAGAGACCAAACGCGTCTGCTTTTGATGATTCTTACGTCAATCGATTCTTCTTAACCTTGCGAGTATCACTGGATACATTAAAATTGGAAAATAGAAAAATGGCGGCTTTTGGGCGCCATATTGAAAATGGCAAATTTTCTTTTTCTGCCAATCCCATCATGTGGGGTATCAAAATAAAGGTTTTCAAGAGGTGATTTCAAAAATATATAACACTTATATGTTTAAATGTACCTAATTCGAAAAAAAAAATAACTAAAAAGTTATAAATAATGAAGTTAATTAAAAAAATCAGCGAACTGGCTGACCTCATATGCCCGAGCTGGCTGACCAAAACCAGATATATCCTCCTACTGTACAGCATAATTTTCTTCTTGTTTACGTCTTTTTAGTTAGCTCTTTAAGCAGTCGGGTTTTTTGTTTATTTTTTAATAATAAATCTATACATCAAATACTTCACAAGCTTACTACCATCGAAAAGTCGAAAACTTTAAAATATGACCTATTGAACTCTAATGTAGAACATCCCGTACCTTTATACGGTGACAATAAATTATCAGGACACAATGAGGACAAAAGTAGCATCCCTTTGGATCGAGTGCCACTCAAAGGATTACGTTCGATATTCAAAAATCGTTACAATTGATTGGTTTATTTAAATAGGACTTTATTGAGTGTGCATGATGTGGCTAATGTCCTGCGATTTTTGGGTTTTATTGTCACTATAGTTCGTGGCATATATTTTAAAGTACTAGTAATAAAATGGTAGTCGGAATCACACTCTTTTTATGAGATATAAAAACCAGCCAAGAGCGAGTCGGACTCGCGCACGAAGGGTTCCGTACCATTATCGCAAAAAACGGCAAAAAAATCACGTTTGTTGTATGGGAGCGCCACTTCAATATATTTTTTTCTGTTTTTAGTATTTGTTGTTATAACGGCAACAGAAATACATCATCTGTGAAAATTTTAACTGTCTAGTTATCACGGTTCATGAGATACAGCCTGGTGACAGACGGACAGATAGACCGCGGAGTCTTATTAATAGGGACCCGTTTTTACCCTTTGGGTACGGAACCCTAAAAACGATTCTATCACCTACTTTTTGAAGAATCTGGCACCTGTGACTGTTTCCAATCCTAAATTAGCTTAGGCTGATAAAGTTTTCGTTTTACCTAGGTATGTTACGGTTTCGGTACAATGGAAATAAACTGGAAGACTCCAAAAAAATAAGTCGTCTTAAAAAAGGGAAGTGTTAAACGCTTAAAACTTATTGACATCACTCCACAAAGTAAACGCGAAATTCACGAACGCTTTAAAAAGGAAAACTTGAAAAAAACACGTCCTTGCTTGCAACTCTTAAAAGAAGTATAAAAGAACCTCTTCAGGGAAAGTGCATTAAAAATGAGTGCGCTAGAAAGGGACGGTGCGCTATCGACACCATCTATCTGTCCTTATCGCACGCTTCTAAGAAAATGGTTTTATGAATGAAAATTACTTTTTTCTCACGCCATTTACTCAGTTCAGGGACGTTAGTTTTGTAGCTCGTTTTCCTACATGGGAATAGGTGAAAGTTGTCCGGGATTGCCTTCGAAAGTAGGGCATTGCCTTTTTAAATGTACCGCTTTTTTCCTCTGTTTCTTCAAAGATGTGCAGAATTTTTTGTTTTTTTTAGGCGTACAATGATCTTTTATTTAATGTTTTGCAGGCATTTTTGACATGCCTGCAAAACAAGGTTGTGTTCCACGCGTGCCTCAAAGAGATGTCAACAAAACTGACGGGGTCGGCTAGAGACGATGTCTGGGTCGCGGATAAATTTGAAAAAGAGTTACCACGGCCCTGGCTCAAGCAACTGAAGGAACACGGGTGGGTTTTAGTCAGTAAAAGTCTGACACGCCGTCCCACTTCACCTAGAGCGGGCGAAGTCATTGGATGATGTCTAACCGTAAAAGAAATACTGGCCAAGTGCGAGTCGGTCTCGCGCACGAAGGGTTCCGTACCACTATCGCAAAAAACGTTTTTTGTATGGCAACACCACTTAAATATTTATTTTATTCTGTTTTTAGTATTTGTTGTTAAAGCGGCAACAGAAATACATCATATGTGAAAATTTCAACTGTCTAGCTATCACGGACAGCCTGGTGACAGACGGACAGACAGACAGACAGACCGACAGGCAGACAGTCAGACGGATCGCGGCGTCTTAGTAATAGGGTCCCGTTTTTATCCTTTGGGTACGGAACCTTAAAAAGCATCTGTTTCATAGGGAACATCATAAAGTAGGTACCTCTTTTCAATCCGCACTAAAAATTATCTTCAATAGTTTTGATGACCAGGTAGGAATGAAAAAAAGAATAAGTTATTCGTAACAGTCCGATTTCACCCTAATAATAGAAATTATTAAAATAGTTACATGCTGTATTTCGCTACAGGGTGTTGACAAAAACAATTTAATGGCACTTATATTTCAAACTTTTGTCAACAAAAACTGTCACCCCGTATTTTTTTGTAACCTTCTTCGAAGAGTTAGTTTTTTTTTGTGGGTATTACGAAGTTTTATAGCTACTTAATAATATTTTATCTAATTTAGTAGGTATTGTGTTCATTTCTGTTAATTAAATTACGAATTTAAGATTTTATCGAACGCAGTTATGACAGAAATAAAAATATGACGGATCAGTTTTTTTCCGACAAAATTTTAATAACTCCTAGTCATTCTACTTCCGTTATTGTTTTACAACTAAAACCCGTAAAATTATAATAACAGCATTTTAAGACTGTCGTTGTCATAGATCTTAACATTTGCCTTGGCACCCCTTCTAACAAAAAAAAAACACCTTTGTTATGCCACAGATAAAATATAACTACCATTTTTTACAAGGAATAATACGCATAAATTTATCTATACATACATTAATAGAAAGGGTTTAATAGCCTATAAATCAGTATTTTAAACAAAGGCTAGTCAAATTCGGTACAATAGGCCCCTTGTGCATAGACACGAGTTTTTTTTTGTTGCCACAAACCCGTGAAATGTTTGTTTTGTTGGTACCGCTTGTAGTGGTTTTTTGCAAAGTTTTTTTTTAAATAATCGATACTTTGATGATTGCCTATAATAGCGTGCATTGTGTTGGTTTTTTTAATTCGGTAAATATTTGAGCAGAACTTGTTAGAATTGTGGGTTTTTGAAATGCGTGTAAGTGGAGACATTATGGTTCTGCTATAATTTGAGGGGCTCTAATCATTCTTTACTTTAAAATTAGCCGATAAAGGTACGTATTTTTTTTACAAAAAAGTAGATAAATTATGACGATACAATCAAAAATCGCAACCATATTTTGCTCTACATATTTTCTCATTTCAACCCTCAAATGCGATAGCCAAAATCAAAAGTCTCAAGATCCTATTATTTCTCACAGATACTCTCATAGATACCAAATACCAGACGTTAGGGGTCAAAATGAATAGACAAGGCCCCTAATATCGACATCCAAGATATCGCTTCACCGGAAGGGTTTGAGCGTCTGTTACAAAAGATTCTACTTCCGGCTGATCGCACGCATTGTGGTTGATATTAATATTAAAGATAATAAGAAATGTGATCGTATCTGTTTTATTATTAAAATTATTAATAATAGTGAGTTTGATGTTTTATAAATAATGTTAGACAAAGAAACGGTTTTTGTTGTTTGTTAAAAATTGGTGTTCTAGTGACTATTTTAAGTTGATGCCGTTAATAAATTCAAGTTAATGTTCAGTATTTCATTTGGTAACGAAAAAAAGATACTGGATATATCCACCCAGAAATTGGGAAAATGCAAGCTAAAACAAAAAGCAAAAATAACCTACCGTCATCAGAATGGATCCAGCTGAGATGAAGTTTCCTCTGGATCTTTTACCAAGCCCATTTTATACCGGTCAAAATCTTGTTATTAAAATTCTTCTCAGCTTGAGAAAATCCCCATGTAACAAAAAGAGAATCATACAGATACCTATCTATTGCAAAAGATCCCGTGAGAGATTTGCGTACAAGCGAAAAAATACACCGGTGACAAACTTGTATCCGGGCCATCAAACTGGTGCTCCTGCGCATCCCAAACTCAAACAGGACAAACCTACATAATCCATATTAATACTACCAATTCATCAACCCCCTGAAAATCGTTACCTACACAATACCCCTTAACATCCTTTCAAATATAAATAATAAACTAAAAATTATATGCAAATTCACGAGCCATAAGTTTCTATAGAACTTAACCCTTTCGCTGCAGAGGGGACAAAAATGGGTTATAATTTATTCACGTGAGATAAAAAGGTCAGGAATGAGGTCGCATTCAAAATTCTGCTACAACTGTGTTCAGACGTGTTTCTAAGTTTGTGTGTTTTTAGTTTTTTAGTAATTAAATGTCAAAATGTTTGCTAGTGTGGTGTGCGCATGCGTGATAAAAATGGCGGGTCCAAAAGTGAAACCGATCTTTTTTGGTTTCGAAATTTTTGTGATGTGTTTTTGAAGGTTTCAAGGTAATTCGTTTTGATTTTTGTTTATTCTTTCATTTGTTAAAGTATAAAAGTGTTATGTAGGTATTTTTGTCAGCAAGAAATTATGTCAAAATTAATTAAGGGTACAATAGTCGAAAATTCTTACATACAAACGTAGTCTCGGGATTATTCCACTGTTTCACAATGTACATTCAAAATAAAAAGTGATATCAATTTGTCTCATCATTATCTAGCCCTGTATGGAAGCAAAAAATAAAATATTTGAAAGTTATGAGCGTCGAAAGTTCCACATTTCGACACTAATTTTAACGCATTTTTGGGCGCAAATAAATGGAAACGGAAAATTTAAAAACGGCCACCATACAGGAATATATTAGTAGTTCAGCAATGTAAATAATTTAATTTTGAACAGATACGTTTTTTCATGATATCCAGACTCCCAAAGGTCTGATCATAAAATTTCGCGCGCTCGGCGGTTTCGGTCTAAATCATTATCCATTTCGCTACAAATTTGCAAAAGTATGTATTCGTACGCGAACTAGCTTCCTGCTGCTGATCACAGCATCTATCTCTGCCGCACGTGTTGTCGGTTGATATAAAATGCATTTTAACCCCGCGCACAAAATAGTTTGTGCCGTCGACTAGTGTAACCTTAAGTCTTCTTCCTCGTTTGTTTTTTCCTAAATGACGTCTTCTTCCTGCTCAAAAATTATAAACATAAGTTGTAGGAATACTAATAAGAAATATAATTGCACTTACATAATTAAATTAAATAAAAGTCAGTATTTGCGTTATGTTATTCATTGCATCAAACTAATTGCCACAAAACATTATTATTTACTAGGTTCTATTGCATAATTTATCTACAACTCTTTACAAAACAGCCCATTATTTATGATCCACTAATGTATTCTATTTTAAAGGTCTATCTTCGTATCTATCCATCTAAAAAGCCGTTTTAAAAACTCAGTCTGATTGTTTTATGTGCTTCGGAAGTCGGTTAAAATGTAAAGCGTATAACGAAAGAGCGAAAAGAAGACGCTTTAATTAATAAAGTAAAGAGAAATTTATTACTAGATATTCGATGGCTATCGTGAAATTCTGCATCTTTTTTATCGTTAGTATCTATTGAAAAGTATCGCCTTTTTATGTGGTGAAAATAATGGTGGCACCAACTAAGTTGTTGTGACCGCGAAAATATTTATTGAGCGGCAAGTGGTGTCTTCATTTATAGGGTTAAGTTTTTTGTTTAGTGGGAGGGTAGTTTTTCTTTTCGGTTCGCTTGTCATTGTTTTAGTTTTTAAGCTGTAACAACATATTTCTTTCAAAAGTCAGCATATTTTGTTCTACTAAGTTAAAACTTATAATATACTCCGTAGGTAGTAATTTTGGAGCTTGATTAAAATCAAGCAATGATTTTATATCTCAACTTAAATTTTCTATCAATCACGCCCGGAAAAACTAGTTCCAATAAGAATAGACCATTGAAAATTTAACAAAAAATATAGCTGCAAAAAAACTTGCCAAAAAATAATGTTTTGAATGAACAGCTTTCTAAAAAATAAGAACTATTCATAATTAATAGCTACGAGCAAGTGAGGGTTAACTCTGCCTAACCAAATAACTCAAACCGTTCTGAAAAACGAGACAACTGGAGTACTTCCATAAATTGATATGAACAATATCCTAATGGAAACTGTAACTCGATATATTTGTCAATACATTTACCATAGCTCCTATGACTCTTATGTACAAGAGAAATATGTCCAAATTGCAAACCCGAGACATTGGGCCCGAAAATTCATCATTCCAAAATGAACCTTCCACCTTTTGTTTCTGGGTGTGTTTTTCTTTGATCGATGTTGGGGAGTTGGGTTGTTTCGTGAAATTGTAAGTCTATACTCTATACTGTTTACACATGTTTGATCGATTGACAACATGGGGGTGGGGTCGGCATAATAATATTACCCCCGAATTCTATAGGTACTACCGTATTTAAGTTCGCTTTCAACGGAATTTGGAAAACTAAAATTTCCCCCCTCGCCAAATTAATCCCCTTTTGTAAAGTTTGATGGTGACAAAAATAGTTTGAAATTTTAATCAAAATGGAGTTACTTCCAACTCATACGAACGCATGAGCATCTTTCTAAATTATCGACACAATCGTTAAAAGTACAAGAATCGGCAATTAAGATATGAGAACGTCCCGATATGAAAGATAAAAACTATAATAAAATACTAAGTGTCCAATAATTTATCGATTAAATTAAATCATAAATAACAATAAAAGTAATTACCGGCTACAAAATAAAGGAACCAATAAAATCAAACGACCACGTTATGGTATGGCGTGTCATAGACAATTTTGTTTTAACAGCCATAGTCACTAGCGTGATGAGCAATAAATTCTAAATTCAAAAATCGACCTTCGAAATTTTTTGACGTTTCCGATAATCGACAGTAGCGATCATAGTCGATTAAACAACTTCTTTTTTAGGCATCTTTTAAATACAAACAACAAAATAAAATTTTACGATCCTACCACTTCACCGTTAAATAAATAGCTATGCGTTCAATTCCCCGTTTGGTCATGCTATAAATTAACCACGATGTGTAAAAAATATTGACGTTGAGTTGTTTTAAAATATTTAAATACTCCGCACTGTGTTCTCACACTGTAGCATCATATTTTGATATATATTTTTAAGCAATTGGCTGCGACGAGTAAAATGACGCGAAAAAGGTCATAGGGAAAAAAAAACAACTTTTAAAAAATTAATTGAGCAATTTAACTGTAAATTTCGAATTATTTTTTAGATTAATGTCAAAAATAGTTTCACTAAAGAATTGCTGTAACTATTAACTCACAAAAAAATTGAAACGTTTTTTTTACTAAACGGCCATGTTGTCTACACATTCTAAAATTAAATCGTCCTAGGTAAATGGAAGTCGGACATTATTGCCGATTATTATCGCATTTTATTGCCGCAAAAAGTCGTTTCGACTTCACGTTGTCATCGGACGGGTTAATATTACTCGATGACTGTAAAGATAATTATTAACATCGAAAATAACTCCTGTGTTCAAGTTTCGGATGATTGCAATAAATAAATGGGCGATTATAAGAAAACATAATGATAATTATTGTTGATAACCTCTTAATCACAGGTAAGTGTTCATTACATAATTATTATGATATGATGTTATATCAGGCTGTTTATGGAAGATGGCCTTTTACTCTCTTAAAAGGCATATAAAGTACATACTTTAATTTAAGCTAAAGAAATAAAATATTATTAACTTGTATGTTGCTTGTTATTCATTCTTCTCTCATTTTGTGAACTTTAGAGTAAAACGAAATGTTTAAAATTAAAATAAATGCCGAATATGTCTAACCTAAGGATATCTGCCATTTTACTAAAGGTTGAAATACTTGTAATACAATTAGAGCAACTTTAATTACAATTTAGATCAACCGGCAGATTTATTACGTATCTTGCAAGAGCAAAACGATAGTGATTTTTGCGCAATAATTGCGCTTCATAGAAGTTTTACAGCTTTTGGCGTTTTTTTTTAGATATAAGTGAATTTGACAAAGCGGCGAACGATTAACAAACGATTGTGTAGGATCTATCATACCATCTATACCTACACTGTAGGTAAATTCGACTTTTATGACGTAAAGCGTTTGATCGCGCGATGATTGCTGATTGCTGTTTCTTACGTAATAAGCCTGCCGTTTTGTCAATATTCCGCGCTTCTCACAACGTATTATTCTGACACTTGTCCTATGTTAGACATTTTGATTCATGTATAATGTTTTAGAATTACATTTTCAAATAAAATTTTAATAAATGTATAGGGTAAAAAATAATAGTTACCTTTTAAATAATTTCACTCACGGACACTATTCAAAACTAGAACACACTAATTCTCAAAACAATTTCGAACATCGAATCTGGAATTCGAAAAAAAATTGACAGTTCAAAAATCGTGCAAAGCCGTTGGTTTACAAAGGAGTTAGCCCTATCGATTTTGTCCTCAACCCTACTCACATGTATATATTATGTATATACGTACATGCGTCGGAGGGTCGCAAGGTACGGGGGTGGAACCAACTATCGACTATACGTAGGTATATAAATTATATGTCGTTCACCCCATCAATAGTATAATGTATGGAGATTCGATATTATTTTGTGATAGGTTTTCCGTTCGATTTTACTTTGTAAGTAGCTGGTTTAGATGGAAATAAAGTTGCAGGGCTTTATTTAGGAATAGAGTAAAACTCTGTATTATCTTGTGATTTATAATACTTGCGTAATGGTTTTGATTTATAGAACAATTTGAATTCAAGAATGGAACAGTTTTTCGAACAATTTTGAACTTCGAAATCATCTTGTGTCATTTGTTGAAATTTTCTTTATTCATATTTTTTTCTAAAGTTGCTTTACTGGTATTACTTTTAATGATGGTCATTAAATGGATATATGCCGAGCTTAATTGCTCTCAGAGTTGCGCTTACAACAGTTACAACTCTCAATTTAACCAAATTAAGTCGTTAAAAGTTGACGTTTTAAATATACGGACTTCTTTCTCGTTTTGTGAAAGGTTCCAGTCCTGTTTTATGTTAAACAAATGTTGTTGAAATTAATATCTACGTTAAGTGTAATATAAAACCAATTTGATCTAGCAAAGGTAACATTCGGAATTATTTAGAAAATATAAGTTTAAATGAAACATAGGTTTTCTTTTCTTGTACATACATACCTTTAACTGTTATTTTATCAAGAATGCTCCAAACTCCAGTAACTAGATGACAGATACCCACAATTGATAATAGGTACAGGGGGGTAACCATAAGCTCTTAGAGCAAGCTTATTTTGAGAGTGTGTAAGAGAAAGATGTACATGACTGGCATACATCTGTCCCTTTTTAACAGTCAAAGCATGACAGTTTCGATACGTCAGGTTACGGGGGTAGGCCTCAGATTTTCTGGCTTTCGGGTATTCGTTATCAACTGGAGATTGCAACAATATAGTACCAGTCGATCGAATCGAAGAGTCATCGATTGAACTCTTCGGTTATTTGTACTATTTGTTCCGTTTCTTAATTTTATATTTATCTCTTTTAGACTGCTGCTCTTCAAGAGATAGAAAAAGAAAATTGCTAAAGATGGCATGAAAACGAGCGTCGAATTTTGCTAGCTGGAGACGGCTCTGGTACAACAGAGCGAGAAGCTAGCGACGCTATGGATACGCTAGCCCTGAATAGAAGAGTGCAGAAGAAAAAAGCGAAAACATAGAGGGCGAGAAAATGGTGATGAACGCTAGCTCCATTGTATAACACACATGCTGTCACAGCAGTTCATAGGTAAACCATTGTGGATAAATAATCTCGTGAACATTATAAAAAGTGAATACCTGCCTCTGGTTGTTTGTCCGCATACTTCTTCTAAACTACACGACGAATTTTGATACGGTTGTAATAAGAGGAAGAGCGATAAACTAGGCAGGTTTACCAGGTTGTTCGCGGAAAATTTTAAAAAGAGTTACCACGGCCCTGGCTCAAGCAAATGAAGGAACACGGGTGGGTTTTAGTCAGAAAAACGTTAGAGCGGGAGAAGTCATTGGATGACTACAAATCAAAAAAAAAAAAAACAGGTTATTTTTCAATGACCAGCAATTTTTTTTCCAGGAATTAGGTGGTAATCCAAAGAATGGTTTATGCAAAAACTAGCTTCAGGCAGCGGGTTCGCCCACGTGAATGTCGAAAATTGTTCCAAGGAAACATATTCCCGTAATAAAAAGTATCCAACGTCCTATTTCAGAATATAATCTATCTCTATGCCAAATTTCATCCAGATCCTTTCAGTAGTTTTTGCGTGAAAGAGTAAAGACACTTACACACTCACATTGTTTTATAATATAACTAGCTGACCCGGCAAACTTTGTTTTGCCATAAAAACTCCACACATTCACCTACCCTACACCTACCCTACACCTACCCTACACCTACCCTACACCTACCCTACACCTACCCTACACCTACCCTACACCTACCCTACACCTACCCTACACCTACCCTACACCTACCCTACACCTACCCTACACCTACCCTACACCTACCCTACACCTACCCTACACCTACCCTACACCTACCCTACACCTACCCTACACCTACCCTACACCTACCCTACACCTACCCTACACCTACCCTACACCTACCCTACACCTACCCTACACCTACCCTACACCTACCCTACACCTACCCTACACCTACCCTACACCTACCCTACACCTACCCTACACCTACCCTACACCTACCCTACACCTACCCTACACCTACCCTACACCTACCCTACACCTACCCTACACCTACCCTACCATATTTTTTTTTTTTTTTTTTTTGGGATGAAAAATAGATGTTGGCCGATTCTCATAGATACCGGATAAGCACAAACAATTTCATCAAAATCGGTCAAGCCGTCTCGGAGGAGTATGGCAACGAAAACTGTGACACGAGAATTTCATATATTAGATAAAAGAAAAAATCAGCCGTTCTGTACATTTTTCCGAGTTAATGAGGGTAAAAATGTTCAGAATGGCTGTTTTATTTTTCTTATTTCGGTTTTGATTTTTGAATAAAACGTTCTTTGATTGATACCTAATTCCTGGTAATATTTAGTAGTTAGTTTAAATTTTATAGTTTGCTATAATTTAACCCATTGCGAAGCCAGGGCAAGTCCAATATCCAATCTCCATATTAATATGTTTTTTTTTACTTAAAGGAAATCCTTTGTAAACAATGTAAAGCTTTAAAAGTCCACTAAATCGGATCTGTCAGTTGCAAATTACCTCCGAGCACAATCGGGACGCGATCGTAGTTAATATTTATACGTGATTATCTCAGCGTGCGCTTTTTGTATTGTTTTTTTTTACTGAGGCTAGATTGACAGGAGATTAGGGTTTTTTTATTTTTAGGTAGACATGTTTAAATCAGAAAAAAAATGGTGTGAGCAGTGCGTTCAAAGTTCTTGCCACGACCAAATTGTCTGAACTTCTCGAGTGCCTTACACCCCGATTTCAGAGAGCCACTGATGTGACCTCTTTCTGGGCTCAAATTATATGCCATGGGTAATAGAAAAAACCGGGTGAGTGCGAGTTGGACTCGCGCATGAAGGGTTCCGTACCATTATCGCAAAAAAACGATTAAAAATCACGTTTGTTGTATGGAAGACCCACTTAAGTATTTATTTTATTCTGATTTTAGTATTTTTTTGTTATAGCGGCAACAAAAATACATCATCTGTGAAAATTTCAACTGTCCAGCTATCACGGGTTTTGAGATACGACAGACATACAGACAGACAGACGGACCGCGGAGTCTCAGTAATAGGGCCCCGTTTTTACCCTTTGGGTACGGAATCCTAAAAATCTTGTTATGCCGAGCCATTTAGTAGAACTAGCACGAAAAAGAAATAATCACGGATACTACGACTTGTCTGAAATATGTATTAAACTCTAAAATTTCAGTCAGCATACGGGCGATTCTGTATATTTTACTCAATTTGCAACGTCATAAATAGAATATCACTTTTTCTAGGCTCTAATACCTCTAAAAGTGAATGACGATAAGTTCTAAAAGATGACTTTTTTTTTACCAGTAGAGATTTTTTACGAAATATGTCCCTTTTTATATTTCCATTAAGACAATGGGTAGCAAGTGGACACCACAAGAAAAAACAACATAAAATAATTAGTTTAGTCATTCAGAACAACTCAATCTCGAGATTACGGTACCTGACAGCTTCCAGCCAAATGTCACTTGTTTTAAATGACATTCAGTACAAGTCCCGCCTACTGGTCGTCAATCGATGTCATTTCGTCATTCGAACGTCATTTGTGACAAGAGTCACGCCTCTCCGTCATTTTGAATGCTCAATTAGTTGAAATTATTGTCTATTAGAGATACTGGTAGTCTATGAGCAGACTACGTTGTGATTAAATTAAAAAGGCAATTTGATTTGAATAAAAATGTATTTCAAGCTGTTCTCGAATAAGTTATGTGAGATTTTCTATATTAACGGCCAAGTATTTTTTTATCATAGCGAAGAAACTACATGGTTTCCAAAAAACCGTCTAAAGTTTACCTAATCAAAAATATTAAGTACCTAGAATGAGTAATTTTACAATAAATAATTTAATTTTATTCTTAACTAATGATAACTTTGCATGGGGTTATCTAATATTATGATCAAATACCGTAATAAACGGGCTACCTACTCTAACATTTATTGCTAATTCATGTCTTGAAGTTTATGAAAATGTAGAAACTAAATAAACCATAATAGGAGTTATTATCTACAACTGAAATATCGACACAAATCTGCATATTCCTATATAAATCAATGTCAGAAGGTCATCAAAAAGGTATAAGACCATTTCCGAAACAATTATTCTTATAAAAATACCCGACATTCGAAAAGTATGCATTCATAATTACGCCGCAGCGTTTTAAAGTTTCCGGAAAACTTTATAACGCGATGGCCAATTTCTAAACCGAAAGATTTTGCTGGTTTCCGAAACAATATCCATTAAATTCTTGGATAAATGTTACGTCACAAAAATGTACCGAAAAATATCATAACTCGATCATAAAAAAATCGTTTTATTCCGGCTGAAAATATTCTTACCTGCACGATGACACGAAGCAAAGTTTTCAAGTCAAATTTTACCGCGGCGCGAATTTAAAAAAACATTATTTTGGCACTAAAATTTAAAAAAGGAACGAATAAGAAAATAGTGAAATAATAAAAGAATACCGCGTCACTCAAATACCGAACACCAGTAAAAGAAAAAAAAATGCAAAGACAAATTTGGAGGCAACGCGTCCCGAAGGAAATTCGAGAAAATCGTCGTCTCTATGCGGCGTACGGTGAGCGAATGTCCCGTTCAAACTACGCTACAATTTCCTCGGCGAAAACCGAATCGACTGCGCTGTGTAAGTATAGGGAAGGGTGGTTTTTCCTTCGAATTTCATAAGTATCTACCTTTCTTTATATCTAAGCGCAAGAACTACGCTCACCCCTTGAGAATACCTCGTGAGACTCGATCGCGGGCTCCCTTCGCCTCCACACTAACCGATCGTCATCTGCCGTTGAAAATTCAAATGTGTTCCAACTAGAATAAGACTCTAGTTGGAGTGACTGTACAGCAGTGATGTAACCTTACAAAGTAGTTGGAATTTCTAGTAAGGCAACGGTAACATAGATAAAATGTATTGGGTGGTGAATAGAAATATATTTATGTATGTAGATTCGTGTGTTCGAGAGTAAGATATGGTGTGGGCTTCGTTTCACGTATGACTGTGGATCTATACGTGTAGCTGTAGGTAGACGGTTGGTTAAAATGTGAATTTTGATACGTAGATACGTCTCGCAATTTGTCACAATATGAGATATCGTATCGAGTAAGCTATATCGTTTAGACGATTTCCTTTTGTATATCAATTCTTTTGTCTGATAGGTATTTCACGATGAAATAAATGAGGTCGCTTTTATTATTTTTGTTATGATAAAAATATAAAGGTAACATCACAGAAGCGGTTCAATAGAACTAATGAGCGGAAAATTATTAACCATCGAACGTGTTAATTTTTACGCCTAAAGGGCAGTCTCTCATGCATAAAATTATACGCTAAAACAAGTTTTACGGTTAAACGATTATGGGGGATACGAAAATTCGGTTCAAAGTGACACCTTCGGTTTATCAAATCGAGTAGGAATCGATTTTCAGGTCCGACGCTCGCGAGATCGGCCCGATGCAATGACACACATTTAAAAAGTCTTAAATGAATGCGAAATGATTCGGCAAGCAACAAGTTTCATTCATTCACGGGAAAGGGAGAAGGCAATCCAATTAGAAAGGGAAAGAGAGGAATTTAAAAAGTGAACGCCCGGAAAGTTAGGCGGGAAAGCTCCGTGCTAATAACCTGTTGCTTCCGCCGCTAAATTAAATATCAGAGCGGACCCCGCTTAATAAAAACATCGACTATCGATACAATTTTCGAAACACAACTTCATTGCCCTACCAATGAAAGTCCTCAACTAGACGACACAAAAACACCCTTCTGAACGATTTTCCGTACCTTATTCGTTTTTAGATACAGCAGTCTATACTCCGAAATTGCTTACATTTATCATTTTACTATTCATAAGCCACCCCGTCGCCGTTTGAGTATTATCTTGGAAATATCGATAAAGCTCTCTTGATGCGGCTGACACCCCTACGCTTGCTTGACATGGGGGGAAAGAGAGACAGAGTCATACAAAACCCTTAGTTAGAAAAAGAAAGAAGATAGTACCGCGACGAGATAAGTGTTCTAATTTATACTCAAATTGCGAACGTCGTCACAAGAACCACGTGCTAAATAACTTATTCAAATTCAGAATGTCTTAAGTGCTTTTATTTTCGGCATTGATATTGAACTTTATTGTGAGATATCAAGGTTGAAATTAAGAATTAATATCAATTTAAGAAATATTATGTTTGAATTTTTCATTTTTGAGAAACGAATCTCTATCTTTGGCCGTCGGAAAGTGGATTTTAACTCCTAAGAGTTGGAAAATTGAGTTGTTTTTCCTTTGTGGAAAAAGTTTGCAAATTAATACGTAAGATTTTAAAAGAAAGACTGTGCATACTAACTAGGGTTGTGTCAAGGTTAAATTGGTGTTTTATTACTAAGTCGGTTACTGGGTTAACTGGTACATTTAGGGGTGATTCCGGAGTTAGTATGCCGTGATTATGTAATTTACGTTTTGTATTTGATTAATTTTATCGTCTGTGATAGCTTTATGATTAGTTTTGGTACGTTTGTTGAGCAATAAAATGGCGGATGGGGCGAATGACTGTTGTTCATGCAATTTGATGGGTAATGAGTTGTAGTGATTAATTTGTGGTGAATGGAGACAATCATGATTGTAATTTCACGGAGCGCGTTGTGTAGTTAAATTCACAGTGTATATGTGTATGAAGATATTTTGGATTTTGATTGAACGAAAATAAACTCTACCAAGTTGATAGAGTAAAATATAACATTTTGATTTTTTTCAGTAGAAAAAGAAACTAAACTATGTACCTAAAGAATTAAAGAAAAATATCCCCGAGATGGTAGTGTTCAGACATTACTTTTTCTATAAGTACCATTCTTAGATATTCATTAAAGATTCATAAAACTATTCCTAGATACTATCTTATATAAAAAAGCTTCTTCCATAAACGACTGATTAGTTTTGGAGTTAAAAACACACACACATACCTACAAACATAACGAACACACGCTACCAGAATACCATCACGGCGTCACGCGTGAGGTTCGCAGCAGTTTTTGTAGTAAATTTTTGACACTTGTCATGTCTGTCGCATCACAATGAGATGGGGTTCACCCCCAACCCCTCGCAACCCTATCTGTACCTTTTCCATTCTTTCTTTCCTTATATTTTCTCAGCGTTATATTTTACGGTGTTGAGACGACAGAATTTTTAGTCGACGAAGAATTTTTGAGTTCAAGTTGTTTTGAATCAATTTTTATTTTTAGGAACTAGTTTTTGAAATTATGTAAAGTAATAACAGATGTAAGTACGGGTCGATATTTAAGGTTAAGAATTGCTTGCCGCGAGAGCGGTGGTGGCCCAGTGGTATCGGCCGCGACTTACGTGTTGTAGGTCGTGGGTTCGAACCCAGGCAGGCGCTTTACTTTGTGTAAATTATTTCATCACCACTGCTCTCAAAAATGGCGAAGGAAAACATCGTGAGGAAACCGGCATGTCCTAGAACCAAAAATTCGAAGACATGTGACATCCACCAACCCGCACTGGGCCCGCGTGGTGTATAATGGCCCATTCCCTCTCACAGAGAGGAGGCCTGTGTCCTATTAGTGGGAACATTAATAGGCTGATGATGATGATGATGATTGCTTGCCGAGTTGGGTGGCCATCCATTACTCAATTTTATCGAAACCCCTATGCGTTTCAGAATGCACGATAAGTCGGTGCTTAACTTGCATTCTGAAACGCATAGGGTTTCACCTTCGGTTTTCTGAATACCCGAGACTACCGGGTATTCAGAAAACCGAAGGACTGAAGACAGCCAGTCTTTCCATTGGGCATTTGTGCTACACAGTAACTAGGTTTGTGGGGGTCAGATAGATAGTCGGTCAATGCAAAATAATGGTATTCAGTAACACCCGGTTAGACTGGAGCCACAAATCCTTTGAGTCGATCGAAAAACGGGCCAAGAGGCTCTTCGGCAATGAGTCTAGGCTCCAGATTCCTTGAACATCGGCGCCGAGTTGCCAGCCTGACAGTTTTTTAGCGGTCTCACTCCCCGTGTACGTTGGAATTGCTTGAACTAATTCCTCCTAGCCCGTTCCATCATCGGACTACAAGACGTACGGGCGACGCGTCATCGGTACATGGTGGACATAACACCCATACGCACCAAACGTTTTGGAAATACTTTTATTATGCGTACAGCAAAGGAGCCACTCCTTTGCTGTACGCATAATAAAAGTATAAAATTCTCTGCCGGTGTCTGTATTTCCTGATAGCTATAACCTGGGAGTCTTTAAGTCAAGAGTGAATAGGTGGTCCTTTTCTAGGCAAGCGCGCTTCACCGTCGACCACAACATCGCTTACGATCAGGTGAGATAGTGGTCAAGCGCTATTCTATCAATAATGTTAAAAACGTAGTTGAGAAAACCATGATGATTTGTGAATATTCGCGTGCGAATCGAAAATTTTGGACCTTCGTTGGAATTTTTTCTGCCGTGACTGTAAATTCTCCTCTTCTATTCATTAAGGTCGCTTTGTTAAGTCTTTATGCTCCTCATTTGTGGAAAGCCTCGTAAAAATATTGAGGCACGTTTGAGGTATTTTGTTTGCGATTGATATTTCTGTGTCACCAATTCATATTATTATATCTTCGATACCATAATTTTGAAACACAATTTCAGGATTTAGGCATCCGGGAAACGATTTATGAAAACAAGAAAACTTTTTTTTTGCGTATTTTACCCGGGACATAATAATGAATCGATTGAGTTAATTCGGATGAATAGTTTAGGGCTTAGGCGATACGAAGGAACATACGTAAATATAAACATACATAGACTGTTAAAATCATAACCCTTGCTCGAGGCTTCGCCGTAGTCGGGTAAATAAAAAATACTTTTACCAAAAGAAATCAGCCGTTCAGTACAATATTTGCCCGCATTAATCGACAAAATATCCTTATATTTTCCCTAATAATTGTCGTTTTTCATAAACTTGATGCTCTATCTTCGAATCCTTAGAAATAAATACGTTAGTATTAAAAATTAAATGCTGTGATTTGTTGGTAAGTGCATCGTTTCAGATCGACTTTTTTTTTTAATAGCCTTAATAGTCCGTATAATCTTTATAGCGAAAGAAACATTGGGGAAAATGCGGCAGGATTTTTTTTTAAATTAGGAAAGGACTAAAAGTACTTTTGCTTATGGGTTTTCTGTATGGTCTTCAATATGGTTGAATTAAAGGGCTAGATATCAATAAGGATTATTTTAGTCTCGAATTGGATCAATTTTATCAATACGATGCACGCCGACGACAGGGAGAATCAACCCCTTAAACATTGCAAGTTACTGAATCGTTAGCCTCTATCATGATTGATTCAAAGTATATTTACTTCGAAAGAGTTCTTGAACTATACAACTGAAAAATTATGATGAAATATCTGGAATTTTTAAGTATTAAGTATAGCAATTCAGAGTGTAGAAGTTTTGTCCAGATTTTCAACCACCGCACCGACGGAAAATGAGGGGTATTACAATTTAGACGTGTGTTGCTTTGTATCTGTGTGTCTGTCTGTGGCATCATAGCTTCTAAACGGATGAACCGATTTTAATTTAGTATTTTTCGTTTGAAAAGTAACTTTGCTGAGAGTGTTTTTAGTTATGTTTGATCAAACTCGGTTCAGCCGTTGAAAAATAATCTGCATTTTACTCTTTGAAACTGGGTTTTTTCGCAAGACCGTATCATAATTACGTGTTTTGATAGATTGTCGATTGTAGCGTGTCTACTACTAGGTATACTACATGCAATAAAAATTAAATTCAATCATCGATACAGAAACCTGTAAATAGCAAAAAATAAGCTTCGTACTCGCGTCAGAGAATCGCTAACATTTACAGGAGTTTAAATCAAGTTTCAAAAAAATATAAAACTCATAAACGCTCCTGAATACTTTTTCAGAAAGTACATGCCTGATGCCATGTAACATCTAACTTGAATTTATCAAAATAAAAATTTCAATATACACAGTAGCCAATCTCAAGAACTTGGTTGCCAATTTTTACCGCACAACCAAAAAATATCTACAAATTCTCAACTCTAGCTCGTTAGTACAGTCAGGCACAATTCTCCTTAACTAGAGAAACCCGTAATCGTTTAAGCATATAGTAAATAATAATTCGGTAGCCGCAGAGCTGCACATTGTCGTCTAACAAGCAACCCTTGAGAGGTCGCTGGGGAGTTGTGTGGCATGGGCAAAGAGAAAAGTGGGGTAGGTGATAAATTTTTTGTACATTTGGTTCTTGGTAGGTTTTTTGTGAAAAAATATCTGCTCTATGGTTTTAGTAAATGTGGGCTCGTTGATAAATAAAAAACAACCGCACGGGTCGATTGAAGGTGTAATTTGTAGATGTTTTGCAGACGTTACTGTTAGTCAGATTCAGAAACAATTATACACCAATTTTTTGATGATTATCTTTTTATTTGAAAGCTGGTGCTTCAAATCAAATCAAGTCAAAATAGTTTATTTTAAATAAACCTTATAGGTACTTTTGAATTGTCAAACAAAAAAAAAGGTGTTTCTAGCAATAACATTCGCAAGCGTCAGTAGGTCTCTATGGAGAAGAATGTGCAAAAAGCTCCTCGGACATTCTTTTTCATCAATAAGTTTTAATTACAAGTATTTGGTTACATCATTCTTGTTAGAAAATTACGTATATTATGTGAGAACGATGTAAAAAGACGTGCACGTAAAAGCGTCTTGAGTAAAATAAACATCGTCAAAATACAATAATTAATTAAAAACAGGTCGAGGCAACCAAGTTATGACCCATCCCAACTGATGGTGCCTGTTCACGAACATGACGCATGGATTGGCACCACTCAGCTCAACCATCATGAAGGGACCCGAATGATCCAACACATGTGCCACCATCAGAGATACATTGGATAGAGAATGACACACTCAACTACCAGGGCGCACACAAGTCAACAAACGACATATAGGTACAGTAAATTTTAGATTTATAGTTGGTACATAGTACTCATCACACATGTACTGTGCAGTTATATAATACTAAAAGAAATTGAGTTTATGCAACACAGATATATTCATACAGTCTTCAGCAGGTCTAACAATACTTCAAATCTTTTCTGCCCATCACTTGTTTTTGCACCCTAGTAGCTGCAGAGCAGAACCAGCATTGAGCCAACCATATTTATCAGCGATGTAATCCCCCAACTTATAATATGCCTGCCTGCATAGTGTGCGTTTTATACAAATTTTAAATTTCGTCTCATTCATTTCTAGAATGTGGGGAGGTATTTTATTGTAACATTTTATACAGTACCCTATAAAAGATGACGCTACTTTAGCCGACCTGAATCCTGGTTGAATTAATTGAACTCTATTTGTAGAAATAAAATTATATCTGTCGCCGTTTTTACTGAAAAGATGTAAATTTTCAGTAAAAACGGCGACAGACATAATTTGATTTTGTGGTCCCATTTAAATTTGATCAAGTTTTTAAGTTATATCAATACATAATTATAACAAATCTGTAGAAAAGTCATTTTTGTACATCGGAAATATTTAAAAAAATAGCCAGGGTGTTAAAGTATAAACAACAGAACCCATTTCCAGAATGTTTGCCATTTTTGTCTGTTTAACTGTATAGTTGTGTTCATCGCGTAAAAAAAATAGTTTCCAAAAAATACATTCAAAGACACCAACTGCCGAAAAGAAAGTTATTTTTCTTTTTAGTGTTTTGTTGTGGCAGTCGGTTTATATTTTTTGTTAATCATTTTTTTAGATTTCGGTTTTCGGGTGTTGTATCATCATCCGGTCAGCTGGGCATCGCCAACTGCTCGGTATAGGCCCCGCTTAGTTTCTGCCATTTGCCACGACTTTGTGTACCCTTCGTTAAGAGGAAACGGGGGCAGAGAGCGCCGACTGAATTTTGCTTAGTTAAAAGTCATAATTCTAGGTTTGGCTCTCGTCTCTTTTCTCCTCCAATATTGGAGCAATTTAAAAGATATTCGGTAAACTGAAAATTAAAGATATATACTATGTAAAGATATGCACTAGAGCCCTCAAAAAATGCTCAAGATTGCGCTGTCAACAGAGGCTTAGTGTGCAAATTTAATAAATATAAATGAAAATGGAAAACATAGGGACATAGTATATATCTTACTTTACCAGTTTATGGAATATCTTTTAAATTGGTCCAATATTGGAGGAAGAAAGAGACGAGAGCCAAACCTCGAATTATGACTTTTTACTAAGGAAATTCAGTCGGCGCTCTCTGCCCATAGTGTTTATACTTGCCTCTTATAGAGCATCCTATTAATATTGCCATTAATTTCATTGTCACTCTAAGTCACGTCACCAGAGCGTGCCGTGTCAGAGTGCAAATACCAATATGTAGTGTAATTAAAAGTATTGGTATTTGTTAATTATACTGAATTGTCGGTTATATTGCAGATTCTGTTTTGTTATTGATTGGATATTAACATATACACAAAGCCAGTCTCTTGCTTAACCACTCAATGCTTTTTCTACGAACAATTCAATTCAATTTATTACAAACTAATTACAGTAAAATTATCAATTGGTATATTATTGGTGCTAAAGGTGCAATAGTTATGTTAAAATAATGTAATAAATACAAACTAAGTATCTTGATCTGGCTCGCGACTTCGCGAGGTTGTCTACATGTGAGATGTAAATACAGCAGTCATTGTGCCGATAGTCGAGACTGCGAAAGGCATAATAGCTAATAGCCTCGACGATCACCTGCGGAGGCTCTCGTTGAGTAGTTGGATCGAGGGCTTGACCCAGAACTCAACACTTCAACAATCCAGGATACGGCACATATTGTCAAGATGTTCCTCTCTGCGGAGCCCTGACCACATATTTCAAATGTTTAAAAAAGTATATTTAAAAATATAGGCTCTATATAAATAAATAAATGGAATAACAACAAGTAAACACAAACATTTTTTTTTAACTGGCTTCCAAAGGAGTTTCTCAGTTGTAGTATGTTTTGTAGCGTGATCGCTACAAGACGCTTTGCTTTAGCCTTTTTTTTAATTTGTCAAAGCAGGCTAGTTATAATTTTTCAAATTTTCATATTTCGTTTGTCAAGAAAACAGAAGACGATTTTTTTTCTAGGACTGTCACAAAGAATTTTGATAGAAAGGTTTGGCTCTGAGATCCACTACTAAAGGTATTATTGTGGCAGGAAACCATTCCTTGTCGTTAGGCCAAGGGTACGTGATATTCGGGTCCCTGTTCGGGCGCCATTTGTAGCGTTATTTAATAAAAATAAATAAAACTTTTTTAACGCAACGATAACGTATAATTTTGAATTAAACACACAAACACCGAAAACATGAAAATAGTAAAAAAGTAAACATGTTATTTTAAAAAAGGAATGACGCAATAGTCAATATCGTTTAAATTATTTTTAGTATTTAGTAAAATAAACATATGAGTGAAATTATGGCAAGGCATAAAAGAATAAAGCGGAAATCACGTGCCTAATCTTCAGACATAGTTGCAACCAGTCCAATGATGGCTTAAGCATTCAATTAAAGTACGATACCGTAACATGACACAAGTAAGGTAATAAAAGTTTTTAAGTACGCTAACTTAAAATGTAAGCTACATAAATATAAACAAAAATTTCAAAGAAATATGAAAGCAGACAATTGTTATTGGATGAACCAAACCGTCTTCCGTAGAACCTCTTCAACCATTCACGATTTCTTTAATAGAATATGTACGGAACCCGTTGAAAGATGTTCGGAACCCCGAAGACTGCAGGTACTCCTGAGGTAGTTCGTTCTGTCCCGGGGTAAAGAGCCGAAAGTCGGCTCAACTGATATCTACAGACAAGGAAATTGACCATCAAAATTATGGAACCAAAAGGGTCTGAAATACCAGAAGAAATCGACATTCAAAAGAACAATTAGTAAGAATAGTCATTACATACCAGTTTTGATTCATGATGCATAAACACTTGTCAGCGACATGGTTATATTTATGATAAGCTTGTCATCATTGTTTTGGCTGGACTGCCCTATTCTTCAATCTGTCGAACGGCAACTATGAGGCATGTCCTGGTAGCGAAACGATAGTTGGTGTCTCTGACAGAGCTCAATTACAGAAACATGCGGTCCGCAAGCTCCGGCGCGCCCGTGGACCCGAATATCACGTACCCTTGGCCTAACGACAAGGAATGGTTTCCTGCCACAATAATACCTTTAGTAGTGGATCTCAGAGCCAAACCTTTCTATCAAAATTCTTTGTGACAGTCCTAGAAAAAAAATCGTCTTCTGTTTTCTTGACAAACGAAATATGAAAATTTGAAAAATTATAACTAGCCTGCTTTGACAAATTAAAAAAAAGGCTAAAGCAAAGCGTCTTGTAGCGATCACGCTACAATACCCTCTTTCCAGCAAAAAATAATAATTGATTGCCAACCCTAGAAAGGTTTGACAACCCTAACTGTGATAATCAAGAGGATAAAATTAGATGAAATTACCTAGCCTAACTCAAAACCAAGAAAATATCCTAGACCCTAGTAGACAAACTAAATAAATTTTAACTGTTGCTTCCAGTTAAAAAGCGTCTTCGGTCAGAAATAACAGCTTCGGACAAAGAAAAACCTTGGCCTGAAATTCGACACCGGTCAGAAAAAAAATATCCTCAGTCAAAAAAAAAACGACGTAGGATCAGAGTAAAAACTTACAACCTATATATAAAACATGGGACGCCAGTTCAGGCTATGGAACAGGAGTCAAAGGAAAGACTAAAACAAAACTCAAGTTCAAAGATACAGCTTGAGCCATAAGTCCAACAAGGTGGAACTCGAGTTCAAAGATAAGTCCCCAAATCAACAACACGTCCAGGACAAAAATATAAGACTCCAGCACAAACATGTGACTTGAGTCAAAGATCAAACAAGATAGATAGCCAAGACTAAAGAAACAACCTACCTAACCTACCTACACTAAGTGCAAAAAATAATGAGTAAATTCAAAACGTCCCCTAAACCTAAACTAAATTAATCGCTATAGCCTAAAAGATACCTCAAAATTAGTTATCGATATACGGCAAGAGCGAAACAACGACTGACGATTAAAGAAAGGAGATTGAAGTCCGAAGAAAAATTTAGACTGAGGTAAAAGAGGGAAAAAATCAAGTTACAAATTAGAACCTGAGTCGAAAAAATACCTAAGCCTAAAAAATAAGGGCTTCAACCTTTCAATTAATGACCCAGACCGATCCCTGCTACAGGGGACCCGTCCCAGCAAAACTCTCAGACAAATCCAAGTGTCGAGAGTCGTGAATATTAAACACGAGAGGGACGACGCCTCTGGGACAGACCCAGAGGTCAAACTATTACACAAAGTACTAATGATAACAGTTAAAAAGCATACGCCCAAAGAGGGAAAGAGAGAGCCAAATAAACAAGTTGCTTATCGCGTATCTGTCAGCAAAGAAACAAAAATTTGGGGTAAAAGTAGTCGAAAAAGTATAGGCGTAGATGCAGAATACCTAGTGTATTTATGATGTTTTTTAATCAGACTACGGAAATGTATAGAAACAGCGAATGTTTGGGGAAAACTTAGCTTAATTGCTACTCACAAGGCTTTTATTTTAAAATATCCTTAATGTGATATGACCCGGAATGGACGGAGTCACAATCATCAAGGATGTACGTGGTTCTAGAGACAACCCTAGACACACGGCATTTCACGAAACGGGGAGCAAGCTTCCCCGAAAAATAGTCCGATCCTGAAGACCTGGAGAAGTTCCTCCTCCATACTGTGTCACCAACGTTGAGGGTGATAGCCGAACGGTTGGCATTGTATGTTCTAGAATTTCGGAGGAAGGCCAGAGAAAGACTATCGGCGACTTTAGCGAAAACCTGTGCGAGGGAAGATAGATTGGACGCGTGTTGAGACCGACTTTCGGCTAAATTGGTGCCTTGAGTCTGTCCGTGTACACGAGCTGGATCTAACATGATTTCCCTACCAAACATAAGAAAGTTTGGGGTAAAACCGGTAGCTAAATTAACGCACGAATTGAGATATAATTTGACCTTTGGTAATAATTTCGACCAGTTTCTCTGGTTTTCACCAACTAGGATGCTCAAACAGGTAATAACACTTTGGTTAATCATTTGTAGCGTTATTTAATAAAAATAAATAAAACTTTTTTAACGCAACGATAACGTATAATTTTGAATTAAACACACAAACACCGAAAACATGAAAATAGTAAAAAAGTAAACATGTTATTTTAAAAAAGGAATGACGCAATAGTCAATATCGTTTAAATTATTTTTAGTATTTAGTAAAATAAACATATGAGTGAAATTATGGCAAGGCATAAAAGAATAAAGCGGAAATCACGTGCCTAATCTTCAGACATAGTTGCAACCAGTCCAATGATGGCTTAAGCATTCAATTAAAGTACGATACCGTAACATGACACAAGTAAGGTAATAAAAGTTTTTAAGTACGCTAACTTAAAATGTAAGCTACATAAATATAAACAAAAATTTCAAAGAAATATGAAAGCAGACAATTGTTATTGGATGAACCAAACCGTCTTCCGTAGAACCTCTTCAACCATTCACGATTTCTTTAATAGAATATGTACGGAACCCGTTGAAAGATGTTCGGAACCCCGAAGACTGCAGGTACTTCTGAGGTAGTTCGTTCTGTCCCGGGGTAAAGAGCCGAAAGTCGGCTCAACTGATATCTACAGACAAGGAAATTGACCATCAAAATTATGGAACCAAAAGGGTCTGAAATACCAGAAGAAATCGACATTCAAAAGAACAATTAGTAAGAATAGTCATTACATACCAGTTTTGATTCATGATGCATAAACACTTGTCAGCGACATGGTTATATTTATGATAAGCTTGTCATCATTGTTTTGGCTGGACTGCCCTATTCTTCAATCTGTCGAACGGCAACTATGAGGCATGTCCTGGTAGCGAAACGATAGTTGGTGTCTCTGACAGAGCTCAATTACAGAAACATGCGGTCCGCAAGCTCCGGCGCGCCCGTGGACCCGAATATCACGTACCCTTGGCCTAACGACAAGGAATGGTTTCCTGCCACAATAATACCTTTAGTAGTGGATCTCAGAGCCAAACCTTTCTATCAAAATTCTTTGTGACAGTCCTAGAAAAAAAATCGTCTTCTGTTTTCTTGACAAACGAAATATGAAAATTTGAAAAATTATAACTAGCCTGCTTTGACAAATTAAAAAAAAGGCTAAAGCAAAGCGTCTTGTAGCGATCACGCTACAGTTTGTATGTATGTATGTTTGTCCGCAATATTCTCGCGTTTAGCTGAACCGATTTTGATCCTTCTTTTTATTGAATTAGGTATCTCTCAATGTCATAGTGCATGTTTCATCAAAATCGGTTGGACAGTTTTCAAGATATTGAGTATACATCCGAACTATTTAGCGACAAACAGCACGAAATTGAGTTATTATGGGTATATTGTCAATCCTTTAGGCATCTTCCTATGTAACTTGCTCAATTTGTAGTGATGGTGAACCAACACTAAAAAGAGAGAAATAAAAACTTTTTCGCAAAAAAATTAACTTCAAAAACAAAACACTAAAAAGTGCAAAATAACTTTCGTTTCGGTTCATAATTGTATGGTCATTAGTAACAAACATATTGCGTGCAAAACAAGCTTGAACGAACACTTGGAATAGGGTCCAATTTAAATTGCAAGTTTTGATTACAGACTATAACTAAATAAAATCTTATAAAAACGAAAAAGTCCGAAAAATATCTAAGAATTTACACTTCCACCCCGATTCTTTACCCCAGTACGCCTGTCAAAACGAATGGGAAATATGCGAGAAAGAGTGACTGGATAACAAGTGCACACACACACACACACACACACACACATTGCACATGGGGACCGCGCCATCTTGAAACCATTCACTATCGGAAAATTTAGTTTACGTCAAGGAATTGGACGCGGTAGGAATGGGAAGGGACTCTGCAATGGGTTCGTGTTTTCGTCTCAGTTCAGATGGGCTCTTGAGATTTGTTTTGAGATAGCCAGAATTTTAAATTAAAAAAGAAGTACACAAGTACAGACATTTATCGTCATGATTAAATTTAAGTGGTCAACGCCTTTTTTTTCATTTAACCGTTAAAAAGTACATACACTCATACATAATTTCCCTATGGGGTTAGGCAGAAAGGACAGAACTCCAGCTGCTACGCTCCTTAGATACTCTTTTTAAGGGTTCCGTACCCAAAGGGTAAAAATGGGACCCTATTACTAAGACTCCGCGATCCGGTCTGTCTGTCTGTCGGTCTGTCTGTCTGTCTGTTTGTCCGTCTGTCACCAGGCTGTATTTCATGAACCGTGATAGCTAGACAGTTGAAATTTTCACAGATGATGTATTTCTGTTGCCACTATAACAACAAATACTAAAAAAATATTAAAATAAATATTTAAGTGGGGCTCCCATACAACAAACGTGTTTTTTTTGCCGTTTTTTGCGATAACAGTACGGAACCCTTCGTGCGCGAGTCCGACGACTAGCACTTGGCCAGTTTTTTCTTTGTTTTCGTTCATACATCTAGTAATACAAAAAAAAACCGCCAAAGTGCGTTCCGTACCATTATTGCAAAAAACGGCAGAAAAATCACGTTTGTTGTATGGTAGAGTCCTACATAAATATTTATTTTTCAACACACTTGCTCATAAAGTGGCTCTAATTTCACCGTTATTAGGCATATAATGATACCTGTAATCAAACTGTGACTTATTCATTGCTATTATTCACAAGTGAGTTATAGTTTTTTTTAAATGGTTTCCTGCCTTCATTTTAAATTCTTTTAAATTAAACTAATTTTAAAAGTGTCACTAATCAATCCAATGAAAATTAATAAAATAAGTTATTAATTCTAATCCAGTTAAAATTGAAGTATTTTCAATATAATAAAATGTAACACTGTTATTCAATTAAAAGTGTCCCATTCGACATTAATCCCTTTCTATTCCTGTCATGGAAGTAGTACTTACTATATCCATAACATGATATGGGTAGTAATTACTATTTCCATGATATCCATTAAATACATAAAATGCTTCTAGCCAAACAATTCAGCAAAATGCTAGAACCTAACATACTGCTTGCTCATTTCATGCAACTTCGTATTCAACTAGATAATTTCAACTTGTACGTGTTTAATAAATAAAATTTGTCCTCAAAAATAACTTTTGTTTCTCTGCAATAAAGAAAACTTGAAATTCCCCATTTTGTACATGGCTAAAACGCTATCCGCGAAAAGCTAAAAAAAAAAGTAACCTCATTGTTTTAGTCTATGGCCGATCGCGATTGTTAGATGCGCGCGCATAGGAAAACTGATTAATTTACCCCGCCATTGCGAAAAATTTTTCACTACTCGTTTTCACTGTTGAAAATGATTTTTTTGTATTATTTTCTTCACAAGTGTGTTGAAAAACGTCGCACTTGTACCATAATGTACTTTTATTCTGTTTTTAGTATCTGTTGTTATAGCTGCAATAGAAATACATCATCTGTGAAAATTTCAACTGTCTAGCTATCACGGTTCATGGGATACAGCCTGATGACAGACAGACGGACAGTGGAGTCTTAGTAATAGGGTCCCGTTTTTACCCTTTGGGTACGGAACCCTCCCCCCCGGTGGGTTCCCGCTTTGTCGAGGCGGGGGGGCTCAGCAACCGTGGCTTGGTCACCCACGGTGAAGCGAAGAGGAACCCGAGGAGGGGCCGCTCGTCAGGGCTTTTGGCGATTAAGCCGACGACGTAGCGGCCAACTAGTAGGTTGCGGTGCCGCTTGGTAACAGGCGACATCGCAACTGAGGCGGGCCGCGATGTCTTATGGAGATTCCCAGGTCCCATACGATATCGCGGCTGAGGGTTGGAGGCCGCGGCGGGAGAGGAGTGCCGGTATTGCGGTGCGCCGCTCTCCCTACCTTCCGCGGCCTAGACGGGGTCGCCACCGTCTGATGGCGGACGCGGTGGGGCCGCAGGGGAAGAGGAGTGTCGGTATAGCGTTAGCCGCTCTCCCTATCCTCTGCGGCCGCAAAATGGTAGGTGGCGGGGCCATTGACCTCGACCCGTCACAGTGGGACCAAGGGTGCCATACACGGGGTCGTCTGGCACCCATGTGCTGAATTGGTCCCTGGGGTGGTCACGGCGTACAGTGTGTTCTGGTGCGCCGGTGATGGGGGTACCCCCCCGAGGAGGGTCCGGTGACGGACAGCCGCGGCGGGTTCGCGGTGAGTGCTAACGCGTGCCCGTGTTCCCACCATAAGCGACACACCGTGGAGTTTTAGTGGGTTAGAGTCCCACATAACTGCACTATCTCCCCGTGGTAGTGCAGTATGCATGAGCATTTCTCCACGCAAAAAAAAAAAAAAAAAAAAAAGGGTACGGAACCCTAATAAAAAGTAAGCTTCGAAAATCGTAATCGTACTTATTCTTATTATGGTTCACCATAAGAATAAGTCAATCAAAGTGTTTATTCGTTAATGTCATCACCAGTATTTCTAACATCAACAGTACTAAATCAAAAAAAGGTAAAATTAATTTCTTTAGTCTATAGAGTAACGTTTTTAATACGACGATTTTAGACCCTGTAGTCACTTTAAAATAAGAAAGGTTGCTTTAGAGTGTAAAATTTTCGAGTGCAATAGTACCTAAATACAAAAATCGGTAATATTGAAACAAGACTTCCAAAAACACACCTTATAATTCAAAGTCTCAATTTACAAAAGAACCCGAAACTTTAATCACGACAACTTAATCCTTGTCCGGTGTCCCCACATTAAAAATTCAAATTCACAATATCTTCATTTAGTCAATAGTATCATAATTCATTCACTATCACGCGATGTTCTGTACGAAGGGTACTGACGAAGTAAAGTAATTTGTTCGTCGATTTACCACCGAGCCGCTATTTTTGGGTACCCTGAAGAACTCGTGAATAATAATAACAGCCTCACAGGTCGATCTCCAAGGTTAAGCAACGCTTACCGAGGTCGGTCCGTGGATGGGTGACCATCTTTACATGGCGAGTTTCTTCCGTGCATCGGAAAGCACGTTGAGCCGTTGGTCCCGGCTGTCATTTGAAGATCTTTGACAGTCGTTACGGGTAGTCAGAAGCCTGAGATATGACATCAGTTCTGCCAAGCGGTAACGTGTTACCCAGTTACTGGGTTGTGTAGTTCAGATAGGCCTCCATGTAAAACAATGGTACTCCAGCTGAATCCGGTTAGACTGAAAGCCGACCCCAATAGTTGGGAAAAGCTGGCTACATTTATCATTAACAATCACGCGATCCTCTAATGTACCCTTCTAGCAGAGCTGGCGTAGGAAAGTAATTTGTTCGTCGATTTAACACCGAGCCGGTTATTTTGGGTACCCGCTAGAAGGAGTGAAATCGGGTAGCTGCTGAAACAAATGTCTTGTATCCGTACTTGTCTTAAGGATGGGAAAGAGCGGGGTAAAGATATCGATAGTTTTTTTTAAGAAAAACATTAAAGGTATTTTATTGTAATTAACATTTAAACTTCTGATGATTTTCTATTACATACTTGTATTGGTTAATTTTGTATTCGATTTATGTTAGTGTTATTTGTTAAAGAAACCTGAAAGAAAAGTAATAAAAAAAAACATAGAATGTTATAAGATAAGCTTGCTTTTGTATATGAACTTTATCTTCACTTTGTTTTGGTGTGTAAACAAAAAAAAATGTTTATCTAAGTCACTGAAGAAGCTGTAAAATAATATGATTAATCCTATTTAAAAAAATCAAATATCAGCCAGGATGAAGCAACATTGCCAAACGCATCAGCTGCAATCTAGGCAATCTAGGACGTACATCCTATTGCTTAATCTAGGCAAGTATTGTATTAGTATAGCCTAGAAATCCTAAAGGCAAGTATTTGATCTAAGCCTGCATATTTGTGCATGTTTTGATACTTGACTGCCAATTCAAGTGTAGTCTAAATGTCCATATTGCACACATTTTGTGTTTTAATTACTCTCAATATTGTAATTCTGAACTTTACGGGCACTTATTAATACCTACAAAATCTACCTAGCCTTTTCCTTTCTTGGGGTCGGCTTATCGCTTAGAAGGATGCAGCTGGATTTCATAAAAACTTTTTCACAAAAAAAAGTCGACTTGAAAAGCAAAACACTAAAAAGTGCAAAATATCTCTCGTTTTGGAAGCCGGTGCCTATGTTTCTTCTTTTTTATCGTTTTTCGATACCGACGACCGAGCAAGTTCTATAGTAAGGTATCTAAAGCATTGACAAAATACCCATAATAACTCAATTTACACATTCGTGCTGTTTATCACTGAAGAGTTCGGTTGTACTCGTATGTTCCATATCTTGAAAACTACTGAAACGATTTTCTATCTATCTATCCCCTAACTTGAGAGATACCTAATCCAATACAAAAATGGTCATGTTAACTATTTCTATCGATAGTAATGTACTATGAAATGTAATGATAAAGATGAAATTTTGCATACACTTTTGGTTTGGATGACAATGCATGGTAAGCTAAAAAGCTTGTTTACAAAAAGTTAAGTTTCAGTTCTACCACATAAATTATACTTTGTTTACAAAGACGTTTAATTATGTAGGTACCTGACAAGCGAATAGTTTACTTCTTCCACATTTTCCACTTGGAAAACCTACACAAGTTTTAAAACTATGCAAGTATGCAGCTATGCATATTGTCTTCCATATCGGCTTTAATACGCCATTTAATAATCAGTATAGCGTACTGTATGCAAATGGGCAAAAAGGCCGGTGAGATAGAAAAGTATCCAACAAATTAGCAATGCTTCGCAATTCTTTGATGTGGTAATTAAAACAATGATTGAATTGTTATTTGTAGGTGAATATTAATTCAATGATTGGTGATTAGTAGGAATGTTTTATATTTTTAATTGCTTAGTATTGATGCGGCCGCGGTATCGTTGGCGGTAGTATTTTATCTATTATCTTAAAGTGTAATCTGCCGTTACCTTTATCTTTCTTGTTGAATAGGCCGTGGAATTACAACGGGAATTATATTTCAAGTTCAACGGGAATATTTTTGTGATAATAATAAATAAGATATAGCTACTTTCTGTGAATATTACTAATATTATAAATGCGAAAGTTTAGATGGATGTATGTTTGTTACTCAATTAAGGCAGAACGGATGAACGGATCTGGATGAAATTTAGCACAGGGATAGATTATAGACTGGAATAACACATAGACTTCGTGGGATTTATCCTGGTATAATGTTCCCTTGAGATGATAGGACACTTTTCACGCGGGCGAAGCCCCTGGAAGAAGCTTGTTTTAGAAAAACATATTGAACTAGCTTTAGCCATGATTTCCCTCTGGTTGTCTATCACATATGCACAGTGCATTTTTTGGGAAAAAATGTAGCCAAACAGTGACAGTTTTCTATCTGCGAAATAATTATTTTTCTGAAAATCTTGCAATGATTTGTAGGTATCTAATGAGATAAAATATTTTTCTCTTGTAACATTAGTTTAGAATAAGCCTAAATGTTTGCAACAAAAAACATCCAGTCGTTGATATGACAAAAAAAAAAATTACAAAAAACAATCGAACCTTAAAAAACATCGATATATTTTCCAGCCTCACCCCCTCCCTAGTCCACACGGAAACGCGCCGCTGGGGCGTACAATTTCAGGGCCACTACAAATGTGCACAGTTTTGTTTCTGACATTCCACCATCAATAACTTTTCGTAACGCAACAGCAGTCGGTTCCTTTTTATTTATTGAGCGCTCACAACTGAGTTTTACTTACTCAGTTAATGCGCCAATCGGTTGTATGTGATCGATAGTAAGATTGTAGTTAGGGACCACCCCTATCGATAAAAGTTTGGCTCATGCGGTTTTTGTTTTAAAGTTCTTGAGGTTCTATGTAACAGACATTTGATATTTGTGTCAAAAAATTGCCATAGGTATATAGCTTAAATTTATCGTTAAATATAGAGAAAATCGCGATTATTCACACAATACACGGGTAATACAGAACCAGTTATTATGACAACCCTATGTAGGATGACTAAGTCCAGTTGATCAGCGTTCACGCAATAAATTAAGTAGGTACTTACCTATGTTTCACTAACCTACAAAAAAAAAGTAAAACCGGCCAAATGCGAGTCGGATTGGCGCACGAAGGGTTCCGTACCATTTTCGCAAAAAACGGCAAAAATATCACGTTTGTTGTATTATTAATACTTAAATATTTATTTTAGCATTTGTTGTTATAGCGGCAACAGAAATACACCATCTGTGAAAATTACAATTGTCTAGCTATCACGGTTTATGAGATACAGCCTGGTGAAAGACGGACAGACAGACAGACGGATAGTGGAGTCTTAGTAATAGGATCCCGTTTTACCCTTTGGGTACGAAACCCTAAAAACATTTGAGAACTAATAAATACAAACTCTACGTCACATTACCACTGCTCTAACAAAGCATAGAGAAACATCTGAAGTAAAATCAGCTGATCTTTCAAATCAAACCAAATGTTACGTCGAGCGTAGGACACTTCTAGAAAAGTCTAATCTAGCACATCAATATCAAGTAAAAAGCACGATATATTCTAAAACAGTGCCAAAACAAAATAATAAATATAACTTTCCATAAAACCCATTTATATTGATAAGAAGCCTATTAACATAAAATAATACGATACGTAAAACACTCGACGTTTCTTATGTAATTGATACAATGATACAATGAAGCCACTTAATATAATAGTATACTTATATTCAATATACGTTTATATTGGTTTACACGCTGAGAATTTCATAGAATTCCAACATTCGCTGACATGGAAAAATGAATATTATTAAAATACGACAGCACACAGTCGCAGTTGCCGATAGTGATGTGCCTGTAGAGCTTGCGGAACAGATTCGGATATTTTGTGTCTACTTCTGTTATTTCGTTAAAACAAGGGCTAGGAATTTAAAAAAAACATTAAAGATATTGGGATGATATTGATAGCGATGGCTGTTTAACTAACTAAGGCTCACAGTTAGTTGCTAACACGAAGTTAAATTGACAATAGTGTATGACAAAACGTGGGCCTAATACTACTTAAACCTACCTCCTATAAACGAATTGTCATTGACTAAGTACCTAGCTTAAATGTTAACTTGTATCTATTACCGGAACTTGTAACAAATTTCGGTAAACATTTTAACTTAAAGCTTTCATCATCATCATCGTTATTTTAGCCAAAATACGTCCACTGCTGGACATAGGCCTTCCCCAAGTGTCGTCACATCTTTCATAATCATCATCAGCCTTTTAATGAACCCATTGCTGGGACACAGGCCTCGTCTCTGTGAGAGGAAAAGCTTTACCAACACTTCTTTATTTTCCATACCGAAACTTTATGAAAGCTTCTAAAATCACATACTAGGATATTACAAATATCCGAAAAACATTTTCGCGCACGAATTTCACTCGTCCCTAAACACAACATACCGCACACACACATCAATGTATGCTTATTCCGCCGAATGTCACATTCATAGGTAAAAATTCAACATCGAGATATGACGTTACCCTTTCTTTATCAAAAACTAACACACGTGCGGATATAACAAGGTTTTCTCATGTCGATATACGACACGCACACTTGCACATCACTGGCCTGAAGCTGGAAAATCAACTTTATTCCGTTACAGTAAGTTTTAGCCTTTAAAAACGATGAGCAATTTTCTTATAACAATAGCTCAAAGGAATAACGAAACATATTTGCTTCGAATAAAGTTCGAAATTCGAAAATCTCTCTGTATAACATGCGCCTTTTCGTTTCCCTCACGTTTAAAAATATCCAAGCAGGCCAACATGTGAAAATGTACTCTAACGTATATTACGACGGTTGATTTTTGAGTGGGCTAGTTCCGAATTGAAAATATCGCGTGGGTGAATTCACGAGGCAACAATAGTGTCCGAATGGGGTTGTTAGTTTTCGGCCGACTGCGCATCACTTTCGCGCATAAGAAAGATGGCGGACTCCGAAGCTCGCGTCGCGCCATTTTGGCTACGTTTCTCATTTATGCCTCAGAAATATTAAAAATAAGTCTGTTTTCTGTGGAAAAACGTGATATATCGTCCATTTTTGATACAGAAAGGTGTTTTTGAAACATTTTGTCAAAGGTTATGTCTGTGTGAGTGGATAAATGGTTCGCTTGATCACACACAATTCACAAAGGTCATTGATTTTTACGTTCATGCGATGTGGTGGCAATGTTGCTAGTGTAACTTAATACTTTTCCTTTTTCCTCCTCAAAACTTACAAAAGGGGAACTTTCTGAATTTGTCGAGTCGTTTAAAAACTTAACAGATAATCGTTTGCATTTGATTTATTCTTATATGAATTTATAAACTTTGTAATTTGCCTAGATGCTGTCCCTGATAAAACACAACACCAGTCTACGATGCCATCCGTGAATCCTTTGATCCCTTCAAATCAACCATCTGACCCAGATCGAAGAAAATTGACGGTAAATTTTTAAATATTTATTTTGTTTGTTTTAATTTTTAATCCCTTTCGGAAAAAGAGGGGGAAAAGTGTGTTGCTGTATATCTTTGTGTCTGTGTATCTGTGTGTCTGTCTGTGGCATCATAGCTCCTAAACGGTTAAACCGATTTTCGATGAGAAGACCCGTCATAATTATCTACAATATTATTATGACTAGCTAACTCTTTATCGACTCGAGAATACTACCAAGACTGAATATCAAGCTATGTTCCAATCTCCCATACAAAACTATACGCTAGGCTCCCATACGAAATCTACATCAGGCTGCCATACAAAACACTTCGCCTGGCTCCCATACAAAACTCTTCTCCCGGCTCCTGTATTAAACTCTTCGCCAGGCTCCCATACAAAACTCTTCTCTCGGCTCCCATACAAAACTCTTCGCCCAGCTCCCATACAAAACTCTTCGCCAGGCTCCCATACAAAACTCTTCTCCCGGCTCCCATACAAAACTCTTCTTCCAGCTCTTATACAAAACTCTTCGCCAGGATCCCATACAAAACTCTTCTCCCGGCTCCCATACAAAACTCTCCTCCCGGCTTCCATACAAAACTCTCCTCCCGCCTTCCATACAAAATTCTACGCGTATCCATTAAAAACCGCGGCGATCTTTCCTATCCCTACGTCAAGTTCTGAACCCGTTTTCATAAAAAGACCCGTCATAATGATCTAAAATATTATTATGACTAGCCAACTCTTTATCCGACTCGAGAAGACTACCAAGACTGAACATTAAGCTATGTTCCAAGCTCCCATACAAAACTATATGCCAGGCTCCCATATAAAATCTGCTTTAGGCTCTCATGCAAAATTCTTTTCCCGGCTGCCACACGAAACTCTTCTCCCGGCTTCCATACAAAACGTAGAGGCTCCCATACAAAATTCTACGCGTGTCCATTAAAAAGCGCGGCGATCTTTCCTAACCCTACATCAAGTTCTGAACCCGTTTTCATAAAAAGACCCGTCATAATTTTATCTACAATATGATGCCTAACCAACTCTTTATGAATATCAAGGTAGGTATCTTAATTGAAATTAAAACTCAAAATTATTGAAAATCGAATTTTGAGAGTTGAAACAATTTTATTAAAAAAGTTTTAGTCAAAATATTTTTTTGTTGGCCTCACGAACTCGTGTATCAATCAATAGGTAGATAAGTGATTTCTAAATAATTATTACAGGTATTACATAATATCACTAGCCACTTTAAAACAATTTTAGGGTCCAAACTTGGCGGTGATAAGATTAATAAACCAACCTTTTTCTATGCTAGTAAAAGGTTTGTTACTATCTGTACTTTTACTTTGAATTTTTAAATCATTGTATTTCTTATTTTGTTTCAGAAAGCCGAGGTTCAAATTTCCTGTGGTTCTCAAATCCAGCGGATTCTCGCGTTATTTGTAAGCAAATGAAGCCGGAAATAAACAATTATAGACCCGTGACAACCAATTTATTTCACACCTTTCCTTACCATTAAAGAATACCACATGCAAATCAAAAGTAACAACTAACAAGTAATAAAAATCTAAAGAAGTTGTTAAAAATTATTAAATTACACCCTTCCTTTGTAGGTAAATTTGAATAAATTAAAATCACAATACATATTCAAATCGGTTCCCAGGGTCTCTTGGAGTCATCTTTTATAATAAAGGTCTTAACCCTTTCAATGCTGCGTGCAGTTTTGTGATAATTCGGTTTGGATTATTATTATTACAGAGGATCGGGTGATCTTCTTTTGTTATTTTCGGTTTGAGATGTTTTAGTAAATAGTCCGACAAGTTTACCCCTTGCCGACTATCTTGAAGGTTTTCTGTCATTAAGCCTTTTTTGCCCAGTTCTTTTTGGTTAACTAAGTTAACTTCTTTTTTGAATTTGTGTATAAAAGGTAAAAAATTACTGAATTATTTTGCAATCAAACCACATTTCTGCCAAACAAACAAAACCAGATTCGCGCCAAATTAGGAACTAAAGATAAGTGATGCCGTTACAATAAAAAATAAATGCGGATTTACAAATTCGATAGAGATCCTTAGTAAGAACATTTCTTAGAGGTAAGCTTAAGTGTTAATTATAAAAAAGAAAAAAAAAACTAGATTGCCTCTTCCTTATAAAATGGAAAATTAATTAACTACAGGATATTTCCACAAAGATGACAATAAAATCATTAGTACCCTTACCATCTAACACACGTTCAAGTAAATGGGTACCAAAATAAAATTCTATACTTGAACAAAAACTCACTGGCTCTATAAAACAGTGTTGACTATTTTTTCTATTTTTATTATTAATAAGTTAACCCTCCACTTTCGATCTCTAGCCGTTTTTTCCGACTTCCGGAACCTCACACATCTGTGCGACAAAAAATGACATACACTACACAAAGCACATATTATTCTAATTATGCATAGACCGACAACGTACTCTGACATGGAAAAAAATAATAAAAAAGGTCGATAAAGGGTTAACTTTTTGCTTTACGATTGAAAGCGAACACTTTTATATTATGCAAATGAAGGCGACATTTGCATAGAGCTTTTTACTAAAGAAAAATCACGCACATCTGTCGTTCTTCCGTTTCCTACTTTAGGTAACGATTGTAATAGATAACCGGTTTGCTGGGTTAATGTCAACCATTTTTTATCTGTAGATAAAAATAATGTAAATACCTAGTTATTTACATTATTTTTATCTATAGCCGCGCTTTTATCTTTATTCATATTTTTATTTGCACCTGTCTAAAACACGAAAACATAATTGTAACACTTTACCAGCATAAAGATAAATTTAATTTCATTTAATTAACCGCGGGCAATTAAAATTAAAACGGGTATAACTTTACAGCATATGTTAATACAGTAACAATAGGTTTATAAAAGGTAAAAAATACGACAGAAGGTAATTAGAAAAATGTCGTAAAATGTTAGATGGGTATCTTACATTCGCGGCTACGCGCTGCCAACAAGATGTACAGATAAAGATAATATATCATTATAGACAATTATACTGTCGCTGGCTGTATTATGGAAGTCGGAAATATACGACGCGCGCATTCAACGGGTTAGGACACTGAAACCCGCGCCATTGAACACCCAACTCTATGTTATCACTGTCAAAGTTCAATTTTCTTCGCTTGCATTTACACTTAGGATGTTATATCCTGAATGTTTTTTCTAAGACCGTAGGCGATCTAACCCTTTCTTAACTGCTATCGTGTCAGCTTTTTCCTGTTATCTGTTTTATTGCTCAGTGTATTATTACAGACGGAAATAGCTCGAGGGTCTTAACGACCGTACTTAAGCGGTGCAAGTGTTAAATGCCCAGTATTTTGTGTACCGGCTCAGTTTTTCTTAATAATACATGAAATAAAACTTCTTCAAAACGAAGGTATCGTTTTGAAGAAGTTTTATTTCATGTATTTATGGGGTAGTAAAGGGTGTTATATGTCTCTGTCTGTTGATTTAATTTTCTTATGAAAAGAATTGAATTACATTTATTCAAAGGACTTGAATACTCGACCTTAAGATCGAGAGGCCACTGAGCCACCACGACACAGTTTTTAGTCAGTTATGTTTTAGTTTCATGTACCTAATTTTTTTTTTTGTCAGCATCCGGGGGCACACAGACTGCTACAGAGTAATTTCAGAGGGAAAAATCGAAAATCACTTGTTAGGCCCGTCAATCGAATCGATGACCTCGTGCTGTGCAGCAGCGGCACTACTAGACCAAACAAGAAATCACCTTTAATGAAAATTACAGTAAAAAGCTTTAAATAGTTCGGAATTAACCTATGTAGGTTTCAGAAGCCTTAGATTTGTTATTGTCTTTTCCCTTTTTAGGGTTCCGTACCCAAAGGGTTAAAACCGCACCCTATTACTAAGACTCCGCGGTCCGTCTGTCTGTCTGTCCGTCTGTCACCAGGCTTTATCTCATGAACCGTGATAGCTAGACAGTTAAAATTTTCACTGATGATGTATATCTGTTGCCGCTATAACAACAAATACTAATAACAGAATGAAATAAATATTTAAGTGGGGCTCCCATACAACAAACTTGATGTTTTTGCCGTTTTTTGCGATAAAGTTACGGAACCCTTCGTGCGCGAGTCTGACTCGCTCTTGGGTGGTTCTTATTTATTTCATAAAATAGTAGGTAAAGAAAGATATCAATTTATATTTAATAAACTTTTTGAAGCAGTTACTTTGTTTTATTACTACTCTACTCATTACCGAGGAATCAGTACCCTAATTGTGTAAGTGAATTCGGCATGGCAAAGAGTTTTGACGTCATCAATCGACCAATCACATGCGAGATGAGAATGGCGGTCAAACCTTTCGCCTTGCCGAATTCACTTACGCAATTAGGCTGCAGGTAAGTCAATCCTATGTAGTCCAAATCACTAAAATGAGACACCACAAAATCTATACATGCTCTTGAATATGCCAAAAATCAAAAATGGAAATGGACTGGACATGTAGCAAGACTTCAGGACCAGAGATGGACTACAAGAGTGATCTCATGTATAGGGCCACAAGGGAAAAGAAAGAAGGGTCGCCCAATATCAAGATGAAAGGATGATATAAAAACTACTGCTGGCCCAAAATGGCTACAAGTAACCCAAAACAGAACCAAATGAAAAGACTTGGAGGAGGCCTTCACTTGTTCAAGGGGTACCTGCTAAACACTAGTGTTATTAAAAAAAGACACCGATCTTTTTGTTATTACCCAGGAAATGTAATGCTTTTTTATTTTATTTTATTAAGTCAAACCAGTTTCACGAAAAGAATATTCTCTAAAGAGAAGAAAATGTTCCTGTCTCTTTGTAATTGGTAATCACTTGAAGTACTGATCCGTTAACAAAAAATATTACACAAACTAGCTTCTGCTAGCGGCTTCACCCGCGTGAAAAGTACACTGGCGGTGATTGAGTCACAAACATACATCCACACTTCCATTCCAACTTTAGCTTTTATAATATTAGTAAGATAGAAAACTGCAATATCGCTCAGTTTTAAAAGTACTCAACGGGCAACTTAACTGAGCACCCGAAATGTCAATGTCACTCTGACGTTCGAGTCTCCACTATCGCTATTGGCTTGCGAGGCCAACGCGGGGCGCCCCACGTGTAGGCGGGAGTGAGGTCGTTCGATTTTGGGTGCTCTGTTATCTTGACCGTGCTGTAGTAGTAGTGGTCAAATGCGAGCCTACCGTAAATAAATAAAAACGTAAGCTTCGGTATATCCTAAAAAACACTGTTCCTGTGGGATAGACTACGAGGGCGAAGATGCGGGCTAAAGCTAGTTTCTATTAATATTAAAATAAATGACCATATCGCTTGAAAACATGGAAGTAGCTTGTCAGTGACTCCGTAAAAGCATTCCAAGACAGACGGGCACGACTTTCAGAAAGGATGACAACGAATTAGAAGAGAGATCGCTTGAAGAAGATCGGTATCTATTACCAAAGAAACAAATTATATTTAGTTCTAAATTATCTATTAAGCGATGAAATTGTCAGCAGACAGCGCCTACCCTGTTTTGTACAGTCACAAAGAAAACTAAATTGCAAGTAAGAATTTATAAAAGGAAATAATGTGAGTAAGTATATAAAACACAGTGTTTAAGAGAAAAATATCCAACGAATTGAGAAACCCCTCCTTTTTTTGAAGTTGGTTAAAAACGAAATCTTTGTTAGTGTTAGGAAGTTTCCTATAACATAAAAGCTATAGAAAAGTGGTCAGGCAGTAGGGTTAGCTTGATTTTGATAAAAAATAAACCAGCTTTAGTCGCAAACGAATCTAATGAAACCTAAAGGTCTAATCTCTAATGAGTTAAATAAGTTAAGAAAGTAAAAAGTTAATTAAGTTAAGTCTAAGTTTAAACCTTAGTGGTTTTTGGTTGCTATTTAATACGAATAATCATGTACTTTTTTGTATAATTGATAAATAAAGGGGATGGAATATGGGAACGATCTAACAGCTCTTACAAAATCCAATGTAGTAGTGCTGCTCATAGAAACAATTGTGCAGAAATTTGTTCCAGAATCCAGAAGCAACGAACAAGACAAACCTAAGAACCTAACCTAACCTAACTTAAGTAACCTGCTGAAATCATGAAAACACAAAGTATCAAAGTTAATACAATAAGTTACTATTTAAATAAAAATATAAAAAGTTACCCAACATTACATCACGCCTTTTCTCACCAAAGGTTTAGACAGAGACGTATCTAATGCCATCTACCGGACACAGTTAGAAACTCTTAGCCGCTACTAAGAATTTCCAATTAGAAAAACCATTGAACCTTTATCGACCCTGGTATCGAACCCAGGACAACAACAGTCACGCTTATGACAAATTTACTAGACCATAAAAACACATAAATGTAAAACAAATAAACTATAATGAAGGTATGGTATTCGTTGCGTTGGAAGACCTCCCATCAGGTGGACCGATGACCTGGTGAAGCTTGCGGGGATCCGCTGGATGCGGGACGCACTGGACCGGTCAATGTAATGACGCTTGGGGGAGGCCTATGTCCAGCAGTGGACGCCTTTCGGCTGATATGATGAGGTATGGTATAGGCATGTGTGTAACTTAGCATGGCTCTCTCGATGCTTACCAACAGCCTAATTGCGTAAGCGAATTTGGAAGGGCAAAGGGAACAACTCCGTGATAGAATGGTGATAGAGTATACACATTTCCTTTTAATGTTTTCGGTATTGCGTAAATAATTTAGAAAGGGTACGTCCTCCTTTGAGTTGAATTCACATATTAGGTATCCTTTCCATGACATATCCCCTTTTGAGTGTATTACGCAATTAGGGTGCAAGAAAGAGATTTAGAAGAGGTCTTGTCAAAATCACTACGTTAGACGATAAGATTGGTTAGCATTATGATGCTATAAGCAAAAAGGAGAACCTGCCTAAAGGTCAAATGCAAACCATTCGTTGGTTGACAATATAATTTAAGGGAATAAAGAGAATATGGCTAATAAGATTCTTATGGACCTGGTATTACACTGGCTCCGACTATTGAAATGGTAGTAGAAGTGTCCTTATGGAGCATCATCACCTCAAACTAAGACAATGTTGAGAGAGAGCAGTGGTGGCCCAGGGGTATTGGCCGCGACTTACAAGTTGTAGGTCTTGGGTTCGAGCCCAGGCAGGCACTTTACTTTGTGTAAATTATTTCATCACCACTGCTCTCAAAACGGTGAAGGAAAACATCGTGAGGAAACCGGCATGTCCTAGAACCAAAAATTCGAAGACATGTGACATCCACCAACCCGCACTGGGCCCGCGTGGTGGATAGCGGCCCATTCCCTCTTACAGAGAGGAGGCCTGTGTCCCAGCAGTGGGAATATTAATAGGCTGATGATGTGATGTGAAGACAATGATGTCCTGAATCCTATTCAAAAAAGTAGAAACAAAATATTAAACTTAAACAATGGCCTATGTAACTGAGTGTACTGTTCATATTATGTAAATGTAGGAAGAAAGAAAACACACAGAGATTGAGCATGCATGACGCTCAACTACTTACCTACATTGTTTATGCATGTATTTCAATACATACATCACGCTGTTACTCTCTGAAGAGGTAGGTAGAAGTGTAAGTGTAGAACTCGTAACAGGAGAAGCAATGTTTTGTAGGTGGTGATATTATTCGTTTGCTGGACAGGACTGAAAGCAAGGGATCCTGTTGCGATAAATTGTATTGACAGGCGATAACGGTCGAATATAACGTACACAAATTATGTAAGTTTTTGAAATTGTTTTTTACGTTCGAAAGATACTACAGAACATAACACATACAAATGTAATTATTTGTTATCCCACCTACAAACTTGGTTATCCTTTATATAACTTTTGCGAATAGAATCATTCAATAATTTGATATACCTAGATTTAATTAGCCATCAGCATGCTTATTTTATAGATTCGAATTCAGATTTAACAGCAGATTTCAATATGTTTTATAAGCACTCGGGTAGAGTAAATAACAGAGGTATAAAATCAATTTTTGAAAATGTAATATTGTTGATGAAAGATATTGACTATAATGTAGAATTAACACCATGTAATATACATAGGGATCGATACACAAAGGATCAATCCACAAATAAAGAATATTGTCTTAGTTCTAATCCACAATATACTCCTACGAATAATAGTAATGATTCTCAGTCAACGTATCGTGTAAAAGTTGATAACAAACATAAAGATTTTTTTCGTGTATAAGCACATATTTATCTTACACCAGAACATTAATGGGCTGATAGGAAAATCAGGCCAATTGAGCATTCACCTTAATGAACTCCTACAACAAGGAAAGGTGGTTGATCTCATCTGTATCACAGAGCACAATATGAAAGCAGACGACACCACACAACTAAATTTACCTAACTATAAAATAGCAACATTTTCGTCACGAAGCACAAGAAACGGGGGTACGTGTATATTAATTAATCCTATCCATGAATATAAAATCATAGATGTCAAAAAATTCTGTGTCTCAGATGTCATAGAATGTTGTGCCGTTGAACTAACAGATCATCGGCTGGTGGTTATTTGTATTTATAGACCTCCAAAACATAGTAAAGATGTAACAGCAGTTTTCTTTGAAAAACTAGATCGTATATTAACACTATTTCGACATGGTGATAAAAAAATTGTAATATGCGGTGATTTTAACATCGATATTCTTCAAAACACGAGATTGGCTACAGAGTTCGAATATTTGCTTCTAAATTATAATATTAGACCGAGTATAAAGCAGCCTACTCGTATATCTAGTGGCACATGTATTGATAATATTATGCACAATGTTAAAGGTAGCCGTGGTGAAGTTCTTGACTTTGATTTGTCTGATCATACGGCTCAGCTCTTCAGATGCCCGGTAAAAAAGACGTGTTCCATTAAATACTGGTATGTAAGAAATCGTGATTACTGTGCCGAAAACAAAGCTAAGTTTCTAGACTGCATGCGTAATCTTAGTTTTGAAGAAATCTACAAAAGTACAGAGCCTGAGACAGCTTTCAATTTATTTCACGATACGTTCCAATTATTCTATGATCTATGTTTTCCTTTTTTAAGAAAAAAGATTTCTATTAAAAAAACCCCCATTTGGCTGTCTAAAGGTATCCGAACCTGCAGTAAGCGAAAAAGAGATATACTTTGACATTATAGGCGATCTCCGACACATGATAATAAGTTATTACTAAAACAATATACAAAACGACTAAAAAAAATTATATACTTAACTCAAAAAGCACAAAATAATTATCAAATAAATAATGCTGAAAATAAAAGTAAAGCTACGTGGAACGTAATCAATAACTGCAAAACAAACTTTCCTTCAGAACCTTTGAATAAAATAAATATTAATGGTAAAATAGCTCATGATCCCTCAGAAATCACTACGGCTTTTAATGACTACTATATAGATTCAGTAAAGCAAACGTCTTGTAATAAAAATAGCAATAGCTTCCCAAGCCAAACCTATTACCCTAAATCGTTGTTTATGGCACCTACGGATCCTCGAGAATTATATGAAATTATAAATTCATTAAAAAACACGAATAGTACGGGTTACGACGGTATTTGTACAAAAATATTAAAACTAGTATCAAATATTATAGCACCCGTACTGAATCATATAATTAACTTGTGTAAAGAAAACGGCCACTTTCCAAGTAAGTTAAAATTGACAATAATAAAACCGTTGCATAAAAAAGGTGATAAAACAGCTATTCAAAATTACCGTCCCATAGCTCTAATCCCAGTACTGTCTAAAGTATTCGAAAAAGTCATAAACAAGTCTTTATATTCTTTCTTTGAATCACAAAATATACTAACTAAAGAGCAATATGGTTTTCGTAAAAATAAAACAATAAATAAGGCAGTCTTTGAATTACTCTCAAAAATCATAGTCAATGTTGACAAAAAAACACCGATCGCAGCCATACTAATGGATATGTCAAAGGCATTTGATCATGTAGATCATGAATTATTACTACGTAAGTTAGAAGGTTATGGCGTAAGGGGCAATGTATTAAAATTAATTAAATCCTACTTATCTGACAGGAAGCAAGTCACTGTCTTAAAAAAGGTTTGCCCCAAAACAAAAGTAGAATATACCTATACGTCGTCGACTAGATATGTTACATGTGGAGTTCCCCAAGGAAGTGTCCTCGGGCCCTTGCTATTCATTGTATACATAAATGATTTACCAAAATGTATTAAACATCAAACCGTTCTTTTTGCAGATGATAGCACTATCATAGTCCCATGTGAAAACATACATACTTTCGAAAATGATATTAATAGTTCCCTTCAATCCATAATAAACTGGTTAGAAATAAATAAATTGAAAGTAAACTTAGAAAAAACCAAAATAATGTTATTTTATCAGCGAAAAAATCAAGTGCAACTTAATATTACTTACGATAATAAAAGGATCGCTGAAACTAATACTGCTACTTTTCTAGGATTACATTTAGACAATCACCTATCATGGAAATCCCATATTGAAACCGTTGCCAAAAAGTTAAATCAATATGCCTAAGCCCTATACAATTTATCAAAAATGGTAAATGAGTCTGCCGTTCTAGTAGCGTACAATGCATATGTAGTTTCTACACTACGGTTCGGCATTATGTACTGGGGAAATTCCACTGATAGACTCGTCGCTTTCAAAGCGCAAAAAAAATGCCTTAGATCAATTTTTAAATTAAAATCAACTGACAGCTGCCTACCATATTTTAGAAAATTTAATTTACTTACCATGCCTTGCTTATATATTTATGAGATAGCTTTGTTCGTAAAAACGAATTCGGAAACATTCAAAGCTGTAAAATCTAAACGCCGTAATATGGACATTTTGCTCCTACTCACACAAGACTGCCCTTTATCAAAAAGCATTGTAGGTATGGCACCCAAAATATACAATAAAATACCCAGGTGCATCAGAGAAAAAAATGAGTTAAATGAATTTAAAAAAACGCTGCTGAAATTCCTGACACAGAAGGCATATTACTCAGTACAAGAATACCTAACCGATGATAATTTAAATAAATATTCAAATAAATTGTAGATAAATATGTGCTTTAACAATATTTAACAATATTAATAATATTAGTAATATTTTAACATTTTCGATTTAATAATAATGTAATTATGTGCATGTAAATCATTTAATATTGTGATACTTATTCTTTAATTTAGTTGTAAGGACATTATATATAATTAATATTTGTATGCCGCTATCGGCTAGACATGGCGAACTTATATTTTATTATGTACACCTTGTATATTACCTATGCTCTACAAATAAACATTTGATTTGATTTGATTTGATTTGAAGTATCGGTCAAGTTGCATCGCATTGTGAGCGTACTTGCAATTTAAAGCGCCTATCGGTGTAATATAAATCAAATCGTGTCGAGCTTTATCCAGGAAGGCCGCTAAGACAATGAATGCATGAATGAATTGTTTGTGTATATATTGTAAGAATTTATAGTTTGAATGTGTATCTTTGCTTTTGAATAAATATAACGTAATGGTTGTTTATTCTCAATATTACACCTACCACTATTCGCCTCTGCATCACCCAAAGGTATTAAGTCCGTCTCTGTACGTTTGTGTTTACGAAGCTATTAAATAAATAAATGACACACTATCGGACTTCTTACTATCCGGTAAGACTAACAAAGATCTACAATGTGACAGCCGGGAACAATGGATGGCCACTAATCCACGGACCGACCGCGGCAAACGAAGCTTTATTTTGATGATCTACCCTAATACATCAAACTAAAATGAATAGGCATACCTACTGATATTCTCATTTATGTCTATTGCATAAGCATGTATGCTATACAGAATATAATCCTTAACACAGAGGGCTTCAATCCCACCGCACTATTCCCAAACACCTGAAAGCCAGAATCAACAGTGGCGATCACCAGAAAAGTGACGAGGCAATGAAGCTTGATGAAGTGGCGGCGAACGAATTTAACTGTCTTGGATCCCGCAATGAAATTAATCAGAAAAGAATAATGGAAAAGTAGGAAAAAATATAAATTTTTAGAGGGCTTATTTGAGGTTAACTAGCAATCGAAATCAGATCCGTTAGGTAGCAAGTTTAGTTTTAGTAGGTAGGTAAACCACCCCGGTGATCACCATCAGCACGTTGAAGGGACCCCGTGACCTCTGAAAATACCACCCCGGAACTCCCTCTGTGCAACGCCTGTTAGGGCACATCCCTTACCTACTAAAATTATTTACTATCCAGGCTGAAAATCAAAAAACTCAACACAGTTCACACAGCTATTTATGGATTCAAGTAGTATCTACAAGATTTCTAACTAGATTTAATTCTCTTATTGGACACGAGTTGGAATCGTTCCTGTAGCCTACGTAATGGCTGATGATGGCAATGTCGGAGTTCGACGATATGACGTTTGGCAACTATTATTTCTAATTTCTGTTATAAGAATATACAACTTTAAAAGATGATCATTCTAAATCTCAATTAGTTGAATATTTGAATTTAACGTTTTAACTAGCGACATCTATCTTTAATAAATTCAATAAAGTTTGCAACTATCCATGAAAAGATAAAGGTCTTCATGTAGCGCCATCTATTTAGGGGTGAGTAAATTAAAATTTGGAATTAGGTTTGCGCGTTTTGGAAACTACGGGTAGAAATTATCAAGAATATTGACTACAATTATTAAGAAAGTGAATACAGTAAAATATAACTGTACTTTTAGATTGTCTACGCACTACAACACAATGATCGGATATTATTGGTCTTCGTTAGATGAATAATCTTCAAAAAAACATAAATAAAACAAGAAATATACCGCTTCCTATTTGTTAATAGTATTGTAAAGTCTCTAAAATTGAAGCAAAAAGTGATTAAAATAGATATATAAGAATCTAACAAGAAAAGAAAAAACTTATTAGAAACTTTCTGCTTAGAACAACTAGCGACATCTATTATCGAATAGAACAACAAATAGTCATGTAGGTAAAACAGTTCAGAAATGCTTCGGGACGTGAATTCAAAATAATAAAAATTTGGCTTAAAAGTTGATAACCTGTTTTTTCTAACATTTTTTTATTATTTTCTAATAAATTCGTATGAAAATATGTGTAATTATTTAATAATGAAACAGATTAAACAATAAAACCTTGCTTTCTGTTGTACTTATTAGTTTATTATTATGTTCGTGTGATTGGTTTAGGTATACCTAGCTACCTTTACCTTTTACCTTTGTGCTGATTGATACCCATTTTTTTTATTTGGCATTAAAAATGGTTTTGTTGGATGTTCTAGAAAAATGTGTGTGTAAAAAACAGTTCTAAAACATAGTCATAAAAGATTTTAAGACTGAATAAGTTAACTAGAAAATTCACTCCTTCAATAGATTTTGTCACTGAAGGATCCATCCGTGTGCTTTGAAAAAGCTGAAAAGCTGAAATGAAGAAATCAAGGTTACTAAAATCACAAACCCTCATTTCCATAAAACTCACAGATTTATCAGACCTTGTTGAGGCTAACATATTAGATAGCATCATCATCAGCTTTATAATGTACCCACTGCTGGGACTCAGAGTCGGTCTCTGTGAGAGAGATATGCACGCGAGCCTTTTGCGGTTTGGTAGTCTCACATGTCTTCGATTTTTTGGTTCTATGACATGCTTTGGTATCACTCGTAGATATCATCGACCAAAAACTAATTTTAATATTGGAATTGCTAATTTTATAGCAGCCGCACGGTTCAACCTTCGAGGTCAAGCAACACTTGCTGAGGTCGGTCTGTGGCTGGGTGACCATTTATTGCAGACCGTGACTACTATGAAGAAACGCACACAAAGCACGTTAAGACGTTGGTCCCGGCATTTGAAGATCTTTGACAGTCGTTACGGTTAGAAGCCTATATTTTTTATTTAGAATTCATGTACAACGGGTACAAAGACGGACTTAGGCGTTCTCTGCCAGACAACCAAGGCTGGTGAAGAGATAACAAATCAGGTGAATTGTTAAAATAATAAAAAAAAAAGTTGTTATTAACATACCAAAATAGTTAAAATATACATACATATATAATGAATATAATATATACTTATATTAACATATAATATTTATTAAGTAAGTAACAGAAAAAAAGCAAGTGAGATGTCTAACTCTCCTTAGTTGTGTTGAAAATAAAACCGCAATTATAGTGACGACTATTTCAGAACTTGGCTCCTTCATACACATTCTGCACCATCTACAAACTACCAAGTTATCAGCAATAAAGCATAGGTACAAAGAAATACCTGACAGTACTTTCTACTATGATTTCGTTTAGTATCGCATGCTTTAAGTCACCTGTACGTGCGAAGACTTTATGACAATGGCATGACATTTAACAAAATATTATTGCCATTGACACGCTAAGAAATTTAATTAGAATATGCAGATAATCAGTAAATACGGAAATTTTGACACGTAACAAGACATACGATTATTAGGATCGTTATTAGCAAGTTAGTTTGCTGCTGCCTTAAGTATAAATCAATCATCTTATGATTTTTAGATTCAGATTGTAAATAGGTACTACCCATTGCTATAAGGCCAACAGTGCTCTAACAACCCTGACTTACGAGCCTTAGGTCGTAGTTTCGAACCCAGGCAGACGCATTACTTAGCGTAGGTAATTTATTTAATCACCACTGCTCTCAAAACGGTGAAGGAAAACATCGTGAGGAAACCGGCATATCCTAGAACCAAAAATTCGATCTACCAACCCGTAATGGGCCCGGGTGGTGGATTGTGGCCCATTCTCTCTTACATACAGGAGTCCTGAGTCCCTGCTGTGGAAAAATTATGTGTTGATTATGCTTATGCATTACATGCTTATTGTGTTGAACTAACTGTGCTATACTAACACCAAAGTACCATGGTTAGTGATCATTCTTACAGTCACCATGCCCTTTATTCCCGAAAGTTCTCTTGCGGCTAGCACATATCACAGTGTCTAAAAAATTCTACTTTGTCCAGATTGCCGGTTTACCTGCCCCGTAGTCTGCCTACACTCCTATGAACAGTTCTGGGTCTCCAATCCAACACTATCTTAAACTTCGGGTCTACTGTATAAACCACTTCTGCTGCCAGAATAATTACAACAACTTGGGAGATTTCTCAAATGACACCTTTAATATTGCAACGCATGTCTGCCTCTGCGGTGGTGGTCACTCAAATCAGACGGGCTTTATTTATTTATAAAAAAATATGCATAAGTATAAATCACTGTACAAAAGCGGCGATAAATATTAATTACTACTTTGAAGGTCCTAGATCCAAATATAAAAAAATCACCGTCTACCAAACGAAGTAGGTGTCACCTTAACGTCTTTGCTCACTCTCAATTTAACCAGCAAATAAATTATCAATAATCATAATTTTGTTCCTCATACCAATTAATTTAACTCAACAAACAAAAAAAAACTTAGACAACGGAACACCAACGAACTTGTCAACAAAAAAAGTTCTAGAAAAAAGTTATCAAAATTAAAATATTATGAAACCCAAATGAGTTAATGATGGTAACAAAATTATAGGGCCCATCAAATTATGGGTTCTATGACAGTCTCCTATAATTATTACGAACCTTTGATGTTTTAACTGTAAGGTTAGGTAACTTGTCAATGCTGGCAGTTAGTTTTTTAAAGTTAACTGTCTTTTTTACAACGTGAAAGTGGTTCAAAATGTATTGTTTATAGAAAGTTACGTTTAAAATTACTTTTCCGTCAGGTGTGTTTAGTAGAGCCTACCTAAAGGATTCAGATTTCACTTATATGCATTTTTTCATCAAATATTAGCCTCACAAATGATCAATTAATATTTGACCGCGAATGTCAGACTAACAATTAATGAATTAACGCGTTTTACCGAAATTTGAAACCAACCATTGGTTGAGTTAACCAAGGATCAAAAAGTGGGCCTTAGCCCCGTTTCTGTAAAGAAAAGACGCGTTACAAAATTAGCGCAAATCTTGTTATGATACTAGCACTTGATAATCCATTTAACCGTTCAGCTTCATCCAGCAGCTAATGCGTGATAAACAGTTCGTCACTAATTCTACCTAGCCCGTTTAATCATCGGACTACCAGACGTACGGCGATGCGTTATCGGTACATGGTGGACATCCCACCGATACGCACAAAACGTTTTGGGAATACTTTTAGTATGCGTACAGCTAAGGAGTGGACCCTGCCGGAGTCTGTTTTTCCCGATGAAAAAATCAAGAGTGAATAGGTTACTTCTAGTCAAGCGTGCTACACCGTCGACCACATCATCGCTTACCATCAGATGGTCAAGCGTGAGCCTATTGACAATAAAAAAAAGTCTCAGTAATTTTGCTAGGTACAATTTTGTTGCCAGAAATTTACCATACACATACTTACTTATTTCGTCCTTAATTTTACCATTTTCAATAATGATTTCTGCCCTGTTTTATATTTCTCTACATGATCCATGAAGTTTGATTGGCGGAAATTATACATTAAGATATAATAATGCAACATGTTGTTCATTATATATAAAAATTGAATTTTATATTTCTTCACAACCATTTTTCATACAGATTGTTTTTTTTTAGCAATATAGGTGTTAATATTAAAGGTGTTAAATAAATTAATAACAACGTTATATTAATGATTTTATTGCCATTCGTCATAATAAACAAACAATTTATAGGTTTACAATTTAATTATGAAACATAACGAAGTCAATAATTATTACGGAATTTTGAACACATTTTTATCACAAGTCTCTATTTTTGACACTATCAGTCATCATGCTTCATACAATCCATATATTATAAGGTAAAAAGTTATTACGTTTGTTTGTATGCCCTTCAGCCATTACAATCTTATATTACCACTTACTTTTATCACGCGTGCAAGCGTGTTCCTCATCGAGCACATCATCGCTTTCCATCTGGTGAGATAGTGGTCAGGCGCGACTCTATAGAATATTAAAAAAAAAAAACGCCGGTTTCTGATTTAAGATCGCAAAGCTAAAAATTTGCCAAATTCTACTTTAATGCTTCAATTTCACAAGTTTCTATAGTAAAATTTGGGCAGTATTCAAGTATAAATGCTTAATTCAGAATCGGTTTTTACTTAATACTAATATTTATTGCAGTACTCCTAATTTACTGGTTATTTTAAATACTAAATAAAAACCTATAAATTGGTAAGCATGTTGCCTACAAATGACATATATTTTTTTAAATAGGTATAATTTTCTTTTATTACACTAAATTGACGTTCAAAAGGTTTAAAAAATTAACACATAGAATTTCTTTTAATAATTTTATTACAAGTTATCAAATACATATAATATAGTTTGTTTGTATCACAGTCTCCAAAAATGATAAGTGTTATTAAAAATATTTTTTACATAAAACGTTAGCAGCTCAATATTAAACACAACAAAAATATTAATTTCTCTGCACAGTGTCAATAAATCAACCAAGTTTATTGCTACTAAAGATATAAACGTCTAAATATGGTGACTAGCACAGAAATAATATTAAACTGAAGTTAACTAACTAATGCCCGCTTTAAGTAACAATTTTTTTTTTTTATGGTTGTTTATATTTTTTATTGATTGCAGCATATCAATAATAAAGTAAGGTCTAAAGTATCACTAAATCTAATAAGAAAATACATTCTTTTGACATTATAATTAAATTCTATTCCTTGAATAAAGTATAACATGATTGAAACTCGTGAAATTAGTGTTTCATACTGTTTTGATTAGATACCTAACTTCAAGTTAGATATTACAGATTGAAACTTTGGTAGAAAGACAAAATATAAAAAAAAAAAAAACTTATTTCAGAAATCGGAGGTTAAACTAATAAGCCCTTCTTTATTACTTAAACAACAACAATGTACAAAAGCACAACTTAGTTAGATTACCCTTGAATATTTTATCTAAAAAAATAGTTTTTATTGTTTTAATTATTTTTTTGGCGCAAATACAACAACTTAATTGGTTATTATGTGTTTGAGCCGTTTGGGGTTGAAACACTAGGGCCATGGGGTCCGAGTGCACACCTATTATTTCGGGCTATCGCCAAGCAGTTGGTTGACTCTTTACGTTACCAGAGGGCTGGCCTTTTTTTGGCCAAAGAATCAGCATTGCCATCCAACGTGGCAATGCTGCCAGCCTTCTGGGCACCTTTTCTGTTGACAGCGATGTCGAAGAATTTTTTGACGCCCTGTAATTGTACATATTTTTTATCTTATTTAGTTCTAATAATAATTTGTAAATAATGTACATATGTAAATAAATAAATAATTTAATCATATAGCTTTACTGGTTCTGGCCTACGCCTTGTCCGATGAGTTTTCGACTAACTCGAGTTGAAATCTCGTCATAAAATCATACAAAACAAAATATGCCATCATTTTAATATTTATTAAAATAAAACAACAGAATAGTATATTTCATCCACATTTTAAAGCGCGGCAAACCCTACACAAAATTTTAATACCGAAATCAAGATGGAAACCAAAAAAATAGTTTCGGTGCTACCCACCCTGATACGGATATCCCACCCCCAAATATTCGCATACCACATCGCGTGTCTCACCACTTTTGATTAAACTAAAAAAAAATGGAGTTTTGTCATGACGAAAATGAAAAACACCCACCCGTGGGGTGCCACCCCGCATTAAAATTTTGGGGCTGATGCGAATCGAAGATTTATCATGAAATAAACTTTATGTAATTATGCTGTGGTTTACGGAAAAATTGGCATAGATAATCGTGGTGGTTTTTAGCGTTTAGTGATTAGTGTAGGGAGTCGTTAATCGTTGCGTAACTTTCGATTAGCTACATTTTCGGTGAAAACTTACTTATTTAAAAAAAAAGTTTCCTCGTTTTTGGCAAAATTTACCCATTTTTTGGGCATCGTCTATTAATGTGTTTTCTTCCATACACCAGGTATCAGCCCCCATTTCTTTTATCACTCTCTTCCAATGTGCGGTCTTATCGCACAGGGCAATCACTTACAGACCACCTTTGGATGGACTGAACGATAGGAGAAGAATTTAGGGCTATCAGTGTACTAAATTACATACTTAAATAATATTACTTAGGCATAATAACATTAAATATATACATACAATATTATATAATATAATAATACATATCAAATATATAACAGAGAAAGGAGAAGAATAAAAATTATAGTGACGCACGTCTTATTTCAATTAGACAAACATTCCGCAACCGAGCCGCTTAAATCGTAAAATATTTGTCATATAAAGAAGTGGAATGCATACGAATACTTAATTTTAGATTTTCCGATGATTTAGAATTAGAATAGAATTAGTTGTCATGGTAAGTACTGAGTTATTGGTTTATTTTCCATCAGTAATATCTCGGCAGCAGCCCGGAGCTTGATTTGTTCCCGGTTCATGGCAAATGGCAATAGACTCGCTCCCCTATGACACAATTATGACTAAAACATAACTGGCGTGATGTTCTGCTATGTTGTCGTGTTGCGAGAGAGGTGCGGTTGCATGAGTTGCGAACCTTAATATTAACACTGGCATCGCATGTTTCGAATTGGTTTGAAATATTTTAGAAATAATTAATTTAGTTCAGGCCAAAATATTGATTGTAGACGCAAAACGTATCACTTGGAATAAATAAGGTATCCAAGTTTCTGCGTGGTTTAAATTTGGAATGTCGATCCCCATAGTTAGACATGTGATGGAGGAATGAAGGACGCGAGGATAGTTTTGAGTGTGAATGTTGTTATCATTGTTGAGATAACCTATAACACAACTATGGATAGATTTTGTGAGAGTTGAAAATATGGGTCAAGAGAGAGTGATAAAAGAAATGGGGGCTGATACCTGGTGTATGGAAGAAAACACATTAATAGACGATGCCCAAAAAATGGGTAAATTTTGCCAAAAACGAGGAAACTTTTTTTTTTAATAAGTAAGTTTTCACCGAAAATGTAGCTAATCGAAAGTTACGCAACGATTAACGACTCCCTACACTAATCACTAAACGCTAAAAACCACCACGATTATCTATGCCAATTTTTCCGTAAACCACAGCATAATTACATAAAGTTTATTTCATGATAAATCTTCGATTCGCATCAGCCCCAAAATTTTAATGCGGGGTGGCACCCCACGGGTGGGTGTTTTTCATTTTCGTCATGACAAAACTCCATTTTTTTTTAGTTTAATCAAAAGTGGTGAGACACGCGATGTGGTATGCGAATATTTGGGGGTGGGATATCCGTATCAGGGTGGGTAGCACCGAAACTATTTTTTTGGTTTCCATCTTGATTTCGGTATTAAAATTTTGTGTAGGGTTTGCCGCGCTTTAAAATGTGGATGAAATATACTATTCTGTTGTTTTATTTTAATAAATATTAAAATGATGGCATATTTTGTTTTGTATGATTTTATGACGAGATTTCAACTCGAGTTAGTCGAAAACTCATCGGACAAGGCGTAGGCCAGAACCAGTAAAGCTATATGATTAAATTATTTATTTATTTACATATGTACATTATTTACAAATTATTATTAGAACTAAATAAGATAAAAAATATGTACAATTACAGGGCGTCAAAAAATTCTTCGACATCGCTGTCAACAGAAAAGGTGCCCAGAAGGCTGGCAGCATTGCCACGTTGGATGGCAATGCTGATTCTTTGGCCAAAAAAAGGCCAGCCCTCTGGTAACGTAAAGAGTCAACCAACTGCTTGGCGATAGCCCGAAATAATAGGTGTGCACTCGGACCCCATGGCCCTAGTGTTTCAACCCCAAACGGCTCAAACACATAATAACCAATTAAGTTGTTGTATTTGCGCCAAAAAAATAATTAAAACAATAAAAACTATTTTTTTAGATAAAATATTCAAGGGTAATCTAACTAAGTTGTGCTTTTGTACATTGTTGTTGTTTAAGTAATAAAGAAGGGCTTATTAGTTTAACCTCCGATTTCTGAAATAAGTTTTTTTTTTTTTTATATTTTGTCTTTCTACCAAAGTTTCAATCTGTAATATCTAACTTGAAGTTAGGTATCTAATCAAAACAGTATGAAACACTAATTTCACGAGTTTCAATCATGTTATACTTTATTCAAGGAATAGAATTTAATTATAATGTCAAAAGAATGTATTTTCTTATTAGATTTAGTGATACTTTAGACCTTACTTTATTATTGATATGCTGCAATCAATAAAAAATATAAACAACCATAAAAAAAAAAATTGTTACTTAAAGCGGGCATTAGTTAGTTAACTTCAGTTTAATATTATTTCTGTGCTAGTCACCATATTTAGACGTTTATATCTTTAGTAGCAATAAACTTGGTTGATTTATTGACACTGTGCAGAGAAATTAATATTTTTGTTGTGTTTAATATTGAGCTGCTAACGTTTTATGTAAAAAATATTTTTAATAACACTTATCATTTTTGGAGACTGTGATACAAACAAACTATATTATATGTATTTGATAACTTGTAATAAAATTATTAAAAGAAATTCTATGTGTTAATTTTTTAAACCTTTTGAACGTCAATTTAGTGTAATAAAAGAAAATTATACCTATTTAAAAAAATATATGTCATTTGTAGGCAACATGCTTACCTATTTATAGGTTTTTATTTAGTATTTAAAATAACCAGTAAATTAGGAGTACTGCAATAAATATTAGTATTAAGTAAAAACCGATTCTGAATTAAGCATTTATACTTGAATACTGCCCAAATTTTACTATAGAAACTTGTGAAATTGAAGCATTAAAGTAGAATTTGGCAAATTTTTAGCTTTGCGATCTTAAATCAGAAACCGGCGTTTTTTTTTTTTAATATTCTATAGAGTCGCGCCTGACCACTATCTCACCAGATGGAAAGCGATGATGTGCTCGATGAGGAACACGCTTGCACGCGTGATAAAAGTAAGTGGTAATATAAGATTGTAATGGCTGAAGGGCATACAAACAAACGTAATAACTTTTTACCTTATAATATATGGATTGTATGAAGCATGATGACTGATAGTGTCAAAAATAGAGACTTGTGATAAAAATGTGTTCAAAATTCCGTAATAATTATTGACTTCGTTATGTTTCATAATTAAATTGTAAACCTATAAATTGTTTGTTTATTATGACGAATGGCAATAAAATCATTAATATAACGTTGTTATTAATTTATTTAACACCTTTAATATTAACACCTATATTGCTAAAAAAAAACAATCTGTATGAAAAATGGTTGTGAAGAAATATAAAATTCAATTTTTATATATAATGAACAACATGTTGCATTATTATATCTTAATGTATAATTTCCGCCAATCAAACTTCATGGATCATGTAGAGAAATATAAAACAGGGCAGAAATCATTATTGAAAATGGTAAAATTAAGGACGAAATAAGTAAGTATGTGTATGGTAAATTTCTGGCAACAAAATTGTACCTAGCAAAATTACTGAGACTTTTTTTTATTGTCAATAGGCTCACGCTTGACCATCTGATGGTAAGCGATGATGTGGTCGACGGTGTAGCACGCTTGACTAGAAGTAACCTATTCACTCTTGATTTTTTCATCGGGAAAAACAGACTCCGGCAGGGTCCACTCCTTAGCTGTACGCATACTAAAAGTATTCCCAAAACGTTTTGTGCGTATCGGTGGGATGTCCACCATGTACCGATAACGCATCGCCGTACGTCTGGTAGTCCGATGATTAAACGGGCTAGGTAGAATTAGTGACGAACTGTTTATCACGCATTAGCTGCTGGATGAAGCTGAACGGTTAAATGGATTATCAAGTGCTAGTATCATAACAAGATTTGCGCTAATTTTAATATAATAAATAAATAAATAATTCATCTAGTAGTAGACACGCTTCGATACACAATCTGTCGAATACGTAATTATGACATCTTTTCACACATCCATATTTACGGCCCATTCCACCTTACAGAGAGGAGGCCTGTGACGGTGTGATCCAGCAGTGGGATCATTAAAAGGCTGATGATGATGATATAAGAGCTATGGAAGGACTTATGTAACGTCGGTGTCTTTGGTACTATTTTTTTTCGTTTTTGACACCGACTGGCGAAAAGAAAGTTATTTCTTTTTTGTTTTAGTATGTTATATTACCATGAAAACACGCATTATTAAGGATAATTTAAAAACTACTCGTCAGATCTCGATCAAATTTAAATTAAACTACATGAGAAGCACCAGCTTTCAAATAAAAAAGAATCATCAAAATCGGTTCCTAATTGGCGGAGTAATCGCGTAACAAACATACAAAAACATCGCAATGAGAACCTCCTCCTTTTTGAAGTCGGTTGAAAAGTCCAAAATGATTTATTATTACATTTCGGTAGCACGGTAGCTATGCATTTTGGAACTTTTGACAGAATCTCTCTTTATCTAGGCCCGCTTGCATGAACGATATAGCATTTTAAAGATTTTCTGCTCACCCTGCACATGATTTCCGTTACTAAAAAGCTACTTATATCCGAACATAGACAGTTTCGGCACACATCTGTGGGGGAGGCAAAATACCATTAATAACAGGATTAAGGGGGCGAAACAGAAAGAATAAATTGGGAGGAAACCGCCTTGGGGGGCCAGATTTATCGAGTGCTTAGCATAAGTTCGACTGCGATGCGTCTTTCATTAATTTTTCATTGGCTTGCGGTTTCTATTCTGGGAATTGGGTAATCTTAAGACGATTACGATACCTAATGTTGATTTTTGGTTGGGAATTAAAGTGACTGCGGGAGGAAAACCACTTTCCAAAGCTTTAGGCATATACTGTAGGAACGCCTTAATACTGAACACCTAGTTTCTTTTGTATTGGTATATTAATATACTTAGAAAGAACTGGGGGGTGACCATAAGCTCTTAGAGCGGTATCAATTTGAGATCGAGTAAGTGACAGATGTATACAAGTCATATACATCTGTCCCTTATTCGATCTCAAATTAATACCGCTCTTTTTGGTCAACCCAGCTGTACTTATAACAGGTACAAAATACTGCCAGGTACCTACAAAAAGTTAAATCGGCAGATTGAATTTTTCATGGGAAATGCTCAGCTTAGGGTAGCCAATCACTTTGATGAACTGCGGGACTTCAAGAGAGAATGTTTAATGCGGTACTGGCCGTGCACCCGCTCTGTGCCAGCATATCAATATTGGACATCCTTTGGAAAAGTTTTATTCGCAAAATGTTATTTGATTAACTTATCCTTTGTAGGTTATGAGAAAATTCTAACCATCAATTTTCTGTTTAAAATACTTTTAAACATCCAAGTCGTTTTGGAGGAGTATGCAAAAATTATTTTACTAACGAAAAAGTATTTGTGTCACAAAAATACCATGTTTCACAAATAATGTCCATGAATCAACAATAAATGTATATATTTTTAAACCTTATAACCTTTACTAAGGAGCCTTTACTAAGGAGTATGCTTCAGAAAGTAACCGTTTTACGGCACTAAAGCGGAGTAAGGGCCTTAATACTAGGACAAAATAACACATCCCTTTTAATTTCATCTACTAAACCAGCTTGTTCCTCTGGCTTCGCAGCCAAGGCCTATTCAAGAGGAACTATTCATTTAACCGAGATAAAAAAAGGCTATGTTACTCAGAGGTATAAAAAAAACAATCGTACATTTTCACCTATTCTATATTAGTTTAAAATAAAAATCGTTAAACGGTTAACAAACGAATGGTTAACGTTAAACAATTCGTTGACAAGCCGTTTAATGTAACTTCCTGTAAAACATCTCAATCGCTGCAAAGATTGGCGTTAATCAAACTGATCGCGCACTGCTCATGGAAGTGCGCAGTGCGCGATCAGTTTGATTAACGCCAATCTTTGCAGCGATTGAGATGTTTTACAGGAAGTTACATTAAACGGCTTGTCAACGAATTGTTTAACGTTAACCATTCGTTTGTTAACCGTTTAACGATTTTTATTTTAAACTAATATAGAATAGGTGAAAATGTACGATTGTTTTTTTTATACCTCTGAGTAACATAGCCTTTTTTTATCTCGGTTAAATGAATAGTTCCTCTTGAATAGGCCTTGGCTGCGAAGCCAGAGGAACAAGCTGGTTTAGTAGATGAAATTAAAAGGGATGTGTTATTTTGTCCTAGTATTAAGGCCCTTACTCCGCTTTAGTGCCGTAAAACGGTTACTTTCTGAAGCATACTCCTTAGTAAAGGCTCCTTAGTAAAGGTTATAAGGTTTAAAAATATATACATTTATTGTTGATTCATGGACATTATTTGTGAAACATGGTATTTTTGTGACACAAATACTTTTTCGTTAGTAAAATAATTTTTGCATACTCCTCCAAAACGACTTGGATGTTTAAAAGTATTTTAAACAGAAAATTGATGGTTAGAATTTTCTCATAACCTACAAAGGATAAGTTAATCAAATAACATTTTGCGAATAAAACTTTTCCAAAGGATGTCCAATATTGATATGCTGGCACAGAGCGGGTGCACGGCCAGTACCGCATTAAACATTGTTGAATATATACGCCTTAATAAACTGTGATAATAATGAAAGGTTAAAATTGCAGATTTATTGCTACTGACCAACGTATAATAATTGAGATAATTTTGTTTATCGAATTTAAAATGTCAGTGCAAATATTATCAAGACACAATAATTGAAACTGACAATTTAGTTTCTTACGAGTATTTACGACTGTCCAGTATGAGAACAATGCCTCTGTCTTTTATAGTGAGACAACAGTAAAAGCATTTTTTTTTACTTACACTTTTACTTATAAGTTAGCTGTTAACTGTAATTACACTGTAGTTACAATAACTGTGTTATTTTTGGAAACTATTCTATATAGTAAGGCGTATATATATGCCTAAAGCTTTGGAAAGTGGTTTTCCTCCCGCAGTCACTTTAATTCCCAACCAAAAATCAACATTAGGTATCGTAATCGTCTTAAGATTACCCAATTCCCAGAATAGAAACCGCAAGCCAATGAAAAATTAATGAAAGACGCATCGCAGTCGAACTTATGCTAAGCACTCGATAAATCTGGCCCCCCAAGGCGGTTTCCTCCCAATTTATTCTTTCTGTTTCGCCCCCTTAATCCTGTTATTAATGGTATTTTGCCTCCCCCACAGATGTGTGCCGAAACTGTCTATGTTCGGATATAAGTAGCTTTTTAGTAACGGAAATCATGTGCAGGGTGAGCAGAAAATCTTTAAAATGCTATATCGTTCATGCAAGCGGGCCTAGATAAAGAGAGATTCTGTCAAAAGTTCCAAAATGCATAGCTACCGTGCTACCGAAATGTAATAATAAATCATTTTGGACTTTTCAACCGACTTCAAAAAGGAGGAGGTTCTCATTGCGATGTTTTTGTATGTTTGTTACGCGATTACTCCGCCAATTAGGAACCGATTTTGATGATTCTTTTTTATTTGAAAGCTGGTGCTTCTCATGTAGTTTAATTTAAATTTGATCGAGATCTGACGAGTAGTTTTTAAATTATCCTTAATAATGCGTGTTTTCATGGTAATATAACATACTAAAACAAAAAAGAAATAACTTTCTTTTCGCCAGTCGGTGTCAAAAACGAAAAAAAATAGTACCAAAGACACCGACGTTACATAAGTCCTTCCATAGCTCTTATATCATCATCATCAGCCTTTTAATGATCCCACTGCTGGATCACACCGTCACAGGCCTCCTCTCTGTAAGGTGGAATGGGCCGTAAATATGGATGTGTGAAAAGATGTCATAATTACGTATTCGACAGATTGTGTATCGAAGCGTGTCTACTACTAGATGAATTATTTATTTATTTATTATATACTTTATTGTACACCACTTAAATAATTACAGGACAAAAAACATTTATAAAGATAAGTGTGTGTGTGTGTGTGTGTAATTATGTAGTTTAAGAAGCATGAAATAAAAATGTGTCGGAAGTTCTTTAAATTTTACTTGCTATCCAGTAAAATTCACGTTTTCTGTTGGATAAGCAACATGATTAAAGTCCCGAGGATAAGCTGGTAGAATTTAAAGTTGTGAAAGCTTCTCTACAATAAGATACGCTTCGCTATGGCTTTCCACCATACATGTAGGTACGAGGATGCGTAGCGAGGGATAAGTTTGATAAGAACCAATAGAATCAAATTATTTACCTAGCCTCGCTTAGCGCAGCTCTTCTTTTGGTTCTTAAGGCGATATATACACCCCAATGTAAACGCAGTATTGGCCGTGCACCCGCTTGATGCCAAAATATCAATATTGAACCTCCTTTTGAACAGTTTTGTTTGCTATGTTAGTTATGGAGAAATTCCAGCCATTAATTTTTTTGTGTAAAAATATTTTAAACATCCAAGTCGTTTTGGAGGAGTTTCCAAAAGTTGCGAAAAAACATCGTGTTGTTAATTATTTTTTTAAAGCAAAACTATTAGTTACACGAAAAAACCTTGTGTTCAAAATTATGTACATGAAACAATTTTTTTTTTTTTTTTCATACCTTTTAACCTAGCCGTTACTAAGGAGTATGCATTAGAAAGTTACCGTGTTACGGCACTAAAGCGTATGTAGGCCCTTAACAAACACAACCCTCGCTACGCATCCTCGTACATCTCTGGTGGAAACGCAGCCTAAAAAGGCGTTCCAAGGCGTTCCAAAACAAGGCAATTAACCAGTTACAACTTCAGTATAAATGCTAGTTGTGATTAAGAATAAACTTTATAAAGAAATCTATTTATAGAAATCTCGTTTTACTCATAGCCTGACTCCATTGAACTCTATTCTCTATAATCATTTCAATTATTATAACAATTAACAACAAGCCTGGAAAAAGCAACATATAATAGCTTAAGATCCGACTGCAGAAATCTGCAAGAATTTATTAAACTAAATTTTCATGAATAACACTTGTTCGTAGAATAGATAGCTGTATGAGTACCTGGAAATATAAAGCCACAAGTACATTAATCAAATAAATTGAAATTTACGTTTGATAGTTATCTACAAATATACAAGGTTTACAAGTAAATCCATCGTCGTGCCCTGGCTGGAGGTTATAGTTTAGTTTCCACAGGAACGCCCGATTAAGCAGTAGCCAATCACTTTGATGAACTGCGGGACTTCAAGAAAAAAAAACAACGGCGTTTGAAAGAAAATGGTATAAAAAATAGGAAAAAGTAAGGTTGCCAGCTCTCAGTTAACCACAAGCTATGGGTTGCCCAGTTCACACGTGAATGACTGCCAACTAAGAATTAGATGATGATCCATACGCAATCAAGATACAAGAGAAATTCCTATTATAGTGTAAAGTTATAAAAAAAACATGAATCATACATAAAAATCAATTTTTACCTGCAGTGGGATCTTACACTAAAAAACAAACTCAACATTATTTTTACGAAAACAATAAAATACGAAATTCTCGAAACAAAGAACACAACAACGGGTCTAAAATGAGACAGAAGCACACTCGAAAACGAAGGGGACGTACCTAGAACATCTCATATAAAATTTATTTCCAAATAACAACCAATTTCGTTTTTGACCCACCCTGCCGCGTTATTAGGAAAATGTATAATACAATTGTCATACCACCTTCAAGGGACAAACAACCTTATCAACAAGCAATATAGGACAAACTCCAGTAAAGAGAAAGACAAGGTGGAAAATACAAAAAAATATTTCCGACTGACTACTTATCAACATTGCGTTTATTGAAATGAAATATAAAGCGAAAAACGGAATACCGAAATTGGTCTAAAGGTGACGTGTTACAGTGTCGGACAAAAAAATTTACCATATTTAGGTACTGTACCTGCTACATATCCGCTCTCATAAAAGGTTATGTTGGTCATATTCTCATTAAAGGTTCATCTATTACTATAGATGAACCTTTAATTAACCCTTCGGGACCTATTAAGTAGACCAAATCACATCAAGCTATCGTTCCATAATGCTTTTTGTATCGTAATAATATCGTACCATAATTAATTTGATTTTTTGAACTTATGTCATTAGTAGATTTGCAATCTCTCAATACCATTGAATGGTATCATGGTCAAGAATTGTCTTAAACAATACGTAATTAATAAATACAAACTATTAATTAACTTGTTTAGTTCTATAGTAGAACTTACCAAGTGCACATCATCAACGATAACAATAAAATCACTGCTATCGGAATCCCATGGGACATCAATGCAGAAACATGATGAGATCCCCTTTGTCTTAATAGAAGGCCACACCTGCCTTCTATAAGTAAATTGTATAGCAGTTCAACAAAAGAAATACCTATATATCTACCTACATCAATATGTAACCATAAAGTACCCACACCCCATAGACGTCATGTCGTTACGTTCCTTAAAAACTTTACAACCACTAAGAAACATTTTCTTAAAAAGTATACAATTACCATCGGCCGCCACTGTAAACCGAAGAAAGCAACACGGATTGGCCCTAGGCTGAATTTTAATAAGATGTCACTGCCATAACAAGGGCCTAAGGGAAGCGAAATTTTATTACAATACAAAAACTTTATCAGGGAACAATAACACGCGAAATTACGTTCACATTTAATTGGGTCTAATCGACTGGGCTATACGATGATAGGGCGAAAAATTCAACCAGAGGGTATTTTTAATTTGACAGCTCGGTTCCTTATAAGTGTATTAATGTTGGGCCAATTAAGAGTTTTTAGATTTTTGTGAGGTGGGCCGTTTTTTTTGTCCTGCAGTGCAGTGTTAATTATAGATGAATGGTGGTTTAAAGTGTCGAAAAGATGACTTAAAAGGTTTTAATTACATTTTTATGAAATGTTTAATCGTTACGTATGTCTATTGATAGCCCAAGAAGCAGTATTTTATTTTCGACTAGGAAAATTTAGATCGAAGACATGTCACATCCACCAACTCGCACTGGGCCCGCGTGGTGGATTACGACCTATCGCCTCTCACAGAGAGGAGGCCTGTGTCCCAGCAGTAGGAACATTAAAAGGGTGATGATGATAATGAGGTAACTTTAGTGTGGGTTTTTGAAAATAAGTATTGTTTTAAATGTCAAAATTGTTTGTAGCCTTTTTTTCTAAATCATGTCAACATCCGCCTGGGCAATTAGCTAGGCAGCTTTTCGCACTATGCGGTCGGCTTCGAGGCTAACTGGACACTTATAATTACATGGAATTATTGTATATCTGGCATCCACAATTTAATAACACATTGGGTAAAATGATACTTCTTGGTTTGGTGCTAGATACTTCAATGGTGTCAAAAAATACTCACTCTTCATTATTTGTCAAGACGCATAGTACAATATAGTTCTATGTTCGTTGTTTTATAACTTCTCATAAAAAAAATACTTAAGTGCTTATTTAAAAAGTTTACTGCTAATTTTTGTTGGAACGCGTATAAAGATTCCACGTCGTTAGTTGTCTTGAAAAAACTTTACGTCCATCTCGTACATATTATTTCCTACCCACCTAGCACATAAATAAAAACGTGAAGTGTGCCTCACAGGACCACATCACCCTAATATTTATGATTTCGCGGATATCGATCAGAGAGGAGGCAGGGGTACTCGGGCACTGCTAACAAGTGACGGCAAGAAGAGTAAAAATAATTTCTGCTTCTACCTACCCCCGTGTAGCTGTTAGCACGCATCCAATACTTAGAGCGACTTCACTTTTGTAGTATAGGTAAGAATTGATGATAAAAAGTTTGGCCGGATTAACCCCCGTTTTCTGAATTAAACATTTAAAGTTGAATATTTGTCAAACTAGTTTAGCTTGAAAACTTGTAAAAATAGGAGGGTATGAGACGTTCTTATCTCTAAATTAACAAATTTGACCTAATTATTTTACAGGCATACTCTGGCTCAATTGCCTAGTGCACTGCAGTAAGTAAATTACCTATTTTTATCATATTTTTTTTTAAATACAAAAGAAAATTTAAATAAAATGACTATTAAGTAAACCAGCCATCTCTACTTAACTGTTTACTTTGTAGTTTCAGCCATATATTAGATTAAATGATTGATGATAGTAGTTGGTTTAAAACCTTTAATTGAACTTAAAATTTTGTGAATGAGCTGGATGGTTTATTTGATTCTTGCTTTCAAACCACGTTTGTTGCGTTGTAAGATATGAATTCTATTAATAAAAGATAATGACAAAAAACGTGTGAAAATGGCCTCGTAACCTAAACCAAAGATCCTGACTGAAACATCTGAAATTTTCTCGTATACTACTATCGCTAACGCGACTTTACCACCAAACGGGGGTAGGGAGGGACAAAATGGATTCTCGCGACATTCGGCCGCCATTACTCCGACCCTCTGTGCCACTCGCGCCCTCTCTCCCCTCACGAGGCGTGTTTACTAAAAATGCGTTCAATTTTATATGCGGGCTTCTATATACGAGGTTGAATGCTTTGTGTAGGCTTCTTAGCCAAACAGAATAACGAGACAGTTTTTATTTGAACAGTGAAAAAAGCACGTTTGCATGCTAAAGTATTTGCATAGTTAGTCACTGCTTGGTTGCAAACTTTTTGAATGAGCTCAAGCGGAAAGTTGTTGTTAATCGCCAACTATATTTTTCTTTTGAAGAAGCTTTAGATAAAATGTTTGCACACACAATTAGAAGTCTTTATGCCTAATGAAGAGCCAAATTTATTTAAGTATGTCGAATGGATATTAATTTCAAAGTTCGAGTTACCACTGAAGATTGATTTCAAAGTAGATATAATTTATTGACAAATAAATTGATACTTAATGAACAGATGAAGGAATTTTAGAGTCAGCCAAATGAATTTTGAGTTTAAAGTTCGAGTTACTACTGAAAAATGTGTTTGGCTATGCGGGTGATATGACGAATAGACTGGTGAACGATGATATGTATAGAGAACGAGTGACTTATAAGCTGACTCCTTATAAAGAAGTACGGAAGATGTTTATATGTCGTGGTGGCCCAGTGGCTAAGACTTCGCCTCGCATGAAGGGCGAGGTCTCAAATCCGGGCAAGCCAATGTGTCTTTTTCATTTCACATGTACTTTCTTAGTTTATCTTGGACATCGCTGTCAACGGTGAAGGAAAACATCTAGAGGCAACCTGAACTTATATAGTTAATTTTCTATAAGTTTGTGCTCCATTGGTGTAATTGCTGCAAGGCGGTCCAGTGATATGATAAAAACGAATAAATAAATTGAAGAAGGTGAAGGTGCACCGACCCCAATAAAGGATATAAACAAGAGAATAATGGCCATTTAAACAGAAAATCAAAAGTATTTAAAAAATATTGGGTTGACTGAAACAACTCTGTATTAAGTTAATAACTTCTAGATGTGTTATAGAGTACACTAACTAGCAACAAAATCGCCATACGCAGAAAATTCGAGCAATCTTGGTTGTAAGTATTTAAATTCGTGTTAATTTCTCCAACCAATACTTGTCCCGTGGGATTACAATCAAGTCCCTCTGACGTAGAAGGCCTGAGTTCCAGCTGTGGGGATCTGGGGTACTATAGGTTATTTATTTTATGTAGTAAATTAACACCGTGTTTCTGGAAGCAAAATTAATGTGACAAATTGTCAAGCACGCGTTATCTGCTGTGATTGGTTGAATGTATTTTCAACAGCCAGCGATAATTTTTCTTCCAGAAACTCGTGGTATCTCCTCCATCAAACTAGCCCAATACCAAATTACTGGTGGGTTACTAAAAACTTCATAACAATTGTGGAATGAGTGAGATTCAAACTGACGACCACTCATTTGCCTGTTCAGTGTTCATTCCTTAACCATTGGACTATAGGCACTTAAGAAGGACATTTACTACGGATAGAAGAATTTAGCGACGCCGTGGCAGACCTGGGCGATGAGTGCGAGACTAATTAAGGTGCTTCATGAGGTATTGGCCCACAACAGCAAAGAAAAATAAGAACAAGAGGAGCAGGGAGGGACAGGTGGGAGGAGAGGGGAGGGTAAGGCGTTTGCCCAGCTGTGGACAATATAGGCAAATAGAAAGAAAGAAGAAAAGAAAGAAAAAGTATTTAATTTCCACAAAACGACATACAAACGTTACATTAAAAGAACAAGAACAGTGGTAATTGATTTTACAAACTAAACCCTTGACGATAGTGTTAGTAGTTCTTAAATTATGTCAAAAAAGTGAGTATACATAACGCAGATGCATGTCGGGGTTGTGGCAAGAAGGCTTCCACTCAGCATAATGCTGTGCCGTGGGGGACCCACAGCACGGCGCTGATTTTCAGTGGTCGCCTTAAGGCGCCGATTCCCTTGAGTAGCTGATTTTAAAATGAGAATCACGTCTAAACGGCTAGTCGTAATTTTTTGAAAAAAATATATGTTTTATTAGACTATTTTCTTAATAATTTGATCTGAGAAAATTTTGAGTTTTATTCGTATAACATAGTTTAATTAATTTGTAAAGTTATGTCTAAAACGGACAAAAACAGGACAATCACACCAAAACCGCTGGGCGTATTTTAATGAAATTGACACCATCTCAAAGACAATTTAATTATCTACATTTTGATCAGAGGTTTTTTTTTAAAGTCATAGAATAATAAGGAAAGTACAAAAAACTACTAAATTTTGGGTCGCGCGGGTGTGAAACGAGTGCGCGTTTTGTTCCCTCAAGGTCGTTGGCGTTAGTCGTCGTCTTAAGGAGATCAGATACTTATTACCATTCGATACCATGTTCATAACTTTACGTTACAGTAACCAGAAAACTTCACTCACTGAAGACAAACCTTTTTGGTTCCACTCACCACATAAAAAGGAAAGGTGTAAGTCCTAATTTCAAAAACTAATATTCTAAATTTAAACACAGACACGTCTTCCACAAATCACAATCCGACACTCAATGACGTTAACCCTTTGGATGCGGACGCAACTATTTTATTCGTGTTTTTTTTTATTCCAACCATAATGAATGCCAGTTTTTATGCGTATTACCTTTAGTCGGGACAAATTGCGGACGGTTCGTCTTATAAATATTCTAGCGGTTAAATAAAGGGTAGGGACTGCGCTTCCGAAACTTTTTCGCTCGAAACTTTACTAAGTCTTTTTGTTTTCGTGTATTCTCAAAAGTACATTTTATGAAAATGTACTTTTGAAAGTATGACGCTTAAAGGATTACAGGAATGCAACCTACTTTTTATTTGTTTGTGGGTGAAATTATAATTTTAATTTATAACGTCTGTTGGAAAGCGTAGAATGTTTGCGCTGTTATTTTTGTTTGAGTTTGTCTTTTGTCAGAAGTTATATTAAATAGCTGTGTCAGTTGTTGTGTTTTTGGGCACGTTATTCTTGGATACGATGGAGTTTTTGTCTAGTACCTATAAGTAATAAGTATTTTTTGTTATTAATGTATGAACCTCATCATCATCTTCCTGCCCTTGTCCCATGCTACTTGGGGGCGCAACACGTTTTCTTCTTCCATACCGTCCTGTCCCCCGTCACGCTATCACTGACTCCCTTTTCTTTCATATCACTCCTCACACAATCCATCCATCTTTTCTTTGGCCTTCATCTCTCACTGTATGAACCTAATATTGTTAAATCAGTTATTTAATAATAATATTTGTATGCCACTTACTGTAGCAGCATACAGACACCCACATTATTTTTTTACACCTTCCTCAAACCTTTGTACACAAATAAACACATTTAATTTGGTTTCTAACTGGTATTATTTCTTCAACATGAGGCTCGTGGCTAAATAATTACAGCCACACGGGGCGATCTTCAAGGTTAAGCAACACTGGTCGAGGTCTGTCCGTGGATGGGTGACCATTTCAACCTACCGAGTTTACTCCATGCCTCGGAAAGCACTTTAAGCCGTTGGTCCCGGCTGTCATTTGAAGATCTGTGACAGTCGTTACGGGTAGTCAGAAGCTTGAGATCTGACACCAGTCTTGCCAAGGGGTACCGTGTTACCCAGTTACTGGGTTGTGGAGGTCAGATAGACAGTCGCACCATGTAAAACACTGGTACTCAGCTGAATCCGGTAAGACTGGAAGCCAACCCCAATATAGTCGGGCAAAGGGTAGGCAGAAGATGATTATTTCTTCAAAATTTTAATGAATTTTACAAATTCACTACATCATCGACATAAAACATACTATTTTCTAAATAATCCGTGTGATAATAACCTATATAAATATACTACGTAAATCTTAATACATTTATGTAACAAAATTATTCTAAATGTTTGGAATCGATGACCATACTTTTATTAGTGAGGCTGTGAGCGACATCTCAAGCAGTGAATGAATAGAACTTTAATGGGAACCTGTTCTTTGAAAAGATGTAGGTATTGATGAGAGTAGCAGGTAACTCACATGAATTCATCTTAGATGTTCTTTACTATATTGGGCGCACGGTTGGCGTAGTGGTTGAGCAATTGACTGCTGCGCTGCGTGTCGCGGGTTCGATTCCCGCACGGAACAAATATATGTATGGCCTACAGATAGTTGTTCCGGCTCTGGGTGTTTGTGTATGTGAGTTTATATGTTTCTAAACGCACCCACGATACAGGAGTAATTCCTAGTGCGGGACAACGTTTTTTTTTAAAATAAATTTTATCAAATTTTGTTTTTACTTTGTTCTGTATTGAGTACACCTATTGAGTGTATTAGTTTGTTTTTCCGTTAAATAAAGAAGAAATTAGAAGAAATATGCATTGCGGCTCACCATACAAATGATTCTCTCACAAATAGAGAATGCCAACATTAAAAGGCTGATGGTGATGATGATAATGCATCAAGACTGAAATCAATAAACCTTTAAATTATGGGCAAATATCCAAACATTTTTTTTTTTATTTAAAAAAAAACGTTGCCCCACACTAGGAATTTCTCCTGTATCGTGGGTGCGTTTACAGACATATAAACTCACATACACAACACCCAGAGCCGGAACAACTATTTGTAGGTCATACAAATATTTGTTCCGTGCGGGAATCGAACCCGCGACACGCAGCGCAGCAGTCAATCACTCAACCACTGCGCCAACCGTGCGCGTAGTAGTACTGACTATTTTTGTGCTTAATAAAACGAAAAAAAAAAGAAATTAAGTTTATTGAACACCACTGCAAGCCATATACACGGATAATAAACAAAAAAAAATATGTAGAAAAAGAATTCAAGCTGTCGCTTCTCTTTCATTACAAGCGATCAGCGTTAGACATAATTGCAGCAATTACCACGCCTCTAAACTGTCCACTATCGCATAATATAGTTTTATTTTCACTTACAAAATACATAATTCCGACCTATGAAGTTATCAAAATTGAAAAAATACGGTTTTATCACCTGTACAATCGCTCATGCGAACCTCGCATATAGTTGTTATTATTGCCAGATAATCTTATGCTGAGTTATTAGACCTGTCGCACTGTATGGATCAGAATGATGGACTGTGAAAAAGATGGATGAAAAGAAATTGCATGTAGCAGAGATGAGAATATTGATATGGAAGTGCGGAGAGACGAGAATGGATAAAGTGAGAGATGAGTATATTAGAGGAAGTTTAAAAATGGCACCAGTAACAGGAAAGTTGAAAGGAAACCATTTATCCTGGTATGGTCATGTGATGAGCTGCGATAAAACGCATGTTATGAAAAGAGTTATGAATATAAATGTGGAATATGGATGGACTGTGTGAGGAGTGATATGAAAGAAAAGTCAGTCAGTGATAGCACGATGGGGCACAGGACGGTATGGAACAAGAAAACGTGTAGCGCTGACCCCAAGTAATATGTGATAAGGGCAGCAAGAAGAAGAATCTTATGCAGAGTTTTTATACACTAATTTAGTATTTAATTATATTTTATTAAATAAAAGTTAAATTTGTGTTTAGAATAGAGTTGTAACTGAACTTTGCCTCCACTTCCGCATGTGCGTAACTTCCGCAAGAAACCTGTAAGGTAAATTTATTATCTTTCTTTCAGAATCGTAACCCCGCAGTCGTATCCCACAAGATTTTAGCGGAATAGTGACGGAGTTGTAGTAAGTTTCAAATTGTTGCTTCCATGTTACTGCCTCCTCCAGGATCAGTACCAAACGATAAACCAAGTAACTGTTTATTGAAGCCACTTTATTTTGTGAACCACTAAGAGTTCGTTTCATTATCAGCATTATCCACATCCCAACGTAGCTTACGGCTGCTGTTCTTGTGCCAATCCCCACATTTCTGTGCTGTGATTCTCGTTCTACCTGCGATGGCAGTAATGCCCATCTCGCTACAGTTACTGGACGACTGACACTCCTTATACTAGTCCTTTGACTCGGTCCCCGCCTTACTATACATTATCATCACCGCGCTTTGCCAAGTGTCCTGCCCAGCATCATTTGAGTTCTATAATTCGTTCGTAGAAATCGTTTAGACGGTACCAAAGCCTAAAAATGTTTTTAATAAAAATATTCGCCCGGTCGGCCGGTACCAATAGATCTATATTTTCATTCTTCGAAAACACATTTAATTGTTCTTTTCCATTAACCTCCTATTATATGGCCTTCGAGGGATCCCCAATAAACTATGTTATTGCAACTGGTCAATTTTTTGCACATTTACTTTTGATATATTATAACAATAATAAATGTCCAATGACATAGTCTATTGTTTATTTTCATTTTGTTGTTATTAAACTTATTTATTTGAAGCTAATAATGTTGGGCAGTAGATCTGAAGTATAATGTACACTTAATTTGATTATAATACATATATATACTTACACTGTTAGTTTTCTGTAAACGGTTTATTTTTTATTCATTTATTTTTTTTAACAAGAATTACTCTCACACATGATTCACTACTCATGTTTTCATGGCACGATTACTATCAAGAACACCTTGTTAAAATTAAGTAAAACGTAACAAATTGAGTTAATTGCGTACGCACAATCTCAGTAGTAACAATAGCAACATTACTTTTACCGTAATACAACATTTACCGCATCGGCACGAACAAAACCAAAATAAATTCATTGTATCAAAAACATCTGTTACGATGGCAACATTACTTTAACGGATTTAAATAAAAGCACAAAACGTTTCGAACAAAAAACTGATTAACATGTGAACGCGTAACTGTTATAATTTCGCATTGTGCTGGCATAAAATAATCACAGGAGGCTCTTCAAGAAAAAAAATCGTTTAAGAAAAAAATATGCAAATTGCCTACAGCAGCATCGTAAGGGTTAAGCGGCGACCGTGTCGAATTGTGTTATTATTTCGAATAATTATTTTCGTATTTATTTTTTTTGTGGTATTCGTTTTTTTTCAATTCATAGGTAATTTCGTGACATTGACACTTGAATTTTGTATTTACTTTCTAGTACCAATAGTAACTGATATACAAATGTATGATCCAATTTAAAAATCATTATCTTACTGAATTGAGATTCATAAAATAGTGGCAAATTTTATCCAGCAAACTTCAGAAACCTAAGCTTGAAAGAATGTATTGCCGTAACCCTAAAAAAGGCAGGATATATGAATGTTCAGATGTTAGTTAATTAATCATGCTATATCGTCAAAAGGAATTTGGCATACGGATAGACCTTATCCTGGATTGAGACAATGAGTATCTTTTTCCTGTCAGTATTTCCGACTTTTACGTTGTCGAATCCGCTGGTAGAATCTAGATTATAATTACAACAATAATCATATATGGTTTAATAATATTAATTTAGTTGGTAGATCTTGTAGTGAAAGAGCTCTTCCCTGGAGCTACTACCATTACCATTTAATTAAATATTATTAAGCTGTATACAAGATGTTATTTTAAAAAGTCACGTATTTATTTGCCTTGTGTTATTACAAGCTAAAAATTCCAGCTTTCAATAAATGTATAATGACCACATTTCAGTATTTATCTAATTATAGTCTACATTCTGCAATATTTAACTATGTAATAAATTACAGTATTTTCTTTATCAACATTTTATAGTGCCTATATATATATACCTAGGTACTTACGTAATTTTACATACACTTATACCATTATGTAGGAGCATTTTGGTATTTTTAAATAGCAGTTCCCTTTTTGTTGTTACAAATTAAAGATTTTAGTTTAGAAACAAAACTCGGAAGGAGCTCGTGGCTAAATAATAACAGCCGCACGGGTCGATCATCAAGGTTAAGCAACGCTTGACGAGGTCGGTCCGTGGATAGGTGACCATTTCAACATACCGAGTTTCCTCCGTGCCTCTGAAAGCACGTTAAGTCGTTGGTCCTGGCTGTCATTTGAAGATCTTTGACTGTCGTTACGGCTAGTCAGAAGCTTGAGATCTGACTCCAGTCTTGTCAAGGGGTACCGCGTTACCCAATTACTGGGTTGTGGAGATCAGATAGGCAGTCGCACCATGTAAAACACTGGTACTTAGCTGAATCCGGTAAGACTGGAAGCCGACACCAATATAGTTGGGAAAAAGCCTAGGCAAGATGAGAGTTCAGAAACAAAACATATTAGACTGAGTCTTTTAAATATATTGTACAATAATTTTTATTTTTTATATCAACTGATTATGTACCTAATGTAAGGTTAGATAGGTTAGCTACCTTAAAGCAATGTTGTACATAAGTTTGTTAATGTAAACTTACGCGTAAGGAAAAGTATGATTTTAATATGCCAATGAATTTAGCAAATATTGCTGTGGTTGTGGATGTGGAAAATATCTAATATATCTGTACGAAAACAAAACCATGCTAAAAGGACACTAACATCCAAATCACACTTCCTTAAAAATCACTTACGGAAGTAACCTAACCCGTCCAACACCTTTTAGCATAAATTACAATACCTTCCCAAGGGTTAACTATCATTAAAATAACTTCGCAACCAAAAAACTATTATCTATCCATAGACATTAGATGTTGTGATTCAAATGAATTCTGTAACTGATATCCCTGAGACCAGCATCCCATATTCAAATAAAGAACGCGTCGCCATATTGCTTTTTTTTGTCTTTTCAAAGTGGGCCACGCATATCATTAAATTGGCCTTTTTAAGTTTTTTTTTGTTTAAAAACCGGTAACGCTATGAATAATACTTAATCATTAGCTCTATTTTCAAATTGGTGCAGCTGTACGTGTTTTTTTTCGCGACATTGTTTTTTTTTTGTTTTGTACGTATTTAAAAATGTTTGGTTTGGGATTTTTTTTTTTGCGTTTTGACTGTAGAGTCAAAAACGTAAAGCTGGTTCAGAATTTATAGTTATTTTTTGTTGTGTATTTTAATGTTATTATTAATAATATCTATCTGGTTGTGTGTGTTGTATTACTTAAATGAGTCGTAAAGGGTGCAAAAACTAACTAACAATCTAAAACATTGGTGAGCGCATTTTTCAAATCTAAATAAGTAAAGTTATTTCTTGACAGCAATTTTATATATTGAACCTCAATTTCCATTAAAACTTTTTATTCAAAAACTTTTAAGCCGTCTTCACACGCAGGTTGATTTCGACCACCACAGCAGAATATCAATGAGTTAACATTTTAATTTTCTCGCAGAATACTTATCGAACAGGCTTATTATAGTATTATGTTACATGCTACCGTAATGAGAAAAAAACGTTAGGAGTAAAAAAAGTATCAATATGTCTAACACGTTTATCTAAGAGCCCATAAAACATTGTGGCATAAAATTAACTATTAAACGAGGCATTACAGACGGAAGGCACCCCATTTCCCACACTAGAACCAGTAGCTAAATAAATTTTCAACAGACATCTGCTTGCTAATTGTCTAACGAGCGGTGTGCATAAATTGCACAAAATTATTATACATTACACAAAAAAAACCGTCACATGGCGACAAGTCTTTATTTTTAAAAGCAATCGTCCTTAAACCTGTCGTTTCCCCAAGCTCAAGGTGTGAAATTTGCAAAATTAAAAGAATTTTTAAACTACGAACGCACCTTTAAAATTATTCGAAATTCAACTTACGCTCGTCAACTTGTATGCCAGTTTTGCATATCGCTCTATGCGTACTTCTTACACTTCGCATTGAAGGGTTAATATGCAAATCGACTAACCCATTTCTTACTAACCCTATAATTACAGTATTTTGCATATTATTTGATGAATAAATATTTATAAGGAAGTGAAATTGAAGAACTTTTTCATTATAAACTAGTTCTTAATAAAGCGTTCGTTACTTTTTTTATTTTTTCAAAACTGCAGTGGTGTAATTTATGCAAATATTATTGGGTTTAATAAATTTCGTGTGAAGATACGCCTGGGAACTTCTTCTGATAAAGATATTCTTAAATTGACATTAATTTAAACGCATATCTAATTTGTCATTGCAGTTTTGGTATGATTTAAATTAATTTGCATACTTGGTGGTCTTGAGAACTTGTAAGAAAACAATCTTCAACAAATTTCTTGTGCTTAATAAACAGGGGTTATAAAATATTCTTCAATAATCAATCATTCATAGTTTTCGTATACTTCGTATTATACTTTATACATATAAGTTTATAAACTGACATGGTCACTAACTCTAACATTAACATTAGAAGCGGGCTATTTACCACAGAACACCAACATGACAACAGTAAACATGGTAAATATCCCGCTTTTAATATTAATGTTAGTACTTTTTTATAGTACAATTATTGGATCTTATTACCGACTAAGTGCGAAAATCAAAACTCTAAAGAAGAATAAGCAGATATTTTTACCGCAGGTAATGACAAATTATATAAAAAAAACAACTAGTAACTTATTGTTAGGTAATAAGATACTTAACACCATTATTGCTTCCAAACGTTAATAAGAAGGCCTCAACCAAAAACTACACAATAGATTAACTACACAAATCATATCGACATCCCTAATGCCAATCGACAAAAGATCGATCCTAATATCGGATGAATGGAAACCACTTGACTCGTGTTAAAAATCGATTCAATTGTGAGCCCCATTCGATTGTATTGTATCGCATCGATTGATTCAGGGGAACAATTCAGCTTATTGTAAACCGATCTTTTCAATTCGAATGTGTTTTTGTAATATTTTGACGTCGCATTGTTGCACTTGTGCGTTTTTTTTTTTTGTAGCACGTGCTATTTTGAAAGATCGGCACGATACATTGGTGAAGTGACTGTCATGGAGGATTTTATTAAAAAATCGGCTTTGGATAACAAACTGCTTGTAGTTTTTTTGGCAAATTGATTTTGATTTGCTGGTATTATTTTATGGGTGAACATAAGAAAAGATTATTAGCAACATGGGTTGATAACTGGATACCTAGACTCTGTTTTTAACTATTTCAACTTAGCTTAGTAAATAAATATTAGGCTACATAAACTCCTGCGACGAAGCAACCATTGGTGACGTGAGCTTCGAAGTCCGCTTCGCAGCTGTTGTAGACGAGGGAGAAAAAGTTGAATATTCACTTATTTGTGAAGGAATATGAGAAGAAATGTCAGTGCCATGTCATAGAGTTTACGTCTCTAAAAAGTCACAAAACCAAAGAGATTTTTTATTTAAGTTAGGACACATAAATTACCCGATTTTTAAATTTAGAACTCGCTAAAGCGATCTATCTACACACCAATAAAAATATTTTAAAACATCTGGCACTGTATCTAAAACTTAAATTAAAATGCTGTAAAACTTGTTTAACATTTCAATCACAAATTGACATCGTGTACTTATAATAAAAAAACAATATATACGTTTTAGCAATTACTTATAAAAAAAACTGGTTTCTACGAAAAAACACACCGTTTTTTTTTCTTTATTAAATTACAATTTTACCAAAATCCATTTAAGGGTTGCACCTGCTAAAACGACAGTGCGACAGTTTTTTTTTATATATCATAACAATAGCTCATTTTTAAAGGCTGCTTTTAATTTTATTACCTTTTGACCGGTGTCACGATGCAAATGCGTATTTAATGGGCCGTCCTTAATAAATGGGTTGGGGTGGAAGAACGTAGCCTTAAGTAGACACTATATTGCTGTGGTGATTAAATTATGTCTCTTAACTAGTGCGCGCCTGTGGTTTTGACCGAGCATTCGTTTTATGCCTTCCGTTTGCTTGAAGCATAGATTTTTTCCGTAAGTATATATCGTTTTTGTATTTTGTAGTTTTAACAGATTTTTTGTAAAGCAGCCTACGTAAACTAATCATTTCATATCAAAGTTTATAACGTTTTTTTTATTATATAGCTTAAATAATTTGTAGCTGTAGTCCTGGTGAAAATACCTATTAGCGATTTCTAAATTAAAAAAAAAAAAAAAAACGATTGAATCATAAGGTTTTTCTATAGTCTTGAATACCTAAATACGGATCAATTAATCTGCCTAGCTTTTGCCCTATTTTCTCCGGATTGGCTTTCCAAACTCTTTGTCTTTGGTATTTCGTTATTCGACACCGACTTCGGAAAACAAAGTTATTTTTCGCTTTGTATTGTTTTGCTTTAGAAGTCAGTTAATTCTTTTTGTAAAAAGTTTTATTTACAAACGTCATAATATTATGACGGAGTTATGCCCGAATGTTTATTTTATAAAAATAGATACATACGAATTGAGAATCTCCTTGAAAATCGGTTAAAAACAAAAAACCGCGAAATAATAAAAATCGATCACATTTGTAAATAGGTTTGTAAACATAGGAATTGGGGCGTTTTTTATTTTTTTCAACACACTTGCTCATAAAGTGGCTCTAATTTCACCGCAATTAGGCACATAATGATACCTGTAATCAAACTGTGACTATTTCATTGCTATTATTCACAAGTGAGTTATAGTTTTTTCTTTATTGGTTGAAAAATGTTGTTCTTAAAAAAGTTCGATACAAAAAAGATCGTGCTCAATAGTACAAATAAATTAATGTACCTAATGCTTGCTCATTTCATGCAACTTCGTATTTAAATAGATTATTTCATCTTGTACGTGTATAATAAATAAAACTTTCACTCAAATATTACTTTTGTTTTCTCTGTAATAAAGAAAACTTAAAATTTCTCATTTTGTACGTGACTAAAATGCTATCTGTGAAAAGCCAAAAAAAAGAAACCTGTTTCATTTAGTCTATGGCCGATCGCCATTGTTAGATGCGCGCGCATAGGAAAACTGATTAATTTTGCCCGCCATTGCGAAAAAAAATTCACAACTCGTTTTTACTGTTGAAAATGATTTTTTTGTATTATTTTCTTAACAAGTGTATTGAAAAACGTCGTATGATACACGTCGTATGATACACGTGTATATTGATGATTACCGTCCTCGGCTCTCTTAAGACCCTCATCTTCCGGCTCGGGTCTCAATGGCGCCTCAGCGGTAATCACCAACATTACACACTTGTACCATAATGTACTATTATCCGGATTATATTGATACTTTAGTAGAAAAATTCTGCTAGTCAGATTGGTAGTGAATTTTTGCTTGATTTGATTAAGGAGGTATTAAACTTAAAATCTGCCAAATGCATATACATATACTCTAGCTACAAGACGGCAGTATGATAATCGTCCATTAAAAATAACTCAATTTTTTTATGTTTATTATTTAATATGTATAGCCAAATAAAATGAGCTGACTGCTTCTATGAATTTATCATCTAGGCTTTAGTGTTTCTCTGCTATTTCCTGTGGTTTAAGACAGGAAGCAATATAATAATAAAATAAAATAATAGCAATAATTGAAGAAATTGTATTATTTTATATGAAAGTTAATTTGTCATAATTGTTCTAAAATTGTTTCCTTTCAAATGATTCAATTTAATTTAGTTTGCCAATGCAAGGAACTAATTACATTAATACAGGATGGAACTAAAGCGCTTTTTAATTTCTAAAACAATGACCAATGAACTTTATTTTCGAGAGCGTAAAAGTTATGCAGCTATTAACTGGCGCAGTGACTAAGGCCCACATTTTTGTTCCTCCTAAAACTCCTCCTCTCTCCTCTCGTTCAGTCCATCCAAAGATTGTTTGTAAGAGATTGCCCTGTGCGATAAGACCGTCCATTTGTAAACTTATCTTTATAAATGTTTCGTCCTGGAATCATGTGGTGTACAATAAGGTATATAATTGATTATAAATAAATAAATGAAACTCGTTTATTTATCAATTTTTAGTGTAACAAATGGTCAAATAATTAACTCTTCAACTTATTTGACCATTTTAAAGCCAACAATTGTTTTTTTTAAATCTTTGTAATAAAAATTAATAAATTGATGATTAAACGCGTTTTACCGACATTTTAAACCATTGGTTAGCATAAAAGAACTGTGACTAACACGCATTGTTTTGCCACAAAAACTGTACTCTTCCAGGCACAGACTTATTTTAGAAGCTTTATATCATCTTGCTTTTGCATGTACGTCTGGCAACTAGAAATCGATTTTTCAAGCACTTCCTGGCATCCAATAAAAAAAAACTGATAATCAGCGTATAGTTCTCGCCAAACTTCTGGGCCGCCCTGAAGTTGACTTTCCGGATGCGTGAGGCACGAAACGGTGATGTTTTTGTATGAGATTTACTACTGCGCAGCCATTGTAGCCAACTTCAGGGTGGCCTAAAAGTTTGGCGAGAACTATACTTATGTAACTTTGGGAACATTAAAATAATGTGGTATTATAGCACTGAGGGTGACCATAAGCTCTTGAGCTCTTGTATCTGACGTGTATACATCTGTCATTTACTCGATCTCAAATTGATACCGCTCTAAGAGCTTATGGTCACCCCCCTGATCTCATGGAGTTCGAAGGTGGGCATAGCAACTCCGTAACCAGACAAAATAGACCCATCGTATTTGGGCTCATTGGATATGTACTGGCTAGCGTCTTAAATTGAATAGGCCTAGAGGTGCGTTCATTGAAACTTAATTTAAAGGATTATTTCAATTTAAAATATAGGTATATACTGTTCATTTAAGAGATTTGATCCTTTCCAAATGATGTTGTGGGTCTTTTATCCGCGAGTTACTTTTCATTGGCGACTTTAAAAAAAATTGAATGCTGTTTTACTTAATTTTGAAAAAAATACGATGTTTAGGTATTTCGGCCCCTGTAATCAATGGGCCACGCTCAAACTTGCCACCCTGTATAGAAATATCTTGTCGACAAACCCATATTTAAACATAGTAACTACAAATTATAGTTTTAGTCAAAATATTTTAAGAATATCAATCGTATAAATAGTTAAGAATGATAAGTTTTAGGAACCTGAAATTAGTAATAATAATAAAACCTAAATAAATACAATATTGAATAATTAAAAAAAAATACAGCCTATGAACTTTAGTAACTAACTTCCTCTGATTTCTAAATTCGGAATTAATCCTTAAATACTATAGGATTGCCAAATAAGATGTATAGGTACCTACAACTTTGTTTTGCAATTTTTACTGTTGTTTGATACCCATATTTTATTTAAAGTGTTTCGTTTTTTTAGACGATGAACACTGCATACATTTCAATATGTCATTGTTTTCTGATGTTCAAACAAGAACCGAATAACGACCAATTAATCTTGAGCACTTAAAACAGGATATTTGTACCTTTGCTAGTTGGACACCTAATAAAGTATTTGAGAATTTGATGCACACGACAAAAATCTACCGGAATTTTGGGCAGCCAAAATTCCGGCAAACAGGCGTCGCAATTTTAATCATCACCTCTTGTGATGATTAAAATTGCGACGCCTATTTAATAAAACTAAAAAAATATCTGGTAATCATCGTTGCATATAAAAATATCATAATTTAAGGTTGTATACCCACAACCGATTTGGGCACCCTGTACTTTAGTATGAAAATCTGTCAAACTACGGCATTTAAACCAAATGTCAAATTTAAATTAAGAACGTGTCAAAATCTACTTTTAACACGATCGTAACTCTCAATCCTCAATTTAAACCGGGCCTAGGTCTACATTGTCTATGTCTACTGTCTGTGGCTATACCGCTAGAACTAACCCAGTAACCGGTCGAGTTGTTGCGGTTAGTGGGGGAGGTCGGTCAGCAGTCGACTGTCGACGGTTTCAGGTTGTTTGGATTGATTTATAGGCCATGACAAACGACGGCTTTTTTATTTAAATAGGTACTTTTTATCTGCTACATGTAGACAAAAAAATTGTTTTATATGTTTAGGTCGGTTCGAGGCACAGGAGAATAGTTCCTGGAAGAACTTGGAGGAAGCCAAGCCTTTTTCTCATCTCGGGGGAAAAAGGAGTTGGGGTTGGCTAACTAGATCCAGCTGAGTTCCAGTATTTTACTTGGAGCAACTGCCTATCTGACCTCCACAAACCAGTAACTGGTGTGTTCCGCCTAGCCCATTTCATCATCGGACTACAAGACGTACGGCGATGCACTATCGGTACATGGTGGACGTCCCACCCATACGCACTAAACGTTTTGGAAATACTTTCATTATGCGTACAGCTAAGGAGTGGAATACTGTGCCGGAGTCTGTGTTTCCTGATAGCAACAACCTCGGGGTCTTTACGTCAAGAGTGAATAGGTTACTTCTAGGCAAGCGCGTTACACCGTCGACCACATAATCGCTTACTACGGTGTGTAGTGCTAAAGCGCGAGTCAATCGAAATAAAATAAAAAAAAGATTGTATGACTTCTGACCACCGAAATATCTGTCAAAGATCTACAAATGACAGGCACGAAGGAGTCTTAGTTATAGCAATTTACAAATACCTACAGTTTGCCAAAGTTATCATTATGTATGTATTATTAAGGAGGCATACATCGTGATGCTTGACTATTTTAGAACAGTCTCTAAAATAGTCATAACTCTGTACTCCTATCCCATAATTCATCAAACAAGCAAATTACATGACGAGACGCGTCCTCAAATTATTACAGACAGAAGTAGTAGATAATTGTAAATAACTCGAACGCAAGAGATCAAACATGTTCAGATCAAACAATTTTAATCAGGAACCATTCATATTTTTAATGAATCCCGTCTTTGCAGAGCTAGCCGAGCATGTGAACATCTCAGATATAAGAGCATACTACATACAGGACTATAGATACTGCTTTTGAGATATTTATGAAAAAACACAAACGAATTAGGGCCCACCCGCACAATTATTTCGAGAGACGTACAAAAGAAATGCGAAAACGCGGATGAAAAAAAATATAAGCTTTGTTATCGAAATTGGAAACGAAACGAATATCTGTAGGTACGGTACCTAAAAGAAGTTCGGCTTCTGTTGGGGTGCATTTTTTTTTCAATCCAAACGCGGGTGAAAAACACCCCTCGTGTATGAAACATTACCCCTACGTCCAATGGTGCCGTGCCCCAAACACATCTACGCTCTCATTTTTATAAACAGATTTTTTTCTTTGCAACAGAACGAGACGGATAATCGCCTGTCACATTTGGACGGTGTGTGCCATAAGTGGGAAAGAGACGCAACGAAATAAAAAGTTCGGTCTACGGATAAAGAAAGCTCAGGTATGGATAAGGGTGTGGAGGGAAGAAAAAAGGGATACGATGTGGGGTGGTGGCCACCCCTCGGCATAGTGGGGGTTGTTGAAGTTCCTGCCACCGCCGCTAGATGGGGGTGTCAGAGGAAAGTTTTTTTTATTGAATTTTGTCGAGTTTTGGCATAATGATGATGGATTGTGCCGTGGCTTTCGGCTGATAAGTTTTGGCGAATTTTCCGCGGCGTGTAATGTGCTTTGCGGTTTTTTTTTTAAATTAGGTGCAAGTACCTTCGCTGATGCTGTCAGTTGACTATAAGTTGGGGTGAAGATGTATTGGCTTCTTTATTTACAATAGTAATTAAGTTAGCTTTTGAGTTATATTTCTACTTAAAACTTTAAAGAGATGACTGCATTTGCTGAAGAGTCATTAAAGCACCGGGCAGAAAAAAATAGAAAACAGTATTTTATTATCTGGTAACACTTTGGTCTAGATAGCCATATTCTTATACAAGTAGCTATTACCAATAAAAATTCCAACAAAAGATAAAGAATGTACACCAATCCTATAGGCAACATATTCTTACTAGAATCTCAACATAAGTCGCCAAAAATGTCACCCAAAACATGCAATTAAAATTCTAATTAAACAAAACTCTAACAAGAATTCAGAATTCACTTTTAAACCCACTTTCAATTGTTTCGTCTCAAAAATCACTACATTTTTTTGCGACTTTTCGTCGTGCGACTATAATGCTCACTGGCATCAAAATCTTTTAATTAGCGGTGTGACGAGGGGGTGCTCTCAACCCCTAATGAGACAAACCCTTAAAAACTGTCTGCCTGTGGTTTGGTTTCCCAATTTAAGGTGTGATATTCATAGCGCGTCAGATTTTTAATCTTTTAGTTGGTTTTTAGTTTGGGTGAAGTATTTTTGGGTTAAGTTGTAGTGGTATAAGGTTAATTGATGGGTATCAAATTATTTTTCTTGTGTATGTTTTTTTACATGAATTAAAATATGTATATAAGTCATAAGTCATTTATTAATTTGGTAACGTAGATACAAAAAAAATATTGTTACAAAAAATTACAAGCGTGTTATTTTATGCCAGAAGGCGTACAAATATACATGGATTTCAAAGATATTAACATAATTGCAATAATGGAATGTAATAGTATTAATTGATTTTCTTAAAAATTAATAATAAACAAAAACACGAAAAGAAAAATTACAAAATATCAAAAGGAAAAATATAAAAATCTAAAATTACAAAATATCATCATCTGCCTAGCCTTTTTTCCAACTATATTGAGGTCGACTTCCAGTCTTACCGGATTCAGCTAAGTATGGAGCGACTGCCTATCTGACCTCCACAACCCAGTAACTGGGTAACACGGTACCCCTTGGCAAGACTGGTTTCAGATCTCAAGCTTCTGACTACCCATAACGACTGTGAAAGATCTTCAAATGACAGCCGGGACCAACGGCTTAACGTGCTTTCCGAGGCACGGAGGAAACTCGGTATGTTGTAATGGTCACCCATCCACGGACCGACCTCGTCAAGCGTTGCTTAACCTTTATGATCGACCCGTGCGGCTGTTATTATTTAGCCACGAGCTCCTCCTGATGACTCCTGATGAATGATGACTTTATATGAAACAAATAAATAATTCTACAAACAACTTATTAATATATCATCCAACCCAACCACATTACAAACTTAATACAAAACCAATACAAATGCAGACCCCGAAAAAAAAAACTAATATTTTCTATCGGCGAACGACTCAACCTTTCACAAATATCCAATTTGGGCTTCGTATAAGCAATAAATAAGAGGAAAAGGCTTTCCAGACGGTGCCTGGGAGGAAAAAAAGAGAAAAAAAGTAAAAAAGGCAACGGATCGAAGTCTTTCGTCCGTCGGATCCAATAATCCGGCCGTCTGTCCGCCCGCCTAATGTGATCGCAGCCTAATGAAAAACGCTTGGGACGTATCTTTAGGCGGGACAGTAAAAAATAAAGTTGATAGATTTTTGGTTTGAAGTAATGATTTTTTAGGCAAAGTAGGTAAAAAATTTGGTGTTGTATTTCGTAGCACGACCATGAACGCATTCATTATAACTTTATATGGTACTAAAATCCTCTTAATTTGTACTATTTTATACCACTAATTATAAATTTTATTCCTCTCAATTATCGCAGATATAAAGGTCGTGCTGGTAAGATTCTTTCCCAGCACGACCACGCTAAAATTCCAGCTGGCGTAGAAGTGATGGAACGGGAGCATGCCTTAAAATTTGTACTCATTATTTACTCCTGTTTAATTACTGGTAAATTGTCGTAAATTGTTAAAAAAGCAAAAATACATTTTCTGCCACATTCAGCGCCATCTAGTGTCAACTATACAAATCACATACTTATAGGCAGAAAATGTTTTATTGGTTTTCTAACAATTAAAACGACCGATTTAACGTTGCACTGTCATGCAGGATTGTCCGTTGAAATATATCCTGTTTTTTTGTCTCAATTATAAAATAAACGTGTGAAACTGAATAAAACGGTCATTTAATCTCAATTTTAAAACCACACGGACATGATACGGATTCTTTGTTTCATCTCATTCTCATATTGATGACACGTTGCCAACACATTAAATCATTTCCTATTGGAATAAACACCAATAGATAACGTTCCATTTTACCTAACTATATCTTTCTAAACTTCTTATAAGACAAAAAACCACCAAACAACAAACTCCAGACTATGAATACGGCGCCCAGCTACACGAATGTTAAAAAAGAAATCGTGAAATGGGTTTGCGTTGGTAACGAAATCAACATAAATTTAAAAGAAAATTCGAAAAAAAGATACGTTGTGTACCCAGACTGTAATTATATCGATAATTCAACGCGGTTTTTTATATTGACTGGATAAAATATTCGTTGGCAGTATATAAGAAATTGTAGATAAAGAGGTTATAAATAAATCTTGAGAGTTTTTCAAGACAATCATGATTACCTAATTACCTAATTAGCTCCTTCTGCGCATGCGGCTTCCCTGGTAACTCATAAACGGCACAAATATGTGGATGTCTCTAACTATTCTCAATCTCATTCTTTTCTCTTTTAATTAGACTTTTTACAATGTGTTTCATTCATCTTTATAGCCTTTTGCTAAGAATAGTTACAGCACTGATAACAACATTTGTGCCACATGTTAAATTTAGTGTTGTTAAACATTATATATATATTTTTTTAATTTGTTTTTTTTACCTTTGTATAGACTCTTTTACTGATTACATTGTAGGCCTTCTTGATTTCTAGATGATTGTTAACATTTGTTAACTTTTTATCTCGTTTTACATATTCTTTTGTTTTTTTTTTTAATTTCTTACGACTTATTGTCGGGCCTACGTGGTCCCTCCATATCCAAGTACTAATGCTGTAACATGGAAATATTGTAATACCAAACCATTTTTAAAAGAGTAACCATGGAGTTTCTCCATAGAAAACGACTAACCCGAACCGTGCACCTTTTGTCGACGTTTTATAAGTGCCCATGTAGGCCTATGTTACGACTTCTAACTTAAGAGTTTGAAGTTGATTATCTGTCAGTCTACTTAACTCTGCAAACCTGTCAATCTTTGGCATTGATGTGGGTTTCGATACGATCTTATCTCCAAATAGTCAATTCAGAAAGCAGCCCTTGTATTTACGAATCCTTTCACTCAAACATAGGCAAGAAGCTTTTAAACAACGAACAGATTATTGTAATTTTCAGTCAATAGAAATATTTGAATTTATAATTAATCTTTCTAAACATCTATAATACCCAATCATTGACGTTGAAATTAATTACTTAATCAATTTAACAATGGTTTAAATATGTACATACTTAAACAGTAAACAAAAGTAAACTTTACAAAATTATACATAAACTAACTACTTACACTATATACAAAAGAAAGGTACACTTAGGCGTCGAAGTATTCCTCCACATCGCTGTCATCCGGGAATGTGCCCAGAAGACTGGCAGCATTGCCACGTTGAATGGCAATGCTGATTGAAATGAATTTGAATTTGAGTAGAAAGACTGAAACTGAGTCAGACTGAAAAGATAAAGTAAATTATGATCCCAAACAGTTTCACGAATTATGTAACAAAACCAAGGTTCGTAGAAAATAACAATTACAAGGAACGACCCCGAAGCCTAAACGCTATTATTCTACGCAATTATTCTAACCAGTTCTACGAACAAAAACACACTTCAGAGAAATGAACATAGATCCCCACACTTTCAGACTCCCAGTTTATTCTTAAGAAAGTCAACAAACCAAGCAACCAAAAGTCTTTTACAGAATACTTCACTTAGCCAAGAGTTCCTACCACCCTTTTAAAAGAAAAAGAACTTAAAAGAGCATCAACTTTTTCCTGAAAGACGCTTCACCTTGAAATCTTCGCAAAGTGTTTAAAAACGGAACTTTCATTGACACAATCTTCGTTTCGATTTCATTAGAAGAAAGCGGAGTACTTAAGAAGCAATTCATTCAAGTTCAGCGGGTGTTTGCGTCTCTGTCTTGCATGTTAATTGGAGGATCTTCTATCTCGTTCTGGTGTTCAAGAAGTAGCGACGTCATAACGAGGTCGTCGTCGATTCACTCATTAAATAAACAAGGGATGTGCTTGTCAAGCTAGCGGGACTACTTCGAATTTACTGAATTTTGATCTTGCTCCAGTTTTTGATTTTTGTGAAGAAATTTGTAGTTGCATTGATGTCAAAAAATGAGTAAATTGCGTGACGTCGACTACAAAGTTGCTAATCCTAGGATAAAAGTTAAAAACGAGAAAATTATTTTGACCAATCATTGATGTCGGACTCCTGAAGTCCTGAGCAAAGACTTCTCTCAAGTCCTTCCAGTCGCAATCTTCTCACAAGAGAACACGTATGCTTATTAGAATTTTTACATTGTGGCAACAACATCCAATAAACATTTGTTTTCGAATTCGAATTTTAAAATCGTTCGAAACCAACTGTTTTTTCCTTTTAACTAATATCACACGATGAATAGTAAAAGAAAAAAACACGCCAAATACATCAAACGACATAGTTTACCTTTACTTAAAATACAAATAACGAACGGACCAGTGTTACAAAGTTGTAAAGTTCGTGAAACTCCGCGGTGGCACCTCCATTGTGGCGCACGATTCTTGTTTTAATTCGAAGCTCGACCCCGCTGTTCTTCATTATCTTATTACTTAGCCAACTTTGTGTACGTTGACTGTGGTGTTTTGATACTCGGGACTAATTGTGAGAAATGTATAGCTTTTGGTTTTTGGTGTGATAAAAATGTGGCAGTTTTCTTTTTTGTTTGGTATACAAAACTTAGATGTTTTATGTTTCTAAAAAGACGTGGTAAAATTTAAGGTTAACAATAAAACATCAAGTTATTTTAACTCTAATTTATGTTTCGACTTAACTTACACTTATTCCAATTTTAGTTAGCTGAAGCAACAGTAATCAGAGTATAATTGTTTTTCTCCTTATCATACACCTACCGAACAATGAAATATATTACTAGTCGATCAATATTGTAGCGTAGATAAATCGCGACACAAATAAAATACAACGTCACTCCATTTGTTTTATGTGCATAGTGCATACGTTTTTAGTGAAATTACTACTTGCCTATCTCTATCAAATACATGTAAATAGTAGGTAAACACAAGTTTTATTTTTAAATTATTTGTTACATTTATCTTGTGACACGAGGCACAGCAAACATTAAAACATGCGATGCGCCATCGGTACATGGTGGACATCCCACCCATACGCACTAATTTTTTTGAGAATACTTTTAATACGCGTACAGCTATGGAGTGGAATTCCCTGACGGAGTCTGTTTTTCCCGATAGCTACAATCTAGGGGTCTTTAAGTCAAGAGTGAATAAGTTACTTCTAGGCAAGCGTGCTCTACCGTCGACCTCATCATCGCTTACCATCAAGTGAGATGAATGGCATCAAGCGCGAGCCTATAATAAATAAATAAAAAAACATTTTGTTATTTCTTAATTTTATCCCGATGCTAGGCATAGAGGGTCCTATATTTTTCCAATCTCGCTGACGTTGAAAACCCATATCTATCCTGAAAACATATCCAAATGAATTTTAATTAAAAATTAATTATAAAAGTATCAAGACTTGTGGATCCCTCTATAAATCTTAAGGCGGTGTTGCCAAGAGAGTTGTTCTAAGTGCAGACGTTAATGGGCGCCTCCTTCACCTTGACCAGGGCTGAACTTTCACCCCAGTTCACCAGAACTGGGTCGTACAGATAGGGTTGAGAAAGAAGACAAAAGGATACTTTTTTTTGAAATTTGTTTTAGTTTGGTGAAGTTTTGGTCGGTGATTTGTACCAAGGCAATATGGAATTTGATAGTGCCTTTTTCGAATTGAGTATGAAGTCAAGATTTCTGGGTATATTTGAAAACTTCATAGATCTTTTTAACTGACCCAAAAATGCGGCATCATCAACATCCCACTAACAGCAAAACAAATAGTTACATGCTGCTTTAAAAAAAATATAATGTATCTTTCTCATTCTCAGTATGGAAACCGTGCAAAAAATTTGCATTTTCTAAATTCTAAAATGTGATGTTTTACCTTATTGCAATTCAAAAGCATTTTGTAATTTTATTTTCAATTATTAGTCTTGTATGCAATTTTGATAAAAAATCTAATTAGATGACTTAAATTTTTTAAGTAGATGGTTCTGTTATTTTTTTAATGAAGGTTCATTATAATGACAAATAACATTATTTGAACTATTAAATAAATCACAAGAATAGCACAGCTCCCTTTTATTTATAAATAAAAATAATTGTGTCAAGAAAATAGCATATACCGTGCAACGCGGTGACATAAAAGACGTTTTGCCGACGGGCGGCGAGATCAAAGTGCCGCCGTCGGGTGTTATCTCTTTGAACTTGCCGACGGTAATGTGCATTCAGATACTTTAACTAAAGTTTTCGCTTGTTATTTTCTTATATTTTCTATTTTTATTAAGGCTAAGGTGCAAAAATAAATTTTATTTTAACGGAATGTAACTTTTTACACTTACACCATTTTGCCAGTGCAGTGCAGTTAAAGTACTAACATTTTGGTGAGGTAGTGTTCGTGATTTACGTGAGAAGTTTTATCAAAATAATAATTAGAATCTTAAGGAAGCAGGTACAATGTTTAAATTCATTTGTAGATAAAGTAATAATAGACTAAAGTTCATTAAATAAATTAAATTTAGAAGATTATTTAAAAATACGTAAATATAGATAAATTATAGTGTAATATCTGCAAGGCGTTCCAGTCAAGGATAAACGAATTAATTAATAAATAAATAATACACAGATAGATAAATTTTAACTAAAAAAAAATTGCTAAGTTCAATAACATAGATTTATGTATGTATCTAAATACTTTTATTGCCAGACTTAGACCCAGATAGAACCCACAGAATGCGTAAAGATATGTATTGACCTCACATAGATAAAGAATTATTGTAAAGCATCATCTGCCTAGCCTTTTCCCAACTATATTGGGGTCGGCTTCCAGTCTTACCGGATTCAGCTAAGTACCAGTGTTTTACATGGAGCGACTGCCTATCTGACCTCCACAACCCAGTAAGTGGGTAACACGATACCTCTTGGCTAGACTGGTGTCAGATCTCAAGCTTCTGACTACCCGTAACGACTGTCAAAGATCTTCAAATGACAGCCGGGACCAACGGCTTAACGTGCTTTCCGAGGCACCGAGGAAACTCGGTATGTTGAAATGGTCACCCATCCACGGACCGACCTCGTCAAGTGTTGCTTAACCTTGATGATCGACCCGTGCGGCTGTTATTATTTAGCCACGAGTATTAAGTTGTAAAGCATTATGTTTTATAATAACTGCATAACTAATTAATTATTATGAGTCTGAGTATGGAGAGCCCTTTTTTAAGAGGGTTAAACCTTTAGGTATGAGACACCTAGCAGTAGTGATGGACCTTTAGGACGGTTACGCACAACACGTCCGTGTTCATGATCCGTGTCCGTATTTTGAGTTCCGAGTTCAAAATGTTTTGAATATGGCAGATTATGACGGATACAGGTCGTGTATAGTGCGTGTGTAGTGCGTAAGCTGCCCTACAAGAATTACAAACTACTGTTACTTTGGAACCGAAACTTGACGGACACGGATCAGATGTAGTACGTAACCGCACTTAACCCCATTACAAAGTTTGTTCCTTTTGTCTTGTTCGCTCATCATCATCATCATCAGCCTTTTTAATGTTCCCACTGCTGGGACTGGGACACAGGCATTCTCTCTGTGCAGGTTGGTGGATGTCACATGTATTCGAATTTTTGATTTTAGGACATGCCGGTTTCCACACAATGTTTTCCTTCACCGTTTTGAGAGCAGTAGTGGTGAAATAATTTACACAAAGTAAAGCTGGCCTGGGTTTTGAACCCACGACCTATTACTTATTATTCGCGGCCGATACCACTAAACCACCACTGCACTTGTTGTTCGCTCAGCCCATACAAAATTTGCCTCGTATATATCGCTATTCGCAATAAAACCACCATCGTACCCATAGAAGAAATAGGAAGGTACTGAAACAGCTGAAAAAAAATTGTGGTATGTGTTTTTTTAACCGACTTACCAAAAAGGAGGAGGTTTTATGTTCGACTTCATGTCGTCAATTGTGGACCGATTTTGAAAAAATATTTTTTTGGTTTAAAAATTATTATATATTTCGAAATTGGACCCATTTTAATTTGGTGAAGATCTGATGAAGAATTTCGGAGATATACAACAGAACTCTCCAATAAATAACGGCAAATCTCTCGGAATTGCTGCAATCGTATGTTTGTTTATTGTTTATACCATTTCATAACATAACATCACGCCAGTACGCTCGAAAGGGGTCCGCAGATCTCTCATTTCAATGTTCAAGTTTTATGTTATTCGGGTGATCTACTCTGCCGTTAAGGTACTTACTAAACAACTTGCTTATTAGGTAGGTACAACTAAAAAGATAAATTAAAAAAAAAACTTATTTGCAAAAAAATATTTGTTACCGACTTCCAAATAAAAACTACAAAGTGAAAAATAACTATATTTTTGGAAGTCGTTGTCTATATAACAAAAAAATTGGTACCTACCAAAGACACCGACTTCCAAAAATAAAGTTATTTTTCACTTTGTAGTTTTTTATTTGGAAGTCGGTAGTATTTTTTTGCAAAAAAAAATTTTTTGTGTTATTTAACTCCTTATGAAGAATAACCAAGATCATGTAACATTTTTCTAAGCCCAAAAACAAGACTACATATACCCCTGGTTAAATTAAATTCCTTCAGAAAAAAAAACTCAAAAGAGAACTACTACAAAAAGTTTCCACTACCTTGAAGTTTAATCCGAACCGTACAAAAACGCGTTATATTCCTTTGCCAGAGAAAACTCCCCGGTATTAAAAAGGGAAGCACTCATGTGTGAACGGCAGTGTATCTTCTGCTGGGAACAAAGGACGGGGAAAACATTCGCTTTATAGGGGCTTTAGTACAGTCGTAGATTGGCTATTGTTTGCTATAAAAAGCTAGTACACGAACGAATAATGATGTTTTTTTTATTAGGTCCAAATATGTAAATGAAGAAGTAAAAAGAAGGAGTAATTTATTGAGCTAGACAATCATCATCAATCATCATCATCATCATCATCAATACATATAATAAATCTGTAGAATTTTTTTTTTTGTATATCGTAAAAAATTCCAAAAAAAATAGCCAGGGTGTTAAAGGAGAACCAACAGAACCCATTTCCAGCATTTTTGGTATTTTTTTCTGTTTGTCTGTTTATTTGTGCACGCATCACTTGAAATGTACGAAACCAATGTATATAACTTTTAAACATAAAAATTGTGCGTAACTTAAAGAATTACTTAGTTTTGGTTTCATCGCAATCGGTTCACTCTATCAAAAGTTAGATGAATTTAAAGCGTTCAAGAAGTAAAATTATCACAGCACACGCAATTTAGTTACTCGGACAGTTGAACTCGATATTCGATAGATGGCGTTAAGCATTTGAAGTCATTTTCTGAATGGCGGTGTTAAGATAATACGCGAAAGAATGACCCTAGAAAAAAAATTGGTATGTAGGGTAGGCAGGAAGGTAAGTAGGGTAGGGTTGGCTTCGCAGGCAGATGACGGGAGCCGCGGGCACAGCTAGTAGTACATAATTTGGATTATGTACTACTAGCATAATATACTACTACTTATAATTAATATATTACTAGCATAACTAGAGAGAGCCTGTATTTCAGCATAATTTAGCACCTTACAATCCCCTGTCACTTGATGTTTGCATCCTCATGGCGTAAAAAACTCTGTAATAGCTAAGAATTTTGAGAGCAAATCCTGATCCAAAAAGAAATATTTAATTAGGCATATTTGTAAATTAGTTGAAAATTATATGCATGGTATAAATCTAAATCAGCTTGAGCATGACTACCTATTCTGCCTTATGGTTGCGAATGCTATGCTATTGCTGAGCATACAGCAGTCTTAGATGTAATCCCTAAGCAATGATATTAGTTTTTTTTCTTGTAGTTAACAGCCCAAAGTTTTGAAGTAGTAGCTCACCCCGATATTCTCTTAATACTCGTCTCTGCTGATCAATACAAGCGATATAATATTGTAATGTTAACTATGGAATCCATTGACCAATGATAAAATATTTGCATTGCTTTGACATTATAAGAAATCATTATCATTCTGGAAATCAACATCCCTGCCCTAAGTAATACAGACTGTCTATCTAACTATCCTTTATTTAACATTTAAGTCAAGTTTTGTGATATTAAGGTTACACAAGTCGAAAATACTTCCATACAAACGTAGTCTAGGGATTATTTCACTGTTTGACAATGTACGTTCAGAATAAAAAGTGATATCAATTTGTCTCATCATTATCTAGCCCTGTATGGAAACAAAAAAGTGAAAAAAGTAAATATTTGAAAGTTATGAGCGTCGAAAGTTCCACATTTCGACACTAATTTTAACGCATCTTTGGGCGGGAATTAATACCATAAGAAGACGAAAAATTGCAAATAGGCCACCATACAGGCATAGATTAGTAGTTCAACAATGCAAATAATTTTATTTAGTAAGATACGTGTAGTTGTTTTTACATGATATCCAGACTCCCAAAGGTCTGTTTATAAAATTTCGCGCGCTCGGTTTCGTCCTAAATCATTACCCATTTCGCTACAAATTTGCAAAAGTGTGTATTCGTACGCGAACTAGCTTCCTACTGCTCATTACAGCATCAATCTCTTCCGCACGTGTTGTCGGTTGATATAAAATGCATTTTAACCCCGCGCACAAAATAGTTCGTGCCGTTGACTAGTGTAACCTTAAACTTAGGTTTGACTGTACAAAAGTTTATGTATGACCTGGATAATAAACTATTATACGAGTATTCTACTAGAATTCAGCTACAGCTGGCCTTTCTTATCGCACGCCCTTTAGGAAAGGTCAAATGTTAAACATAGCCCGGTGTAGCTCGCAGTGTGCATCAATCCTTCACCACCGGGTATCAGCAGACAAAGATATCTCCACCAGCACCCTTCTTATACCGACATTGAGACGTCTTCCACATTAATACCAATACTGTATCCTTTCTCAATGTTTTTCTTTCATAGCGTTTTCTTTCTTTTATTTTCTAGTGTTTTTTCAGAGAGTGCTTAGTCTGTTTTCCTTTGAAGGAGCTTGTGGTTTCAGTATAGAATATGTAGGGTCAGGTCTTTCATTAGCTAAGTTAATTGCGATGTAATATCTATAAGTATGACATTCGAAGAAGAGCTCGAAAGTAAATAATAACAGACATACGGGTCGAATTTGAAGGTAAAGGATACGGGTAGTCAGAACTTCAGAAGCCAGATAGTCAGACACCAGTCTTGCCAAGAAAATCTGGCTACCCAGTTACTGGGTTGTCAAAAATTTGTTTAAATTAGGCTTTGAGCCAGCAGTTTTTATTGTTAAAGTTCTACACAAAGGCAGTCCTCCAAAATGCCCGCCTATCACCACTGCCGAGTGTTTTACCTAGCGGTCAAAAGCAGTAGTTCCATGAAAACTACTGGTATTCATCAGCTGCACTGGTTTGGCTGGAAGCCAGACCCCAATATACTCGGGAAAACGATAAGCAGATTGATTGAACTAGGTAGATATTTAGTTCTCTCGTATCTACTTGAAATATAGTTCCCCTTCATTAGTTTCCCTTTCACCACCATGTCTGCCAAGCAGGATTCATCATCACCAGCCTGTTAATTTTCCCACCGCTGGGATATAGGCCTCCTCTCTGTGAGAGGGAATGGGCCGAAATCCACCACGCGGGCCCAGTGCGTGTTGGTGGATATCTTTTGATTTTTGGTTCTAGGATATGCCGGTACCCTAACGATGTTTTCCTTCACCGTTTTGAGAGCTGTGTTGTTCATAAATATTTGTTGGTTCTGTAGAACCAGCTTTCCAATATCTGATAATACTTACTATATGCTCCTACTAAAACGGCTGCCCAGCTCCAGCAAAATTTAGTGGAAAAGGAAGAGAGGGGCATTTGCCCTGCGGTTAGATAGTATAGATTGGTTGGATTACATACCTACCTATAATAAGATTAACATAATGTTTATATTCTAAGACAATCTAACATTCACCTCCAATAGGAAAACCAGACAAAAGATCACCTACTTTTCGCCAAATAGGATATCAGAAGTCTCATGTAGCTTTCTGTTAATCAGTCATAAGCCTAGAGTCTCATTTCTTAATAGAAAAACAAAACAACATTTTTCCCAAGCCGAGAATACAACCCGAATTCAACAGAGGAAAATTGCAAAATTATAGCATCCACGCAGGGGTCAACAAACGTTTTCTTTTTCAAAACAAATGTGTCTTAAGAGTCGCGCAACATATTTATATTTGCACAACAGGGGGTGCAAACTTAAGGGGTAGTAAACCCCCATCATTTTCTCAGAAGCTATAAATTCTACGAATGCGTACCATAAATTTTATCAACCGCCTTCTAATGCAGCGTTATGTTAAATCGTTATAGCGATTATCATTCTGAAAATGTAAAAAATATAGTCGTGTTTTCTTTCAGTTGATTCCTTCGTTCAATCTTTGTAATTTTTTTTTGGTTTTGGTATATATCCATGCCTTCCAGACAAAATGATGTTCGAGACAAAATGATATTTAATCAGCTATAACAATAATTGTCAAGAGGCTCTAAAAGTCTAAACAAGTGTTATTCAATGTTAGCGATGGCTATGTTCGAAATGCCAAACTGAAAGGGATTGATTTAATCTCCAGAGCCTTGAACATCGTCGTCGACTTGCCAGTTTGTCGGTTTTTTATCGGTTACACTTCGGCGAGTGTGCGATGGAATTGCATGATCTTATTCCACCTAGCCCGTTTCATCATCGGACTACCAGACGTGCGGCGATGCGTCATCGGTACATGGTGGACATCCCACCCATACGCATCAAACGTTTTGGGAACACTTTTATTGTGCGTACAGCTAAGGAGTGGAATTCCCTGCTGGAGTCTGTGTTTCCCGACAGCTACAATCTAGGGGTCTTTAAGTCAAGAGTGAATAGGTTTTTTCTGGGCAAGCGTAATTCACCGTCGACCACATAATCGCTTACCATCAGGTGAGATAGTGGTCAAGCGCGAGCCTATAGGAGATAAAAAAAAAATCTAATCTAATACCTTTAAACGATTAATTCTTGTATATATATTATTTATTATATATGCATTTATTTTATTTATAAATAGTACACCAAAGACTTCCTACAGTCCTGTCTATCCTTTCATTTTTAAAATCCATCCAAAGGTTGTCTTGAAAAGATCGCTTTTAGGGATAAGGCCGCCCATTGTGTCACCCAGTGTAATGTGTTTTCTTCGTCTATACTTACTGTTACTTATATGATGTACATAATAAAGAGTATTCTATTCTATATATAAACATTATCTGAATTTCTGAAACGGCTCCAACGATTTTCATGAAATTTAGTAGGCAGGAGGGTTTCGGGGGCGATAAATCGATCTAGCTAGGTTTAATTTTTAGAAAACAGCGTTTTCTGTATTTTCACCTGAGCAGAGCTCGGTCGCACAGGTATTTATTATTTAATTGTGTGCGCACGGTTGTCGCAGTGGTCGAGCGATTGACTGCTGCGCTGCGTGTCGCGGGTTCGATTCCCGCACGAAACAAATATTTGTATGATCTACAAATACTTGTTCCGGCTCTGGGTGTTGGTGTATGTGAGTTTATATGTTTGTAAACGCACCCACGATACAGGAGAAATCCCTAGTGTGGGGCAAAGTTTTTTAGAAAAAAAAAAAACAAAAAAATTTGACGACATTTCGATAGTGTTTGTCAACCCCACACATTTTTGACATATTCCAATCGCTATCGCCACTTTTTCATTGATAGAATGCCATTTGTCTAGGGGCTATGAACTCCAAAAGAATTGACATTCGCTGTCAAAATTATCACTTGGTGACACCATGTGAAAATTGATACGTTTCGATAGCAACGACTATACAGTCCCTGATAGTAGCTATATTACTTTGCCTAAAACATCTGGAGTGCTCTATTCGTGTATTTTTCTTATTAAGTAATGTTTCTAAGATCCTATACCTAGCAGATAGTCCACTGCTGGACATGGGTCTATCCAATTGCATGCTATTTAGCTACTTTGACTACTCTCAATTGCTGCCATCCATCCTAAGAAGTTCGTTGATCCATCGAATGTCGAAGTTGGTATCGTTGATACCAAAACCTAACACGAAATCGTTTTGTTTTTCATGCACCAAACATTTCAAAAACTAAAAGTTGAAACATTTTTCAACTGTCTCATCATCAACATACAGTTGAAACATTTTCTGGTCCCTCAGACAGAAAATATGTTCAGTGGTGCATGTCTAACACGCGATAAACAATTTACTCATTTTTCATGTGTTTTCCATGATAATTTTCAGGTTTAGATGATTAAAAAAACCATATTCGTCAACTCCATAAAAATCATTTATAAAAACCATCGTATCAGGACCATTAGTTTTTCACCAACAAATAAAACAACCACAAAATGTATATACATAATATATTTTCTTTTTTACATAAAAACCTTCTTTTCCCTGCAGAGGAAAACGGCGGAAACTCGGGACCGGCAGTTGCGCCGACCGCCACCGGAAACGACTGGGCCTGCGAACGTTAAGAACATGTCACATAAATCAGTTTTATTATGGCGCAGAGAAGGGTGCAGGGTGTATGTAATAGGTATATGTTTAGTGGTAAACGGTATATAAACCGAAGGAGCTGTATCGGTTAGGAAAAATGTTTCTTGATGAGTTCTGTATAGAAAGACGTCCTAAATTTTATTTAAATTCTGCCAAATACAAGGCATTTGTGTTATGTCATCTGTCCCAACATGGACAAAAAGTATGGATTTGATGGCAAAAAGTAATTGAGAAAAGAATGGTTCACTTTCGTGTTATAGGTAACTCAAAATTGCCCAATATTTCTTACTCACCAATTTATGTTAGACAGCTTATGCTGTTAAAAAAATCGTCAATTTACTGATGTAGATACGACGAGGCTGGTCTATTTTAGTTACTTTCATGATATAATATCTTAAGGTATCTTACTATGGGGAAGGGCTGCAGACATTGATTCAATTTTTATTCTGCAAAAACGAGCCATCAGAGCGATATACAATCTTCGCCGGCGCGATTCTCTAAGGGAACTGTTTAAGGACATTATTATCATGACGGTTCCTTGTCAATATATTTACGAAAATATCATGTACGTAAGAAAGAATTTACATCTTTTTAGTAAAAACGGCGACAGACATAATTACGTTACTAGAAATAGGGACCAATTAGTTCAACCAGGTTTCTGACTGGCTAAAATAGCCTCATATTTCATGGGGTACTGAATAAAATATTACAATAAAATACCTCCCCACATTCTAGAACTGAATGAGACGTAATTTAAAATGTGTATAAAACACACACTATGCAGGCAAACATATTATAAGTTGAGGCCTTGAGGGATTACATGTTTGGAAGTATTGTTGGACCTGCTGAAGACTGTATATATATATATATTTGTATTATATAAACTCAATTGATTTTAGTATTATATAACTGCACAGCTGTTAGCTCGTGGATGAAGATAGTGGACTGTATTAAAAGGCGGTTGGTTCTAAAGCCGTTATATTTGAACTACAGTAAACTGTCCCGGACAAAACAATTAGTTTAGGAAGAGAGAGGTGTCGACTGTCGCGGTGGAGTCCGTGGTAGCGAGTGTTCGCCGAGCCGCGCCGCGTCGCCGCCGCGCTGTGCACACACACACAGATGCCGTGTGAGTCACGCAGATGTGTGTGCAGCGTAGAAGGCGCGCTCCGGCCGCCCGACGTGTTGGGTAGAATTCCCAACAACAGCACATGTGTGAGTACTATGTAGCAACTGTAAATCTATCATTTTCTGTACCTGTGTGTCGTTCGTTGACTTGTGTGTGCCCTGGCAGTTGAGTGTGTAATGCTCTCTCTAATGTCTCTCTGATAGTGGCACATGAATTGGATCATTCGGTTTCCTTCATGATGGTTGAACTGAGTGGTTCCAATCCATGCGTCATGTTCGTGAACGGGCGCCATCAGTTGGGATTGGTCTTAACTTAACTGCTTCAGCCTGCTTTTAATTACGTTCTTATTTTATTTATAAAATGTTTGTTTTGCTCTAGATGCTTTTACGTGCACGTCTTTTTACATCATTCCCAAAAATGTATTATTCCAACAAGAATGATGTAACCAAATAATTGTAATTAAAACTGATGGAAAAGAGTGTCCGTGGAGTTTCTTGCACATTCTTCTATATAGAGACCTACTGACGCTTGCGAATGTGCAACTAGATTCATATTTGGTTTGACAATTCAAAAGTACCTATATAAGGTTTAGTTGAATTTAAAAAATATTGCTTTTTTTTAAATTAGAGAATCAGAGAACTGAATAAAAGCACGCTATAATGTAAAACGGTTTAAAGAAACTGAACATTTTTTAAATTCTGCAACAGAAATCAACATTGAAATCTTTAAACTTTTACCAAATAAAAATAATCAATCTGATCTCACAATCATTCAATCTACACGCATCCAAACACAAAGCTACATCTACCTGTTTCAAATCGCAGAAAGGCGTCACCTTCCCCAACACCCAATAAAACTTAAAACACAAATTGTTTCAAATCGCCGCCGCCTGCGCAAACGAGACAATCGCAGTCATTAACGGGAATCAGGAACAGACTAATCATTAATTACAGGACGGAATGCAATCTTTAAGTAAATTGAGACAAAAAGAAACTGTGGGGCGTTTCAATTTGGTGAGGATGTACGAAGGGATAAACTGGGAAGAGGTAAACTGAACACAGTTTTGCAAACACAGATCAGGAGATTCAACTGTTGCGTCTTTGAGTCGTGCTGATCATAATTTAATACTCATACTACTAATATTGGAAATCTGAAAGTTTTTTTTATCGCTGCGAGGGATTTATTTCATATGGGCTTAGTGTAAAACCTAGTGAATTTATAATTAACCTGAGTTATCGAAATTTTAAATGATTAAAAAGCTAAAGTGGCAAGTAGTGTGGTCATACTACGAGAAGCACGAAAAATGTGATGGCTGGGCCTAGAGTGGATCCTCTAACAAAGTTGATAACTTTAAATAAATATTATGCAGATCGTTTTGTTTTTTTTTCGATTTGATATTGAACTCTTCGACAACAGTTTTATATATGTATTTTTTTAATATAGTTTTTTTTTTGCCAAAGAACGTCTTCAGATGCCGCATCCATAACTTCAGCACTTACTTTGCAAAATCGTTAAAACTCTCCGGACGAGTAGAAATGGAATTATTAAAGACGCCTGAAGTCGTAACTGAGTTATCTTCGCCACCTGTTGATGCGCTAATTAATTCGATTTTCCTACCACCTTTTTGTTTTAGAGTTCCCTAAAGAATATTTTGCGAAAATGAAAATTTTTCGCGTTGGGTTATCTTTATTTCGGCTGTGGCAGTTTGGGATTAAGACAAATAAGGGTTATACGTTTTAGATTAATTTTATATGAGAGACATTAAATGGGTTGAAAAATACGGGACGTTGAATGGTTTTTAAAAAAGATTTTAATCTTCAGAACTTCTACTTAGTACACAGTACACTCGCGAGCGTAAAAAATGATTTTATGGAAAACAATAAACTTAAATACCAAATTAATTAGTTTTAGATTCTAATTAATAGTTAACGACCAAAACGATCTAAAAGGGAAACACTTTAGCTTGATTTACAACCTTTAAATCAAGGGGTTCACCTAAAACCGGTCAAAAATAACGCTTAATTTTAACTTACTTTCACAAATACGCTTTCTTTATAATAAATGTAACAACCAAAGACTCGGGGACAAATTCGTGCAGGTGGTTTAAAGTCATTAAAAACAGTTTATTGCGAACATCGGCTATCGCGGCCATCTTGGGCGCCATATTGTTTTTAAATTTATTACCGTAATTACGTCACGTCACTCGGCGCAATTGATATAACAATGTTGCTGGCCAGAAATAAAAAGAAAAAAATGTGCTTTTTTCTTTTCGACACATTTTGAGAAAAGAGTATAATGTAAAAAATAATTAGTGCGGTAATTTCTCATTTTGAAATTGTTTGTCGGATGACATTTGTAATTACTGTCGTGTGAAGCTAATTGATCTCGTTAATTTCATTGGTGTGTCATTATAATTATTTGCTGATTTAGATAGTATTGTTATGTACCTAATTGAAACCACTCCATGCACTGTCATGGTTACTAAAATAAATGAAATTCCAGATAGGAATTTGCCCACTGATTTTCAGATTTGTTTAAATTTTTTATTTGATTTCAAATCTTATGATATTTTAGACTTTAATTTTTTGCTTTTTTAAAGTTTTTCACCAACATTATCGATAAAAACTAGAATTAAATACCTGCACTAAATTTCATTGAAATATTTGTTGAAGTGCACGTATGTTAGTGCAACATAGACAGCAAAAGTAGTTTTTGACTCACAGTTGAGTGTCGTTGACCTTTTCCAACTACAAACGAAATAAAAGCAGGAATGTACACTGTCTAAAAACCCGCATTTTCAAACTCACATACCTACAAATTTTGTGACGTTTTAGTCTACTGTTTTTCGACGTCAAACAAACGCCGGTGTGTTTACGTCCTTAGTGACATTTCGCCAACAATTACAGTGTCACATTAGGCTGTCACGTTGTCAACCGTCATGCCGTCATTAGCACTATGTTTTGGCATGTCCCCACTTATCTATATAACCCTAATTGTCCCGTGTGCGCCATTTTCAAAAAGGTTATTTTCGTTCCGAGTTTTAAATTAAATTTTATTTATTTTTAGCCGTCTGTAAAGAAGGGTTATGTTTTGTAATTGAGCTGGATCGATTTAGATGTTTGTTAGTTATCTCTGCAATAAAATTGTTTGATGAAAACTTTGGTATTGTAATTGTCAAGTATTTTAATGGTTAGTGCAAAGATATGCTCGTGATATTCCAATAATAAGTGTGAATGCGAATGTTTCTTTGTGTATCCGACACCTTTCAACGTACTTTAAATAAAATATTGGTATTTCTAACCACAAAAGAAGGTTTAAAATGATTATTTCAAGTCGTAACGATCTAATAAAGTGTTGGTCAGTGTTGCAACTGCCGTTCGTAAGCAAGCGATAGACTAGTTAAGGCCTTTGTGACTCAAGTATTTAAAGTAGGCATTTTTAAGCACCCTTTTACATTTTACAACCATCGAAACTCCTTTCTGATAAGCGAATGAAAAAACATAAAAACATGAAATAAAATTCATGCCATTTCGTCATATTTCAAGATAAACAAGTACAAAAAGTCTATATATAATTAGCCAGGAATCTAATCAAAATCATTCCAGCCGTTCGATAGAAAAACTGACCATAAATAAGACGAACAAACAGCTTTTACAGTGTCGTTCAAAATTACTGGCACCACAACAAAATGTCTTTATTTAGGGTAAAAAAAAGGTTTTATTACTACCATAACATTATCTTTAAGTCTAATGAATTTACTTTTTATCTGGACACGAACTGTAATAGTTATCGGGGATACATCACAAAAAAATGATGAATAATACAATACATTAAAGAAAGTTTAAGTACCCGAAAATGCTCGAGGGTTCCGTACATCTAATTAAAGGTAATTATAATTTGATATGCAATTTTGAGTGGTCGTTAAAGGTTGTAATTTTGTGAACAATAAAATTATGCAAGTTGGTATATAATGGTCATGAAATTTGTTAATAGGTATATAGAGCAGATTATATATTATTCAATGTTAATTTGGCTTTGGATTCTGTAGGTTACTGTTTAGCTTCAGTTTGCCGTAAGAAACCAGTCTATTCTGTTAAAATGTTACCATGAAAACTTGGAGAAGTGAGCGTGAAACAAAGGATTGGTAACTTTCTTCACTTAAGGTTACACTAGTCGACGGCACGTACTACTTTGTGCGCGGGGTTAAAATGCCAGCTATCTCATCCGACAACTCGTGCGAAAAAAATAGATACTGTGATGAGCAGTAAGAAGCTAGTTCGCGTACGAATTAGCACTTTTGAAAGTTTGTAGCGAAATGGATGATGATTCAGGACGAAAACGAGCGCGCAAAATTTTACCAACTGACCTTTGGCAGTCTAGATATTATGAAAAAACGACTAAAAGTATATTTTCAAATTAAAATTATTTGCATTGTTGAATTACTAATCTATCCCTGTATGGAGGCCGTTTTGCAATTTTCCTTCTTCTTATGTCATTTATTTCCGCCCAAAGATGCGTTAAAATTAGTGTTGAAATATCGAACATTCGACGCTCATAACTTTCAAATATTTTTCTTTTTTACTTTTTTGTTTCCATACAGAGCTAGATAATGATGAGACAAATTTACATCATTTTTTATTTGAACGTAGATCGTCAAACAGTGGAGTAATCCCTAGACTACGTTTGTATGGAAGCATTATCGACTAGTGTGACCTTAAATGTTCACGGTTAGATGTTCACATAATCACATAACAGCAATGCTGGACTTGTCTAAGGGCGGCTGTTTTATAGAATTGCCTACATCTTCCAAACCCAGATGACGCCCATGACCCAGATTAAAATTCAATTCCATTCATTTAATTATCCTCCCCACGGAACCCCAAAAGATCATCGATTACAGATAACCATCGCAAGTAATTCCGTACATTTTAACCCAAAAACAGGATTGCAGTGGCCATTAATTACATAGTTTTTTTGTGTATAAATATTTATATCCACTTACTATGTTAATATATGTACAGTGAAAACGCTAACTCGATGGTTATTTTGAACCCCTAAATTATTCCATTTGACTTTTAAGTAACGACTGGAGTGACTGCCCACCACCTGATGTTAAGAGGGTATTATAGTTGATAATGTTTTATTTACGATGACAGCTAGTGTAATATTTTAATTAGTGGTTTTAACTATTTTGTATCAGTAAGCTTTTTATCGTTTCTGAGGATATTGTCAATGAAACGGATCTTCCTGGATACAAGGTAATTTTTTTCAGCTTCGATTGGTTTTCTTTCACGTTTTGCCACTATCTCACCTGATGGTAAGCAATTATATGGAAGACGATGCTATTCTGGGTGCATTGTCCACACATATATGAATTTATTAATGTATGTACTTATGTAACGAAATATTGCAAAAAAACTTTTTTTTTTAAAGAGTAAGTATGGAGTTTCTTGTGCATTCTTCTCCATAACATGCTACATTCCGAATGCACGGTAGAATCAACTTTTATTACTTGTAAATATTAATGTACCTAACGTTCAAAAGTTCACAGCGGTTAGGTACAAAAGTACTTGAAATAAAATATCTTTGTCTTTGACGGAGTAAGCTTGGTTAGAAGTAATTCACTCTTGACTTAAAACCTCCATATTGAAAATATTTGAAGGAAGACTTTTTCAACATGATCAGTGTGGCGACGCTTGGGGGAGGCTATGCCCAGCAGTAGACGGCTTTCGGCTGAAATTATGATGATGATGAAGCCTTTATGTTTTTATTTAGCAGAGACTGTCATCTGTTGTACGAATATCATTAAATGCATGCAGATACATGCAGTACACCTATAAAACAACGTCAGATTTTAAGGCCCAAATAAGACGTCAATGTCAAATATATTTATTTCAAATAGGACAATAAGCGGCACTTTTGAACGTCAAACAATTAAAATTAAAAGGAGATTGCCCATACACAGGCCCCTTATGAGGTATCGTGTCTGCGATTTCAATATTATCCAAAAATAGGATTAACATTTTGTGTTTTTTTCCATCCGTGTCCTTTACTCTTTATGTACAGACAACAACAGATCAGGTTTCTTCGCTTGGACATTTGTATGCATCTTATTGCATTGTAATAAGGGTTCATTTCAAGAACAGAAACATCGTTATTTCTCGTGAACCCCACAAAAAAAAATAAAAAATGTTTTCTAATTATGAATATAACTTTTTTTTTCTACAATATACAACCAAATTCATCAAGATACAACCATTTTTTCAAAGGGGCCCAAGTTCCCTTACAAAATGGGAATTCCTATTTACTAGTAATAAAAATTGATTCTACCATGCATTCGGAAAAGTAGCTTGTTATGGAGAAGAACGTATTTCTTATATTCTAGGGGTATTTAAGTCAAGAGTGAATAGGTTACTTCTAGGCAAGCGAGCTTCACCGTCGACCACACCATCGCTTGCCATCAGGCGAGATAGTTGTCAAGCGCGAGCCCATTCTAAATAAAAAAAAATCCCTCAACCAAATTCTGGGCTGACGCAGTCTTTGCCTGGAAAATGATTGCTAATTAATTTCTATATCAATGCAGTAGGTACTAAGTGAAAATTGGTTGGAATACGTGTATTCAAACCAATTTTCACTATATTTACCATTCGAACTGGTGGCGAAAAACTTAACAAAGTTTATACGGAACTCATTGAAAGCCTCAAAATCCTCTATATTTCTTAACCAAAATATTCCATCAAAATTGAAATTCAAAGTCGCCCTTGAACCTTTTTTTTTCTTAAAATAAGGGTGTATAGCAGCCACCCTATTAACAGTTAGTTAAGACAACGACCTCGAATTAGGGGTTACCGTGTTAATATCACGATTAAGAAACACAAGCATCTCGTTAATTTGCATATACTATGTTTTTTAATTTCATATTTTGGTCAAAGTGAGTGGAATTTTGTTGGTATGCTGTTAGCTTAATTGTTTAAAATTAATTATTTTTATTAATAAATTATTGTAATTTATTTATAACACCTATTTTTTGGTCATTGAGTTGATAATTTGAAATGAAATTCCTTGTTACTACGGAATTATGGACTGCAGTTAGCCAAAGATAAATCATGTTGGTATTATAATGAATTACTTTATTTTTACTTTAAGAATAGTAACTAAACATTGGTAAGCTGGAACTTGATATTGTTTTACTTAAATTAATTAAATCAAACCGAAGTCTCTAGAGACTATTTTTTTTTATTTACCAATCACTAAATCGTATTTTGATACCCAAAGTACCCTTAATGAACATTTACAAAACATTTATTACTGACCTGGGGGGTGACCATAAGATCTTAGAGCGGTATCAATTTGAGATCGAATAAGGGACAGATGTAAATGATTTGTATACATCTGTCACTTACTCGATCTCAAATTGATACCGCTCTAAGAGCTTATGGTCACCCCGCAGAAGTCGTTCCGCTTCGCCAATAAAAACGACAATAAAACTTACAATTTTATTTTCAAGCAACAATGATACAGAAATTATGTGAATATAAAGCATATACTGTATTTAATTACAATAGTCAAAACTATAAATTAACCCAATATAAAAGGGCCATGGTTTATTTGACAAAATATTCACCATAAAAATGTGTTTTATTAGTACTTAAAAGTAACCCCAATTAATTAAACAGATAACAATCAGAGGAAGACTTCTTAATTGTAATTTCAACTGTAATGAGATACAAAATTACAATATATTACATTGCCTGGATAGTGACATAATTATTTAATTTTATGTCGTTTTTACGACACGGTCTTTTAATATTCTAATATTACTGCTAACCGTTTTTTTTATTTTGTTCATCGAAAAAAGTTGGGACTGCCTTATTATTAGTCTAGTAGGAACAAAGTAGAGTACGTAGCAATTTTAATAATTAGTTTTAAAAAAATAGCCGGATTGTTTCCTTTTTGTAATCACTCTATTTTTCTTTAAATACTTTAATTGTAATTCTAGCCGGTACTTAGGCTTTTTATCTAAAAAATTATGAAAAGAAAAAAACATTATCTTTAAGACGACGACTAACGCCAACGACCTTGAGGGAACAAAACGCGCACTAATTTCACACCCGCGCGACCCAAAATTCAGTAGATTTTTGTACTTTCCTTATTATTCTATGACTTAAAAAAAAAGCCTCAGATCAAAATGTAGATAATTAAATTATCTTTGAGATGGTGTAGATTTCATTAAAATACGCCCAGCGGTTTTGGTATGATTGTCGTTTTGTTGTCCGTTTTAGACATAACTTTACAAATTAATTAAACTATGTTTTACAAATAAAACTTAAAATTTGCTTAGATCTCATTTTAAAATCAGCTACTAATACTATTAGCGATTTTTGCGGACCTTTATATTTTGGGACATCTTGCCCACATAGTTGCCTAATCGTAAATCACGTTTAGGATAGTCGCATCCCGCAAAAACCCGCAAAAACTTTGATCATATTTTGCCTTCCCATGCAATCGCACAGAGACATGAGACACGGCACGGTCAACTTAGCGATAGTTGGACAATCTATTGGTTAATAAAATAGCAAGTGATTCAACCGCGAAAATAGAGTTATAATTATAATCGGGGCAACTATACATCTGGGGCAACATACCCCTTGGGCAACTATGGTTTTACCCTATTGGCCTAAAGTCTAGATTTGTTCCGGTGATGGCAATAGGTTCACCTACTGAATATAGCTCGACGAGATACGCTTATCCACAGGATTGGTCCAAAATTGCCCTAAACTGGAAGAATTGGAAGGAAGAAAAGGAGGCCCTTTCCAAGTGGGACAATACAGAGTGGGTAAAAATCGTGGATCAAACGAAACAGAGCGATAGTTGCGGTTATTGGCAGTAGGATCAAAAGTTTTTTTTTTCCATTTTACTATAATTGCCTATTTATTAACAAACCACGGTGTTTTCTTAAAAAAAACACTCAAACTGTCATAACTTTTATGGAGATCAAGTTAGGGCTTTGCCACAGAGATATTATTTATTACTACACATGATTATTAAAACGGATAAAATAAATTCCCTGCCGGAGTCTGTGTTTCCCGATAGCTACAATCTAGGGGTCTTTAAGTCGAGAGTGAATAGATTATTTCTAGGCAAGCGTGTTTCACCGTCGACCACAATACATGTTCGCTAAGCATCAGATGAAAAAAAAAAATTGAACCTGCTGCAGATAACCCAAACTATCGCCCTGTTTCGTTTGATCCACGATTTTTTACCCACCCTGGCAATATGTGGATGAAGTCTAGGTTAACTACTGCTTATTCTTTTGGGGAATACAGTCATGATTTTACTTGAGTTTGACCCTCCGGGGCTATGCAGCCGTAGGGTCTAGTCTAAACGAACTTCCTTTCGAAGCCTCTTGTTTTTTCAGACTTTCATGAAGAAGATATTGCGGTAACCTGAAACAATATTCCATGTAATTATTTAAATTGTTTCATCATCATCATCATCATCAGCCTATTAATATTCCCACTGCTGGGACACAGGCCTCCTCTCTGTGAGAGGGAATGGGTCGTAATCCACCACACGGGCCCAGTGCGGGTTGGTGGATGTCACATGTCTTCGAATTTTTTGTTCTAGGACATGCCGGTTTCCTCACGATGAAAAAAAAAATTGTTTGATTAAAACAAATTAAAAACAATAATAAAAAATTAAAGTTTTTCTGCCGAATAAAATGAACTGTTATGAGAATGATGATGATGAATGTACATATTCATATTAAATACGGTGATATAGATTCGACTCCGATAAATTCTTAATGTTACTATGTTTTTACCAACAAGCTACCATTGTAGTTGTTACTATTGTTTTCAGCAAACATTTATACCCTATATTATTGTAACTGTAAGAGAATTCTCAAAGAACCTCTACAAAATATGTCCTATGAACACACAGAGAAGTTATTACTTGTATTAAAATAGGTATTAGTATCTAAGTAGTTAGAAAATAAGAATGTTATTGTATTATTTACACCCTTAAAAACATACCTAAGACTACCTTATATTTGATTTTCAATAATTATAAAAAAAAAGTACTCTATTCGCCTGAAACACAGGTTTACCTAGTTCAGGCACATAACACGTGTGAACTTGACATAGATTTAAAAATTGCGTCGAATGTCATAAGAAAGTGAGTTAAAAAGCCAACACAGCTACGCACAAAGCGTTTTGCTAATACTTTCATTGTGCGCACAGCTAAGGAGTGGAATTCCCTTCCGGAGTCTTTGTTCCCTGATAGCTACAACCTTGGGGTCTTTAAGTCAAGAGTGAATAGGTTTCTTCTAGGCAAGCGTGCTTCACCGTCGACCACGTCATCGCTTAACATCAGGCGAGATAGTGGTCAAACGCGAGCCTATAGATTATTAAAAAAAAAACAAATGAACTGAGCCTATAAAATAACATGTTTCCTTTTTTAGGGTTCCGTACCCAAAGGGTAAAAACGGGACCCTATTACTAAGACTCCACTTTCCGTCTCCTTTTCTGTCTGTCTGTCACCAGGTTGTATCCAATGAACCGTGATAGCTAGACAGTTGAAATTTTCACAGATGATGTATTTCTGTTGCCGCTATAACAACAAATACTAAAAACAGAATAAAATAAATATTTAAGTGTGGCTTCCATACAACGAAAGAGATTTTTTTGCCGGTTTTTTCGATATTGGTACGGCACCCGTCGTGCGCGAGTCCGACTCGCACTTGGCCGGTTTTTTTTTTTTAAATCGGTCGTACTCATCACTATGCTTCCACCTGTAAAGCAAATACAGCCCGCCAGAGTTAATCATTAAAAAAAAAACATTTACTTTTCAAAAAAAGAACGACTCACACATCACTATCAAAATAAGCAATTTTGTTATTAGTGTGGCCTCACACGGAACGACCGTACGCTCACAAAAGTGCGTTCACTCAAACACTTTTTTTTTTCGACCGTTTAATTTGCATTCAAACGGTTATCTGTACGATCTGAATGGTTAATTGTGAACCTGGTTGATGTTAACCGTTGGAACTTATCTGATAGCTAACTGTATTAGCACGCAATGGTTTAGGATGTGGTTACACGAGGCTTGCTGAACAATGGTTTTACTTTTTCATTGTTTTTGTTATAAGTAGATACTTTTTGTTGTGTAATTTATTTATTGGCTAGTTCACAATTATTTAGTTAATTAAATTTAGATGCTGGCTTTGTTCAATGATACAACTAGTTTAATTAAATTTATTGCCTTATCATACAAGTCACAGTTATCACTCACCATTTTGAAATGTTTAACCTACTTTTGAGTAAATTGTCATGTCAATCTACAAAACAAAAAAACTTCGAAATATATACCTTATTTCTTATGTCTTTAAAATTACTTTCTATAATCGTATAATTGCAAGCTTTTATTCTTCTTGCTTTGTTAGTTAGTTTGTGTGGGTCAAATTTGGCAAATTAATTTTAAAACAGTTATCCCTGACCGATTGAGCGGATTTTTTGCATACACGTTTGATTTGGATGACAATGCATTGTTAGCTAAAAGCTGGTTTTTATAAACTTTTTTGATTGATTTTTTTTGTATCTTATTATCGTATATTTGTCAACTTGGGCGCTTCAGTGATTTTATGTCAACCAAGATAATTATTTCTTAGCTTAATATATTCGACATCTTCCTGTTCTCGATTTTTTCATAATTTTACATAAGTTAGTCTCGAAAATTGTATTGACATTAGTATTGTGTATCGACACCCTAACCCACTTCAGTTTAAGTTTTTCTAAGCCTAAGTTATTTCGTTATCGCGATGCAACGATACGTTTAAGATTGATATGTTGGTACTACCCGCAATTTTGTTAACTCGATCATGTTTAACATCGCGGGCTTTCATAGCTCAATAATTATACCTAATACACTACTAGTTGTTATATCCGGGTTTGCTTGTAAAGAGTCATTTATTGTTGAGCTTACGGCATAGAAACAAATATGCTGTTAATGTATTGAATTTGAAATTAAATTTATTGTAATGTTGTATTAGGAAATTTTTATTTAAGTTATAATTTATTGAATAATGTACCATAGTTAACTGTAGTATTTTTTAGTTGTTTTATAATATGAATTAATTGTAATTTATTGCAAATTCTTTTTGTTATAATTGTTGGAACGCTGACGTCTGCCCTCTCGGAGGTGGACGCTAATGGCTACAACATAGATTCACATTTATGTAGCTGTTAGCGAACACTAATACTATTATTAAGAGTATAGCATAAGCATGTGTACTTATATTGTATGTCATTTTGTGACAATTAAACACTTTCTCTTTATTTATTTTATTTTATTTTGCCGTTTGAAGTTGAAACATTAGGTCCATGGGGTCCGAGTGCGCATAGAGTTCTTCGAGAAATTAGCACAAAGCTCGTCGGCTCTTCACGTGACCAGAGGGCTGGCCTTTTCTTCGGCCCGAGAATCAGCATTGCCATCCAACGTGGGCAATCACGCAAAGTAGTCCACGTGATAGTAAGTGGGCACAGTCGTCTATTAAGGTTACACTAGTCGAAAATTCTTCCATACAAACGTAGTTTATGGATTATTCCACTGTTTGACAATGTATGTTCAAAATAAAAAGTGATATCAATTTGTCTCATCATTATCTAGCCCTGTATGGAAGCAAAAATGTAAAAAAAAAAATATTAGAAAGTTATGAGCGTCGAAAGTTCCACATTTCGACACTAATTTTAACGCATTTTTGGGCGCAAATAAATACCATAAGAAGACGGAACATTGCAAAACGGCCTCCATACAGGGATAGATTAGTAGTTAAACAATGCAAATAATTATATTTTGAACAGATAGATTTAGACTGCCAAAGGTCTGTTTATAAAATTTCGCGCGCTCGGTTTCGTCCTAAATCATTATCCATTTCGCTACAAATTTGCAAAAGTGTGTATGCGTACGCGAAATAGCTTCCTACTGCTCATCACAGCATCTATATCTTCCGCACGTGTTGTCGGTTGATATAAAATACATTTAAACCCCGTGCACAAAATAGTTCGTGCCGTCGACTAGTGTACCCTTAACATCAAAATAGGCAAATACACCAAATACATAATCGCAGAGATATCTTGTTAAAATGTTATAAAAATATTTGTTTCTAATAAAAAAGTTAATAAAGATATAACCAACGGCTTGACAAGTTAACCCTGCACCTGCTGGTGCTGACCGATCAAGTAGTCACATTAAAAAAAAAATATAATTAATAGTCATCACTACTGAACCTTAATAATAGTTCATAATTCAACAACAAAATTAAATGTTTCATAATATAAAAACACAGTAAAAAAATAACCCTAAACATAATTGGGATATTTATTAATTTTTATATTCCACATTTTATAGGTTTTTAATGGGCACCCGTAAGCAATTAACAAAAGAACACGTTTTCGACTATGAATTCAAAGTTTTTTTTATTATTAAATCATGATATAGTCATAATTTTTAAATTTATGACATTTACGAGACTAAATAGTTTTGTTTGAATCGGATAGTTCAGATTATATCAAAATTAATGTTGAAATTATTTTTATTTTAAAACCCTGTGTTAAGTTTAACTTCTACGTTTTGTCTAATCTAAAGTTTAACATGTAAAAAGAATTTAATGGCCCTTAAAGAAGCGTTTTTGAATAACACACAAATAAATTAGAAAAGTCTTCGTGGGTTATCTGCAACTATCTAAGAATGTTTCTCCGCGGTCAGAAAGACAAAGGCTAAAGATATGTGAACGATATCAAAGCTTCATTATAACAATAGGTATTGTTCGCCTTTTAATATTAATGAACGAACTAGCGCTCGCCCGTGGCTTCGCCCGATTTAAAAGAGTTTTACAAGCAGACAAACTGTGCGGAAAGTGTCACTTTTTTTACTTTCCTGTGCTTTTTTAATTTTTAACTCCAACGTCTTGTATTATTTGAGAAAAGTTTTAAAAATTAGTTAAGTACAGATTATCATTCATATAAAAGGTAAAACAAAACTAATACTGCATTTAAGGCGTTTTTAATTACTCTAGATTTAGATTTTGATCAATAAATTAATTTTAAATATTAATTAAATATGTTTGGCAGAATTAGTATTTTGCTCGTGCCTTTTTGCGTTACGACGTGACAGCTATTTGCGCATGCGCTGTAGATATGCCCGAGGAACTATGAACTATTAGTTAGTCTGTGGATATTCTGAGCGCCCTTGAATAAGCGCCATTTTATTAATTTCTTGCTTGGTTCAGATATATTTTGTTATTTCCTCGCACAATGCATGGTAAAATGTTGTATGATACACGTGCGTAAGATGATTTCCGACTCGTGTCGATTTATCCACTCACTCGCTTCGCTCGCTCGAAATCACCTACTTTACGTACTTGTAGCATAAATAACTATTATAATCGCAAGAGATCTATACCAGGATAAAAAGTAGCCTATGTGCTATTCCAATAAATAAACATTATACCGGGACAAATTGTAGCTTATGTGATATTCCAGACTATAATGTCAATGTCAGTGTTCTACGTCTGACTGCGAATATGTACAATCTGCACATCATATCTTATCTGAGTGTATTCTTTGGCATAATTAACGCAATATTATGTTGAATAATGTACAGGCTGCATCAGGAGTTGTTTACTATACGGACCTTGTGGAAACTAGAACAAATTTCCGTGCTTTCAAGCGTTTTTGCCATACCTATTATTGGAATCAAATATAGCAAGCAGCTCACAATTTAGGACCCATTAATATTAATGCTAATTTTTATCGGTGGTGTTAGGCAACTGGGCTTATGCCAGTTGTAAACGACCCTTTGTGCCTATTGGCCTTGTTTGTTCTGTCTCCTGCTTGATATGGAGGGAAGTGGAAATTTATATTATTTTTTCCTACTCCTCCGTTATTCTTTTCTGATTAATTTCGTTGCGGGATACAAGACAGTTAAACAAATTCTTTCTCAGCGACTTCGTCGAGTTTCATTGCCTCGGCGCTTTTCTGGTGGTCGCCACTGTTGATTCTGGCTTTCAGGAGTTCAGTGGTTTGGGAATAGTGCGGTGGGATTGTCCCAAAAAATCCAGACTATAATCTATCTCTGTGCCAAATTGTTCAGCCGTTCTGGCGTGATTGAGTAAAAAACATCTATTCATCTAAACTTTCGCATAATGATATAATACTAGCTTCTGACCGCGGATTTACCCTATTTAAAAGTGTTTTATTATCCCAACGCAACATACTACCGAGATTAAAAGCCTAGGGTTTGTGTTAGTCCAGACTATAATCTATCTCTGTGGCAAATTTCATCTAGATCCGTTGAGCCGTACTGGCGTGATTGAGTAGCAAACATCCATCCATTCAAATTTTGCATTTGTATATTATGTGGAATATTATCACAAGGGAACATATTCCCGAGATAAAAAGTATAATATGTGCTATTCTAGACTGTAATCTATCTTTGTGCCAAATTGCATCCAGATCCGTCCAAACATTTTGAGCGTGAAGAAGTAACAAACACACACACACACACACACAAACTTTAGCCTTTATAATATTAGTGTTATGTGAAGTAATAAGATAAGTAGGATGGGATCTGGGTTTTATTAACCAAGGTTCACATAGAAACGACAATTACTTGGACATCGAGTTAAATTAAAACTTTAAAAACTGGAGCCAAAACTTCATTAAACCCCAAAAAAAATCGTATCATTCGCAAACCGCTATAAAATGGCTTCCACATACTTCCGAAAAATCAATTTAAGCCCCAAAAAACGTATCATAATTTCGCTGTTGCCACCCCACGCAGCAGTGATAGAGCGAAAGAGACAAAAATATACTTTCCTCCCAAAAGAAAGGGACAAGAAACAAACAAAAAATTTCTACGGGAAAAAACATGGTCGCGAAAACCTCGTAGGGGTTGATTTTAGAGTGGCACATTAGTGAACCCTACACTGAATTTGACTGGAGAAAAATGAATAATAACCACCCCCGCGAAGGGGGGGTTAACTTTAACGACCATATTCGAAGATATTTCGTAAGAATGCGAAAGGATATTAAATTTTTAGTGCTCTTTACAGACGGAATTTCTATGATATGGACATTTTACTTCATAAAATAAAACTTGTAAACGGTTCAAATCATGATTACTGGTAAAAAGAATTGGAATAGTCAAAGATGTTTCAAGAATTTTAAATAAGGAACTAAAAAAATAGCTTTTATTACAAACTTTTAAAACTCAAAGCGACATTCTATTCATATAAAAGTCTACTATGCCGCACTGGTCGATCATCAAGGTTAAGCAACGCTTGACGAGGTTGGTCCGTGGATGGGTGACCATTTCAACATACCGAGTTTCCTCCGTGCCTCAGAAAGCACGTTAAGCCGTTGGTCCCGGCTGTCATTTGAAGATCTTTGACAGTCGTTACGGGTAGTCAGAAGCATGAGATCTGACACCAGTCTTGCCAAGGGGTATCTTACCCAGTTTCTGGTTTGTGGTCAGATAGGCAGTCGCTCCATGTAAAACACTGGTACTCAGCTGAATCAGGTAAGACTGGAAGCCGACCCCAATATAGTTGGGAAAAAGGCTAGACAGATTGATCTATGTATTAAATTGCTTTTTTTTAAACAATATTTTTTCACCAATGATACTATAGTCGTCACAATCTATATATGAAGTCCGTTGACGTTTCGCATTTTACATGCCGTGATAACTTTCTACGTAAGAAAAATCAAAATCATAATCCTAATTAAATACTCTGTTACCGATACACTATGACAACGAGTATCATTCACAAGCATCAAGTTTAATTATTATTAAGTATTTAGTATTAGCTGCCAAAAATTTTTGACAACTTTAATCGCGGTTAGTTCAACTAAACTCAGTTTATGCAAATACAACGTTCTGATTGATCGAGACCGTTGAGAAACTACCAATCGGAACGCTGTATTTGCATAAACTGAGTTTAGTTGAACTAATCGCGATTAGTATCAATAGTGAAATCGGCCTAAAATATAATATTGTAGTTGTTGTTGTCAATACACATCCAATGAGCCCAAACACAATGGTGATATCTTGTCTGGTTTATAGTCAGCATCTTAGTAAACTATTTACAATACAATATTATAACACACTCACACACAACTACTCTTGCACACTTCATACGAGTTTTAAAAATTTGAAATTATTTGTTTTGTTTTTTAAGTTTCAATTTGTTGCAATTTTATTTGTAAGGATAATAAATTGTAAATCCGTAACTGGCTGTAATAGTAGTAAAATAAGTGTGTTAAGGTATTTCTAAGAGCTGTGGATTTTGTGATTAATAAATAAATAAATTTAAAAAAAAAAGTTGGATAAAAGAATTGCTTGAGAAATGGATTCCTAGTTGCCGAACACATATAAGAAAGTAGGGTTAAATAAAGCTTCTAAAAATTAGAACAACAAATGAACAAAATTAATCATTTGAACCCAACATTATGCCTATTACAAGCATGCGTGTCTTCGGTGACAACGGTTGATTTTGACACCCCTACGTCATAAATAAATAATATATTAGAAGGGCCACACGAACGAACGTTCGATCAATATGTGCAGAATATTCAAATGTTGTCTCTTCTTAAAACACAAAATTCGAATAATAAAAAAGATGTCTTTGGCAGCACAAGGGTTAAAATAAAACTAGGTACAGACGCATCAAACCAAGATTCCTAAGGCAAGTTCACAGCGAATCTTTCGACAAAACACGAATAACAAGAAAAATATCTTTGGCAATGGAAGAGTTAAAATAAAGCTAGGTATAGACTAATCAAACCAAGATCGCTAAAGCGAATTCACAACGAAAGTTACAGATTAATAAAAACACGATTTTCCAAGTGCCTACTTACTTTTTAAACTTTTCTCAATCCCGACTGGAAGCATCTTACTGTCAAGTCGTTCTTAAGACCTAATCCCTCATCAATAGGAGTTTCCTTACATAATTCATTGTATATTCTTTGAGAATATCCCGGATAATCCTCGTCTGGACGATGTTATGGCATTTAATGACGTCATTAAAGTAAACAGACACAACTTTTCTTTGCTGCATTGTATTTTAATACCTCTGAGATGTCTTAGACCTAAATTAGACTCTCTCTTCGTTGATCCAAAGTTGATTTTTCTTTGCTAATTTTTCTAATTTATAAGTCGCCCTAAATATTTGCAGTTATTTGTCAAGACCACTAATTGCCTGTTATATTGGGTAAAGAGGGAGTGTTTGTCTGTTTATGTCTCATTAATGATGAACACCCAATTTGTTTCGCTCATTTAAATCCTAATTTATGTGTGAATTTTTAATGAAATTCTGGATGTAAGGTTTTAATCATATTTTGTAATAGCAAGCAGGTGACATCTATAAGAAAATTGAATACAGATTATCAATTCAAATAAATGTAGGCACTAAGTTTGGATGGCCACAGTATGCTGGATTTAATATTAGATTATGCACCAAGGGGATAAAGCAAAGTCTTACGTCACAGGCGGCGTATTGAACCCTGAGCGTAATGAGGGAATCTAGATAGAGTCCTGAGTGAAGCCAGGGGTTCAAGCTACCCAATAAGAAGACAAGCTATATCCTAGAAAATCATACTCTACATTTCACACCATTTGCGAAACAATAAAGGGCTCCATAAATTAAGTATTTATTTTGTAATTGATATAGATCAAAGTTAATATTGATGTTGGACACATTAGTCCAGTTATGGAAAACATTTGTGTTCGGCACATTTTTATGGCAGTTGTGGTGCAGTTAATTTCAGTACTCAAAATTATAGGAACTTGATTCTTTGAAATCGTGCCTTTTTTTGCTTATGGTGGCCAGTTCGATTTTCGAACAAACTTCTTTACAATGCCATATGGGCAGTTTTTTTACTTGGAGTTTTCCACGAGTTTCCACATGAATTTGACGTTCGAAATTCAAATCACTTTACTCCCTTGGGAGTTCCATACAACTTTACCTCCCTTAAGAGGATTAGCTTTACTTTACGTTGAGATTCCATGATATGTAATTGGACATTGTCGAGCAGTTAGTGTGAAAATAATTTTAATCAGTTAGGACAAAAGTAAATACCGGAGTTGACCTACGGAGTTGGCCCAACTTTATTAGTTGAAGTGCAGCTACTGTAAAATGAAGGAGATCTAGTCATGGTATGATCAAATGATGAGGAGAAATGACAAATGTCGAATAACAGTAACATGAGTAAAGTTTTAAGTATGAACGTGGATGGCTATAAGAGCAGCGGCAGACCATGAAACAATAGATGGATTATGTGTGGAAGATGATATAGAAATGGAGTGACAACAGAGATTGCATCTTACAGAGAAGTATGAAAGAAGAAGACAATACATGATGTGCCATGCCCCTAAAATTGGGATAACGGCAAGAGAATGTTGAACGAAAATATTCTAGACACTTGTTATCAAGCAAGGCTATATAATATGATAATAATACCAGTCAAATAATAGTTCCACAGCTGGGCAAAGGCCTCTTCTCATACAGAGAAGGCACGAGCATTGATCACCACGCTTGCTCAATGCGGGTTGGCGATTTCAGACGTATATCAACTATACATCCAGGTTTCCTCACGATGTTTTCCTTCACCGTTGTCAGCTATGACCAAGATAAACTTGGAGAGTAACCACATATGAATTTTAAAAAGTCACAATGGTATTTTTTTTTTCGATGGGCTCGCTTTTGACCACTATCTCGCCTGCTGGTAAGTGATGATGTGGTCGACAGTGAAGCACGCTTGCCTAGAAGTAACCTATTCACTCTTGACTTAAAGACCCCAAGGTTGTAGCTATCAGAAAACAAAGACTGCGGCAGGGAATTCCATAGCAGTACGTACAATGAAGTATGGGTGGGATGTCCACCATGTACCGGTGGCGCATTACCGTACGTCTTGTTGTCCGATGATGGACCTTGAGATCATGGATTCGAATCAGGGAGATTGAACACGAGAGGCGTGGTCTAATTCTTATAAACTGAAGAGACATCTTGAACATAGGTTCAAGGAAGGCTAGTTTTTTGATCCGTAGTTAATTCAATCAATGGTTAATATGCTAACCAATAGTTTAAAATTTCGGTAAAACACGATTTTTCTTCATTTGTTAGCCTCAAAAATAGTTAAATAAGTTGGAAGGTTAATTATTTGACCATTTGTTAAGACTAACAAATTGACGAATAAACGCGTTTTACCGAAATTTTAAACTATTGGTTAGCATAATTCTTTAACCATTAGTAGAGTTAACTACGGATAAAAAACTGAACCTTAGTAATACGAAATACCAATAGCGGGTAGAGATTTTCGCAGTGTTGGATAATATATCCAGGAAAAAGTTTGCGACGAAAATCTAAAGCTAGAATCTACCAAACAGATCTCCTTACTGAAACAAGTTTAAATTTCTCTATCTGTAACTTGATGAAATATCTAAGTTAAATTAATAAGTATAAACTCTACTTTTTCATAAGGAATGTCGGTCACATTGAGTAAACTTTTAAAGAAAATCGCCTAAAAATTATACACTTACGCAGACATTCAGAAACAAATTCAATAAAACTTAAACACTCCTAAAATTCTATTACAAACAGAATAGATGCTCCATACAAAATTTGATCGTCTTCCCTGTAAAGACCCTCGCACACTACAACACATCAACATTTGCGACTATCCACATAAGACCTTAAACTCGTATAAAATACATTCACAAAGAACGAAAAAGTAATGCAAAGGAATCAGTACGGACTATCACGAAATTGATCTGTGATTTTGCAAGCAATAATCGCTCTTAGTACCTTAAAAATAAAGGATAAAATCGGGTGAGTGGTGGTGTTGTAAATTGGTTTTTTGATTCAAATGAATTTTAACTTTATAACAAGCAAGATACAGTCTAAATTCAAATGTATAACACACCTCATATACCCCCACATAAGTTAGGGCCCAAGTAATACGGATGACGATGCGAAGTTAGTGGAAAGAAAGGGGAGCAGGGAAGTAGAATAGGGAGGTGGGAGGTTTGGGGTGAAACTCCCCCTGTTTTGGGTTTTCAATAGATGTTAGAGTTTCACTTCCCGTGCGATTTAAAAGGTAGACAGGTGTAAATGTTGTATGTTCGCGTGTGTTGGTTTGCACAATTTTGGATTATGAGGACTTAAGTTGAGATGGAAATTTTGAAATTCTAAGACGATGGTGGGTAGGTAGCAAAGTGTCAAGACTGCAAAATTGTTGCTATCCTATCCTTCCAACATTAAAAAAAAGTTAATTTAAAAATCAAAAACCTACCTGCTTAAGAAGCGAACTAAAAAGCTGTAAACAAGAAAAATTCATGCTGTGCAGTCGGAGGATCAAAGGGTCAGCCAGTTTACGAATATGTATCCTCCGACTGCACAGCATGAATTTTTCTTGTTTACAGCTTTTTAGTTCGCTTCTTAAGCAGGCGGGTTTTTGATTTTTAAACTTAACTTTTTAGTTATATTTTTTTTTTCGAATGACGTTTAAACATATAAGTAGTTTATACATTTGTAATCTCCTCTAAAAACCCTTTATTTTAATACTCCACTCGATGGGTATGGAAGAAAAAAAAATTGCAACCCCCACAATATGGTGCCCAAAATCCGCCATGTTCCTTTTTTTAACGGCACTTAGTTGAACACTTACTTGGGCGGTCAAGACCTATCTAACGATGTCTTAATTATAAAAATCCGCCTAGTAGTTTGAAAGATATGAGGTAATAAAGAATATTACATACATACAAACATACAAGATACGCGCGAAAAACATAACCCTTTCCTTAAAGCCGGGTAAAAAGGCGATAATTTATGAGTGGTACACACACACTTTTTTGTATGTTTGTAACTTCTTCACACTCAAACGGTTGAACAAATCTGGATGAAAATTGTCACAGAGATTGATTATAGTCAGAAATAGCACATGTAATTTTTATCTCGAGAATATTTTCCCTTGCTATAATTTTCGACATTCATGCGTCCGAAGCCGCTGGCAGATGCTAGTGTACACTAAACAAGATTATTCAACAAACCCAGATTCGTTTAACACTGTAGTGGTTGCGTCTCAAAAAAGGACGCGTTGTAATCCAAGCGACCATCGGGTTAAAACTACTAGGTAATCTAAATTTGAATAAACCTAGTAATAAACTTATTCAACTATCATGACAAGTTGGTAAACTATTCGGCCAGTGTTCTTACTAACTGAAAGAATACAGTTCCTGATTTATTTACTATACTAGTATGCCGTATGTGTAGGACAATCCCACAGCACTATTTCCAAACCACTGCAACTCCTGAAAGCCAAAATCAACAGTGGCGACCACCAGAAAAGCGCCGAGGTAATGAAGCTCGATGAAGTCCCGGAGAATGAATTTAACAGTCTTGGATCCCGCAATGAAATTAGTCCGAAAAGAATAACGGAGGAGTAGGAAAAAATACAAATTTCCACTTCCCTCCATATCAAGCAGGAGACAGAACAAACAAGGCCAATAGACGAAAGGTCGTAGGTATTGTAATTTTATCAACTAAGATCGTCATTAAAGTATACGTCAATGTACTTGACAGTCATGTGTTTTAAACAAAATTCTAGCTGTACCTATCTACCTCAGACCCAGCTACCGTATTGCTTATAATAAGTAAAAAGATTTTCATAATATTCACTTAGGTACACAAGCGCAGATATATCTCGAGATATATCTTGCGATATGTCTTATGATATACAACCCATCGCCACAGAGCTCTAGCTGCAAAGCATTTTTCAAGACACAATCCACCCTCGCTTTTCTGAACGTATTATTGTTTGGTGTAATTTAAGAGGAGAAGCGGGTATAGTCATCGGTAACATAACCATTTAACACCGTCTAGAGACAATTCATTAAATTATTTGAGATATTTGTCTTTTGAGTAATTTCATTCATCAGGTTTATTATTAAGCATCGCCAAAATTTCCCGGTCCCGACCTTCGCCAGGTCATCGGTCCACCTAGTAGGAGGCCTTCCAACACAACGTCTTCCGGTTCGCGGTTGCTACTCCAGAACTTTTCTGCCCCATCGGCCATTCGTTCATCGAGCAATGTGCCCTGCTCACTGCCACTTAAGTTTGGCAATTCTTCGGGTTATGTCGGTAACCTTGGTTCTCTTGCGGATCTCTACATTTCTGATTCGAACGCGCAAGGAAACGCCGAGCATAGCCTTCTCCATTGCCCTTTGGGTGACTGTAAGCTTTCTGATGAGGCCCATTGTGAGTGACTACGTCACAGAGCCATATGCAATCACTGGCAACTTTATCGATCTTATTTAATGGACTCATTATTTAAGTATTTGTAGACGACACGTTCCAAAATACAGCTTTCATAGTCTACCCTTTATTCGTTAGTTTTCCTACTGGACGCTATTCACCCGCAACTTGTACCCCCTACCCAGCAAAGTTCGTTTTTCCTCCCTGCTCCTTGGCAGTTTTGATGCATCGCAATATTTTCGTGTCAGCCGCATAGCTGTGACGTCACATGATATATTGGAGCGTCGCCTCCTTTACGATATTATAACAATTTTCTTCTAATGTTTTTTGTTTATTTTTTTATGGAAAATTTAATTTTCTATTAGAAAATGGGAGGAAAGTTTGTGTGTGAGTAATTTTAAGTTTTATGGTATCTAGTTTTTGACATATTGATCATAAAGATTTTCGGCATGGAAATTAAACCGCAGAGTTTTTTTAAACTTTCTTCTAACGTTCTTGTAATTATATAAATGTACTGCCTTTCCGTGGTCTCAATAATCCCAATCCATACTTATTAAAGTTCTGTGTAAATTTAAGAAAACCAAAGACACTGTGATTTAAATCCAAAACATTCAAATTGCACGAAATACCTTCTGAAGAAGCAGAAATAAACAACACTACATTAGATATTAACGAAAATATTTAATTAACTACTAGTAACTATTATTACATAAATTCCTCCACATCGCTGTCGACAGACCGAAACGCTGGCAACATTACCAGGTTGAATGACAATACTTATTCTCCGACCAAGGCAAAAGTCAGTCCAGCTACATACTAAGTAAATGTAGGTATTAACTGACGCCACCTTATCAAAAATACGCCTAATTCCGCCAACCCTTCAACAATCGAGACTCCACACAAACATAGCCTGCCGGAAATTCCCCCCGATATGCCTACAAAAAGTATTCTAAACAGGCCCCGTTCGAAATACTAAGTAAAAGTGAAGACAAAAGAAGGTAAAAAATGCTCGGCTCACAAAGTGGGGTGTAAGGAAGGTTCGTTTCGGCTCCTTGCAGCGAGACTGCCTCATATGTATGGAAATGTGGCCTAAGCCCGGCGTGGTTAGGGCATGGATAGAATGGTGAAGGATTTCGACGACGGGAAATGGAAAATTATAATAGTAACTTCAGTGCAAGAAAAACTATATTATAGACGAAAAAGGTGCATACTATAAACGTATACACCGTTATTTTGGTCGTATAAATCCCGTGGAGGGTCGATCCGGAACATGGAACAGTATCGATTTGTAAAGATAAAAATCACAAATAAATAAAACGACTTCCAAAGCAAAACACGAGTGGAAAATGTGCAAAAATAACTTTTGTTTCGGAAGTCGGTGTTTGGTCGGTTTTTCTATATTTTTAGCACCTCATAATATTTCATGTAGGTATGTAAAATTACATCTAGTAGTTGTTTTACTCTTTTCAGTTAATTAATTTTTAGCAGTCGGGTCTTTTGTTATTATAATAGTTTATTTTTTATTTCAGACTTTTTAGTTTTAGTAATGAACGAGTTCTCCAAAGAAGTTACGTGTTTATTTTGCTATCAAAGTTACGATTATCTTGATTTTTGTCAAAATGGCACATAAAAGTGTTACAATATATATATTTTGTGCAATGGTCTATTCCGTAGCTTTCATTTGATACCCATATTGTTAGGAGAACGAAAAAACTTATAGGGAGGGGCGCTATTTAAAATATATATATATATAGCCTATATCACTCCCACAATTCAGACGAATCCAACGACACCTCATATGTCATAATCAAGTCAAGCCGTTTGGGATGTAGAGCGTGCTATAGAAAGGGACATACATATGCTCGAAAAACATTACCCTTTCGCAGTCGGGAAAAACTGATGACATCACCAATACTAACTGAACTAACACTATCAGAAATTTATCTTCATCATCAGCCTATTAATGTTTCCACTGCTGGAATACAGAAATTCAGAAGAACAAAACTAAAACACAAATTTTCATAGTCTAATGAAATAAACGTAAGTCATTTTCGGAAAATCTTCCCTTATGTTCAGAGCTTTACAATAGACACCACATATACACAGCTATACATAGACACACAGTTTACGAATACATTTTTCCGTGATATTGCTCCAAAGATTTGTGGGTATCTCGCAATATTTATACACACCTATAAAATTGCGAGTTTTCGAGTAAAACTTGCAAACGAAGATATATTGAGTAAGTTTTCTGTTGAAGAACTTTCGGAGCAGTTCGTGTATTAAGTATGTATGAGATGTTCTGTGAATGTTTAGGTTTTAGACGGTTCTTCATATACTTAGGAAGTTTTTAATAGATATTTTGATGATTGAGGAAGGAAAATTACAAATGGCAGACCTCCAAGAAACATACTACAATTAAATTAGAAGCCAATTCAAGAGATTTTAAGAAACACCATTTTGATAAGACTCATCAGTACGTACTGTAAAGTTCCGCATTCTTTAACCGATTTAACAAAGATTTTCCTTCAACCAAGTAAAAGAAAAGTCTCTTCTATGAAACAGATTATTTAGCAAATTTCGACTAGCTCAAAGTTATAGTCCTCGCCAAACTTCTGGGCCGCTCTGAAGTTGGTTTACCGGATGCGTGAGGCACGAAACGGTGCTGTTATTGTATGAGATTTTCTATTGCGCAGCCATTGTAGCCAACTTCAGGGCGGTCAAGGTGTTTGGCGAGAACTATACCTAGACAAGGTATAAGAAAACTTTGACGCAGTATTCAAAGTTCTAAAACTAAACGGAAAATTAATTTAGTGTGACAATCCGTTACATTTTTCCAATCTGAAACTACTTATATAGATCATAGCGACTCGCCCCGGCTTCGCCCGTGACAAATTAAACACAAAACCTTTCTCTATTCTATTGGTAAAAACCGCATGAAAATCCGTTCAGTAGTTTTTGGGTTTATCACGAACAGACGCGGCGGGGGACTTAGTTTTATAATATATAGTGATGATAAAGGTCATTTAACGGCACGTTTTCCTAACTGAACCTACCCACATAGGCCATAAGGGGCATTAAACTTATAAGTTACAATTTTTTTCTTTCTACTGTGACAATCTGCTAAACAACCAATTTTTCTGATTGAACCTACCAAAATAGGTCTTAGAGGGCATTGAACTCATAAGTTCCCTAAGCTATTTTTCCATCCCACCAAAATTCATCCACCTCAAACCACCTTCTCGTCACGTAATGCATCAAACGTAATCTTCTTACATCGTCTCAATTTCGGGGATGCCGGGCATACCCCCTCCCCCGGGATTACCCCCTGCATGGGCGATTTTTCTTTTTTTTTATTATACTGCCGCGCTGAAGGAAATAGTCGAATAGATTGGATTTATTTATGAATTTTGGTGGAACGAGTTCTTATTTTGAATGTAGGTGGTAGGTGCTATTTACTTTTTTATTATTGTGCCAGTCGGTTTCGTTTTTCGAATGGGTGTTCTATCTAATATTTGAATCTAGCTGGATACATCCGAAGGGAAGATCCTAGCACGGACGAACTGTTGTATTATAAGCATATTGTATCACAGTTTAAACTACAATCGCCTTGCCTATATTTAAAACCAGGAGGTTCGATTCCTATGAGATGCATTACAATTTTAAAATTTTGGAAAACACAAAGTCCGTAATGACACCAGCCCGGGTACATAAAAGACGAATATTTAGTGTTAGGTGCAGAAAAACTTAGCTACCTTCTGTTTATCAAGCGAAGCTTAGATATCAAAACTGTACAGAAAACGTGGAAAATTTAAAAACTAAACGAAAAATAAAATTAATGTCACTAGAATCACATACAATTTTCAACCCTGTACATAGGCACCCCTGGCCCACCGACAAAAAAAAAACATAATTTACTTACATCTCCTATCCAAGACATTACGGTTCTAACAAGACACAATGCTTTCGCGAAATCCTCCCTCAAGCATCTCCACCATTTTTACTTAACCCTCCAGCCGCCGCTGTGGTTCTCAAACCGGGACAAAAGCGGGGGAGGGACGAATGAAGTCACGGGTCAGATTACGTTGGGACGATATTAGGGATAGCTTCCACCCGCTAGTCAGTTTGTGAGTGATTGATGACGTAGGCGGGGCGAATCCAATCATTAAACTTGATGCATGACCGGTGGTACATCAGGTTTAGGGATTTTCGATTTTGAGAAAATTAGTTTTTCGGTGGTTGACTCTTTGTTTTTATTTTCGTAGTAGGTAATGAGATGATAATTATGTTAGAAACGTGGTGACGGCTGATATTATGGCTAATAAAGAAATAGAAGAAAGGGAAGAAGAAGAAGTCTTGTTGTGCCGACCTTAAATAAATTGGAACGTAACATTCTCCTTGGGCATATGAACGGTTAGCATTAGCAATAAGCAATGTCATCAAATAAATTAATTTTCAACACACTTGCTCAAAAAGTGGCTCTAATTTCACCGCAATTAGGCACATAATGATACCTGTTATCAAACTGTGACTTTTTCATTGCTATTATTCACAAGTGAGTTATAGAGTTTTTTATTTTTATTTGATTGGTATAGTTGCTTTGTTCTTAAAAAAGTATCGATACAAAAAAGATCGTGCTCAATAGTACAAATAAATTAATGTACCTATTGCTTGCTCATTTCATGCAACTTCGTATTTAAATAGATAATTTCAACTTGTACGTGCTTAATAAATAAAACTTTCACTCAAATATAGATTTTATTTGCTCTGTAATAAAGAAAAATTGAAATTCCCTATTTTGTACGTGGCTAAAACACTATCCACAAAAAGCCAAAAAAGAAAATTAACCTTATTCTTTTAGTCTATGGCCGATCGCCATTGTTAAATGCGCGCGCATAGGAAAACTGATTAATTTTGTTCGCCATTGAAAAATAAATTTCACAACTCGTTTTTACTGTTGAAAATGATTGTTTGGTATTATTTTCTTCACAAGTGTGTTGAAAAACGTCGTATGATACACGTGTGTATTGATGATTACCGTCCTCGGCTCTCTTAAGACCCTCACCTAACGGCTCGGGTCTCAATGGCGCCTCAGCGGTAATCACCACCATTGCACACTTGTTAAATATGTCCACGATTTGAAAACATAAGGCACTCCCTGCCTAGCCTAGGTATTTTGTCTGCTATCTCACAAGTTCACGAGTTTCTTTGTATTTTTGTTTCAATATAGGCAAATATGGTATACTGTAAATTTTATGATTACACAAATAACATAAGAAAACATACACCTCGGATAAGTATACTTATAAGTGAATTTGAATACGATTTTGAATACTCACGTATCACATTTGAACCGCAATATGGCACAGAGATAAAACAGATCTTTAAAGATTTTCAAAGTCCAACACAGTCTTAAAACCTAACTTCAACACCAACTTCTTCATCCACTCACAACGAAATTCAATATCAAACTGACTGTGCAACAAAAAAATCACATTCACAAACGTATCTGCACTTTTTTAACCGAATACATTAACCCTTGAATAATTAAAAATATGCGTGAGCGCAAATAATCGTGAAGAATTAACCCTTTGCATGCAAATGAGGCGCGGATGCAAAATCACGACCGGTCTCTGAGACCCAGGTGTGTTATTATTTTAAAAACAATTTGCATACGACTCGGGGATACCGGATAATATTATTAGGAAACATTCTGTTAAAAACATAACTCTTTCCTTGCAGTCGGGAAAAAAGAGGTCACGTATACCGGTTTTGATTTAAGATGTGATTTTAACTGTCACTTTTGAAATTTTTGTGGGAAATCTTTGGAGTGATTTAATTTGGCCTACCGAATTGATTCTTTGTCATAGTTACCGGATTGAACGGCCTTTTGGCTAATTTTGGAGATGATCATTCTGTGATGTAAAGATCTTAGAAGCTACAATCTTCTAATCTGGACACATAAGACATTTTAAGAAATTTTATGTTTAGTTCTACCATTCTTACATTTTCAATATCTATTTAACTCCATTTTGCTTTCATACATCTTTGAATAAACACTCCCGCACCCATTCTAAGTCTTAATTTTTTTGTTATATCTAACAATAGCTCAACTGTTTGCCCTAACTTGAGAATACACCCAAAAAACTTCATCTTAAACCAAACACAAAAGCCGCGTCCCTCTAATTGCCACAAAAACAAAACTTACATCAGAGCTCTAACCACATGTTTAACAACATCGCGACAAAAGCTCAGTGCAAGACAACGGACATCTTAACTGACGGAAGTCGTCACAAAGACACCGTACACCTGCCAGACGGAGGGGACACGAATTTGAATTTGAATGCCCAGCGCGGAAGGGTTGAAGACGTTCGTTTCGAGCGAGAACTTTTTCAAACCTGGAATTCTATGTCGGGTTTTTTTTAAATTAGGTATTCTGAAGTGATTTGAATGTGTGTTTTTTGAAATTGGAAATATGCTGGGTTTTATTTCATTTTAGGAAAAAAAGTTAGTTGAGGTTAAAATGCATGGGGATGGGGACGTAGGGCAGGACATTTTCTTAACTTTTATAACAAGTTAAGCCAAACAAACTATAAAAGATAGCCATTTTATGAAGATGTAGATTTTTGCAGAGATTCGAATAGTGATGGGTATATTCTTTTATATTTTTGTATTATAACGTCCTCTAGCCGGTAAAATTCACATCTTGTTGAACTATAAATTCACAAACTGTTATACCCATACATTCCGCTCTCCCGATTTCAACACCCAATAAATTAAAATCAATCGATACACCATGACACCTTTTCCTTTATTACCGATCAATAATTACCATATTACAGCAAATGTTGACACAGCTTTCCATAACAGGCAACCCCATCGATTAAAACATAAAGGAAATAAAGGCCTCAAATCTCACGACCTAAGGATCCGTTCCCACGAAATCTATGCATACATTAAGAAAAGGTTTTTATCTATTTTATTCAAATTCGGACTGGCCTTTAAGACGTTCGAAATTTGAATATAAAGTGGAAGGGTTATTCTTCCGAGTGTCAAAAGTTTAAAATTGTTCTTTCGCATTCACAGGATGGTCTAGTAATTTGAATATCGAATCTGAATGCATGGGATCTGCTTTGCATATCTTTTTCTTTCCTTGTGCGTTTTTAACTTTTCGCACAAGGGTACAAAGACGCTTTTGGTGTGCGCATTATTGATTTTTGCCGGTCGATGCGTAACTTTGAATGCGTAATGAGATAAAATATTTTCCTTGTGTTGTCATATTTGTATTTTGTAGAGTAATTTATTCGTGTCTTTGTACGGAGGTGACGGATGTTTGTGCTGTTCCCATAGACTTGAAAGATAAAGGTAGACATAAATTATCTATATCAAGGCGGTTATGCATAATCATGATCAACTATTATTTTTTACGACCACGTAGACCAAAGCAGGATACTTATAAACATATCTCTATTTATTTATTCAAATTATTGTAACTGTTAAACTTAAAATTTTAAAACATATTTCAAAGTCAATATCCTACAAATAAAATAAATGCAGTTCATACTTCACACAAAATGATATCTCTCAAAGTTAAAATAACAACAAAACACAAGATTAATTGCATTTATAAAAATAACAATAGACAATCGTTGTCTATAGATCGTGAATTATTTAACAATTGACTAAAATAAAATAAACAATTGACATTTCATACAGTTCACAGATAATAAAATAAGGTTTGAATAAATTAAAAGCTCTCGATTATTATTTATTGATTGTAATTTGCATATTTGAAGACTTAATATTTTAACTTTTGAGTTTCGTTATTGTTTATGTTTTGTTGTTGTTATTATTTATTAGTTTAATACCATGGTTGATATGATCAACTATCTATCATTCTTTATAAAAGATATGAATTAGAAAGTAAGTACAATAAACATCGAATTTTCTCATTTTAACCTTATAATTCATGTTAGTTGTTCCTAAAATTATAGAGGGTTTATTAACGAAATAAAAAAGGAAAAATATTAACAAAAGTTTTTGTAGTATTGCATTCAAAGTTAACAAAAAAATTAAACCCATGCCCCCCATGCCCAAAACAAAACACTACAAAGCGAAAGATAACTTTTATATCGGAAGTCGGTATCTTTAGTATCTAGTTTTTTTAGTTTTTCACACCGACTTCCGAAAAGAAAGCGATATTTATCGCTTTGTAGTGTTTTATTTCGGAAATCGGTTTATTTTTCAACCGACTTCGACGAAGGATGAGGCTCTCAATTCGACTGTATGTTTTTTTTTGTATATTTGTTACGCGATTACCCCGCGAAATTTTGTTAATTCTTTGGTGTTATACTCCCGAGGTGGTCCACTGTCACCAAGTCAGAATCTGAGGATGAGGTCCCATGGAAATCGAGGGAACTCCTCAAATATTATAGGCATACATATAACGATTTTGGTATTTTCATCAACAATGCAATCATTTGCATTCAGAATATATCATTTGGTGAAGTGGAACTGATGAAGAAAACCACAGATGGCCACTGGAACTCCTTAATTATAAGTATGTCATGGGTGTAAGATAATTCGAATAGTTAACCGACTATGATGAAGCATTATATATAGCATCGAAATGATCTGATGATGATGCCGGAAGGTCGGCACTGGAACTTCGAAATAAAACATTGTATCCTATTCGTGTTTGGGCTTTTGGAACTGTCATAAAATGTATCAAAACTAAAAAGAGAAAAATAAAAACATTAAAAAAAAATATTAAGCAGGCTTTAAAAAATCTTAAAAACTACTCGTCAAATCTTGATCAAATTTAAATGTGACCGTATGAAAGCAGAATGCTTTGAAAAAAAAAACATCAAAAACGGTTCAAAATTGGCGGAGTAATCGCGTAACAAAGATACAGAAACATACAGTCGAATTGAGAACCTCCTCCTTTTTGAATTCGGTTGAAAATACACATACTATTACTATCGACGCTTTTCAAACCTAGCATTTAAAATTTCAGTCAAGTTGTCTGTTGAAAATTCAGCCATTAAATTCAATCATAGCAGCTATCATGTTTGACAAGTTTAAACCGACTTTCCAAAAAGAAGGAGGTTCTAAATTGGACTGTATGTTTATGTAGGCCCATTATATACCGCTAAAAAGTGAAAAATAAAAATGTTTTCACAAAAAAATACTACCGACTTCCAAAAAAAAAACACTACAACGTGAAAAATAACTTCAATTTCAGAAGTTGGTGTCAAAAAACGAAGAAATGACAACAGGAATACCGACTTCCAAAATTGAAGTTATTTTTCACTTTGTAGTGTTTTTTTGGAAGTCGGTTGTATTTTTTTGTAAAAAAAAAACATTAATTTTGAGATAGTTTTGAATCCAGAAACGGGCTTAGTCGGAAAGTGTTTAAATCGCTCGCACAACTAATTTGTAACGAGTTGCCCGTTCTAAAGAATAGATTGTGAGGCAACGGCTATATAACACGAGTTAATCGTTCGTAACTAAGTGCTGAAATATGGTCTCTCTATTGTAAAGTATTATTTTAGGATTCAAACCAATCGGCGATAAAAATTAGTGTTTTCATAAAACGATTGAAAATCCAATATTGGACAAACTGTGGACCCTACTAGCGCAGTACTGGTGCTCTGAGACAGTGAGACGAGATAGCGGGATGAACTAGATACATACCGACCTAATGACAGATAGACACTAGTGCTATTCTATAAAAATCTCACCATAAAAATTGATTTTATGCGACGCTTGGCGGAGGTCCTATGTCCAGCAATGGACGTCTTTCGGCTGCAATGGTGATGATGATGAACGCGAAGTGAGCAGTCAATCTATCCAATGAATGTAAAATGATAATTGTCTTCAAGCTCAACCCACCTAAGTTTTCAATGCTAGGTGTTTACAGAATAGACCGGAGGAGTGGGCTAGAGAAAAAAAACAAAACAAAAGTTATTCTTACGAAAACGAAGCGAAAATTATCACAAGTTTTTCAGTCATTAAGAAACATAAAATAGTGATCATATTGTCTTATCACTACCAACAATTACTGCATTTCTATTACCTTGAACAGTGAACCAGACGGCGAAACAATTTTATAATTAAAAAAGGAAATTATAATCTAGATATCGCCCGCTTCTCATTCCACGCATGTAGTATTTACAAGATAATTAAAATAAAAAGTTCTACATGGTTTTAGAATTATTCTATGATTGTACCTTTAATAGGCGTAATTAGAAGAAATTGCACCTTTTACTGGTCATTAAAGAAATTGTTATCAATTATGTAATAGAATGCCTTCGAAATGCGATGTGTCTATTCGATAGAAAAAGTGATTTTGATAAAAAAGCGACGTAAGCTGGGACTTCAAACTATGTATATAATTGTTATTGCTAGTCAAACATCGGTATGTATCTGCTGATACTGAAATTTACAATGACTCATAAAAATTCTAACGACCCTGGCTTTAGTAAAAATTCTGCCGCTAACCCATAAAAATACCACCAAATGCATACCACCTACTCCTTTTTTAAGTTCGTTACAAAACAGTAGGTACCTAACAAACAAAGTTGCAGATTAGCACAACAGTGTCACAGAAAAAAAAACGAAACTGCCAAAAACTTTACGGTTACGGTTTACGCATTTAACCAGTGTCACGTTTAGAATAGAATTCTAGTTTCTTTAGATTTTAGTGCAATGTCTTATTTAGGCCCCAATAAAATGGCGGTAACGTTATTGGAAGCTTCTACGGAGTTTTGTCGACACCATGTACAAACTCTTGTTCTACCGCTGTGTTTTACTTGCCCACACTCGTGCACGTTCACTTATATTATTAGAATAAAAAACCACCTTTCTTACACTATTAATAATCCATTTAACACAATTTTAGGAAAATAAGACAGAGAAGCAACATAGACGCCATCACGTTCCCGTCAAAAACCCCAAAACACTCTGTTGTTGTTAAATTTCAACTAAAATTATAAAATAATGTGAACGTCAATTCTAAATTCAAATTCTCAATAGAATATTAGATTGCCATAGATAATTTGTATTAGGAATCACCTTGATCATTGTATAAAAGGTTATTTTTTTTTTTTTTTATAAAAATGGCCCTGGTTTATATGTCTTGATGTCTGTTAATCAATGACGCTTTACTAAACGAATGAGAAATAAAGGTAGACCATGGCCAGGATTAGGATATATATAAATTTTTCCTCTGCAACTATTGCCTACCTTGAGATAACTTTCGACACTCATGCGGGCAAAGCGGCGGCCAAAAGCAAGTTCTGAAATAAAAATACAAAAAAAAAACAACGCAATCGGAACACGACTTCCGCACATCGTGCTCAGAGCATCACCTAACACGAATTTACATACATTACCAGATAAAAGGCAACCCGTCATAATTTTTAATATTTAATTTTTACTGTTACAAGTACCGGTTTTTGTCTATTGTCACATTGTATGAAATATTCAAATTGAAAACAAAATCGTTGGGTCGAAACAAAGAACGCACCTTTTTGTCCTCGCTTGCATTCATTTTGAATATTGTGTGACAATTAACTCACAAACGAATATCACCTTTATTTACTGTAATGTAGAGTCTATATTGCAATGTTTTGGATTTGAAAATGAGGTGTAAAATTAGTAATAACAGCGTTAAAATTCTACTAAGAGTGCATCAACTACAAATGTTGATGGGGTTAAACACCATAGCTATGTTGTTTGAGGATGAAATATCATCCAGCTTATTTGCTAATTATTCTCTACCTATACATTAGAAGAATTGCAACAGTACACGTTCCCACTGCTAGAAATCAGGCCAGAGGAAGAACCAGATAAAAGAATTGACGGAAGGATTCCAACCAAACAAACGAATGAAGCTGAATCTCAGTATTCTTTCTACATGGAGTGAAATCTTATCTGATCTTCACAACCTAGTACAGTACAACTGTTTTCTTAATATCCCTCGGCAAACTTCGTGTTTCGTGAGTCGTCGGCTATCTATCAGTTGGCCTTTGCTCTCGGTGAAGACCGGACGCTTTCAATCAACTTGGAAGTATATAGAGTTGTTAATACTCATAACTTAATGTAATTTATTTTTAAAATAGGTGGAAAGCTGCTGCAGTTAAAAAGGAAAATAGTTTTATACCTGTAAATAGTTCACATGGAAATAAAAACAAAACAACAATAAAGTACTTAGTTCTGAATTCAAATTATTATACACGATAAATCTAATAATTGATGGACTTGGAAATTATCATTCGTTTGTATTCGGCAATGCGATGATTTCCGAGGGACATTAAGAAAATAGTTGTACTGTAACTGAACAACACCATGAACTAATGAGATGACAATGGTAATTGACAAAACAAAATTGAAAGAAAACGGCTTCTACATCTGCAAAAGATATCTGCCTTATCAGTATCCTAGTATCTAAATATTTAAAAAAAAAACAAATGGAACACGACAACCAATATACAAATTAAGAACCAAATTCAAAATCACGAATATCATTCCAAAAAAAAACAACAGACAAAATCGGTTAAACATTAAGGCACCGTCACACCGGTCCGTATCGAATCGCGAACAAACATGAAGAGTTCGGAACGAATGCTCGAATCACAATAAGATGCTAATCTTTTACACCTTTAGTCGAATTTGCATATTGTGTAAGCATTAGCTTAACTGAGTGTGCGAATTAAATATTTGGGATAGGGTGACGTGTTGCGTATTTTAATAGTTCACGAAAATTAACTGTTAGTTGACTTTTTCTGGCAGATTCACTCATCTGGTCTATGCCAGAGGAACCGTGCATATTACGGGATTAAAAGTAGCTTATGAAACTAAAGGCGGTGTATGAAGCTCTATATCAGTGACTGATTTTTAGGGTTCCATAACCAAAGGGGTATCTAGACCCTATTACTAAAACTCCACTGTCCGTCTGTCTGTCTGTCACCAGGCTGTATCTCAAGAACCGTGATAGTTAGACAGTTGAAATTTTTACAGATGATGTATTTCTGTTGCCGCTATAACAACAAATACTAAAAACAGAATAAAATAAAAAAGTGTGTGTGTTTTTGCCGTTAATGGTAGGGAACCCTTCGTGCGCAAGTCCGACTCGCACTTGGCCGGTTTATATGATATTCGAATCAGTACTTGCAGAATTACCTTTTATAAAAAAAACGTGTAGTTCGTTTTTTTTTTTTCGTTTAGATTGGACATTCAATCTATAATCTATAAACTTCTTTTCTTTCTTTCTTTCAATCCTTAACCTCTACTAACCTATAAAACTACATGTATATACGTACAGTCAACAACAAAACTTTTGAAGTCTTGTTAACCCTCGTCGCATTTGGGTAAATGGCGTGTTTCTTTAAAAAAATGCGGACACCTGAAAGGCACCATGTGCTGGAAAATCAATACTAAGCCTGTCGTACGCGTGATACCAACGAAAAACTACTACAGCCACCCCAACTCACCCTACGTGGATTTTTCTTCACCCCATCCGCCCCCACCGGCTTTGGGGAGAAAGGGGACGCAAAAAGATGCCAGGTTTTTTTCTCATTCGCGTGTGTTTTTGTTGACTAAACTTTTCTGCACATGGAACTCGACTTTCTTACTTTAGGACTGGGTTGATTTTGGATTGGTTTAGCTCATGATATGTGGACGATTGTCATGTCGAATTTGCAATGTAATTTCAATTCTAAATTGTAGTAACTAAGATAGGTTTTAGATTGGAGGTTCATTATCAAAAAATGCCTCAGTAAACGTGGTATATGGGAGTTATTCGGTCTTCGCAACGAAATTAGGGTCCATATATCGTACGCTCGGATGCCTAATGACTTCTTATGATGTTGATGTCATGTTGCGTGTAAGATGCATCGACTTTATTTGATCCGGCATTGGAGGGTTGGCTGATTCGTATTCGGAGCGAATTCCAAATTTTAAATTCGAAATTTTGACGGAGTTTTAAATTGACAGCTGTCAAAATAACGGTCATTCGTTATTCAAAGATAATTGTGTGTCGTTTTACTTTAAATTGAAGGCCTGTGGGGGTAGACAGACGTCTAAGTACCTAAGAGTCTATCAGTGTTATCTACTTCTTTGCATTTTTTCGTTTTCACAGCGTGGTATGTAAACTCAACAACATTTTGAGACATGGTTTTCCATTTTACGCGTTCTGATTCATTATACCTACTGTTTGATTGATCAATACAGTAATATCGTCCATTTTACTTTCTTAGCTTGTATTTAAATACCACATAAATTAGTTGTTAGCTTTCCTGGTACTGCGATCAGCAATCTTTTCTATTCATAGATTGACAGTTCTTTGGAAATTTCATTATGACCTTTCTATCTTTTATATATTCTCACTTAAGAAACGTCATCGGAGTTTATAGGAATGGGTGCTAATAAAAATATGCGTCTGCCGTAGACTATACAATTTTCCAGGCACATGCGACTTTTGAACTGTGCCTGGGTTTCGGCCGGTTAAACATTAATGCAATGACACGGAGGGCGTAACATAACATTACGCCAGTATTTTTCAAAGGGGTATGCAGAGGTCCATAGTACACCTAATTTATCCAGTAAGGTTTAAGTATTTACACAGTGTAACTTTATTTCTACAATCCAGAGGATATTTAAGAAAATTCCCTAAATTTCGCAAAATAAAAGGGATTTACATTGATGATTGTGTGTTATGCAATTACCAATTAATGGCAAAAAACTGCCACTAAACTTGAGCCCAGTGGCAGCTTAGCAAAGCAGCTTGAATAATAATGTTTTCTAATAAAAGTATTTTATAGTGAAAGAAGTCACAGACCACTCAGATAAGATCTAACAGTTTCCTAACGATTACGCCAACGAGTGTACTTTGAGTAACTAATTAGAAAAAGATCAGATAATTGCAACATAATTACGGTTAGTTTCAGTGTTCACCGGCAGAGGTCGCTATCTGAAATTTGGGTGTATAATAGGTACTACAACTCTACCTAACCTTTTGGTAAATGTAGGCGTGATATTATTTCATAAGTAGAGATGTATAATTTAATTGTAATCTATACCAACATTATAAAGAAGAAAGATTTTTTGTTTGTTTGTACCGAATAGGCTCCGAAACTACTGGATCGATTTAAAAAATTCTTTCACAAATAGAAAGCTCCATTATTCCTGAGTGACATAGGCTATTTTGTAATCCCGAAAACGGGTCCTGTGGGGTGGTCCACGGGAGCGAAGCCGCGGGCAACAGCTAGTATCTTATACTTTGACATCTTACTCTTTGATACTCTGGCGTTAAATTATACCTTGACATCTTAAATAAATTGTGTGTGGTTTATGATGTTATTTTTGAGTGACATACCCCAAATTCTATAGTGTTGAATTGTATTGTGTATTTTTATTCGTAATAATGTTAATACTAGCCTAATAATCTATGTTCTATAATGTACCTATATTTGCACGCCACACTTGGCAGAATGTGATGATACCATTTACTAATCTTATGACCATATAATGTACCATATTATAAATGTCTTTTTTTTAAACGTTGCCTCACACTAGGAATTTCTTCCTGTATCGTGGGTGCGTTTACAAACATATAAACTCACAACTCAGAGCCGGAACAACTATCTGTAGGTCATACAAATATTTGTTCCGTGCGGGAATCGAACCCGCGACACGCAGCGCAGCAGTCAATCGCTCAACCACTGAGGCAACCGTGCGCCCAAATTTGATTATGATTATGATGTATTTTACCCACTAATAATTTCGCCAGCCAGGTAAATTTTTTTTGTTATGTAGTGGCAATCCTATTGCCACTAATCAGATTGATTTATTGACCTGTTATTGGCCATAGGCTGCCACTGGGCTACTTCTAAGGCATTCTTAAAGAAATCATTACAGAAAAGAAGTTTGGAAAATCATCATCATCATCATTTCAGCCGAAAGGCGTCCACTGCTGGACATAGGCCTCCCTCAAACGTCACCACATTGACCGAACCCGCAGGCTTATTACGAATCTTGCAAGAGCAAAACGATAGCGATTTTTGCGCAATAATTGCTCTTCAATACAAAAGTTTTAGAGATTTTCATTTCACAAACAGCGAGAGATTCGCAAACGATTGTGTAGGACCTAGCATACCTACACTATAGGTAATTCCGACTTTGTGACATAAAATTTTTGATTGCGTGATAATTGCTGATTGCTGTTTCTTACGTAATAAGCCTGCCATGCGTCTCGCATCCAGCGGGTTCCCGCAACCTTTACCAGGTCAATGTTGAGAAAATAATGTTTCCTAATAAAAGTATTTTATAGTGAAAGAAGTCACAGGCCACTCAGATAGGATCTAACAGTTTCCTAACGATTACGCCAACTAGTGTACTTTGAGTAACTAAGTAGCAAAAAGATCAGATAATTTCAACATTATTGTGGTTAGCTTCAGTGTTCACCAGCAGAGGTCGCCACACGTTATGCGTGGCGCACTCCTACACATCTGTTGTACACCTGAACGACATATTTGCGTTAGATGAGACTAATTTACGTTTTCAATTTATGAGATGAAGTGATTCTTAAAAAAAGTTGCGTAAGAATAAGTGTCTCCTTAGTCGCTTGCTCACATTCGGTCTATTCTGTAAAGATCTCACCGTGAAATCATAAGTGACGTGATCTGACAAATCTAGATGTTAGAAATTGACAGCTCACGTCAAACACTATTCTGGCAGAATGTGATCTATTCTAAGCATCGTGATGTATCCGACTGAACTTTTTGACGATATCTCTCCATTTGTAACAATCTATGGCTTGTTGTAGACTGTAGTGCGTCGGAGATTCCAATATCCAGGTGTTGCTTCACTTAGTCATACTGAAATTATGTAGTACTTTTATTATATAACTGAGAGTATATTATGTACTTATTTAGATTTTTCAGTAATGACTAGCAAAAACAAGTACTTAAAAAAAAATGCAGTAAATCACATCACATCATCAGCCTATTAATGTTCCCACTGCTGGGACACAGACCTCCTCTCTGTGAGAGGGAATGGGCCGTAATCCACCACGCAGGCCCAGTGCGGGTTGGTGGATGTCACATGTCATCGAATTTTTGGTTCTAGGACATGCCGGTTTCCTCACGATGTTTTTCTTCACCGTTTTGAGAGCAGTGGTGATGAAATAATTTACACAAAGTAAAGGCCAGCTTGGGCTCGAACCCACGACCTAAAACTTGTAAGTCGCGGCCGATACCACTGGACCACCACTGCCCTATGCAGTAAATACTTAGTTATATTAAAAGTATTTGTTTATCTCTGTGGAGTATGCGGAAGTAATCGTAGTATCTTCATTATTTTTCTTACCGAAAAAAGACCTTTTGGTCAAATGCCTTACCCAATAAAAACCCGTAAATCATTCACACACGATCAAATCTCAGATAAAATCAGCTCACAAAATTTTTATAGTCCTTTGACCAATACCAGACCAGAGTGTTAGACCGTCCAGTGGTCGACCAATTATAAGACCACAGAGTCATAAAATGTTTCAAATGATTTTTATCAGTGAACTAAGTGGCTGTTGGACGCAACTTTGTTCGTATAATGACTATAACCGCAGAATTTTAGTGCTATCATTAGCCTTTATTATACTGCCTGGGTAGGGTTTATAGTTGGTTCTAACCTTCACAGTTTAGGAGGTACAGAAATATGATGATACATTTTCAGGGTTTTAGACTGTACCCTGTCCTTAAGTAACTATATTATAAGAACGTAGACATTGGTAGTAAAGTAATTTTCTCCACTTAAATCAGCCTCAAGTCAACCTCCTTCAATCAAATTGACAGTTTCAGCATTGATTCTAGACTTTTTGTCGTTGTCATGGCGACGATCTCGATTGGAGTGGAGAAAGTTTCCTTTAAAATAAATGAAAAATTGGGTGAAGTCGCTATCGTCCGCTTAAGCAGCAGCCAATCACTCTGATTAAACTGCGAGACGCGAAATATAAAAAAAAATTTGTAGTCATCGTTGCCCATAGACTCAATACCTTCTGATATCATCGGCTAAGATGATATCGGACGACAGGCGACAAAAAATTTTGGTCAAAACAATAATTGGAAATCCGTTTTTTTCGACGTTATTATGCAATGCTCGGGAAATGACCAAGGGTGAAGAAGGAACTCGCAACATGTCGCTCGGTATCTCGCGGATTAACCATCGGTCTATTGTCTCTAGCGATCCAGTACCGCTGTGAGGTGTACCACTCCGTCCACTGTCCACCAATTAAAGGCAGACACACAGCAATAAAACGTCCAAATGATGTAATCTGTAAATAAATCGGGAGAGTATATGAAAATCATTCGTTAGTTCACGTGCCTTGTTTTAGATAAGTTTATTCGGTATTGTTAGGATTTTGAATTTATTCATTATATGTATAAGTTTTGCTGGACACGGGTTTTCCAAGTCCCACTATCATTAACACTGGACGTTAGTAGAAAATTGGCTTTCACTGAAACTGCTGCCAAAGTTCAAAACAATAGCTCAGCAATATTATTTAGTATCTAATAGAATTCAGAATTAATGCTGCCAGCGTTCTGGGCACTTTTCCCGTTGGCATCGATGTGGACGAATTTTTTGATGCACAATGAGCTCTTTTCCGTCTCCCTTTTGTATTTGTATATAGGTTTGTTTTTTGTTTATATGTTAATAATTTACTTTTATTACCAGATTTACCAATACAGAATTCTAAAAGTATTCACTTCCAAATTAAGCTAAATACCTAAAAAATAGACACACCTAAAATATCAATTAATTCCCATGGGGTCAACTCTGTTCAAAAACTGTACGTGATTTCGTCTGACTAACTCTGATTTCTGATAACTATTACTCTAAAACTGCCAAATTACTAAAATTCTGCCCCACAAAAGTCCAATATAGAACGCTTGTTGAACCTAGGCAACCTTAAAAAACCACATCAAAATACCTACTACTTAAAATACTAACTATTACTACTTATACTACAATCCACGCTCAGCATAGTATCCGTTGATCATAAAAACGCGCCAACAGATAGGTCAACGACCTCCGCACTGTAGTTTAGAGCCAAGTTCTTGCACATAATGTTAATTTGTTAGCATTTACTGAGTGAATGGTAGGTTCTCAGTAAAGCTTAGTGATTAGGTATTCAATTAGCTCATTGTTCCGTACACAACACCTATGCAAGTTTACTTTTGTAGGGATAGCAGAAAAGGTAGTTTTTTTATTTTTCACACCACCTGCTCGATATTGTCCAATTAAATATTGTAAAATGTATATAGTAAAGCATTATCTCGTAAGGAAGGTAAAGTTGTATGAAACTCCCAAGGGAGTAAAGTGATTTTGATTTGAAATGTCAAATTATTGGTGGCAACTCGTGAAAAGCTAAGAAAAGAAATGCCCACATGGCATTCTAAAAAGGTTTATTCGAAAATCGAACTAGCCACATCCACACAAAAAAAATGCAATTTCAAAGAATGTGAAATTAGTGTTGGTGTTTGGTGTTGTGATTTTCAGTGAATTTTATTGCAATATTCGTGTTAACAAAATATTTAGAGCGATACCTAGTAATTCTACTCCAGAGTTTTCAAAACAGACGCTTTAGAAATTATTAATAATTTATGGAGGCCTGGCTTTTTATTATCTCGCAGAAGGTGTGAAAAGTATATGTATACTCCTCTGGGATAAAGCCTGTCTTCCTCTTGTGCAGCTTGAACCACTCGCTTCACTCAGAAGTTTACATTATTCCCGAGTGAAAGTCCCTCGTTACGCTCAGAGTACAATATCGCCTGTGACGGAAGACACTGCTTTATCCCCTTGGTGCATAATCTACTATTACATTTACTATTTACAGAATACTATAAACTACTTATGTGTGAACATAGTTGTTGTACACACTAACAAGTTAACAACTAAACCAATATTGTAAAGGGGTAAAATTGATTATATTTAGGATACAATTTCAAGTATCTGAGATCAATTAGGATGGTAGAAAGTTATATCTAGCGGCTAGTTATATATATCGCTGATTCTATAGGCTATACCATTTATCCCTAAAGGCACGAATCCTATAAAGAAGTTTATAAGAGAGAAATTTTCGGCAATGTTGCCACCTAGAGAAATTAAAGTATCAAGGCAAATATTTTTCAAGTAAACTATATCTGTGGAATAGTGAAAAGAGAGTTTGATTAGAGTCGTAGCCTGTCTGTAAATAGTGAAACAGTTTTCATCATCTGCCTAGCCTTTTCCCAACTATATTGGGGTCGGCTTCCAGTCTTACCGGATTCAGCTAAGTACCAGTGTTTTACATGGAGCGACTGCCTATCTGACCTCCACAACCCAGTAACTGGGTAACACGGTAGGTACTTCTTGGCAAGACTGGTGTCAGATCTCAAGCTTCTGACTACCCGTAACGACTGCCAAAGATCTTCAAATGACAGCCGGGACCAACGGCTTAACGTGCTTTCCGAGGCACGGAGGAAACTCGGTATGTTGAAATGGTCACCCATCCACGGACCGACCTCGTCAAGCGTTGCTTAACCTTGATGATCGACCCGTGCGGCTGTTATTATTTAGCCACGAGCTCCTCCAGTACAGTGAAACAGTTTTGAAAACGTTATTTGATTGTATGTTTGTTAAATTGTTCTTAATGGATAAATAATTTGCAATCTTCTTTATCAAAGGTGTTTTTTTAAGGTTTATTTTATATGGACTTTCAAGAATAATAAATGATTAACCTTTACCAACAATAATTTTTAAATTTAACCCAATTAACATCACTGAATCTGCTGTCGCTACTTGATAGCATCTCTTCACGGTAGCGGCCGCGGACAAAGGAGTGTTCTGCTGACGTTACGTCAGAGAGTACCAACATGAGGCCAGAGTGGAAGCAAATCACTAGTTTTATCTTTTATGGGATGCATACACTGTGTCATTATCGCTATTATCGTTTGTTTACAATTTATCTGTCAAAGTTTATGTGGGTTTTACCGTATTTTTTAATTTATTTTTGCTGTATGGAAATATAACAGCCACACGGGTCGCTCTTCGGGGTTAAACACCGCTTGCCGTGCTCGGTGACCAACCATTAGAGAGTACATACTAAGACTCCTCTGTGTATATTGGTTTTGCGTGTCATTTGCAGATCTTTAACAAACGTAACGCTTAGCCAGAAGACCGATTCTGACAGCAGTTTGCCAAAACGCATTGTATTACCCATTTACTGGGTTTCGGAGGTCAGAAAGGCAGTCAATCGACCTACTCAACTGCATTCAGTTAGAATGGAAGCCGACCGCATCATATTTGGGAAGCTAGACAGATTGCTAGGATTTGTTGAGTATGGATGTCCAGAGGAAGGAGGAAGGTGAAAACAGATGGATGGACTCTGTGAATGATGTTTTGACTAGAAGGAACCTTCTATCCATTTCACATTTTAACTGGTTGTGGTGATGTCTAATAGAGAAATATATAAAAAATAAATGTTTTGCGGTCGCAGACATCCGACTGAATTACCTAAGTAAAAAGTCATAATTCGAGGTTAGGCTCTCGCCTATTTCCTCCTCCAATATTGGACCAATTTAAGAGATCATACTATATATATTATATAATATTGTACTGGCGAAAGTTTGTGTGAGCGTGTGTTTGTATGTTTGTTACTTCTTCACGCTAAAACAGCTGGATGGATCTGGATGAAATTTGGCACAGAGATAAATTATAATCAGGAATAGCATAGGATACTTTTTATCCCGGGAATGTGTTCCGTCGGGATAATTTTCGAATTTCTCTTGGGCGAAGCCGCTGTAAGAAGCTAGTATTCCATAAACTGAAAAAGAAAGATCTATACTGTGTCCCCTTTATTCATTTATAGTTGCCAAATTTGTACACTAGGTCTCTGTTGACAGCGCAATTTTGAGCATCTTTTGAGGGTTCTAGTGCTTCTAAAGATAATGTATCATCAAAAAGGAAAACATAGGGGCACAGTATATATCATTATATTCTTTCTTTTTTACTTTATGGAATAACTTTTAAATTAGTCCAATATTGGATGAGGAAATAGATGACAACCAAACCTCGAATTATGAATATTTATTTAGAAAATTCAGTCGGATGTCTGCGACCGCATTTCCTCTTAATAACGAATATTTGGAAAAGGGCAAGATAATTATGATTATGAGTGAAGGTAGGTTATGTACTCAATTAAGTTTTCATATGAAGTCGTCTTCATCAGAATAGATATAATCGTTTAAGGCTGAGTCCAGTCTGTTTTTAATTGGTGGTATACACTATCATATATCTTTAAATAAATATGTTTATTTCAATTACATAAAGCATTAACATAAGTGATTTGGAGATCACCATTTAAGCAAGAAGATGCTTGTGTTAGGTGACTCCGCTCTTCCATTAATATTATACAGAGTATGCAATTGAAAACAGAATAATAAAATAAAAGAAAAGAAAATACAAAAAGAAGCACGCTTGTGCGAGTGTGTGTGTAATAGTTGACACTATTAGACAGAGAATTTAAAGTTCTTTTGCAATAATGATGGCACTAAAACTTACAACAAAAAAGTTTCATGATGAAAGCTGTACAAATTGTGAACGACAGCAATCTTTTGAAAACAAATTAAACACTAAACAATTCCCCAATCCATTTTTCAACACAAATACGATAATAAGTTATTGAAACACTTTAAAATACAAAAACATTCAACTGAAAAAATAATACACAGTGGCTCCCCAATACTTATAACATAAAGAAAATTCTTAAAAGAAACGTAAAAGTACGATAGTGTAAGTAGTTAAAATTATTTTCAAAGGGACTCGAAACACTATAAACTCTTGCGCACCCAACGAAATTAAAATCGATCATTATTCGTCACAAACTTCCCCCACCCTAAGTTTTAAAATCAGCAAAAAAATGTATTGTTATAAAAAAGGGGTGTGACAATGTCAGAAAGAGAGAAATGATATTACAAAAGTTTGTTAGAAGAGCTTGTTAGTGTTAGAAAGGGATAGATATATTTGTAGAAATGTTTGTAAGGAATAATAATTTCTATTTCGTGTAATGGTGTGTGTACACTACACCGAAGTTTGGTATGGAAATTCGAAGTTGAACTAAGTTTATATAATTTGAAATACCTGTATCTCTAAAAAGCGTTTATTGATTTAAATAACATAAAAGAGAAAAACTGAAGATTGTGGCTATTTCGCATAGCATAGCACAAATAGACTATAATGTTCCTATACTGCTGGGACACAGGTCTCCTCTCTATGAGAGAGAGATTGACTGTATTTCACTAACACATAGCTATTAACTTCTCTCAAATATCAGCTACTCCTACTGTTTTAAGAGTAATATTCAATCGATATCTTGACATGAATTTGAAATTATAGAGATAACGTGACTTGAAAAGTTATCATACATTCAGCGGGAAACATATGGTACTTCCTAGGTACAGATTCATAAATTCATTGAAAATAGAGATGGGGTTTTTTTATTAAAGCATAATTGCCTAATTTCTGAATTTTGCACCTCATCCTGGCGAATAACAACTTTGGACATAGGTTCCTGAAGCAAAACATTATAAACTACAATAATTCAAATTTTAAGTTAATACAAAAGTCGTAGGTACATACTTCCCTAGCAGTTTAAAAATCTTATCAGATTGTACTATGTTTTAATTCTAATTTCCTTTTAAACAGTAAATTCCAATCAGTCTAAAATTAGAATGTACCGACATTTTCTTATTGGATTCTTATAAAGTACATACATCTTCATAAAAGAGTCAAGAGATGAATATAAATGCTTGAAAGCGTACAGAACAAGATGTGAGGTGGCAATTTGAACAGAAAATGAGACAGTTTACTGTTAAAGTCACGTACAGGAGGTAGAAAACAGGATATTTGCTCAACTAGGCTTGGCTTAGCTAATGCTACAAGCACTGCCATCTATGTGAACCAAGACGAACTAATAAATAATGAAAACCAAAACATTATATGAACATCCAGTGAAGATAAAATTAAGATTTGTTTTTATTTCTTGACTATAGGTACTTAATTTTAAAATCACAAAGATAAAAAAAATACAAAATAAGTTTCAGTCAGATTGTTTAGAAAGCGTTACTAACGCCATCTGTTATCGAGTAGAAACAATAAGAGAACTGTTTTACAACCGAGTTTGACGTTTCGGGCACCCTCGTACGTACTGGGAATATTGTGTGTATGTGTGCGTGAACAAAAGCGCTCCAAATTCAAATTTTTAGGGTGGCGTTCATCGTGGAGTTTGTTGAAATATTTGAATTTTAGCGCCATTTTGCTGTAGAGGGAAAATGATTGCTTCTTTGACAGATATTTATGAACGACCACAATAATTGATACAAAATTTTAAATTAGTCACGTAGGTAGACAAAAATTTCCTATATTATTTCTATTTAAATTGCAAATTGTAAGCAATTTTACTTGATTACAGATCGTTATCAGCGATACAACTATCATAAAATTGAAAATATTCTAAAAATAATAACATTGTTGTGTATAAAACTATTTTGGTGTAGATACAACAAAGTATATTCTATCTATCTATACATCCAAATACTTAAGTAAGGTAGGTACATGATTACTATAGGTACGTGATTACAATAAGCTTTGGAAAAGAAATATAATATATTAAGGTACTTATGTGTCAGTGTTCGGTTAAATGTAGTACCTAGGCTTAAATTACATTGATAAATAATAATTAAGTAAAGCCAGTTTTTTTTTCCCATATAAAAAATGAAGTAAATTTCTTAATACAGCACAAAATGCCTCACATACTCGGCTTTTGAGCCCGATGAATACAAAATCAGCTCAGTATTGAATATCAGTCTTTTGTGTGCGCATAATGGCCACTTAGTACCTCCTGAATAAAAGCTTGAAATAATAGCAGGCCTCCGTTATCGCAGACAATAATGATATGATATTATAGTTTAGCAAATCATTCTAGATTTTATGAATAAACATGATTCTGCCACCGACTTTGCCCACGTGAAAAGGGTTTTATCATCCCAAGGAATCATTGTACCGTGATAAAAATAGTCTTTGTGCTATTGTAGACTATAATCTATCTCTATGCCAAATTTCATCCAGATCAGTTCAGCCATTCTGGCGTAATTAATTAACAAACATACTTCCAAACCTTCGCCACGGCTTCGCCCGTAACAAATTATACGCAAAAACCTTTCTCGTTTCTTACTCATTCTATTGGTGAAAACCGCATGAAAATCCTTTCAGTAGTTTTTGAGTTTATCGCGTACAAACGCGAAAATTTAGTGTTAGAGTAGGTAGGTACGTAAATAATTACAAGTCTAAAATAATTATTGAATGTGGTACTTCAAACAAATATTGTAAGCATTCATTTTATTAATTAAATTATTTACAAGCACTTTTGAACAGTCAAGGAGTCGGTTATTCTGGAAGATGAAGTTATTTGCACATTCCAAAACGTGGATCTGTATGGAGAAGAAAGTGCAAAAAACTCCACGGACATTCTTTAAAACAGTAAGTTGTTGCAAAGTTATATCATTTATTTTGTAATTATACTTAGATACTCTCAAAATAAGATTATATGGAGAAGTTTTATAATAGACTAACGAACCGCCCCGGCTTCGCACGGGAAAAAATATATACTAAAATCTTCCGCTTTACGCTCTTATCAAAATCCGTTGTGTGGTTTAGAAAATGTTATCGGTGAAACAGAAATGACGTCGACAGACGCGGACAGCGACTTTTGTTTTAAACAATCCAGTGACGATTCGCCTAGTTAGCTGTCAAAATACTTTTTAAAGGAATGGGTCATCATGCCAACAAACCCATTATCACAATATTGTTTCATCATTTGGTAAAAAAGTTGATAACCAAAAAGAACGAAAAAATATTTATTCGTGACTCGGAGACACAAGAGAAAAGCAAACTAAAAAGAAAAACCGTGCGAGACCAAAAATACAACTGTAAATTACTGGTATATTTTGTTCCTAGTATGACCCTCCTACCACCTAAAAAAGTTGATAACTAGAAAGAAAGAAAAAATATTTATTCGTGACCCGCACAGGAGAGACGAGAGATAAGCAAATTATAAAAAAAAACAATAATAAAAACCGTGCAAGACCAAAAAGACATCTGTTACTGGTACAATATATGTATATTTTTTTATTCATCGAATGTATGGACATGAGTAATTTAATTTTAACCTAAGCTATTTATTTGTCTTTTGATATGGTGTAATTCAAATAACATGAAATATAATAATAATAATCAAAATAAATTTAATTTTCTAGCATTTAATATAATAATTAAATAAATAATTAATAGTTAAATAACTATGTTTTCCTTTTTGATGATACATTATCTTTAGAAGCCCTCAAAAAATGCTCAAAATTGCGCTGTTAACAGAGGCTTGGTGTACAAATTTGACAAATATAAATAGAAAAAAGAAAACATAGGGATATAGTATATATCTTACTTTACCGGTTTATGGAATATTTTTAAATTGCTCCAATATTGGAGGAGGAAAGAGACGAGAGCCAAACCCCGAATTATGACTTTTTACTTAGGAAATTTAGTCGGCGCTCTCTGCCCATACTTTCTCTTAAAGCGACGCTTTTATTCATAAAATACCACTAAAATTCATATAACTTCCCCAATTTATCTCACTATCTTACTAATATTCTTATTATATATTTCTTCTTCGTATACTGTAAGAGATTGCTATAGAAATAAGCATCACCTATATACCTATTTTCCTGTTTCTTCTTCTTGTCTGTATATTATGTGTGTGTGCATAAATGGTTAAATAAATAAATAATATAATTAATGCAAAAGTTTGGATGGATCGATGTATGAATGTATGTTTGTTACTCAATGCGCCAGAACGGCTGAACGGATGATATTTGGCAAAGAGATAGATTATATTCTGGAATAATGTTACCTTAGCCCAGGCAGGCGCTTTACTTTGTGTAAATTATTTCATCACCACTGTTCTCAAAACGGTGAAGGAAAACATCGTGAGATAGTCGGCATGTCCTAGAACCAAAAATTCGAAGACATGTGACATCCACCAACCCGTACTGTGCCCGCGTGGTGGATTACGGCCCATTCCTTCTCACAGAGAGGAGGCCTGTGTCCCAGCAGTGGAAACATTAATAGGCTGATGATGTGTGTGTGTGTGTGGTGTGTTCCCTTAGGATGAAAACAAAAAACTTTCCACGTAGGCGAAGCAGCTAGCAGCAGCTCCTATTTTCTATATCGATAAGTCTACATTAGGCATTGAGCATAATTTATACTTAGTCTGGTGTTTATGTTTAAGATAGTTCAAGTCTTCAAGACCTTTTGAAGTAAACTGCTTCCTCTCCAATCAAAACAGTCGCCATCATCGGCAAATAATTAAAAGTAAAAATCTGTTTTAAACTAGCTTTGAATGGGCAAAAAAGAACGATAATGTAAAATCGCTTGTCAATACTTATCCAATGAGCCCAAACACGTGTTTGAGGAGTTGCTATGGCCACCTTCCAGCTCCATCATGAGACCAGCTGAATAGTACCATATTATTTCAATGTTTGAAAAGTTACATAAGTACGCCAGGATTGAGCTTATCCGGATGCCAGCAGCCTTATTGCGTAATGAATTCGACAAGGCAAAGGGCAAAGAGTATGAAAAATCGAACAATCGCATGCGAGATGAAAAACGCGATGTGGATTTCCGTCATGTGACTGGTCGATTTTTCATATTATTTGCCCTTTGCCTTGTCGAATTCATTACGCAATAAGGCTGCTGGATTTGCTTGAAAACTAGATTACTACATAGTCGCCGGACACACATAGGAAAGCAAGGTTCTCGTTATGTAAAGCTTGTAAAAATGTCACGATTAATGTCAATAAATAACTGTCAATTTGATTTATTTGAGTAGAGGAAATTACTATATAGGGCTTAGGCACCTACAGTAAGTATCTGCTTTATTATTTGCTCACTCATGCTTTGTCCAGTTTACTAAAGGTGAGGATGATGCACCTAAATACCTCAATTTTATTTAGGTTTAGGTACCTATAATTATAAGCTATGAACAACAGTAAGGAAAAAGTATTTGTAACTAAACTACCTACCGGTACTTATTGTCTAAATCAAGTAACCTATGACCCAAATATTTGCTGCAGAAAAATAAATTAATAATGAAAATACAAATATCAACAACTTTTAAAATTTGGTCAATAATTATGTTAAAGCAAATAATATATTCCTATGTTCCGTAAGTGCCCATACACCTGGACTTTGGAGGAATTTATGCTCGCCACTGACGCTGCAATTTACTTGGCCACCTACAGACCCCAAAATATTTATAGAGTTTTTCATAGACTCAAAGAACAAAAAAACGATAATAAAAAAAAAAACTATGCACTGTATAAATTCATAACACACTTTTGTTGTCAACTCTACTTGTTAAGGACAATACACTCATGTAGTTCCACCTCTATAATTATTATTTAAATTATTAATGGCTACGCATTGTTTTCTGCGAAAATAAAATTGCAAATGATGTAGTTACAATTATATTTAAATGCCTATGCAATTATTTAGGATGCAAGCAACTGAGTCGAAATTGGCCTTCGGGCTAAATGCACGCACGCAACTAGAAGATATTTAGTTATACGCTTTGACGGGAGTTTTCAAGTTCTTTTATTAACAAAAATAACATAGTTGTTATAAGCTGGTGCAGCGTTTGCAATAGTTACCTGCCTACCAATTAAATAGGTAGAAAATGTATGGAAAACATTTATGATATCATCATCTTGTCCATGACACATTCATCTTCCATTCCTTCCTGTCAACCGATCTCACAAATATCACTCCTCACACAATCCATACATATTTTATATTGGCCATCCATTCCCTCTCCAGCCATCATATTTATATTCATAACTCTTATAGTAACAAGCGGCTCATCCCTCCTCATCACATGACCATTCCAGGACAAACGACTCCCTTTCAACTGTTCTGTCACTAGCGCCTCTTTAAAACTTTCTCTACTCATTTCTCGCTTTATTAATAAATAATCAATAAAATAGAACATCGAGGTAGGTATTATTTACAACTAGCTGTGCCCGCAGCTTCGCTCCCGTCATCTGCCCACCCTACCCTTCTTACCTTTCTGCCTATCCTATATATCCACATACTACATACCAACTTTTGTTTATTAGTGTCATTCTTTCGCGTAGAATCTTAACACTGCGATTCAGAAAATGACTTTAAATGCACAACGCCATCTATCGAATAGCGAGTTCAACTGTACGAGTAACTGGATTGCGTGTGCTGTGATAATTTTACTTCTTGAACACTTTAAATTCATCTAACTTTTGATAGAGTGAACCGATTGCGATGAAACAAAAACTAAGTAATTCTTCAAGTTACGCACAATTTTTATGTATAAAAGTTATCTACATTGGTTTCGTACATTTCACGTGATGCGTGCACAAATAAACAGACAAACAGACAAAAATTCCAAAAATGCCGGAAATGGGTCCTGTTACACCCTGGCTATTTTTTTTGGAATTTTTTTCGATATACAAAAATTATTTTTCTACAGATTTATTATATGTATTGATAATAATCGTAGTCTCCTCCATAGTGTCCTCTATAGATAAAAAGCTTTATCAATCTGATTCTAGGGTAAAAATAAGAAAATTATTTTCATGTTAAAGTATCACTAGAAATACATAAATTTATTTTAACAAGGCACAATAAAAAAAGATACATGTAACTGTGACTCATATAACTGTCCCCCCAATAAACATAACTATGCGTAACTGGGTCACACTTAACAACCTTTAAAAAAGCAACATAAAAAAATTAAAAGCTACTGGCAGGTAAATCAGATTGCAAGCGATGCATGAAAAATGACTCCGGCGGATCGTAATTAAAAAAAAAGCAGCGACAATAGAGTTCTTAATTTAAATTCGAATGTTGCAGAAAAAAATACCCCTATCAAGGGTCATTTTTTTGCGAAGTGTAAAAAAAATGACCCTCATTTTTAGTGTCACTGAAGTGAAACAAAAGATGAAATTTGACTATTACCTTTTATATTTTTTGATTTAAAGCTTATGTTACAATGACAGGAATGAAGAGAAAATACTGGATTTTGCGAAGACAATAGATTTTTTGTATTTTGCTTTTTGATTATAATCAGTAGATGTCGCATCTTTATTTGTGACGGTTCCGGATTTATTCTTTTATTTATTCATAAAGCCAAAACATTGGTATAAGCCGTGGTAAGGCTTTATATTGCACTCTCTTCTACAGAAAAGATAGCATATGTTTTTATTGAGATTATTTAATTATTTAAAAACCAACTTTAATAACTGACAGTACTGAGGTACCTATTTTGTTTCTTATCCCACAGATGGGCAAAGGCTTACTCCATACTTTTCTAGAAAATTTAATCTCCTACCTTCTCCGACCACTCTGTCAAGAACTACTCCAAATGGTCACGTAATTTTTAGGCTCTATCTACACGTACCAACCGCGTGACAATCCTGGTACTTCTCTCCTCAAACATTCTGTAAATTTGTCCCAACCAATCCCATTTCAGTCTCGCAGTCTTATCTCCTACCTACAAATGCATTATTATTTTACATCATCATCATCATTTCAGTCGACAGAAGTCCACTGATGAACATAGGCTCCCCCAAGTGTCAACACATTTACTGGTCCCGTGCGTCTCGCATCCAGCAGATTCTCGCAACCTTCACCAGGTCATCAGTCCACATAGTGGAAGGCCTTCCAACAGAACTCATTTTTTTTTGCTTATTTTCCTTATCTACCAAAAATACTAATATGACATGTAAATACAATATAAAAATCAATATTGAAACGATGACACATTTTATAATACCGATTTCCTTGTCCAAAACACAATAATTACAGTTCAAGCCAAAAAAGATACAGACATGAGTAATTTTATGTTGTTAGTTCTAACAGCGCACTCAAAGATATTGTATATAATGTATATTACCGATTGTAAGTCGGTTTTTTGAAGTGCAAAACTTGATTAATTAACGATAATTAAATCAGGTAATCGAACAGTAATAATGGAAGACGATACACCAAAGAATACAGTCGTGAAAGAAGAAATAATATACGAAATTACGTGTGGTCACGGATCACGGTAAGTGTCTGAAACATAATTTTATTATTTTTCTCTGTTATCCTTTCGTCAATACATTAATTTTAACACACGTTTATTAGCTTGGTATGTATGTATCTATGTAACGGAATCTTTGAACGTGATGTTTACCCCCTTCAAAACGTCGGATTAATTTGAAACTTTGCACACTTATCAAGGAGTTCAAGGACCGATGACAATGCAATATTAAATAGTTTGTCCCATTATCCTTACCAGGATCTTCTGGATTATCGATTGAACAAAAAAGTAAAAAATAATTAATATTAAAAAAAACTCAAAAACACGCCAGAAAAAGAAAACCAAAAGCGTGGGATGCTTCATGTCAATTGTTGTGAAGTTATTTTGAAAATATCTTCAAAAGCACCCCACGCTTTTTTACAATAAAATATTTTTTTTTGTTAATCACACTATTCTTAATTTTAATTTATTGAAAATTATTTTCTTCTTTTTAGTTTGGTTTTCTTTTAAAGCGTGTTTTTGAGGTTTTTTTAATTATTATTTATTTAATTGATAGGCTTAAGTTTGACATTCGCTTGCCTTGAAATTATTCACTTTGGACTTAGAGTGCGCGCAAGATAAGTCTGCGCGCGGCCAAAATCAGAACTAATCATTTGTCATTTTTGTCAGGTCTCAAGAGAGTGTGTTGTATTCCGTGTTTTTATTCGTTTTCAAAGTAAATAATCGCCATCACTATGCCAAAAGTAATTTAAAGTGCTGGCAGAGATGTTTTCTTGAAGTGAACAAGACAATAACAGGCCTACGGTACCGTTTTATAAAGATAGAGCCCGCGTTGCTTATTTGACAGTAAATTTTAGGGATACCATTATACTAACATTTCCCTAAATTTTCGTACTACCGGTGCCGCTTCTTCAAAAATTATTGAAGAAGAAATAAAAAAGAATTGTAATTGAAATGGACGGTATTAGCCACTGCAGGGCCATTGTTAGACCAAATTTAACAGTAGGTACTACTAAGTATTCAATAAATGATTTACAATAATTTCAAGCTTTTTTCATCATATTTTATGCAAGTAGCAAATACTAGTAATTAATTATGCTTAACTTAAATTACTTTAAGTTTCGAGTAATGAAAAATGAATATTGATTAAATGAAGGAAAAAAGATCAGTTATGCTGGCAACATTAAGCACGCCACCCGTCGCGCGCAGACTTATCTTGCGCGCACTCTAATAGTAGATTATGCTATGCACCAAGCAGTGTCTAAGACACCCCGCCCGTGACGTAAGCATCACGAGCGGCATATTGAACCCTGAGCGTAACGAGGAAGTTATGTGGAGTCCTGAGTGAAGCGAGGGGTTCAAGCTGCCCAAGACAGGTTTAATCAGTGGCGTAGCAAGTTCTATAGACCCTGTTTCAAAATATTTTTGGGGGCCCTTTTTACCCGACTGAAGCAAAGATCAATAGAAAGATAATGTTTCTCACAAAATGAACAAAATTGGAGTTTTCTTGAAAATGAGCTCAAAAAGCTTTAAAATGATATAATCCTAACCAGGATAGGTTTAGTTCTCATTTTGATTTTACTTAGAGTATGTAATCACTAAAGCAGTGGTGGCCCAGTGGTATCGGCCGAAACTTACAAGTTGTAGGTCGTGGGTTCGAACCCAGGCAGGCGCTTTACTTTGTGTAAATTATTTCATCACCACTGCTCTCAAAAACGGTGAAGGAAAACATCGTGAGGAAACCGGCATGTCCTAGAACCCGAAATTCGAAGTTATTGTGACAACCACCAACCCGCATTGGGCCCGCGTGGTGGATTACGGCCCATCTCCTCTCATAGAGAGGAGGCCTGTGTCCCAGCAGTGGGAACATTTATTGGCTGATGATGTGATGTAATCACGGACCTTGATGCCATTCCACGAATTCGCACCAAGCGCTTCCAAACATCCTTCATAATGCGCACAGCGAATGAATGGAACTCACTACCTGCGTCTGTGTTTCCGAATGCATTCAACCCGAATCTCTTCAAAGTTAGAGTGAACAGGGGGTAGACCACAAGCTCTTAGAGCGGTATCAATTTGATATCGAGTAAGTGACAGATGTATACAAGTCAGATACATCTGTCCCTTATTCGATCTCAAATTGATACCGCTCTAAGAGCTTATGGTCACCCCCCTGGCTTCTTGTGGGTAAGCTCGCTCCATCGTCAACTCTGTCTCTGTCACCTCTGACCTAGACTAGAGTCCCTCATATCAAAAACAATTTGAGATTGTGGATAACAATTTAGGAACTTTTGATTTTACGTTTTGCTTTCTGTGGCCAGTTCGATTTTCGAACAAACCTTTTGAAGATGCCACAATTTGGGCAAATTTTTACTTAGGTGCAGTATTTTTTTTGAATGTGTGTGTGGGAGCGAGACAAAACATGGAATGTGCCTGTGTTTTACGGGTATTACTTTTACGTTTTCGTCAAGATGCTCGCGCTTTTGGTTTTAGTCACATCATAATTTTAAGTAGTTTTTTTTTTATCTTACTGTATTTATATTATGTTCTTTGTATATATTTTTACATACACATCAGATTTGGTTGCCGTACGTCACGTGATCACGTCCTAGGCGACCAATGAAAATCAGTGCCGTGCTGTGGATCCCCCACGGCATAATGCTGAGTGGAAGCCTTCTTGCCACAATCACGACATGCATCTGCCTAGCTTCTTTTTCACCCTATTTATTTTCTTTTTTATACAAAATGTAGGTACACACAGGTAGTATAAAATTATTATAGCTTTATTTATTTTTCGTCTTTTCTAACATAATCTAAGTACTTCTAATACTATTCTTAAGAGGAAACGGGGCAGAGAGCGCCGACTGAATTTCCTTAGTAAAAAGTCATAATTCGAGGTTTGGCTCTCGTCTCTTTCCTCCTCCAATATTGGACCAATTTAAAAGATATTCCGTAAACTGAAAATTAAAGATATATACTATGTACCTATGTTTTCCTTTTTGATGATACATTATCTTTAGAAGCACTAGAGCCCTCAAAAAATGCTCAAAATTGCGCTGTCAACGGAGGCTTGGTTTACAAATTTGACAAATATAAATGAAAAAAAGAAAATGTAGGGACATAGTATATATCTTATTTTACCAGTTTATGAAATATCTTTTAAATTGGTCCAATATTGGAGGAGGAAAGAGACGAGAGCCAAACCTCGAATTATGACTTTTTACTAAGGAAATTCAGTCGGCGCTCTCTGCCCATATTTCCTCTTAAGAGTTTAGCATAAGCATGTATATATGTCTGTCGTTTTGTGGCAATTAAATACTTTTTCTTTCTTTCTAGAGAGTCCGACGAATTTGACGATCCAGATTCAACAAGCTACACCTTTGCCTGTTTTAAGAGGTAATGCTTTATATATCATTGATATTGCATGACATGTAATTGGACAGGGTATGTGAAAAGACTTTTACCTGGGGGGTTGTAGTTATTAGGCTACAAACACACTGGCAGGCAATTTCATTTCTCTCTGTAGCTGTACGCTTAATTTCACATTGAGCGTATAATCCCATCCACTTACATCATGTTCTTCCCTTTTATTTCTTTGTCATCATTCTGCTGTCCTCATCCTCTGTCTGTACTTTTCACAGCTATCCCAATTAATTTTGATTCGGCGAACTATTACACTATTCAAGACTTCTAATATTAAATATTGCTAAGAATTGTATAGTCCTGCCAGAGAATAAGAGCTACTGCGGCCTGTAAATCCATGGTAAATGTTTCTCCTAATACAGAGATCTAAAATATCAGTTCCTCATTCATTATCATACCTATATATATATTATATAATATACCTCTTCTATATTATATTCTGTCCTATTCTTTCGTCATCATCATACTCCTGTCCTATCCTATCTGCGACTATTTGTGTCACATCAATAGATATTGGCATAAAAATAACAAAATCAACATTTAAATATATTTTAATATGTTGAATTAAAATTAATTTTGTTTCTTTCTCTTCCTTTCAGAGACCCCCCAATAAAAAAGGAGGGCTGGTTAGAAATGCGTGGAAAACATATCAAAACATGGCGTCGTCGATACTTTAAGCTGGATGATGCAAAAATGTTTGGGTTTAAGAACACACCGGGACCCGACTACCGCCGTTGTTTCAACCATAGGTATTATCTAAATCGCGCCAATGTCAAATACGATGACAGCAGTCTTGACGAGGAACGGAGTATTTTTACTGTAAAAATATACTTTCCTAAATATATACGTATTCTGCTAAAAATGATGAAGAGCGTGAAAGTTGGGTAAATGCCATCAATTCGATGATTAAGGTACACTACGATGAGTGTTAAAAACCAAAGAAAGTCAAGCGTTATTGATTGATTTTATTTGATTTTTAAAGGTCTTTATTGAGATAAAGGTATACAAAGTTAACAAAAAAGATCTTATTCTAAATAACATACATCAAATAATGTTAAGTAGGCTAAATCGCCTCTTTTTTAACATATAACATTAATAATTTATATGTTGACAGTTGCTGATTAACAACAAATTAAAATAAATAAATTATGTAGGGTTTGCAGATCCACATTTTTAAAATTATAGTTTCACACCCAACAACATTTTTTTTTTATTGATTTTATACAAAGAAAGCGAATACCTAATAATATTAATTTTTAGGTCTAATAACTGATATTTAATAAGTTAACTATTATCAATAGAAAAACAATGTACACATAAGCACGGTAACAGCAATTAATTACGCTGGTAAGATGGCCAGTGAGCTAGCGTCAAGCCACTAGGAAATGATGATGGGGCAGTTTGTACTTTTTGTAAGTTCTGGCATAAGGCAATCTTGTAAATCTACTCTTACCAATGTGTAAGACTCGAGAATTACGATGACGTGGATTAGTAATAAAAGCCGGCCAAGTGCGAGTCGGACTCGCGCACGAAGGTTTCCGTACCATTATCGCATAACACGGCAAAAAAATCACGTTTGTTGTATGGGAGCCCCACTGAAATATTTATTTTAGTCTGTTTTTAGTATTTGTTGTTATAGCGGCAACAGAAATACATCATCTGTGAAAATTTCAACTGTTAAGCTATCACGGTTCATGAGATACACAGACGGAGAGACAGATAGACAGACAGCCGGATCGCGGAATCTTAGTACTAGGGTCCCGTTTTGACCCTTTGGTTACGGAACCCTAAAAAAGAAGAATATTTGGGCAATTTTCAAGCGTTATTGCAGAGTAGGAGATTCCTAATTCTGACTGACATCATCATCATCACATTTCTCTCCAATCGCACGCCATTTATCTCGAATACTCTCTCGAAAATCTCATCCAGTTGCTTCCAGCCACCCTGCGGAGATCGTCGGTCTATTTAAACTTATTTACTAGATATAGTAAAATAAGTTTTTCGATTCATTTTCTAAGGTTTTGTACACTATTGAACACGCTTGAAACATGATCCATTCAAAAACAAATTCATTCTTTTGTCATTTGAGTGATCATCGAAGTGAACCTTATAGCCTAAGTCTTTCTGAATGCAGAGATCTGCAGGAAACTGGGTTTTTGATTAAACTTAATTTTCATGTATACTACTTGATAATAAAATATCTTGCTGCGGGGTGCCTGGCAATATGTAGCCGCAATGCATAACATTATAACACATTATTTAATTTTAATTATCAAATAGAATTTTAATTGTTATTCTTAATGAAAGAATCAATTTTAATTTAATAATCCATGATGTACCAATCAATTGTAATTTTATCATTTATTATTAATTCGTAATTTAATAACTATTTTTAATTTAATAATATTTTAATCTCAGTATGTAATAATCAATCTTAAATATTTAATTTATTATTAACCTCAATCTAAAGGCATGCGATAAATTGTTCATATTGTTGTTTCTAATTTTTTTTTTACAACTTCAACAAATTGTTCAATTTCTATAAATAAAGCTATATTTTATTATTATGAAATAAACTAACTTAAAATTAAGCAAGCAAATAACATTTGAAATGTAATTGCGAAATATAATATTATAATAAAAGGCTATATTATTATAAAGTCCTTTATTTAATTTATTTGCTTATTGTTTTTTTTTTTTTTAAATAGAAAAGAAATAGGGTGCCTCTCTCAGGGCTCCTGAGAGAGGCACCTCCTAACGATACGCGCCGAGTACCGCTTTCTGGATCAAGGCCTTGAACCGCCCTTGATCCGCCCTTGATCCAGCTGCCCAACGAGAGCCTCCTCAGATGTTCGTCGAGGCTTTTGTCTATTATAACATTGGCCGTTACGACTTTCGCCACAATGATTGCTGTATTCACATCCCACATGTCGACAAACTCGCGAGCCAGATCAAGATACTTACTTTTCTTATCTCTCTCAGCCTTCACGAGATTCTCCTCACGGGGGACTGCTATATCATTAATCATTGCGCGACGCTCTAGTCGGTCTATCACCGCTATGTCAGGTTTATTGGCAACAATAGTCCTGTCAGTAATGATAGACCGATCCAAATACAACGTGGCAATGCCATTTTCGAGACCTGGGTCGGGCTCATACTTATAGTTAGGCATTTCCGATTCCACAAGATTGTATTTAAGAGCAAGTTGCTGATGGATAATCCTGGCTACAAGGTTATGTCTATGCAAATAGTCTACGTTAGCTAGACTTTTTTTTTCTCGGGGTGGAAAATCCTCATTGGATGTCCTCCGCGCTGGGGAGGGCGGACGGCTCTGTCAGACTCGTACTGACTAAAAATCACCCCGGTGTTCCATCTCACACCTACGCTGGGGGTCGCGGGAATAACGATACTTCCGCAACCCCCGGCTAGTGGCGGCCCGCCTCTACGGGCCACGACCTCGGGTTGGGGGGGGAGTGAGGTGTTGGAATCCCACCGCGACGTCTAAGAGGGGCGCGCGTGGAACACTACGCGCCACCACCTCGGGTTCTGATATGTGGGGGGGCAACGGACGTCCCCGAGTCCGTCGCCCCTGGACCCATTTAGGGGGGCTGGAAAAGGGCGTTGTCCGCCCTCCCCAAACGCCCGGCGCGTCTGCTGCAGATCGGGTTAGCGGATGAAATCTCCCTCTCCCTCTCCGCAGCCTCCTTCTGCGAGACGACTGTTTCGCAGAAGGATACCACCGCGTCCCAGGACTCCTCGCTGCCAACCATAGACTCGACTACGGCCGGCAGCGACAGGTCACTGCCTACTTCAGAGATGAGGGCACGGCGTGGCTCCTCCCAAGCGGCACACTCTGCCAGCGTATGCCGCGCCGTGTCCCGGCCGGTGACATGCCCGACAGATGTCAACCGTACCGTCTTTCACAATGTTTTTCCGGTAGTTGTCCGTCATCATAACTTCGTCCATAATCGCAAAGTCAAAACCTTCGGTTTGCCCAAAGAGGTCACCAAATCGCAGCCACGCCACGGACGCTATAAAATCTACATCGGGTCCATGTAGGACCCGGTAGAAGCATCCGTCAAGCTCCTTGCTCTGCCATAACTCCCTGGGGTCATAAGTATCTTATCACTCCTAACCAGGGCGTCAAGTTCTGTCTGTGTCCGTTTGAGTATACTGTAAGAGTACATCAAGATGGCATGACCCAGCCGTTGAAGGCGCGCACCTTGTTCCCGCCTGATAAATAGTACATTATTGCAAAGGCCGGGAAATAGACAATTGCAGGTCGAGTAAGAGTTTGAAGGCCGAGCCGTAGGCGAGGACTTCACTAATACGAGACAGGCTATTGCCATTTCCGCCGAGGCATATATAATGCTTTTCTCAAAAGAATGCAGGGAAATGAAAAAGTAGTTAAATTTCCATAATTTTTAAAGTTAATGCCATTTTTAACATGAACTGTACAATTCAGCATGGAATAAATTGCCCTTAATGTAGATGGCTTTTTAGTTTTAGAAATCTCATTAAAATACGCCAAAAATACTGTTTCGGAGAAAATTTTCATTTTTTTATCGTTTTTCCAAATCATAAAATGTTCATATATTATCATGTATTTTCTTTTGACTTCGCTGGAAGCAGGTTTTCCATTGCCAATTTGGCTTCTGGTCTTAAATCTGGTGGACCGTGAACCGTTGGAATCCATTTTAATTATTAAATTTATATTTATTAAATATTTAAATAACAAATCAAGACGAATTTTCAGCTTTGCCGCCGATTTTCTATTTATCATCTGTGCCGAAAGGCAAACGCATTTATGGCTATACAGCCACGTGAACGCAATTTGTACTAAGCAAAGAGACTTACTTTACGCCAAGAATGATAAAAGAGATCCAATCAAAGAGTATCTAATAACCCCAGCACGCCGTTTCATACAACATTGCTGGAGCGTTAAAATGTTCCAAATTCAAAAAACGCTCCAGCAATGGATTTGATTTTCATTGTCCGTAATTTCGGTACTTCGCGTGTTCTTTTTTCTAAAATAATGACAATATTTCCATGCATGTTTGAGAAATAGTACATTATTGCAAAGGCCGGGAAGCCCAGACCCGAAGCTTTCAACAGTGTACTGAGAGGGTTCAGGTTCAGATTAAACAAAACCACAGACGACTCAGACTGTCGCCCAGTAATATTACGCGCTCGATCCTTATAGGTTCGCTGATTTATGTAACTTATACAACTCCAGCAACTTCATGAGCCTTGTATGTGGCACTGAGTCATAGGCCTTCTTGTAATATATACAACATGTCGCCAGATCCTTGCGTAAACGGCGTCTATGAAGAGCAGCTTCTTAGCACTATTACTACTACTATACTAGATGTAGTTATTGTCAATATTTTGATTAATTTTCGCTCTCAGAATGGATCTTATTCTGTGATCTCGTTATTGGTCTATAATTTTTAGGATCTGCAGTACTGGGTAGTTATAGTATTTACTGAAATACCGTATCTCTATCTGGGGAAGAACACACAAAACTTATCTATATATTAAACCTAGAAAAGCCCAGAGATCAGTTCTCAAAGTAATACACAAAAAATCTAAAAACCCGAATGCTTAAAAAGCGAACTAAAAAGACGTAAACAAGAAGGAAATCATGCTGTGTAGTCAGAAGAAAATCATGCTGTGTAGTCGGATAATACCTACATATTCGCGAGCTGGCTGACCAAAATGTATCCTCCTTTTAGTTCGCTTTTTAAGCTGTCGGGTTTTTAGATTTTTTGAAATAACTTTTTATTTCTTTTGTATTTTAAACATGTCTTATATTTTTTTGAAGTCACCTCTTTAAACCCTTTATTTTGATTCCCCACACGATGGGTTTGGAAGAAAAATAAAATTTGGGCCCCCACAATATGGCGCCCAGAATCCGCCATTTTTCTATTTTCCAATTTTAATGTAGGCAGTGACACTCACAGGGTTAAGACGAATCGATTGACGTAAGAATCATCAAAATCGGCCAACGCGTTTGGTCTCTGGAACGCCTCATAAGAACAAACATACATACATAAATTGATAAACACATTACCCTCCTTGGAGAGCAGTGGTGGCCCAGTGGTATCGGTCGCGACTTACAACTAGTAGGTCGTGGGTTCGAGCCCAGGCAGGCGCTTTACTTTGTGTAAATTATTTCATCACCACTGCTCTCAAAACGGTGAAGGACACCAGCATGTCCAAAAACCAAAAATTCATGTGACATCCACTAACCCGCACTGGGCCCGCGTGGTGGATTCCGGCCCATTCCCTGTCACAGAGAGAAGGCCTATGTCCCAGCAGTGGGAGCATTATATTAATGCCTTCGGCAGTCGGGTAAAAAAACATTCAGTAACCAACGGATCAATACAAGGATTTTACGAGGAGGGATCAAAAAGTAGTGAGAATGAGATAGAATATAATCACTATTGATAACTTAATCATTTATTTTTCTACATAGTTTCCGAGTCTCTCTACACACCGAGTCCAGCGCTTTTCCAAGGCTTCAATCCCTTTCACAAAAAAAGTTTTGTCTTGGTCCTGCAAAAAGCTCTCCACGGCATCCATCACCTCGTTATCGTATTCGTACCTGTTTCCCCTTAATTATTTTTTCAATTTGGGGAACAGATAAAAATCGCTAGCCCCCAGATCTGGTGAATAAGGGGGGTGGGTGGTCAACCAATTCGAAGCCAGCTTGCTGAATGGCAGCCATCGCAACTGCCGACCTGTGCGCGGGTGCGTTGTCGTTAGGAAACAGCACGCCTCTTCGATGTTTCCCTCTCCTTTTCTCTTTGTTGGCATTCCTCAACTTTGGAATTAAAGCTGCATTATATTGGCCTGTAATAGTGGTTCCACGCTCCAGTACAATATCCCTTCTGAGTCCAAAAATATTGAGGCCATAACCTTGCCAGCCGATGCCACGACACGAAACTTCTTCGGGGTAGGTGATGATGGTCATTTCCATTGCGAAGATTGCTGTTTTGTCTCGGGATCAAAATGACCCATGTTTCGTCCATTGTTACGAAACGAGACAAATAGTTTTCAGAATCTTCTTGAAACTTGTCCAACAATACGAGTATCTTCGAAATGTTAAGTCGATTTTGTTTCTGACTGTCGGTTAACATTCTCGGCACCCATCTTGCGGAGACTTTTCTCATATTCAAAGATTGTTTCAATATGGATTGAATACTTGCATATGAAATGCCCGTTTCTTGAATTAAATATCGGATGGTAACTCTTCGATCGCTCAATACAATTTTCTCGACTTTCGCAACATTTTCTTGGGTGACTGACGTCGATGGACGGCCGCAACGATGTTCATCTTCCGCGCTCGTTCTCCCTACTCGAAAATGAGAAGCCCACCTTGTGACAGTGGAATACGTCGGAGCAGACTCTCCTAATATTGCCTCCAAATCGCAATGAATCTCTTGCGTCGCGTCGTTAAGTTTTTTAAACAGAGGTATTTAATAACGGCTCGCACTTCGTTTTTCTCCATTTTCGAGAACACGAAGCAAACAAATGACTACATTCAGAAAAAAACAAAAGAGAATCAAAGATTTTTTTCTTTATTAATATTACAAATATGTATCTGAGCTATGCCTGCCAGTATTTTTATTTCTTACCAAGGAGTATGTCATTCTCACTACTTTTTGATCCCTCCTAGTATGGTTTAACGGTTCGATAACTTTATATCAGGAGGGTTCTGCTTATCTATACTATATTATAATATTATAATCAATATCATCAATACATATATATATACATATAATAAATCTGTAGAAAATTCGTTTTTGTACATCGAAAATATTTCCAAAAAAATAGCCAGGGTGTTAAAGGAGAACCAACAGAACAACCCATTTCCAGCATTTTTGGAATTTTTGTCTGTTTATCTGTTTGTCTATTTATTTGTGCACGCATCACGTAAAATGTACGAAACCAATGGTGATAACTTGTATACATAAAAAATGTGCATAACTTTAAGTTCACACAATCGGTTCACTCTATCAAAATTTAGATGAATTTAAAGTGTTCAAGAAGTGTAAAATATCGCAACATACGCAATTCAGATACTCGGACCGTTGAACATATTCGATAGATGACGTTGTGCATTTCGTGTGATTTTCTGAATGGTGGTGTTAAAATTTTCCGCGGAAGAATGAACATCGAAAAAAATTGGTAGGTTGTTAGGGTCCCTAAAACCCGCCCGCCGCGCCCCCATGCGGGGATACAGCGAACCAGGGGGGTCAACTCTCAATGTCGAATTAACGATATACCTTCCAGGGCTATTTCGGTGTGGCTAGAGTAAAAATAATAATTTGAGACCTAATAATGCACGAGACTAAAAAAATACGTTTTATGAGATTTTAGGTCTCTAATCATTTGACGTGCGTGCAATGTGGTTCTTAATTTCGCGAATCTAGAGCACACACCAGCGCCCTATTTTTCTTATGCATGGGCAGTTGAGATAATCGAGGTCCGATAGACGTTGGGCCGATACGTTGACAGCTGGCCCAACACCTAAAACAGAGAGAGCACCTTCTTAGAATTGAGAACCTTTTTGGGAAGTCGGTTAAAAATAGGTCAAAATAAGGTTGCCAGCGCTCAGTTGGCCGCAACTTGTGGGTTGCCAGTTTACCTGCTAAACCTGGTAACACATGAATGGCGGCTAACTGAGAGCTTGAAGATGTTACATATGCACCCACGATACAGGAGAAATTCGTAGTGTGTTTGCGGCCTGATGCGTTTAGGCAACGCCGCAGAAATTAATTCTACTATCCATAAAAATCAAGTTTCATCAAAAACAATGTAAGTAGTACGTGCAGATTCATGCAGTGGGATCTTATGCTATTACAAAACATATCTGTAGACCAGCGTTTTGGCAGTCTTTCACCATCAATTGTGTGACTCGGACTTGACCTGTCTTTCATGAAATGATTGCCTATCTGACCTCCACAACCCACTTACTGGTCCAGACTGTTTAGCATACCTTTAGGCTTCCTAACTGGGTAGTCACACGTGACAAGAAAACGGAACCTGAAGACGACGTTGGACATCAAGCCGCCCGCGAGAGCAAGGATTGGAAATCAAAATATATTCTCCTTCCAAATATGAGTTTTTAAAAAACATAGTAATAAAGGCTATATTTTGGGTAAATATTTAAAAATAAACCCTAATATACTGTTTTTATCATTTTTAAGTAGGTACTTATTTGTGCAAAAAAGGTATAGTCAGCATGTGTACTTTTTGAAGAAGAAGGCGCAAAATCGATATTGCTAACTGATGTACGTTATGCACGTATTGGGAATCTTGTCAAATATATGCAAGGTCTCTATCACATTGACTGTAGTTACTTTTTCGTCTTTCTTTTTTAATAAAGTTGTATTTTTTTAATAAACATTTGATTCAATTATCTGCATAATCAACCTTCAGTTTATTTACGAACCTAATATTTCCTTGTTCCCAACAGTTCTACGGTAGATTTTTAGTTTAGCATACATGTGGCACGGTAATGATACCTATATGGTCTCAGTAATCTTGCGCTAAAACAGCCTCCATCTTTCCTTCCTTAACCTTTTCCTTGCCCCTTAGTTACCTAAATACAAATACAAAGAAGGGGCTGGCTTGGGCAAATTATTTTAGGTAATAGGGAGGCGTGACGAAATAACGATGGGCACCTCTGCTCTAGGTGGACCATGACCATTATTAAAGCTGCGTGAATCCGGTGGATGCGTGACGCACAGAACCGATCAGCTTGGAGAAGGCCTATGTCCAGCTGTGGACGTCTTTCGACTTTAATGATGATGATGATGATGACGTGACAATCCTGGCTCATCAGTCGTCCGCCGCCCTATCCCATTTTGTCTCCTACCTACGCACCTACAAATGCTTTATTATTTGACTTATAACTACCAAAAATAACAACATGATGACATATAAATTAATACACAGTAAGTATCTGCATGGTAGTGACGAATCATTTAAAAGTACCGATTTCCTTATTCAAAAGGACAATAATTTTAATACGAACCAAAAAAGATATAGACATGAAATAATGTATTATTATGTTAGTTCTAACAGCGCACTTGAAGAGATATATGCACGACTGTAACTCATTATTTTGAAGCTCAGTGAGAATGGAAGAGAGACCAAAGATTAAAATCATATATCAAGGAAAATGTTTCGAAGCTACAATGGGTGAACCTGTTATGTGTGGTAACGTTTCACGGTAAGTGTTTGAAACATAATCATTGTTCTCTCTTATTCTCTCGTCAATACATTTTTTTTTTCATTTATTTTTTTTGTATTCTAACATCTCTTCATGCTGACAATTCGTTGAGTATGTATGGTACTCATGTTTGAGCAAAAAAAACTGGCCAAGTGCGAGTCGGACTCGCGCACAAAGGGTTCCGCACCATTATTGCAAAAAACGGAAAAAAAGACATGTTTGTTGTATGGGAGCCCCACTTAATTTATTTTATTTTAATTTAATAATAATTATTTTTTGAAGTGAATATACAACTAAATATTCTGTGAATATTTCAAGCGTCTACCTGTTGCCGTTATTAATATCGAGCAAAAAATGGCAAAAAAATCATGTTTGTTGTATGGGAGCCCCCCTTAATTTATTTTATTTTAATTTAATAATAATAATTTTTTGAAGTGAATATACAACTAAATATTCTGTGAATATTTCAAGCGTCTACCTGTTGCCGTTATTAATATCGAGCAAAAAACGGCAAAAAAATCACGTTTGTTGTATGGGAGCCCCACTTAAATATTAATTTTATTCTGTTTTTAGTATTTGTCGTTATAGCGGCAATAGAAATACATCATCTGTGAAAATTTCAACTGTCTAGCTATCACGGTTCATGAGATACAGCCTGGTGACAGACGGACAGACAGACAGACACAGACAGATGGATCGTGAAATCAAAGTTAGTAATAGGGTCCCGTTTTTACCCTTTGGGTACGGAACCCTAATAAAAATGATTTGATTAGATTTTTTTAAAATTGATAAGCTTACTTTTGGCACACGCTTGCCTAGAAGTAATTCGCTCTTGACGTAAAGACTTTTACCTGGAGGTTGGTAGTTAATAGGATACACATACACACGCAGGGAATTTCTCTCCCTAGCTGTACGTTCAATGAAAGCATTACCAAATCGTTTTGTGCGTCTAATCTACATCATATTCTTCTCTATTACTTCTTCGTCATCATTCTCCTGTCCTCATCCTCTGGCCTTTTTCCCAACTATCCATATGAATTTTGATTCTGAACAGACAGCTGTGCTGCTGGGGAGTTTGTTGCGCCACTTCTTCTTCCCAGCAAAAGCACTAGGAAGTGGTGAAGGGCGGGCGTTTTTGGGGGACTGTCTTATGTAATTTTGACGTTCGGAAAGTGCTGATTCTCAGCCTAGTTTGAATAAATGACTTTTGATTTTGATTTTGATTCGGTGCAGATACTCTTTCCCTTCATACCCGTGTCACCTCGTTTACCTTTTCTAGCCTTAGTATTAACTATAATATTTTACACTATTCTAGACTTCTAATGTTAAATATTATTAAGTATTTTATTGACATACAAATACAACAGTTTCCGCCGCGTGTGAATCCTGTTATACATGTTTATCCTAATAGTATCTTATATATCAATGCCTACATCGATATCATATATCAACACCTTCCTGCCCTTGTCCCATGTTACTTGGTCGGCGCAACACGTTTTCTTCTTCCATACCGTCCTGTTCCCCGTCACGCTATCACTGACTTCCTTTTATTTCATATCACTCCTCACACATTCCATCCATCTTTTCATTGGTCTTCCACTCGCTCTCCATCCATCCACATTTATATTCATAACTATTTTAGTAACAGCCTAGCCCGTTCCATCATCGGACTACAAGAGGCACGGCGATGCGTCATCGGTACATGGTGGACATCCCATCCATACGCACCAAACGTTTTGGGATTACTTTTATTATGCGTACAGCAAAGGAGTGGAATTCCCTGCCGGAGTCTGTATTTCCTGTTGGCTACAACCTGGGAGTCTTTAAGTCAAGAGTGAATAGGTTTCTTCTAGGCAAGCGTGCTTCAACGTCGACCACATCGTCGCTTACCATCAGGTGAGATAGTGGTCAAACGCAAGCCTATCAATAATAATAAAAAAAAAAACATGCATCTATTTATATATCCTATATATACCCATTCTATGTTTGTTATCACATAATTAGGTTTATTCAAGTTATTCTTAGTTTTTCCTCTCGATCCATCTCGATCGATTCATGTTCTTGCAACCAAAGTAGCTCATGATGTGTGCTCATCGGCACTGAAGATACGTCCAAGGGGCACTGGGCGTGGATTCAAGAGCGTCTTATATTTCTATCTTAGCTATAGCAATTCAAGCATTCTTGCGTTAATATATCAATTAGGTACCTGTGAATATTTTTGTCACCAGGTATTAATAGAAAATATAAATATATTTTAATAAGTATCTTATGCTTATTAAAGCCGATTATGGCTGAGGCCTGTTTCCCAGCAGCGGGAAAAATTTAATGTTCCCACTGCTATATTGACCCAGGCCTTCTAATTGGGGAGGGGCTGGGCCGTAATTCACCACATGGGCTCAGTGCGGGTTGGTGGATGTCACACGTTTTCGTTTTTTTATTTAATATTTTCTATGTTGAATTGTTATTATTTTTCCCTAATTTTCAGCCCACGCTTAGAAAAGGAGGGCTGGCTGGAAATGCGTGGAGAGCACATCAAAACATGGCGACGTCGATACTTTAAAGTCGATGATTTACAAATGTTGGGGTTTGAGAACACACCGGGTCCCGACTACCGCCGCTGTTGCAAACATAGATATATTTTGGCGGACGCCAGTGTCAAATTTAAAGAAAACGGCTCTGACGAGCAAAGGAGTATTTTTACTGTAACCATGTATAATTTAAAAAAGAGACGTTACCTACGGAAAAAAATTAAACGAACGTTTTCTGCCGAAAATGATGAAGAGCGTGACATTTGGGCAAATACCATCAATTCAGTAGCCAATCCATACTAAGCTTGTTTGCCTTGTTATGTATTCCCTCTGCACACCCATCTCATAGGGTCATATTCCATATCATTAGGTTATTTACTTATCATTATTCATAGTCCATATCATCATTATCAACCATTATCCTTTTTCATTAAGTGTTTGTTTACTTTTCCCACTATCTGTTAACTAATTCGCTTTCCTCATTATTCTAACGATGTGTATTTATCTCATGTCCTTTTAGTATATAAGCTAAGCTCATTGCACATTTAACACATTACTATTGCCGAATTCCTCCGTGTCAAACCTATTGTATCTTAGTTATAATATTATATTATCATTGTAAAACTTCAATAAAGCATTTTTATAATCAGTGAGTTGTTTATTGCGTAACAGCCTCATAAATCGAAAGGCGATATGTAGGATGCCTCACAGCAAGATGAGGATGAAAAATCGAAGAAAGTCAAGGCTTATTGCAGAGTAGGAGAAACCTGATTCTGACTGACATCATAATAAGCAGTCCACAGCTGGACATATTCCTCTCCAATCACACGCCATTTATCTCGATTATTGGCAAATCTCTTCCAGCTACAACTGCGAAGAGCGTCGCTCCATTCAACCTTAGTTTCTATAATAAAATAAGATTCATTTTCAAAGTTTTGTACACTGTTGAACACACTTGAAACAAGATCTATTCGATAATAAATTAATTCGTTTGTATTTTTTTTTATTTGACGTGTGTTTGCTCTTGATTCTAGTCTAGGTCACAGGCGACAGAGACAAACTGAAATTCGAAGCGACCTTATAGAAAAAAAATCTGTTGACCAGTATTTTGGCAAACTTTCACCATCAATTGTGTGAATAGGCTTACAATCTTACCACCACAACCCTCTTACTGGGACAGTCTGGTTGTCAGACCTTCGGGCTTCCTGACTCGGTAGTCATACGTGACAAGAAATTTGAACCTGAAAACACAACGTTGGAAGGCCTCCCTCTAGATAGACCAATGACCTGACTGTAGCTGCGGAAATCTGGTGGGTGCAAGATGCACAGGACCGATCAGTGTGGCGACGCTTGGGGGAGGCCTATGTCCAGCAGTGGACGTCTTTCTGCTGAAATGATGATGATTATGACGGGACAAACCTGGCTCATCAGTCGTCTGTTGCCGTATCCCATTTTAGCGTCACAGACTTGGTCGCCTACCTACGTACCTACAAATGGAGTTGGGGGAGAAACCGTGATACAATGCGTGACTCAAGCCTATCACAGAGGTCGTGCTCCCACGTTGAACCCACGACCAACAACTTATAAGTCGCGGCTGATACCACTAGGCCACCACTGCACTCCACTTTTCTACTGGCATATTGTTCACTGGCATCATTTATTAACAGATTTTACTGTAACATATCCATACTATATTATTACAAATGCGAAAGTACCTCTGTCTGTCTGTCAAATGAAATTTGGATACTAATACAAAATAAGGGGCTGGGCATTTTATTTTAGGCAGTAGGTAATCGTGACGAAAATACTATGATAACCCCTGCTCTAGGTGAACCGATGACTTAAGGCTGCGAGAATCCGGTGGATGCGAAACGCACAAGACCGATCAGTGTGGCGGCGAAGCTTATGGGAGGCCTATGTCCAGCTGTGGACGTCTTTCGGCTGGAATGATGATGATAACGATGAAAATCCTGGCTCATCAGTCGTCCGCCGCCTTATCCCATTTCAGTGTCGCAGACTTGGACTCCTGCCCACGTGCCTTATTTTTACTAATATCTTCCAAAAATACCAATCTATAGCTATACTATATAATCTTTACTATATAATGTTATAAAGAGGAAAGATGTTTTTGTTTGTTTGTTTGTATCGAATAGGCTCCAAAACTACTGGACCGATTTGAGAAATTCTTTCATCAATAGAAAACTACATTATTCCTGAGTGACATAGGCTATTTTTTTATCCCGAAAACGGGTCCTGTGGTGTGGTCCACGGGAGTGAAGCCGCGGGCAACAGCTAGTAACATATAAATATATACACAATAAATATCTGCATTGTAGTGATGACTCATTTAAAAGTACCGATTTCCTTATTCAAATGGACAATAATTTTAATATGTGTCAAAAAAATAATACTTTGTTAGTTCTAGCAGTGCACTCAAAGAGATGAGATATTATGATGTACTACGTTTATAAATTGTAATTTTAATTGCAAAACGTGTTTATCTAAGGATTATCAAAGTTGGTAATCAAACTGTGAGAATGGAAGAGGAAAAATCAAAGACTACAGACGTGAAAGAAGAAATAAGTAACGTTATACGTAAACCTCTTATGTGTGGTAACTTTTACCTGTAAGTAACTAAAACTTAATTATTGTTCTCTCTTAATCTCTCGTCAATATTTGTATAATTTTGTAATTGATAGGCTAGCAAACCACTATCTCACTTCACCTGGGAAAGCGATGATGTGGTCTACGTAAAGCAAGCTCGCCTAGAAGTTATTCATTCTTGATAAAAAGACTTTAACCTAGGGTCTATATCTATGTATAAGGAAACACATACTTTGGCAGGGAATTCCTTTCCTGAACTGTACGCTCTATGAAAGTATTCCCAAAACCTTTTGAGTGTAAAATCCCAAATACTTATATATTCTGTTCTATTATTTTGTCATCATAATACTCCTGTCATCACTCAACTTGCGAATATGTATGTCACATCAATAGATATCGACATAAAAAACCACAGAATCAACATATAAATATATTAGGTCCTTACCTATGAAATTGGCGTTTTGTCTTACTGGCCACTTTGATCTCAAATATCTCCTCTTTGGTTTGGAATTCCAATTTTAAATTTATACAGCTATTTACTCATACTTTTGTGATTGGAAAACCGCAATTCATTTGTTTTTTCCTCTTTTGGTTTTTCTTTGCGCCAGTCAGTTTATAAAATGTGAAATATCGCTTTATTTACGAGTACGAGTTCCATCGTGGCACGAGTGCTGCAGAAACGGCTCGAAGTATTAATGATGTGTATGGCGATGGTGTCGCAAAAGAAAACACAGTACGTTTTTGGTTCCAACGTTTTCGTTCTGGTTTCAACCTGCAGAACAAGCCCCGTGGACGGCCGGAGACCAAAGTTGATAATGAAGAATTTAAGGCTATTGTGGAAGCGGATCCATCGCAAACCACGTCCAAGTTAGCTGCAGGCTGCGGTGTTAGTGATAAAACTGTTTTAATTCAAACTCATGAATTGAGTGCAGCAAACCGACAAACGTGCGTCGACTGCTGCGTTACATTACTCAACCGGCACAATAATGAAGGGATTTTAAATAGAATCATTACCTGTGATGAAGTGGATCCTGTACAATAATCGGAAACGATCATCGCAATGGCTGAACCTTATCGAAAATTGACTCAAAAAAAATTACTTGTGAGCGTTTGGTGGACTAGTGCCGGTGTCGTTCACTACAGCTTTCTTAAATCTGGCCAGACGATTACAGCTGATGTCTGTAACTGCAAACCATGATGGAAAAGCTAGCTGCTAAACAGCCGAGGCTGGTCAATCGCTCTAGGCCACTGCTGCTTCAGGACAACGCTAGAAACACAACAACACAACAGACGGCTACCAATTTAGAGGAGCTTCAATTGGAATGTCTAAGACTTCCACCGTACTCTCCGGACCTTGCTCCAACAGATTACCATTTTTTTCGAAATTTGGATAACTTCTTGCAAGGGAAAAAATTCAACTCCGATGGGGCAGTCCAAAGTGCCTTCAAAGATTTTATTGATTCCCGTCCAAATGGTTTTTTTAGTAAAAGGATCAATGAACTATCTATAAGATGGCAAAAGTGCATAGATAGCAATTGTACATTCTTTGATTAAATAAATATATAATATTAAAAAAAAACGATTTATGTCCTTCCTTACAAATGCCAATTTCATATGTATTGACGTAATATTTTAAGATGTTGAATAAAATTAAGTTTTTAAGTTGACACGGTCACAATCATTAGAATTAATAATTGGCTCTCAATTTGGTTGAGATCTAAATATACACGGTAAATATCCCGAAACAAATATTAATTTTGAATAAAATAAATTTTCTTTCTTTCTCATCCTTTCAGTAGAACTCGTAGTCGTCCCCGCCCCATAAAAAAGGAGGGCTGGCTGGAAATGCGTGGAGAGCACATCAAAACATGGCGACGTCGTTACTTTAAGCTCGAGGTTTCACAAATGCTTGGGTTCAAGAACAAACCAGGTGCCGACTACCGCCACTGTTTCAACCACAAGTATAATCTAACTTACGTCAATGTCAAATTCGAAGACAGCGGTCTTGACGAGAAGAGAAGTATCTTTTCTGTAAACATGGTGTTTCCTCGACGTATGAAACGAACGTTGTCTGCTGAAAATGACGAAGAGCGTGCAAGTTGGGCAAATGCCATCAATTCAATGATTGATCCACACTAAGTTGAGTATGGTGCCTCACAACCAGATAAGGATAAAAAACCGAAGAAAGCCAAGCTTTATTGCAGAGTAAGAGAATCCTGATTCTGACTGGCATTATCATACTCCATTCATCATTCTACCTGCGAATATTTGTGTCACATCAATAGATATCAACATAAAAACCACAAAATCAACATATGTATATATATATATATTTTAAGATGTTTTGTAATGTTATGCAACTGCTGACTTACTGTATAACTATAAGGGATAGTGCGACAAAAGCCTTCATGCTTCGGATCGAACGTGCACAAAGGACCATGTTAAAAGAAAGCAATAGTCTGCCTTTCTTATTTCCCACCAAACAACTTTATAGCTGTTAACCGCTGTCAACTTTTCATTTTAAATACAATCTTGCGTAAACATGCTCTTCTTACTTACGAGTATAATCCTACCTTATTCAAATGTAAGCGACGTAAACATGCAGTCTGTCGCACAATGCGCGTCCATACAGCTATCGCCCGCCGACATTTTGGTTTCCTCGGAAGTTATCTATACTATATAATATATATATATAATATTATAAAGCTGAAGAGTTTATTTGTTTGTTTGTTTGAACGCGCTAATCTCAGGAACTACTGATTGGAATTGAAAAATTATTTTTTGTTGGATAGTCCATTTATCGAAAAAGGTTATTAGCTATATAACATTACGCTACAACCAATAGGAGCGGCGCATAAATGAAAAATGTTGCAAAAACGGGCAAAATTATTCCTTTTTGAGACCTTCCCTTGCGTGCGCTGCGTAAACGGTTTAAGTTACGCAACAATCATGTATGTAGGGTATGTAGGGTAGATGTGTAGGTAGCCAATTGACGGGAGCGAAGCCGCGTGGGACAGCTAGTCTTTATAATAAAATTAACGAAGTTTTATCTATTTATGACCTTCCCAAACAGTACTGCAAACTCTCAGCCTGGTTACATACCAGGTTAGGTTACGATACCACAGACCAGCTGCTCATTGTTCCCTCATAGGATATATGTAACTATCCATCATAACAGAACTAAAATGGCCAGCCTACACACGCTCCTCGCTCACACTATCACCAACACCCTAACCTCTACGCTCACTTTATCACCTACCCACAATTATTACTATTTACACGAAGCCATTCGGTACCTACTTAATTGATTATGATTGGTTTTTTTTTGCTTATCAGTTTCAATGTTTGTATTTCCATTTTATTTTCTGTAATCCCACAATTTTGTTTGGTTATCGTTATTGTAACTCCTTATAATACTTGTAGTTTTAAGATAATAATAATCAATTGTCGCGAATTCGGGGTGAGAGCCTGGTGATCCGTCACAGTATGTATCCTAGTATGGACTCCAGTCTCTCACAAAGTATCATATTTAAGGTATGTTTTTTCTGTCTTATTTAACTTGTTTTATCTCTTATGTAAGCTTTATAACAATGTGATCGTTTGCGAAGAGTGAAATAAGAAAATTAAAAAAAAAACAAAACAAAAATATCATCATCAGCAGTGCACAGCAGACCGAGCACGGCCTACTGTGACAGGCTTGAGCCACACATTATTATCACAGTTTGGGAGCAAAAATCGTGATAAAATGCGTAACACAAGCCTATCACAGATAGCCTCTGTGATAGGCTTGTGTCACGCATTTTATGCTCGCACCGCAGGACACATTCCTCTCCAATCGCACGCTACAAGTATTTATCTCGATTGTCCGCAAGTCTCATCCAGCTGCTTCTAGCCACCCTGCGAAGATCGTCGCTACATTTAACCTTAGTTACTAGTATAGTAGAATATAATCGATTCATTTTATAAGTTTTTTGTGTACAATATAATATAAATTATCGCATCAATCTGCAAAGTTTGCCTGCCCAAACTCAGGTTCAGTTGAAAACCAGCGTCAGGCACTAGTGGTCTGGCATTTATGCTGAACTGGACCTATCGTGAGGCACACACTTTCTTTTAATTATTATTTTAAAACGAGAGAAGTATTGTTTCATTTTTTTTGCCTTCTATATTGTTGTGTATTATGCCAAATAAACTTTTTTTTTTTTTTAATTCATGATTTGGAGCGAGTGTACCAGTTCAAGTACTTGGGTCACTATGTCACCGACAGCCTTGATGACCGGGTAGATATCGAGAGGGAACGAAGGGCGCTGGCAGTCCGCTGTAACATGTTGGCTCGCAGGTTTGCACGGTGTAGCAAGGCAGTAAAAATAACACTTTTTAAAGCGTATTGCGAAATATTTTACACGTGCAGCCTGTGGACCAACTACACTCAGCGGGCTATCAGCGCCTTACGGGTCCAATATAATAATGGGTTTAGGATGTTGATGGGGCTGCCCCGTTTCTGCAGTGCATCAGGTATGTTCGCGGCATCTCGCGTCGATGATTTTCATACCATCGTCAGGCAGAGATCTGCCTCTTTGCCCTGCAGAGTGCGGGCTAGCTCCAACTCCATCCTAAAAACCATAGCTTGGAGGTACGACACTCCGTTATTAGGGAATGTTGTTCTGAAATGCATTCGGAACAACAACCTCGTCTCTAAATAAGTTATTTTAATATTAGAGTAAGTTATTTTAAGAGTGTACTTACATAGGTATAAGTTTTTCTCGTTTACTAACCCATATGGATGTTACTTGTCCGAAATAAAGACTATTTTTTTTTTTCCTTTCCATTACCAAAATAAGGTTAGAGGATATGATTGGAAAACTCTCCAAAACACTTAGATTTTTCAAGTTATCGGTAAAACCCAGTTGAATTCACATCAATATGACAAAGACACAAATAAATTTAGATGTTACCAAACAAACCGTTTATTATTTTGCCATCTAATCTACCATTCAAGCCGTTTACTGCCGCACATGCTAGGCAGATGTTCAAAACGCCTTTGTTCGTCTAAGCTGGACTTAGATAGTCTAGGCACTTATGTATGAGGCTTTATAGGGTCTAAACAAGGTGCTCATGCGTCGTTAAGTGATACCCTTTTTATGCTTGTAATGTTATATTAGCCGTGTAAGAATAATGTTTTTGTGTAAGTGAAGCAGATGGTTTCTTCATCTATGTTTTGACAAATTAGCTGTGTTCTATGTAGATTAACTTAACAAAATAATTGGCTGGAAAATACATAGCGAGGAACAAAAAAAAATTGTTTGTCTCTGCATTACTCTCTTCATCGCTTTTGATACTTTTTTTTTCAACATCTTACTTATTTAAAAAAAATATTTCCGTCATTGTAATCCCCTCTGTAGACCGATTTTTAATTCTATGTATTACATATTGTTATTTTATAGGTGGCTTTTTTATTTAGAAGGGACTTTAAAGGAATAGAACTTATTAGTACTTATAGAATCCCCTGCATAGGGGATCGTAGTGGAACACTGAGTGCTGTAGAATCCCCTGGGGGATTGATTTAGGGGATCCTAGTGGAACGTTTGATGTGCTAAATGAATAAATAGATATGTCAGATAAGTGGTTTTTCATAATTACTACACATATGAATAGACAGACATGTGACATCTTTTTTTTCTCTTTTCGGGTGGAAACCTTCAAAAGGCGCCTAGACTTTTGCGGAAAAGACCAGAGAGTGTGGGATTTTTATCTCACTAAAACCACCCCGGTGATCACAATCAGAATAATTGGAACTCACTACCTGCGTCTGTGTTTCCGAACGCATTCAACCTGAATCACTTCAAAGTTAGAGTGAACAGGCTTCTTCTGGGTAAGCTCACTCCATCGTAGACTCTGTCTCTGTCACCTATGACCTAGACTAGAGTCAAGAGCAAATCCATTACAAATAAAAAATAAAAAAAGAAGGGCCCGTTACCTCATAAAAGACCACCCCGCAACTCTTTCTGTGCAACGCCTGTTAGGACACATCCCTGAGGAGACTGTGAAGCGTCTCCCCTGAGCCTCGCTGTGCATGTTAGCACGTGACCACTGTGCCACCGTCTTACCTGGAGTGATATCTACCAATCTGCACCGGACCCGCCTGGTGGATTATAGCCCGTTCCCTCTCTATGAGAAGAGGCCTGTGTCCCAGCAGTGAGAACATTAAAAGGCTGATGGTGATACCATTATCACCATCAGCCTATATTTGTCTATCAATAAAACGTACAAATATGAGAGAAAACAATGAATTTATCCATGTGCTGATCTAATGATGAAAAGGCCCGTGTGTATTTCGAACATCAAACTATAATCAAAACGATTATTGCACGTTTGAGTCAAAGCGGCCCTCCTAACGTAGGTTTTTTTTTCAGAAATCCGTAGAACAATTTTTATGCAGACACGTTGTCGCATTGTCACAACGCAACACCTACGGCAGTCTTTAACATGACAGGATTTCAGGGAGGTAACAAAGTCCTAAGCCTTTGAGGTAAAAAATAAAAAAACGGCTAATGTGTTTGTTATTTCAATAACACCTTCCATACCCACCAAACAGGAAAATAGCAGTGTTTTTAAAATGCATAAACAGATATGCTATACTGTTCTATAAAGGTAGCTTGAAGTCTGAACTTTTATAAAAGAAATGTAACAACATTTCTTCTAACAGACTTTGCAGATAAAAGGTGACTCATGTGTTTATAGAGGCTTCCGTATATAATAAGCGGTGGACTACGTGACTTTGCTGGCGTACGTCAGTGCAATTTTAATACTCGTGTGTGGCGTAAGGGATAAGCGGAATCGGTTTTAAGAGGATCTCGGTTTTGGTGCTAATTTTTTTTTTTCAACGATGTCCAGGCCGGCTTCAAGGCCAATTAGATGCAGCTGCACACCAACATTTTGCACGGAGTGACAGCCTGTCTGATCTTCAAAAACTACTTTACAATATACCCTTTGATAAGACTGATTTTCAGACTTTAATGGGTAGGCAAGTTTCAAAAGCTGATTTGTTTCAGAAAAAAAAAACTAAAACACGCTTTAATATAATCAGTCATGCGCAATGAGAATCTAAATTGTCCGCCATATCACATATTTTTTTCCGTTTCCACATTTGTTTTATTTCAACTGTATGAGAGAAGATAAAATAGTGTATGCAACGGCATATAAATAGGTATTAAAACACTCGCGTGTTATTACACTCGCGTGTTTAAACCCACGCTCTGGTTTTTTTAATTACGTGTTTTTAGTTTTTTTTTAACTATTATTTATTATATACTTTTTAGTTCAATCGCTAATCCTGAAGATCGTGGTAAGGATAATGGGGCAAACTATTTAAATTATTGCATTGTCATCGGTCCTTTATAAGTGTGCAAAGTTTCAAATGAATCCGATGTTTTTAATGGGTTGTAAATCACTTTCAAAGATTCCTTTAAATATATACATACCAAGCTAATGAAAGCATGTCAGCATACAGAAATATGTAATCAAATAAAATTGTCGTGCAGTATTATTCTCTAAACATTCCCCAATGTTTATTTTTTAGTGATCGCTTGAGTAAGATTCGAGGTGAGCACCATAATAGTACATTATGGTACAAGTGTGCAATGTTGGTGATTACCGCTGAGGCGCCATTGAGACCCGAGCCGTTAGGTGAGGGTCTTAAGAGAGCCGAGGACGGTAATTATCAATACACACGTGTATCATACGACGTTTTTCAACACACTTGTGAAGAAAATCTCTAATATATAAAATTCTCGTGTCACAGTTTTCGTTGCCATACTCCTCCGAAACGGCTTGACCGATTTTGATGATTTTTTTTGTGCTTATCCGGTATCTATGAGAATCGGCCAACATCTATTTATCATCCCAAAAAAAAAAAAAATATGGTAGTGTAGGTGTAGGGTAGGTGTAGGGTAGGTGTAGGGTAGGTGTAGGGTAGGTGTAGGGTAGGTGTAGGGTAGGTGTAGGGTAGGTGTAGGGTAGGTGTAGGGTAGGTGTAGGGTAGGTGTAGGGTAGGTGTAGGGTAGGTGTAGGGTAGGTGTAGGGTAGGTGTAGGGTAGGTGTAGGGTAGGTGTAGGGTAGGTGTAGGGTAGGTGTAGGGTAGGTGTAGGGTAGGTGTAGGGTAGGTGTAGGGTAGGTGTAGGGTAGGTGTAGGGTAGGTGTAGGGTAGGTGTAGGGTAGGTGTAGGGTAGGTGTAGGGTAGGTGTAGGGTAGGTGTAGGGTAGGTGTAGGGTAGGTGTAGGGTAGGTGTAGGGTAGGTGTAGGGTAGGTGTAGGGTAGGTGTAGGGTAGGTGTAGGGTAGGTGTAGGGTAGGTGTAGGGTAGGTGTAGGGTAGGTGTAGGGTAGGTGTAGGGTAGGTGTAGGGTAGGTGTAGGGTAGGTGTAGGGTAGGTGTAGGGTAGGTGTAGGGTAGGTGTAGGGTAGGTGTAGGGTAGGTGTAGGGTAGGTGTAGGGTAGGTGTAGGGTAGGTGTAGGGTAGGTGTAGGGTAGGTGTAGGGTAGGTGTAGGGTAGGTGTAGGGTAGGTGTAGGGTAGGTGTAGGGTAGGTGTAGGGTAGGTGTAGGGTAGGTGTAGGGTAGGTGTAGGGTAGGTGTAGGGTAGGTGTAGGGTAGGTGTAGGGTAGGTGTAGGGTAGGTGTAGGGTAGGTGTAGGGTAGGTGTAGGGTAGGTGTAGGGTAGGTGTAGGGTAGGTGTAGGGTAGGTGTAGGGTAGGTGTAGGGTAGGTGTAGGGTAGGTGTAGGGTAGGTGTAGGGTAGGTGTAGGGTAGGTGTAGGGTAGGTGTAGGGTAGGTGTAGGGTAGGTGTAGGGTAGGTGTAGGGTAGGTGTAGGGTAGGTGTAGGGTAGGTGTAGGGTAGGTGTAGGGTAGGTGTAGGGTAGGTGTAGGGTAGGTGTAGGGTAGGTGTAGGGTAGGTGTAGGGTAGGTGTAGGGTAGGTGTAGGGTAGGTGTAGGGTAGGTGTAGGGTAGGTGTAGGGTAGGTGTAGGGTAGGTGTAGGGTAGGTGTAGGGTAGGTGTAGGGTAGGTGTAGGGTAGGTGTAGGGTAGGTGTAGGGTAGGTTTAGGGTAGGTGTAGGGTAGGTGTAGGGTAGGTGTAGGGTAGGTGTAGGGTAGGTGTAGGGTAGGTGTAGGGTAGGTGTAGGGTAGGTGTAGGGTAGGTGTAGGGTAGGTGTAGGGTAGGTGTAGGGTAGGTGTAGGGTAGGTGTAGGGTAGGTGTAGGGTAGGTGTAGGGTAGGTGTAGGGTAGGTGTAGGGTAGGTGTAGGGTAGGTGTAGGGTAGGTGTAGGGTAGGTGTAGGGTAGGTGTAGGGTAGTTGTAGGGTAGGTGTAGTGTGGAGTTTTTATGGCAAAACAAAGTTTGCCGGGTCAGCTAGTAATACTATAAAATCATTTTCAACAGTTAAAACGGGTTGTGAAATTTTTTTCACAATGGCGGGCAAAATGAATCAGTTTTCCTATGCGCGTGTTAGATTTAAGAAGGAACCCCATATAAAAGTATCGATATTTACGAAGATAGCAAGCTTGGAATGTCAAGATGGTTGATGGTTATTTACTGTGTATGTGATGTATAAGGGTAAGGTTTTATGAATAAAAGCACAGAAAGACAAGACTAGGTATTTATTTCAATTAGGCTTGTCAATTAATTCATATTGAGGCTCAGAAAGCTTACCGCCCGTTCGCTAAACTAGTTCTCGTGGAGAAGAAGGGCAAGAAACTCCACGGAAGCAACTATGGTTGTAAAAGTATTTATCTTTTATATATTTTACAACCATATAAATATCGTTGATTACAATAAAGATCTAATTATATTATGGCCATTATATGATGAATCTTGTAACATTTCACAATGTTACATAATCAAAACAACAAGGATGACTAGCCCTTAAATCAATTTAACATTATTATGAATAAGGGCCACAACATGAAATAGACTTTCAACAATAGCAACATTACAACCATTAGCAATAATCAACTTATAATATCAAATAACTTACGTGAAGCTTGTGTAGTCCATATTTCACAAAATATAACAATTCAGGAAATAATATCACTATCACAACATAACAACAGGTCTGTACTGGCTTGTAGTTCACAGCAAAGTGTGTCAATCTTACGAATTACACTATTTATAGTAACGAGTCGACCTGTCAAATGTCCCCACCATTTTCTACATTTCTATAAATAATCTCACAATTAGGTCAATAATCAATTCTTGAGAAATGAAACCTTTTTAAAACTTATCAAGACAATTAAGGAATTGAATATCGCCTATTTAGTCATTCTTAATCAATATTCGAAAGAATATTGATACTAACTGACAGTCTTGTACTAATTGTCTCAAAGGACTTATAATATTAAAATGGCAATATAAAATCCAGGATACATCACAATGATCATTATAAATTAAGTAATATTTTATTGGAATATCATAACTATGGTTTATATGTAAGTTTAGAGTTATTTCCTGTACACACAACAATATTTACTCAGGTGGGTACTCTAACAATTGTAGGTATTTGACAACACAATAATAATTTAGGTAGGTACTTAGACATTTGACGGTAGATGCTTAATAAATATGACAGTTTGTATTTTGTAGCAAAACATTGTGCTTAAAAAGTGAAAGTTCATGATTAAATGACGTCACACGTACTTCCAATACTAACACGGCCATACTGACATGTACTTCGTTCTCGAAGTACACTTTTGATATATAATCTTCATAAATTAATTTAGATATAACTTGGTCATCTTGCTTGAAGTTAATTTCTGGCAATCAATTATTTTAAAGAAACAAATATACTAACAAATGTACCATTGAATATTTAAATTTAAATAAAAACTTATATTCAAATACAAAGGGGGGAAGGAAAATTACTTTTGGCACAGCCATCTTTGTTTTTTTACGGCACAGCCATAAGCACAGCCATTTCTTTTTTTTTTAGGCACAGTCATTGGCACAGCCTTTTCTCTTTGTTTTTAGGCACAGCCATAGGCATAGACATTTTTTTTTAAGCACAACCACAGGCACACAGCCACAGGCAAAGCCATTTCTTTTTTTTTAGGCATGGCCACAGGCACACAGCCACAGGCACAGCCATCTATTTTTTAGGCACAGCCACAGGCACACAGCCACAGGCACAGCCATCTGTTTATTAGGCACAGCCACAGGCACACAGCTACAGGCACAGCCATCTGTTTATTAGGCACAGCCATCTGTTTTTTCAGGCACAGCCATCTGTTTTTTCAGGCACAGCCACAGGCACAGCCATCTGTTTTCTAGGCACAGCCACAGGCACAGCCATCCGTTTTTTTAGGCACAGCCACAGGCACACAGCCACAGGCACAGCCGTCTGTTTATTAGGCACAGCCACAGGCACACAGCCACAGGCACAGCCATCTGTTTTTTCAGGCACAGCCACAGGCACAGCCATCTGTTTTTTAGGCACAGCCACAGGCACACAGCCACAGGCACAGCCATCTGTTTTTTAGGCACAGCCACAGGCACACTGCCACAGGCACAGCCACAACCACTGGCAAACAGCCAGAGCCACAGGCAAACAGCCACAGGCTTTTTTTTTGGGCCTTTCTCTTTTTTATACAAAAGTAAACTATACATCATTATTTTTTTTTTTGGGCCTTTCTCTTTTTTATACAAAAGTAAACTAATTATTACACCAACATCGCTCGGCCAAACTGACAATATTTTTGCAAATTGTACCGAACGTAGATATTTTCGTCTGACTAAAATCAGATCAACAGAGGGTAAATATTTAAATCCTTTCATGGTCATTAAAAGTACCAACTATTAATTTTGACATTTATTTAGAATATCAAGCATTGTAATGACCTTTTAACGACCTTTTTTTTAATTACTTTTCATGAAAAGCTAATATTTACCAGAAATAAAACCAAAATAATCTCAACAGGTACCACTAACGGTAAAATTCTAGTGCACCATGCTGATGGCACGGCTTGGCATTATTATAACTCTTGTGTTTCTCTTGTCATGTCATTTTTCAAATAACTGCTTGGAAAATTACACCCACATGGTTTTTATTGATCAAAAATATAATTTTCATTTATTTGTTTTATTCTATGTTTTTTTTTTATATATTCATGACTCAATTATCAGAAGTTACTTATTATGTAGCTGTCCCGATAGAACCGAACAATGTCAGCTGTGTGCTCACAGACAAACACATTCTTAGACATTCACACAGAAGTGTTCTTGTCCGTTAATCTTTATGTTCCTAACAAAATAAATTAGCCAGCTGTGCTAATTTTTTAGCACTTTTGCTTAGCTTTCAATAAATTATTGTAATTCTACCTCTGAATACCATTAGATCACGATTGGTTTATATCAAAATCTGAATAAACCAATTACTTAAATGTATTATCAGATCGTGAAAAGCAAGGTCAGAAAATATTTATTGGATTGTTTATTCTAATATTTTTGAAGATTAGAATATTTATTTTATTAATTAATACAGAATTTTCATGAAAATAATTGCTCAAGAGCTTTTCCATAAATACGATTCCTTTTTAGTTTTACTCAAAAATAGCCAAGAGAAAAACAGAGCAGAGTTTTTTTATTTTTTTGTTAATGTGAGAATATTGTTAAAACTACGATTCTGCCTCCTAACGTAACGATTCTTTGCAAATTCTTTGTACCTCTCAGGTATGTATGTGGTCACTCAATTGTTACATCAACAAGTTGGGTACATTTTCACAAAAATACCCCCCAGCAAAATTTCCATAAAATTCTAGACAAGTTTCTAATAAATAAACGGAAAACCTTAGCAATTATCGTTTTACGCTTATTCAAACATATTACATCTTTATGACACCAACGATATTCAACAGTAAAACGAATAAAAACAAAGCCTCCGAAGGCCTTACCACTTTTATCCGTTTCGTGCTGCAGCTGTCAGCTAGATGTCCATAGTCAGAATCTGATGCTCAGACCTTAGTTTGCAGATCCATGTCGTACAGCTTCTAGATCCGCAAGCTAGGCAACTCGCAGTGCCGTTGGCTGGGGCGGCATCGCCAGGACATCGTCTTGGTGCAGTGGCGTCACACATCGACACGTTGTTTATGAAAATGACAAATTAAATTCATTAGAAATCTTGTGTAAGCTAGAGCTGGATCCCACTTCTGATGTTAGATTTAAGAAGGAACCCCATATAAAAGTATCGATATTTACGAAGATAGCAAGCTTGGAATGTCAAGATGGTTGATGGTTATTTACTGTGTATGTGATGTATAAGGGTAAGGTTTTATGAATAAAAGCACAGAAAGACAAGACTAGGTATTTATTTCAATTAGGCTTGTCAATTAATTCATATTGAGGCTCAGAAAGCTTACCGCCCGTTCGCTAAACTAGTTCTCGTGGAGAAGAAGGGCAAGAAACTCCACGGAAGCAACTATGGTTGTAAAAGTATTTATCTTTTATATATTTTACAACCATATAAATATCGTTGATTACAATAAAGATCTAATTATATTATGGCCATTATATGATGAATCTTGTAACATTTCACAATGTTACATAATCAAAACAACAAGGATGACTAGCCCTTAAATCAATTTAACATTATTATGAATAAGGGCCACAACATGAAATAGACTTTCAACAATAGCAACATTACAACCATTAGCAATAATCAACTTATAATATCAAATAACTTACGTGAAGCTTGTGTAGTCCATATTTCACAAAATATAACAATTCAGGAAATAATATCACTATCACAACATAACAACAGGTCTGTACTGGCTTGTAGTTCACAGCAAAGTGTGTCAATCTTACGAATTACACTATTTATAGTAACGAGTCGACCTGTCAAATGTCCCCACCATTTTCTACATTTCTATAAATAATCTCACAATTAGGTCAATAATCAATTCTTGAGAAATGAAACCTTTTTAAAACTTATCAAGACAATTAAGGAATTGAATATCGCCTATTTAGTCATTCTTAATCAATATTCGAAAGAATATTGATACTAACTGACAGTCTTGTACTAATTGTCTCAAAGGACTTATAATATTAAAATGGCAATATAAAATCCAGGATACATCACAATGATCATTATAAATTAAGTAATATTTTATTGGAATATCATAACTATGGTTTATATGTAAGTTTAGAGTTATTTCCTGTACACACAACAATATTTACTCAGGTGGGTACTCTAACAATTGTAGGTATTTGACAACACAATAATAATTTAGGTAGGTACTTAGACATTTGACGGTAGATGCTTAATAAATATGACAGTTTGTATTTTGTAGCAAAACATTGTGCTTAAAAAGTGAAAGTTCATGATTAAATGACGTCACACGTACTTCCAATACTAACACGCGCGCATTTAACAATGGCGATCGGTCATAGACTAAAAGAATGAGGTTTCTTTTTTTTGGCTTGTCGTGGAGAGTGTTTTAGGCACGTAAAAAATAGGGAATTTAATTTTTTCTTAATTTCAGAGCAAATAAAATTTATATTTGAGTGAATGTTTTATTTATTAAGCACGTACAAGTTGGAATTATCTATTTAAATACGAAGTTGCATGAAATGAGCAACCAATAGGTACAGTAATTTATTTGTACTATTGAGCACGATCTTTTTGGTATCGAAACTTTTTTAAGAACAAAGCAACTCAACCAATACATAAAATAAAAAAACTCTATAACTCACTTGTGAATAATAGCAATGAAAAAGTCACAGTTTGATAACAGGTAACATTATGTGCCTAATTGCGGTAAAATTAGAGCCACTTTATGAGCAAGTGTGTTGAAAAATACATTTATAGCCGAAACTCATAACCGATACATAAACTATAGTATTTAACTACCAATTTTGATTCAAAACTGGTGAACAAAAACAAATTAAAAGAGGTTTTTTGTGGACACCAATATGACTATTGACAGATTTGACGAACGCAATCGAACGAATGATCAATACTTAACAAAGGAAAGTCAATCCCGCTACATCTTATTACTTGAACTGTAATTAAAATATGAGTATCCCCGTACGAAGCGGTAAACACAATCAATTAGTGTTAAAATAAATGATTACCTACAGCTCTTTTTAATGCTATAGATACTTTAACATATCTTTTGTACCGTTTTTAATAATCTCGAAGGACTGTGGTTTCATAGCCTGTTTCTTACAATAGGGTAAATGAGAATTATCGTTAATTGCATTAATGGCCCACTGCAAGGCAAATAACTTATTACTAACTTCTGTCCGCGTGAAATGTGTTTTATAATCCCGAAGGAATTATACCGGGATAAAGCCTAAACGCTATGCCAGACTATAATCTATACAGACATTTGTTCGGACATCACAAATAAAATTTAATGGAATTAATATTGACAAATCATTTATCTAATTCTTATTTTATCTTATTTTAATTTAATTCAATCCAATATATATTATTTAACATGAATAATTTCCACGATAATTTAAAACAGTTTAATCCATCAAGTGGTGTATTACTCATTGCTTATATTTCTAGGCAATGAGTCGGGAAGTGGTTGGCTGGATGTGATAGGCCGGTTGTCTATGCAACACTATCATTTGCGGTTTTTTGAGAAAAATGTAACCATCAAATTGTAGCACTGATTATACTTTATATTATAATACATTATATGTTTTTCTATTACTTTATATTATTTATTTTACATATTTTTAAGTTTATAAGGTTAGCACCTACATATTCACATTATGACATTATTTTAAGTATCTATTTTATTTACCCACGTCCGTGTGTCACTAGCGGGGTGCCAACTGAAAATCAGCGCTGGGTGTCTGGTGCCCAGCAAATGCTGAGTTGGTAACCCTTTCGGTGTGGGCATGCTCGGCGCAAGCATTCTTAAACCTTGTTTGTACTTGTTATTTATTATTATTGATAGGCTTGCGTTTGACCACTATCTCACCTGATGGTAAGCGACGATGTGGTCGACGATGAAGCACGCTTGTCTAGAAGAAACCTATTCACTCTTGACTTAAAGACTCCCAGGTTGTAGCCAGAAAAACAGGAAATACAGACTCCGGCAGGGAATTCCACTCCTTTGCTGTACGCTTAATAAAAGTATTCCCAAAACGTTTGGTGATACGCACCAAACGTTTTGGGTGGTACTTTTTTTACTATTCTTCTCTGTTACTTTGTGATTGTTGTTGTTGTGTTGTGTCTATGTCGAATAAATGTTTTGTATTCTATTCTATTCTATCTTTGTGCCAAATTTAATCCAGATCCGGCCGGCCGTTCTGGCGTGATTGAGCAACAAACGTCCATCGAAACTTTCGCATTTATAATTATTTTAGCAGGATATCATTTAATTAAAAAAGGACGACTATTTGACCACTGTGGGATTTTTACCTCACTTAAACCACCTTGGTGATCATTATCAGCACATGGAACCCCCATTACGTGTTAAAAGACCACCCCAGAATCCCCTCTGTGCAATGCCTGTTAGGGCACATCCTTGAGGAGACTGAGAAGCATCTCCCCTTACATACTCCTTTTACTTCATATAAGTTCAAACATCTAGTCATACACGCTACTAGCTCGTGGCTAAATAATAACAGCCGCACGGGTCGATCATCAAGGTTAAGCAACGCTTGACGAGGTCGGTCCGTGGACGGGTGACCATTTCAACATACCGGGTTTCCTCCGTGCCTCGGAAAGCACGTTAAGCCGTTGGTCCTGGTTGTCATTTGAAGATCTTTGACAGTCGTTACGGGTAGTCAGAAGCTTGAGATCTGACACCAGTCTTGCCAAGGGGTACCGTGTTACCCAATTACTGGGTTGTGGAGATCAGATAGGCAGTCGCTCCATGTAAAACACTGGTACTTAGCTGAATCCGGTAAGACTGGAAGCCGACCCCAATATAGTTGGGAAAAGGCTAGGCAGATGGTGATCTAGTCATACACGCACGCAGGTTATGATTACTACGCACCTTAAAGAACATCAGAAATAAGATCTGTGTATGTCCTTCAGATTGTTAAAATGACCACTATGTTTGCTTTGCTCTGTTTTACCGGCACAGCTATTTCAGACCGAGTTATCTTGAAATGGTTTGGCTATTACGAGTATTATTACCACTAAGCAATGACCAGAATCAGAAGACACAACGTTGGTAAGCCAATCTAGGTGGATCGATGACCTGTATAAGGCACTGATAGATGCGAGACGCACAGAACCGATCAGTGTGGCGACGCACGATGGAGGCCTATGTCCAGCAGGACGTCTTTCGACTGAAATGAAGATGTTAACTTTAAAACTTTCGCGTTTCATAATTGAATGCAGAGTTGCTACGACCGTGGTCCCAGGTGGACACACCTACCCGGGACCATGGTCGTTGGAACAATAATCGAATCATCGCGTTAAATTCCCGATATATATTGTTTTTGAAATGAAGATGATGTTGATGAATTTGAAACCTAAGTTACCCCCGATTTTCTGGAAGTAAGTTAGAATTCTCTGCCGGAGTCGACTAGTGGTACGTGTTTCCTGATAGCTCTTAAATAGGCTACTTCTAAGCCAGCGTGCCCCGTCGTCGACCACATCATTGCTTACCATCAGTTGAGATAGCGGTGAAATCTTTCGTTATTCCTATAAATTATAAAGAAAATTAAATGCAATTAGAGTGCTGCGATTGACTATTGCAAATTCATTCAACCAATTTCAATAGCTAACACGCGTTCGACAATTAATCAAATTCATTTTGCGATAATTTTCGTTCGAGTAACAGGGCCTTATTGATCAGAAGCCTGATAGATAGGCTTTCTAAACCGAGGTGTTTATGTCATCAATAACTTGATAAAGGAGCGCTTATTACTTAGGTACTTCATTTTCGAATTAAATCTTTTCTAGAATAATTGATTACCGCTAACTGCTTTGATTAGACTAGTGTTGTAATTCTTCTAGCCCCTTTAGTTTTTGATTGTAACCAGAGGGTCAGTTTACGTTGTATTAAGGATGTTAAATTGTTTTCTTAACGTCCCTCGGCAATCATCGACTTTAGCAGTTTTCCTCCCATTTTAAAAATAAATTACATTAAGTTATAGGAGTATTAACAACAACAACAACAACAGTCTGTTTACTTCCAAGTTGATTGAGAGCGTCCGGTCTGCACCAAGTGCAAAGGGCAACTGATAAAAATCCAACGACTGACGTAACACGAAGTTTGCCGAGAGACGTTAAGAAAATAGTTGCTTGGTTTTTTTTTTTTTATCGATAGGCTCGCGTTTGACCACTATCTCGCTTGATGGTAAGTGATGATGTGGTCGACGTTGAAGCACGCTTGCTTAGAAGTAACCTATTCACTCTTTACTTAAAGACCCTAAGGTTGTAGCTATCAGGAAACAAAGACTCCGGCAGGGAATTCCACTCCTTAGCTGTGCGTAATATTCGCAAAACGCTTTGTACGTATGGGTGGGATGTCCACCAAGTACCGGTGGCGCATTGCCGTATGTCTTGTTGTCTGTTGACGGAAAGGGCTAGGCGGAATCAAATTGTAACCGATAAAAAACTGACAGACCGGCCACTTGGCGTCGATGTTCAAGGCTTTGAGGCGACCAGTGCATCGTTCGCGTTTCATAATTGAAAGACAATATATCACGAATTTAACGCAATCTACCCGGGACCACGATCGTTGCAACACGACCGAAACGTCGGGTTAAATAGGTAAATAAATAATCTAAATAATTCCCGTGATATATTGTGTTCAGTGCATCGTTGCCGATAAGCCTCTTGGCCCGTTAGTTTGTCAATCGAACTTGCGCTTTATACAATTTAAGCAGCTGTTCTGGCGTGAAGTACCGTCTCACCTTTGCAAGGATCCCCAATTTTTTGCAGCCAACTGAGCCTTTGCCTCAATGAATGGACCAAAATTGAGGGTTTTGCGGAAAAAAGACACGCCTGGGTCTTAGCTCATTGAAACTGACTAGATTGGAATCGCCCCAAGTTCAAGTGCCCAACCATGACCTCCCGGAGAGACCGGATCTCAGGCCCAATAGCCCATGCGCCGGATACGTATCTCTCAGCAACCGTGCTGTCTACTGCGTACCCAAAGGTTCCGGGTTTTAGCAGGTCATTAATGTGCAGCAAAAACAGTGTAGCCGAGAGCACCGACCCCTGAGAGACTCCGGCTTTAATACCTAACTGACCGGACGAGCAGCCATCGATAACCACTCGGATGAACCTTTCCCTCAGGAAGTCAGCAATCCAGTCACACAGACCACTAGGCAGACCGAAGGAAGTATTTTGACATATTTTGGTCACATAATTCGAAGAGGAGATAGCAGCCTTGAAAAGCTGGTCATTGATGGCAATACCGAAGAAAAGAGAGTACGAGGTCGGTCGCCAAAACGATGATCTGACCAAGTGAAAGAAGTTAAGTCCTGCAGCAAATTCAGCAGGTGGTGATGGCAACTTTGGACCAGAATCGATAGAGGCAGATTGTCCGCTTAAAGGGATTCATTGACCACGATCCTCAGTAATGAGGGACCGATTGAAGAAGAGAAAGATTGAGATGTGAATGCGAACGTTCCCAAGAAATATGGACATTGTTCCCCACATGCGATCAGAAATATTTTAAATTTTTCGTAATGAGTCAGTATTTTACCTCGTTTTTGCCTAGTTCAACGCCTGGATGAGAACAAACTGGAACTGCCGTCGTATTCACCATCGCATCCTTCTTCTTTATACTTTTCTGCAAAAACTGGTAGCTGCAGTCATGGTATCGTTTTTATGCCACACATGATGGTAAAATGGTACATCTGTATTTTTTTCAAGAACGGTTTTTATAATTTGGGCATGGACGTGGCTAAAGGGTAGGAGAAGACCAAAGAAACGATTTGATGGACAGCGTGAAACATGAGGTGAGCTCAATTCCCTTTCCAGAAAGGATTACCTAATACTAAGATGACAACTGACATAGAATTATGGAAGAAGATTTTTTACACCAATCTCAAATTAATGGAGATAAAGGCAAATAATGTAATTTTTTCAGCTTATACGTAAGCTGCTTGTAGCAAAATTGTTTATCCAGCCCGATATTATAGCTGTTCCTTATGTACTTAATCATTTGACAGGGTTATTTTATGTTCTTTGTTAATACATAGTACATTGGATATCTTTTTTCTTTCTTTTTTGTTTCTTTGATTTCTTGGGTTTCGCAAAATATCATCTACTACCGAAAGGACTGGCCGAAAAGCAAAGGGTGGAATTGTATGGAAAGGAGCCTCTCTTTTTTCCAATCAATTCCTAGCAGAGGGACAAAATAGTCTGGAAACTCGTAGATAGATTCCCATCACTAACAAAAATGATAAAATTACGCAGAACGACTAATAACTGTCCTTCTAGTTCTAATCATCATAAAAACCTGTTTATTTTCATACTACAAGATTTACAGTTTGACAGTAACAAATATACGGAACACTTGACACGAACACATAATCTGCACCCAACTTCATTCCCCCACAACCTTAACACGTAGACATAAAGTTCAAAATCTTTTCACAAAATATTTTAAGCTGTAAGAAGATAGTTGTAAAAATAGAAAATATTTGAGACGGGTATTGATTGTCCTGTAGCAATTACAACCGTTTGAAATTGTAAATGTTGTCTAATAAATCGTATTAAATTGACATCATGATTGTTGCAGGCAACGTAATGGGCGGCGAAAGGGAAAACAGCCGTAACCCATAATATATGGAATAGTGTGTCTAGTTAGTTGAGTCTGAATTTATTATTCGAGTGGAAACCAGAAGTTGATCATAATCATGGTTTATGTGTCATGTGCTTATTAAATACTAGTTGTTAACAGCGGTTTCTCGCAGTTTAGGTGAACTACTTCTTTTGAATAAAAACACACTTAGGTACCCTTATGTTTGTTGATAGTATGGCAAAATTTATCTGAGCACTAAGTGGCGGGAATAGACCCCACTGCAGCGAAAAAAGCGAGCTTTTTCTAGTAAAAAATCTGTGTATTTACCTAAAGTGAATGAATAAAAATGATTTTGAAGACGCTTCTATATTAGGACTAAGAACTTATGCCTTTTGTTATTGAGTTAGTAAATCATCCAATGACTTCTCCTGCTCTGGATGAAGCGGGTGGGCGTGGCAGACTTTTGCTGACTAAAACCCACCCGTGTTCCTTCAGTTGCTCGTGCCAGGGCCGCGGTAACTCTCTTACAAATTTATCCGCGACCCAAGTACATATTATATATATTATGCCCAAGATCATAAAAACACCACTATACTATAACCAAAAGTTACTTAACACAACTGACTGATCCCCTGAACCTTTGTAAAATGGATGGTACTTCAAGGTTTGCTTATAATTAGTTAAGTATAAAGAGCTTTGAATTTGATTGTAAGAAATACTGGATCTGGTAAAACTGGCATTGCAAGACGACTCTACGAGTAAATTCCCGTTTTCTTGTACAATTAGAATAGGTATACATCCAAGACTTAACCGTTCCCACAGCATCTTAACCTTCGAAATAATTATATGAATGCTAACAATGCACCTATTAATTTTTAAGATGCAAATCAGACAAAACTAATCATAAAAACATTTCCTTTGCTTCAAGAATGACATTAAAAAAAAAACAATTTATGTTTTAATAAAAAAGAATGACATTCCCGTTCCAATTTTGAAACAGAACCCGTTCGGTGGGAACGGTTGCAATGACAAAACTATTTTTATTAAAAAAAATAAGAGAATGCGTACTTTGTCTATATTTTAATTTTGGTGAATTTGCATACGGTTCGAGCTGTGAATAATTTCTAATGAAATGTATGAATAAATTATAAATGAGGACAATGTCTTCAAGGCGCAGGGGAAGAGGAAGCTATAATTAAAATACGGGAGACGATAGGGTTGGCGATATAATTCAAAACTGAAGACAAACGGTACTTTAAAATAGACGATCAGACGTGTGTTTGAAATAAATATTGCTGTTGGAAATCTTTATTATTTAGACATTTGCGCATTTTGTATTGGTCTTTATTTATCTTTGCAATGGAAATTATATTAAGAAATCGTGGATTTTGTTAATTAGCATACTAATCTCAATCCTTATGTAAGATGTGATCGTTTTAATCATCCCCAAAAATTAATCAAGTGCTAATTGGGGAATCTCTGACTAATAATTGAAATGAGTACTTTAAATAGGAAAAACATCAAAATATTTTTCATCTTCCAATCCTATTTCGACATTAATATCAATTAATTCAAGTTACCAACCCTACATTCATGAGCAGAACACTTCACGGGCTTACATCTCAATCTACCCTTTCTAATTATAATGAAAACCTGTTCCTTACTATAACAATCTTTTTTTTTTGTTTTAACGTCACCTTTCCGGTACACCGTGATTGTCAACGGCCACTATTGTTGCTTTTCTATTATAAACAATAAATGCAAGGGTTAAAAACAGATGTCGAGCCAAATCAGAAATGTTACATTGTCTTAATAAAAATAGAGGTGCAAAAATTTGAATAAATTTTTGTTTATTGAAATGAGTTTTTTTCGAGTTATACCGTTTTGTATGTGGGAATGTTTGACCCCTTTTTCGGACGTCATTGTTTATGGTTTCTATTGTTTTTTTTTTAGATGGCAGTTATTTTTGTTTTATTGCAAGCTGAATTGGCTATGGTGTCGGCAGATGGGTTGAATGTCTGCTAATAGTAAAAGGCTAGATATTTTTTATTGCGGCGAGGACAAAAGTGTAATTTGAGCCATATGCAATGTTTGATAGCTTGTTCTAACTATCTATATTACTTATCTAACACTAGAGAAATTGAAAGTATTTATTTTTATTTTTAAACGACATCAAAAAAGGAAGAGGTTCTATTTTCGGTTGTATTTTTCTTGTTTGTTACCTCAGAACTCCGTCATTTTTAACAAACAACTCAATCCAAATAATGGTAACAATAAATATGAAATAAACACGCTCGTATTTAATTTTAAACTTATTTGTTTCAGCTCTAATAACCGCAGATAAAATTTCATGGTGTATTGAAAAAATAAGGAATATCCTGTTTACCAGCTATCGTATTGTTTGAATGTGTTACCGTAAAACCCTGAACATTAGTTAATTTCGTAATTTCCTTTCCTATATTTTAGTCACTTTGGAAATGACAAAAATCCTTCTCATTTCTGACTGACCTGAGCATCATCAGTACTCACTGCGTTAGCACACACACTTCCAGTCATTTCATCTTTCAGTCTACTTTTCCCATATTTTTTATGTTGTCATGTTATTGATAATGGCAACAATCAAACTAAATAATTCAGTGGCGAAATGTACAGAAAGCCTTAACTTTGTGACATTCTACCAGCGATAAAGTTTGCAAAAATGTATGGTATTGATTGATTGCGTAAGATGTCAAATTTTTTGGACATATGAGTCTTTTGACAGCTCAAAAAATAATGACCTAATGCGGTACCGATTCTATTTCTTAGAACACTTTGGAGAAATTTTAATTGATGTAACACATTAGTATTTATTTTTTGGTAAATATATTGAATTGTTTAAATGACTTTGTTTTATGTAAAACGAACTGTTAAATGTTGTTTAAATTTTAAACTTTGTATATGTATATTCTACATCCAATATTCCTTTTTTTCAATATTTAACCTTACTTACCTAGCTTATTGATAATAAGATTAATAAGTTTCATGAATAAAATGGAAGTATTTAATTTTGACTGTTTTATTTACTGATACATAATTCAATTCATTTGCGAATTTTATTCATCGGAATACCGGGGCTAAGGATCACTTCGCTTCGCTATTGTAAGCGTCCATGGAGTTTTGTTTTTTTTTTTTGTCTATGGTTGCCTGTATATAATTATGGAACTTTATAGGCATTAAATTAAAATTATAGGCTGGACGCAATATAGTCACTTTTTCTATAGCTTTAAAAATATTCACCCATCTTTACTTTGATATGAAAACAAGTGAGTTTGCTTTCGGATTATTCGCGACAGAATAGCATTAGTGAACGTCATTCAACTTGCAACGTATGTTTTTACTTGGTCATTTTATGATTCACCGGAATTCAAGCGTTCACAGTAGCATGTTTTATAATTAAAATAACAGGATATTCGATTGTTGCTTTTATAACTTGACTATTGCCTTAACTTACATGCATACAATGATATTCTAATAAACAGATACGTTATACACTCACAAAACAACCGAAAAAAGTGTTCCGCAAAGCAGCGGCAGCACAGATACCTACACACTTTTGGTATGAGATACCTTCTGTTTTATGTCCTTTGGTATCATAATTGGCACACTTTCTAAATACACATTTTTTAAATTTTGTTTTTGTTTCAACGAAGCCCATCGCTCTTCGCCATGGGTGACATAGACTAAAGACCCCAATTAGGACCTATTCGAGTCTTCACAATGCACGCGCTCATAACATATCTGTATACTTGAATATCATTGCATGCATAAGAATTATTTGACAACTGATACTAAAACTTCGCAAATGAATGTGACAAATTGTCAAACTGGGTTTGATTAAATGAATTATCAACAACCAATCGCAAATTAAAATTATAGGTACGTTGGTGGACATACAATAACCAAAACAGACAAAGGAACAGCCAGACATGTTCGACGCTTACTAAACAAATAAAATCAATACCTAAATTTATACGCACATGCTACTAAACCACCAAACTCAGCCAAATTTTCGAGGCACTAAGGTTGTTTTTGGCTTGTAGAGACAAGTATATATATGCAGTTATGTATAAGAATCGGTCTGTGTGCTAACAAATCTAATAATAACGGTAACAAGCGATGGGGGAGTGCATCTGATTTAGGAAAAAAAATATCGCATCGAATTTGGGGTGTCATGTTTCGTACAGTCGCGGGGATAATGGTTAGGATTTCTGCTTATAGTGAAGCTTTTTTGAATTGTCTATTTTTCAATTTAAAGCGCTTCTGGATAACAACTAAGCTCAAATATAAATGCTGCGACTATTATAATATTAAGTACGGTGATGAAAAATGAGAAAATATGTGAACATAGTGCTGACTAATGTAGGTAAACTTATTTGCAGAATAAAATGTTGCGTTGCTGTCTGTTTCTATCTGTTTCTCTTCTTTCTTCTCTTCTTTTTTATTTTGATACGTTTTCATTAGTTAATAGAAAAAAAAAAAAACAACAAATCAATTAACGAGGAAGGTAACGGGTTGTACATGTCGCAGGTTTTTCATAAAATTAGGATTTTGATCAAAAACCTAGGTTTTTGATGACACATTTTAAACTTAATTTCATCATAAACCTATAACAATCCAGATTTTTTATCAAAAACCTGAACAAGTTGGTCAATGAATCATTCCAAGAGCGAGCAAAGCGAGCTCGGGAGTTTAGGACACCCCGACATGGACAGGTTAGGTTCGAAGGAGCTAGATGACGGGAGCGCATTCAGAAATTGGAGCTCCGCGCAGCGAGGCTCTGTCGAATCTCTTGCTAAAATACTAATCGTACTTGCACCTATCGGCCGCGCCGAGCAGGGGGCGCAGTCACTGACAGCAAGCGCGAGCGCGACGCAAACAAGAACTAGACATGTTTTTTTTATCATTTCACTGAATCATCAATTTAGGGATTTGTTCAAATCACTAGATTTGTTTAGGGAAATGATAAAATCGTGTTATTTAACATCCTCCGTGATTTGATCATGATTATCATATCCCTGCGACATATATCCCATGCAAACCCGTGGTGATTAAATTATATTTGAGTATAGTTTAGTTTCAGGTGTTGTATTGAAAGTCGCAACAATCTTAAGTTTAGATTCTGTAGTGATTTTAAAAACTAATGTTTCTAAAAGAACAAAACTAACTTAATGAATTTAGTATTCTGAAGTTTTTTTCATACACTAAGCATATTTTAATTCTAAAAAACACTTCTTAAGACCGTTTTCCCCGACAGTACCGCGAGGGTAGAAAAGTCGAATTTCTTCAAAACACGGTTCTCTTTGAAACCTCATACGCAGGAGGTATACTTATATATTTGATATGATTACAGAAGGGGAGGATTTTTTCGACTTTCCATCAACAGGAGATCGAATTTGAATATAAAATTTTTCTATTTGAAGATTTCTTGGGGTGGGTGTGTAAATAACGTGGCGTGTTTTGCTCGAGGGTAAAAGTGAAAAGGAAGGTAGTTATTTTGATTTTTTGATGTTGATTAGGAGTTGTATTTACTTATTTCGAGCATCAAAGACTTACAGCTGAAATTAACATCTAACTAATTAGCAAATACCAAAAACCTCTAGGAAGACATAGTTCGCAAGTTCCAATAATATCGTAACCAGCAACCAAACCTTTGGTAACTGTTAATTAAAAATGTCGTTCAGTAGACTTTTATTGTGTTTCCAGAGAGAAGGTGCAAAACTAGTCACTAATTACGATCATTCTAAAGATAAACTACTAACTAATTTACCCACTTTTTTAGTATTTTTTTCATTGATTGTCGCTGCGATGAGATTGCGTGAATTTTAACGTTTTTTAAGTAACTTTACGAAAATGTTCATTCTTATTGCTGCTTTCTATATACTGGATCATACTGGTATCATTAAACACAGTTCATCATGACAGATATAGTTAATTAAAATGCCGCTGTAACATATAAAATGCCACAGCACTCTATCATATCTACTTCTTAATAAAATTATAAATGTCAATGTGTTTGTGTGTGTGGATGAATGTTCGTTAGTCAATCACGCCAGAACGGCTTAACGGATTCGTATGAAATTTGGCCCAGAGATAGATTATAGTCTGGATTAGTACACACGCTTATAGCGCGGAGCAGCCGCGGGTAGATATTTATTTCTTTTGCTTTCTTTTTCCTTTTTTCACACATGTGCCAAAAAAAATTACCACAGGTTCCCTTTTACACAATTTTAAACCCTCTTCCTTATCATCCGTGGCCCGATGACCGTCACATCTGACCTCTATTTCAACCATGGTATTCACAGATCCATACCACTGAACTAAAGGCTATCGATTTTTAAATCCTCTACCACCATACTTGTTAGGGTCACAGGGTGAATCGCGGGGGTGCACCGATGGGGTGCGACAACCCCTGTCCAATAGTTTATGTAAAATTTATGTGCTATGCCAATTTGTTCGACATTTTGCGTTTTTAATGGTGACGGTACTTTATTCTTAAATAGAGTTTGGTGTTTCACTGTGGTTTATCACAACTAAGAACATTTTTATTCTTATCAAGATGCATTTGTAACTTTTTTCCTCTTGTGTATATTTTTTGTACTGGTTTTGTTTTTCCCTTAACCGTTTAGCTACTGGGAGAATGAAATACGTCCACTATGTGACAACAATGAGCTCCAACGTCCCTATGAGACTTAAAAAACGTTAACTTCAATAGTAGTAGTTATTAACATAATTATGCAGCATATACCTACTAAAATATTATCTACTACATGTTGAAGTATAAAATACTTAATTGATGTCAAGCATATTTCACCATAGAGGACACACGAAATAAGAATACAAATAAAATGATTCAAAGAAATTAAATTCAAGAGTTAAAAAACATTTATTTGTATTAAATGCGGTACGAAAGATGGTATAAAAAAATCATAGCACAGTGCCACATTTTGCCATAAGTTGGCATACAAATATTAAGATTGGATTATGGTGCTTACCACAGACATAAATCTGACCAGATAACGCAGTTCCCTCCATCTGTATGAAAGCCAAGCGTGCCACTTTAGCACAAACAATTTAAAAACAAATTTACTTACCAATGAAAGAAAACATTTCCAATGCCTCGGCCAACTTTTTCTATACTTAGTCTTTACAGCTCAATATGGCATAATTAGGCATTTTTCTAGATTTCGGTGGATTGCCGGTACCGATAATGCTAAATGAAAAGCTCAAAGTACGATCATTGATCGTAATTTGTACTCCGTTTTTTGAAAAGCGAGTTACCTACAATCGCGTCATCTAGTTAGATTTATTGCTTACACTAAGCAAATCTCTAATAACTTCTATACAATAATAACACGTTATTTTTATTAGGTATTCAACATTCTTTAGATTTGATAATAAGTTTCTTTGAGAAACCAACCTACCAACCCCAAGAGTGCCTAGATCATATTATATCTACCAATACTAACATTAAGGATTTTCTTACGTTTATAGGTACTATAAGGGTCAAAATTGCAGTCACACTCTACCAAAACAGCAAAGGCAATTTTTTTGTAGGCAGCAGAATTTTAACTTTTCGCAGTTATTAGGAATAATCTATACTTTAATTTCTATACAAAATATTAAATCAGTTGTGGATAATTTAACTTCTTCTACAAAAACTAGTCTGCATTTGAGTTTTGGGAGAGTATGACTGCACTTGTGACCCTTGACTATCTGTACACCTCTATTCTGTGGCAAATATTTTTTTTCTTTTCCATCTATAAGGTGTCCTCTTCATAAAATGATCAGGTTAAATTCATTCCCTTCATATTAATCAAGTCGCTGCAAAGGACAAGAGATTTGGAGTTCAAACTTCACCAAGAATTATTGTTGGTGATTGTTTTTAATGGCTTTTCTTTTCTTCGTGATTTTTCCAGTTATTTTTCCTCTTCGGCAATCTCGAATCTTTAATTGTTAAAGTTATTTCCTTTTGGTTTATTGGTGAATGACTTATGAGTGTGTTTATTATCTTAATTTTATTTCAATGCTTACTTAAAATTTCAATCGTCTAATATTATTTGAACGTCTGTAGCCGTCTGTTGACAAGTCCGCTGACTATTACGAGTATAAGCTATAGAAGCCCGTATAACATAAGCACATTGAAGACTCAAGCATTACTAAAAACATTCGTTTTAAACCTATTTGATTGGTTAAAACTAATTTGGGTAAGTATTGAGTGAGCTTCTGTAATATGGGCCTGAATCTACATATTTGTTTGCTAGAATATTCTTCTTCTTCAATTTTCAAGTAGATAGTGTTTTACAACAAAATAACTAATGTACTACATACAATATGTAATAAAAACACAGTACACAATGGGAGCTGCATAATACTGGCATAAGGCTCTATAATTTGGCGAATGGCGCATTGAGTATTATTTGCATTTATTATTGGGGCTTTGAGGAAAAAAGAAATAATTAAAGACGAGGTCGCGTGCCAACGTCTCCCCGATTGAAATCATGATTGTAGCGTCAGCAAAAATGGAGTTGTATAAATAAGAACAATAAAAACACCAAGTAACGCAACTCTTTTACTACCTTACTACCTCCTCCTTACTATCGCCCCTTCGCCCCTTTTTTTTCCTTTTTGTCGTTTCTTTTCCGATTGACTTTTTTATACTTTACGTAAGTTGTACTTTGTACAAACAACTTTGTGCTACAGTTGTTGAAGTGAAGTAGAGGCTACGGCAATACGCAATAGAGCAGATTTTTTAGCAGTCGTCGATGGTGCAAGCTTACTTTGTGCTTATTAGGTAGGTTCATGAATTCACTTGTGATTTTCATCATTGTATGATAAGATAATAGTTCAAATTTAGGCCTTTCAAATGCCACATTGCCGTTTCACCCAGCCAAATTCTTTCTCAAATATCTAAAACTATAATTAGAGAATGGAAAGGCATGAACTATAATTATGAACAGTTATTTGGTTAAAAAATGAAACGCTTTTTACTCAAGGAAGTAAATAACTCATTATTTTTCTTTTATTTTACAAATATTGATAGATGATGTTGCTATCCGTACTATATTTAAGATGAAAATTATTTGCCTAAACACCCACTCTGGTACCCCCGAAATGAGCATTTCTTTTTCGCAATTTGCTATTGCAATTATGGAAATCAAAAAGGGGGCACCTCTTGGCATCTTCACATTTAATTTTGGTGAAAGGTACATAAGGTGCCTTCTTAGGTACTTGGCAAAGCACATAAGAACTTAGGTATGAAAACAACTTAGCTTTTTAACAATCCAATATAGAGCGTTTTCGTGGAAGCCTAACAAGAACAGAGTGAACAGGCTTCTTCTGGGTAAGCTCACTCCATCGTCGACTCTGTCTCTGTCACCTTTGACCTAGACTAGAGTCAAGAACAAACCCATCACATAAAAAAAAAGAATACTTTGGCTAAAGCTGAAAGAATACTTTTGTGTTTAGCACTTGGAATAATGAATTCTCTATAGAATTCTCTATAGAATTCATTATCAGAGAATATACCTACACGTATACCTACTAACACAAACATTTCATTGCCTTCGTGTTGTTACCTAATGACAATGACAGTTGAGCTAATTATTATTTTTTGTAGTTTGCGTACCTACAGATCGAAAGTTTCGGCACCAACTTTTGCTGTTATGCAATATCTGGTACCAAAATGTATAGAAAAATATATAGATAGGTACCTAGTTAAGTAGAAGACGTCTTTATTATCCCATATTTATTTTCAAACATTAACACCCCCAAACTCCCCTTTATTATTCAAATCAGTTAATCTTTAAAATCGACGGGAATATCAGCTTCATGTTCTCTAATTAATTTCCTAGAGCAACTGAGAGAAAAAAATTGAATTAAGGGGTGGAAAATTTTTGTCGAAACTTAAATAAAAATGCAGATAGGTGGAAGTTTGTTAACAAGGGGGGGAAAGCAACCCCCTTTGAAGTTTGCAAAGAGTACGCGAGCGTAAGGGGCGGCGCACACTTAGGGGTGAAAAATAAGTCTCCCCTTAAATAAGATATCAGCGAAATTGAAATTGTTGAGGCGAATATTTTTTGGTTGGTTATGTGCCTACACTTTTCACGTGATTCTGCGTGGAAAGTTTAGGTATTTTACTGAGGATCTAGAGAAACAACGATAGTCGAGAAATCAGCAATAAAAGGGATTGACTGACATTTCGGCAGTACTTGATAATGCCATACATTTTGGATTTTTCGACATTAAGCGATAATCGCTGACAGCATGCCAGTTTTTTAGAGATCCTTGTCTGATCTTACTAATCTTACTTCTTACTAATATTATAAAGCCAAAAGTTTGGATGTGTGGATGTGTGTTTATGTTTATTACTCAATCACGCTAAAACACCTGAACGGTTCTGGATGAAATTTGGCACAGAGATAGATTACAATCTGGTTTTTATCCCGGTATAATGTTTCTTTAGGATAATCACACACTTTTCACGCGGACAAAGCCGCTGGCAGAAGCATTAGATCATCTTTGAAGTACGAGAATAGGTCTTTAGTAACAGTAGTGTGAGGTAAATGTTGTGCGGTTGTGTGGGGTACTGATTATGCCGAGCAAGTATAAATCGAGTGGACATAGTTACAATAGGTAGTGATTCCAGTTCTTTAAAGCGAGCGGCTCCCAATTTAGAATTTATCTTTTATGCTATTCTGTGGTTTCATAACCTGAAGATGCACCCTAAAATCATAAACCCAACAATACCTGTCAACAAATAACTCAATTGTTGCCACACTTAACAGTTACAAAAACATATTGATCCCCTATTAGTATCGGCTCGTGCCAGATAAATAAACGATTGAAAAGAAACGGATCAACACCTCTATTGATAAATCGATCCTTAAGTGACAGCAGGTAAAACGTACCCTCCAAATTATCATAAAAAAAGATTACGCTTGCACTTTTTTTTCTAAGAAAAAAACCTCTTATACGTTTTTGTTATTCAAATTTTTTGTACGCAAAAATTGATCCGATGTGTGAACGGAATTTTAATTATGGAACCCAAGACCTTTTTTTCTTTTTTTTGTCTATGTTTGCCACTTAACTCGCTTACGGTAGATGTATTTTGAATTAATGTTTGTGATTCTATTTTTTTGTTTTTGTAAGAAAAAACGTGTGACTTTCATGAAGGACTTTTTTGCGGTTGCCTTTTTTTTCTTCTGGCCGTGGGATAAAAATAACTTGTGCTTTTTACTGTTATCCTTATTTATGCATAACTAAATAAATTTTATTTTGTTGCTGATGTGCTTGATCTTTTATTAATAAAAACTTCGGGACAAAATACCTTCTCCTTAATGTTTTTTACTTCATTTGATTATTGAATATTTTTTAATTATTATGTTAACCAACCGTGCAATTCATGTTATCCTAACTACCTCAACTGGAGCAGCATGACTATTCAGCTAAGATTTTATACCTAAAGAATCATAGGTACACTTTACTTTTACCCGGTTTCTGCAAAAAAATACCTCACAATTTAAGTTCTGTGATTAGCTGGTGAAAATTATGATATAATTTTTACCAGCTAATCACAGAACTATTAACAGATAATGAATTGAAAAAAAATGTTTGAGAGCAGTGTTGGCCCAGTGGTATCGGCCGCGACTTACAAGTTGTAGGTCGTGGGTTCGAGCCGAGGCAAGCACTTTACTTTGTGTAAATTATTTCATCACCACGGTGAAGGAAATCATCGTGAGGAAATCGGCATGTCCTAGAACCAAAAATTCGTAGACATGTGACATCCACCAACCCGCACTGGGCCCGCGTGGCGGATAATGGCCCATTCCCTCTCAAAGAGAGGAGGCCTGTGTCTCAGCAGTGGGAACATTAATAGGCTGATTATGATGATGATGATCGCACGTTTGATAATTTGTCACATTATTTTTCAATAATCGTCCAGTAACCTGACCTTACTCCTTCCACAAAATCTTAAAAAAAAGCCTTTCGTACTCCCCCATTCATCGTTCGCCAGATGACTCCCGTTCCTCTCCAGGCTAGCTACACGTTATTAGCAGCACATCGCTATTCCAACCTTGGGCTGGAACAGGTCCAAGCTAGCGGCAGAAACCAGTTCTACAAACTTGAACTTTACTCGTAGGTTATCGGTATTAGGGTTCCGTAGTGGAATTGTAAAACTGACCGGTTTGATAACTGTAAGTATTATATACTTAGTAAACTGTAAATCACGCTACTGCAGGGTTATTGCCTAATACAATGAAATGGCAATGTCATTAATTTTGACAATACAACAACATTCATATATTCTCTTGTGTGCCTTGTTTCAATTGTGTTTGCTAATTAAAACTCAAGGGGATATACTTACAAGAAAGTAAGTCAAGTGATTGAGTTTATTTTTATTTTTATCTGGTACCCTCGCACTTGACCACTATCTCACCTGATGGTAAGCGATGATGTGGTCGATGATGGAGCACGCTTGCCTAGAAGTAACCTATTCACTCTTGACTTAAAGACTCCTAGATTGTAGCTATCGGGAAACACAGACTCGGGCAGGGAATTCCACTCCTTAGCTGTACGCATAATAAAAGTATTCTCAAAACGTTTAGTGCGTATGGGTGGGATGTCCACCATGTACTTACCGGTGGCGCATCGCCGTACGTCTGGTAGTCCGATGATGAATAATAGGAATTCTCTACAAAACCCTTCAAATTGAGATAGAAAGTGTGTTATTTAACTGGTTTTCTGGTCACACTAAACCAATAGCATGTCCTGATGATGTGTTCTGAAGCCGTAGTAATTATATTTTATCTATTTGATTGAACTGTGATGCTACCTTGACAGAATAACACGCAGTTTATAGGTGAACGTATGAATAAAAAATATCCATAGATGATATTGAAATAATTTTGATGATATTGCTGATTGTACGTGATAGCTTCTGCCAGCGATTTCGCCCGCGTGAATGTCGAAAATTATCCCGAGCGAACATACAGGTACTCGGGATAAAAAGTTATCCTATGTGCTATTCCTGACTATATTTCATCCAGATCCGTTCAACCGTTCTGGCGTGATTGTGTAACAAACATACACACATCCATCCAAACTTTCGCATTAATAATACATATTAGTAATATTAAATAATTGTCTTAATTTTTTTTTTTTTATTAAAGTTGCATTTGGAATAATACCAAAAACATCTTTGAAACCTCCAATAAATTAATTCTTAATACGTGGTGTTCCATTTTCTACGGAACCACCACCTCAAAACAACATTCAGATTGTTTTTTTTTCTCAACAGTAAGTACTTCTTGCGGCGTACAACTTGGTTCACAGGGGGAATGTTTTCTTAAGATCAATGGAACCCGTTGCCTATGGGATTGTACTGAGAACCTGTTTACGTACTTACATAACGTTTGCAGATATAATCTCTAGTAATAATACGGTGTATTTGAGGATTTTTATTTGTGTAGTAAGTGCTTAAGAAAAAGATTTTGGTGTGCGGATGTGAAAAAATATTTTTGATGGATAAAGAAAAGGGCCGGTTTTTTTGATGATATTATGGATTCCAGAAATGAACTGAGGTTATAAAAAAAACTGGCATAGTAGTTAAAACGTAATGACAGGTTTTTTCCAGTTGACTTTATAGTACTCTTCGTAGTTGTTAGATCCATAGATTCGTTCCAATCCTGTTCTTTCTAAAAATACTTATCATTTACCATAATTTTAACTGGAATAATACGACTAGAACGAATATCAATCACAATTTTAACATTTACACGACATTTATAAATAATTTGAATATATTATAATTTAATTAATTAGATGTATATTCTACTAGCTGTTCCCCGCAGCTTCGCTCCTGTGGACCACCCCACATGAACCGTTATCAGGATAAAAAATAGCCTATGTTACTCAAGAATAATGTAGCTCTCTATTGGTGAAAGATTTTTTTAAATCGGTCTAGTAGATTCGGAGCCTATTCGGTACAAACTAACAAACAAAACAATGAAAGATTGTTACTATACTCTTTATAATATTATTATTAGTATAGATTAATAATATTTGCATGCCATTATATGACGCAAACATGACGCGCAGTAATTTTTATTTTTTTTAACATACCTTACATCATTATCTGCCTAGCCTTTTCCCAACTATATTGGGGTCGGCTTCCAGTCTTACTGGATTCAGCTGAGTACCAGTGTTTTACATGGAGCGACTGCCTATCTGACCTCCACAACCTAGTAACTGGGTAACACGGTACCCCTTGGCAAGACTGGTGTCAGATCTCAAGCTACTGACTACCCGTAACGACTGCCAAAGATCTTCAAATGATAGCCGAGACCAACGGCTTAACGTGCTTTCTGAGCCACGGAGGAAACTCGGTATGTTGAAATGGTCACCCATCCACGGACCGACCTCGTCAAGCGTTGCTTAACCTTGATGATCGACCCGTGCGGCTGTTATTATTTAGCCACGAGCTCAACATACCTTACATATTGACAATTATTTGTTGTGCGTACTGTACTCATGTTTGAGCAAATAAATGATTACTTACTTACTAACAAGCTAATCATGTCACTTGTGTTTAATTTTGATGCGATGATTTTTGCTCCTGAAACAGGGTAGCATTTCAGCTATATCATCATCAGACTACAGCAGTACTGCTTCCTTGGCTCATCTCTTCACCCTCACCAAAGCCCTTAGTTATAGATTCATAAGCTCAACTTTTTCCAGAAAAAAAATAAAACTAAAAAACGGGGCGAAACCTAAAAAGTCGGCAATAACGAGAGTCCAGTTTCGCCCCCAAGTGCGGGGAAAAACTCAACCCCTTATGAAACTTCGCGAAACTTTCAGCAGCTAATTAATTAAATTGTTTTATTAAACTCAGCGAATTGTTAATTGATTTCAAGAGTTCATTATGCGTTTGTTTAGAGGTTTTTTTTTCAATTAAACATTTCTTTGGGGTGGAATTTATACCTACTGACGCTTTAGTTTATTGCCTGACTTTGTTCAATAATAAGTTGACGTAATTTGCAGTGACTTAAGTAATTGGCACTTTGAGAAACCACCAACAAACAAGAGGCATCATGAGGAAGTCCCAGCAGTGAGATGTTGCAGGCTAACCAGTAATCGATCAGTATAATTATAAAACACATCACATCACACATCATCAGCCTATTAATTTTCCCACTGCTAGGACATCGGCCTCCTCTCTATGAGAGGGGATGGGCCGTAATCCACCACGCGGGCCCAGTGCGGGTTGTTGGATGTCACATGTCTTCGAATTTTTGGTTCTAGGACATGCCGGTTTCCTCACGATGTTTTCTTTCACCGTTTTTGAGAGCAGTGTTGTGAAATAATTTACACAAAGGAAAGCGCCTGCCTGGTCTCGAACCTACCTACAACTTGCAAGTCGCGGCCGATACCACTGGGCCACCACTGCTCTCATTATAAAACTAATCCAATATACTAAGTTTAAAACTTTCGCGTTTCATAATTGAAAAACAATATATCACGGGAATTTAACTTATACCAACCTGACGTTTCGGCCGTGTTGCAACGACCGTGGTGGGGGTAGACTCAACACGGCTGAAACGTCAGGTTAAATAGGTAAATAAATAATCGAAATCATCGCGATAAATTCCAATGTAATTTTCTTCATGAATACCTCTGAAGCTATGTGCGCCAGAGACAAAATTATTACGAAGACACTACAGAAAACCGAATACTACTTTACTACTAACAGAATTTTCTATTTCGCATACTTGAGACTTTAAAGTAAAACCTAGGTTTTAATATCCCTTTTTGATAACACGTTAGTACTTTGGCGCACGGTTGGCGCAGTGGTTGAGCGATTGACTGCTGCGCTGCGTGTCGCGGGTTCGATTCAAGCACGGAACAAATATTTGTATGACCTACAGATAGTTGTTCCGGCTCTGGGTGTTGTGTATGTGAGTTTATATGTTTGTAAACGCACCCACGATACAGGAAGAAATTCCTAGTGTGGGCAAAGTTTAAAAAAAAAAAAACTTATTTGAAAGTAAGATTTATTTTACTTATTATCTAAGAAAGGTTTCCTTTTAAGATTAACTTACATTGAACAGTGCATAACAACCTTTACCTAAAATTGTACTTTATCACAATGTTGCCTGATTATAGACTTCAAAATGTCGTGGTGGCCCAGTGGCTAAGACCTCGCCTCTCGTGCTTGAGGTCGTGGGTTCAAATCCGGGCAAGTACCAATGTTACTTTTTCAAATTCATATGTACTTTCTAAGTTTATCTTAGACATCACAGGCAACGGTGAAGGAAAACATCGTGAGGAAACCTGGACTTATATAGTTAATGTAAGTCTGAAATAGCCAAGTCAGAGGCCTGTGGAGTTCCCAGAGGCGGCTTAATTAACTCTGACACCAGAGGTGGCCACACCTCACACGAAAGAAGAAGAAGACTTCAAAAAAACTGAGGTAGATAATCAATTCAACAGTTTGATTACCACCTGCAGTTCCAACAATGTAATATTGTTGGAACTGCACAATATTCACATATGTTACTATGTGGGCTTCTAAAACACGTGTGCCAAATTTCATCAGTGTATTTATGTTTGTATGTTTGTCCACACATTTCCCCGAAACTACAAATAGAGTCGTGATCATTCGTTTTGTGTTGGATTGAGTATCTCTGAACTTAGGGAACAGTGCATGTTTCATCAAAATCGGTCCAGCAGTTTTCAAGATATGGAGCATGCAACCGAACTCCTTAGCGACAAACAGCACGAATCTTTAAATAGAGTTATTATGGATATTTTGTCAATCCTTTACGTAACTCACTATAGAAATTGCTCATTTTTGTTGAAATGTGAATCGTACTGGCTGCATTATGTTCTTTATTTAATTTTATGTTTTTTACCTTATGACTGTACTTGTCACAATTGATTGTTACTCTTAATAAAAATTTATTACAACAATCGGTTATGGGCCGACAAAAATAAATTGTAATAATTTATTTTGTACATAAACATATTTTAAAATAGCGTAAAATATTTTTTTGCGTAATTAACTATGTCAGTTGGTGATAATATGGCTTCTGCTCCCTCTACATACGCCGGTTCCGGAGCATCATTAATGTCCATTAAAAGTTTACATGGAAAGGATGGTTACGCTCAATGGAAATTTAAGATGCGCATGTATCTACTGCATGAGGACTTGTGGTCAGCAGTTGAGGGTTATAGTGCTGAAGATACTACATCGGTTACCCTGAGGAAGACTAGAGATTTGAAGGCGTTAACCAAGATGTGTCTTACATTGGAAAGCGGAGCAATCACTCACGTACGTGCCTGTAAAACTGCTAAGGAGGTATGGGATACTCTAGCTAATGCGTACGAAGACAAAGGTATGGGTAGACAGTTGGCGTTAGAACGAAAGCTTTATAGATACGAGTTGCAGAATTTTCCTTCCATCGAAGAGTATATTAATGCTGTTACTGGCACTGCACAAGATTTGGCAGATATAGGCCGAAAAATAGACGATTTATCCATAGGCGCAATTTTACTCGGTGGTCTTCCAAAAGAATTTGATCCCCTTGTGATGGCCTTAGAAAATGCTAATATAGAAGTTTCGTCAGAATTAGTTAAAAGGAAGTTACTCAATGAAAGCGCTAAACGTGAGTCTAAAGAGTCGGCTCTTGCTGCAAATAATGTAAAAGGCAGGAACATTATTTGTTATAATTGTCAGGAGCCAGGACACAAAGGTCCTAAATGTTCACACAAAAGGAAAGTGAAAAAGGTCAAACAGAAAAAACTTCAAAATGTCGTAGAGTCTACACTAACATCAGCCTATGGTGTTGGAGGAAATTTAAGTCCTACGGAATGGTACGTAGACTCTGGCGCTTCCACACATATGACATGTCAGAAAGAATGGCTTACCAATTTTAACCCTACGGTTGACAGCAAAGAAATAACTTTAGCAAATAACAAGAAGGTTATTTCGTCTGGCATTGGTGAAGTGTTGCTTTTAAAAGACAATAAGTTAAAATTAAATGGGATTAAAGACGTTCTATATGTTCCCGAGTTAAGTACCAATTTAATTTCTGTTAACAAGGCTGTTGAAAAGGGTATAACTGTTATTTTTAATGGAGAAGGTTGTTCGATGTACAAACATAACGATGTTAAAATAATTGGCAAAACGATAGGCCACGCTTCATGCAACGTTGGTGGGTTGTATAGATTGGATCATGTTCCCATTTATCCAGAAAGCGCGATGGCTACTGAAGCTTTAGCTAGTTCTTCGGACCTGTGGCATCGCAGGCTAGGCCATCTGTGCCGCGCTGCTTTGGAACATCTGCGACGTGGTCAAGCTAAAGGTATTGAATTTTCTTCTTTAGATAAAAACCCTTGCGTAGCCTGTATTGAAGGAAAACAGAGTAGAAAACCCTTCAAAACTATTGATTACAAGAAAGGCAGCAGAATGTTGGAAGTTATACATTCTGATGTGTGTGGTCCTTTTGATGTTGTTTCTTTAGAATCGAATAGATACTTACTTATTTTTGTTGACGATTTTTCTAGGATGGTTTTTTCTTATTTTATTCGCTGTAAGGCGGATGTAAAGAAAACATTTTTAGAATTTGAAGCTCTTGTTGAGAATGTGACCTCTCTTTAAAATAAAGAACTTGCGTACCGACAACGGGGGTGAGTACGTCAATGCTGAATTCGAGGCTTATCTAGCTTCCAGAGGAATTAGGCATCAGACTACTGTACCATATTGCCCGGAGTCAAATGGAATTGCCGAAAGAACAAATAGGTCTTTAGTAGAGAAAGCTAGGTGTATGTTGCAAGACAGTGGCCTACCTAAAACTTTCTGGCAAGAAGCGGTTCGTACAGCTACTTATCTTAAAAATAGAAGTCCACACAGAGCTCTAGAAAATCGTACCCCTTATGAGTTATGGTATAACAGAAAACCTGACATTGCTCATTTACGTGTTTTTTGGTTGTCGTGCATACGTACATGTACCCGCTTGCGATCGCCAAAAGTTAGACCCAAAAGCAAAACAGTACATATTCGTTGGTTATTGTGATGACAACAAGTCGTACAGGTTCAGAGATCCTACAAATATTAGGAAATCCATTAAAGGACGGGATGTAATATTTTTAGAGAATTGTTTTTCTAATCCCAAGATGAAGGATGAGTCACCCCGTCACGATATTATTTTCTCTTCTGATACGAATAATTTACAGGTGCAAAGCAGCTCAGCCTTGAATAACGATCCTGTAGCAAATACAAGTAGTGCTGCTGCCGTGCCTGCAATACCACCTCTCCTTATTGCCGATCGTCTTCCCGCAACTTCAATAGTTCCTGTCGAGGAAGAAGAGGAGCATGTGGAATCTGGTAGAAGGTACCATTTGAGGGATAGAAAACCTGTAAATTATCGCTGTTCTGTCTGTTGTTCGACGATGCAAAGTGGTGAGTTAACCGATGAACCTTATTCTTATTCTGATGTTTTTTTACGTCCTGACAAAGCTAAGTGGATAGCTGCTATGGAAGACGAATATAACTCTTTGATGACCAACGGTACTTGGACCTTAGTAGAGAACAAAGGTCAGAAAATTATACCGTGTAAATGGGTCTTTAAATTAAAACGTGACTCTGAAGGTAACATCAGTAGATACAAAGCACGTTTGGTAGCAAAAGGTTTTCATCAGAGTTACGGAATTGACTATGAAGAAACCTTTTCGCCGGTAGTTCGTTATTCGTCGCTAAGAGTTTTGATTGCGCTAGCAGTTGAACAGAATTTGAAAATGCATCATTTAGACATAGACACAGCTTTTCTGTATGGGAAATTAGAAGAGAAGGTGTTCATGACACAACCTGAAGGCTTTATAGCTGAAGATGAGGAGAAGAAAGTGTGTCAATTGAATAAATCACTTTATGGTCTCAAACAAGCCGCTAGAGCCTGGAATAAACGACTAGATCAGGTACCTACTTCTTGACTTAGGCTATAACAGATTACAGTCTGAGCCCTGTATTTATTTGAAAAGAAGTTCTGTTAGTATTGCTATTCTAGCAATTTATGTTGACGATTTAATATTTATTTACGACAAAGAAATCGAGTTATTTTATTTGAAGGACGGTCTGACCAAATATTTTGGTGTCAAGGATTTAGGTGAACTTAGTTATTGCCTTGGTCTGCATGTCAAAAGCGATATATATTAGAGACGTTGAATCGTTTTAATATGTCGGAGTGCAAAACTGTCCCTACTCCTATGGACGTTAGTGTTGACCTGCGTTCTCAGTCGAAACCAGCTGTCAATGTTCCCTACCAAAACTTAATCGGTTGCCTTATATTTCTAGCAATAAACACTAGGCCTGATATTTTGTTCGCCGTTACTTTTCTGAGTCAATTTAACAAGAACCCTATGCAGGCGCATTGGACTGCAGCTAAACGTGTCTTGCAGTATTTAAAAGGTACGTTAGATTACGGTCTTACATTTAAAAAGATTGGAGAACCTTTATGTGGTTTTGTCGATGCTGACTGGGCCAATGGTAATGACAGGAGGTCGTACACAGGTTATATTTTTAAATTAGCTAATACACCAGTGTCATGGGAATGCAAAAAACAGCCCACAGTTGCCCTGTCATCCACAGAGGCCGAGTACATGGCTTTAACCAGTGCTTCTAAGGAAGCTGTGTATTTACAGCGCTTAATTGGTGAGATTACAGGTGAGTCTTTTGTGGTTACTCTTTGTAATGATAATCAAAGTGCACAAAAGTTGGCACAGAACCCAGTTCATCATAATCGGACAAAACATATTGACGTCCGGTATCACTTTATTCGAGAACTTGTCGAAAGTAACAAAATTAAGCTGTCGTATTTGCCTACTGATAGGATGTTAGCGGATATTTTGACCAAAGGGTTGAATCGTTGCAAACATCAACGTTGCGTGTCTGATATAGGTTTGATGATATCTTAAGATGTTTTTTTTTGTACTAAATTGTTTACTAGTGATATGCTCTCGTGTTTTTTCTATGAAATTATTGTAAAGTACAGTCAGGTCGATTGATATGTGACCCTGTTAGTACAGCCAACCAAATAATTTTGTGGCCATCTCGATTAAAGGGAGGATGTTGAAATGTGAATCGTACTGGCTGCATTATGTTCTTTATTTAATTTTATGTTTTTTACCTTATGACTGTACTTGTCACAATTGATTGTTACTCTTAATAAAAATTTATTACAACAATTTTTAGTGATGATGACAATAGAGAAATCCTTCCTGACACTCAATTATTCCGTAATAGAAATCACACGCAAAAAAGTTAGGGACCGACAATTCCTTGACGTGATATGGCATCCCAAATAGCCCAGTTTAAACGCTAGCTGATATTCTCCTATGGGACTACGAGTACATAAAAAGTAAAGTTTACAAACTAGTGCCACCCAACCTGAATGTTTAAAAACAAGCAACGACTCACAGACGAAATAAATAATGACAATTTTAGTTCTAGGCTAAATGAGTGAGAGGAATTGGCGGGTGCGAATTTACTAAACAAAATTGAATAACTGCTCTTTAAGGTTACACTAGTCAACGGCACGAACTATTTTGTGCGCGGGGTTAAAATGCATGTTATATCAACCGACAACACGTGCGGAAGAGATAGATGCTGTGATGAGCAGTAGGAAGCTTGTTCGCGTACGAATACATACGTTTGAAAATTTGTAGCGAAATGGATAATGATTTAGGACGAAACCGAGCGCGCGAAATTTTATATTCAGACCTTTGGGAGTCTGGATATCATGAAAAAACGACTAAACGTATCTGTTCAAAATTAAATTATTTGCATTGTTGAACTACTAATCTATCCCAGTATGGCGGGCGTTTTTCAATTTTCCGTCTTTTTATGGCATTTATTTGCGCCCAAAAATGCGTTAAAATTAGTGTCGAAATGTGGAACTTTCGACGCTCATAACTTTAAATTTTTTTCTTTTTTTACTTTTTTGCTTCCATACAGGGCTAGATAATGATGAGAAAAATTGATATCACTTTTTATTTTGAACGTACATTCTCAAGCAGTGGAATAATCCCTAGACTACGTTTGTATGGAAGAATTTTCAACTAGTGTACCCTTAATCTAACAGTAAGTAAACCTAGTTTGAACTAATTCTAGTGTCTTTTTTTTAATTATAAAAAACGAAAAACATTCTGAGACACCCCCTATAATAAAACTATACACAAATTCTAAGGGGAGAAGGTTTTTTTTTTTTTTTCTTTTGATCATCGTTGTTGCTGATGATCACTTAGTCTATATCCACAGATGTGATTATTAATTGATACTTTTTACCCGACTGCAGCGAAGCCAAAAGGAAGGATTATGATTTTAGCAGTCTACGTATGTTTTTATTTAAATGTGTTCCTCCGTAGCGCCTAAACTATTCATCCGATTTTGATGAATAAGGTATCAATCGAGTCGTTACTAAAAGGCAAAAAAAAACACTGTAATCGGGTTAAGGTTTTTATTAAACTGTGTGCTCGTTTGTACAATATTAAAGTAAGTACTAACTACATATAAGTCTGTTTTAAAAAAAAACTACAGCATAATTATGTAGGTACCCAAAAAAAAACACAAAAAGCAAGTACCCTCTACTTCTAAAGCCCAATGAACATGGAGCATGAACCATTACATAGAAATCTTTTACTCTATAGAACCGAACACAAAGGCGACACAACCCCAAAATCAATACCTATTATGTACCAATAGAGACGAAAAATCAAAAACGGGGGTGAGTGATGGACGGCAAAAAACGCGAGGGTGGAAGCTAACCCCTAAGGTTTTTTTCGTCATTTTTTCATCAGGGGGATGTAATCACAATGGTTAGTACATCATTATGTACTTATTTATGGGGGTTTCGGCCCCTTGGGTCGATAGTTATCGTGATGAAAAATTGGTATGTATTTAGTTTGTGATTTTGAGATAGATAAAATGTAACGATACAAAGAAGTGATTGAAATGTGAGTGATACGGTTACCAAAGGAAGTTTTAACTTGAAATGGATAAGAGACAATTTTTTATAATGATATTTTCTATAGCCACAGTAAATGTATCGAATCAGAAATGAAGAAATCCGCAAGAGAACCAAGGTTACCGACATAGCCCGAAGAATTGCCGAACTTAAGTGGCAGTAGACAGGGCACATTGCTCGCAGAACGGATGGCCGATGGGGCCGAAAGGTTCTCGACGGGCGACCACGAACCGGAAGACGTTGCTTTGGAAGGCATCTCACTCTCTGGTGAAGGTTGTGGGTATCCGCTGGATACGAGACGCACAGGACCGACACTTGGGGGAGGCCTATGTCCAGCGACTTTCGACTGAACTGGTGATAGCAAATGTATAGATATTTGTGTCCGAACTTAAAGACAGCTATTTTGAAAATATTGACAGAAAAAATTGCGATCGGGAGGAAGAAAAATACGTAATAATGCCACGAAAAAAAAATGGGTATACGTTTTATTTAATGATGAATCCTTCAAAACGGTGTTTATTTGTAACGATATCTCGATTATTTTCTCTTCAGCAAAGAAATACACGTGCGAGCAAAGTCCTCTTTTAGGGTTCCGTCCTAAAGGGTAAAACGGGACCCTATTACTAAGACTCCGCGATCCGTCTGTCTGTCTGTCCGTCTGTCACCAGCCTGTATCTCGTGAACCGTGTTAGCTAGGCAGTTGAAATTTTCACAGATGATGTATTTCTGTTGCCGCTATAACAACAAATACAAAAACAGAATAAAATAAATATTCAAGTGGGGCTTTTAGCGTTTTTTGCGATTATGGTACGGAACCCTTCGTGCGCTAGTCCGACTCGCACTTGGCCTGTTTTTTTGATATCGCAGCACATGCTGAGATTGGAGCATTTTTGGTCTCACACGTGGTTTTTATTTTACTATTGTTTAATTTTAAGCTTATTTCTCGTGTCTCACGTGCGGGTCACAAATAAATACTTTTTCATTCTTACTTTTTTTTTTTTTTTATCTTATATAGGCTCGCGCTTGACCACCATCTCACCTGATGGTAAGCGATGATGTGGCCGATGATGGAGCACGCTTGCCTAGAAGTTACCTATTCACTCTTGACTTAAAGACCCCTAGGTTGTAGCTATCGGGAAACACAGACTCCGGCAGGGAATTCCACTCCTTAGCTGTACGCATAATGAATGTTTCTTTTCTTTCAAAGTCACAGGCACATCCAATTGAACAATACAGCCACTATTTTCGTCACACATGGTAAAACACCATAGCGTATTCTATAAATAATATAGACTCTATCTTTACTATTCAGGAAGTACAATACCCCACAAACTATTGATAAAACATACATTTATACCACTATACCGCTTATTCACAACATGGTTATCAGAATAACAAGTAGTAAGCACCTGAAGTAATTATTTAACCTCCTTACAAAGTTAGGGCGTGGTTTCCGCAACTAGTAATTATTTCTAGCTGCAATTCCATTGGTTGCCACCCACCATACAATGTTAAAGGCGTCATGATGCCACAATGATAAGGAAACCGTTTTTATGGAATATTAAGCGTTTGATACTCCTGGTATATAATTTATTGAGTAGCACAGCAAATTTATTAGTGTATTTGCAATTCATACTGCTGTGGTGCGAAAGTAAATTTGTATGTCTGTCTCTTTTATTGTTTGTGTCTTTTTTTATCACGGTAATGATAAATGATTTTATTTCTGTAAGTTGGTTTGTACAAACACTTTTACATGTCGATCATATTTTTAAAACTAGATGAGGTCGGCATTTCCTATCTGACTACTCTGAGAAGAAAGGCCGAAACAAACTCAGAGGTCACAGTCTCTTTTAAAGTCCAGACAAAAATCTTGGTTAGATCATGTGAAGACCATATAGATTGATGTCTGAAATGGTCTTTTGAGGAAAGAACCAGCCAGATTGAGTTGACCTGTCCAGTCAGTGCACGCATTTGTCAATAACCGAGCAGCTCAACACAGAATTTAAGGAGCTCAACGATTCGACCAACAATACCAAAGAAAGGACATTCGGGTAGGCCGCATAAACTACTCAAACTGCCAGACCACGAATTAAAAACTAAGATAAATTAAAAATAAAAACAAAAGGTAGTATGTTGTCTGGGGATATCTTATTCCTTCAGTAAGATTATCTACCAAAAAATATTGGACATGTACTTTTACAAAAAAAAAAACAAAAAAGAAACGATTAAATATCGAGTGACGTCACATCTTAGTGGACACACATTTTAGTTTTTACCTAGAAGTGACGTCACATTTGTTAATGTTTATTGATTTGGTAAAGCAAAAAATACGTGTCGAATATTTTTAGGGTTGCGTACCAAAAGGGTAAAAACGGGACCCTATTACTAAGACTCCACGATTCGTCGGTCCGTCTGTCACCAGGCTGTATCTCATGAACCGTAATAGCTATTTATGTTGTCGCTATAACAAAAAATACTAAAAACGGAATAAAATAAATATTTAAGTGGGGCCCCCATACAACAAACGTGATTTTTTTGCCGTTTTTTGTGATAGTGGTACGGAACCTTTCGTGCGCGAGTCCGACTCTCACTTGGCCAGTTTTTTCTAACTGACGTAGCAAATATTTTTTGTTATACCAAGGAATCGTCCCTACTTGCGACGGATCGCGCGGGCGAAGCCGATGGCAGGAACTAGTTAGAAGTAGAAAATTGATATAATGTGTGTAAAAAAGATGCTAATGAATGGTTCATGGTGTTTTCTGGTCCTTAATCAAGTCGAAAGCTGATGGAGAATCCCAGATAGATATAGTTTTGATATGCACGCACTTTAGTTTATCGTGGTTGAATAATTTTGTTGGAATATGAATTAGATCAGATACAAGAACAATTCTTGATAGATGTGCCTTGTGCGTTTGTGAATCTTTATTTAATTATGTTTGAATATACATAAATTGTTGAGTTAGGAATGAGGGAGAATCCACAATTCTTGCTTGATAGATGAGCAATGTGTGTGTCTAAATATTTTTTTTTTTTCTGGAATTCTAGGTGCGTGTGTAATGAGTAATCATCTACTTAGTTTTTAGGGTTCCGTACCCAAAGAATAAAAACGGGACTCTTACGAACCGTCTGTCTGTCCGTTTGTCACCAGGCTGTATCTCATGAACCGTGACAGCTAGACAGTTGAAATGTTCATAGATGATGTATTTCTGTTGCCGCTATAATAAAAAATACTAAAAACAGAATAAAATAAATATTTAAGTGGGGCTCCCATACAACAAACGTGATTTTATGCTGTTTTTGCGATTATGGTACGAAACCCTTCGTGCGCGAGTCCGACTCGCGCTTGGCCGGTTTTTTTTTTATTCTTGAAGGAAGTATTTATAAGTTGGGGAACTGCAATTGGAATGAACAAACGAACATACTTAAACTTTGATTCTTCTTTTGGTATTGTTTCATCACTATCTTACCGTCTTACCATAAGAGGCTGTCTCCAGAAATCCAGATTTGTTGGTTTCCATTAACAAATTTCACTGTTATGGTTTTTGACTTGTTTACTTGCGTGTGACGTCACACTTGTCATATGACCAGCGCCATTACATACTCAACGTTTTTGGCGCGTTTTTAGAAATTTAAACTATTAGCTGTTGATTCAATATTTTAAATTTGCTGAATTTCCACTCTTTGGCAACTGAGCAGGCAGAGCAAATTTTCGTGCCATTATTGTAATTTAACGCCTCAGTTGCTATTTAGGTGTCTTTTTTTTGCCAGGAAAAACATGGTAGATCCTAACTAAGATTCCTTTTTAATACCATTCTGATATCATAAATAAGAAATACCAACTCAATTTATTTTCTAATTTTAAAACATACGTCTCGTCTAGACGTATTTAAAAAATAATTGCAAGACTAATTAAGATATCCTTATTAAGTCTTAACTTAATCATATTCCACCACGAGCAAACCTTATTAAAAGTTAATAAAACACCAAGAAAAAAACTCAATTTCTTTTGATTTCAACCCCAAGTAATAAGCATGTCTAATTAGAAAGAAAGAAAGAAAAATATTTATTTGTGACCCGCACAGGAGACGCGGGTTAAGCAAAAACACAAAAAAAAACCACGTGCGAGACCAAAAAGGCTCCTATATCACCATGTGCAGCGATATTAATTAACATTTCTTGCTGAGAAAATTTAAAAATCAAAGTGCAATTCACATCTCTTTTTATTACATTTTTTTTATTAAAAAGCAAGTTCTTTAAAACAGCACATCGTTAAAACTTATTCCTAACTTAAACTTGAAGAACAATCAACATGCGATGTGGAAATAAAAATCTCCCTCGTCACGAAAAATCGACATAGCGAGGGTGATTTCAAGATGGCGCCGGTAGCTCTTGGCACCCTATTTTTGTATTCTTCCCTCCCTCGCCTGTATTTATGCATTGCACCCCATCTCGCCCCCGCGCAAAAGTGCATCGAATAATACCTAAACTACCTACCCGTGGTGTAACCTAAATATGTCCGTCTGACTAATTGAGTGAATTTTATTTTAAACTAGTTATTCCGCCGCGTGGAATTAGTACTTCTATGTATAATAAGCGTAAGCGTAAGTATGTGATATTTTGCCGTAAGCACCTTTGTTTAAAGTTTCATCAAAATCCGTTGAGTAGTTTTTGTGAGAAAGAGTTATAAACATCCTTCCATCCCATTAACCATGGTTGTTGAAGCATCCAAACAAACTTTCGCGTTTCAAACAGCTGCAGCTTCGGTCATTCCGGTTAGCCAGCATTTAAAACGCTCATAATTCCATTAGTGGAGGTTTTGTACTAAATCTTTGGGATCATCATCATCATCATCATAATCAGCCTATTAATGATCCCACTGCTGGGACACAGGCCTCCTCTCTGTGAGAGGGAATGGGCCGTATCCACCACGCGGGCCCAGTGCGGGTTGGTCACATATCTTCGAATTTTTGGTTCTAGGCCATGCCGGTTTCCTCACGATGTTTTCCTTCACCGTTTTGAGAAGTGTAGCAAATCTTTGGGATAGCGAATGAAATTGTTAACTTTTCTCGTTAGTTGTAACTACTTAAAAACGTGTTGCCACTAATTACCTATGGAACCGAGAAGTGGTCGCTCACAATAGGCCTTATCAGAATACTTAAAGTCACCCATAGGGCAATGGAGAGGGCTATGCTCGGAGTTTCCTTGCGTGAACGCATCAGAAATGAGGATATCCGCAGGAGAACCAAAGTTACCGTCATAGCCCAAAGAATTGCGAAACTTAAGGGGCAGTGGCCAGGGCACATTGCTCGCAGAACGGATGGCCGATGGGACCGAAAAGTACTAGAATGGCGACCGCGAACCGGAAGGGGTCCCACTAGGTGGACCGACGACGACCGTTGGAAGGGGTCCCACTAGGTGGACCGACGACGACCGTTGGAAGGGGTCCCACTAGGTGGATCGACGACGACCGTTGGAAGGGGTCCCACTAGGTGGACCGACGACGACCGTTGGAAGGGGTCCCACTAGGTGGATCGACGACGACCGTTGGAAGGGGTCCCACTAGGTGGATCGACGACGACCGTTGGAAGGGGTCCCACTAGGTGGATCGACGACCTGGTTAAGGTTGCAGGAATGCGCTGGATGCGAGCTGCATGGGATCGGTCAATGTAGCGACGCTTGGGGGAGGCCTATGTCCAGCAGTGGACGCGTTTCGGCTGAAATGACGATGATGATGACTTTTACTTACCTACAAACTTAATAGTAAGCATCAGTTTTTTTACAGTTGCTTATACAGCAGCTCCTAACAAGATGCAGCAACAGAATAGACGCAACTAAAATTAATTTGATCAATTTAAAACAAAAAAAAGTTGAACAAGTTTTTTAGCTTACTATGTATTGTCATCTAAACCAGAAAACGTGTATGCAGAGTTTCAACTCGGTTGATTGGGGATAACTGTTTCATAATTTTGTTGCAAGATTTGACTAAAAAGTCGTAATAAAAATCTTGACAATCAAGTTCATTGTTGATTGAGTTGAGTTGATTAAGTTTATTTAAGTTGCCTCTATTCTGGTCTACTTAGATTATATTTAATCATAATAAATCATAAATAAAACCAACATTTATTACAACTATTACGCTTTTAGTTGAATATTAATTTGAATAGAACTAGAACATAATATATAAAGCGTGCAATGTTGGTAATGCAAATTATTATTTATGAATAGTAATAAAGTCAAATGCAATAATTATAACTAGGTACTCTAACTAGTGGTCTTTAATAATTACAGATTGATTGTTACGGTACCCAATGTGTAATTAAATCTCTTTATTGATTAGTTTTGCAAGACACAATCAACATTAGAGATGAGGGAGGTTTAGCTTAAACCCAATGGGTTGAAACAGGTTTACAAACCGGATTTTTAGGGTTTGAACGGGTAAGTACCTAGTTGAGACAGTAAATATTAAGTATTAAGTTAAAACTTCTGGACATTTCCACTTTTTGTACATATTTAATTTTTTATTTGGAATTGTTATTTTTTACTTAACCTTTACTGTCTAAACTACTTACCTAGAAATGATTATTAAAAAACATAATGTCAGAATATGCATTCTGAATTAATTTTCGAGTTTCTCTGTCAAAAAGATACCTCAAATTATGGATGTTTGAGTTTAAAATTGCTTGTTATACTTTATCCGACGTCCCTCGGCGAAATAAAACTGCCAAACTGTCGGGCTATGTGAATGTTGTATATTATTCAGTAGTAGTGTATAGCAGTTCGCTTACAGATACACCGAGCAGCTAGAATTTTAGGGTATTTTTTTTACTTACTTTTTTAGTAAATTGTTAGTAACACTATGAGTCCTGTCACTTGTAAACTTCTGGCTCTAAGCTGGTAGACCTTGATAGATAGATAGATAAATCATTTATTTAGTGCACACAAAAGACACAGCACAACACACAAAATCTTAAATAAATTATTACAATTTTCATGTAGGTATGTTTAAAAACAATCCAAACCTTGCGAGTACATTTTGATTTTTATGTCAGTTCAGTTTTTTTAATTGTTAAAAATGGCGGCGTAAAATATTTACATATAATTATCGAATATGCTTACAAAATTTGTCGAGAATCGATTGGAAAATGCGATCTGTAGGGGACAACAGTCGGACATTGGCTGGACATCCGGGCGTCCGGACATACGCAAGAATTTTTGCCCAAGTTGAAACGGAGACGCTTCGCTCGAGCATCAAGCTCGGTCGGTCAATAAATTATTGCTTGCCCCAGTCTCAATTTATTTGCGTCCACTCAACATGTCTTCTTCTCCTATACTTCTTTATTATTTGTCATCTCAGTAGTAATTCCTTACTAGAAAGTAAAAAAAAAAAACAAGGAAAGAAAATCATAATCTGATAAAATAGATATATCTAATATTCCTTACATATCACCCTATGTGTATCTAACCAAAATTGTTGAACACAATTTCAAGAGATTACATTTTGTGCTCACCCTCATTCAAAAAGTTTTCAACTTAGTTGACGAAGTCGGGAGGTGAAAAGTTTCAAAAATAAAAGTCTATTTTCAGATATATCATTTTGTGACAGATTTTAATTTTAGTCTGAAAGTAATGGACACTGGTGCCTTTTGTAATTTTTCTTAAAAAAATATTCTTATCTATGGTCTCAATAATCCCTATTTTGACGTTATCAGGATAAAGAAAAGATGGATGTGACGTTCGCTGTATCTATGTTTGTTTGGACTTAGGACAGTACTTGATCGAGTACTGGGATGAGCTCATCATCCTGTAGATAGGAGTCTACTAGTCTACAGCTGGCTAAACGTTGGCAGTGTAGTGATAATAAATATAATATGCCAGCAATATTTGATTAGTTAAATTAATAGGAAACATTGTCCGACGTATTTCATTTTCAAAATTATAAAACTTTAACACAATCTTCGCTTTTTTGTAGCAATAATATTATTTACATTTAACGAATTGCTAAGTTCCGCTTTTTTAGGTAAATTTTTACCAAGTTAAATATTGCACACGAAATATTTCAATGCAATTTATAAGGTTACTATAAATCGAACAATCTTTTTGAGGAACGAAAAATATTCTCTACATAATAGCAAACATTTTCAAACAACCGAAACACAAAGTAAAATCGCCAAAAAGTTGAATAAATTTAAAACTTATCACCCCTAACAATTTTAACATACGGATACTCTCATATTCACTGGCACGTTTACTGGCGCGAGTTACTGACGCCAGTAAGTGAACGGGGCTCAAGTGAAGTCTTCACGAGGGCACGTTCACCCCTCCCGGGGGGCGGGAACCGAGGGGAAGACACACCCCTAGGCTCGCAGTGTGGTGTTGAAGCAAAACCATTCTATGAACGTAACCGTTTGTTACTCATATACAAATCATTTTGTCCGTGCGTCTGTTACCGGTAGAGTCAAATCAAATGATTCAGTTGTAATCTCACCACACATTTTTTTTTATTTATGCAAATAACTTTACCAAAATAGATTCGAAAAAAAATGACCACTAAAAAAATGAGATGCCTCAGGGGGTCGCCATAAAGTTGGTTAATATTAGACGAGTAGTAAAAATTAAGTGACTTTGTCATGTAATTTCAAGCGTTTTTTTTACCAAACTACGCCTCGATTTATCCTACCCATGAACTGAGAGCTGTTATAAAATTTATGTTCGGCTCAAATGGCCACATCGTACATCTTAAAAATTACGAACAAACCCGTATTTCTTCTCTAGTTCAGCATCAGCACTTCACCGCGAGCTCTCCTTACTTCGGGGTCACCCCACGCCACTTCTTTCTCTTATTTCCCGCTTTTTTTCGTCCGCCATTTTTGCGACGCATGCGTACTGTACGGCGGCAAAGCATTCGTCGCCATCGATTTATCAGATGTTATACGAGTAAATAAAAATGGGTATGTAAAACTTTTTTACCTATTTTTATTGAGGATATTTCTTTAAATATGCGGATTTGTTTTCTGAATTAGCTGCTTTGTGATTACTGTTTGTTTTTGTTAAGATTGTCTGTGTTTAATGTTTGTTTGTGATGTTTTCAGATTATTTATATCAACTGCAATGTTGGTTGCCAGCAGTGTGAATTCATTGGCGCGGAAGAGACTAATGCTATCTCTTAACAATCACTGGGTCTCTTCTTGTAGGATATATAAGACGAAATAATGTTTAATACTGATTCCAACAAACCAAAGTGTCTCACAGGACATTGCAATCATCACAACCTTTGGGAAGATAGATTGGTAACTGTAGTCCTCGCCAAACTTCTGGGCCGCCTTGAATTCGGTTCGTACCGGATACGCGAGGCAGGAAACGGTGCTGTTTTTGTATGAGATTTACTACTGCGCAGCCATTGTAGCCAACTTCAGGGCGGCCAAGAAGTTTGGCGAGAACTATACAGATATCATCATCAACCAGGATGAAGTCTCTGAATTCCATGTGTAAAAAAACCAGCCAAGTGCGTGTCGGACTTCGCACATTTAGGATTCTTTACGATGTAGATTATATTGGTACCTATTTGTTAGTAACATATACGTAATATTTGAATAAACATTATCACCAAATTTCAAGTTCATAGGACAATGGGAACTTAAAAAATTCATCGGAAAAATTATTGAGACAGACGACGGACAAATGGATAAACGGACATGTGAGTGACAGCAATAGGGTTCCGTTTTATACTTTTCATTACTCATACTCGGAAAGTAGGTCTGAAGTTGCTTGAGGAGCGGGTTGAAAGTAATACTTTTCAGCCCTAGGGAGATCGCTTTCAACTGACAGCTGTCAAATTATTAAAAAAAAAAACTAGTTCTTTTTCACATATCTATTGAACCATGTTCCAACTTTCTACACAACCACGAAGTAAAATCGAAATAACTTAAAGTTAAGTATTGATTAAAGAATATATATTTTTTAAATAACTTTATTATAATTTAGTTTCAACAATTTCTTTAAAATAACTTAGATTTGGGCAAAATATTTACCATTTTTTCAATGATGAAAATAAAAAATAATGGCTGAATAGCAGGCCGGCCACAGAAAAAAAAACAAAATAGGCGGGAAAGCGGCAATCATTTTTTCTTTAGCTAATTCATGTTTTTATTTTTATTTCCTTGTATTTGTAATGAAAAGCACAGTGTTTACCTCGGGTTAAAGACTTATTTAGTCCCTCGAACTATTGGCGCCCTCACTTCGTTCCGGGCGTAAACCCCGTCTCGGGACTAAATAAGTTACTTTCACCCCTAGGATAACAATGTACTATTGTACCCTTCGGCAGGCTTATTACGTATATTTTGCAAGAGCAAAACGATAGCGATCAAACGCTTTATGTCATAAAAGTTGGCATTACCTGCAGTGTAGATAAGGTAAGTCCCACACAATCGTTTGATAATCGCTCGCTGTTTGTCAAATGCACTTATTAAAAAAAACCGCCAACAATTCTAAAACTTCTGTATTGAAAAACAATTATTGCGCAAAAATCGCTATCGTTTTGGTCTTGCAAAAGATACGTAATAAGCCTACGGGTACGGAACGCTGAAAAATGATTTAGGCAAAATCCCCCAATGAGGAGTAAACAGCCTAGCTTTTGAGAGTACCTACGCAAAATATGACCTGTCTTGACCGATATAACGCTTCCAAACATGCTTAAACCCCATGACGGATTGCCGGTTATCATAATACAATCAAGGAGCAATTCCTTTGGTACAGGGGCACCAACTGCGCCTCGCAATATCCGGCCGTGCGGGTGGTAGACCGGTTTCAATCCGGCAGTGACGCAGACGCACGTTTCCGGAAAGCTAATAACTAAACTGTAATTTAAAATTGGAAGAGAACGCGATTTTCGATTGGCAGTTTAGACTTTTGGTAAGACTTTATTAGAAACAAAAGAAGATGTCGTGATTGCTCCAATTGGTTTAAATATGATGGTATCAAATTGATATTTATTTAATTAACAGCATGGTTGATTACACCTTTTGTCTTGACCTTATCTTTCATGAGGACTACAAATAATTTATAGTCATATCGGATGAAATTATTGAATGATGTTCGTGAGAAAGGCCGTATTGTTTTCATTTGAGAGGCAAAGCACACACTCATTAAATAAAACCATTAGCTTCGTCAAGCTAATGGTTTTATTCAATGTTTTTCGCTCTCAATCAGGGGGGTGACCATAAGCTCTTAGAGCGGTATCAATTTGAGATCGAATAAGGGACAGATGTATCTGACTTCTATACATCTGTCACTCGATATCAAATTGATACCGCTCTAAGAGCTTATGGTCACCCCCCAGCTCTTCGCTAAATAATAACAACTGATCTTCGAGGTTAAGCAAAGCTTGCCAAGGTCGGTCCGAGGATGGGTGACCATTCTTGACATACCGAGTATCCTCAGAAAGCACGTTAAGCTGTTTATCCCAGCTGCCAATATACGATCTTTGACAGTCGTTAAGGGTTGTCAGAAGGCTGAAATCTAAAACCAACTAGTCTTGCCAAGGGGTATAGATGATATAGACCATGTGATTAATATGGCAATATTCATAAGGCCCAAACAATTTGAAAATTCCCAATATGAGTAGGCAATATGCTAAAAACAAGATAGCCAGGGTGTTAAAGGATAACCAAAAGAACTTATTTCCGGCATTTTTGTCTGTTTATCTGTTTGTCTGTTTATTTGTGCACGCATCACGTCAAATGTACGAAACCAATGTAAATAACTTTTATACTTAAAAAATGTGCATAACTTTAAGAATTACTTAGTTTTTGTTTCGTCGCAATCGGTTCACTCTATCAAAAGTTAGATGAATTTAAAGTGTTCACAATTCAGATACTCGGACAGTTGAACTCGATATTCGATAGATGGCGTTGTGCATTTGAAGTCATTTTCTGAATAGCGGTGTTATAATTCTCCGCGAAAGAAAGATGACTATAGAAACAAAAATGGTAGGTAGGTAAGTAGGGTAGGGTTGGCAGACAGATGACGGGAGCGAAGCCGCGGGCACAGCTAGTTCCTAAATAAGTATTACGTTTGGACATTACTTCTATCAACAATACCAACTAGAAGTAGGGTCGGCGCTAGAAATACCTACGTCTCGGTCTTATGTTAAAGTACAGTTTCTTTTCTCTAATCTGAGGTCTCGGTATATAACATTATCATAGTAAGTACCTATTGTAAATGTAGGCTAGTAAATATATATTCAGGCGGCCAGAATTTAGCATTGATTTTGTACGTGCCCATTATCTAGTTGGTTATTGTTGATCGAAGGCACGTTAAGGTTACACTAGTCGAAAATTCTTCCATACAAACGTAGTCTAGAGATTATTCCACTGTTTGACGATGTACGTTCAAAATAAAAAGTCATATCAATTTGTCTCATCATTATCTAGCCATGTATGGAAGCAAAAAAGTAAAAAAAGAAAATGTTTGAAAGTTATGAGCGTCTAAAGTTCCAAATTTTGACACCAATTTTAACGCACTTTTGGGCGCGAATAAATACCATAAGAAGACGGAAAATTGCAAAACGGCCTCCATACAGGGATAGATTAGTAGTTCAACAATGCAAATAATTTTATTTTGAACAGATAGATTTCGTAGATTTTTCATGATATCTAGACTGCCAAAGGTCTGTGTATAAAATTTCGCGCGCTCGGTTTCGTTCTAAATCATTATCCATTTCGCTACAAATTTGCAAAAGTGTGTATTCGTACGCGAACTAGGTTCCTACTGCTCATCACAGCATCAATCTCTTCCGCACGTGTTGTCGGTTGATATAAAATGCATATTAACCCCGCGCACAAAATAGTTCGTGCCGTTGACTAGTGTACCCTTAACACAATAATACCAGTAAAACTTTACATCTCAACAAAAAAATCTAATACCAATCAACATTCTCCATTCAAGCGAACAAAACAAAACAAGTCACTACCGAATTACTACCCCGAGATCAAAGAAACTTTCAAAGGTAACAAAGTCTTTGAAAAACCTTCAGACACGTACGCTTTTATGGGTTTCCAAATAGAAACCCATGGGCAAGGGTATTTCTTTAAGAACCCCTTTACATTTCAAAGGGATTGTTAAAAGAAAATGTTAAATAACCCTCTGTGGGTGTTCGTTCGTGTGTAAAAAGTAGGGGTTGATTTTCCCACCTTTGAGTAGGTTTCTTTGGGTGGTTCCTTGAGTAAAATCGGTTAATTTGGTAAGAACTAAGAAGGCGCTGGTAGTATATTAGCTATTTTTATGTATGTACCTAAAAGCATTTTACATCACAAAAGTACATTATAAGTCATAAGTCATAAAACATACCAGCACGCATAGCACGGGCATAGCCATCCATACTCTATTGAGTCTATATTTCAATTCTTCATTTTATGTACTGGAGGAGCTCGTGGCTAAATAATAACAGCCGCACGGGTCGATCCTCAAGGTTAAGCAACGCTTGACGAGGTCGGTCCGTGGATGGGTGACCATTTCAACATACCGAGTTTCCTCCGTGCCTCGGAAAGCACGTTAAGCCGTTGGTCCCGGCTGTTATTTGAAGATCTTTGACAGTCGTTACGGGTAGTCAGAAGCTTGAGATCTGACACCAGTCTAGCCAAGAGGTATCGTGTTATCCAGTTACTTCGTATTCAACTAGATAATTTAAATTTGTACGTGTTTAATAAATAAAACTTGACCTCAAATATAACTTTTGTTTCTCTGCAATAAAGAAAACTTGAAATTCCCCATTTTGTACGTGGCTAAAACGCTATCCGCGAAAAGCTAAAAAAAAAAAGTAACCTCATTGTTTTATTCTATGGCCGATCGCCATTGTTAGATGCGCGCGCATAGGATAACTGATTAATTTACCCCGCCATTGCGAAATATTTTTCACAACTCGTTTTCACTGTTGAAAATGATTTTTTAGTATTATTTTCTTCACAAGGGTGTTGAAAAACGTCGTATGATACACGTGTGTATTGATGATTACCGTCCTCGGCTCTCTTAAGACCCTCACCTAAAGGCTCGGGTCTCAATGGCGCCTCAGCGGTAATCACCAACATTACGCACTTGTACCATAATGTATTATTATTCATGATTCTGACAAATCATAACTCTGCTAACCCTATCGAGTAATAAAAGAGTGAAGTTTTGACATTGGTACCATTAAAATGAAGTCAATCCTATACTTATGTACGGAATGTGCATCATCATCATCTGCCTGCACTTGTCCAATGTTACTTGGTGTCGGCGCAACATCCTCAACCGTCACGCTATCACTGACTCCCTTTTCTTTCATACCACTTCTCACACAGTCCATCCACCTTTTCTTTAGCCGTCCCCTCCCTCTCCATCCATCCTTATTTTATATTTATAACTCTTTCAGTAACATGCTTTTCATCCCTCCTCATCACATGACCATACCAGGACATACTGTTTTCTTTTAACTTTTTTCCTACGGAACATGCATATTTGTAGATAAATGAGGTCTCAGTTTTCTTTATTTCGGACGCCTTCTTTTTCTGCCAATAATTTTCGTGTCACAATGGCTTCTCGACCCTTTGGTTACCCTATAATTACTAACCCATAATTTCCAAATAACAATTTGAAGTTGAGTATTTATTTTGTCAAACTTTTGGTCATAGATCCTACTTCTGTGTCTTAATTCGGCTTTAAAGTAGGGTTTGACACGTTCTTAACTCTTTTTGATTTAGAGTAAAAAATTACTCAACTCAGGCGATTCCTAAGTTGAGTATTTATTTTGTCAAACTTTTGGTCATAGATCCTTCTTCTGTGTCTTAATTCGGCTTTTAGTAGGGTTTGACACGTTCTTAACTCTTTTTGATTTGGAGTAAAAAATTACTCAACTCAGGCGATTCCTAAGTTGAGTATTTATTTTGTCAAACTTTTGGTCATAAATCCTTCTTCTGTGTCTTAATTCGGCTTTAAAGTAGGGTTTGACACGTTCTTAACTCTTTTTGATTTGGAGTAAAAAATTACTCAACTCAGGCGATTCCTAAGTTGAGTATTTATTTTGTCAAACTTTTGGTCATAGATCCTTCTTCTGTCTTAATTCGGCTTTAAAGTAGGGTTTGACACGTTCTTAACACTTTTTGATTTTGAGTAAAAAATTACTCAACTCAGGTGATTCCTAACTTGAGTATTTTTTCCCCCTTTGGTGTATAGTATTTCTGTCCTAAGTAACACTGTGCTAAATGGTGTTTACCACGACCATCACGAGCTATTCTAATAGTTCGTGCCGATACACAGAAAGAAGGTAGGTAATAAATCTAACCTATACCTACCTGCCTATATATCTACTACCTTTTACCGAAAATTCAAAGTCACATAACCCTTTAATCCGCACCGCTCAGGTAGGTTTTCGCAAAAAATCCGGTTATAAATAAAACCTCGAGCGCTAAAACCAAGTGAAAAAGAAAATTCGAACCACGCCGTCTCCCCAGCGGACCGACGTTCGCAAGATTCCCTTGTGTACCCACTCTTTTCCTTATTAACAACGCTATTCTGTAGTGGGAGCACGAATCTTGATACTTGGGGTTGAGTTTTCGCAACTTGTTAAGATTTTATCGGCAACTTATCTGGCACTCGCATTAAAATGCACACTCGTAATAGATTTTTTGATTTTAATTGATTCCGGACACAGGGTGATCGAAGATTATGGATAGACGAATCCAGGCTAGAGTGCAAAGATGCAACTGTTTCAACGACGATGGGCTAGCTGATATTCGCGCCCTGATGAATGCTAGCTACAAGGACTGAGGGAGCCATCGACAAACTAGGGAGCTGAATATTTTTCTATGCTTGGATGCTAAGGTAAGATTTCTTCTTCGTCCCTAGTAAATACATAAATATTATTAATGATGCAGTGATAATTTGTCCAGCCTGCAAGTGCAAGGTAGTACTGAAACAAGACTAATAATGTAAAACTGCAAACTTATCATAAATTATTATTTACAAATCATTGACGGCATAACAGAATTAATTACTAACTTACCTAATTACTAAATAGACAAACTAATTATTACCAGAGTGGTTGAGAGAAGTAGAAAGTTCTCAGGTCGAATAAAATAATGTATTTGTTTTTCCAGATATGTTTCGGTAGCAGTAAGTAGTTAAGTTTTGTACCCGGTTGATAACAGTAGGCAAGGAGGATCCTAATCAACTAAATGTTGCAACAATACAACATGTTGACGAAATAAGTATGTTATAAAGTTTTGCCAGTAAATAACCCAAAAGATTTTATATTTTTTTATTGTATCTAGTGTTACTCAATATAAGTGAATGTATATTCTAGCTTTGAGAAATAGATGACCACAAACCATAAAAGCTAAAACAGCAAGTATCAAGTCCACATCATCCCTCCACACAGACACGCTGTATGCCATGGCTTGTTTCTTTTTGCGAGGGGCGCAGCACCCCGTGCAACAGAGCTAAGTGCGCAGAACGGAGCTACCCTCAAGTAGGCCTCCTATACTGGCACTGGCTATGTTTCTTACCTTGCCTCGTTGTATATATGCGTCATTTGGGCGTATACTTTTGACTGATATAGAGATGAAGAGGACGAAGAAGATGGATTGTGAAAGGTGATATGGCTGGAAAGAGAGTTAATACTGAGATAATAAAAAGAAAGAAAAAGCAAAGAAAGAAAATATATTTATTTGTGACCCGCACAGGAGACACGAGAAATAATAATACTCGTAATGGAGACAAATTGTGATGACTCCAAATAAATTGTGATAGGTTAGAAAAAGATGATGACTTTCAGCTGCCAGGGATCAAGTCTTGGTCAACAATTTAATGAGGTTGCTCATCACCATATCAAATACCAGCTGCTGCCCGCGGCTTCGCTCGCGTAAAAAGTGTTTTATCATCCCAAGGGAACACAAACTATTCTATGTCCTTCCCAGGGTCTCAAACTATCTCCATACCAAATTTCATCTAAATCAGTTCAATAGATCCACAGATTACCTCACAACCTCACAAACTTTACCTCTTAATAATATAATATTAGTATAGATATACCGTTTGTCTCTAAACCGATTTGTCGTGAAGATTTGTAAGTTCAGTTAGTATAGAGGTATCTAAAGACGACGACTTACGCCAACGACCTTGAGGGAATAAAATGCGCACTCGCACTCACCTGCGCGACCCAAAATTTAGTAGTTTTTTGTACTTTCCTTATTATTCTATGACTTTGAAAAAAAGCCTCAGATCAAAATGTAGATAATTAAAATGTCTTTGAGATGGTGTCAATTTCATTAAAATACGCCCAGCGGTTTTGGTGTGATTATCGTGTTTTTGTCCGTTTCAGACATAACTTTACAAATTAATTACACTATGTTATACGAACAAAACTCAAAATTTTCTTAGATCTAATTATTAAGAAAATGTTCTAATGTAACATATATTTTTTCCAAAAAATTACGACTAGACGTTTAGACGTGATTCTCTTTTAAAATCAGCTACTCAAGGGAATCGGCGCCATAAATAAACTATTCTCTCAGATGTAGCTACACATTTATGTGTTCACTATAACACAATTCTTTAGTCATTTTATTGCCAAAAAGTTAAAAACAAATCCTCTTATATCGCTGACTGGAACTAAACACTTGGCGGAGTGCTCTCGACGGGCTCCTTGTGTTAATCTATGCACTAGACGTGTCTAAGCATCGATAAATTTGCTATCGACTTCAAAAGCCGGTGCACGCATATCTTAGTCGTTGAGGGGATGACTTTCGGCTTTTTGTTTTTAAAACAGTTTCGTAATAACTATGTACTATATAGTATGTAGTACATAGTCATATATAATGTTACTACTGCTAGGATTCGCCTTGTGAGTCACGTGTTTCTTTTTACCCGACCGCTCGACGCAAAGGAGCGTAATGTGTTTATCAGTCTATAAATGTCACTTAATTCAAAAAACCCGACTGCTTAAGAAACTAACTAAAAAGATGTAGACAAGAAGAAAAAATCATGCTGTGGAATCGGAGGATACATCTGGTTTTAGTCAGCCAGCTCGCGAATATGTATGCTCCGACTGCACAGCACGATTTTCAAGAAGAATATTACGTACTTTTAACACGCTTTTATTAGCTTGGTATGTATCTATGTAACTATGTATCTATGTATCAATGTAATCTTTGAACGTGATTTTCACCCACTTCAAAACGTCGGATTGATTTGAAACTTTGCACACCTATCAAGGACAACAAGACACAACAATGCAGTACAACTACAATGGACTACAATGCAGTAATTTAGTCAAAGTCAAAGTACTTTTGAAAGTCAAACAAAAATTATAATTTGCAAGTAATAAAAGTTGATTCTACCGTGCGCGTTTAAATTGTTAGTCCCATTAGCCTTACCAAGATCTTCAGGATTAGCGACTTTTTAGTTCAATTTACAATTAAAGCGTGTTTTTTATTTTTTAGAACTACAATTTTATTAGTTCGCTTCTTAAGCAGTTGGGATTTTTATTTTTTGAACATTTGTGTTTAGATAAATACTATGTAGTTCTAAAATTGTTTCTCACCTAAAGACAAGGTACTGGAACCAAACTGAACTAACTCATAAACAGGTGATCAGACGAAGGGATACCTCCACGATTCGTTTTACAAACGCACTACTTTGATAACTTCATAGAAAAAACACTTAACACCTATTATGTCTTATGGCATTCTACTGTGGGGGTCAGCAGCAGACGTTGACTCAATTTTTATCTTACAAAAGAGGGCAATCCGCGCGATCTATTACTATACACGCAGTAAGCACGAAATTGTAATACCCAAATTCAGATTAACGAAAACTAGCAAGTCTTTTCTTATAAACAGTATACGCTTTTATAACAAGTTGCCTAAGTCAGTTATAGAACTGACCGATGGAAAGTTCAAAAACTACAAAAGCATATTGTAAAATCAAGGACTACGTTGAAGATAAAAATTTTGGCTTTGACACCCTCTGCGCATGCGCTTCCCTGGTAACTCATAAACGGCACAAATATATGGATATCTCTAACTATTTTCAATCTCATTTTTTTTTCTCTTTTGTTTAGACTTTTTACAATATTTTTCAATCATCATTATAGCCCTTTGCTAAGAATAGTTACAGCACTGATTACAGTATTTGTGCCACATGTTAAATTTAGTGTTGTTTTTTTTTTTACCTTTGTATAGATTCTTTTACCTATTGTGAATGTGTGAACATTGTAGGCTTTCTAGATTTCTAGATGATTGTTAACATTTGTTAACTTTTTATTTCGTACATTATTTTTTTTGTTTGTTTTTTTTTTTCAATTTCGTACGACTTATTGTCGTTGTCCCCCCATATCCAAGTACTAATGCTGTAACATGGAAATATTGTAAACACAAAAAAAATTAAAAGAGTAACCATGGAGTTTCTTGCCGGTTCTTCTCCATAGGAAACGACTAACCCGAACCGTGCACCTTTTGTCGACGTTTTATAAGTGCCCATGTAGGCCTATGTAAAATAAAAATATTTGATTTTGATTTTGATTAGAATTAATATTTGTTTCGGGATATTTACCATGTAGATACATTTACATTTCAGTTTTTTTTTCTGTTTTTCGAGCTCTCAACAAAAATCTAAATATACATGGTAAACATCCTGAAACAAATATTAATTCTAATGATTGTGACCATGTCAGCTTAAAAACACCTTTATCTGAAAATATGTATCCAGTATCGAAATTGTATACTTAACTAAAAATACTTATATAATCATGCTTAAAATTAAAAACAATAACCTTGTTTCTTGGAAAGTAGTAAAATGTTAATTTCCTTAATTTTGTATTCATTAACTACTGGTTTTCCATAAAGGCAGATGCTTCAGAGAAAGTTATTGGTAAGTATTATTTTTTTAAAGTAAAAACAAGTTAATTATAATTGTTGATGTGCCACGAAGGAGTACAAGAAGGTATTAAAAAAACATTTTAACAAAAAAATGTAGTCGACTGCTAAAACAAAACACTACAAAGCGAAAAAGAACTTCTTTTTCGGAAGTCGGTGTCTTAGATACTGTTCAATGTTACCTTTGGACATTGACTCAGCACTCGGCCCGGCTGACTCGCGGCCCAGATAAATACTGTGTGTGTGTGTGTGTGTGGTTGCATCCTACACGTATAGGACACAAACACATTTGTGCATTAGTGTGTATTAAGATGAAATAGTATTTAAGCTGTGCAATATTGCAAATAAATCAAAATAGAATTTATATTCTTGTCTCAATACCCCTCGCTGTAGCCAAGACACCTTTAGCCATCTCTGATCAGTCCTGTGAGTCTGCTGGACTGGCAGTGAGTGTACCCTTCCCGAACCTGGAATTCCTGCCCACTATCCGTCTGTAACCTTAGGTCGCATGGTGCAGACATCCTGAACTTATCTATATATTTATTTATCACACACTAGGTATATGGTAGGTTAGGGCTGTAGGGTTTATAGGGCACAGGGTCGTAGGGACTGTTAGGAAGTAAGGTCTTAGTAGGTCCTCTAACTTATCATATATTTTTCAATACAGTTGTTAAACATGGCGTACTTTCAGAGGCTATAATTATGATTCGAAAGTTAAATCTTACGCATAGGCATCTTTCTGTTACGCGGTCGTGACTTTTGTTTACGAGCTCGATCATTATGTTTGCAGTTTAGTTTTAAATTTATAAGTCAATTTAAAAAAGTTTAGTAGCAAGGAGTTTTCAAACATAGAATAAAATGGGATAGATTTTCTAAGAGGAAAAATGAATGATTCCGTACGTTTTAGCATTGAATTCTCAAATTCTTATAAATGGCTGTTTAATATGTTTAATTAACAGTTTTAAGTTAATTATTTTCACATTAAAGTTTGTCAAAAATCTAATAGGCTGTATAGGCTGTTTTCTTTGTAAAAAAATATGTCCAGTTGCAAAAACGCGCCATATTGAAAATTTTATTTTTTGTGAATAAACAAATCTAATTCTTTGATTTGTTTTTACTGTTTCTCACAACTGTATTGAAAAACGTCGTGTGATACACGGGTGTGTAGGTTATTGCAAACTCGTGTCATTAATTACCAGTTTTAATTTAATTATTTTCACATCAACATTTGTCAAAAATCGAATAGGCTGTATAGCTGTATAGGCTGATATCGTTGTAAAAAAATAAGTCCAGTTGCAAAAACGCACCATAAGTCAATTTAAAAAAGTTTAGTAGCAAGGAGTTTTCATACATAGAATAAAATGGGATACGATTTTATACGAGGAAAAATTAATGATTCCGTACGTTTTAGCATTGAATTCACAATTTTTTTTTTTTAAAGTTGTTTAATATGTTTAATTAACAGTTTTAAGTTAATTATTTTCACATTAAAGTTTGTCAAAAATCTAATAGGCTGTATAGGCTGTTTTCTTTGTAAAAAAATATGTCCAGTTGCAAAAACGCGCCATATTGAAAATTTTATTTTTTGTGAATAAACAAATCTAATTCTTTGATTTGTTTTTACTGTTTCTCACAACTGTATTGAAAAACGTCGTGTGATACACGGGTGTGTAGGTTATTGCAAACTCGTGTCATTAAAAACCCTCGCCTTCGGCTCGGGCTTGTTAATGTCAGCTCGTTTGCAATAACCTACTTCCCACCCTTGTATCACAATGTACTATTCATGTACTGTCACACCCTTAACATTACTGCGGCCTCACGTGACGTATGTTAGGGTGGGCGTACAGATACCATTTTTTTTGAGATTTTTTTTATTTTTTTCTCTTTTTAGTTTTAATCCCGTATATTACGAAATTAGTAAATACGCATTATTAAGGATAACTCAAAATCTTAATCTTAAATGGAGCCAAATGAGTAGCAATAGCTTTCAAACAAAAAAAGAATCATCAAAATCGGTTAATCAAGTAAAAAGTTCGGAGCTAACAAATAAAAAATACAGGCGAATTGAGAACCTCCTCCTTATGATTAAAAAGGAAAAACAAAGTTTAAGTTTTAGGTTTTAGTCTACCATAGACTGTTTTGTTTTCATTCACATTCTTTTCATGTAACCAGGTAACCTTTGATATCCCATGAGAGGACTATAATTGGCTGTCAATGAATGCAAATATTTGTTGCGATTCCTATCCAAGAAATTATAATTAATTAAGACCTGTACCAGAACCGGTGTGATCTCACTATTAAGAAATAAAAAAAAAAAGAACACCTCAAATTCATTGTTTTCACTTTCAAGAGTTATCGTTCAGCAAAAAGTTCTCAAAATAATAACATGTTCACACATAAACAGTAAAAAAAACCGGACAAGTGCGAGTAGGACTCGCGCACGAAGGTTTCCGTACCATTATCGCAAAAAACGGCAAAAAAAAAACCTGATTTTTTTGCCCTCTTAAATATTTATTTTATTCCGTTTTTAGTATTTGTTGTTATAGCGGCAACAGAAATACATCATCTGTGAAAATTTCAACTACCTAGCTATCACGGTTCATGAGATACAGCCTGGTGACAGACGGACAGACAGACAGACGGACCGCGGAATCTTAGTAGTAGGGTCCCGTTTTTACCCTTTGGGTACGGAACCCTAAAAACACTCATTCTAACCATAATAGTAAAAAGTAGCCGCACAAATTGAAGTTCTCACAAAAAATAAAATCGATACTTTATCACTTTAAATTTCGAATCGTTACGAATCGAAACAATTCTGAAGACATAATATATAGCTTTTTTCTAATTCATAGGGCTTAACATGATAATTCTAAGAAATAAATTTATTTTTGAATACATTATAATCATCAATTACAATTTAAAAATTCCGTGCGAGCAGCCGAGCAGATCAAATGCTTCCCAATCTTCCCATAGAATCGATTAGACACATACTTTCACGTCATTAGTGAGATGATTGACCTATTTTGTAATCGGTAAATTGAACCTAATCGGTATGGAGTAAACAACCCTTCTGTTTGGAGAATCAGCAAGTACTTTGGCTTACTCGTGTAAGTCGTGCTACTAGGTAGGATATGAAAACCAAACTCCAGTAAAACGGTTGAACATTAATTCTAAGAATAATGCAGAGACAAATAGTGGTAGGTGCAATATTGAAAGTTATACGAATCAGGTTTATTTAAATATAGGCCCATCTAAACTATAAATACAATATAATTATATCATTATATTATACTCAAAAGAATAAACTAACTATATAAATATATAAACTAGTTATAGATAAATAATTGAAAACATTAGCATTGTGACGATACTACTGCCAACTTCTTGCGAGAAACGCCACGACATCGAAATAAAAAAAAACCGGCCAAGTGCGAGTGGGACTCGCGCACGATTATCGCAAAAAACGGTAAAAAAATGACGTTTGTTGTATGGGAGCCCCACTTAAATATTTATTTTATTCAGTTTTTAGTATTTGTTATTATAGCGGCAACAGAAATACATCATCTGTGAAAATTTCAACTATCTGGCTATCACGGTTCATGAGATACAGCCTGGTGACAGACGGACAGACGGACAGACAGACAGACGGATCGCGGCGTGTTAGTAATAGGGTCCCGTTTTTACCCTTTTGGTACGGAACCCTAAAAACCTTTAACTGTCAGGAAGAACTGTATCATTAAGTGAGAATGATTGGCAGTCTTTAAGGGGTTAAACCTCAAAAAATTTAGGTACTGGAATTCTGGAGACTAATTATTACTTTATTAAATATTTACATAATATTTTATTGTTCTATAATAAAGGGTTTGTAGGTATTTGATCATCGTCCTCATTTCAGCCAAAAGACGTCCACTGCTGGGCATAGGCCTCCCCCAAGCGTCACCACAATGATCGGTCCTGTGCGTTTCGCATCCACCGGACTCCCGCAGCCTTTACCAGGTCGTCGCTCCACCTAGATGGAGGCCTTCCAAAGTTCCAACGCTGCGTCTGCCGGTACGCGGTCGCCACTCTAGAACTTTTCGGCCCCAACGACCATCCGTTCTGCGAGCAATCTGCCCTTACCACTGCCACTTAAGTTTGGCAATTCTTCGGGCTACGCAAGGAAACGCCGAACATAGCCCTCTCCATTGCCCTTTTGGCGATTTTAAGCCTTCTGATGAGTCCATTGTGAGCGACCACGTCTCTGTCCCATAAGTAATCGCTGGCAACACAAACTGGTCATAGACATTCGTCTTGAGACACTGTGGTAAGCTTGACGAGAATATACCGATCAACTACCCAAACGCCGAGTCGGATTCGATATATGATAATAATATTAATTTGCATGCCATTTATACGAACATAAAATCAGATTTAAATTCGATTTTGGAAAATGGAATGGTTAATTGAAACACTTCGCAGGTTACTGCGAAGTGTTTCAATTAACCATTCCATTTTCAATTGCAAACGTAAACATCACATTTTATAAATTTATTGCTGGTTTTAGTAAATTAAGTTTGCTGTATCTGTATTCTGCTTCAAGGTTCAAGCTATCTCCATAATATTTCCAATTTTATCAAAGTTGGTTTGGCAGCAAAAATTTAACAGCCGGACAAGGAATGACTTTCCCCACTTAGAAATAAGGCAATTAACAAAACCTACCCGATTAGTAAAACGGTGATAATCTCTGCCCTATCACATCCAATCGATTATGGAATCGATACATAGATAAAGTAAAATGTTACAGTAACATTGTGTCACATTTCACCTGCTCTTTCGAAATCGAATAAATATTAAATGATTATTTAAAAACTGTTTTTCGAGTACAAAGAAAGGTTTCTATACTTACAATAACTACGAATATGGGTAACTCTGAACATCTGTCTGTCTGTCTGTTTGTTACCGTTTCAAATCTTAGCGGCTTAGGCCCACTTGCACGAAAAACTTAACTCATAGTTGCTTTGTCATACAATAATGTACTCAGAGTTACTAAAATTAACAGTTTAAATTGACAGTTTGTCATATAATATTGACAAGACAAGTTAAATTGACAGTTTGTCATATAATATTGTCAATTTAACCTCGTGTTAGCAACTAACTGAGTTAAGTTTTTCGTGCAAGTGGGTCTAAGTGGATTAGGACATAGGATACCTACTTTTCATCCTAGGCGTACCTATGTACCTTTGGGATCATTTCAGAAGCACTTCTCTCCCTAATCGCATGACTCCGTTTTAAATTGACAAAGGAAAAAAAAAAAAAAAACTCCTCATAATACGATCAGCAGCCTGGTAGAATGCGGTGCTAATGGGTTGATCCGACCACCGTTTCTGGCATCGGCCCACAGGCAGAAGCGAGTAATTTTATAAAGCTGAGGAGTTATTTTTGTTTGAAGGTGCTTTTTTCTATACCTTCCAGTCAAATTTTGCATTTAATAGCCCAATTCTTGATGTAGGACATTGACTATTTAACATCATGTTTAGACCCGTAGGAGCCGAACAATAAAGAGAATCAACGCTAAGCGTAAACGAAATAATAGCTGGGACGGGTGAAACCGAGTGGTCCAACTAGTTTAATAAGTTGTGTATATAAAGAGGTTGGTCGTAAGTGGTTTTTCAAGTTTATTCACTTTTTAAGGTTCCGTACCCTTTGGGTTCAAACGGAGCCCTATTGCTGTCACTCTGTCTGTCCGTCTTCTGTCACACGGGTTTTTACAGCCAAACGGTTGGAGCTACATTCTTCAAGTTTAACACAGTATAAGCATCTTGTTGACCCAAAGCCATACAAAACATTTAAAATATTTTAAGGGGGCTCCCATACATATCTGTATAAGAGGGGCGTGAAAAAAAATACCTAACCCATCGAGAGGGGTATCGTTGTTTAGAGCTCGTTGAGTCGATAAATACTGTATTTCTTGTTTTTAAGGATACACTAGTCGAAAATTCTTTCATACAAACGTAGTCAAGGGATTATTCCACTGTTTGACGATGTACGTTCAAAATAAAAAAAGTGATATCAATTTGTCTCATCATTATCTAGCCCTGTATGGAAGCAAAAAAGTAAAAAAATAAAGTATTTGAAAGTTATGAGCGTCGAAAGTTCCACATTTCGACACTAATTTTAACGCATTTTCGGGCGCAAATAAATGCCATAAGAAGACGGAAAATTGAAAAACGGCCTCCATACAGGGATAGATTAGTAGTTCAACAATGCAAAAAATTTAATTTTGAACAGATACGTTTAGTCGTTTTTTCATGATATCCAGACACCCAAAGGTCTGATTATAAAATTTCGCGCGCTCGGTTTCGTCCTAAATCATTATCCATTTCGCTACAAATTTGCAAAAGTGTGTATTCGTACGCGAACTAGGTTCCTACTGCTCATCACAGCATCAATCTCTTCCGCACGTGTTGTCGGTTGATATAAAATGCATTTTAACCCCGTGCACAAAATAGTTCGTGCCGTGGACTAGTGTAACCTTAAGCATATTTGAAAACGAAGGAATGAGAAGCCACCAAAGTCAGCTTTTATAGATACACACAAGATAATGTTTATATACCAATAAATACCAATATTTATATAAGTCAGATTTTCCTTTGAAATTCTCGCATTTTTCCTATTACATTACAACTAACTTGATTTTGCGGTTTGGTAGGGAACCCTAAATGTGCGAAGTCCGACACGCAGTTGGCCGATTTTTTATAGAATTATTTGCTTGTCATAATAATATATGTTAAGTCATAAAAGTAAAACAAGGGCCGATTACGAACCTATTACGGGCCGATTACAAATGCTTATGGCCGGGTGCGAATTTATAGTGTCCAGTTTATTTTGGCAAATCGAAACATGGGGCAACTTTAACAATTATCATACACCTACTTAAATAATTATCATAGTACAATGAGGGACCTTGTGGAAACTAGAACAAATTGCCGTGCGTTCAAGCGTTTTTGCCATAACTTTTATTGGAATCAAATATAACAGCTCACAATGTTAGGACTCATTAATATTAATACTAATTTTTATCCGTTGTGCTAGGCAACTGGGCTTATCCCAGTTGTAAACGACCCTTTGTGCCTATTGGCCTTGTTCTGTCTCCTGCTTGATATGGAGTGAAGTGGAAAATTGTACTTTTTCCTACTCCGTTTTTTATTTTTATTATTGATAGGCTCGCGCTTGACCACTATCACACCTGATGGTAAGCGATGATGTGGTCGACGGTGTAACACGCTTGCCTAGAAGAAACCTATTCACTCTTGACTTAAAACTCCCAATGTTGTAGCTATCGGGAAACAGACTCCGGCAGGGAATTCCACTCCTTAGCTGTACGCATAATGAAAGTATTTTCAAAACTTTTAGTGCGTATGGGTGGGATGTCCACCATGTACCGATGGCGCATCGCCATACGTCTTGTAGTCCGATGATGAAACGGGCTAGGCGGAATTAGATCATGCAATTCCATCGCACACTCCCCGAAATGCAACCGATAAAAAAACCTTTCTTTTCTGATTAATTTCGTTGCGGGATCCAAGACACGGGACTTCGTCGAGCTTCATTGCCTCGGCGCTTTTCTGGTGGTCGCCACTGTTGATTCTGGCTTTCAGGAGTTGCAGTGGTTTGGGAATAGTGCGGTGGGATTGTACAAATAAAATTAAAAAGTATAATGACGCCCGTTTTACTAAGATAATTCCCGCCCGAAAAATATATACAGAGGCAATTACTTTCACAGGTACTCTAACAACATTTACCAGTCATCATCATCATCATCACCAGCCTACAACAGTCCACTGCTGGACATACGACTCTCCAATCGCACGCCACTTATTTCAGTTTTCAGCAACTCTCATCCAGCTACTATAGAGATAAGCGATTCTTTTAAAAAGATCGATTCTTGAATCGATTCAAATCGAAATCAGAAAAATAGTTCATTAGTTTATATGTGTTTGTTTAGTACATTAAATGATTGAACTAACTTTAAATAATATGTTGATTCATTATAAAACAAAAAAAAACTATTTTTGATTTTCTAGGGTGAAATATCAATTCACTGAATCGATTCAGTACAATATATAGATTTAAAATCGATTTATTTTCTCTGAGGAATCGATTCGGCGACTAACCGATTTCAGATCGTCATCCCTAGCTACCACTAGCCACCCTGCGAAGATCGTCACTTCGCGTAGCCTGAGGGCCCCACGTACTTACGTTTACCAATACGCAATTTGCCAGTCTGCCAGGCTAAGTAAAAGATTTTGCTTGCAAGAAAATAAAAGACGATCGTCCTGCCCATAAAGCAATTTATTTGGTGTCGATTAAAAACACACTATTTTTTGCTCAGTCAGTATTTCTTTAGAACCAAATGCAAATTATGAAAGGCCGACAGGATTAATCTACCCTTTAGATAATAATATCTTCGACCCGCATCCATTTAGGATGGGCAGAGGACCGTCAGCTAATTAACAATCAAGTAAAAATAATATCCGTCCCGTTTCTAAAGGACCCCAAATACGGTCAGCAGAATAATAATTATATTCAAATAAGGGCCAGGTGTCCATTAGAAACTATAAAAAACTATAAATTGTACTGAAAGTGCTTTATAGGAATTTATTTACTGACCCTACTTATTTGATGCGTAAGTACAGTATTTATTGTTTGAATTGATTTAATGGAAATTGAACCTTGTTGTGTGTAGGGCGAGTTTGATTTTAATTGTTGCTTATTTGTGCAGTGTCTATATACAAATCCATTCTATTTGACAGTTTGTTCATCCAAAGTGTTTGCCTATGTTAGATCAAGAACAAAACTATGTACTTATCCAAATTTCAAAATACATTAAGTAGTTATGCACTTCTAAAAAATCATGACGTTATATGTATTGTAAATAATACGAAAACTTCCCTAAAAAAGAAATACGTATTGCTAAAATACCTAAATAATAACAAGAAAACCATTCATCTGCTACAACATCTATCAAAAAAATGGCAACCGAATCCGCGCTCCAAACTTGTCAAAAAAGGGTTAGAGATTCGGACAATATGACCCTTACCTATTGACATTCGCATAATTATAAGGGTAAATAATACGGGCCGATGATCCTTAATAAAGGGGTCAGGTAACCAGCTGGTCCGTATTAAACAATGCACTTTCAACTCGGACCAGATTTGACCTCCAAAATGAGGAAGCTTATCTTTAGAAATTGAGATGAATGGATCGGAAAAAACTGATTAAAATTTTGTTTGGGATTTTGTTCTTGCATTGTATTGGCAGTTTTTTTACTAGCCATTATGTTCTGAATAGAATACCTATAGTTAATTATTATTCATTACAAACATTCTCTAGAAGACTTGAATATTCCTTTTCCAGTACGCCTCTGTAAAAACAAATAAATTAGAATTATGCCTAATGTACATACATGAGGTAGGTACAATTTACATAGTTACCTGTGTTTATTCGTCATTATCATTTTCAAATGGTTCCTCAATTTGTCCACTTAATCCCAATAAAATAAGATCCACCATACAACGTAGATTTTATTAAAAAATAAATAACAAGATCAAAGTCGAATTATTCCGTAAAACTTTCATTCTCAAATACCTTTGAAATAGTCCACGTACAAGGTCTACGAGTGGGCCAGTGTGCTACTCGCGCCATCTATGTCAGTCTCGTAAAATTAAACCATAAAGCGCCCTCTGTTTACATTTAAGTGAAGCGCGACCTACAAGTACTATAGGGAATTTCGTGCGAATCATGGTGGCCGTTAAAAGTGCAACAAGTAAATACTAGATGACGCTATATGTCATCTTCATCAGTAGTGGAAGAAGTGTTAAAAAGAACTGCCAAATATTTTGAAAATTGTGTATTATTCCAGTATTTTTTTGGTGTCATATTAACAGGTATTAAAATATTTCTAAAACAATTTAGCCGAAAACTATTTATTCCAACCAACAAAAGGATTTAGTTTAAAAGAATGACCAGCTGGTCTTTTTACTCAAATTCAATTTGGAACCGAAAAATTCGTTTTCCTTTTTCAGTCCTTTCAAACCCATGAAATAGGGAAAATTGTTTTCAGTCGCCAAATAGAAGATTCCTTGTGTATTTCTATCGGTTTTGAGACCTACAATATTGGTTACGACAGGATTTTTATCATAACATTCTCTATTTCTAGCTTCTTGTACGGAATCACATTTCATGGCTATAAAACTATTTGGGTTTAAAAGTGCTGATATCCAAATAGTAAATGCTCTCACATGACTGCAAAAAACATTACAAGGAACCCATAATATGTCCCCCGGTTGGAACTCTCCACCGTTGACATAAAAATTGACATGGCCGACAGGAGCAGCCATTCCATAGCCGTCAATATTGGTTTCTATAACATCCACAAAATCAGCATCGGTCTGGTCCAATCGGTCTTCCGGGCCTAGATTTCGAAAGCAAGGACCAGAAGGATCCAAACCAGTTATTCGGGAGATGTTCATTCCTGTTTGGAGTCTGTAGTTTTTGGCTATGAAGCTCATGGTGTGGCCTCCTAGGCTGAGACCTACGAGCTCTAGTTTTTTAGGGTCTAAGCCGTATTTTGAGAGGCTGGCTAGCATTTCTGCGACGTGTTTGCCGATGGTCCGCATGTTGGCGGCAGCTCTGAAATTGAGAAAAATACTAGAATATCGAGATACAATTATGGAAGATTGCAAGATTCACGATTAAGCTAAGCTACTGTCAGAAGCACTATACTTCATAAAAGATAGCTTGATCTCTGTGACAGCTGTCAGTATCAATACAGTAACAATAGCGCTTGACAGGCTAACAATAACGTAACAATTACGTATTACGTCAGTTTGACATACGACGCAGAGATCAAGCTATCTTTTAAGAGGTATAGGTTGTAAGTTATAAACCGGTTTTAAGTGCTAATATTAGTTTTCCAAGGTCTTATTATTGATTTACTGCCACACTCAGAGACGTTTAACGGTTACTTAAGTCGCTCCTTAGTAAAGATTAAAAAAAGTGCACTCATAAGAGACAGTTAACGGTTCGTTACCGTCCCTTAATGACAATTAAAGTTAAGTACAGCAAAACCCTTACTTAACTTTTTAATGATTGATTTTACATTTACGTTTGAGGTTGTATTTTTATTTTTAATAAGAATATGTGTTAGCTGAGTGTGTTAGGTATATCAATAGCAAAAATGTCTGATCTGGCAGACTTCATTGATTTTGTGGACTATGCCAGGAGGTATAGAGAAGTGGAGCCGAGGCGATATTTACGTTATTATTCAAATCCATTTACTAAATAAATAAAAAATAAAGACAAAAAAAATTATCAATAATAATAAAATTAATCATCTGTAAAAAATTATATTGCCTTTGCTGGCACCCGACCTAAGGAAACCAACGAAAAGAGGATTATCATTTGCCCCGGAAATAATGTTACTGCTGACATTACGCTACTTCGCTACAGGTAGTTTTCGGGTTAGTACTTAGTGGGAACCTATTTACTGAATTAAACTGCATTGTTTAAAAAAATAGATAATAATAGAATTTGCAGTGGCGTCTTTAGCCCATGTAGCGCCCGGTCAAAAAATTTTATTTTTATTATTATGTTTAGCCTTCACACGCTTTGTGCATTTAGAATAGAAGTTCTAGTTTCTTTTGGACTTTAGTCCAATGTCCTAGTTAGGCCCCAATAAAATGGCGGTAACTTTATTGGAATCTTCTACGGAGTTTTATCGACAACATGTACAAACTCATGTTCTACCGCTGTGATTTACTTGCCCACAGTCAAGCACGTTCACTAATACTATTATTACCACCATTTTTACACTATTAATATTCAATATAACACAATTTTAGGAAAATAAAACAGAGAAGCAACTACGCCATCTCGTTCCCGCCAAAACTCCTCAAAAAAAAACCTTTTTAACCTTGACACTTTGACAGTTAGCAATAAGTGATACCAAAAAAAAAGGACCGGTTGCTTTATTTTATTGTTTTGAAAATAGCTGTTTCGCTTTGTCTATTATTAAAAAGAACTTATTTTCATTTATATTACTTATTTATATGCTTTCAATGTGTTTAAATGAACTTGTGGCTACACCATCCGTTTATCGATGTGCAATCGATAGAATGATTTGACGATACTCCGCCCTACAGATACTTAAAGTTGTCATTAACTAATGAAACCTTAAATTTTGTCTCTGGGATGTATCGTTCATTAACGGATTTAATGTTACTTAGTTAAGTACTCATTAGGACTAATTTAATGAACCATTCTGAGTGTGGCTGTTAAACTTATGTTTTTACTTTACAGTGGTGGTAGATACATAGGCGAACTGAATGACATATAAAATTATTTGCTAGTCATCCATCCATCTCAGGACAAATAATGTGTCCTACTTAAGTACAAATGTATAATGTGTTTTTTTTTTTTTTTGTATTTTTATTTATTTATTTTTCAAATTGTATTGAGTCAGCCTTCCCAGTAAGCTTAACGGAGGTAGTCAATACTACAATAAAATTCTCCGCTCCACTATCCTTTTTTTTTTTTTTTTTTTTTGGGTGGGAAATCATCCAATGACTTCTCCCGCTCTGGGTGAGGCGGGAGGGTGTGTCAGACTTTTACTGACTAAAACCCACCCGTGTTCCTTCAGTTGCTTGAGCCAGGGCCGCGGTAACTCTTTTTCAAATTTATCCGCGACCCAGACAGGCATCGGCCCTCGTGGACCCCGTCTATTCTGCTGACATCTCTTTGAGGCGCGCGTGGAACACAACGCGCCGTCGACTCGGGCCTGGTCCTTATCGGACGGCGAGCTACCCATTACTCGCCGTCCGCAAGCCCGTGCCTACGGTGGCCGGGGATCGGCTTGCGACCCCCGACGCCCAGGGCGTCTCCTGCGGTGGCCAAGGGCGTGAGGGCGTCTCCGTTGCGTCTCCCTCACGCGTTCCGCCTCCTCCTTTGCGAGCATTACTGCTTCGCAGAAGGAGGAGACAGCTTCCCATACCCTCTCGCTCCGTAACATGGCCTGAACCAGGGCCGGACGCGAGAGGTTGCCACCGCCAATCGCCTCCACGAGGACACGGCGGTGCCCAGCCCAAGCGGGGCAGATCTCCACCGTATGCTCCACCGTGTCCTCCGGGCGATCCACACAATGGTGACACCCGGGCGTTTCCTCCCGCCTAATCCTGAACAGGAACCTCCCGAAACAGCCGTGTCCGGTGAGGACCTGCGTCAGGCGGAAGGTGAGGACGCCGTAGCGCCTCTCAAGCCACTCCTCAAAGAGGGGCCTTATCGCCGCAATTGTGGCGTGCCCAGCGCTGGGTTGCGACAGTCGCTCTCTCCATGTCGCCATGAGATCTTGCCGGAGCTCTGTCCGCCGAGCCGCGATTTGTCGCGGCCACGGAGTTTCGCCCCGGCGTTTCGCCTCCTCGCGCCATTCCCAAATGTGCGCGAGGATTTTTGCCTCCAGATCCCATGGCGGCAATCCGGCAAGGAGGCTCGCCGCCTCACCAGAGACCGTGCGGTATCCCCGGACCAGCCGGATGGCCATGACCTTTTGGGACGCGTTCAACCGGCGGGCTGGTCGCCGTCTCAGAGAACGCGCCCACACCGGTGCCCCATAAAGGGCCATGGACCGCACGACCCCCACGTAGAGCCTCCGGCAGGAGGCGTTTGGACCCCCTAGATTGGGCAGGAGCCGCTTGAGGGCAGCCCCGGCCCGCTCCAGTCTGGGAGCCAAACGTCGAAAATGCTCCACGAAATTCCACCGGCTGTCGAGGACGAGTCCCAGGTACTTCATCGTCGACCCGACGCCGATGTGAACCCCTCCTACCGTTATTTGGGAACCGGGTGGTGGCGCGTTCCGAGGTCCGTGAAAACACATGGCCTCGGACTTGTGCAGGGCCACCTCGAGTCCCAATTGCCGGATCCTCTCAACGACTGTCGCAACCCCGCGTGTCGCTAATTCAGCCGCCGCCTGGTGCGACCTCCCCTGCGCCAGGACCAGCGTGTCGTCAGCGTAGCAAATTACGCTGACGCCACTAGGGAGGTCGGCGCGTAGCACCCAGTCGTACCCGATGTCCCACAGATGCGGTCCCAAGACCGATCCCTGTGGGACACCGCACGACATCTCTCGCCGGTTCCACTCTCCCCGGTGACTGGGGTAGATGACGGCCCTGTCCGTCAAATAAGCCTCGACCACACGACAGAGGTAGGGCGGCATCCGGTGATATTGGAGTGCCTCCCTGATGCAACTCCAGGGCAGGGTGTTGAAGGCATTGGCGATGTCTAGAGACACCGCCAAGACGACCCCACCCCGGGCCACTGCATCCCCCGTCGTGAGGGCTCGCACGCGCATGATGGCGTCTACCGTGGAGCGCCCTCTGCGGAAGCCAAATTGGCTATCCGCCAGATCCGGCCCCACCCGCACCAGCTGCCCAACAAGGCGGTCTGCGATAACTCTTTCAAAGAGCTTGCCCACCTCATCAAGCAGCACAATGGGCCGGTAAGCGGACGGAGAGTCCGCTGGGCGCCCCGGCTTCTTAATGAGGACCAGTTTCCCCGTCTTCCAGCGAAGCGGGAACTGGCCCCTCTCCAAGCATGCGCTAAGGAGCCCCCTTAGTCGAGGCCCGAGAGCCTCCAAGGCCAGGACCCAGGCTTTCCCAGGTAAGCCGTCGGGTCCTGGGGCGGTATTTTTGGCATTCAGCCTACGTACCGCCACTCTCAGTTCTACCTCGGTCACCTCCGGAGCATCGTCGTCGTCGTTCGTGGTGTGGTCCGCATCGGGCACCGCAAGAGGTGGAGCCATGGGCGGGGGAGGGTGTTCCCCTTGCGAAGGGAACAGGGTGCTCACCACGCCCTCCACGAGCTGCGGCCGGAGACTCTGCGTCAGCGGGGGCGCCCATGGGCGGAGTTTATCTCGCACCATTTTGTAGGGGCGGCCCCAAGGATCCCTGTTCAGAGTCCCCAGCGACTCCTCGCGAGCCAAGCCCTTGGCCCGCTTGATCTCCGCTCGGAGGGCAGTCCTCGCCGCTCTGTACCCCTCGTATAGCGCCACCTCAATGGCTTCCGTATCCGGAGGACGGTTACGGAGCCTGCGGTGCCTGGTGTACCGGCGTCGGGCAGCAACGCACGCCTGGCGCAAAGCCGTAAGCTCCGGCGACCACCAGTACACCTGGCGCCGGGCGCGTCCTGGCTGGACCCGGGGCATTGCCACGTCACAAATCTCAGACATGGCCTCCCGGAACCACTCCGCCTCGTCGTTGATGTCAGCAGGCCTATCCGGTGATGACACCCAGGCCTGCACGATCGAGGCTTCCAGGAGGAGCTCCCGGTCCAGCTGTTTCAGCGCCCATCGCGGACCACTAGGGGTCTGTCGGACCGACGCGCTTGAGATCTGGGTGGAGACGCCGAACCGTATATACCGGTGGTCGGAATAGGTCTCCACCTCCTCCATGACGCGCCAGTCGACGACACGTGGTGACAGAGCGGGGCTGGCGAACGAAATATCCACCACCGATTCGCCCTGCATCCGCACACACGTGGGGACAGAACCCCGGTTGAGGACGACCAAGCCTGTCTCCAGGGCCCAGTCCTCAACCATCCTGCCCCGTGTGTCCGTATAACGGGAACCCCAAGCCACATTCTTGGCATTGAAGTCCCCGAGGACGAGCACAGGGATGGAGCGGTATCCGACGACGACGATTTTCAACTCCGCAAGGGAGTTGTGGAACTCGGCGAGAGTTCGGTTCGGGGAGAAGTATACCCCCACAACGGCAATCTCCCCGAACCGTGCTGCCACACAACCCTGTCCCCTCTTGACACCCTCGAGAGACGGCGTGCCAGCGGCGGCCGACGAAATTAGGGTCACTGAGCCGCTTAGGTCCTCCACCCAGTCGTCCCTGGGCGGGACAAAGTACGGCTCAGCGACCACAGCGATGTTAATCGACCACTGCGCCATGCTCTGAAGCAATAGATCCTGAGCAGCGGCGCAGTGGTTGATGTTCGCCTGGAGGAGGCGTAATGGGTCCATTATTGGCACTCCATTTCAGCTTCCTCCCGAACCCCCTGTGAGGGTTTTGCCGCGGTGGTTTCAGCGGTGACGACGGCTGTGGAGGCGGCAGCGGCGGCGGCAGTGGCGGCGGCTGCGGTAGTGACGGCGGTAATGGCGGCTGTGGCGGTGACGGCGGTGGTGGAGTTCTTGCCCCTGCGCCTGGCCTTGGCGGGTGGAGCGCAGGTCTTGCTCCCGGCCCGGTGACCGGCCGGCATGCCAGCTGCCGCACATACGACGCAGTGCGGCGTGGCATTGCACGTGACGGCCTTGTGACCGGGCTGACCACAGCGGAAGCAATGGTCGCTGCGGTCCACCTCCGAGGTGCATTGAGCTCCCACGTGGTTGCCTACATGGCAGCGGAAGCACCTCAGAGGTCTGGGTTCCAGCAGTTTCACCTGCGCGGAAACCCAGCCCACCAAGAGCCTTCGGCCCTCCCCAGCTAATTTTTGGGCTGCCGAGACGGGACAGCTCACCGTAACGGCTTGCATCCCCGTGGCATCAGGACGTATGATGCCTGCCCTGACCTGCTTGACAGAGCACCCCCCAGTCCTGGCGACGGCGGCCACCACCTCTCCCTCCGTTACAGAATCGTCCAGGCCCAGAATGCGCACGTCAGCGCACTTGGTGGGCCTAGACACTCGGGCCTCGTCCGCATTAAGGGACGCCCTGAGCCTTTCGGCCAGAGCGTCGGCGGTTGGGCCGCTGGCCGCACCGGGGACTTCTAGCATCCGGGCCCCAGTTGCGGTAACCCTAACCCGGATGCCCTCGGTGACGCCGAGCTCCTCCAGATTCACCGCCTGCCTCGCTTTTGCAAGCACTTCGCGGTAGGACACGCCCTTCTTTTCCGCTTCCGGCTGTAGTGTTATCACTACAGCTGTGGACTTCGGGGCGCGGAGCCTAGCCGCGACGCTTCGCTCCTTGCGCTGCTGCCGCCTTTTCTTCCTATTGGCCGCCCTTGCTGCCTTGCTCGCCTTCTTCTTCTCCCCGGCCACTTGCCATTCAGCATCGGCCGCAGGATATTCAGGCGGGAGAGATTGGGACGGCCGACTTGCCGTCTGGGTTGGAGCTCTTACCGCCTGTGCAGCACCTCCGCCCTTAGTTACTGGGTTGCCCGGTTTCGCCAGGGCCGGTCCCGCCGAGCCCGGATTGACCGTAGCAGCCGCGGCAATGGCATACGTGGTCGCCTTCCGCTTTCCCAAGGCCGCCCGGCTAGCCGCTAGCGGGGGGCGCAGGACGATGGCCTCCAGAGCAGAAAACCGACTCCGGAAGGCAGCCAGCTCCTGCCGCACCAGGTTCAAAAGCCGGTCCTCTGCAGGCACAGGCTGGCTTTGCCCATGCACCGCCCCCCCCTGCAGCACTTCGCGGTGGTCGGCTCCTTGGAACCCAGCCAGGTCTGCTCGGAGCTTCTCGTTCTCCTTTTGGAGAAGCTCCATGTCGGCTTTCAAGCGGGCGATCTCCGACCGCATCTCGGATATTCCATCCGACGGAGGCCCGACGTGATTAGCCTCCGCTGCCGCCATAATGGAGGCCGTGGCCGCGGATACGGCTTTGTCTTTAGAAGACTTATTCCTCTTCAAGGCCACATCCCGGATTGCGGCTTCCACGACCTCTGCGAACCTGGCCACTCGCTCTGAATTTGAGCCACCAGCGGCGTCTAGCTCACCTCCAGAAGATTCAGAGTGGACAGACCTGCAGCCGTTCAATCCGGGGTGGCGCCCTTCCGCGGCAAGCCTCTCAGCTCGCTGGACAGCCTCCTGGGCGGTGAGCCCCCTCCCTGCACCTCTGTCTCGGCCCCCACCCCGCCTATTGGTGGGGATCTTTGGGGCAGATGCCAGCTCGTTATCGGAGGGCGACCCCAAGCCATCCCCCGATTTGGGGCGCTTCCGGAAGAACCTAAGGTTCTTCGCAACAGACCCCGCCACATCGCGCTCCAAGCTCTGTGAGCCCTTTGCGCCAGGCGCGACGTCGGTCTCCGACCCCGCATCACTCCTCACTCCTTCGTCAGTATCGCTAAGAAAAATCGGTGTCCTTATATCGCGCATGTGGTTGTCGGTTTTGTCTAAAGAGACAGACAGCAGACGTTTGTTGCCCACCCCAGAATACGGAGGGCAGCCCGCCGAAGCGGGGTGGGATTCCCCGACCGCTGAGCAGTCGGGACCCACCTGGGGAGTTTTTTTTACAAAAGTCTTGGTCCATTGATGATTTTTTTTTTCCTTTTAAGGGTGAGGTCCCTTTATTATGTCCTTCTTTCTTTCCTTCTTGCCTGCCCACTCTAAGCCCACTCAACCTACCCTCTGTAAGCAGAGGGGGGAGTAGGCGTTAGAAGGCCCTCCCAAGCGACGGACTGGTCGTCCTGTCACTAGCCCGGTTCCCTTCACAAACCATCAAGGATGATTTGTGATTGGAACCGCGACCTTTCCTCGTTTGTTGAAAATTAGCCGTCAGCACCAACTGTCCACCCAGCACGAGTAGACAATTGGAGCCGACGTTGCCCAGGGTGCGCCACGTGGAGGCTTTCAACACGCACCCTCCGCTCCACTATCCTGAGATCGTTTCTGTCAATGATTTCACAGTTGCGTAGACAGTTGAGACACAAAACTACACCAATTTTATATCACAATATCCACTAGGAATCAATTTGCAAATAATATTAACAGTCAACAAAATGTCCACATGCTCATCTATATGCTCGCATTTGATCACTATCTCGCCTAATGGTAAGCGATGATGTGGTCTACGGTGAAGCACGCTTGTCTAGATGTAACCTATTCAGTATTGACTTAAACTAAATAAGGACTAACTGGTAACTGAAGAAGGAGTTATAAAACCCAATTTCGCAACTGAAGTTAGAAAAATATTATCTATTTGAGTACCACCGCGGATGCGAATTAAATGATAAATGATTTTATTTCTGTAAGTTGGTTTGTACAAACACTTTTACATGTCGATCATATTTTTAAAACTAGATGAGGTCGGCGTTTCCTATCTGACTACTCTGAGAAGAAAGGTCGAAACAAACTCAGAGGTCACAGTCTCTTTTAAAGTCCAGACAAAACAAAAATCTTGGTTAGATCATGTGAAGACCATGTAGATTGATGTCTGAAATGGTCTTTTAAGGAAATAACCAGCCAGATTGAGTGGACCTGTCCAGTCAGTGCACGCATTTGTCAATAAGCGAGCAGCTCAACACAGAATTTAAGGAGTTCAACGATACGACGAACAATACCAAAGAAAGGACATTCGGGTAGGCCACACTGCCAGACCACGATTAAAAACTAAGATAAATTAAAAACAAAAAAAAAAAAAAAAAAAAAAAAAAAATGGTCCACATAGTCTTCACATTCACAATAATTAAAATAAAATAATATAATACTTTTAAAAGTAAATATTCTTGTTATTGCAAGAAAACCAAAAAAGAAAAATAATACAACAAAATTCATGGTGGAAAATATAAAAATCAAAATTAATTTTTAATTGGAGCAGATCAATCCCAAGCCTTTTTGTCCTCAACGTAATCTTTAATGGTATAAAACGCTTTCTGGCACAACTTACGTTTAATGAATGATTTGAATTTATTAAGACTTAGAACTTGTACGTGGCTTGGAAGCTTATTATAAAAGCGCACACATTGACATCTAAACGAGCTACCTATTTTCTTGAGCCTTGTTGTTGGTACTACAAATTTGTGTTTGTTCCTAGTATTTACGTTATGGATATCACTGTATTTTTAAAACAATTTTATATTTTTATGGGTATACAAAAGATTTTCATAAATATACTGAGAAGGCACAGTCATTACATTAATCTCCTTAAATTTCTCTCTGAGAGAGTGTCTCGGGCTGAATTTATAAATTGAATGAACAGCTCTTTTCTGCAAAACAAAGATAGTCTGGATGTCGGCGGCGTTTCCCCACAACAGAATACCGTACGACATTACACTATGAAAATAGCTAAAGTATACTAAACGGGCTGTCTCTATATCAGTTAAATTACGAATTTTTCTAACAGCATATGCTGCGGAGCTTAGCTTTTTTGACAATTTATCTATATGTGGGCCCCACTGAAGCTTAGCATCCAAGGTTAAGCCTAAGAATACTGTGCTATTTTCAGGATTCAATTCTTTGCCCTTTATCAACACATCAGTTTTCACCTTCCTGACGTGAGGCAGGGTAAACTTAATGCATTTGGTTTTTTTTTCATTAAGAAGTAAATTGTTAACATTGAACCAGTGAACTACTTTTGAGATCGCGCTATTTACATCGTCAGTAACCAGCTGCTGACGTTTAAGTTTATACAAAAGTGAACTATCATCCGCAAACAATACTATATCATGGTTATCCTTTATGAGGTAAGGCAAGTCATTAATATAAATAAGAAACAATAAAGGACCAAGAATTGAGCCCTGCGGGACTACCTTTGTTACTATAGATCCGGGAGATCTTTTTCCATTAACGTCAACGCTCTGAGTCCTATTACTCAAGTATGAAGTAAAAAGATCCAGAGCGCTGTCCCGGATCCCGTAGTGGCGGAGTTTCCTGATTAGCGTTTCATGAAGAACACAATCAAATGCCTTGGACAAATCACAAAAGATTCCCAAGGCATCGCACCTATCTTCCCATGCATTATAAATATGTCCTAGAAGCTCAACACGTAGTTGAACAGTAGTTGAACGACCCCTTGTAAAACCAAACTGTTTGCTATGTAATAATTTATGTTTATTAAAAAATCTTTGTAATTGCTCTAACATTAATTTCTCAAATATTTTACTAAACGTAGGTAGTACTGAAATAGGTCTTTAATTTGTAGGGTCTGATGTACTACCTGATTTAAACAAATGTATTATTTTACTATTTTTCATTATGTCAGGAAACTGCCCACAGTAATTGCGAAAGGAGCCGATTCGAGCGCGCGTTAGAGCCACGGGGAATGGTATGGTTCGTTCCTGGATCATTGCGCGCACGCTCCTCGTTTATTTCTCTTTCGGAATTTGAAAAATTCCCTAGCCGAGCAACCATTTCGCGGGCAGGGGGGGGGACACTTGACTCTAACTTAAATTTGCAATTTAAAGCTTAAATTTACGCAAACGGATCTCTGAATCGAAAAATGGTTTCATAAAACCCATAATATTTTTGAATTGCCTATCCAACGATACCCCATACCATGGGACAGATGATAAAAAAAATACATTCCCACTTTACGTCTATGGGAGGAAACCGAAAAAAAAATATTTTTTCATGATGTTATTGTACCACTTTGTCGGAGTTATTAATATGTATATCCAAGCCAAATTGCAGCTTTCTAGTACTTAGATTCTCTGAGCTAAGCTGCGGACGGACAGACGGACAGAGCGAAACTATAAGGGGTCCTTGTTTACTTCGGAACCCCAAAAAGTAGGCTATGTCACCCGGGGATAGTGTAGCTTCCCAACGGTGAAGTCTAGTAGTTTTAAAGTTTATTCATTACATACAGAAATCTTGCCTCTTAATAATATTAGTATAGATATAGATAGAAAAACGCAAATACTCACACAGGATAAGCAACAGTCGTAAACCTATTCGTATCCAGCAAGAACACGTTATACCCCAATTTCTTGTACACCACCCCAGCCGACAAAGCGAAGGGTAGTTGGGGGTGGTCCAAAAACCCCCCTACATACATCACGGAAGGCTTCTTGAAGTCAATCTGAGGGTCTTTGGCTAAGTCCTTCATTTGATAGTAGCTGTACTTGGACTTTGGATGAAAGATGTTGCCTTTGCCTTGGACTAAGATGGTAAGGTGTTTCAGGTCTTCTGGTGGTATGTGTTGGGGTATGTTGGTTCCGGGACCTGGAAGAAGATGGATAAAACATGGTTAAATGAAAAAGGAAAGAAAGAAGACATATTTATTTGGGAACTAAAATAAACTGTAACTATTAACTTCGCCCACTTGAATGTTGGATATTATATAAAGTGTGGCGACGATAATTTAATACGACAATAATTTCAACTTCATATACGAGTATCGATTAACATTCCCAGTTTGCATTTAAAATCAAAATCATTATATCCAATAATTTAGTCAATATAGTTTGACTATCTAAACATAATGCCTAGATTATTTATTCAATAGTTTCAAACTGCATGTATGCACTAGTATTGCCAGTATTGTCGTATCGTTGTCTCCACCCTGTATAATATATATCTCAGAAGAACATACTCTGGGAAAAAAAAGGTATACTATATCCTTCTCCAAGGTCCACCTTACCAAAATGTATGTGTTAACGTTGAAAAGAGGTTTAGTCGCGTTAACGTAACAAACAGACAAATCGAATCAAATCAAATCAAATAATTTATTTGCTAGAATGAAGGTATACAAAATAAAATGTTGGTTTGTTAGAACAGTTGAGCCATACATTCTGCCCAAAATTGGGCATGCAAAATTTAAACAAATAAAACAAACATAATTATACAATTAATAAAAATAAGGTGAAAAAAATAATAATAATAAAAATTTTAAAAATGTAATCAATACAAATCAAGAAAGTCAAATCGGCATTCATAAATATCATGTCGAAAGAATAAAATAAATTAAGTCAAATAGGTTTAAAAAATGTCAAAATAAAATCAAATCATTAAAACAGTCAAATACAATTAATAAAATGATCATAGTCAAATACAAAGTAGTCGGCATACAATCAAATTAATAAACAAAATGTCAAGGATTAAAGTCGGTCGTTCATAAAATCACTAAGCGAATAATAATATTTCTCCAGTAAAAAATCACAGACAGGCAGAGTTATTTTCGCATCTAGAAAACTACTACTAATACTACACTACTATACTAGAAAACTACTACTAATACTACACTACTACACTATAAAACTACTACTACTACAACACAACTATACTACACTAATATACTTGAAATCTACTAATAATACTACACTACTATACAAGAAAACTACTAATAATACTACACTACTATACTAGAAAACTACTACTAATACTACACTACTACGCTATAAAACTACTACTACTACAACACAACCATACTACACTAATATACTTGAAAACTACTAATAATACTACACTACTATACTATAAAACTACTACTAATACTACACTACTATACATGTTCTTGAACAAAACTATAAGTGATTAATAAGGCCTAAATTTCACAATATTTCACATTTCAGAATGAAGGCTACCGCGTTAAAACTTTCCGCTAGGGGCGCTGGTGTAGAGTAACCTTAATCTACACCAGCGCCTCTAGCGAAAAATTTGAAGACCTCTTCAGAATGTCAAATCTCATAGTTTGTTGGCTTTTAGCGCTAGTATCCCTTTTTTATTGTTGTGAATATTTTCCAAATAAGTTAGATAAGGATAAGTGCGGGATTTACCAACCACTGCTTTAATAGAGTTTTATGTTTTCGAAAATGTTAAAAAAGGGGATGCGCAAAACTGCGGTGTACTCGATTTTAAACATAAAATCGAGAATCGCATTTCTAGTTCTGCGGCATCAGAAATGATTTTATTTCAAACTTTGCTTCCGTGCGCGTGTTTTTAATGACTTTATTCGCCAGTGGCGCCAAAAAACGTTTACTTCCTATTGTTTGAGTATATCCTGCTTGTAGTTCTACCGTTCCGACATTTAGTTAGGCCCGGACTTTACCACTTTACAGGAAGTTTTAGGAAAATAACTGGGTTCATGAAAAATAAATCCAATATGGTAAAACCTAGAACCGGTTCAAAAAATGTTCCTCTTCGCACATCCCAGAAACCGAACCCATACACACACACAAAATCACCGAAAAGTATTTAGTTTACCAACAAGCCTACTTCAGAAACACATCGCGTCGATCCTTGAAAGTTTTATCAACAGACAAACATACAGAAACAACGTTTGCACATCGATACCCATTCCCTTTTGTTATTAAAACTAATATTGACACTACACGTCATTTTGAGGTGGCTATCGTCACTTTCCACACCCAAGAAAGGTGACGAAGGGGAAATTTTGTAATCGGTCACAATGCAGGTGCTTGGTTCTTCATAGAAACTGCAAGGTAACGTGTAACGGTAAGTAGGGTAAAACCAGAATAATTGCTCGGATTGTAATTACTCTAGTTTCGCGGATAAATCACATGCTATTTTATTAATTTATCGAAAAATTCTGCAATTATCACTACGGCTATCACGGGCACCAAAAGCGAAGAAAAAAAAATGTTTAAAATAAATTGCACTAGATGGCGTGCTAGAAGCTTAGATTTGTTATTGAGTTTTGTGAAATATTAAGATTTTCTAGAAAAGATCATAAAAAATGTAAGTTCCTGTATAATTAACTCTCTTAAGCATAAATTTAAGGAATATTGCACTCTTAATCCACATTTCAAAGATTATTTGTTGTAGTAGTAGTAGTAAGTGTAATTTAAAACTGATGCCAATAGATGGCGCGGTTTTAAATTTCTGAAGCATTCACTCAATTTTTAGGGTTCCGTACCCAAATGGTAAAAACGGGACCCTTAGTCTTAGTAATAAGACTCTACGATCCGTCTGTCTGTCTGTCTGTCCGTCTGACACCAGGCTGTATCTCATGAACTGTGATAGCTAGACTGTTGAAATTTTCACAGATGATATATTTTTGTTGCCGCTATAACAACAAATACTAAAAACAATATAATAAATATTTAAGTTGGGCTCCGATACAACAAACGTGATATTTATGCCGTTTTTTTGTCGAGAATGGTACGGAACCCTTCATGCGCGAGTCCGACTCCGAACTTGGTATTTTTTTTTAGTTCACTTCTGAAGCAGTCGGGTTTTTTTAATTTTAAATTTGTTTTGTAATACATTTTGAAACTGTGAAAACGTGCAAAAAAGTACTTATAGAACAAATCGTTGCTATATTAAAAAAGGTATTCTCGAATCGGGTAAACCCTTTTACTTGCAAGTCGCTGCTAACACCATCTATATCCGTGGAACGGAACCGAACGCTCTCTGGTCTCTTTTAACGCCACCAAAACACAGGCGTGTCTTTTTACCGCTAAAAGGAGTCTGTTCGATCAGACGCCTACTTTTCGGGGTGCGTCTGTTCCTGTGACTGATCGGCTCGAGCTCCTAGGCATGGAGTTGACATCCAGTCTCAACTTCGGCTCCTCCATTGAGAACAAAGCCCAAATCGCGGCCAAAAAACTGGGCATCCTAAATAAAGTGAAGCGATACTTTACGCCTGGACAGCTTTTAACCCTATACAAAGCACAAGTCCGATCCTGCATGGAGTATTGCAGCCACCTTTGGGATGGTTCAGCTAAGTATCAGCTTGCCGCGCTTGACTCAGTGGAACGCAGAGCCAAGAGGCTCATTGGCAACGTTGAACTGGTGGACGCCAAGCTTCACAGCTTGGCTCATCGCCGCAAAGTTGCCTGCTTGTCGGTCTTCTACAGACTGTACTTCGGTGAGTGTGCTCAGGAACTCCACGACCTCATCCCACCAGCCCCCTTCTACCATCGGACATCTAGACGCACTGCAAGTTATCATCCTTACCTTGTTGCCATTCCACCAATTCGAACCAAGTGCTACCAAACATCCTTTATAATGCGCACAGCGAATGAGTGGAACTCACTACCTGCGTCTGTGTTTCCGAACGCATTCAACCCGAATCTCTTCAAAGTTAGAGTGAACAGGCTTCTTCTGGGTAAGCTCACTCCATCGTAGACTCTGTCTCTGTCACCTGTGACCTAGACTAGAGTCAGGAGCGAACCCATTACAAAGAAAAAAAAAAAAAAAAACGCGGTCGATATTCCTAGAAAAATAATCAACAAAACATCAGTTACGTCGGCACGGTTTCTTTGTATGGGATGAGGCATCTGTATGCTAGTATTATAATTATCTGTACTACGGCCCAGTTTTTTGATCTGCTGGGCATGGGAAGGCAAAATGCGATCAAAGTTTGTACAGGATATATGTCTGTTTCTCGGCGGGCCATCTATCCTAAACGTAATTTACATTACATTATCCCCTATGTGGGATAAATACAGAGGTCCGCAAAAATCGCAAATACTCTGGAAATATTAAAGATAATGTTTTTTACTTTTCATAATTTGTAGATAAAATACCAAAGTTTCGGCCAGTATTACAAATAAAGTACTTTGATATTTGTACTAAGAGATATAGAGTGATTTCAAAACAGGTGTCACTATTGGGCCTATCCATTCATCACATCATCATCATCAGCCTATTAATGTTCCCACTGCTGGGATACAGGCCTCCTCTTTGTGAGAGGGAATGGGCCGTAATCCACCACGCGGGCCCAGTGCGGGTTGGTGAATGTCACATGTCTTCGAATTTTTGGTTCTAGGACATGCCGGTTTCCTCACGATGTTTTCCTTCACCGTTTTGAGAGCAGTGGTGATGAAATAATTTACACAAAGTAAAGCGCCTACCTGGGCTCGAACCCACGACCTACAACTTGTAAGTCGCGGCCAATACCACTGGGCCACCACTGCTCCTATCCATTAATCTTCACATAAATCAATCTGCCTAGCGTTTTCCTAACTATATTGCGGTCAGCTTCCAGTCTTACCGGATTTTACATGGAGGGACTGCCTATCTGACCTCCACAACCCAGTAACTGGCTAACACGATGCAAGAGTGTCAGATTTCCTGGCTCGTGACTATCCGTAACTACTCTTAAAGATCTATAAATGACAGCTGGGACCAACGGCTTAACTCGCTTTCCGGGGCACGGAGGAATCTCGTTATGTTAAGATGGTCACCCATCCAGGGACTGACCTCGGAAAGCGTTGCTTAACCTTGAAGATCGACCTATGTGGCTGTTATTATTTAGTCATGGAGCTTATAGGCTTCACTTATTCCTTGAACATTTCAAATATCTAAGTGTGCCTTTTACAGTTCCAAAGAGACAGTCATATAACAAACAACATGTACATGGTGAGCAAGCCCACCCTCTACGCCTAAACGTTTTGGTAATAATTTCATCATGCGTACTGCTAAGGAGTGGCATTCCTGCCTGAGTTTGTGTTTTCTTATAGCTACAATCTAGGGGTATTTAAGTCAAGAGTGAATAGGTTAACTTCTAGGCAAGCGTGTTTCACCGTCGACCGCATTATTGCTTACCATCAGGTGGGACAGTGGTCATACGCGAGCCTATCAATATATTTTTTTTAAATGGACAGTATGACAGCGGAGGCTTAGTAGTTTGGGTTTTCATCCTACGGACCCGAAACACTAAAAAGCAAGTTTCTTGGTGTCCTATCAGTTCTCCAAAACTGAATTAACAATTTTTTTATTTGACAAGCATCGATTGGCAAAAACATAATTTGCCATTTCATTACTATACAAAAACTAGTTTGTCAATTAATTCTCTTAGGAAAATAAATTGTCCGTTAAACTTTTTTTAATAACGTAGGTATTATTTACAAATATAATGTTTTTCATTTTGTCTCATAAATTCAACGTTTGGAATAAAAACGTTTTACATATTTACTTATTAGTTGTACGATCATGAAACAGAACGTTTTCCGCCATTTTGTGTGTCGGTGACCTCACATGTCATTCCGTTCCTCTTGTAGTTCATGACACTTCATGGTTAAAATAGGTTAAATCTGTTTCAAACCCGAATCGGGCACTCTGACTTCACGTAGTCTTTTGGCCGATACATCTAGAGTGTATAAAAAACCCGAAGGCTCGAAGGGAGAGTAACCTCCGCCTGCTGTAACAAAGCTTAGGCATGGGTGCCCTTCCTTTGTTACGTAAACGAAGGGGTTGCACTTCCCGCAGCGCCGGAGACAATGCATAAGCAACTTTTAAGTTAAATTATGCAAATCAATACCGTTGCGATCACTTTGTGACTGGTTTAGTATTAATAATGTATTATAAAATGATACTTAATATAAAAGTCATTTTGTCAAAATAATCTAAATATTAAATGAAAAATGTATAAATTATTAAATATCATCCAAAACATTCGTAAAGAAAGGCATTTGCCAAATAAATGTTTGTAAAGCCAGTGTTTATAAAATAAAACATTTGCGGAATAAGTTGTTTGTGAAATAAATAGTATACGAAACTGCTATGGTGTTTTGGTGAAACATTAGTGACTCCAGGCTGGTACAATAAATTTGTAAAGGACGAAACCCACTACCATATCACCCGGAATCGAACGCAAACCACTCAGCATTTGAGATCACTAATCCGACATAACAGTTAGAACGATGCAATGTAATTTAAGAAGAGCAAATAATTAGGAAAAAAACTGAGATTGTAATAATCTCTGCCACCTCTGGGAACCCCACACGCCTCTGATTTGGCTATTTCAAACTTACATCTATATATTTATAAAATGAAAGAGAAAGTATGTAAGTATGTTCCTTATAGACTCCGAAACCGCTGGACCGATTTTAATTAAATTTTCAGACAATCTTTAGACTGACCCAGCGGATAATCCTGTAAAGTTTGGTGGCGATTGGAGCTAGTTAACTATATAAATCCAGGTTTCCTCACACCAGAAAGAAAGATTTACAACTTGAAAACCAAAAAGTTTTAACGAAAAATCAGCTTTGGGATAAACCACACATAAGTTAATTATTCACTTAAGGTTACACTAGTCAACGGCACGAACTATTTTGTGCGCGGAGCTAAAATGCATTTTATATCAACCGACAACACGTGCGGAAGAGATAGATGCTGTGATGAGCAGTAGGAAGCTAGTTCGCGTACGAATACACACTTTTGCAAATTTGTAGCGAAATGGATAATGATTTAGGAGGAAACCGAGCGCGCGAAATTTTATAAACAGACCTTTGGGAGTCCGGATTTTATAAAAAACCGGCCAAGTGCGAGTCGGCCTCGCGCACAAGGGTTCCGTACCATTATCGCAAAAAACGGCCAAAAAATCACGTATGTTGTATGGGAGCCCTACTTAAATATTTATTTTATTTTGTTTTTAGTATTTGTTGTTATAGAGGCAACAGAAATACATCATATGTGAAAATTTCAACTGTCTAGCTGTCACGGTTTATGAGATACAGCCTGGTCACAGACGGACTGACAAACAGACAGACAGACAGACGGATCGCGGAGTCTCAGTAATAGGGCCCCGTTTTTACCCTTTGGGTACGGAACCCTAAAAACGACTAAACGTATCTGTTCAAAATAAAATTATTTGCATTGTTGAACTACTAATCTATCCCAGTATGGTGGCCGTTTTGCAAATTTCCGTCTTCTTATGGTATTTATTCGCGCCCAAAAATGCGTTAAAATTAGTGTCGAAATGTGGAACTTTCGACGCTCATAACTTTCAAAAATTTACTTTTTTTACTTTTTTGTTTGCATACAGGGCTAGATAATGATGAGACAAATTGATATCACTTTTTATTTTGGGTCAAACAGGGGCATAATCCCTAGACTACGTTTGTAAGTATGGAAGAATTTTCGACGAATGTAACCTTAACTTCGCCTATAGCTAGTATTACCTAAGAATAGGATTAGTTTGTTAACAAATTTACGTTTAGGGCTCGGGCCACATTTCAACCTATAATGTAATGTAATGTCTTTTGTAGAAAACTGCCTCCACTCCATTCAACTTAGTCACCATGACAACAAAAAAATCCCTCGTTTAATTTCAATAGGTAACTTGCTATGTATTTATTGCCACTTAAGTCTTGACTGTCTTGAGTCGAGAGGAGGCAAAATGGCAACTTAGAAACTAGCTGTGCTGCTGTGCCCACGGCTTCGCTCCCGTCATCTGTCTGCCAACCCTACCCTACTTACCTTCCTGCCTACCCTAATTACCTACCTACCATTTTTGTTTCTATAGTCATCATTCTTTCGCGGAAAATCTTAACACTGCCATTCAGAAAGTGACTTCAAATGCACAACGCCATCTATCGAATATCGAGTTCAACTGTCCGAGTATCTGAATTGCGTGTAGTGAAATTTTTTAACCAACTTTCGAAAAAGGAGGAGGTTCTATGTTCGACTTCTTGATTTTTTTTTATTTTGTTCATCGATATCTCCGTCAAATGTGGACCGATTTTGAAAAATCTTTTTTTGTTTGAAAGAGTATGTTCCGAAATTAGTCCCATTTTAATTTGGTGAAGAACTTCGAAGGTATACAACAGAACTCTTCAATAAATAACGGCTAATCTCTCGGGACTGCTGCAATCGCATGTATGTTTATTGTTTATACCATTTCATAACATAACATCACGCCAGTACAATCTTAAGGGGTAAGCAGATCGGTCATTTGATCGGTTTTGTTCAAGTTTCATGATATTCGGGTAATCTATTCTGGCGTTATAGGAAACTTACTAAACAACTTGCCTATAAGGTAGGTACAACTAAAAAGTGAAAAATAAAAAAACTTTTTTACAAAGAAATACTACCGACTTCCAAATAGAAAACTACAAAGTGAAAAATAACTTTATTTTTGGAAGTGCCCATAACTCAAAAAATGGTACCTACGAAAGAAACCGACTTCCAAAAATAAAGTTATTTTTCACTTTGTAGTTTTCTATTTGGAAGTCGGTAGTTTTTTTTTGTAAAAAGTTTTTTTTACTTCAAGCACACTTTAAATTCATCTTACTTTTGTTAGAGTGAACCGATAGCGATGAAACAAAAACTATGTCATTCTTCAAGTTACGCACAATTTTTATGTATACTTAAAAGAAAAGTTATTTACATTGGTTTCGTACATTTCACGTGATGCGTGCACAAATAAACCGACATAAAGACGAAAATTCCGGCATTAGGTTCTGTTGGTTATCGTTTAACACCCTAGCTATTTTTTTGGAAATATTTTTGATGTACAAAAATTACTTTTCTACAGATTTATTATTTGTATTGATATTGATATAGAAGATTTTGTCAGTGAGTACTTACAATCAGCCAAATATCCTGCTGGATAACCTTCCAAAGCTTTCGAGCTGTACATACAAACAGCTTCACAAACAAGCACAACACATAATAAACACACACGAAACATTATGAAAATAAATAATAATGTATTTTTAAAACGTCACGAAAGAACCAAAGTCGATGCCCAAATGTTCAACAACGTCGCAAGGATTTAATACACATTCCGTATGACTATACAACTTCGATTCCAGTGCTGATAAAGTAACCTTTTTGTTGATAAAAAATAACCTAACCTAACCTTGTTGTTGATAAAAATAATCTTTAAGTTTTTGTCTTGAATTTTAATACCTGCGATCATAGACAAGGTACAGGCAACTGCAAAAGGCGTTGCATATTTTGGGAATTTGAAACGATGTAACAGGTTGTCAAACTTTCAAAAACATGCATGACATACTTATAGGGAAAGATCTCTTTGCATTATTTTTTTACCAATCTAAACTTCTATAGTTAAGATACTTTTTTATGCCAGGTGGTTATCTCTCGAAGTACGAAAATTCCTTAACTGATAGAGATACATTATCGCTAAATGCCATAGGCTACTTTTTAGGGTCCCGTAGTCAACAAGGAACCCTTATAGTTTCGCCATGTCCGTCTGTCCGTCCGCAGCTAAGTTCAGAGACTCTTAGTACTAGAAAGCTATAATTTGGCATGGATATATATATTATCATCATCATCAGCATTTCAGCCAAAAGTCGCCCACTGCTGGACATAGGCCTTCCCCAAGCGTCGCCACACTGATCGGTCCTGTGCGTTTCGCATCCACCGGACTCCCGCAGCCTTGACCAGGTCTTCGCTCCACCTAGATGGAGGCCTTCCAACGCTGCGTCTTGCGGTACGCGGTTGCCGCTCTAGAACTTTTCGGCCCTAACGGCCATCCGTTCTGCGAGCAATGTGCCCTGCCCACTGCCACTTAAGTTTGGCAATTCTTCGGGCTACGCAAGGAAACGCCGAGCATAGCCCTCTCCTTTGCCCTTTGAGCGACTTACATTTTCTGATGATGCCCATTCTGAGTGACCACGTCTCTCTCGAACTTCTAAAGTAAAGAGATTTTATTTTTATTTGTAGGCAGTTATCTCTGAAAGTACGAAAATTCCTTAACTGATAGAAAGCCACATTATCGCTAAATGCCATAGACTACTTTTTTACTACCTTGAAATTTATGGTTCCGGCAAAATAAGTCACAGGAGAGATATAGTAACAAAAAGCTAATTGTTTTAAAATCCAGCCAAATGCGACTCGGACTCGCACACGAATGGTTCCGTACCAATAACGCAAAAAACATCAAACAAATCACGTCTGTTGAATGGGAGCCCCACTAATATTTATTTTATTCTGTTTTTAGTATTTTTTGTTATAGCAGCAACAGAAATACATCATCTGTGAAAATTTCAACTGTCTAGCTATCACGGTTCATGAGATACAGCCTGGTGACAGATAGACAGACGGACAGTGGAGTCAGTAATAGGGTCCCGTTTTTACTCTAACTAGGCTTGAGTAGTTTACGATGCATCTTCAGGTACCCAATGCTTGATGACACTGGCTTCGAAAAAAATCAGCCTCTCATTCAGTACAGGTTCCAACATACCGAGTTTCCTCCGTGCCTCGGAAAGCACGTGAAGCCGTTGGTCCCGGCTGTTATTTGAAGATCTTTGACAGTCGTTACTGGTAGTCAGAAGCTTGAGGTCTGACAACAGTCTTGCCAAGGGGTACCGTGTTACCCAGTTACTGGGTTGTGGAGGTCAGATAGGCAGTCGCTCCATGTAAAATACTGGTACTTAGCTGAATCCGGTAAGACTGGAAGCCGACCCCATTATAGTTGGGAAAAGGCTAGGCAGATGATGATTCAATACAGGTACTACTACTATAAATAAGTCAACATGAAAGTGAGATATGACTAAATGAGTTTATTAGAGAAAGTTTGAAAGTGGCGCCAGTGACGGAAAAGTTGAAAGGAAATCATTTACCCTGGTATGGTCATGTGATGAGGAGGGATGAGTTTACTAAAAGAGTTACGAATATAAATTCGGATAGATGGAGAGGGAGAGGATGACCAAAGTAAAGATGAATGGACTGAGTGAGGAGTGATATGAAAGAAACGGGAGTCAGTGATAGCGTGACGGGGAACAGGACGGTATGGAAGAAGAAAACGTGTTGCGCCTACCCCAGTAACATGGTACAAGGGCAAGAAGTTGATGATGATAAAAACAAATGAACCAGGCAATCATAAATGTTTCGTCTTGATATTCTAGGTGGCAGTGATGATACACCTTTAAAATAAAATAATATCTCATATTTAAAGTTATATTCTAGAATATAAGAAGTAATTAATGAATTCTACAAAAAGTAGTAAACAATAATTGTATAGTTAATGTGTTAAATAATAACCCGGGCAATTAATTGATTTTATATCTTGTCTTGTCTGCGCTACGGGCGGTAAAGTTTTTAATAGGTTACCTAAATGTTATTGCATGAAGGTAAATCCTTTATTTTGAAATCACAATGTTATTCTGCCTAATTCTTATTACGAATGGTCAAAACGCCTGAACTGAAGCTGTCCAGTTGTACATATTTAGTTACCAAAATAAACCTAATGATGATCGTATATTAATCATTTTATTTAATAATAAGTTTATATGATCTGAGTCAAGATATACATAAATAAAAATGTCGGGCGATAGTGATTCAAACAAAACACCTACCGAACGGAAAAATCAAAACGCAGATACGAAAAAGCCTATGAAGATTTTGTTCAATGGAAAACAACAACAGTAGGAGTCAAGACGGTGTCGGAATCCGTCCTTTTAGTTTAGTGCCAACATTTAGCAGAAACTCGAAAGTGAAGCAGCTATGGTGCATTTATTTAATACTCAGATCTACAACAAGCATCAAACACAATAATCAAATCAAAACATACAGCAGCTTTTATTGTCTCGCAGAAGGTGTGAAAAGTAGAGTATGTACTATGGCATAAAGCCTGTCTTCATCTTGGGCAGCTTGAACTCCTCGTCTCACTCAGGACTCAACATAAGTCCCTCGCTAGTTAACTCAGTCCCTCGTTACGCTCAGGGTTCAATATGCCACCCGTGACGTAAACCACTGCTTTATCCCCTTGGTGCATTACTACCACCAGCGTCTGCTACCAGCGTCAGGCAAGTCCCAGTTGTCTGGCATTTTGCTAAACTGGACCTTTTTGGCGCAACCGCGGGGCACACTATGTATGTAATTGTTTTAAAATTAAGTTTCCTTTTATTTGTACCTACATTGTGTGTACCAAATAAACTAGATTTCTTTCTTTTTCTTTACTATTAGTCAGTTACTACTTCATGTGTTTGTAGACAGTTAAATGTAATAAAAAAGTAATTAATACATCTAGATTACTTTTATCAAAGTACACAGATTTCATTTTTAAGGTTCCGTACCCAAAGGGTAAAAACGGGACCCTATTACTAACTGACTCTGCGATCCATCTGTCTGTCTGTCTGTCCGTCTGTCACCAGGCTGTATCTCATGAACCGTGATAGCTAGACAGCTGAAATTTTCACAGATGATGTATTTCTGTTGCCGCTATAACAAAAAATACTAAAAACAGAATAATATAAATATTTAAGTGGGCCTCCCATACAACAAACTTGATTGTTTTGCCGTTTTTTGCGATAACCCTTCGTGCGCGAGTCCGACTCGTACTTAGGCGGTTTTTTATTTTATGGATCCTTATTTCTTCTTACTGTAATATACCTATTATTAATTTATTGCTGATCGTCTACAAAAAATTGCTAAAAAGTCTTCGGGTTCTAATTATTTAGGTATCAGTAAATAATTTAAAGTTACTTAGTGCGCGCAATTTGATGCAAATGCAATCATATATCAAAGGCATATATCTAGATTTTTTATAATAATTTTTGGTCGATGTTATTTTTGTATGTAAGTAATTAATCGGTTAGGTACACCGGGCACTACATTTTTTTAACTAATGTGTTTTTAGTTGGAAGATTGCTCTTTTAAAATATCAGAGAATACGTAATGACATCTAGATATGTATTAATGTCAACAACCTAACGTCCGTACAGTACCATCAAATAGCAGTGTAATAGTACTAGTACCATCAAATAGCAGTGCGTTACGCTGTAACTATTTCACCCATAGGCCGTAACGCACTTCTATTTGATGGTACAATAATTTTTAGACAGTCTTATTAATAAACGTGGACTAAGGTAAGATTAACTTTATTCCAAGCATTAGGTTGGTACTAACAAATTTCCGTATTAATAAACACGGAATAAGGAGAGATTATACTAATCTGACTCTAGTCTTGGACTAGTTATTCCATGGTGCTAGCTAGTTTAAGGTCGGAGTAAGGTTGGATTAAGAGTGTATCCATGGCGACCACATTTATTATTTTTGATTGACATTCTGTTCGTTGTGATTTGATGATGAAAATTTTTAGTTTAATATAAATATATTGTACTAGACAGGAAACACTATTTCAGGAATTGGCATGAAGATGTGTTTAATACTTAGGTATTTTACTAACATTAGTATGAGAGATACACTCGCCATCAGATGTATCGAACCACTACGAATATTAAATACTAGCTGTTGCCCGTGACTTCGTCTGCGTAGCATTAGTACTCCTAATAGCCTATTTTTAATGTCGCACTAGTTATATTGTGAGGGCCGCCTTACTTGAGAAATTATTAGTTCACCATACAAATTTCTAGCTTCCTTGCCACCATTACATTGGATAAAAACTATCATATGTCCATCCCAGGGTCCCAAACTAACTCCTTGGAGGTAATTATGTAATACATAATATCTCAATGACTAACTCCATCCAAAATCAGTTCAGCGGTTTAAGCGTGAAATGGTATAAGACAGACAGACAGAGTTCCTTCCGCATTTATAATATTTTATTATATGCGATTTAAGTATGACAAATGTCACTTTGGCAGCTATTTTTCTTTCTTTTTCTACTTTATGTCATCAAATTTCTTGGTTTCATTCACTGGTTCACTCTTTTTACTTTTAAATTGAACTGGGTTGCCATAGCTTACGCGCAAATCCAAGAGTAACAAATGAATAGTTAGTCCGAGGTTATTCCATGTTTATTAATAACATTGCTAAGACTATGTTAACCCTTACTTACTCCGGGATTAGCTAGTCCAAGAGTAACTTCGGAGTAAGCTGGTAATATGTCATTTTTATTAATAAGACTGTAGAGTTTTTGTTTACCCTTGTAAACAAATAGCTCTAAATACTATTGTACGAACGTTAGAAAACACGCTTCGAATTGCGAGGTGTGACGACTGGTCAAAGCTGTCAAGGGAACTCAAACCAAGGCACTCAGGGCGGTTATTTTACGGTTTCCGCTCCAGAAATCCTTTGGTGGAGTTGGCAAGATACCATTGGGCTACTCTGCCAGCTATATTGAACGAAAAAACCGAAGTTAATAAAAAAAAAACTCACAATCGTCCATATCTTCCAAATCATCGCACTGACCTCCAACAAGCAATAACAAAAGATTAATTGCCAATAATACACCCAACATGATCTGAAGTTCTGAACTGAATTCAGAAAAGAACTAACAATATTAAATACGTCCACTTGTGTTAAACATCACGAATACATGAAAATATTTAACCTAGGTAAGAATTGCTCTAGATACCTATTACGAAATGTTTGGTAAAACAGGGATGTGAGTTCATGTGAGCAAAAATCTGTAAAACGACTGTCTTTAAAATAACATGTTTTGTTCAAAACAATCTAGGGGTCTTTAAATAAGTTGTTTTATTTATTTAAAATATGCTCGCGCTTGACCACTATCTCACCTGATGGTAAGCGATGATGTGGTCGATGGTGAAGCACGCTTGCCTAGAAGTAACCTATTCACTCTTGACTTAAAGACCCCTAGGTTGTAGCTATCGGGAAACACTGACTCCGGCAGGAAATTACACTCCTTAGCTGTACGCATAATAAAAGATTCTCAAAACGTTTAGTGCGTATGGGTGGGATGTCCACCATGTACCGATGGCGCATCGCCCGTACTTCTGGTAGTCCGATGATGAGACGGGCTGGGCGGAATTAGATCATGCAATTACATTGCAAACTCCCCGAAATGTAACCGATAAAAAAACGACAAGCTTGCAACTCGGCGACGAAGTTCAAAGCTTTGACGATTTATTTATTTCTGAGTTTAAGGTACATTAAAATCTTAATATTAAACAGTTTCACATACACTACCGTTGCCGGTGTAGAAATATTAAAATTAAATTACAAAGTCAAAGTGGTCAAGTTCTAGGCCGCAACATTATAATTATTGTAAATAGTTTGTCATCGAAACGCTAAGAAGAAGATATATTCCCCCATTGCGCGCCAATTAGCAGGCACAATAGAAACAACAATAGCTTACGCACACGGGTGTGTAATGTTTGGTATAATAACAGATAGTAGATCACTTAAAATAACGGTCACTTGATATAATTTGCATATGCTATAAAAACATATGACCTAATTTCATATGATCTAATGTTATATTTCATAAAATCTTCATTTACTCTAACAACATTTAGTAAAACGTTAATTTTATATCATTTTCAATGTGTATAATGCTCTTTTCATATAACGTTAATTTCGCCTAATTTTCATGTTAACAAATTTTCTATGGTAACGCACCGTTCTTGAAAGGAAACAAATTATTGTAACCTAACCTCAAAACACTAAAGTTGCTTCTGCATCGTCTCCGGCGCTGCGGAAGGTGCAACCCCTTCGCCCTTACGTAACAAAGGATAGGCACTTCTCATCGCACATCAATTAGGCTTGCTGGTCACCTCCGGCGCCCAGCCTCAGCCGCTACGGCTCGCACGTGAGCCTATGCTTTGTTACAGTGGGTGGGGGTTGCTTTCCCTTCGCGCCTTCTGTTTTTATATACACTCTAGGGGTAGCAGCCAAAAGACTACGTGAAGTCAGTGTGCCCCGATTCGGTTTTGGCACAGATTCGACCTATTTTACTACAAGCCGGTGTATATAAAAGTTTTTGTCCACCTGTAGAATTTTTGAATGCACTACAATTTATATTAGTAGCACATACAATAGTAACACATACATAAAATAGTTTAGCTATATGACAGACAGAAAAATAAAAAATATCCGTCCACCCGCATAAAAGCAAACTAATAACAATCAATATTTATGTAGTGCTTGTTTTTGCTAGCACGGAAATGGCGGTCTTTTAAAATTTAATCACTTTTTGCAAAAATTATATTAAACGTTACTTAGAGATTTTAAATATTACAATAGTAACTGAATATTATACTAAATGAATATTATATCAAATGTGCATTATATAAAATGTTCATTATACTATGTAAAATAAGGTAAAATGAAATTATATCAATAATTAATTATATCATTTGATCGTTATATCAAAAAAAAGTATATTAAATGAAATTAGGTCATATGATCATTAGATCTTTTGTTATTATATCAAACGTTCCACAACCAGTGCACACATAGTGTGCTCGCGACGTTTAAGGAGTACAATATTATAAATTAGTTAAGATGAAAATAGGTAATTTTAGTGTAATCTTAAGTTATGTATGAATAAAATGTCAGAATTTACTAATTATTTTATGTCAAATGCTTAAAAAAAAACAATACAAGTTAACAGGTTAACGTAAGGTTAGGGTTAAATAATTATTAATAAAATGTAATGTCAAAATTTATAATTAAAAAATTCGTTAACTGAATAGAAACAGTTGTCTAAAAGCCAGGCAAATATTGTTTTCCTGTATTTATTAGTGGGCAACACTCTGATGCATGGGGGTACATTGTTAAAGATTTTGATTGCCATGCAATTGGAATTCCTGCTATACAATTGTAGTCTCTGGCTAGGTGCAAGTAATTTATGTCAAGAGTGAATAGGTACTTCTAGGCAAGCGTGCTTCACCGTCGACCTCATCATCTCTTACCATCAGGTGAGATAGTGATCAAGCGCGAGCCTAAGTTAATTAACAAAAACTTGCAGTCCGCAAAATTTTCTTCGGGGCTAAAACTTCCGAAAATCCTGAAACACGGCTTCTATCCGGCAGAATTTAACTATGCATTTGTGAAGTCAGATTGAACACGTCGCTATTTCCGTTTCACCTGCGAGTAGGGTTACCATTTGTCCGGCTTTATCCGGACACGTTCGGACATCTGGCCTCCTGTCCGGACTTCGTCCAGCCTTCTGATTTGTCCGGATTTTTCGCTTGGATGGCAAATTTTTGTTTTTTTTTTTCATGTTTTTGTTTTGTAGTCTGGATTTGATTTTGAACTTTTATTTATGGAACTAAAATGCCCGGACTTAACCCTACCGGCGAGTGTAAGATACTTCCCTCATTAAAACTTTCTGGAGCTCATAACCAGGACATATGGCTCTAGCTCTGAGTTCTCAAGAGATTAGCTCCAGAACCCCCATGTAAAAATCATTGGAAAGACTGTTTTTCTTTTTTCTTGGGACATTTAAAGGAAAAACCCCTGGATGTCTGACGCACGGGATTAATCGTTATAACGACACTTTGAGGAGGCCTACATTCAGCAGTGGATGTCTTTTGGATGAAATGATGAAGACCGCTACACTATTCCCAACCACGGGTACTCCTAAATTCCAGAATCAACAGTAGCACCCACCAGTAAAGCGTTGAAACAAAAATCTCGACGGGTCTTAAAGAAAGCCTGGATACTGAAATGTGCTCTCCCTTAAACATCAATGTTTGTAGCCTGCCTCTACTAAAAAGGTGCAACCCTAATACTATCACAATGCATTCCGTCTCTATAAAAAAAAACCCGCATGGTCATGTGTAACTACCCGCATGTTAGACTGCATCAACCAAATTACTCGTAGGGTCATTCGTTTAGAGTTTGAACCTGCATTTTCCTCTATATCTCTATGAAAGTTCATAGACATAACATTTCCTTCTCCCCTAAGAATAATCATTCATCATCTGCCTGCCCTGCAGTGGTGGCCTAATGGTAGCGACCGCAGCTTATAAGTTGTAGGTCATGGTTTCAAACCCAGGCAGGCGTTTTACTTTATGTAAATTATTTCATCACCACTGCTCTCAAAACGGTGAAGGTACATAGTGAGGAAACCGGCATGTCCTAGAACCTAAAATTCGAAGACATGTGACATCCACCAACCCGTACTGGGCCCGCGTGGTGGATTACGGCCCATCCCCTCTCACACAGAGGAGGCCTGTATCCCAGCAGTGGGTACATTAAAATGGCTGATGATGATGGTGATGCTGATCTGCCTGCGTTTATCCCATGTTACTTGGGGTCGCGTCGGTGCAATATGTTTTTTTTATTTATGTTACCCGAATACTCAAAGATGCCTGGACCGATTTGGAAAATTCTTCTATTGTTTGAAAGGGTATACTTTCCAGGTGCTCCCATTGTCATCAGGTCAGGATCTGATAATCCAATGGAAATCGAGGGAACTCCTCAAATATTATAGGCAAACGTATAGTGATTTTGGTATTTTCATCAACATGGCAAACGTTTGCACTCGGAATTCGGCAAGTATAACTTAGTGAAGTGGAACTGATAAAGAAGTCCACAGATGGTTACTGGAACTCCTAAATGATAACTATGTCACGAGTATAATACGGGTAATCATTAAGCAACTTAAAATATCGTTGCCATAGCCACGCACTGCTCCTGAAATTCATGACTCCTCTCCTCTTCAAGAGAATGAGCTTTCCTCACGATGTTTTTGTTTACTTTTTCCCATGCTTGCAACTAATGCACCTTATATTGAAGATGTCTAATACGGCTGGTAACTTTTTACCTATTTTTTTTTATTTGAGCTATGTATGATAGCGTGTTGTTATAGAGTTCGAGAACGCCTGATAATTTTCTATTTCAATGCGACTCAAAGTCGACACGTTGCCATTAAATTTTAAAAGGAACCTGCTAAATAAACTATGTGCAACATTTCGAAGGCATGGTGTTAATAGTAGTAATAATGTAATCAAGAAGGCCAAGACAAAGTGTAGTTTATCACGTTTGAATTTGCCGCTAGGGGCGCTGGTGTAGCGAGCGCGCAAGCGTGAGGTTTTTTAAATGTCAAATTTCATAGGTTTTTGTCTTTTACCAGGAGTGTATTTTACTACTTTTTTATTGTTGTGAATATTTTCCAAATATGGCAGATTAAGAAGGGCATGGGTTTTACCAACCACTGCTTTAATAGAGTTTTATGTTTCGGAAAACATCAACCTCATATTTTTCGAAAAAAAGGGGTTGCGCAAAACTGCGGCTTTCTCGATTTTATATTGAGTAGTATTTAAACGCAAATCAAAAAATATCCTTTTTCTATGCAATAAAATTCCGAATTCTCATCAAAATTACTGATTGCGCAGCAAAATATTCAACGCAAAATATCACTAAACACACTACAATTTATTTTCGCAGCGTACAGCGATTTTTCCTAAAGCAAAAGCTTGAAGCTTAGGAAAAATCGAAATAAAAGCTGAGCTTTTCGAACCTAACCTGTCCGTGTGGGGGTGCCCTAAGTTCCCGAGCTCGCTTCGCTCGCTCTTGGACTAATGACTTCTTGAAAATTAGGACAAATGTGATGAACAGGTTTTGTTGTACTTACTGGTTAATATGCGACTGAGATAGTTATTTTGCTACGAAATATGGAAAATTTGCTGTGCAGTTAGTATTTCTGCTATTTATGTAGTATTTTTGTACAAAAATAAATTTAACTGTATTGCATTATGAGGAAAAAAGTAATGTCATATTGATGTATAATTTCGAATTATCTGCAGTTTGAGTTTTGCTAAACATTTAGTAAGTTATTTGATGTAAAAAAGAATATAAATGATGAGTATGTATTGATAGACGATTATTTTATTTGATATGCAATTTATAATATCCCTTTTATATTAAATCTTACTTCTACGGCATTAGAAATTATTTTAATTCAAACTTTGCTTCCGTGCACATTATAAAAAACGTTAACAGCTTTATTAAAGGACCTTACTCGCCAGTGGCGCCAACTGGTGGGCATAAATACAGAAGCACTCAATATTTCAGCGATAACGATTGTCAATAAGTTAAAAAGTATAGAGGCCCTAGACAAATGATATTCTACCAACAAAAGCGTACCGATAGCGATAGGAAAAAAAACAAAAATGTATGGTAATAAAACGCTATAGAAATGTCACGTAATCAATCACTTAAGGTGAGTACACACTAGAGCATTTTCGCGAGCATTACAGTGTAATTTAACGTTCCTACGTTGATCTCAATTCCCTCGAAGGTTTTCTGCAAGATTATCCTGGATAGGTTATTGAAGACCGTAGATCTAGACTCCTACGCAAAGAGCAGGCTGTTTTCCGCGCGAACCGCTCGTGCACGGATCAGATCAACACTCTCCGTATAATTTTAGAAAAGGCATCAGAATGGCAGAGGGAGATATATCTCACCTTTGTCGATTTCGAAAAGGCATTTGATACGCTGAAGTGGTCCAGCATCTGGTCCCGCCTACTGGACATCGGAGTGCCACCGAAAATTGTCCGTCTCTTGGAGAGTATATACAAGAATTATTCCTGTAGAGTGACTCACGACGGCCTCATCTCGGATGATATAGCAGTACACGCAGGTGTCCACCAAGGCTGTCTCCTTTCACCGCTCCTCTTTTTAGTCGTTCTTGACGGGATTTGCTTTGCATTTTCGACAACAAGCGCCGCGGGATAGAGTGGGGTATTCTTAATCTTTACAAAATATAGAGATATTTTGTAAGATTAAGAATAAAATCAATTTATCGCTATAAATTGATAACTTAAACATAGGAATTAAAGTAAGAAGCCAGTCTGGAAGACTAGATTTGGAAAATATTAATTGTATTTTTTTTTATAGTTAAAAATGTACTTGATCCCCAGACACTTTTGATGTGTGTATATTAGTGTACCGCCTACATGTTACGTGTTCCATCCCAAACATTAAAATTTTTCGACATTGGTCATCGCTGATAGAATGTTTCATTTTCTAGAGCCTAAAAAGTAAAATGGTGGCGATTTAAGGCGTACATACTCGCCGATGTTAACGCGGTACTGGCCGTGCGCCCGCTCGGTGCCTGCTGACTGCAGAATATCAATATTGGACCTCCTTTCGGGCAGTTTTATTTGCAATATATTTTTTGATTTACGTACATATCCTTTGCAGGTTAAGAAGAAATTTTAACCATCAATTTGTCTATCTAAAAATATTTTTTCAACACACTTGCTCATAAAGTGGCTCTAATTTCACCGCAATTAGGCATATAATGATACCTGTAATCAAACTGTGACTTTTTCATTGCTATTATTCACACGTGAGTTATAGTTTTTATTTTTTTAATGGATTCCTGCCTTCATTTTAAATATTTTTAAATTAAACTAATTTTAAAAGTGTCACAAATCAATCCAATGAAAATTAATAAAATAAGTCATTAATTTTAATCCAGTTAAAATTGAAGTGTTTTCAATGTAATAAAATGTAACACTGTTAATCAATTAAAAGTGTCCCATTCGACATTAATCCCTTTCTATTCCTGTCATGGAAGTAGTACTTACTATATCCATAACATGATATGGGTAGTAATTACTATTTCCATGATATCCATTAAATACATAAAATGTGGCATAGCTTCTAGTCAAACAATTCAGCAAAATGCTAGTACCTAACATATTGCTTGCTCATTTCATGCAACGTACGTGTTTAATAAATAAAACTTGCCCTCCAATATAACTTTTGTTTCTCTAATAAAAGAAAACTTGAAATGCCCGATTTTCTACGTGGCTAAAACGCTATCCGCGAAAAGCTAAAAAAAAAAGTAACCTCATTGTTTTAGTCTATGGCCGATCGCCATTGTTAGATGCGCGCGCATAGGAAAACTGAATAATTAACCCCGCGCTAAAAATTTTTCACAACTCGTTTTCACTGTTGAAAATGATTTTTTAGTATTATTTTCTTCACAAGTGTGTTGAAAAACGTCGTATAATACACGTGTGTATTGATGATTACCGTCCTCGGCTCTCTTAAGACCCTCACCTAAAGGCTCGGGTCTCAATGGCGCCTCAGCGGTAATCACCAACATTACGCACTTGTACCATAATGTACTATTATCATCTACGTTTTGGAGGAGTATGCAAAAGAAGCGGCAAAGTATAGTGTTATTAATAATGTTTTAATGCATAAGTAGTAGTCATTCGAAAAACCATGTTTCACAAAATGCGTAGGTACTAACATGAATCATTAAAAAATATATAATTTTTTATAACCTTTTAACCTAGCCGTTTCTAAGGATTAAGCTTTAGAAAGTAACCGTTTTACGGCACAAAAGCGGAGTAAGGGCCTTAAGACGGCTATGTTCAACAGTGGACTGCTGTAGGCTGATATTGATGTGATATCGCGAAACTGGAACTTGTAAGTGAATGTAATCTTATAGCTTCGATCAACGACTTAGTACCTTTTAAAAGTTCAAGGTTTTTAGTGATTATGAGGCTTTCGAAATGAAGTTTGCGGTTTCCTATAAAATAATTTACTATTGTGTCCGTTGGTTTAGTGGTCGCAAGTGTGACTGGTTAGCTTGAGGCTCTGGGTTCTGTTCTCAGGTTCTCTGGGTTCCTATAAGTTTTATTGTTCGAAGTTTTCTGGATGACGGCATTACGTTCTCTTCCTATTCTATGGGACTTGAACAAAGCCCGCTTGGCTGAGCCCGCTCCTTTTGCCATATTGAAAATACTGGGCCTTGAAACGATCTTGTGTTTTGTTTATGCTGTAACATATTTTCTTAGTGCCAATAAATGTAAATAAATAAATAAATGTTTTCTTTCTTTCAAAATTGGCGAAATTCACGTGCGCATATACCTCTGCCTTACACTTTAACATGTTACAGTATACCTATTCAAGTTATAACCAAAATAATAAGAATATAACACCCACAAGAATATAATACTAGCTGCCCGCTCCGGCTTCTCTCTAGTTAAGAGGAAACGGGGGCCGACTGATTTTCCTTAGTAAAAAGTCATAATTCTAGGTTTGGCTCTCGTCTCTTTTTTCCTACAATATTGGACCAATTTAAAAGATATTCCGTAAACTGAAAATTAAAGATATATACTATGTCCCTATGCTTTCTTTTTTGATAATACATTATCTTTAGAAGCCCTCAAAAAATTATCAAAATTGCGCTGTCAACAGAAGCTTAGTGTGCAAATTAGACAAATATAAATGAAAAAAGGAAAACATAGGGACATAGTATATATCTTACTTTACCAGTTTATGGAATATTTTTTAAATTGGTCCAATATTGGAGGAAAAAAGAGACGAGAGCCTTTGGCTCTCGTCTCTTTTTTAAAAAGTCATAATTCGAGGTTTGCCTCGAATTATGACTTTTTACTAAGGAAATTCAGTCGGCGCTCTCTGCCCTTATTTAGAATGGAATATAATAGAAATACTCTTTATTATGTACACCGTATCAGTTACAGAAAGTATGGACGAAGAAAAATATTACACTGGGTGACACAATGGGCAGCCAATGGGTTATTTCCTCTTAATATAGATTTTGCGACTTTCCACTTCTTCATGATTCTGATTTCCTGGTAGGTCTTTACCACACATGACTCCATCCTCGGCTAATACTACTTCTTTTCTTTATGTTTCTGTTCTCTTGGTAGGTAGAGAGCCACCACTAGTGATTCTTGCACCGGTTTTCTTAGCTGCCGTCCACGTGGTAGTAGTACTTTGCCCAATATCTTTATAAATAGCATATATGGTGTACATAATAAAGAGTATTCTATTCTATTCTATTCTATATGTTATTCTAATGTATAATCCAGAGGTTCCCAAAATGTGCGTCGCGACGCCCCGGGGCGTCGTGGTGTTCTCTCGCGGGCGTGGTAAACGAGAAAGAGCAGCTGTTGGAACTTTGAGATATATGAAATATGAGCCTGAAACACTACTACTCTATAAATATTAATAGATACTTTTCTATAAATAAAATGCAATTCAATTTTAGAGTAATGAATCCCAAGATTATCAAACTACGGGAACTAAAGATTCGTAGTACCGCTTGATACGTCACGTCTATATTTATGCGAAACTGTTCTGCAGTTTCAGTTATTAAGTCCTAGAACAGATTTCAAGCCAGCAGTGGACTGTTATAGGCTGATGATCATAGTGGGAGATTTCATATCAATTGAGAAAATTAAAGAAGAGTATTTTTTTCAAAACTTTAGCTCTGATTTAAAAACTTATGCTCAAAAAGCGAGCTTATTGACGACTGTATTTGTGTTTGTAATCAATATTTTTTCAAGCAACTAGTAAAACATTAATATCAATACTAAAGAAAAAGGGCGTTGCAAAAAAAATACACTATGTAAAGGTAGTCACAGTATAAAAAGATTGGGAAGCCCTGGTATAATCTACATTTCTGTAAAGTTTCATCAAAATCCGTTCCGTAGTTTTAAGGTGAAAGAGTCATAAGTCATCCATCCGTCAACAAACATCCATTCATCCATCCTCACAAACTTTCACATCCAAATGTCATGTGATCAAAACCCTTGCATTTTGGCATTTCACAATCGGCACCGCTGATGTAATTCCGACGTTTAATATTTCCATGCCTGCATTTGAATGCCTGTGGACTTATCCGCATTTTCTTATTTGCAAACGCCGGCGAAGTCGTAAAATTAATTTATAGCAAGCCTCATCCATCAAGAGAAAACATAGACAAGAATTACTTAGCATAAACGATTTCAATTTATGTCTGTATGTTAACAACAATGAATTGGCAACTTCTGGCACGTCACTATTTACTGCGAATGGTTTTCTAAACGAATTTACAAGCAACTTTATGACCCAAGAAGACAATCATTGTTTGAAGTTGGATAGATACCTAGACACTGTGGGTCAAAGAGTGAGAGTGGATAGTTGAAACTATGAAAATATAAACAACTGATACCTTTATTTAAATATATAAATTATACCACCCATATACGCACTAAATGTTTTGGAAATGCTTTCATTATGCGTACAGCTAAGGAGTGGAATTTCCTGCCGGAGTCTCTTGCCCGATAGCTACAACCAAAGAGTGAATAGGCTACTTCTAGGCAAGCGTGGTACACTGTCGACCAGATCATCACTTATCAGGTATATATCAGGTTAGATAAATAACAATATGGTCGACCTGGAAAACCCTAAATAGATTCCGCGCTCAGGTTGGCCGCAGCGAGGACAACCTCCACAAGTGGGGGTTCTCTGATGGCACTAGTCTTCAGTGCTTGTGCAGCATCTCTCCGCAGACCATGGCCCATCTCACGGAGTGCGCAGCATGCTCTGTCACCTGTACTTGCGAAGACCTTATCACTGCGTCACCGAATGGTGTTGCCGTGGCTGAATTCTGGGCCAAAAACAATATTATAAATTTATATTTGCCACCGACACGCTAAGAAGAAGAAGGCAGGAGACCAATAGCGTATTTGGCAAATTTCGTAATTGGACAAAAAGACGATTTGACAAACTACAGCTTTGAACAATGTCGAATTTGACGAATTGCCGGTTTGACAAACATCAGACTTGACCAATGTCGTTTAACCCTTGTTCCTGAAGATATTAGATTAGTTTATTTTTCAGTTAAGTTAGGTCGTAGTTTTTGATTTAATGGTAGTGGTTGAAGTTATAAGTATTGCATACACTGTGTATTTTTTTTAATTATATGTATAGGCCCGCACTTGACCTAGATAGTGGTCAAGTGCGAGCCTATATATTTGACGAATTGCCGATTTGACGAATATCAGACTTGACCAATGTCGTTTAACCCAGGAACATTATAAAAGTTTTAATTATTTTTCCACTTTTCCCAAAATTGCTTTTTGTTCTTATTCGCGATCTTTACCTAAAGGAATAATGTTTTAATCACTTATTATCGTGTATCACAATATTTTTAACTGACTTCAAAAAGGAAGAGGTTCTCAATTCGACTGTATTTTTTTATGTGTGTTATGTTACCTTAGAAATGTTTACTAGGTGAACAGATTTTGATGATTATTTTTTTATTTGGATGCTGCTTCTCTTGAGGTTCGTAGAGTTATCCTTAATAATGCGTATTTTCATGGTAATATTATAAGATAAAAAACTTTTTACCAAAAAGTAAAACCGACTTATTTATTTATTTAGACTTCATGCACAAAAGGTACAAAGGCGGACTTAATGCCTTAGGCATTCTCTACCAGTCAACCAAGGGTCGACTTCTAAAGCAATACACTACTAAAAATTACTTTTTTTCCGAAGTCGGTGTCTTTGGAGGTACCAAAGTCACCGACTTCGGAAAAAAAGTTATTTTTAGTAGTGTATTCATAGTTTTTGTGTGTATTGCTTTAGAAGTCGGTTTTACTTATTGTCAAAAAGTTTTTTATTTTTCTCTTTTTAGTGGTACATAATGGACAAGTTCTATAGTAAGGTACCTAAAACGCCCACAGTGATGCCAGAATAGGTTACCCAAATAACATGTAACTTTGAACATAACCAATGGAATGAGACTGTACCAGTGTGAACTGTACACATCTGCTTACCCGTTTAGAGTATACTGGCGTGATGGTATGATATGAAATGGTGTAAACTATAAACAGACATACGATTGCAGCAATCCCGAGAGATTTGCCATAATTTATTGAAGAGTTCTGTTGTATATCTCAGAAATTCTTCATCAGATCTTTACCAAATTTAAATAGGACCATTTCGGAATAAACTTCTTTCAAACAAAAAAATAATTGAGCAAATCCGTTTATATATGACGGAGTTATGCCCGAACATACATAAAAAAAATATATATAAACATCCGCTTTTTGGGAAGTCGGTTAAAAACATTGTAACAAAAAAATTTAATGAAATAGTATTAGTAATCTAACTGACGGACCAATTTATTTTTTCAGAAGTCCACCCTTTTTAACCGAATTACCAAAAATAAAACTACAAAGTGAAAAATAACTTTATTATTGGAAGTCGGTGTCTATATCGCAAAAAATTGGTACCTACGAAAGACACCGACTTCCATAAATAAAGTTATTTTTCACTTTGTAGTTTTTTATTTGGAAGTCGGTAGTATTTTTTTGCAAAAAAGATTTTTTATGAAACTTAAATAAGACACCTAGGTATCAAAAGGGTAGATTTCTGACACAACAATTATTATGGTCTGTAATTTTCTTCCAAAATTACATAATTGAAAGTGACTCACAAACAATGTAATTAACTACGTTCACGACTAGTAAATAGGCTACGCGAATAAAGCTTGTACCTAGCTTTTATAAGATGTGAATTAAAGTTTTCACTACGTAGGTAAATCTGTGAGGTACAGTCAGTATAATCAGTAGTTGATGAAGTATTAGGTAGAATTTGCAAATCTTATCATTTTCATAAACTAAGGTGCTCTAAGGAAATAATCAGAAAAGCTACTTTGTACAGTCAAGAACGCAAATGTTAAGCACAATATAGTAACTTTTTATTTTCATGTTATTTTTGTGATTGTGCTTTTGATGGCTCAGGAAGGTGACTGGCGCCCGCTATGTGGGGAATTTTGTTTAAAACTTGCTTACCATAAATTAGTAATGACTTTTCTTAAGTTTCTCTTGTAAATGCCAAGCTGGACATGTACTCCTTCGTTACTTTCTGATGGCAGTACGTTTTATGGAAACGATGTTTTTTTTCTTAATATTCTATGGTCTCGCGCTTGACCACTATCTCACTTAAGCGATGATGTGGTCGACGGTGAAGCACGCTTGTCTAGAAGTAACTTCACTCTTGACTCCGGCAGGGAAACACAGACTCCGGCAGGGAATTCCACTCCTTAGCTGTACGCATAACAAAAGTGTTCCCAAAACGTTTTGTGCGTATGGGTGGGATGTCCACCATGTACCGATGGCGCATCGCCGTACGTCTGGTAGTCCGATGATGAAACGGGCTAGGTGGAATAAGATCATGCGAATTGCATGATCTAATTCCACCTAGCCCGTTTCCCACACATTGCCCACTCCCCGAAATTTAACCGATAAAAAACCGACAAGCTGGCAACTCGGCATGAGGAAACTGCTCCTTTCGTTGATTGTCTTCACCGTTTTGAGAGCTAATAGAATAGAATAGAATATCTTTATTTTGGACGCAAAAATCCATAGAGTTTTAGTAGCATAGAAAAACGTATTACCTAGTGTTACTCAACCTCCGCACAAACTGCTGCACATTCAAAGAGCTCAGCTACAGTTTTCACGATGCCATTTTGACTGTCCCTCACTCTCCTCAGTAGCGACGCCGTTTTTTGCGTATACTCGCGTAGAAACCGTCTTAACGGGCTTGCGGAAACATTTCCGACGCGCTACAGTAACGGGGCAGTCTCAACAACATCCTGAAAGCTTTGTTATTGGACGTGCAGGACATCCAGCGATCTTTTACTATAATTGACCCATAAATTGCCCGTGTATAGAATTTGGCAATAAGCCTTGAAGAGAGTTACTGTTACTAATGGTGAAGAAATAATTTAAATGAATAAATTACAAAAAGTACCGTATGGCATATCTTCCCGTGGGTGTAGTTTCTCAGCGGTCTCCACCAATCAGAACGCTGAATTTGCATAAACTGAGTTTAGTTGAACTAATCGCGATTAGTTTTATTGGTGAAATCGGCTCTAAGACTGCAGGAATCCGGTGGATGCGAGAGGCACAGGACCGATCAGTGTGGAGGCCTATGTCCAGCAGTGGACGTCGGCTGAAATGATGATGATGAATAGCAAAAAAAATACATGCAGAATTATAAAAGCTAAGTTTAATTAATACACCCTTTCAGCTGTAGAGGTTAGAGGACTTAGTGAATGTCACCGATGCTGCCAAGAAGAAAGGAATTTGAAAGTTCGTTGAACATAAATAAATTTGGACTCCAATCTCTCTCTAATTCTCTGACTGTATACATTAAAGTATTTTCAATATACGCCAGTAGTAGCTACAAAACCATAATGTCGAATGCTCTATTGCGGTTATATTGTTGTTCATGATAATTATATTTAATGCTCTCCAACCACATTGGCCTTAATGACATTACTTTTCTTATACTGTTCAATTGTTAAGGAAGCTTTACTTATAAATTTACTAGTTTCTGCTAGTGGCTTCGCCTGCGTCAGATATTATTCCAGGGTAGCATACCCACGGGTTAAAAGTACCCTACTTCGTTATCTAGGACACAGTGTACCCGTGTGCCAGTTTCATCTAAATTGTTTCAGCCGTTGAGACGTGAAAAGGTAACAAACATTCAGACATACAATCAGACAGAGTTACTTTCGCATTTTTTCTATTAGTTTGGCTGTGGATCCTATAGTATATCGCGTTTAGTAATAGTATGGTCTACTGACCCATGAGTCATACACATCATCAGCCTATTAATGTTCCCACTGCTGGGACACAGGCCTCCTCTCTGCGAGAGGGAATGGGCCGTAATCCACCACGCGGGCCCAGTGCGGGTTGGTGGATGTCACATGTCTTCGAATTTTTGGTTCTAGGACATGCCGGTTTCCTCACGATGTTTTGCTTCACCGTTTTGAGAGCAGTGGTGGTGAAATAATTTACACAAAGTAAAGCGCCTGCCTGGGCTCGAACCCACGACCTAAAACTTGTAAGTCGCGGCCGATACCACTGGGCCACCACTGCTCTTGAGTTATACAGATGACAAAAATGTTTTACCGCAGTAAGTGTTTTATTATGCCGAGAGTACGTACTACCGGAATAAAAAAGTGCATTGGTTTACCTGTGTCACGGGGTCCCAGCGCTAACAAAGAAAATTTGGTTCAAATAAATATCACTAGATGGCGCGATATGCATGGATTTGTTATTGAATTTTGTGTAAAATTAATATTTTCTAGAATTGGTTATAAAAATGGTATGTTCTTGTTTAATCAACTCTTCTAAGCACAAAATTATTTAATATTGGGTTCTTAATTCAAATTAATTGAACGGATCATTTAAAATTGATTCCAATAGATGGCGCGGTTTTAAGTTTCTGTGGCATGCCACTCGATTTTTTAAATTTGTATTGTAACACATTTTGGTACAACGAAATTGTTAAAACGTGCAAAAAAATACTATAAAACATACCGTCACTGTATTTAAAAAAAACAATAAGTCATGAACCGAGAAAACCCTGTTACTTGCGAGTCGCTGCTAACACCATCTATTGCCGTGGAACGGAACCGAACACGATCGAAGTACTTATAAAAATGATCAGCTTAATCAGACGAAAAACGCTTGTTACGTCGGCATGGTTTCTTTGTATAGGATGAGGCATCTGTTGTTAATTATCTGTGCTGGTGTGCTAAGTTTAATCCAACTCCATGTGGCCGTTTAATGATTAATTGGCAAACAATATTTATATTACTAATAGGAAGTAGGATAATAGACTAGAAAGTACGATACCTCGAGTTTATTTTGAAAACTGATCAATGAGTTTCAAAACTATTAGGATTAAAGCCGGACAGTTGTCACACTTTTTGAAATCACTCTATATCTCTCAGTACAAAAAGCAAGCTTCGGTTTTTAGGGTCAACAAGGAACCCTTAAGGTCCGTTTATATCTACAGACACTGAGCGTGCCAGACACGTGCCGTGGCAGACAAAATAATATTCTTTTATACAGTATCTATTAACGTATTTATACCTATCGTTACACGGCCGCACAGACACCAACAGACTCACTGTATGAAATAATATGATTTTGTCTGCCACGGCACGTGTCTGGCACGCTCAGTGTCTGTAGATATAAACGGACCTTTATAGTTTCAGCATGTCCGTCCGTCCGTCCGTCCGCAGCTTAGCTCAGAGACTCTTAGTACTAGAAATCTATAAATTGACATGGATATACGTATTAAACACGCCGACAAAGAGATTTTTTTTTGTGCCACTCCTATGACACACGTAAAGTGGGAATGTTTATTTCTCTCGTCTATCCCATGGTGTGGGGTATCGTTGGATAAGCCATTCAAAAATATTACGGGCCTATGAAAACCATTTTTCGATTCATTTGCGTAAAATTAAGCTTTAAATGGCTAATTTTACTTAGAGTGAAGTGCCAAGCTAAATGGTTGCTTTTGGATAAATGTGAAAAATACACGGCAGTAGTATATAAGATATACTACTACTTTCTTTACTTTACAAATTTTCACGTATCTATCAAAATTTAACGTCAAACTATCAAAGCTAAGTATGCTTTACAATTTTCCGAGTAATAGTCGACCAACTTATAAAATGTACTTGGAAAAGTATAAAATTTGTATATTGATGTATCGGGACTACAGTTTTCGAACTGCAAAGTTAATTTTGTCTCTTCGTTAGAGCAACGTTCGGTGCTTTCATTGTTTATAAACGTTAGTAATTTTAACTATTTATTTTGGTGAAAGTAGCTGTTTATACAGAACCCTCTGTGCGCGAGTAAGACTTGCACTTGGCCGGTTTTTCATCTCATCATCATCATCATATCAGCCGAAAGACGTCCACTGCTGGACATAGGCCTCCCCCAAGCGTCGCCACATTGACCTGATTGAACCAGCGGATCCCCGCAACCTTCACCAGGTCATCGGTCCACCTGGTCGGAGGCCTTCCAACGCAACGTCGCGTCGTCCGGTTCGCGTTCGCCACTCCAGAACCTTTCTGCCTCATCGGCCATCCGTTCTGCGAGCAATGTGCCCTGCCCACTGCCACTTAAGTTTGGCAATTCTTCGGGCTATGTCGGTAACCCTGGTTCTCTTGCGGATCTCTAAATTTCTGATTCGATCACGCAAGGACACTCCGAGCATAGCCCTCTCCATGGCCCTTTGGGTGACTTTAAGCTTTCTGATGAGGCCCATTGTAAGCGGCCACGTCTCAGAGCCATATTTATGTCATCACTGGCAACACACACTGGTCATAGACTTTCGTCTTGAGACACTGTGGTAAGTTGGACGAGAAGATACCGCGCAACTTCCCAAACGCTGCCCAGCCGAGTCGGATCGACGGTTGACCTCTTTCTCGAAGTTGGCCCTACCCAACTGGATCGTTTGTCCCAGGTAGACATAGTCGTCCACAACTTCGAGTGTAGAGTCTCCGACCTTGATAGAAGTGGGTGTAACATGGGCAATTAACATCACCTTGGTTTTGTCCATGTTCATTCTAAGACCCACTCTTTCGGAAGCTCTACTGAGGTCATCGAGCATTGTACTGAGGTCCTCCATGGTCTCAGCCATAACCACTATATCGTCGGCAAACCGAAGGTGAGTGATGTACGGGAGTTTTTCATCTACAAATATATGAATAGTAAAAAACATTATCTTAAATATTTACAAAGTATTAGCGATTCTTACAGACCTCTATATTTTGGGACATCTATCCCACGTAGGGGATAATTGCCTAGTCCACGTAAATTATGTTTAGGATAAGGACCGAGAAACAGTCATCTGGGTATCCCGCAAAAACTTTGATCGCATTTTGCCTTCACATCCAATCGCACAGAGACATAAGATATACGGTCAACTTGGTGGTAGCTGGAGCATCATTTGATAGATTAATAATCGTGGCAATTATTCTCCTGGGGCAACTATTCTCCTGGGGCAACTATCCTGGTTTTATCCTAATCGATCCACGCACAAGCCTCCAATTGAAAAATAAACCGTTCATTCCGCCGCCTTTTTGCCGCTTATTTTGAGATTATAACGCCCATAAAGAAATCAATCTGAACAAATAATTCTTATCCGATTGGTTTGATGTCGAAGATGTGCACATGCATAGGTTTAGAACATTAAACCTTGTTATAAAGTCAGATCAGACGGACCTGAAGTTATTTATTTTGGTAGCCTATAGCACAGATAATATAATACTAGCATCCTATAGTGTTTTTTTTTTCTTAGCTAATCCAGTATCAACCTATCGTTGTTTCAAGGAAATTATCAAAGTTTATAAAGAATGCGTCATGTATTCGGTTAATTAGAAATTCTTCAAGGTGACTGCCTTAACCTTTGAGCACAACAGATTTTCGCATCATAGTGTGAAAATTAATTATAATTTATAATTACATGTACATGTATAGGTAAGGACTTTAGCTGCCATCTTTGACCTTCTGGACCTCTAGTTCCAGGAAATCCCTGTTCATCTGTGATCGCGTCCCGCATTCCGTAATCATACTAACCATGGCAGCAGGAAGACCCCAGCCTTCTAGATTTCTAGATGCTTGTTAGCATTTGTTAACTTTTTATCTCGTTTATACAGTCTTTTTTTTTTTCTTACGACTTATTGTCGGGCCTACGTTGTCCCCCCATATCTAAGTACTAATGCTGTATCATGGAGATATTGTAAAACCAAACCAATTTTTTAAAAGAGTAACCGTGTAGTTTCTTGCCGGTTCATCTCCATAGAAAACGACCAACCCGAACCGTGCACCTTTTTTCGACGTTTTATAAGTGCCCATGTAGGCCTATGTGAAATAAAAAAATTAAAAAAAGATTTTGAATACCATTGGATTTTCGTCGGCCTTACAAAACCCTGTTCCTTTCAGATAGGCGAGGTACATCCATGGCGAAATTCTTTTTACAATTACTTGTGTTAAAATTAATTAATAAAACCGGCCACATGCGAGTCAGACTCGCGCACGAAGCCTTTATCGCAAAAAAAGGCAAAAATATCACATTTCTTGTATGGGAGCCCCACTTCAATATTTATTTTATTCCGTTTTTAGTATTTGTTGTTATAGCGGCAACAGAAATACATCATCTGTGAAAATTTCAACTGTCTAGCTATCACGGTTCATGAGATACAGCCTGGTGACTGACAGACGGACCACGAAGTCTTAGTAATAGGGTCCCGTTTTTACCCTTTGGGTGCGGAACCCTAAAAACGATCCTGGATAATGTGTGCATTACGGAGGAGCAATAATAATAATAATAATAATAATATTTTTTTTTTTTTATTTAAAATCATTTGGTATAACAATAATTACATTTTTTTGCTTAAATCTATGTCAAGTTCACACGTGTTATGTGCCTGAACTAGGTAATCCTGTGTTTCAGGCGAAAATAGTACTTTTTTTTTTTTTAATAATTACTGAAAATCAAATATAAGGTAGACTTAGGTATTTTTTACGGGTGCAAATAATACAATAAAATTCTTATTTTCTAACATCTTAGATACTAATACCTATTTTAATACAAGTAATAACTTCTCTGTATCTTCATAGGACATCATTTGTAGAATTTCTTTGAGAATTCTCTTACAGTTACAATAATTTAGGGAATAAATGTTTGCTGTTACGTTTAGTCTATTGTAGAGTAGTGGTCCGAGGAACACGTAAAATTTGTCAGTGAATGTATGTTTTGTACTTTTTTGAAGGCAAACTACATCTCTCCGTCTTTTTTTAGTATAGTCAATGCGATAGGGGAGGGCTGCGTGTTGTTTTAATACGATGTTCATTATGAATAATTGTCGAACTGTTAGTACTTCACAAGATTTATAGAGGAGGTTAGTGGGAAATAGGAACGGGCGGAAAGTAGACACCTTGAGGATCGCTCTCTGCGCTCTCTCGATGGGTAGTAACAAAGTTTTACCCACTCCACCCCATGAGGTAATGCAGTAAGTCAAAATTGATTGACATAGAGCAAAGTAAACTTGCCTAATTAGTAGTGGGTCTGCAATATATCGTAGCTTTTTAAATACGAATATTAGCTTACGAATTCTATTATTTAAAGCTTCTATGTGCTGTTTAAAGGAAAGGGTTTCATCTATAATGATACCTAGGTATTTTATTTTTTTAGCCATATTGATATTGGGACACCCACACTGGCTATCGGTAGAGTCCGTACAACTATGAGCATACAACGTTGGGGCAATATTAGTTGTCTGTTTGCGCATCGAAAACCTAATGTAGTTAGTCTTATCTGCATTTAGTGTTAGTGAGTTATGTTGAAGCCAATTATTTACAATATTGAATCCGTGTTGCGCAAGTTTGTACACTTCATTTTCTGAGTCTGCCGAAAAAAGTAGAGCAGTGAAGCAGCAATGAAAAAAGTAACGTAACTGCAGACCCAAAAAAGGGTGATGTGTTGAACTGGACTTCTTTTTAGGATTAGAATTCACAGTAAAATGGGAAAAGGAGGGAATAGAGGCCTTTTCTTCACGGGTGGTAGAGCACAGGTAAGATCAGTGGTAGCCCAGTGGCTGTGCCCACCCCACGTCCCCAGCTTACGTGTCGTAGTCGTCGTAGGTCGTCGTAGGAAGGCCCATTACTTTATGTAAATTATTTCGTCACCTCTGCTCTAAAAACGATGAAGAAATATATCGTGAGGCAACCGGCATGCCCTAGAACCAAAAATTGGAGCATGTGACATCCACCAACCCGCACTGGCTCCGCGTGGTGGATTAAGGCCCATTCCCTCTCTCACAGAGAGGAGGCCTGTGTCCCAGCAATGGTAACATTAAAAGGGCTGATGATGATGATGATGAGAGCGCAGGCTGCACAATAAAGTTTTCCTAATAGGTAGAGTCCTAATAATAGCAATCGATAAAATATTGTCCTGAACACAATCAGGTCACGATCAAGGCTAAAGTTCTTCACATATTTTTCCACTATCCGTTGATTGTATAGTTCAAGGAAAATTAATGGTAAATTAGTAAAACTGAGAAGGTTGTCACTTGATTACACTCGTGCGGGAGTTTAGAAGACCTTGGATGTTAACACGTTTAAACACAGAACAAATTATCTTATTCCAGTTACAATGTGTGTGAAATAGTTGGTACTTGGCAAAGACTTCGAAGAGGCCCTCCATACTAGTTCCTTACTCATAACTGTGATTAATTTGCCTTTGCCAATCAGCTCACATACAGCCTTCAGAACCTGACATCAAAGGACGCGTCTCAATTTTCTCTACATCAGAAAAGGTTATGCATCCCGTTTCTTCTTTTTTTTTAATGAGTAGCGCAAGCCAACCTAGCAGAACAGCCTTCTTTTCCATTTTATGTCCTATTTCGGTGCCTTCTCCCACCATTTGCCGAGAAAATGGCGGCTGCGCGAAGTCAGTGTTGTGCTCGACCGCGACGCGTGCGCAGGCCGCGACGCGTTCCAAGTTTGAAAATAACAACGACATCTCCGAAAAAGTGTTCTGTGTTCGAAATTCGATTCGAAAATTCGTGTTCTTTGTAACGTAGTGTGCGAAATATTGTAGTGAGGTGCTCTGAAAATCGTATTGGATGTTTTTTTCGTAGGTTTTAGAATCTGTAGTACCGTGGACAAGTGCACGCTATTGTTTTCTTTGTTGACGTACACCAGCTGTCAAAATAAACGGTTTATCAAGGTGAGCTTATTGATTTCCGAAACGATTCTTTTGTTTTTAACACAATGTTTTGTAACGATTCCGTATATCGATAATGGAATAAATTTTTTTCGTTGTTTCGCAATTATTTCGATACAGGTTTCGCGTTTTCGTCGATGTTGCTAAACTTTTGCGTATTATCGTCGTGCCTTGCGTTAATGTGTAACAAAATGATCGTTTTAAACTTTATGCGTGGCTGTAAATCGTTGAAATATGTTATGTGTGGGCGTTATTGTTAGTGTTTACGAGTATGGATCATGTGAGATGTTAATTTCGATTCTAAGGTGTTTGATGTTATTTTAATACGAACTCATTAAAACATTCAGGTCATGGACTCTGTTGAACACAATGTTGTTTCTGAAATATTTTGAAAACCCAGATGTCTCAGCTTAATTAAAGTTTACAAGCTCTGTTTAAACACAGTGATTTTCATTATCACCGATGTTAGGTAGAGTCAGCATTAACAATTTTATTGACGAATATTCGGATGAAGTATTTTTAAACTTAATTTTAGATTAACCAATCAATAAAATTTTGTCGTAACTTAGGTTTGTAGATAGATAGCTTAGGTAGCACGTAAAGCTTCGAAACATGCCAATAAAGTTGCATAATTTCTGTCACCTGTTTCTGAATTAACAAACCTGATACTTGGTGCACGTTTGGACCTATCAAGTATCTTTGCACATTCTCATTTTGTTGTCAATGATTATGAAACTGTAAGCGGCCAATGGCCTTAGATGGATCTAGTTTAAGATTCATAATTACATTCTTGTGTTGAAACCATTTCGGACTTGCCTTGCATCAGGATTTTTTTGCATGAATCCGGTTTAGTAATAAATAGTCTTAAGAATTAATTGTTTTGCAGATATTTTTTTTTTTATTAAATAGTCAACACTGCAGATACAGCAGGTTACACTAGTCGATAATTCTTCCATACAAACGTAGTCTAGGAATTACTCCACTGTTTGACAATGTACGTTCAAAAATTATATCAATTTGTCTCATCATTATCTAGCCCTGTATGGAAACAAAAAAGTTAAATATTTGAAAGTTATTGAGCGTCGAAAGTTCCATATTTCAACACTAATTTTAACGCATATTTGGGTGGCAATAAATACCATAAGAAGGAGAATCACAAAACGGCCACCATACAGGGATAGATTAGTAGGTCAACAATGCAAATAATTTTATTTTGAAAATATACATTTAGTCGTTTTTTTTCATGATATCTAGACTCCCAAAGGTCTGTATGTAAAATTTCACATGCTCGTTTTCGTCCTAAATCATCACCCATTTCGCTAAACTTGCAAAAGTGGTAATTCGTACGCGAACTAGCTTCTTACTGCTCATCACAGCATCTATCTCTTTCGCACGAGTTGTCGGATGAGATTGCAGGCATTTTAACCCCGCGCACAAATTAGTTCGTGCCGTCGACTAGTGTATTAACCTTAAGGTTACCGTCGACTAGTGTACCCTTAAGGGTACCTACACAACGAACGACGGCACGAACTATTTTGTGCGCGGGGTTAAAATGCATTTTATATCAACCGACAATACGATTGGAAGAGATAGATGCTGTGATGAGCAGTAGGAAGCTAGTTCGCGTACGAATACACACTTTTGCAAATTTGTAGCGAAATGGATAATGATTTAGGACGAAACTAAGCGCGCGAAATTTTATAAACAGACCTTTGGCAGTTTAGATATCATGAAAAAACAACTAAATCTATCTGTTCAAAATCAAATTATTTGCATTGTTGAACTAGTAATCTATCCCTGTATGGAGGCCGTTTTGCAATTTTCCGTCTTTTTATGGTATTTATTTGCGCCCAAAAATGCGTTAAAATTAGTGTCGAAATGTGGAACTTTCGTCGCTCATAACTTTTATATGTTTTCTTTTTTTACTTTTTCGCTTCCATACAGGGCTAGATAATGATGAGACAAATTGATATCATTTTTTATTTTGAACGTACATCGTCAAACAGTGGAATAATCCCTAGACTACGTTTGTATGGAAGAATTTTTGACTAGTGTAACAAGCACCACTATCTCACCTGATGGTAAGCGATGATGTGATATTATCTTAAATCTCATACGACCTTGCGAGTCCCCCGTATGGCAAGTGCCTACCAGATACAACACTCTTCTGGTCAGAGGATTTTCCATATTCATCCATTGAAAAGGAAGAATCCTCATATCAGACGAAAGTCGTCCACTGCTGGACATAGGCCTCCCCCAAGCGACGCCACATTGACCCGTCCCGTGCGTCCCGCATCCAGCGGATCATTGGTCCACATACCTCCCGCATAACTCTATAATATCACAATAATCCCAGACGGAGATGGCGGAAAGAGCTGGTCTCCTTCTACAAAGACTGCTCTCAAATAGCCCATGTTAGAGATAAGTGAAAGACCTCTCTCCATCCATTTGGCCTTCCCACTCTCTCTAGACCAGTGTCATTCGATGCCAGCGAATACGATGTCAAAATGCCAAAATGTGTGGTATTGATCACGTAACATTTCGATAACGTTTGCCAATCCCATACATTGCTGACATTTTTCCAAGCGTAATCGAAACGATTTCGTTGATTGAATATCACTTATCTAAAGCTTCAGGACTTCAGAAAGCCTTTCCCTTGCAGTGGATCCAACATCACATCACATCATCAGCCTATTAATGTTCCCACTGCTGGGACACAAGCCTCCTCTCTGTGAGAGGGAATGGGCCGTAATCCACCACGCGGGCCCAGTGCGGGTTGGTGGATATCACATGTCTTCGAATTTTTGGTTCTAGGACATGCCGGTTTCCTCACGATGTTTTCCTTCACCGTTTTGAGACCAGTGGTGATGAAATAATTTACACAAAGTAAAGCGCCTGCCTGGGCTCGAACCCACGACCTACAACCTGTAAATCGCGGCCGATACCACTGGGCCACCACTGCTCTGTAGTATATCCAAGCATATAGATAAATATTTACTTATTTTCAATCTAATGCCTGAGCACAATGTACCCTTATTTTATAGCTTTTTCATTTTTCGAAGAGAGGTCTTCATCAATACGACTAGAGATGGGTTAAAGCCAAGATCGGGATACACAAAACCCAGTTAATTGCGAATCTAGTCCCATCTATTTGGATGTGCTTCAGATTTGTTTTAACCCAACATTTACGTTTAAATCCGGTTTATCGCCCATCTTTAAATTATGAAACACCTATCTATTTATCTTGTCACATTTGACGGGACACCTCAAATCTTTGGACACAAATATTCATCTACATATCTCGTGCACCCAAAATTGAAAACCGAACGTCCTTCTCAGTCCAAAAAAGGTAGCCTTAACATCGTTTCCATTGTGTCTTACTCCGTCAGTGGGTAGGTAGTGTAGGTACGTACGGATGAATCATAGAGCACTGCAGTCAAGGCCTATTTCGCCTCTCTCCGATCAGATAAGATGGGCAGGAATTCGCTATCAGAGAGAGATTTAAGCTGTTTACTTAGAAAATACACTCTGTAATCCTAGCTTTTCTTGCTAGATTTTCTGGGTGGAATAAGCTCAATCTATTCATTTTGTTGTAGGTGTATGATGTAATATATATTGTAATATTTTTTTTTTTAATACCCCAACGGAAAATTTAGGGTGTTATAAAATTGACGTCTGTACCTGTGTGTTTGTGTAACCTGTCTGTGGCACCATAGCTCCTAAACAGATGAACCGATTTTAATTTAGTTTGTTTGAAAGGTGACATTATCGGGAGTGTAGAACCACGCTATGTTTGGTGAAAATCAGTACAGCCGTTCAATAGATTTGGGCGTTTTACTGTTTAAATCGGGATATTTACGCAAGATATCGTGTCGGGGTTTTTTTAATTTTACTTGTTGTAATTATGATTAATTTACTTAATTCGTCTAAAATTTTAAACAGTAGTCTATAATAGACTAATCCTCAGTTTTTTGATCCCTAGTTAACTCAACCAATGGTAAATATGCTAACCAATGTTCTTAAATTTAGGCAAAACGCGTTTATTCATCAAACGTTAGTCTAACAAATATTCAACTAATTACCTCTTCAACTTATTTGACCATTTGCGATGCTAACATATTGAAGAATAAATGCGTTTTGTCGAAATTTTAAACCATTGGTTATAACCTTTGAGTTAACTATGGATAAAAAAACTGGGCCTTAATCATGCAATGTAAATGTGCAATAACCTTTCCTTAACGTAACATTTCCTATATTATCTGTCTGAACCAAAAGGTGCGTAAGGCAGTTGCACAGTGCACTTACTTGCATAATTAACGGGTCCAAAAGATGCCATTTAATACCTCGACGTCCTCGACTGTATATGCCAAGTTTAAGAGGCGAGACAAAACTAATTAATCGTAAATTCCTACACCGTAGTAGCACGACAATGTTTAATATTTATAGCAAATTGATATTCCATATTCAATCTCCGTAAATCTTGAAAGTTTTATGTTCTACCTTCAGTGGTAAGACCGTATTTTGTCAGTCACATACCGTACTCAACTGTCTGATATTAAGATAACAGTCTCCCCTGGCAGCAGGTGCTGTGATGATGCCAGATGGTCCGCCTGATCGGCGACCCGGAACGGTTCGTACCGGACAACGGTAACCGTTCGCAGTTCGTAGATACTCACCATTCTTTGCTCTGTGATCTTTCTTGTTTGTGGGATTGTTTGGATAATTTCACAAGAAAGGTGTTTGTTCTTTTTCATTACAATAAAATATTTCCGTGCGTAGGCCAAAAAGTTTGGTAAAAATCACTTTTTTATATTTTATAGGTTCGCCACTTGACCACTATCTCACCTGTTGGTAAGCGATGATGTGGTCGACGGTGAGACAAGCTTACCTAGAAATAACCTATTCACTCTTGACTTAAAGACTCCTACATTGTAGCTGTAGGGAAACACAGACACCGGCAGGGAATTCCACTCCTTAGCTGAACGCATAATAAAGGTGTTTCCAAAACGTTTCGTGCGTATTGGTGGGATATCCACCATATACTGATTTCTCATCATACAGTATGTAGGATACCATGTACTGTTTCCAGGATGTTGCCTGCTATCACTGTTTTATCGAAATAATTCAATATAATTATCATCATCACTTCAGTAGTCAGACGTCCTTTGCTGGACATAGGCCTCCCCCAAGCTTTGATACATCGTCCGATCCGGTGCTTTTCGCATCCAGCGGACTTCTGCAGCCCTCACTCAAATCCACATGTAGGAGACCAAAGTTATCTATTACATAACAGTTGCCTTACATAATATAAACACAACTGAGTATCACTCTTGCTTCTCTGTTCCTGCAAAAACAAATTTGTTTTACAACACTTCAGTCCATACCACACGAAAAAAAAACAACTTCTTAAAAAAAATAACTAAAACAACAAAGAACGGACACTAAGGAGGCGTAAATTTCGTAATCTGCCATTCTCGTAAAGAAATCGGATGGAAACCGGTCGGCGAGCGAAAGTATTGCGCAAGTATGAGATCACCACATGGTCAAACCATACGTAAGACATTACATGGCATCTGCATCGCAAATTACTATTCATATGACTTAAACAACCGATTGATACGGCAAATTTACGGTTTATTTACGGTTTTAACTCATGAAGTGTAAAATAAAAACTGACGAAGAAAACGCATTACGGGTTCTAGATTAATATGTTTGTGCAATAAAAATGCTACACAGTGCAATTTGCTTCGTTTTGTTTGCTTCTCTTTATTTTTGCTAGGATTACATCACAGGATGTTTGTTCAAAGTGTTTCCTCACCTGATCAACTAGTTGTGGCTTTGAATTCCGAGAAAAATAGACACCCGAGTGCCCCATTATTTGCAGGCGAGGTCTTTGTTTTGTTAGTGGGTCTAAACCAGGTATACATAACAGCAATACATCGAAACCCTCTCTGACACTGAAGGATTCGCAGGGACGTTACATTATTGTCTCAAAACCTTAACGGAATTGTCCTATGTCCCTGCAGTAACATCTCCTAATTGTACTGCTCAAACTCAACCGGAATACAGGAAGACTGTTTGGTAGCAAACACCTTCTTAAGAGGAAACGGGGGCAGAGAGCGCCGACTGAATTTCCAAAGTAAAATGTCATAATTCGAGGTTTAGCTCTCGCCTCTTTCCTCCTCCAATATTGGACCAATTTAAAAGATATTCCGTAAACTGATAATTAAAGATATATATTATGTCCTTATGTTTTCCTTCTTCATGATACATTATCTTTAGAAGCACTAGAGCAATCAAAAAATGCTCAAAATTGCTCTATCAACAGAGGCTTAGTGTACAAATTTGACAAATATAAATGATAAAAGGACATAGTATATATCTTACTTTACCAGTTTACTTTACCAGTCTCTGCCCCCGTTTCCTCTTAAAGAGCTCTACTAGTAATAATCTGGATTTTATCACCAGCTTTTTAATGTCCCGACTGTTGGATCACAGGCCTCCTCTCTGAGAGAGAGGGAATGGGACTTAATCCACCATCGCATCGGGCCCAGTGCGGCCTGTGGGTGGCGGATGTAAAATGTTTCCGAATTTTTGGTTCTAGGTCATGCCGGTTTCCTCACGATGTTTTATTTCTATGTTTTTAGAGCAGTGGTTATGAAATAATTTACACAAGGTAAAGCGTCTGCCTAACTTCGAACCCTAATGACTGTTCCCATCGTGCCACCAGTGCTCGCACTACTTTAATATCCTATGTCGTAAAAAATAATTGTATCCAGTTATGTACAATCAATGCCATGGGCATTGTATGTTCATATTCAGGTAAAATAATTTAATTTTGTATGAATAAAAATTACATGAAATATTAAAAAAGTTACATTCGCGTCTAGTAGGCACGAAAGGAATCTCTTTGAAAATTGCTTAACATTTTCATTCTGCGACTGTACATAGATTATACATATAGGTATCTTTACAAGCTAGCCCAAATCCGCTATCGGATCGTGAGCTAATTTGTTAATATCTGATTTCACTACCAATCTTAATTCTGCTTACGATCTAACCACGAAGGACACGCACGAATATTTTATACAAAGTATATCACCTGCCTGGGTTCGAACCCACGACCTACGACACGTAAGTCAGGGCCGTTACTACCAATAGGCCACCACTGCTTACATAGACATAAATATTTCGTAGCAAGAGTACCTATGGCAACAAGTTGGTAATAGTTTCAAACCAAAACTTTTTATTGTTTTAACATCGCCAGTTTGAAGCTCATTCATTACATCTCCCACTACAACGGTAATTAAACGTGTCAATGACTAATGACGTCATTAACGAAACTAAAACGACTCTATTTCCAATACTGACATAACATATGTATGATGGAGACAATGCGTGGGCGCGTAGGAAGCTGATTGCAGTTAGATGACGACCTTAACACCACTAAGCAGTTGGGTATACAGAAGTTAAATTCGAGGATTTTAAAGTGAGCATAGCTTTGAGTTGAAATGTACAGAGCAGAACGTACAGAAAATATAGTACAGAGCATATGTCTGGCTTGAGTAGGGGATCAAAGCAACATTAGATGGATTTAGAGAAAAATAATATGAATGGAAATGGTGTCAATTCTATGATTACAGCTGATATAGACGGGCTGGAAAAGAAGACATGCTGAGCCATCTTCAAATAAACAATAATTCTCAGGATGTATTGAGCGAAAATAAAATGGCTAAAACAGGGCTGAATACTTAGGTGGTGACTGATGAATATGTTTGCAAGAAGACATCCTGTGTCAAACCCCAAGTAAACTGGGATAAAGGCAGGAGGACGGTGGTGACGTAAAACTAAAATTACAGTGATTTCAGAGTTGGAATATATTGCTGGCGCATCCTGGTGCAGTCAGCCCTGCCACCACCTTACCAACAGCCTAAGATTGTACCACTGCATTAGCATTCATATCGGTGCTATTAAACAAAGTCACTGTCCACTGTTGACGTCGTTTCTGTTTAAAAAGTGGAGACGTAACTTCTTCTAAACCAAGCAACGGCTTTTAATGCGGTTTTCAATAAAAGCAAAAAGCTAGGCAGATTTGTGTATATAATTTGTTACTTCCGAAGCCGGCAGGCTTATAACGTAAGAAACAGCAATCAGCAATCATCGAGCGATCAATCGCTTTACGTCATAAAAGTCGGAATTACTTACAGTGTGTACATTTGCTAATAGCTCGCTGTTAGTCAAATACAACGATTTCTGAAAAAAAAACCTCAAGAATTTCCGTATTGAAGAGCAATTATTGCGCAAAAATCGCTATCGTTTTGCTCTTGCAAGATACGTAATAAACCTGCCGGGCGGGTAGCTACAAAGTTTTAGATACAAAGAAGTTCCTAACTTAGTTATTTGATGGAAGTGGACCTTCTAAGTAATCTTACGATGTGAACACCGCCTGTAGGTTGACAACACCCAACATTAAAAACGCTTAAGGAAATATGCGTTTCCTGCTCGACAGTGTTTAGAGTGGGACTTACATAATCATATAAAAGTTTTGTGAAGGTAATGAGCGTGAGAACAAGTATGTAATAAATTGTTTTTTTAATGACAAAACATATTGTATTTATTAGCTTGGCAGCGGCATCACCTTCGTGAAAAAAAAAGTAAAACTAATTCAATGGGAACATACTACCGGCGGCGTTGCAGCGTTGGAAGGACTCCCTCTAGGTGGAAAAATGATCTTAAGGGTACACTAGTCGACGGCACGAACTATTTTGTGCGCGGGGTTAAAATGCGTTTTATATCAACCGACAACACGTGCGGAAGAGATAGATGCTGTGATGAGCAGTAGGAAGCTAGTTCGCGTACGAATACAAATATATTATATCAATAAATTTGTAGCGAAATGGATAATGATTTAGGACGAAACCGAGCGCGCGTTTTATAAAGATTTTATTCTAAAATCTGGGCGTATTCACTACCGTAGTTCATGCGCCAACAGTTCCGCTAGGCCAATAGGAATGCTCATATCTCATGCTGATTTTTTGGTCAGGGTACGGCCTTAAATCCACTGGATGCGAGACGCACAGGCAGGACCGATCGAGGTGGTGACACTTGGGGAGGCCTATGTCCAGCAGTGGACGTCCTTCGGCTGAAATAGTGATACTATTTTTTTTCAATTCAAATTCAATTTCAATTTTTCAATTGCAAATACAAAAAAGTTTGTGTTATGTTCTTTTGTCAAAATCCTCAATGACCGGACATCTACCTAATCAAAAGATATTTTTATAATCTTGTTTACCAAACATTTGCTACAAAAAAATATATTTTAATTACAAAAAAGTTTATCCAAAGCTTTACAAATAAACACAGTGATACTGGAAAAATATTTTGTTTATAACGAAAACAATCGTAAATTAAAATCTGTTTATAGTTTTATCATTATGTTTACGTTTATTAGTTAGAATCTTTAATGTGTTCATGATTAATTTTTATTGGTTTTTAATATTTTTACGAGAGATTCCTGTTGGAACTGGCCGTTCCCTGGAGTTTTTAACTGCATTTTGATATCTTATAGCATAATAATCAGCCTATATCATTCCCATTCCTGGGACACCGGCCTCCTCTTTATGAGAGGGAGTGTCCCGTTATCTACCCGGGCTAGGGTTGCCATATCGCAAGACCAAAATATCTAGCAAATATTTGGAAATGTCGGGCTATTAAGGATGTTGTCGGGAGAAATAAATAATAAAAATAAAAGTTTACTTTTTAATTTAATAGATTAATAAAGTGATATGATAACACATAACTAATTCACGTAAGTATACTTAATTTTTAGGTCGCCAAATCTATTTGGCATTGGACTTTACTGAGTCCATCAATTTAGATCCTTTAATAGGATTCGGAAAAAAAAAACAATTTACTTAAAAGATCTAACTAATTACTAACTTGACTTTTATTATATCAAATGCTACAATTTCTCTCTTAGGTATAGAAATTATTTAGCAAACCAATCATAATTTCACAGTAACAACTCCTTTCAGGAATTGATAACACAAATCATCTGAAAGAAAGAATTTTCCGAGAACTTGTTTGTCTGGAGATCCTTTAAAATGACGGGCGAATCCAAACGAATCCCGAACATCTGACAACACTAACCCAGGCCCAGTGCGGGTTGTTGTAAGTTACATGATGCATTTTTGGGGCGACTTTGCCGAACGATGTTTTCCTTCATCGTTTTGAGAGCAGAGGTGATGAAATAATTTACAAAAAGTAAAGCATCTGCCTGAGTTCCAAGTTCGAACCCATTACCTACAACTTGTAACTCGCGGCTGTTACCACCAGGCCACCAGGGATCACTACTTTGATATCCTATGTCGTAAATAATATTTTCATCCAGTTATGTACAATCAATGCCATGGGCATTGTATGTACATGTCAGATAAAATAATTTAATGTTTTATGAATAAAAATTACATTAAGTACTAAAAAAGTTACATTTGGGTCCGGAATGCGCAAAGGAATGTACCTATTTGAAAATTTACTAACATTTTCATTCCGCGACTGTACATAGACAGTATATATCTTTACAAGCTAGCCCAAGTCCGCTATCGGATCGTGAGCTAATTTGTTAATATCTGATTTCACTACCAATGTAAATTCTAAGATTACGATCTAACCACGAAGTGAACGGCGCTGCAGTTTATTTTCTAGAATAAATGCTAATAAAAATGATATTTTACAAGCTTATATTCACTTAGACTTAAGATATACCTTCATAAATATGCCTGGTTATGTCGGGTTCAATAGTCAATTCCTAATTTAACATCACTATCGTCAGTTCAATAGTTTGCCCTGAATCAAGCTAAGTTTACGCCCCTGAACTTAAGGGTACACTAGTCGACGGCACAAACCATTTTGTGCACGGGGTTAAAATGCATTTTATATCAACCGACAACACGTGCGGAAGAGATAGATAGTGTGATGAGCAGTAGGAAGCTAGTTCGCGTACGAATACACACTTTTGCAAATTTGTAGCGAAATGGATAATGATTTAGGACGAAACCGAGCGCGCGAAATTTTATAAACAGACCTTTGGTAGTCTAGATATCATGAAAAAACGACTAAACGTATCTGTTCAAAATAAAATTATTTGTATTGTTGAACTACTAATCTATCCCTGTATGGAGGCCGTTTTCCAATTTTCCGTCTTCTTATGGTATTTATTTGCGCCCCAAAATGCGTTAAAATTAGTGTCGAAATGTGGAACTTTCGACGTTCATAACTTTCAAATATTTTCATTTTTTTACTTTTTTGCTTCCATACAGGGCTAGATAATGATGAGACAAATTGATATCACTTTTTTATTTTGAACGTACATCGTCAAACAGTGGAATAATCCCTAGACTACGTTTGTATGGAAGAATTTTCGACTAGTGTAACCTTAATTGACAAGTGCAAACGATTTTATTGCCTGTCGAAATGTTCCAGATTAACACTACAGACAGTACAACTTAAATAAAATTTTAAGGTTAAGTTCATCTTACAGTAAACAACCCAGTGACCGTGGGAAACAAATCTAGCCGTACCTGCTACGTGTTCAAACCTTTTTAATATCCTTCATTAACCTCCATCAAAATACTGGCCTAGTTTTGTATGAGTGAGTTATGGCAACTATAACTCGGTGTTAATGGCTCCGGAATTAACGTGGAGTATCATATCTCATGTTGCTGGGGTTTTATGTGCGTTTCTGTTACTTTGTTGAAGCATTTATGTCGGTATTATTGACTGGCTGTGAGGCAATTGATTGAAAATAAAGCATTCGTTAGAGTTGAGTAGATACCGTCCATACCAAATAGAATCATATTTGGTCGATATGGATAGTATCTAAACTTTGATTTTTAATTTCGTAGACTAAACTGACATTTGGGTGGTTGTCACTTTATCGTTACATAAAAAAACTTTTTTACAAAGACAAAGATATTTTATTTCAAGTAGGCCACCAAGCGGCACTTTTGAACGTTAGGTAGGTACATTAAAATTTACAAGTTATAAAAATTGATTCTACCGTGCATTCGGAAAGTAGCTTGTTATGGAGAAGAATGCCCAAGAAACTCCATACTTACTCTTTAAAAAAAAAAGTTTTTTTACAATATTTAGTTACATAAGTACATTCATTAATAAATTCATATATGTGAGGACAATGCACCCAGAATAGCACTACACACTATACCTACTACGTACTAAAAAAATACTACCTACCGACTGCCAAATAAGAAAACTACAAAGTGAAAAATAACTTTATTTTTGGAAGTCAGTGTATTTCGTAGATACCATTTTTTTGCGTTATGGACACCGACTTCCAAGAATAAAGTTATTTTTCACTTTGTAGTTTTCTTATTTGGAAGTCGGTAGTTAGTATTTTTTTGTAAAAAAGTTTTTTATTTTTCACTTTTTAGTTGTACCTACCTAATAGGCAAATTGTTTAGTAAGTTTCTTATAACGCCAGAATAGGTTACCCGAATATCATGAAACTTGAACAAAACCGATCAAATGAGAGATCTGCTTACCCCTTAAGAGCGTACTGGCGTGATGTTATGTTATGAAATGGTATAAACAACAAACAGACATGCAATTGCAGCAGTTCCTAAAGATTTGCCGTTATTTATTGAAGAGTTCTGTTGTATATCTTCGAAGTTCTTCATCAGATCTTCACCAAATTAAAATGGGACCAATTTCGAAATATACTCTTTCAAATAAAAAAGAATTTTCTAAATCGGTCCACAATTGACGGAGATATCGGTGAACAAACAGAAAAAAACAAAAAAAAAAGAACATACAAGAAGTCGAACATAGAACCTCCTCCTTTTTCGAAAGTCGGTTAAAAATAGTGTCGTATCCTGACTATCCTGAGTGATCGATAGTTGATCGGAAATCAAAGTAGATCGAAAATGAAACTATTTCACGGCAAAAAAAATACATTTGTCAAGAAACTAGCGGCTTATTTAGTTTCTACTCATTTATGTCAGACTTCATTTTATCGATCGCATTTATTTTATTGTTGATTTAACACAATAAAAGTTTATGTAATATGTATATGAATACTGTTATATTTAAATATATTACGTTTATTTTCACAAAACATTTATTTACTTGGTGTAAATAAATGTATGGTTAGTAAAATTGAATGTTTTGTCTTCGAAGTTCTATTTTTTCATAATGTGGTTCAGTTGTCTTGTCTTCTACTTTCAATGGTTCTTTGCCCATATTTTTGACGGAACATAACAAGTGTCAAAATTTATGAAAGTCCATGAAATATGCCCCAAGCTGCCGGGCGAGCACGGCCTCTGTGAATGGCTTAAGTCACGCATTTTATCACGGTTTTTGCTCCCAAACTGTGATAAAAATGTGTGACTCTAGCCTGACACAGTAGGCCGTGCTAGCCCCACTGTTGCGGGATAGTCTTTCTCTGTCGGGAGCACGTGTACATGTACCAGATTTCTCGTACCTTTTTTAGACATTGTATCATGAGGAACTATGGGCTTTTAGTCGACAGGAGTCTGACATAACCCGCTAATCTTCCCAAAGAGAGGGTATCCACTAAGATTTCCCCTCGAAAGAAAAGGTATATTGGCTAGATATAAACTCCGCCAGAGCCAATGTTAAACGTGTTGTCCCGACCCCAATTAACATGGGACAGGCCAAAAAATGCAGGAAGAAAGAAAGACCATCTGCCAGAATCAGACCATCAAAATCATCAAAATCAATTGTGTAAGAAAACCTCTGAGGTACAAGCAAGCTAACAGATTGAGGTTAGATAGGGACGAAACAATTGTTGCCATGGTATTGTCCAGTCATAAAAAAATCTGCCAAGATCAGTCCTTAGCTCTTAGTCAATGAATGCATCAATCCAAATGCGGACAGCAACGCAGCAATCAATTCAACATGGCGATAATCTCTATATATAGAAGGCTGCTGGTGACATCATGCTGTATAAGTGATCGTGTAGGCTTTGTTTAACTTAACATTGATTTATTTAACCTTTGTATTCCGGGCTTTAGTTGGTACCTAGACGAAGAATATTGTCTTGGCAAGATATGCATGCCTGAAGGAAAATCTTATCCCTGTTTCTAATTTATCATAATCAGCCTCTAATTATGGAATTATGTACATACGCTTCTATTTTCTTATCTAATATAGGCTCGCGTTGACCAGTGGTCACACCTGATGGTAAGCGATGATGTGGTCGATAATGGAGCACGCTTGCCAAGAAGTAAACTATTCACTCTTGACTTAAAGACCCCTAGATTGTAGCTACCGGGAAACACAGACTCCGGCAGGGAATTCCACTCCTTAACTGTACGCATAATAAAAGTATTCTCAAAACGTTTAGTGCGTATGGGTGGAATGTCCACTTACGTCTGGTAGTCCGATGATGAAACGGGCTGGGCGGAATTGGATCATGCAATTCCATCGCACACTCCCCGAAATGTAATCAATAAAAAACCGACAAGCTGTCAACTCGGCGACGATGTTCTCTGGAGCTTTGACTTAACCAGTGCCTCATCGCCGATGAGCTTCTTGGCCCGATTTTCGATCGACTCTAGTGCATCAAGCTGGTATTTGGCAGATCCGTCCCAGAGATGAGAACAGTACTCCATGCATGATCGAACTTGCGCTTGATACAAGCTGAGCAGCTGTTCTGGCGTGAAGTACCTTCTCACCTTTGCAAGGATCCCCAGCTTTTTGGCAGCCAGCAGAGCCTTTGCCTCAATGTATGGGCCAACATTGAGAGTCAATTTCAACGTAACGCCAAGAAGCTCAAGATGGACAGTTATTGGCACGGTCACATCTCGGAAAGTTGGAGCCGGGTGAAATTGGCTTCTCTAATTGCATTCCCTTTTACTTGATCTTTGGGCACTCTCGTTCTGGAACAATAGTAATTGGAAGTATCTTCAGTTCTGTAGTCGCATCGAGGATAAGGTACTCCCACTTTTGGATGCAATTTGTATTAAGCTACAAAAGAAAATTAAGTATCACTCATCAACATCGTTCCAGCTGAAAGATGTCCATTGCTGGACATGAGCCTCCCCCAAGGGTCACCACACTGATCAGTCCTCTGCTTCTCGCATCTATCGGATGCCCGCAACCTTTACCAGTAGCATCACTAATCTTTATAAAATCGTTCATTCGCGTCTATTTACAGAGTGGATCACCTTGTTCACTAGTCATACTGCATCGTTCAACACAAAAACAATAAACCAAGCAAAACTAATTTCAAAGTATAATCAGCCATTTACTTCAGAACTGAACATCAAAAGCTTCAATACAATAAAATTATTCTCAACGACGCAGACCTGAATAAAATCTAAAAATATTTGCTTGAAACAACAACATTCCATAGTCACTGGATGTCGTAAAATCAACCTACGTGAGGAACGATGTAAATTACTCATTTGTTTTTTAATACCTAAAAACAACAAGTAGGATAAGACAAAAGAAATCGCCAGCCAACAAAAGATGCTACTGCAAATTGCAACAAAGTAATGGGTAGATCCTAATAAAGTCTATGCTCGGGGTTCTAGATAAAGTTACTGACATTCTGCCAGCGTTGACACCTGTCAAAATTCTAATGGATTGACCACTTTATATTATTAACCAAAGACGAAACTAAAAAAAGAAGGAGGTCTTCTTCTTATTTTAGGTTCGATGGCACATTTAATTACTTTGTCTGGGCCCAGTAGGTGGCCACGCTTATTGCATCATCAGAAGCACTGTCCAGGTCATCCAGGTGCTCTCTGAAAGGTGCAGTAAAAGGAAGAGGTTCTCAATTCATCGGAATCTTCTTTTTTATATTTGTTCCCCGATTACTCAAAAACGCCTGGACCGATTTGGAAAATTCTTCTTTTATTTGAAAGGGTATACTTCCCAGGTAGTCCCATGGTCATCAGGTCAGGATCTGATGGTGGGATCCTGGAGAAATCGAGGGAACTCCTCAAATATTATAGGCATAGTGATGTTGGTTTTTCCATCAACAATGCAGTCATTTGCACTCGGAAAGTATCATTTGGTGAAGTGGATGAAGAAGACCACAGATGGCAATACATCGAATGGTTAACCGACTATGGTGAAGTAAATACTTGTATACAAATGGTACTGATGAAAATGGTACCATCCGGCTTATCTGGAACTCCAAAATGAAACAATGTATCCTAGTCATGTTTGGGGTTATTGGAATCGTTATGAGATTTACTTTGGCTATAAATGATTTTCATGGTAATTAGAGGTACCTACCAAAACTAAAAAAAATAAACAAAAAAATCAAACGTAGTGCCAAAACAAAACACTACAAAGCGAAAAATAACTTTATTTTTCGAAGGCAGTGTCGAAAAACGGAAAACAGTTGGTACCAAAGACATTTCAGGTTTCTCTCTTCTTTCTTAGAGCTTTAAGTTTTGCAAAGGTCTGCAACTGGGACAACTTATCAGCAAGCCCTAAACCGGTTTAACTACTACCTATTTAACCGGTTCACATCACTTCACATCATCAGCCTATTAATGTTCCCACTGCTGGGACACAGGCCTCCTCTCTGTGAGAGGGAATGGGCCGTAATCCACCACGCGGGCCCAGTGCGGGTTGGTGGATGTCACATGTCTTCGAATTTTTGGTTCTAGGACATGCCGGTTTCCTCACGATGTTTTCCTTCACCGTTTTGAGAGCAGTGGTGATGAAATAATTTACACAAAGTAAAGCGCCTGCCTGGGCTCGAACCCACGACCTACAACTTGTAAGTCGCGGCCGATACCACTGGGCCACCACTGCTCTTGTTGTCTATAGTATGTTTAACAGGTTGTGTGCCGTAATTAACGAAATAATTAAAATCCATTGTGTCTCACGTGGATCCAAGATTTAGGTACTCAGGGTGTTAAAAATCAATAACTATCTCAGTCATTTTTACTTTAAGTATTGTTTTTTTAGGGTTCCGTACCCAAAGGGTAAAAACTGGACCCTATTACTAAGACGCCGCGATCCGTCTGTCTATCCGTCTGTCACCAGTCTGTATCTCATGAACTGTGATAGCTAGACAGTTGAAATTTTCACAGATGATGTATTTCTGTTGCCGCTATAACAACATACTAAAAACAGGATAAAATAAATATTTAAGTGGGGCTCCCATACAACAAACGTGATTTTATTGCCGTTTTTTGCGATAATGGTACGAAACCCTTCGTGCGCGAGTCCGACTCGCACTTGGCCGGTTTTTTTAATAATTGTAGAATCTACTGTTATCTATAGTATGTTATTTTTTCATGATTTATAAATTGATTTAGTTGCTGAAAATTGGTCTAAATATCACGTTTAGTGTGTTATACTGTCATTCAGCAAAGAAAAATCAAAAAATTCAGTAATGATAGGGAAAGGTAAATATTTCTACGTAAACAATTTTTAATACAGAACATATTTAGTAGTATAAATAAACAAACTCATATTATATGCGATATATTCTTGTAACGTAAATATTTTGAAGAAAACTCCACATTTATTGAAAGACGTTTACGTAAACATTTTGCCAAGGAATGCCTCTACTTACGTCAATGTAACATAGTCATATTAGCTTTTATCACAAACTGTTAGAATCCTACGCACATATCATCTTGAATTTTGTATCAACAACCGGTAGGGTACGGAGGAGCTCGTGGCTAAATAATAACAGCCGCACGGGTCGATCATCAAGATTAAGCAACGCTTGACGAGGTCGGTCCGTGGATGGGTGACCATTCCAACATACCGAGTTTCCTCCGTGCCTCGGAAAGCACGTAAAGCCGTTGGTCCCGGCTGTTATTTGAAGATCTTTGACAGTCGTTACGGGTAGTCAGAAGCTTGAGATCTGACACCAGTCTTGCCAAGGGGTACCGTGTTACTCAGTTACTGGGTTGTGGAGGTCAGATAGGCAGTCACTCCATGTAAAACACTGGCACTTAGCTGAATCCGTTAAGACTGGAAGCCGGCCCCAATATAGGTGGGAAAAGGCTAGGTAGATGAACCGGTAGGGTACGGAAAGGATGACGACTTTAAGTCAATATTCCGAATAAGTTTACCGGCAAGGGCGAAAAATATTTGTTAAATCCACTGAAAAGACCAGGACATAACAAAATCTTTTGTGCAGAAATACATTTTATTCCTCAATTTAGCAGATGTTTGAAATGGCACCTTATGAGGAAATGCGGTCGCAGACATCGACTGAATTTCCTAAGTAAAACGTCATAATTCGAGGTTTGGCTCTCGCCTATGTCCTCCTCCAATATTGGACCAATTTAAAAGACATTTCATAAACTGAAAAATAAAGATAAATACTATGCTCCTATGTTTTCCCTTTTGTTGGTACATTATCTTTAGAAGCACTAGAACCCTCAAAAAATGCTCAATATTACGCTGTCAACAAAGGCCTAGTGTACAAATTTGACAACAATAAACGAAAAAAGAAAAACATAGGGGCATAGTACATATCTTTTTTTCCAGTTTATAGAATATCTTTTAAATTGTTCCAATATTGGAGGAGGAAATAAGCGAGAGCCAAAGCTCGAGTTATGAGTTTTTACTAAGGAAATTCAGTCGGCGCTCTCTGCCCGCATGTGTTACAGTTTTATACTGGATTACACCAAAGGTAATTTCACCTGAAAAATCTTTGTTTAGAATCTACAAATGCATTTGTTGCTAACGTGAGTCATTAGTCATATTTATAATATTATTATGACGCATGTTAAACAATGAAAATTGTTGGGAACCAAAGGTTCGTACATCAAGTCTAACTGTGAAAGATATACGCTTGTATAGTTTTCACAGTTGACTCGTACGTAAGAATTCAGAAACTTAAACGTAGTTCCTCGATATTTGGTACGCATGCAAAACATCGTTATGTTGTCGACAAACAACCATAATTTTATGGGTAATTTTATGAGTTCAGGATCGTTGGAAAATAATGAGAGTACATTGGAAGTACATAATACATATAGATTTATGAAATGCTTTTGTTTTTTTCTTCCCATTAAAAACGAATAAAACTTGAAACTAAACTGCTTGCCATCGATTATTTCACAACCAATAATATCTGTGAACACATATATTATATCATACCGAAGGCGATGATCGAAGGTGACATACATATTCGATGGTGATATTAAATAAAGAAACAGAAGACCCACTTCATCTAACTTGAATATATAAATATAATATATGTAATTTTTTTAGACATCTACAAGAGATAGTTTTTTTTCTGAGACACCCAGTTTTAACCGTAGAGCAATATCTATAAAACACCTTATCTCGTTGTAATTTCGTGCCTGTCTGCGAGAGTCTAAAAGAGAACTTTTATAAACCTGTCATAATCTTTCCCCAAACCAGAAAAAAATCTTTTTCAAGAAAGTAGTGCGTATTTTCATGAAGCTAAAGGTGTGGTCATGACAGAGGTAAATAGACCTTCTCTATTATTCTGTTGAATGTTCTGAATGGGACGAAACCTTCAACCGATTTGTTTGTATGTAAATATTGCCAGACACCTACTACGGGTCTAACCTTGCGACGTGGACTGAATTAATTTAGTTTTAAGTGCTCGACATATTCGGCACACTCAACTATTAGAGGTTGTGCCCATGATTATTTCTGACCAGGCCGTGAAGCCTATGAACCATTTATAAAAACTTTTAATCATATGGTTAATTAAGCGCTGATTAGCAGAATCTCACATTTTCTTATAAATAATATAACATTACCTCAGCTAACACACAGGTCTTTTCTGTATATGAGGGGGTAGGTCAAAACCATAATTTGCCATGCAAGCTCATTGCAGGTTGGTGTCACATGTCATTTAATTTTTGGTTCTAGGACATACCTACTGGTTTTCACAAAAAAAAAACCAATGAAAAGCCTACCTAATTTCGAACCGACGACATCACAACTGTGGCCGTTAAAACCTTACAAAGAAACTCGTCATCCATTCAAACAGTTAAATTATTGAAAAACAGTCAAAACCGTTTAAAACGACGTTGAAGGGACCGTTCAAATGCCTTCGTTACAGTCGTTATAAACGTATATAATTGCACATAAGTCCTTGAACGGGACCTTTATATTTCGTCATAATACAGGACTTTCGCGTTTCATAATTGAAAAACATTACCTCGTTTTGTGCAGTCGGCGAACTTACAGAATAGAGACACGGTCAGTGTTGTGTGTAGAAATGTGAGGGTAGAGGAAGAATTTTCTGTTCCAACGGAGCCAGTACACCGAGACACCAGTCTACCCGGGACCACGGTCGTTGCAACACGGCCGAAACGTCGGGTTAAATAGGTAAATAAATAATCAAAATCATCACGTTAAATTCCTGTGATATATTTTTTTTCAATAATAAATGACGTCAAGTTGCTATAAACGTTTTTCAGAATAGAATAGAATAATGATTTATTTGCACAGAAAGTAGGTACAAGATACAGATGTTATAATATTAGGTGATCCTAATACTTTCTACCTTAACTAAGGCATGCAAAACAGTTTTATAAACATATTAGAAGTTAATTAAAACAATTCAGGCATAACACAAGCATAGTACAAGCACAATGTCAAAATAAATTGAAATTAAATTTATAAATATACGATTATTAGGAAGAAATCTATCTTTTCAAGTCAGTCGTCATCATAGTTACAGAAATGTCAGGATTAATCTAAGTTCCTATTTATCGTTTAATAAAAAAAATTGTAGTTCTAAAAACTAAAAAACACGCTTTATTGGTAAGGATAATGGGACAAACTGTTTAAATTATTGCATTGTCATCGGTCCTTGATAAGTGTGCAAAGTTTCAAATCAATCCAACGTTTTGAAGTGGGTGAAAATCACGTTCAAAGATTCCGTTACATTGATACATAGATACATACATACCAATCTAATAAAAGCGTGTTAAAAATTCGCAAATCGAGTAATAACATTTATTAGTCAACAAATCTGTCACTTTCTTTTTAAAGACTGGAATAGCATGTGTTTTTATGTTATCAGGTATTTTATTAAATATGATCGGGCCCATACAATGGCTATCAGATGTTTCAATTAATTCTCCTAAGCCTAAAATCAAAATAAATATTAAAAATAATCTAGTAATCTAAATATTTGTATGGCCTAAGAAAATTGTTCCAGATCTGGGTGACCCACGATACAGGAAGAAACTCTTAGTGTTGGGTAAACTTTAAAAAGAATGTTTTATTGGATGAGATTAAGCATACAATTTTACATTTACTAATTAGGAATCGATTATGCGAGCCGTGGGTGTACACATCAATGAATGAGTCGCACTCACCTTGACATAGTTGTTCAAGTATTCATGCGTTCTGTATATTTGTTAGTCATTATAGCAAATGCGTGTAGCGGAAATGTAGTCGCATTTAACTACAATACCATAAACGAATGTCAGTGTGATTCTAGGTAAATGGGACCGCAGACACATTACTTACAGACTGTAGACAGACAAAATGGCTTTACCGAATGTATGACCGCGATTAAGCAAAAAAACTTCTCAGCTTGAGTAGAAATAACCTTGGAATAATCATAGGAGCAATTACGGGCCATTAGCCCCTTAATAAACATCTTTTTAATTTAGGAGCCACAGACAGCCCGCTTTGCATTGGCTGCTTTGACGCCAAGGAAACAGCCGTCCACGTCATCCTGAAATGCGAGGCCGTGGTGTTCTCAACGTGAAGAAGAAGCCTGTGAAGTCCCCAGGCAGCTTCTGCGCTTTTGGGAGGAGCTTGTCTGGCTATGTTAGTTAGAACCCACACACAACGGTCCAAATTTTTTATTTTTTTATTTGAGATGTGTGCTCTTTACTCTAGTCTAGGTCAGAGGTGACAGGGACAAAGTCGACGATGGAGTGAGCTTACCCAGAAGAAGCCTGTTCACTCTAACTTTGAAGAGATTCGGGTTGTATGCGTTCGGAAACACAGACGCAGGCAGTGACTTCCACTCTTTTGCTGTGCGCATTATGAAGGATGTTTGGAAGCGCTTGGTGCGAATTGGTGGAATAGCAACTAGGTGAGGATGGTAACTGGCAGTGCGTCTAGATGTCCGATGGTAGAAGGGGGCCGTTGGGATGAGGTCGTGGAGTTCATGAGCACACTCGCCAAAATACAGTCTGTAGAAGACCGACAAGCAGGCAACCTTACGGCGATGAGCTAAGCTGTGAAGCTTGGCATCCACCAGTTTGACGTCGCCAATTAGTCTCTTAGCTCTGCGTTCCACCGAGTCAAGCGCGGCAAGCTGGTATTTAGCTGAGCCATCCCAGAGGTGGCTGCAATACTCCATGCAGGATCGGACTTGCGCTTTGTAAAGAGTTAATAGCTGTCCAGGCATAAAGTATCGCTTCACTCTGTTTAGGACGCCCAGTTTCTTTGCCGCAATTTGGGCTTTGTTCTCGATGGAGGCGTAAATGGAAGTGTAAGTGCGGAAAAGCGAGTCCCCATCATCATCATCATAATTATAGAATTACTCTTCAGACTATAACAATTTGTGTAATAGTGAATTGTCGCTTTACAACTTCTGGTTGCCATGAAGTTTTTAAGAAATAATATCGAGGCTCGTGATTTTCCCTTCCCCTTTAATCAGTCTTAAAAATGCTCGTTTTTAGGGTTCCGTACCCAAAGGGTAAAAAACGGGACCCTATTACTAAGACTCCGCGGTCTGTCTGTCTGTATGTCCGTCTGTCTGTCTGTCTGTCTGTCTGTCCGTCTGTCTGTCTGTCTGTCCGTCTGTCACCAGGCTGTATCTCATGAACCGTGATAGCTAGGCAGTTAAAATTTTCACAGATGATGTATTTCTGTTGCCGCTATAACAACAAATACCAAAAACAGAATAAAATAAATATTTAAGTGGGGCTCCCATACAACGAACGTTATAAAAAAATCATTTTTTGCCGTTTTTTGCGATAATAGTACAGAACTCTTCGTGCGCGAGTCCGACTCGCACTTGGCCGGTTTTTTACAGGTTTTTTTTATTTTATTTTATCCCTTGTTTTTTTTCACTTTCGCTCAATGTGACATGTAATATATAGGAAGTCTCGCTTGGCTTCATCATCATCATCATCAGCCTATTAATGTTCCCACTGCTGGGACACAGGCGTCCTCTCTGTGAGAGGCGGAATAAGCCTTAATCCATCACGCGGGCCCAGTAGTAGTAGGTGGATGTCACATTTCTTCGAATTTTTGTTTCTAGGATATGCCGGTTTCCTCACGATGTTATCCTTCACAATTTTTAGAGCAGTGGTGATGAAATAATTTACACAAAGTAAAGCGCCTGCCTGGGTTCGAACCCACGACCTACGACACGTAAGTTGGGGCCGTTACCACTGAGCCACCTCTGCTCACCCCCCGGTTAGCTTACGAGAAACAATTTTCTAAAAACTTATTAAACATTTTAGTAAATCATCAACAGTCTTTAGTACATACAACTTGTATGACAAGTATTACAAACACACAAATGTTATGAAACTCGTAGCTATAAGGATATGAGAATTAATTATAATATTTCCAATAGCCAATCATTCTGATCACGTGTATTTGCCCGACTACGGTGAAATCAGGCTTAAAAAATAACTGTCTGAGATTGTATGCATAGGTATGAGTATTTTTAGTAATAATTCAAATGTAAATAAAGCAAAAGGCGTATGTAACAGTAAGTAAAGGATCGTAGAAGTTCGGCGTTCTGTAGTTTCTGTCAACCCCTTGGGAGAAGGTGTGATTTTATGTTAATGTATGTTATAAAAACTGTTTTACAAAAAAAATTGGTTGTCTGTAAAGTCGGTTTACGGACGATAGTTTAACGTGACAACGTCACATACATAACGATACAATTAACGTCATTGAAACGTTACGATTATAACGTTACAATGAGCGTAACGTTACATTAAGCGTAACGTTACATTGAGTCATCCTTTTTCGTACGTGCAGCCGGCGTTCATCAATTTATTAGACGTTGTCACGTCAAAATACAACAACAATGTCAAAAAACAAAGAAACGAAAACAGGAACACCGACTTCCGAATTTGAAGTTATATATTTCACTTTGTAGTGTTTTTATTTGGAAGTCGCTTGTATTTTTTTGTAAAAACAGTTTTTATTTTGACTTTTTAGTTGTGGTACATAATGGCCAAAGTGATGCCAGAGTAGATTAACCCAATACCATGAAACTTAAATAAAACCGGTGGTATGAGAGTATACCAGGGTGAACTGTTCACACCTGCGTACCCCTTTAGAGCGACCAGTGTGATGTTATGTTATGAAATGGTGTAAACAATAAACAGACATGCGATTGCAGCTATCCCGAGTGATTTTCCGTCATTTATTGAAGAGTTCTAAGGTATATCTCCGAGGTTCTTCATCAGATCTTGATAACATTTAAATGGGACCACATGACCAGCTTTCAACAAAAAAAAAACAAAATCGGTTCACCTAGTAAAAAGTTCTGAGGTAGTTAACTCAAATAAAAAAAATACAGTCGAACAGTACATGCAAATTTATTTTTGCTAAAATAAAAATTAATAAAGTCTCTTGTATGTAGTTATTATAACATACAGGAATGACACATCAAAAACTTAATAACGACATTCGAAGGACCATAAAAAAAATCCATACAAAACCATAAGTGCCATCTTCGAGTTTATAACATTAATTATAGTTCTTAGAAAAAAGGTTTCTTCAAACAGTTTTTATTAGAATTTGCTAATGAAAAAGGTTAAAAGTTCAAGACATCTGACAACAGGATTATATCGATAAATTATTTATTTATAAGTTGTTTGATAGTAAAACTAAGTATTATTATCATGTTGGACCGTCTTACTAGTTGGAGATCAAAATAGCTTTTTCACATTCACTTATAACACGTCTGTATTCTCCTAGAGATGTACCCCTATCTGTATATGTGCTTATGCTCTTATTATGTTAAAGACACATGAAATATGGGATTAGCCTACGAACCGAGCACAAAAACCAGAACTCAGACAGGAGGAAAAAAGGACTCGGCGAAAATCGATCCTCATACTCAGCTGTAGCTCTTGTGACCACAAGACCAAAGAGTCAGTCACCGGGCGAGCACGGCCTACTGTGACAGGCTTGAGTCACACATTTTTATCACAGTTTGAGAGCAAAAACCATGATAAAATGCGTGACTCGAGCCTATCACAGAGACCGTGCTCGCCTGGCTGTGGTACTTGATAGCGAATGAAGTCTATTATTTTTTCTGTTATTCTGATTGATTGATAATTTTGATTCTGGCCTCCTGGTAGTTTGGGTATAAATGCTTATAATGTTCAACATCTAACTAAAAAAGCAAAAGATGAAGTTATATTTTTATCGCGTTATTAAACTCTCTAGGTACTGATTTTAATCGAGTTTTCGTCCCAACACTAGTACCTACTGATCCGTAGGTGCCAAATGTGGAATAAATTATTCCACATTTGGCACCTGCGGAATTATCGATAGGTATGTGGAATACGTCATTTATATACATGTCTGTTTCTGTGACAATAAACAATATTTCTTTCAAAAATCGAAAGTTAACAAACATGAAGGCAGAGGTTTCTCTCAATAATAAAACCCATCATTTTCCTTCACCTCTTTTATACCCATAAAACCAGGGTGTCATGGCGTAAAGGTGATCCAACCGGTCTCAAAGGACGTTTTTTGACATAAGCACCACGAGAGTGACCTACAGGACTCGTTCTGAAGACAACGGCTTACATTAACAGAACTGGTTCCATTATGAGACTGTATTGCGTGGTACCAGTTTTAAGATTAAAGGACATTTTAAAATAAAATGGCAGTATATTTGTAACATAAGATAACGTGATGAAAAGTTACCCTGTATATTACTAATTTATTAATAAATAGCGGTTGCCCGCGACTTCGTCCTCGTCAAACTCGTAATTTTTTGAGTTGCCCATAGGAACTGTACATTTTGCCGGTATGAAAATTAGCCTATGTTACTCCTTATAACATTAGCTACCTACCAGTGGAATTCGGTCCAGCCGTTTCAGCGATTATCCGAAACAAACAATCAGACAGCATAACAAAAATAAATAAAAATGCGTATAAGTTGTTACTAGTACCGTATGTCACATGCATTCAATAAAGCGTTGTTATTTTGATATTACGTACAGACACTTCAATTTTATTTTACACCACCTGCTCGACAATGTCCAATTGCATATCATGCAATCTCAACGTAAAGTAAAGCATTAACACCCAAGGGAGGTAAAGTTATATGAAACTCCCAAGGGAATAAAGTGATTTGAATTTGGCACGTCAAATTCGTGTGGAAACTCGTGGAAAACGCGCGAAGTTTTTGGCCTAAGCGCTTATGACTTGTACCAAACATAACCCATTCCGAGACACGCAATTAAATAGGCATGTTTTTTTTTAAGTGCAACGCTTTAACGATGCGCGAAAAATTACTTAAAAGTGCCACAAAAAGTTCAGCTGACCACACCATACTAGATTGAATGTCAGGTAAATGTCAAACACAGATTGTCATTAATTATTTGTTACAATCTGGCATTTATCTCTGCTGACAGAATCGATTAATTTATTATACGGGGTGGATAAAAATAGTGTTGGGGGAAAATATCGAAAAAGCCTTCCTTAATTTAAGGGATTTACTAGGTAGTAAATTCCTTAAATCAAAGAATGCTTTACCCGCAGGGAGTTAATCTCGGGACCTTTGTAAGCTCATAGAAAATGCCCGGGTTCAACTGGTTGGACGAAGTTTTATTGGGATTTTCCATCTGGAATTCCTCGTTGATGGCAATAGATTCGCCCCTATCTACCACCTAAAATCACGGGGTCCCGATGCTAAGAAAGAAAACATTGCTCAAATAAATGCAACTAGATGCCGCGATATGCATCGGTTTGTGTGTAAAATTAACATTTTCTAGAATTTCAGTCAACTCTCCTAAGTACAAAATTGGGAAATATTGGGCTCTTCATTCACATTTCAAAGATTATTTGAACGGATCATTTAAAATTGATGGCAATACATGGCGCGGTTTTAAATTTCTGAGGAATCCAACTCGATTTTTCAAATTTTTTTTCGTGAAACGGAACCGAACGCGATTAATGTACTTTTAAAAATTATCAGTTCAGTCAGAAGAAATACGCTAGTTACGTCGGCACGGTTTCTTTGTATGGGATGAGGCATCTGTATTATAGTATTAAAACTCTACCTAACTCTTCGTGGAATACAGACCGCGTCGTGATGATGTATGTTGTTGTGATAAAAGTCATACCCAAATCCAAACTTTAGATAACTTTATAATTATCACTTCCTTCAGACAAAAAGTTTATCTAAAGATCAAGATTCTGTGAACACAAAACTAATTAGTATGCAAAATCGTGATTAATAATAACTAAATCAGGATGTTAGTTTTAATAAGAAAATTAACTTTTGCTTTATTTCGTTTGGCATAATTTGCATACTTTATATCCGCGAATCGCTGATATTTCATCGCGTGTTATGATATCATCAATTATTATTTTTGATTATTTTAATTCGTCACAGTGATTTTGTTTGCATATCGTGATCGTCTTGTTTGAATTTTATCACGGCATAACAACCAATAAAGATCTTTTCAACACACTTGCTCATAAAGTGGCTCTAATTTCACCGCAATTAGACACACAATGATACTTGTTATCAAACTGTGACTTTTTCATTGCTATTATTCACAAGCGAGTTATAGTTTTTTTTTTTATTTATTGGTTGAGTTGCTTTGTTCTTAAAAAAGTTTCGATACAAAAAAGATCGTGCTCAATAGTACAAATATATTAATGCACCTATTGGTTGCTCATTTCATGCAACTTTCGTATTCAAATAGATAATTTCAACTTGTACGTTAAGCACGTATAAATAAAACTTTCACTCAAATATAAATTTTATTTAGACTGTAATTAAGAAAAATTTAAATTCCCTATTTTGTTCGTGGCTAAAACACTATTCACGAAAAGCCAAAAAAAAGAAACCTCATTCTTTTAGTCTATGCCCGATCGCCATTGTTAAATGCGCGCGCATAGGAAAACTGATTAATTTTGCCCGCCATTGTGAAAAAAATTTCACAACTCGTTTTTACTGTTGAAAATGTTTTTTTTGTATTATTTTCTTCACAAGTGTGTTGAAAAACGTCGTATGATACACGTGTGTATTGATGATTACCGTCCTCGGCTCTCTTAAGACCCTCACCTACGGCTCGGGTCTCAATGGCGCCTCAGCGGTAATCACCAACATTGCACACTTGTACCATAATGTACTATTAAAAGTCACTATCAATCGAACAATGTAAAAAATTAAAAAGCCTTAAATTAACTAAAAATTGGCAGAGCCTAAACTTTTTATTCGTATCACTAACAAAGCGGCTTCACCCGCTTGATTGTAGGAAACTATCTCAAGAGTACTAACTCTCGAGATAAAGTATTCTATGTCCTTCATCAAGGTTCAAACTAGTTAAGGCCGTACCCTGACCAAAAAATCAGCATGAGATATGAGCATTCCTATTGGCCTAGCGGCACTGTTGGCGCGTGAATTACGGTAGTGAATACGCCCAGATTTTAGAAAAAAATCTTTATAAAATTGAATATAGGTCTTACGAAAAAAATAAAACTTACAATATGTTCGTTATCAAATTGTCTATCCATTAGTGTTAGTATAAAAAATAATGAATGAACACTTTACGAGGAGATGCATGCTATCAATAATTATTTCTCATTTTTTTGGTTTTGTTGGAAGGAGATTAGTGAAACAAATACCTCTTTAAAAAGCAGTGTACTTCCATTTTAGAATCAACATTATGCAGAATTTTAATGTATTTTTATTAATTGATATTTCTTTTTAAATAAAGAGTAGATAGCTCTTAAAAACTGCACAAAAACGACTAGCGTGGCGTTTTGCTCGGGGAGGCGCCTTAAGCAACGGTAGTGTCATAACGAAAGGAGAAACGGAATTAAATGTCAAAAGTAAATTTTGGTGGAAACAAAAACAGAAACAAAATAGTATAAAACAAATCGTCACTGTATTTTTAAAAAAAAGTCACGAACCGAGAAAACCCTTTTACTTGCAAGTTGCTAACACCAGCTATAGCCGAGGAACGGAACCGAACGCGATCGAAGTACTTATAAAAATAATCAGCCTAATCAGACGAAAAACGCTAGTTACATCGGCACGATATTTTTGTATGGGATGAGGCATCTGTATGCTAGTATTATATTATCTGTGGACAAACCAATAACGGTCCTATATTAGTGTCAATAGTGAAGTTACTAGATCGATCCAGATAACACGAATCGATCACAAACACGACAAAAGACGATCAATTCACATAACCAATCACAATTAAATTGACAATACCGCAAGTTCTGTGTCAGTTGTCAACAATCTGTCAGTCACGGGCAGTCATAATGCGTTTGTCAAGTGTTTACTTACTAACGGCGGTATATCGCCGATAATCTCAAACTCTGCTATTCATTTGACTTACTATATGACACTTACCGTAAGTCGGCTGATCTTAACAAGATACGGATGGGGTGGACCAAGTTTAAAGTGACAGCGGATGCGCTTCGTCAGCTGCTCTGAAACTGTATAAGTGTCGGTAAATTTTTGTTCCAGTACGAAAAGGAATGGCGCAATTCATCCTTTACCTTATATTTCATCTTCATCCCTGCATGGATATTAATAATTACCAGTCAGTCATTTACCAAATTGTGATCGTTATCTCAGCGTGAACCTGAATGGTAGGTACATTATTGCTCAGCAAATTGATTATGAGAATTTTAATTTAAACACGTCTATCATTCTTTGACAGTCACAAAAAAAGGCAGAGACGGAGTCTCAATTTGCTAAATCATTTTTTTTTTGTTTTTAAACGGTACAACAACAAATGAATGCAATTTTTCAACAACCTTACTCTAAGAGCATAAGCTACCATAAGGTCACCCCGACCATAAGCTCTTAGAGTTAGGTTATTTTGAGTGTGTAAGGGACAGATGTATACATCTGGGGGTGGCCATAAGCTCTTAGAGTACGGCTATTTTGAGTGTGCGTAAGAGACAGATGTATACACTCAAAATAACCTTACTCTAAGAGCTTATGGTCACCCCCCTAGAATCGAAAATCGTATTCCTATTTTAAACTCGCTATCGCTTATGCCTTGTTCTTACTGTGACAAAGTAACGGGTGATCCCGCATTCATTACACGCCGCTCAGGCGATCGACAGCGTCATAGACAACATTACGTCTGTGAGACGTGCGGTCACACACGACGGTGAGCCCGTGAGACGTAGCCATAGACGTAGCCATACCTCTATTAAATGATGATGAGAGGATACGGAAATAACTTAGTGTCATGGTTTTTGCTGATTGTTTGTATGTTAAGATGTTTTATTACAATAATTGAGCAGTGGTGGCCTTGTGGTCGTGGGTTCGAACCCAGGCAGGCGCTTTACTTTGTGTAAATTATTTCATCACCACAGCTCTCAAAAACGGTTATGGAAAACATTGTGAGGAAACCGGCATGTCCTAGAACCAAAAAAATTAATACAAGTGACATCCACCAACCCGCACTGGGCCCGCCGGGTGGATTACGGCCCATTCCCTCTTACAGAGAGGAGGCCTGTGTCCCAGCAGTGGGAACATTAAAAGGCTGATGATGATGATTACAATAATATGTTGGACAACAAAACTGGAACCAGGAAGTAAATAGGAACGTAAACGCAGATGTATGGCCCGAAGAGGTAGGTGAGTGAGAGATGTAGGTACAGTTAGTATCACACATTTCACTAATCTAGATAGACTGGACAGGAGATAAAGTTGGCTGGAACGATAAGGTCCATGCCCAACAGGGGCACAAAATAGGCTAACCAAAAAATATTGGATTTAGGGATCCCCCTAAATCCAATATTTTTTTGGTTAGCCTATTCAAGCAGTCGGGTAATTTGTTTTTTTTATTTGTAACTTTTTAGTCTTTTTTTTACGAATTCTGTACTCTTAAACATATAAGTGTAATACATTTTTCAAATCACCTCTTAAAACCCTTTATTTTGATACCCCACACTATGAGTTTGGAAGAAAAGAAAAATTGGGATCCCACAATAATGGTGCCCAATTGCCACCATTTTCCTATTTTTTCAATTTTAATGTAGCCAGTGACACTCGCATAGTTAAGACGGATCGATTGACGTAAGAATCATCAAAATCGGCCAACGCATTTGGCCGATTTCGTTTGGCGTTCTAGAACGCCACATAGGAACAAGCATACATACTTACATACATACATAGACTGATAAACACATTACCCTCCTTCGGTAGTCGGGTAAAAAGTGATACATGTGTCAAGTAAACGCTGGGGGACAGCGTATCCAATCAAATACATTCGACATGAAACCAAAAGCTCTTCCATTCTCTGAATAAATCCCGTGACAATTCCCGCTATGACATAATAACAGTACTTATCGCGCCAAGCAATTAATTACTACGCAAATAGTATGCGGGAACAAACGATCCGGAATGTGTGAACGCGGGCAAAACCAGGTTAAAAGAACTATGGTGTTAGAAATATCACCATTTTTATAATATAGTTTTTGATAATTGTTCATGCCGCCATGCTCTCAAAACGGTGAAGGAAAGAAATATCATGAGGACGAAATGTTAGAACCAATAATTAGAAGACACGTCAATCAAGGTTACCGACATAGCCCGAAGAATTGCCAAACTTAAGTGGCAGTGGACAGGGCACATTGCACGCGGAACAGATGGCCGATGGGGCTGAAAAGTTCTGGAGTGGCGACCGCGTACTGGAATACGCAGCGTTGGAAGGCCTTCCTCTAGGTGTAGCGACGATCTGGTCAAGACCGTGGGAGTCCTGTGGATTCGAAACGCACTGGACCAATCAGTGTGGCGACGCTTGGGGGAGGCCCATGTCCAGCAGTGGACGTCTTAAAGCTGAAATGATGATGATGATGTCAACATGTGACAACCCCGTGCTGTGTCTGCGTAGTGGATTGCGGCTTGCAAAAAGGAGGCCCGTATCCCACCAGTGGGAACATTATATGCTGATTTATGCTATGTTATGTTATACTATGCTCATGACGCAGTTAGATATTTACCAGTCCTCGAGGTGGTACCGACTTTAAATGCTTCTGAACTGAAAATCAAAATTAAGTTTCAAACTTGAACTCTTGTAAAGTGATCCTGATTGGCTATTAAATAATTAATTGTACAATCCACACAGACGGACTTAATTCAGCAAGGCAATCTCTACTAGTCAATCTTGGGTCACAACAGTGGTAGCTGTACAGAAAATAAATAAACAATAAATGAAGTCGGATATTAAAAATACATAAATAATTTCTAAAACAATAGACTAATAAATATAAGATATAATTGAGACAGTTAAAAATATAATAACAATGACGAAAACCGAGCTATGTATGAGAGGACATAATGCCAGATTCTACGCTTAAATGAAAAATTTACTCTTGAATGAAATTTTTCTTTTGTAACGAAAGTAAGTCTAAATCAGCTGTTCAGTACATTTTTGACCTCATAACTCGACAAAATTTACGGCAACAGTAGTGATAAAAAATTCAGGCAGTATATAATTCACATAACTTCATAAGTTTTGACATTCTCACTATGAGTAACCAATAACCATTGTTCAACATAAAACCTTTGTTTTACGTTGTACTTGCATTTTCAAACCTGAATACAATAAAAATCTAGATTGAAACAAAGCTAGTTTCACCTGACTTAGCATATAGGTCAAATAAAATTGTGTTAAGAGAAATATGCTAATTGACTGCAGGTATGTTTGGCTTTAGTCTACAATGTGAGTATATTGTGAAGGTTTACGAGTACTAAGTGCTTATTCTCTTGTTAACCAATAACAGTATTTTAAAACTAAAAGTGGAACCCCTTCGGTACCTATGCGGCAGTAGTTATATTTTAGGTTTTTTTTAGGTAGAATAGCCCAACATTACAGGTGTCAAAAAAAAATGGCCAAAAATAAAAAAAAGTAGTAGAGGAGTGGGGCAGGGGGGGGTTGCCCGCCTTCCCTTGCATCACTTTCACTCCCATGAAAAGGTAACGCACTGTTCTTGAGAAAAACAAATTATTGTAACCTAACCTCAAAACACTTTAAAGTTGTTTCTGCATCGTCTCCGGCGCTGCGGGAAGTGCAACCCCTTCGCCTTTTCGTAACAAAGTGTTTGCTCTGCCTTCTCATACTTTAGGGGGACCAGCCAAATGACTACGTGAATTCGGGGTGCCCCGATTCGGTTTTGGAAAAGATACGACCTAAATTTTTGAAATTATGATATTTTGCTCGAACACTATGAGGCTGAAACTTTGTGAAAGTGTTCTCCAATAAGAGTTCTAAACGTAAAAAATAAAGCCCCTAGCAGCCCAGTTACACACCGAAGTTGAGCCCTTAAAGCCAAAACTTAAAGGGAAGGATGACTCGATCATTCTCGAAATATTTTGATAGCAAGTAAAGTAGTCCTCCTGACCGAATTTCACCCAATTGTGGTGAATCTCAGCGGTGACTAGTCAGCAGCAGAGAAATTATAAATGCAAAACTGGGTGTCCAAAGACAGGAGCATTCTCTCTTCCTTTACTCTCATAAGCCGATATAACGGCAATCCAGCACGACCGACCTACCAAAGAGATTTGTATGTACAGGCAGGTCCCACGGCATAAGGTGCTTTTAGAAGTACGGCAGTGTACATCGCCAACATGCAAGGTTCAGGCTACTACTGAGAAGTTCCCAACTGGGTAAAACCCAACAGAATTTTCACTTTTTTTTAAAGTAAATGTTTCTATACCTAGGTATAGATAGAATTAAACGATTGTCCACAAAAATTATTGAAACAGATTATTACTTTGTACCTTATCACTCAGGCTATTGCCTACGATCCCACTGCAAAAATCTGCAGGTTATTTGTTTTTGATTAAACTTCATTTTCAATCTATTCTACAATCAAAAACCATTTATAAAAATTAAGTTTTATCAAAAACAAAATATTTACCTGCAGATTTGTGCTGTGGGCTCTCATACTATAATAAATAGGTAATCAGTTACCAACGGCAAAAAATAAGTTTAACTAGTTTTCCTCATAATTAATTACTGCAATTTACAAAATACATATTGTTTTAACCAGAAAAACTCGTAGTTAGTGTCACGGCCTTTTAACTCTCGTGTCTAGTTCAAGTTTAACTATTTCGGTTACCATCGCCGTCACACTTGCTAACTGGACCATGGCGGTTCAAATTAACTTCTGCCATAAAGCATTATGGAGTTTGGTACACCATACTTAAACCGGTTTTAATAGTCTTTTGGTTTAAGCTTTGTTGGTTTTGAGAAGTATTAAGCTGTGTTTGGTACTTGTCAATCTTTTATTTATTTTCACTTCTTGTCTTATGTAGAGATGATTTTTTTAACTTTATTTTTTATACAAATCAGTCTTGGTCTATCCATCATCTGCCTAGCCTTTTTCCAACTATATTGGGATTGGCTTCCAGTCTTACCGGATTCAGCTAAGTACCAGTGTTTTACATGGAGCGACTGCCTATCTGACCTCCACAACCCAGTAACTGGGTAACACGGCACCGCTTGGCAAGACTGGTGTCAGATCTCAAGCTTCTGACTACCCGTAACGACTGTCAAAGATCTTCAAATGACAGCCGGGACCAACGGCTTAACGAGCTTTCCGAGGCACGGAGGAAACTCGGTATGTTGAAATGGTCACCCATCCATGGACCGACCTCGTCAATCGTTCTCGTGCGGCTGTTATTATTTAGCCACGAGCTCCTCAGTCTTGGTCTATCTAATCGAAATTAAGTTTATTTTGCTTGGTTTATTGTTATTGGATGTTTTCTTTAAAATTTCTTAGTCCGGACTTCCGGAGTCTGAATTTTTGCCCGGTTGTTGGCAACGAGGGTATTCAGAAAGGCCATGCACTAGCTGGTAACACTGTCTGAGCCGTCCGGTCCAGGCACTTGCCAAAGCATGTTTTTGTCATTAGTAAAATTGAAGTCAACGTCATGTTGATGTTACAAAAGTATTTTTTTCCAAGTGGGTCCTCTCAACAAAGTGGCCCCAGATAGTGACGTGAATTTTCCTGAAAACCCTCATTGGTTCGCCCTCTATTAAATGGGATATAATATAAGGGGGGTATTACACTATTATATATCACAGATCCTTGATGCATATTCATATGATAGTGTAATATAAAATTATGATTTCATAATCATATGAATCCTCCGTTTATGAAACATTTCGTCTTTGATAAAACATCTGATGATGATTTTTTCATGATGATCCTATGTATGATGATCATAATATATTTATATGTATATGATGGTGTAATACCCCCCTAAAACATAACTGGCTCTAAGGTGAGGAATAAACACGTGATGTTATGTGTTGTTTCGTTATACATTTATCTATTCAGTAAAGAGGTTTGATGTTGCTGTCAGTGTCATGTCAGTACGAGCTGATTCTTTAATTGTTTCTGCTTTTTCTTGGGTATAAGTATGGTTCTGGAGTGGTGACCGCGAACCGGAAGACGTTGCGTTGGAACTTTGGAAGGCGTCCCACCAGGTGGGCCGATGACCTGGCGAAGGTTACGGGGAACCGCTGGATGCGGGACGCACGGGACCGGTCAATGTGGCGACGCTTGGGGGAGGCCTATGTCCAGCAGTGGACGTCTTTCGGCTGATATGATGATGATGATGATTAGTAAGCAAGCCCAGATTGGATAAGAAAACGTAATAAAAAAATCATATAGTAAACCTGATTTATTTTAAAGTTTGATTTTGTTAGGGATGCCATCTATAATTTTTCATAAAACCTTTTCATTTATTTCTATGTAACTTGTTTATTATCTTTGCTAAATCATTGCGATTGCCATTACATTCGTGATATATAACAGATGGTATGTTAACAACACATAGTGGTATAAAACCGGCTTTGCCTATTTGCCTCAATAAAACCGACTCACAAGGTAGAATTTAATGGTATGACAAGTTTTTTATAGTGTTGACGCCAGTCCGATTCATTTCAACGAGTATGTATATTTTGCTTGTTTGTGTAGCTAACGGTCTTAAATTATTATATCATATTAGGAGAATTTTATCATATAAATAAAAGCCTAGTAATAGTGGGATAATATTGGCAAAACAAAAATTGTTTCCAATGTATAAGTTTGCATGTTTATTAATCAATAACGCCTTAATGGCAGAACAGATTTGTATGGAAACACAGATAGACTATGATATGGTTTAGTAGGTATATAGGATGCTTTATATCCCTGGAGTATTCCCGTGGATATCATTTTTCGTCGACTTTCACGTGGTAGAATCCGCTGGCAAAAGGTAGTGGAATATCAAATACAGAATAGAAATTAAGACGACAATAGTCGCCAACGATCTTGGGAGAAAAAAACGCGCACTCGTTTCACGCCCGCGGGACCCCTAAAATCAGTAGCTTTGTATTTTACAATGCATGTCCTCGAAAAGAGCGTTTTCCAAGCAGCCAAACTGTGCGGAAAGTGTCACTTTTTTTACTAGTGCTTTTTACTTTCCTGTACTTTTTTAATTAAAACTCCTACGTCAGCCCGACGCATAGAGTTTTTATTATTTGAGAAAAGTTTAAAAAAATTGTTAAGTACAGATTATCATTCATATAAAAGGTAAAACAAAACTAGTACTTCATTTAAGGCGTTTTTAATTACTCTAGATTTAGATTTTGATCAATAAATTAATTTTAAAAATTCATTAATTATGTTTGGCAGAATGAATATTTTGCTCGTGCCTTTTTGCGTTACGACGTGACAGCTATTTGCACATACGCAGTAAAAGTTAATCCGTGGATATGCTGAGCACCCTTGAATAAGTCAGCCATTTTATTAATTTCTTGCTTAGTTCAGATATATTTTTTTATTTCCTCTCACAATGCATATAAAAAAAATTGTATGTTACACGTGCGTAAGATGATTTCCGACTCGTGTCGATTTATCCACTCACTCGCTTCGTTCGCTCGTGAATAAAATACCGCTCATCGGAAATAACCTACCTTCCGCACTTGTAGCATAAATAACTATATTCGTTTATTCTCGCACTGGATCATCACTGCACTTGCAGCAATTACACCAATGGAGCACAATCTTATAATAAACTCACTACAAGTCCAGGTTTCCTCACGATGGTTTCCTTCACCGTTGCCAGCGATGTCCAAGATAAACTTAGAAAGTACATACGAATTGAAAAAGTCACATTGGTACTGGCCCGGATTCGAACCCACGACCTCAAGCACGAGAGGCGAGATCTTAGCCACTGGGCCACCACTACATACTTTGTGTACATGTAATTTACATGTACATGTACTTTCCTTATTATTATTTGACTTAAAAAAAGCCTTAGAGCAAAATAAAGGTTCTTAAATTGTATTTCAGATTTCATTAAAATACGCCCGGGGCGGCGGTTTTGAAGCGATTGCCATTTTTATGTCCGTTTTAGACATAACTTTACAAATTAATTCCACTATGTTATAGGAATAAAACTCAAAATGTTCTTAGATCAAAATATTTAAAAAAATGGTCTGATGTAACATATACTTTTTCCAAAAAATTATGACCAGCCGTTTAGATGATTCTCATTTTAAAATAAGTTACTGTTATCCTAGTAGTTATTTACCCTTTATTTTCTAGATAAGTCATCTCTCATCTACCGTGAGGTTTTATTCAGTGGAAGTTTGACTTGATTTCACAGTCCATCTTCCTTAATATATTCTTAAGAATCACGGATTTTTCCCTCGACAAAAAAAATTAATTAATTTTGATATTTCCTACAAACTTACCAAGTGAAACCAGTTGTAAAATTATAAATGGTTTGCATGTAAGGAGATCCACATATTTTGTGTTTCGTCTCAAGATCAGTGTTGACATGAAATGAAGCAAATGTTACAACAATTTAAATGAAGTAGGTACCTACCTATCTACCCAAATACTTGTTTTATTAACCAACTTAATTTTGGCTGATAACTTATTTAAAAGTAACAATACTAAGGCTATGAATCTAACCTAGTTTTCTTTTTAGATAATTATATTGTACTTTAAGTCTATTAAAGTACATCTCTGCCTAAACATTCGGAAAAGACAGGCGTGATGTTATGTTTATATGTTAAACTTCATACTTTTTATATACCTACTCATACAGCGTTATTATTTTTAATGCATTCCTAAACCTCACAATCAACCATAACAATAAAAAAAACAATAGCAACAAAAGTAATTATCAAACAAAAATGTACTATTAAGAAATACCACCCATGCAGCCGTCAACCGCCATGTCTGTCACTTTGACAACTCAAGCGCTTACATCACTACTTTTGACGTTTCGAACAGTAATGGATTCTGTCAGACGTCATCTCTAAATTGTCTTACTGTCCGTTTTATAGTAACTGACCATTGCGTTTGTTATTATTTTAAACTTGTTTTTAGTGTTATGCAACTTTGGTCTCTAGTGAAGTGACTACTGTAATGTTTGTGAGTATTTTGTTGGTTATAAAGTTGTTCAACAATTTTCTCATGTTAATTCTAGTGCTTGCCCTACAGTGGGACACAGATTATGCTAGGAAAAAATCTATTGTGTTAGTGAAATAAAAAAGTAAAGTTGGTAATATAAACAATACTTTATTTAAAAGAATACAGGTTATTGAATACAATAAGTGTATAAAAGACAAGTATAATGTCGCATATAAAATAAAAAATAATACAAAGCGCAGTTCAAAGCAAACAATACTATGCAAAGTAACACTACTATCACGGATAATCTAATACAATATTGACGTATAGTAATATTATAATGATTATACAGATAACAATGATTTAAAATACTGATTAGGGGCAATCACAATCGTCACAAACGACAATGTTGCCTTGAGCATCTTTGTACACACAAACACAGTGTTTTCCATCAGCTGGAATACAGACACAGCACTCATTCTTACATTTACAAGCTTCATCATTCACACAGTCCTTGCAACGAACTATTTTACCATCCTTGTCACACACACTGATGCAAGATTTTCCGTCGGTCAGGAAGCACACACAATCATTGCCACATTTCTTATTTTCGGAGCAAGTGCAATCGTTGCAAATGGTTATTTTTCCATTGTCACAGCAAACACAGATGCACTTGGCTCCAGCAGTTGGAATGCACATACATTCGGGCTTGTCACATTTTCCAGAATCATCACACTTGCAGTCATCACAGCAAATAATCATCCCTTCCCCATTCTTGCATACACAAATGCAAGATTTCCCTTCAGTCAAGAAGCAAACGCATCCTACTTTGCTGCAGGTATAGGCAACTTCTACTTTGGCGTCACAAGTACAGTCTTTGCACACTTCGATCTTTCCCTTTGCATCACAGCAGACACAAATACACTTGGCTCCTTCAGTCTTGATGCAAACGTACTCTGGCTTGTCACACTTGCCAGAATCATTACATTTGCAGTCATCGCAGCAAACAATCTTTCCTTTCCCGTTCTTGCATACACAGATGCAAGATTTTCCTTCAGTCAGGATGCAAACACATCCAACTTTGCTGCAGGTAGAGGCACCTTTTTCTTTGGCGTCACAAGGACAGTCTTTGCACACCTTAATGTTCCCCTTAGCATCACAGCAGACACAAACACACTTAGCTCCGTCAGTTTTTATGCAAACGCATCCTGGCTTGTCACACTTTCCAGAATCATCACATATGCAGTCATTACAGCAAACAATCTTTCCTTCCCCGTTCTTGCATACACAGATGCACGACTTTTGACCAGTCAGGATGCACACACAGGCAGCCTTGTTGCATTTAAGAGCTACAGTGTCTTTATCATCACAAGTACAGTCTTTGCAGACCTTGATGTTCCCCTTTGCATCGCAGCAGACGCAAACGCACTTGGCTCCGTCAGTTGGAATGCAAACGCATCCTGGCTTGTCACATTTTCCAGAATCATCACACTTGCAGTCTTCACAGCACATAATCTTCCCTTCCCCATTTTTACATACACAAATGCAAGATTTACCCTCAGTTAAGAAACAAACGCATCCAACTTTGCTGCAGGCAGAGGCAACTTCATCTTTGGCGTCACAAGTACAGTCTTTGCACACTTTGATCGTCCCCTTTGCATCACAGCAGACACAAATACACTTGGCTCCTTCAGTCTTGATGCAAACACACTCTGGCTTGTCACACTTGCCAGAATCATAACATTTGCAGTCATCGCAGCAAACAATCTTTCCTTTCCGGTTCTTGCATACACAGATGCAAGATTTTCCTTCAGTCAGGATGCAAACACATCCAACTTTGCTGCAGGTAGAGGCACCTTTTTCTTTGGCGTCACAAGTACAGTCTTCGCAGACCTTGACGTCTCCCTTGGCATCACAAGTACAGTCCTTACAAACCTTTACGTTTCCCTTGTCATCACAGCAAACGCAAACGCATTTGGCTCTATCAGTTTGGATGCAAACACATCCTGGCTTGTCACATTTGCCAGAATCATCACACTTACAGTCATCACAGCACACAATCTTACCCTCGTTATTCTTGCACACACAGATGCAAGACTTTCCACCGATTGGACTGCATACACATCCTTTCTTACCACAGCTGGCGCCTTCTTCTTCTTTAGCATCACAATTACAGTTCTTGCAGACCTTGATGTCTCCCTTGTCATCACAGCACACACAAACACACTTAGCTCCGTCAGTTTTGATGCAAACGCATTCTGGCTTGTCACATTTGCCAGAATCATCGCATTTGCAATCAATGCAGCATACAATCTTCCCTTCCCCGTTCTTGCATATACAAATGCAAGACCTACCAACCGTTGGGATGCATACACATCCTTTCTTACCACAGGTCGCGGCTTCCTGTTGCTTGGCATCGCAAGTACAGTCTTTGCAGACTTTGATGTTGCCTTTCGCGTCGCAGCATACACAAACGCACTTCCCACCTTCAGTAGAAACACAGACGCATTGGTTGCCACATGTTCCAGCGCCATTGCACTCGCAGAGCACAATCTGCCCATTCTTCTTGCAGACGCAGATGCAAGATTTACCACCTGTTGGCAGGCAGACGCAACCAGCCTTGTCACATCTCTTGAAGGTCTCCTTGCATTCCACAGCATTATCGCAAGAGCAATCATCGCAGGACTTGATAGCATCTTCTTCGTCGGTACAGATGCAAAGGCAAGCTTTCCCATCAGTTGGAAGACAGATGCAGGAGGAGTCCACACACTTCCATTCGTTGTCGTCCATTTGGACAGCCTTACAGTCCAAGCAGGGCACGATCTTCCCTTCGCTGTCTTTGCTTAGGCAGACATAGGGTTTGCCAAGCGTTGGGATGCAGATGCACTCGCTCATGGAGCAGACGAGGGTTTTTTTGACGGATACCTTGCAGCACGGCATGGTTGGATCTGAAAATTAACAAGAAATACATTCATTAGATCATTAAGAAATGAAAACTGACAAGTGAGTTTAATGAATAGACAACTAATTAAACTATTTTGTGTAATATATAAAAAAAAATATCTTACTAATGTTATAAATGCGAAAGTTTGGATGGATGGACATGTGTTTGTTACTCAATCAAGCCTCAACGGCGGAACGGATCTGGGTAAAATTTGGCATAGAGATAGATATAGACAATATATATATACAATTTGACATATATATATATGTCTGGAATAGCACATAGGCTGATTTACATTCTGTTACAATGTTTCCTTGGGATGATAAAACTCTTTTCACGCGGGCTTCGCCGCTGGCAGAAGCTAGTGGAATTATAAACATCATTATTATTTACTACATATTCTGCAATTCTGTTTGCCACTTCTTTCTGACATCAAAGTATGCACATAATAATTTATCGTTACATACAATACATAGCATGGGAAAATCTTTTTACTTATAGTAAACAAACATACTTGATACCAGTGTACCATATTATACAGTCATATAGATATCATATCCTGCTGCAAAATAACCTAATTGATGTTCAATAAGGAGCATTGAGTTGTTCAGATTTGCTACTAGATAATCCAATTATGGGTTACTACGTTACTAGCGACACGCCCCGGCTTCTCCCTCGACAAATTATACACAAAAACAAACCCACTTCCTCGTTTCTCACTCTTTCTATTGGTGAAAACCGCATGAAAATCCGTTCAGTAGTTTTTGAGTTTATCGCGTACAAATGCGGCGGGAGACTTTATTTTATAATACGAGTGAAGCTCGCCTCTGGACATACGTTGTCCTTTTGTTTTTGTATATAATATAAAATATATAAACATTTCCCATTGTTATTTAATTTCACTGAAACCATTAAAAAATATCTAGAAAACTCACCGTTTTCACTAAATGATTCACCACTATAAACACAAAACAATAACAACAGTGTTTATTACTTTATCAGTAGCACGTCTAATCACCGAGAGAGTTGTAATGATACTGATAAGCTGAGCAGAACTGAATATATAATAAGCCGTGTGACAACTCGTGTGCAAAAGATAAGAGTGCCGTACGCAATGGAAACGGGTGCAAATCGTGACTGCGGAGTGCCGTGTGAATATAAGGGTTTATGTAGACGTTCTAGTACTTTCTTTTGAAGAAGATAGTTCTTTTTTTACAGGAGTATGGCATGGGATGATGAAATAAATTGTTTGATTAGTGCCGTGTGAATATTATAATGTGGTGACGCTTGGGGGAGGCCTAAGCAGTGGACGTCTTTCAGCTGATATGATGATGGTTTCTTGTACGTTCTAGATTTTTTTTTTACGAATTTGTGTCTTTTCTCCCTCTCTACGGCGGTGTTCCTTCTGCTAAAAAAAATATCTAATCAGGGATTTCGAATATAGAAGTTTTAGGATTAGTCGTGTGGAATTCTTGTGTTAAGTTAGTTAAATAGGGTGGATAGTCTCGTCCCGTGTGAATATCAGCGTCTTGCAAGTTCTAGTACTTTCTTTAGAAGTAGAGAATATTTTTTAGAAGAAAATCGTTTTATATAAAAAGGGTTTTATATGTTGAATCTGTTGAAGGACATATTTTATGTATATTAGATGCCGTGTGAATTTTAGGGTTTATGTAGAGTGTAGACGTTCTAGTGCTTTCTTTTGATATGATTGGGCAATATTTTTAACAGGAATATAGGATGGGCTGATAAAGAATATTTTCAAATCAAATCAAATCAAATCATTCATTTTCATTTTGTGATTAATATCGTGTGAGTACTGTGAGTATTATAGGGTTTCCTGTATGTTCTAATACTTGTTTTATGTATAAGGAAAGGAATATATTTGTTTTCCTTGCAGAAGGATTTGTTAGAAAAGGTTAGCTAGAGGCTAACTCTTTTGCAAAAAATCTGAATCGAAGTAGAGATGTTCAAGTACCGTGTGGTTAGGGTGAACTGAACAGACATCTTAGGTGCCATGTGAATATAAGGTTTCTTGCACATTCTAGTGATTTCTTTTGAAGTGGGCAATATATGTTTTATAGACAATGTGTAGTAAAAGGGTATAGTATTGAAAATAAAACTTTTAAAATAAATAGCGTGAGGCAATCTTCTGTCAACTAAGAAAAACTGCGCGATTTTTTTTTTTGAAAATTGTTTTTCTCAAAAAGTTATTGCTAGGGAAGTAGCGATGCTTAAGACGACGACTAACGCCAACAACCTTGAGGGAACCAAACGCGCACTCGTTTCACACCCGCGCGACATAAAATTTAGTAGTTTTTTGTACTTTCCTTATTATTCTATGACTTTAAAAAAAAAACCCTCAGATCAAAATGTAGATAATTAAATTGTCTTTGAGATGGTGTCAATTTCATTAAAATACGCCCAGCGGTTTGGTGTGATTGTCCTGTTTTTGTCCGTTTTAGACATAACTTTACAAATTAATTACACTATGTTATGCGAATAAAACTCAAAATTTGCTTAGATCAAATTATTAAAAAAATAGTCTAATATAACATATATTTTTTTCAAAGAATTACGACTAGCCATTTAGACGTGATACTCATTTTAAAATCAGCAACTCAAGGGAATCGGCGCCTTAAAAAAATACTTAATTAGTGCCGTGCGAAATTCTCCTTGAAGTTAATATAGTAAAATGGGGTGAATCATTATTAGGTATTCTTCTACACAACAGTGCCGTCCGAAAACACCTAAGGTTTTATCTACGTTCCAGTACTTTCTATTGAAGTAGGGGTTTTTTAGTACTTTAGCGGAAAACTTTTTAAGATTAGTATCGTTGCACAATTGGAACTAAGTTATATGGGGTGTATGATTCGAGACAAAACTTGTAATAAATATTGTTTGTTGCCAACAATGACGCTACATTTTACTATCAAAAAGGTAAACAACTGCAAGACCTTGTTATTGTTTATAGGTAACAAAAACGGGAACATGAGTCACGCCTTCACGATGCCTCTAGTGTTACAGATTTTATAAGTGATTGTACCCACTGAGTGACCATCAGGGGGGTGACCATAAGCTCTTAGAGCGGTATCAATTTGATATCGAGTAAGTGACAGATGTATACAAGTCAGATACATCTGTCCCTTATTCGATCTCAAATTGATACCGCTCTAAGAGCTTATGGTCACCCCCCAGGAAGGCTTCTTTGGCACTCCGAAATGTAATACCTATAAATAATTTTGGTTAATACTTACTTTTGAAGTTTCGCTAGCTTTATTGCCCGTGTTTACTTACTTCTGTTTCACAAGCAACAAACCAATTGATCTTTGAATATTTATCAAGATTTTTTTTTCGTTTTTTTGTGTGTGCTGTGACATACAGTATCAATTGCCCGACACGCTTAACATAACAAAAAAAAACTGCTAAAAAACAGGACCCAATATTCAAAACATACGTCAAATAATCAGACCTCACATCCAGTCACCAACCGGGTCCGTATTTGGACCTCAAGGCGACTTGGTCCATCGCCCACGTGAATGTATTCGCAATACCAGCTGTGTGATGAAAATATCAAGTCCATTCGAATAACTGGTCCAAGGAAACATTTTTGTTTAAATTAAGCTGTTGGATTTGTTATTGAATTCACCTAAATTCTAAGTTTTTTTTTTAAGGAAACTTCCTGCACTCAAGCCAATCAAGGCAGTCGAAAAAAACTACACATCTCATCAGCAGCCTATTAATGTTCCCACTGCTGGGACACAGGCCTCCTCTCTGTGAGAGGGAATGGGCCGTAATCCACCACGCGGGCCCAATGCGAATTGGTGGCTGTCATGTTTTAGATTTTTTTGGTTCTAGGTCATGCCGGTTTCCTCACGATGTTTTCCTTCACCGTTTTGAGAGCAGTGGTGATGAAATAATTTAGACAAACTAAAGCGCCTACCTGGGATCGAACCCATGACCTGCAACTTGTAAGTCGTGGCCGATACCACTGGGCCACCACTGCTCAAAAAAAACTAAGAATCGATTAATTTTATTAAATAAGTACCTAAAACAATAGGCGTAGACATAACAGGCGAGTGCAGAAAGTGACTCAGAATATAGATAATATAGAGGTAGATTCTAAAAGGACTTTTGAAAACACATTACTTAAATCAATTGAATCAAAATGCGGTTAAAAAAATTTATGTCTGTAATTGGAATGGATCTATTTTATTTTGGATTTTCAATTTAATGTGTAAAACTATAGACTAGATTTGTCTGAAATTAATAAAATTATTAATAGGTATTTAATTTCGGAGTGCTAAAGAAGCCTTCCTGAAGAAGTCACTCAGTGGTGATGGTTACCATCGCTTATACAAATCCGTAACACCTTGGCTACTTAGGTACTGCACCTGACTGTTTTGAGTATGTCAGTTATACCAATCGTAGAAGCAATTTGTATGCACTTCAACTCATTTCATTAAACATGTACATTAGAAAAATGCCAAACAAAAATGCAAGTCAAGTATGTTGCAGTAAAAAGAGAAATTGGGCTTTGCAGAGAAAGCACCGAGAGTGCATGGTTGCCATTTATTTGCATGTTAAAGATACTGATGACGCAATGACGCCTACATAGTTTGCAACCTTCAATGACTGTCCATTTTACTGGCGAAGTAAATTAGTAAAGATTTCTCTATTGAGGAAAACACGTTTATTACATAATTTTATAAATTTTAGGTACTAATCAGACATTTATCGATGCTTATGGATATAAGAAGCACATTACCGTCTCAAAGACGAAGCTTAAATATCTTGTAAGCCTATTGTAATTAAACCGAAGCACAGCACCGCAGCCGAATTGCGTAAGTATATTATCCAAAGCAAAAGAATCGATTCTTTCCCAAAACCGACTTTACGTATTGCATATTGATACGTAAAGTCGTTTTTGGGAAGGAATCGACTTGTTTGCTTTGCAGAATTCACTTACGCAATTAGGCTGCCGGTGTTTGGCGGCAAAAATAGGGGTAGGGGTAAAATGCGGTAGTATTTTTTCAGAAAGAACTGAAAATCTTTACTACTAAGTAAATAACTACTTACGATGTTAAGAATTAAATAGTAAAAAATACTGGCCTTGATACTGCACTAACATTATTACAGTACATAATACCTACTGCAATTATTGAAGTGTATCGAACATTGATGTGCCAATCATCTAGCAAGCCTAAAGGTGGTTGCAGACCAAGAGCTAAGCTATGTTAGTTGTGCTTACTTAGCTAACCTGTGCTAATTTTTAACCAATTTAAAAAAGGAGGAGATTCTAAATTCAAGTTCTATTTTATTTTTATTTTTATCACTTCCAAACTTTTTACTAGATAAATCGATTCTGATGATTCTTTTTTTATTTGTAAGCTGGTGCATGGAATGGCAAGTCCCTCGGGATCGCTGCAATCGCATGAATGTTTATTTTTTACGCCATTTCATAACATAAATAAAAATTGAAGTGTTTTTATTTGGAAGTCGGTTGTATTTTTTTTAAAAACTTATTTTTATACTGGCGTCAATCAGACTAGCTGTTTCCCAACTAAGTTGTTTTGGCTTTCTTTCTACCCAGAAGCAGCTAAATACCAGCATTTTACATGACTGCATTCACAAGTATTCACAAACCAGTAACTGGGTAACGGGGCTAACGGCTTCACCCATCCACGGGCCGACCTCGGTAGGCGTTGCCTTAACCTAACCATGAAGATCGATTCGTTCGTATTTATAAGCCACGGGCTCTTCTTTTTAAATTGTGTGCAGAAATAAGCTTTGTAAGTTTAAAAAATTACCTCAGCTATACGAGTAAGCTACATGCACTTACATAGCTTAGCTCTTAGTCTGCAATCAGCTTTAGACTTTGCAAGTCAGTATTTGTGTCACCCATGTTAATATTCAAGAGATTATGTAAGCATCTTATATAATGAAAAGGTTTTCTTGCTGCCTTTTATTTACTTTATTTTTGAAGGATGGTCACTCTTCCGTTGGTATCTTGAAAAAACTTACGTCAAGCAACTTATCATGGTCAACAAATATTTAAAGCTGGCAACATTTGCTAAGATGACCGGTTTGCGCGGATGTGACGCATATTTTCCCAATATGTTTTTGTTTTGTTTCTTTGATTTTTTATGTTAGGTATGCGTCATAATTGTCGCAAATATACTATTTTATTTTCCCTCTATAGTGAAGTGACTTCAATATTCAAATAACTATTTATTCGAGTATTAAATCTATTTAATTCTGGTGTAACATTTACGTGGGTGAAAACTATTTTGACATCGACATTTCCGAGAGAGTAATTATCATCACATCTTTATCATTAATAGGTAATGAAATTCGGCTAAAATAATGATAGTGAATCGAAAGATATTGAAAGAAAGAAAGTTTTTTTTTATCAATGTGTAAAAGAAAATTAAGTGGCAAAATTCTGACAGAATTATTCAGAGAAAAGTTTAATTTAAAAATTTGTGTAAATATAAATAAATACAGCAAGCTAATTTGCCTTCCTCGTTCGTCGTAATGTGAAGTGTCAGGAATTGTAGTTTCATCGCGACATGGCTAAAGACCTCGTTTAATGGTCAGTAAATTTATTACCTTGTCTTTTTTATTAGTTTTAACATAAAATAATAAATACCTGAGTACTAAATGGTTAACGATAATTTTCTGTTGATTAAATAAACGCTATGAAAAATTAATAAACACTTAATGGTTCTGTAGGAAACACAAAGTAAATATAAAAATTACTCTTATAAAATGCATACCAACCGCACACAGTTACTGGCTTGTGGCGGTCAGGGCGGTGACCATAAGCACTTAGAGCAAGGTATTTTTTTTTATGTAACTCTTTTTGGTAGTTACAATGAAACTATAAAAACGTGCAAGAAAATAGTGTAAAACAAATCGTCGCTGTATTTAAAAATAAAGTATTCACGAACCGAGTAATCATTTTTACTTGCAAGTCGCTGCTAACACCATCTATATCCGTGGAACGGAACCGAACGTGATCGATGTTCTTAGAAAAATAATCAGTTTAATTTGACGAAAAACGCTAGTTACATATCGGCATGGTTTCTTTGTATGGAATGAGGCATCTGTATGCTAGTATTATATTATCTGTGGTTATAGTAACGTGTTTTAATCCCGGACGGAACGGGACGACAAGTTTCATACAAAATGTATGTATACGAAAGAGCATACGTCACGGAGTCACGGGTGCACAGACGAAATGGCGACTTAGCGATTTGTATGAAACGCTCGTCGCCGCGTCATCGAGTTCCGTCCGGGATTAATACATGTGTGCAGCGACCTTTAGCTTTCATTAGTATGTGTCGATTATTTAAGCCCTTCCTGCTATCCAATTAAGCAGAAACTTGGCGCGCTTATGTTACTCCGAAAATATTGAAATAATATGTTACTATGGTGCCGGTCTCATGTTGGAACCGGAAGGTGGCTATAGCAACTCCTCAACCAGACAAGATAGAACCATTGTGTTAAGGCTCATTGGATGTGTATTGACCACAGACATAAATCTAACTAGACAACGCAAGTCCCTCCATCTGTATGAAAACCAAGCGTGCCACTTTTTCACAAACAATTTAGAAACAAATTGATTTAGCTGACCCCCGCGGCTTCGCTCCCGTCAACTGGCTACCTACCTACCCTACCCTGCCTACCCTGCCTACCCTGCCTACCCTACCTAATATTTTTTATCTCTCATCAATAGTTTTCTCAGCGCACGCCAAAGAATGAATTTTATAGGCAATACTTTCTTCTGGTGAAAGAATGTTCAAATTCGGTTCACTAGATCCAGAGATTACCCCTTACAGCGTCACAAACTTTACCTCTTTATAATATTAGTATAGATGAAAGAAAACATTTCCAATGCCTCGGCCAACTTTTTCTATTCAAGATCGCAATACTAGCATAATACTATTCTATGTATTCTTTTCACCAAGTTTATTTACACTATTTCATAACAACATTTTTCTTTTGACAGCCGACCATAGATTTCTTCCGTATTTAATAAATTACTCTTTGGTCCGCGCGCTCTATTGTTTGTCTATGGTTTCGATAAATAATTATTGAGCATCGCGGACGTCGGTCTACATAGGTCTACCTACATTTTAATATGTTTTATATTTGTATAATACTTACACATACTCAGACCCACGTTCTGTGTTTATTTTATTTTGTTTATTTATATATTCTATTTAATTGTATTATTTAAGTATTTTCCGTTTCCGTAAGCGTGTCCGTGGCATCAACAGTTGGTCTTATCAGTATATCAGCGCAGCGTTATTTCCTTTTTTGGATATCGCTGCACATGCTGAGATAGGAGCCTTTTTGGTCTCGCACGGGGTTTTTTAATTAATTTTGTTTAATTTTAAGCTGACTCCTGTGCGGGTCACAAATAAATACTTTTTCTTTCTTTTCTTTCATAAAAAGGCACTTTTGTAGTTTTCGGTGGATTGCCGGTGTCGATAATGCTAAATGAAAAGCTCAAATTACAATCATTGAACTTACTTTTACGCCGTTTTTTGACACACGAAGTACAATCGCGTCATCTGGTTAGATTTATATCTGTGGTATTGACAAAGTGATATAATTACATGTAGTATGTGACAGATGTATACACGTCAGATACATCTGTCCCTTATTCGATCTCAAATTGATACCGCTCTAAGAGCTTATGGTTACCCCCCTGTTCATGAAGAAAATATTTTAAATTAATACTTATTCATCAGGAGATTCTATGTAGATTCTTAAGGCTGTCATAATCCATAGGCGCAAACGTGCAAAGTATTTTTAATTAGTGTAGGAAGGTACCCACAGAATATTTCAAGGTAGCCATTATTGATACATTACACAGGTGATCTTCACACAATGCATCGATCAATACACAATGTCTTCATAAATAATTTAACCTCGAAATGAAACCAAGCTTGGGTGACGTAACACAACCCATTCATAAGTGCATGTGTCATCTTTTAAATAACAACAATTGTTATGTAGGTATTTTAAATTCAGTCCTAACTCCCCCGAGATTGTAACACAGTATAAATATGGACAAACAAACAGAACGGAAACTACCTACAAACGCTCGAAACGGCACACTCACACAAACATGCGCATCGACGAGGCCCCTAAGCAGCCCGCACTACTGACAGCATCGCGAAAACTGCACAAGTGTGTTGATTATTTTCTTCACAAGTGTGTTGAAAAACGTCGTATGATACACGTGTGTATTGATGATTACCGTCCTCGGCTCTCTTAAGACCCTCACCTACGGCTCGAGTCTCAATGGCGCCTCAGCGGTAATCACCAACATTGCACACTTGTACCATAATGTACTATTTCACGCGGGCGAAGCGGCTGGCAGAACCTAATAATACCATATTATATTAATATTCACTATATTCTGCCAGCGGTTTCGCCCGCGTGTATGTCGTAAATTAACCCAAGGGAAAATATTCCCGGGACAAAAAGTATCCTATGTGCTATTCCAGACTACAATCTATATCTGTGCCAAATTTCGTTCAGGATCCGTCCCGCCGTTTGAGCGCGAAGAAGTAAAAAACATACACACTCACAGACTTTTACACGTACACGACATTATTGTAATCACTTAAAATTAGCTATGTTTTTATCAGTTCTTTAGATACTATTTAAATTATAGATCCAAAGGTGTATTTACCATATTATCGAAATTATCTAGTGTATGTTATCTCTGTTGTTATTGTACTGTATTATTAGTATTTATCTACTTTTACCGTAAAACTATTACTAATTGTATACTTTCTTTATTTACAGGTAATTAAAAGCCTCACACGCAAACACAAAATATTATAGTTACGAGTAGCATAAGTGGTAAGTTACATTTGAACTAGCCTTTGTCATCGGCTTCGCCCGCATGAAAGTCGAACTCGTAAGTTATCCCACAGAATCATACTGCCACGAAAAAGTCCTAATCTAGGTCATGGTCATGGTCTATCCATGTGCCAATTGACATCCAAATCTATTAAACTGTTGAAGTGTGATTGTTTAACAAACATCCAAATTTAAATAATCAGGTACCTACAAATTTCACATAATCCTTTGATGTCATGTAATCAAAACAAATTATGCCCGTGTTTACTAATCTATTTACCTTTATTTAATTAAGTTTCAATCCATGAGTATCCAAATATTTGAACTGGCCATTTGATTCCAAATAACAAGTCTTTAAACTATAAATTACCAGTTTACCAGCTCATTAATCCAAGAGCAAAAAGAAAACATCGAATCTGTATTTCAGATATCCTATTTACCCTGTGTCGTAACTGAGGTCTGGTACCCTCAGGTCACATCGTGAGGTCATCCGATGAAAGTAAGATGGCGACGACGAGCACCGTCCCTGTCACGGATCCGACCCACTTTTAACGGCATGATTCTGTGACGACACGGAGAGGTAGAAAAATAAACCTGACTACGGGAAAAGAGCTGAAGTCAGGTTTCCGTAGTTTCCGGTAGTCAGGTTTCGATCTGATGGTAAGTAGCATTTTAGATAGGTCTCTAAAATGCTACTTACCATCAGATCGGTCGCCTTAATCAACTGAAATTGACTCAGGCTATAGCAGTTCACTACTGGGCAGAGGCTTCTCCGAACCCACCTTTTAATATCGACGGTCCACTCAGAAGAGATGTGTCCCACCGTTTGCCGATACAAGAGCTTCTAAAAAAGACGACATTATATTAGCAATAAAGATTGTTGAGATGTCAAATATGTATGACGTTGACATGCCGTGCCGAAATGTCTCATACATTTTGATATTTCAACATATCGTATCGCTGACAGAATGTATCTTTTTATCACATCTATTCAAAAAGAGCTAGTTTATTCTTCGTGAAGAGGGTCTAAAATAGCTCATGAATCCCTAGGGACTAAAAGTGATTTAAATTTGGAATGTAGATATTGTTAGTACCTAAATGTTCCAATCAGCAAAGAGATTAATCACAAACCATGCAGTCCAAAATAGGATGATATCGCTTAAAAGCGATTACGACGAGCGATTGTAATTTTATTTCGGACCGCCTGGGAACATTGTATTGAACAAGAGACTGGCTGGAAAACCGCGCGCAAGCCAAATAAAAAAATAAATCTACAACTGGAACGGATGGTACTACGAAATTGTTACGATTCACGTCCATAATTATTCAAATATAAACATTAGCCTCTAATTATTTCTATGGTTCCTAATTGTATGTAAATAAATAAACGTAACGTTCTTGTTCACAAGTTGCACTTACTTATTTTCTCATAAAGGGTGATAAAAATTAGAGTGTCCACCTCGGGAGCAACACTATTTTAAGCTCAAGTGACGTACTTTGAATCCCACGCTGTACTCAGGATTGAATCCTTCGCTCCGCTCTGGGTTAAAAAACACTCTCGCCTTTAAAATAGTTGTTTGCTCTCTAGATAAACAATCTTCTATTATTTAAAGTTTAATTCTCAATTCCAGGGGTCTAGTCCAGCGGCAATCGCTAACAAAGCGTTTTGTATTTCTACAACAACTAATATAAAATTTCTGGTAGCTTTTTTCGTATCAGTCCCATACATTTTTGGCTTCTCCATCATAGCAATGCTGTCAGAGTATCATCTTTGTCCCCTAGGATACGTCTACTCCAACGGCCCTCAGTCCTTTGACAAACACGGCCAAGTCACGCTACCTGTTATGTACTACTATTGTCTTATAGCCTGCTTTTTTTGCACTGTATCGAACAGAATCTTTCTTGTCTTTGGTTCTTCTACGTTCTTACGTAAAAACAAAGTAATTTTTCGCTTTGTAGTGTTTTGTTCTGGATCGGTTCGGTTTATATTTTTTTTTATAAAGTTTAATTATATATCACTTTTTAGTTTTGTTGCCTTAAGTATATTAACGTGAAAATACACATTAAGGACCACATGATAATAAGCACTAGCTTTCAAATAACAAAAGAACCATCAAAATCGGTTCACCTAGTAAAAAGTTCTAAGGTAACAAATATTAAAAAAAAATGCAGTCCTCAATTCGACTGTATTTTTTTAAATATATTAAATATCTTACCTCCTCATTAGGGATAGGATAGGCTTCGCACCTGTGGTCCAGGGGTGGCATCAGGTGAACCGCAGACTTTTTACCACTCTATGACAAAAAAATCACAGTATCACAAAAAACCTTGTCCACAAGGTATTAGGCAATTGCCTTTCCTACATTGAAAGAACAAGCATTAATCACAATGGTTGCTCACTGCGAGTGCGTATTGGCAATTTCAGACCATTAATTCTGATTACCTCACGACATTTTCTTTCAACATAAGTAAGTCTTTACTTAACTTACTGGCGTTCTCAATAAATTATGTTGATAGAGAACTCTGCGAGACATTATGTCATGCCGTATTTTCACACCACAAATTATTACTCTGTTGCTGATATTCCAATTACAAAACTTCTAGAACAGCTTTATCCGGCTCTCTGATTAATTTCACAAATAGTTTAACACTGACAAAAATGAAAACAACACACTATTTTTTTGGCCAGTTGTACAAAGTAAAAGCCTAGGTATAGAAAGATCAAACTTCTTTTTTAACCAACTTCAAAAAGTAGGAGGTTCTCAATTCGACGGTATTTTTTTAAGTGTTTTACCTCAGAACTTTTTGTAGATGAAACGATTTTGATTATTCTTTTTTTATTTGAAAACTAGTAGTCTCAATCGGTCAAGGCGACGCCTGGGGGAGGCCTATGTCCAGCAGTGGTCGTCTTTCGGCTGAAATGATGATGATGATGGTGGTCTCATGTGGTCCCATTTAAATTTGATCAAGATCTGACGAGCAGCTTTTGAGTCATCCTTAATAATGCATATGTATTTTCATGGTAACTTATGGTACCAAAACTAAAAGAGAAAAATAAAAACATTTTAACAAAAACATAAACCGACTTCCAAAACAAAACACTACATAACGAAAAATAACTTTCTTTTCGGAAGTCGGTGTCAAATACGAAACAAAAGTAGGTACCAAAGACACCGACTTCCGAACAATTAAAAAGCCCAACTCGTGGGCAGAGTAGTGATAATGATGATCTTAGGAAATCTTAGGAATTGATCTTAGAAAGTATAATACAACTCATCGTAAACATAATTTTGCATACCATACATCATAACAACGTACAATATCATTTCCATAGCGCAACAGTATTATGTAATAATCGCTTTACCTATAAAACCAGACAACTCAACACAGATCTTAAGGCTCCTTTCACAAGACTATTAACGCGTTCTTGCTCCGTTCACAGGAAAACGCCTGGGTTTTCCACGCACGTTGAGCAACTGTTGCTAAAACTACACTGTTTTCCAGCTGTGGGAATTAGGATTATAATTTGTCTGACTAGACTAGTTTATTTTATGGTGGTGCACTTATGATCGATATCATACGGTGTAAACTGCACAATCGTGGGTGCAAAAGAGGGCATTTTTGGGCATTCAGAGTTTTTTTTAAAGAATATCTCTTTATTTTCAGAACGAACCTATTTCTTTTCGAACTTAGTTCACTGACCCAACCTCTATTTTTTTTTTATTTGAGATGGTTTTGCTCTTGACTCTCTCTAGACTATAGTCTAGATCAGAGGTCACAGAGACAAAGCTACGATGGAGCGAGCTTTAAGTTGAGATTGATTTAAGAGATTTGGGTTGAATGCGTTCGGAAACACAGACGCAGGCAGTGAGTTGCACTCTTTCGCTGTGCGCATTATGAAGGATGTTTGAAAGCGCTTGGTGAGAATTGGTGGAATGGCAACTAGGTAAGGATGGTAACTTGCAGTGCGTCTAGATATCCGATGTTAGATGGGAGCCGTTGGGATGAGGTCGTGGAGTTCTTGAGCACACTCACCGACGTACAGTCTGTAGAAGACCGACAAGCAGGCAATATTACGGTGATGAGCCAAGCTGTGAAGCTTGGCATCCACCAGTGTATCGTCGCCAATGAGACTCTTAGCTCTGCGTTCCACCGAGTCAAGCGCGGCAAGTTGATATTCAGCTGTAGCAATACTCCATGCAGGATCGGACATTAGGCGATTATTCGCGCCAGTTTGAACACATAAGTTGACACACTAGCAGGTAAGATTCAATCAATGAATTGATCTGTCAATTGAATTGATTCTTGGATCGCCATAACTTGTATTTTGTCCCGCATTCCATGCAGGATTCGCTTTAGTTTGACAAGCTTTTTTGTTCTATATGTTCTTCTTGCTCGTTAGGTTCGTTCTTTTTGGCGTACAACATAGTCACTTGCAAATTCTAGCTATCGGCAGGTTAAATAAAACAGGTATTAGATACGATACAGTATACGATGGTCGTAACTCAAAAAATCTGTTAACGTCAATAAATCTGTGAGTGGGCCGTAAGTCAAAACAGCTGATTTTATTCATTAACAAATTAGCATTTAAATGAGATCGAGTGACATTCGACGCACTTTTAATACCGGTTGCTCAACTTATCAGATTGATTTAATTATATTACATAAAGCAAGCCTACCTTAGTTCCATGCATCTCTATTTTTACATCTAAATAACATACGTGTGATCATTCACACCTTCATTGAATATATTATATTTAGGGATGGCAGAAGAGAACATTAAAGAAACACTTAAGGTTGAAGTTGAGATGACACAGCAAATAAAAATATGTGTAAAAGAAGAAGGCATGCTGAGCCGAACCTAATTAAAATGGAAAAAAATACCTCCTCCTTTTTTGAAGTCGGATGATAAGGGCAGGAGGATGTGATTATGTTTTGCGCGCAGCCGCGCACATGCGCATATTTTCCCTATTGATTAATTAGTCTTTTTCTTGAATAGTTTATTGATAATAATTTGTGATTGCGACGACTATGTACCTACCACATATTGTATATGAATGCTAATATTGTGTAAAATCTTACCTGAATACTGTTTCTCAAGATACAGGTTGCCCCTAGTTTGAGAGGCAGGGTTCATTATTCAAAATGGTTACAATGGATTCTTGCAATATAGCTGACTGTACGTGTATGCAAACTGTAATGTAACCTTTTTTGCACCAATAAACATTTACTTATTTATCTGTATAAGTTTTTCTGTCTCTATCTGCCGCCAATAGACATTTTTTTTTTTTTTGGACACCCAACGGAAAAAGCGATGTGTTATCAGTTTTTATCTGCCTGTTGCATCATAGCTCCTAAACGGATGACTCAATTTTGATTTAGTTGTGTTTTGTTTGAAAGGTCACTTTATCGGGAGTGTCGGTGAATTTGTCTTAGCTATGTTCGATGAAAATCTGTTGGCCCGTTCAAAAGTTATGGGCATTGTACCGTTTGAATCGCGATTATTTTCGCAAGATATACTGTCATAATTACTCAATCCATAGATTTTCGATCGAATGAGTAGAAGAGAAGTAGAGTGATGTAGAAGCATGAAATAAAAACGTGACGGGGGTTTTTTGTTTTTTCTTTCGTTCTTTCAAACGAAATGTCCGGTTTACTACTACATTGTGATTTTTTGGGATCCAAACTATTACACCAATGTTATTGCCATTTACCGGGTGGGTACATTTACTTGCCCGGTTCTTAAGTTAAGCAACAACCTTGAGCTGCTAATTTCCTGACAACAAAAACAAAAGTTAACCCGATATCGGCAAGTTATTTTGAGCTTTTAAGCATTCTTTTCCAGTCCTTCAATGAATACCACGCTATACCCTAATTATAAATTGGTACTGTAACGCAAAATCGCATGTCGTCCACACTGTACCCTATAACGTAACCTTAAACGCAAACCGTGTAGTTATGGTAATGCGATATGGTATCGCGAGGCTGGAGTTTGAAAATCGAAAGTAGACTACATGTTGCGAACGAGATTGTCTGTGTACTGACGAGAGGAAAAGTGTTAGCAAATTGTTTTAACCGATTGTGAAGGAAAAGAAAGGGGTAGATTTATTTTTATTATTAAATTAGTAATCTTACTAATATTATAAATGCGAAAGTCTGCTTGGATGGATGGATGTTTGTTATTCTATCATGCCAGAACGGCTGAACGGATCTGGATGAAAGTTAAGGCAGAGGTAGATTATGGTCTTGAACAGCACATAAGCTATTATTTTTTTCGGTAGTAACTTGGCCTTGGGATAGTTTCTGACTATAACACGGGCGAAGCTGCGGGAAGAAACTAGTCATAAATATTTGTTAAATTGTTTTATTTATTTGTAGCAATTTTTTTTTTATTTATTTGTAGGTAGAAATGATGAAATCATGTAAAGGTCTATCCACACATATCAGGGCCGTGCCCAGGACGTGACAGGGCTGGGCCCAGGAATTGAAGCTTCGTCACTGGCCCGTACACGGCCCATGCACGGACGTGTGTGAACGAGAACAAAATTATAAAATGGACACACCGATATTTAATTTGAGCCCGGCACGGTCCGTCCACGTCCCGGGCACGTCCCTGATATGTGTGGATAGACCTTTACAGTAAATTTTATTGGACATGTTTTTTCCTGCAGTGGTTTTTTGTGGCAATAGCATGGTAAGAAAGAAAAAGTCTTGACACAATGTTTTTGCTTTATCTATTTTTATATTTATTGATAGTCAATAAAACTAGCTTTGAATAAAAATTACGATAAATAAATTAAAATCGAGACAATCGAAAAAACAAGAATCTCCAATCAGGACCCGGTTTGTGGATATATGTCAGACAGACATCAGACGGAATGATGTCATTTACAAGCTTCCAAATATAGAAGGTAAGCAAACATGTTGTTGACGAGGATTTTTGTTCTGACAACATATGGTGTGATGCATTTTGATTTTTTAAATGCTACGTATTTCAAGAGAGGGCGAAAGTAAAATATTTGTAATGGGCATCAAACCGGCATGTGCCTACATTGCCTATCACTTCGGGGAAACAATCACAGATATCATATTATTTTGAGTTTTTAGACAGCACTGTTATAAAATTATTTCCGCAAGCTACTTGTCACTTGTCTGCCTTGCTGTACTTCCCTTTATGGAGTTCTCTCATAAGGTTTATACCAGTCGGGCTGAGCTTTGCATAACTCCCTGTAAGCTGTAATCTATCGCAAATAATCGCTAAGTGCCGGATTAGACGATATCTCTGACATATTGCTAGCACCGATTTAGATATTTAAATGTGGAGGAATTGGGCTAATAGGTGTAAGGAAAAAAGTGCTAAGGTTAGATGGTTATCGATGTTTTGATAATGAGGGTTTTCTGAAATTATGTACTCTAGGTGGCGGCAGCACTGAGACGTCAGGCACCTGGCTTTTTAGCATTAGTCAAATAGAAGTCAATGTCGAATTGATGTCATAAGACTTCTCGCCAAAGTGGCGCCAACTGGTGGCGTAAGTGTTCTTGAAATAAACCCTCATTGGTTTACGTGTGCTGTATCAAGTCATTGACGTGTGTTATAGAAAACATCTACCCTTATTTTTTCTACAAAATATTTGAAATAGAGTGCCTTGACAAAGTCGTAATCTATAAGCGTAAACAATTGACAAAATCTTACATGTCTGGGATTGCCATAAGCTGCTGCCTCTGTCTCCTAATCCTAACAATAGTTATTGCTGTTAGATTATTTTATCTAGCCTGAATATTTCTTAAACATTAATTCTTATCAATTCAATCCTTTCTGATAATTATTTTTATGAGCCCGTATTACAAAAACCTTCATTCCTTCAATTTTTCTCTATCTTTAGCAATCTGATAATACTATAGGTAGGAGTCCAAGCCAAAGTTTAACTCATTTATTTTCTTATAATCATAGAATATTTACAAAACAAAACAACATCTTTAAAAAAACTCAAAACCTTCACTTGTTAACTGTACTCTTTAAACAAACAGACATCAGTGAAAGTGTTGACCATTGTGTACATGACCATGTATCCATGCAGTGGCCATTACCGACCATTGCGGTGTTAATGTGACGTGTCGGAACAATACAAGCTAAGCGAGACATGGACGCGGATTTAATATTCGTTTTTACAAGATGAAATGAAATAGCTGGTGAAAATAATTAGAATAGAATAGAAAAAAATATCCAACACAGACACAAAACAACACAACATCACAAAGTAACAGAAAAGAAAAGTAAAAAACTTGTAATCAAGGTTCAAGACTTGCACCGGGCGTGCCCATAATAAAAGGGTTACCAAACATTACATTTCAATTAGAGGAAGGGAGGAAGCAGGATTTTTGATCAAGCATAGTCAGGGCGATAAGTTCCTTTCACTGTGCGCATCCGTGGTCCAATACGCATATCGCCGGTATTTATGCCGTGATCTTTGAAAGTGTGAACGGCGGCGCCGGGATTACTCGAATTTTAAGAACTTTGCATGGTTTGATTCTGACAGATTTTTTACGTGTACCTAACTGTTTTATTATGGTGTTAGTACAAAAAAGTATATTCTAATCTAGGTTTACCTATAGTTGTATTTACTTTTACATAGCAATTGTTAAACCATGTAGCATCAAAATACAAATAAAAAATAGCCTATTCAGTCGTTCGGCATATCGGTTTACTCTCGCCTTTTTGTCGTCTTGTCATTCACGTCCAGACAGCAGCGTTGTCGCTAGCAAAGAGCAACTCCTTAGTCCCTGAATGCCTCAGAATCCAAGTAGGAAGGTGTTACTCCAACTTCGCAAAGTGGGGCTACCTTGACGTCTTTGCATCCCCAGCGACTTATGACCTCTGCAATAGTCCAGCCTGTAAACAAGAAATTTTTGAAATCACCTACCAGTCTCCGGCGGCTAAAACTGCTGCGTGTGGACCTAGCATTATAGTACGACTGACACCCCTTTAAGATCAAGTTACAACTGGCAACTCTCCCTATATAAAAATGTACTCTGTGCTGGCTACCCCATTGTGGGTGTCATTTTCTGAAATATTGATCGGACGGACGCAAAAGACGGACGCGCGAAAAATGTGTAAAGTGGGATATAAAGAGCCACCAAAACACCAGAAGGTGTTGGTCCAACCCAACAACCTTATCACCACGTATCTACAAAATAGAGCGCGAGTACAGATTTGGTTGAAGGAGAACATGAACCTACGAATCGAGGGCTACATCGTGGGTTTTGACGAGGATATAAATATTGTTTTGGATGAAACTGAGGAGATTAACATGAGGACCGAGAATAGGAAGCAAGTTGGAAGGATTATGCTGATAGGTGACAATATAATGTTAATCCAGAACGCGAATCCTCATGCAGAATGAAGAGTCGGATAGATATGGAAGTTCATTCCACCGCATGTTTTTAATTTTGGCGAACAACGAAAAACGTTAAAATGTTTTATTCTCGTTTGTGACTTCAATGTACCAGATTCTACCTTATTATTAAAGTTAAGATTACAAGCCAAACGACTTTTGTTTCTAAAAAAAAACAAGCCTGTGACTTATATAAAAATATTACCCGACTTCAAAAAGGAGGAGGTTCTCAATTCGACTGTATGTTTTTTGTATGTTTGTTACGCGATTAACAAACATACCAATTATGAATTGATTTTGATGATTGTTTTTTGTTTGAAGGAATATGTTCCCGAATTGGTCCCATTTAAATTTTGTTTAGATGAAGATGAAGAACTTCGAAGATATACAACAGAACTCTTCAATAAATGACGGAAAATCTCTCGGGATTGCTGCAATCGCATATCTGTTTATGGTTTTTTCCATTTCATAACATAATATCACGCCGGAAGGTACGCTCTAAAGGGGTACGCAGATGTGTACCTACCTTGACTCTGGTACGGTTATGTTCAATTTCATGTTATTGGGTAATCTATACTGGCATTAGTTTTGGCATTCTGAGTACTATAGAACTTGTCCATTATGCACAACTAAAATGTGAAAAATAAAATAAGTTTTGTATCATACTTTTATGCTCTTCATTTCTGTATAAATCATTTTTCACAAAAAAATATAACCGACTTCCAAATAAAAACACAACAAAAGAAAAAGTAAGTTCCTGTTTTTGTTTCTTCGTTTTTTGACATATACTTCCGAAATTGAAGTTATTTTTCTTTTTGTAGTGTTTTTATTTGCAGGTCGGTTTCCCAGAAACAGTTCTATTGTGTCTACATCAGCGCTCAAGGGACTAAAAGCTCAGGTATTTCGAAGCAGAAAACATGATTTTTCACTATTGGTATTCTATCCTAACTACATCCTTATTTTAATTTTGCCTTATATTTATCTCGCAGGATGATTTGATAATTCGAATTTTCGCGACAACCCTAAGGATATTGCAAAAACACGGATAATTAGACAATGGTGAAAACATTTCTCAATCTTACTGGAAAAAGATAGGGTTTTTGCAAAAACACGATAACGTTATAATTATATGTTTTCGCAATATCCCTAGTGTTTTCGAATTATCAAATCATCCTATGACATTATATATGATAGGTTAACGTTTGTTTGTATGCTTTTCTAAAACCATTTTCACTTGTGACTTAAGAGCGGACTCTAGTCAACAAGAATTTGAAAAATAGGTATTTGAAGAAACTATTGCCGTCGCGCTGCGCCCGACCAAGCGAGCTATCAATGTGTGAACGAGTAATGTATTTGTGTGTGTAAGAGCGCGCCGCAGCGGCCGACCGACTGCACGGTGCACGCGCCCGAGCCGCGAGTACCGAGCCGCTTTACACTTTACGAAAAAAATTAAAGAGTTGATTAATTTTGGAGAAATGTAGTTTTTTTTTAAATGCCTTCCGCCAGAAATAATTGATGGTCGTATACCATGAAATTTACCTGCAAGTGAAAGGATTGAAATTACGATAGATAAATGCACATTTTTACACGACTGTCCAAAAGAGGAGAGTTATGTTATGTTTATAGCGCTCATGTATGTTTGTGAGATTCTTTATTCCACCATAACTTCTAAACAGCTTAACCGGTATCAATTTATGTGGTATCTTTAGAACCGTAACGTTATTAAAAATAAAAATAAAAAATGATATTTCATAAAAATTTTACTACCTATTCTATCATCGTCTAGCTAGTCTAGAGCTTACTTAGTATATATATAATAATATATAACAGTAGTATTAAATAATCATTTGTTCCCTAATAACATACCAAAAGAAATTAAATAAATAAAACAGTAGGTACTATTCAATATCCCATAGAAAACTTATAAAATAAATTGTTTTTGCAAAAATATCGTTTTATTACTAAAAGAGCTATGATATAAAAAATAAATCATTAAAAATAATTAAAAACACGCCTGCCTTGCAGTCGGGGGATCGATCATTGGATCAGTTTTTTAACAGGTCCCCCGACTTCGTTGAAAAGATTGGTTTTCAGTTTAGCCCATTCAACACAAAATTAATTTCGCTTGTTTTTAATTTTTTTGTTCAATTTTTTCATTCACTTTTCGACAAGCTGCCTTGTCAAAAAGTGCTTTTATATACGAATATTATAAAGAGGAAATTTTTTTTTGTTTGTTTGTTTGTACTGAATAGTCTCCGAAACTACTGGACCGATTTGAAAAATTCTTTCACCAATAGAAAGCTACATTATAGAAAGCGCTATTTTTTAATCCCGAAAATGGGTCCTGTGGGGTGGTCCACGGGAGCGAAGCCGCGGGCAACAGCTAGTAATTAATAAGCGTGTTTTTAATTATTTTTTAATTATTTTAATTTAAAATTCTATATTTTAATTTAAATACCCACAAACCCCACGTCTCCAAAATTCATAAATCATTTTTATAAGTATCTGCTTTATAAGAAATCAAAATTTAGTTTGCATAATACTGGGTGTAAGACCAGCCGAAAGAATGCAAATCAGCAGACAGGACGTAAGATGAGTGAACGATTCAGTACATCAGAGCCATCATTTTGAGGACCGGATCACCCGCGTCCGTAGGAAAATAAGCGTTTTGAATCCCTACACGTGGTCCCCGGATGGTGCTAATCATGTGACATACTGGTGGTAGGTTTCGACCGAAGGGCTTGTGACCACATAGCGGGCAAAGACATACTGCCAAGTGGCCTAGCCGTGATCCGGTTACGATGCCCGGTGCAGCCATTAGAGGAGTTGGGTCGAGATAGCTGTTCCACTGATGGAAGGCCGGCCAGACGCACGCTGTTATAGACGTATCGGGAGACTGGTCGCAGAGGGCAGTGAGCAAGTACGCAGCCACTTTAAAAAATAAGATGCAATATACCATTCGTATTATGAATTTGTAAATTTATATTGAAATTTTAAAGTAACGTTTCATTTGAAAGTCATTGCACCGAAAAAGGTCAAATACCATTTCTAGAACCTTTGGAAAAAATAAATTTATTATATTTATATTATACAGCGAGCGTCTTTTGTTCACTAAAAAGGGCCAATTCCATCCAGCTCCATCTTTCCGAGGTGTAACCGTGCCGATAACCGACCATATTGAGCTTCTTGGCGTATGCTGCTAAGAAGTTCAGACGGTACTTCACGCCAGAACAGGTGCTTAAGTTGTATCAAGCGCAAGTTCGATCTTGCATGGAGTACTGTTCTCATCTCTGGGACGAATCTGCCAAATACCAGCTTCATGCACTAGATTTGATCGAAAAACGGGTCAGGAGGGTCTCATCGGCAATGAGATCGAGTCAAAGCTCCAGAGCCTTGAACATCGTCGCAGAGTTGCCAGCTTGTCGGATTTTTATCGGATGCATTTCGGGGATTTTGCGATGGAATTGCATGATCTAATTCCATATAGCCCGTTTCATCATCGGACATCATTCATCTACAAGACGTACGGCGATGCGCCATCGGTACAAGGTGGATATCCCGCCCAAAGGCACTAAACATTTTGCGTACAGCAAGGAGTGGAATTCCTTGCGTCTGTGTTGCCCGATAGCTACAACCTCGGGGTCTTTAAGTCAAGAGTGAAGTTACTTCTGGGCAAGTTTGCTACACCGTAGACCACATCATCGCTTACCATCAGGTGAGATAGTGGTCAAGAGCGAGCCTATCTATAATAACAAAAATCAGCGATTTCTTTTCAACAACATTTGTTAGTTCGTTCGGTTGGTCTGTACCGAGCATTATTCTGGATCCTGGCTTAATTTTCTTAACAACTTTTGATCGTGTATTTGCAACTGCACTTGCCAGATCTTATGCATGCCTAAGTTAATCATTCGACAAGTGCCTTCAACTATAATAAATAATACTCACAATCACACGATTTATTAAATAAAATTATTGTATAGTGTAAATATCGACATCGCTGTATATCACTAGAGTATCGATAAAAATATCGACAACTGCCACTTCCCTATTAGTGTACGTGTAAGCCTTACCCTCCCTCACCTCCAACCTCCACCCGTAAAGTGCGAAAGGGACAACTGCAGCTCAGGCTGATTTTATCTACAAAAACCTTGACCAAAAGGCGTTTCGTATTCCGCTGTTTTCTTCTTCAAAACTGGCCTGATCTTAAAAAATCTTATATCAAAATTTAGAGGAAAAGTATATCTATGCTTCTGTCATTTTCTTTTTTGTTAAAAAGTTATCAATTTTGTCTGAAAGTCGTCTGAACATGGCGGTAAGAACGGGCATTTTTTTCGGGTTTTTGGATTGTCATATTTCTTTTAGTGATTATGTTTTCGAAAAAAGGAAATGATAAGGGCACGTATTAATTAGACCTTGATTTTATGGGAAAAAATCATTGCTCTGGAGGCATTATCCACGAAGAAAACAGCGGAATGTTTTTGTATGGAGAAAGGCCCAATAGAGTACCCTCTTAAACGTCCGATTTCTGTAAATAAAATCGATGCGTCACAAATAAAATGCATGTGGATGCGATTGAATGTCACATAAATTTACCGATAATTTTCTTTCCATAAACTAGACCAGAGACACCCAAGTTATAGCTATCGCAAACAGTGCCAAAGGTCTATCCTATTTTTCTCTACGAAAAGTGGTGCGGTTTTCAAAAGTTCCTGATGTTATATTATGGAAAGCAAAGGTTGCATCATTGACACGAGGAAACAGCAAGCCCTTTATACATCACGTCAAAATCCGCAACCATTCATTCACTCAGTTTCCATTCCTTTCATTCATTCAAACACACGTTTCGCGCCGGCGCGGTTTCTCGCAACTCTATTGTTCAAACACAAAGTGACGTATGTCACTCGCGTTACGTCTCGTTGAAAAATGTACGTAATTTGTTCGTCTGTTTGTCTCCTTGTTATACATGTGTGCTTGTTACGCAATTATTATGTAATTTGACTAATTATTGTGTGGGAACATCGTAGAGCCTTGTAGTGATTTGTATGTTGTGTGACACGTGCCCTCTAGGGTATATATTATGTTCTGTGGACTTGTGTGCCGTTATTTTGTAGACAGAACCTCTTTGGCACATTACCTACTTTACGTGCCTGAGAATCCTCTTTATATCTTTCTACTATGCTGGCCTATAACTTAAACATTATTTATAAGTTTTTAGCAACTTGATCATGTCGCTAATCAATAAACAGCTGTCAAATATCAATTAATCTATAATCTGCCTTTAGTAATGGATTTTCAATCAGGAAATCCTGTTTGGATTCTGTATCTGTTCCCAGACTATAGATTTTAGCTCAGCCTACAAATTTCGATGACTAATAATAAAAATGTGGGTACCTATATTAATCACCTCAGCCTGTGGGGATACAAAGGGGTAATGTTGTTTATTTTCCAAACAGAACAGTTGTTTCAGCACACAACTAAGTTAGCATAAAATGTGAATAACAACCCAGTCACGCATGAGAACTTCCTCAATGAACAGGTCCCGATAGCATCAATGTTATTGTAACAAAATGTCGGCAAATAATCGGTGTGATGGTGCTAGAATGCAACCACAACGAGTAAACAGTCACCAGCACGTGGAGAGAAAGTGCAAAACAATACACAAAAGGAATGGAGTGATAATGTTATGCACTTTGTTGTAAGTACGAGGTATTATGGTGCGGTGTTTTGTTCCTGTTGAATTCTGCTCGAGGGAAGAACTTTGAGCTCAATACGAAAGACGTCCACTGGACGATCCCGTGCGTCTCGCATGCAGCAGATGCCCCCGCGTTATCGGTCCACCTAGGGCTGCGTCTTCCGGTTTGCGGTCGGTCCAGCATACGAACTTGTCTAAATGATACGAGTAGTAAGACTTTTCTGGTTTGTCTTTCATCATGTGCTTCAGGAAGTGCCTAGCCTTTTTCCCAACTATATTGGGGCCGGCTTCCAGTCTTATCGGATTCAGCTAAGTACCAGTGTTTTACATGGAGCGACTGCCTATCTGACCTCCACAATCCAGTAACTGGGTAACACGGTACCCCTTGGCAAGACTGATTTCAGATCTCAAGCTTCTGACTTCCTGTTACGACTGTCAAAGATCTTCAAATGACAGCCGGGACCAACGGCTGAACGTGCTTTCCGAGGCACGGAGGAAACTCGGTATGTTGAAATGGTCACCCATCCACGGACCGACCTCGTCAAGCGTTGCTTAACCTTGATGATCGACCCGTGCGGCTGTTATTATTTAGCCACGAGCTCCTCAACTTCTTTTCTGGTTTGTCTTTGCCTCTTGTATTAAATTGCGTGTTTGTTACATAAGAGAACATAAATTATGCTATGTTATGTCTTTGTCATTGCAGATATCCATCATAGACGTTGGTTACCAGTGTGACAACTTATCAGAAGCTGGTTTGCTATCCTAGTCCAAATAAAAGCTTACCCTTGAACGTTTCAACTAGAGCAAATTTTCAGCAAATAAAATTAATCTTCGTCATCATCATCATTAGCCTTTTTAATGTTCGCACTGCTGGGATACAGGCCTCCTCTCTGTGAGAGGGGATGGGCTGTAATCCAAAACGCGGGCCCAGTGCGGGTTGATGGATGTCAAATGTCTTCGAATTTTTGGTTCTAGGACATGCCGGTTTCCTCACGATGTTTTCCTTCACCGTTTTGAGAGCAGCGGTGATGAAATAATTTACACAAAGTAAAGCGCCTGCCTGGGTTCATTAAAAAGTGTGGGGCAAAGTAACAGATAAAAAACAAAAAATAAAAATGTGTGTGATTGTCAACGAGTCTTTCGTCATTTACGAACCATACATTAGCAACAAACCTGGAAGGTAGTAAACCTTCGTAGTAAAAGTTCTATAAACTCAACAAGAATTTAGAATTTTTCACTGGAACAACCCAACAACAATTGTGACCTACCCAGAGGGGGCCATGTCGGACCACACGCTTTCTTTTACAAATTTGTAATCCTACTAAATTGAAAAAAAATTTATAAAAAAAAACATTAAGAAATAAACCGATTTCAAAAGCAGAACACTAAAAAGTGCTAAATAGAAATCGGTTTAGATTTTTGGAAAAAAAAAATATTTCTCTCTTTTTAGATTTGGGACACCATCACTAAAAAGTGAGCAAGTTCTATAGAAAGGTACCTAAAGGATTGACAAAATACCCATAATAACTCAATTTACATATTCGTGCTGTTTATCGCTAAGAAATTCGGTTCTATGTTCCATATCATGAAAACTGCTGAACCGATTTTGATGAAACTTGCACTATTTCCTAAGTTGAGAGATACTTAACCCAATTAATAAATAATTATCGCGAGCCGATTACCTTCTAGTTTCGGAGAAATGCATGGACACAAACATACATATACTTATAAAATTTGCACACATGTTTAGAAGTCCACATAGAGTAACATATGTGAATATTGTGCAATGCCAATAATATTACATACATACGTATCGAAATGCACAGTGAACGACAACGTTAATTTCATCCTGAATAATTAAAATGATTGTCTCCACACAGCCGGTTAGTAAAAACCAATTATGACAGCTAATTAAGAAAAGGTGAAAATTACATACACGGGCATTTCCTTATGACATTTTATGAAATATTTCCGTTTTTTATCTCGCCAACGGGACCCTAGAAATCTTAAGAGTTGGGTGCGGCATCATAATGAATCAGGAAGTCACGTAAGATACTGTTTTTATATGCCGTTTTAACTGTCTACAAACATTTTAATATTTCTCAGTAGGTATCTCGGCGATCCTTTTAATTCCACGCTCTCCTTGTGCATTGTTTTATTTCTTTTTAGTGGGACTTGACTCGAATGAAATAATTCTGTAGTGGAACCCAACCTTAACTTTCAAAATTCCTTTTCTTAACTTTTTTTAAACTTTGTTTTGTTTCCTTTTGCGAGTATTTATATTTATCATAACTAATGTTAGTTGTTTTAATTGAAATAATAATTTAATCAGAAGTTTGGAATAAAGGCAGGTTTCTTTCTTTATCATCATCTGCCTAGCCTTTTCCCAACTATATTGGGGTCGGCTTCCAGTCTTACCGGATTCAGCTAAGTACCAGTGTTTTACATGGAGCGACTGCCTATCTGACCTCCACAACCCAGTAACTGGGTAACACGGTACCCCTTGGCAAGACTGGTGTCAGATCTCAAGCTTCTGACTTCCCGTAACAACTGTCAAAGATCTTCAAATAACAGCCGGGACCAACGGCTTAACGTGCTTTCCGAGGCACGGAAGAAACTCGGTATGTTGAAATGGTCACCCATCCACGGACCGACCTCGTCAAGCGTTGCTTAACCTTGATGATCGACCCGTGCGGCTGTTATTATTTAGCCACGAGCTCCTCTTTTCGAGATTTCTTTCTTTATATGCTGTTAAAATGTATTTTTTGCGGCATAACCACGAGAGCGAATTCGTAGGTAAAGCCAGTCCATGATAAAGCTGTACCATAATCTTTTTGCGAGTAAACAAAATCGGCAACTGTTTCAATACACAATTTCCACAGACATTTTCAAATGATTACCAAACGCGCCGCTGTAACAATATCACTCATGTATTATGTCTCTATGTAGGTCTTGGCCAGGTTCTGTTTACACACCACACCTGAGTCAAAACAGTTTAGTCTGGTATAGTCAGACACAACAATTTTGCCAGATCCCAAACCGTATTTTTGCGTCTAAATGTGAGTTATGATTGTTTTCATTGCAAGCCGCATTGCTGTGTTCCGGTGGGACATTAGATGTTTATATCGGGATGACCACTTATCACTTAGGTACAGTCAAGGGTCAAAAGTGCAGTCACACTCTACCAAAACAGAAAAGGCAATTTTTTTGTAGGCAGCAGAATTTCAACTTTTCTCGATTAGTAGGAATAATCTATACTTTAATTTCTATACAAAATATTAAATCAGTTGTGGATAATTTAACTTCTTCTACAAAAACTAGCCATTTGAGTTTTGGGAGAGTATGATTGCACTTTTGACTCTTGACTGTACCTATCATAAGGAGGGCCTCCACCGCCACCAAGTAAAAATTAACACAATTGCGAAACTGCTCATAAATAAAAGTATTTCAGGAAGGAAATTTTTGACGCGACACAAACACAACGCAAGTCAAGTGATGCACTTAGCTATTGAAAATTCATTCAATCAATTACAGCAGCTAAAGCGCGCATGAAAATTTTTTCACTTTTATCTTGCAATGAAAAAAAATACGATTTGATTTATAATATTCAGAGCTGACCCAAATATCATAAACTACGTTCTAACTTTAAATTCATCCGGCACCTCTATATTTATGCAAGCCGTCATAATTTCAAACATATCCCGAGTTAACTCAAAGATCAGTTTTAACATTAATACAAACACCATTTCAGCTTACTAACTAGAAACAGACGTTGTCCGTCTGTTCGCCATTAATAATAATTTCATCCTAGATACATGCCCGTTAGAATTTAATTCCGTAAATAAATTACTAGGCGATGCGTGAGAATCTTGTTAGTATGTTTTCATAATTTTAGTACTTAAAGAATTTATCCTAGCTTTTTGTGGGCAGTATGATGGTTTTGCCTTTGCGTTTCATGATGGTGTTAGAAGAAAATTACGTGATTCAGGATCAGTCAAAATTAAATCAGTCTAAAAAGCACTTGTGAACTGTGAATAAATACAAATAAATCGGAAGATAAGGGGTTAGTCTAAAATAACATCAATTAAAATTAAAGTAGACAAAACACTGGACAAAATTCCATACCTATTTTAGCGCCAAAAATGCAAAGTGAAAATGTGCGCCATTTTTCACTTTTTACAACTGTCACTTTTGAACTTTCGCCTTGCGTTCCGATACACGTATACTATCAATAAACTTTCCTATTTAAATCATAAACTATCAGAACGCACAATTAACTAGTTACAAAAAATAAATCGCCCATGGAACATGACCACTGGTCACAATAATAGGAAAGAAAGTGAATTACAAATTGAAAAGGAAAGTACGGACGTGATACATAAGGAAATCATTGAATATTCTCGATTATGTCCGGCACGATTGATTGAAATATCATTAATAAATATGGCAGGTCATAAACGATTCGAGATTTGAAATTGAAAGATGAATAGTCGGCTTAGGCGTAGGTATTCGTTCCTTTTTTCATTTTAAAATTCGAATTTAGAACCGTGAAATAATGAGAGATTGAATCTCGCAGTGTGACTGTTTTCTACCTACATAGTTTAAAATTATAGGTACATAGGTACATATAGGAAATAACATGATAGCATTGTTCATGTTCTAAAAGAAGAAAAATCTAAGATTAGAAGGTCAAGTTTGTAGTACCTAGAATCCAAATCCAATTTATGCCAAATCCTTTGATTGTCGAGATGTCGTGATTACGTGATTGAAATTAAAATTAAAACTCGCGGAATTCATAACCTATCGCATTGTGTAGGTACTTGAGAGACGTTTGAAGTGAACTTTACAGAACAGCTAAAGAAATAGCACAACAAAATTAAAATTACATAAATGATATTTGAATAACAAATTATTTTCAACCTTCAATCATAAATCAATGCTATTCCTAATTTTTGCATTATGCATACAAAATCGCAAAAAGTCACACACGATGTGAATTTAAACACACTTGCTTGGAGCTAAATACCGTCCATTGCAAATTACGTGAAAATCAATTAAAAAAGCTAAATTACAAGTAGGTAAACGTGATTTTAAGCACAGTATTTATTGATTGTAAAATTGTAATCAATACGGTGTTTATATTTAATTTTATGCGCTATGCATAATCATTATTGTCATCATTATCTTTTCAGCCGAAAGACATCCACAGTCTCCCCCAAATGTCAGCACATTGACCAGTCCCGCATCCAGCGGATTCCCGCAAGTGGGAGGCCTTTGAACGCACTGTCTGCCGGTCATCATCATCATCATCTTCAGCCTTTTACACAGGCCTCCTCTGTGAAAGGGAAATTCAAATTCAAATTCAAAACTTTATTGCATACCACATGTGTTTAACAAGGTCTTATAAATAGTAATACAGTTAAAAATAATTCACCACGCGGGCCCAGTGGATGTCACATGTCTTCGAATTTTTGGTTCTAGGACATGCCGGTTTCCTCACGATGTTTTCCCTCACCGTTTTCTGTCTGCCGGTAGGCGATCGTCACTCCAGAACTTTTCGGCTATGCATAATGTTTTAATGAAAACTGGCATTTTTTCGAAATGTTGCTCTTATTCGATGTCAAAAAGCCAATGGCCCATTGGTCAACGGTCATCCCTGTTATAGGTATCTGCAATACCAAAGCGAAAATAGTTCTTATATGACAAACTACACAGACACTCATACTAACCCCTCAAATCATACCAGCATAACAACCAGTCTTACACAGGATAAGGTAGGCTTTTGCTTCATGTAATATATCTTCTGTTTCAGCTGACCCTCAACATACCTTCTTGGGAAAAGTCTAGACCGTTGATAAGTACCTACTTACCCGGACAACCACTTTTACAAATAGTTTTTTATTACTACATAAACCTTACACTAAAATAAAACTAAAGTATTGCAGTCAATGTCGCGGATATATTTGAAAGAGATTTACCGCAGCCCTGGCATAAGTAACTGAAGGAACACGGGTGGGTTTAATTCACAGATATAAATCTAACCAGATAACGCAAGTCTCTCCATCTGTATGAAAACCAAGCGTGCCACTTTTTCACAAACAATTTAAAAACAAATTTACTTACCAATGAAAGAAAACATTTCCAATGCCTCGGCCAACTTTTCTATACATTCTTTACAGCTCAATATGGCATAAAAATATTTTTACAATGCATGTCCTCGAAAAGAGCGTTTTCCAAGCAGCCAAACTGTGCGGAAAGTGTCACTTTTTGTTTACTAGTGCTTTTTACTTTCCTGTACTTTTTAAATTTTTAACTCCAACGTCAGCCCGCCGCATAGAATTTTTATTATTTGAGAAAAGTTTTAAAAATTAGTTACCATTCATATAAAAGGTAAAACAAAACTAATACTTCATTTAAGGCGTTTTTAATTACTCTTGATTTAGATTTTGATCAATAAATTAATTTTAAATATTCATTATATATGTTCGGCAGAATGAATATTTTGCTCGTGCCTTTTTGCGTTACGACGTGACAGCTATTTGCACATGCGCAATAGATATGCCCGAGGAACTATGAACTATTAGTTAATCTGTGGATATGCTGAGCGCCCTTGAATAAATGCCATTTTATTAATTTCTTGCTTGGTTCAGATATATTTTTTTATTTCCTCGCACAATGCATAGTAAAATGTTGTATGATACACGTGCGTAAGATGATTTCCGACTCGTTTCGATTTATCCACTCATCGGAAATCACCTACTTTCCGCACTTGTAGCATAAATAACTATTTTCTAGATTTCGGTGGATTTCCGGTGCCGATAATGCTCAATGAAAAGCTAAGATTTACTCCGTTTTTTGGCACGCGAAGTACATACAATCGCGTCATCTAATTAGATTTATGTCTGTGGTTTAAGGCATCAGAAAAAGTTTGTAAAAGTCTTCACCCAGAGCGGGAGAAGTCATTGAAAGATTGAGCAAAAAAAAATAAAAAAAATATAGGTACTGCAGACAAGAGACATGTGCAGACATGACGCTAACACCATCTTATTACCATTCACAGGATACACTCTAAAACAATTCGCTATTGCATAATCAGTTGAACCTGCCAAGCCCAAGGGCCGAATAGAATACATACAAAGACGAACCCATAACCAGACCACGTACCAACCATCACGTATGGTGTCAATGCCATTGCCGATAAACAAACTTTAACCATCAGCTCACTAACAAGCTGCCGTTCCAATTTGAACTTTATACTGCACGTGATAAGGTTGTGGTTAGTTTTTGGGAATTCGGTGCGTTATGGTGCTTGGTAGCGAAATGCTGTCAGCAATTATTGTTGGCTCGATGACCCTAAGCTGCTATTTGGTAATAGTCATGAGATCGTCATTTGGAAGCTAGCTAGAGTCATGTTGAATTATAAGGTACCTATTATTATTTTAGAGGCTGCTGTTCTTTTGTCGTCTGCAATAGTTAACAGCCCATCTTACTGACGAACTTACTCGATCTTATTGACTCGGGTTCTGGTCCCTATGAATTAACCTTTATATACATTTGTCACGAGTTTGCAAATACTGAGTTTGCCTGTTAAAGAGAACCTTACATCATGCAGGCTGGCAAAAAAAATCTTCTGGCTGGATTTGAATTCTCATTCGAATTTAGAATTGGTTTTGGAATTGGTCAGATTTTTTATTTAGTCCTGCTTATAAACACGTACCTATTTGATTAAATATTTGTTGTCTTTGTATTTACTGTAGAACCTTCGACCTGGTGGTATCTCGAACTCTCATACATCTACCAAATCTCTACTAATCTAAAGATAATGGTAAAGTGGGTCGTTGATCGATCATAATGTTCTGAATAGTTAAGTTTCTCTTACTGCATGCAGATGTGTAATTTAAAGATATTCTAAGTTAAATCTTAAAAGTGTGTTCAACCTTTACACAGCCATGTTTATTGACAGAGTTACCGGTATTACGTAAAAGCCTCGACTAGTCTTGAGAGGTGCTAATCAAATTACGGAAACGCACGACCGATGACACCTGCACTTCCTACTAGTTCCTATACCAATGACATGTTTAATGTGTGCTTTTATGATAATACTAGTTGCTCGCCCCAACTTTGCCATAATATATGGTCATAATAATTTAAGCCTAAAACCATCTGGATTAATGTACCTTTCAAATGGGGTTATTTTATAATATGTTTAGTGGTTCCAAAGATACACGTTTGAACAAACTCACAACATCCAGGCTCTCTCTTTATATTAAAAACCGGCCAAGTGTGAGTCGGACTCGCGTACGAAGGGTTCCGTACCATTATCGCATAAAACGGCAAAAAAGACACGGAGCCCCACTTAAATATTTATTTTATTCTGTTTTTAATATTTGTTGTTATAGCGGCAACAGAAATACATCATCTGTGAAAATTTCAACTGCCTAGCTATCACGGTTCATGAGATACAGACGGACAGACAGACAGACAGACGGATCGCGTAGTCTTAGTAATAGGGTCCAGTTTTTACCCTTTGGGTACGGAACCCTAAAAAAGAAGATTGTATAAAATAATATCACTCATGCCCATCATAATAAGTTAACCACTAACTATGCAGTCAATATTCAACAGCTATATATGTAATTATGTAAATTCAAGTGTACTCTCGAGGAAAGGAAAGTTTGAGCAATTTTCAAGTAGTCTTCCGCATGTCGGGCAAATATTATCACCTCTATCAACTGCCACTAAGTAATAAGTGGGATACAAGTAAATATAAAAAAAGTAAATAATTAAATCAGAAACCGGCCAAATATAATTATATTTGGCCGGTTTCTGATTTAAGTATTTGAGGTTAGTATTATTTTGTTAAACAGTTCTCTAGCCTGACAACCTGTCAAAATTTGTCACTAAAGTCAATTAAGTTATATATGTATATACTGAGGTGGATACGTTTTACCGACGTCTGCGCGGCAATACAAACACAAGCTGACCAGCTTGAGTGAACTCAGTCCGTTCTGCGTCTGGCCACGAACGAACGTACGTTTGAATAGTATGTTTATCTCATTCTGACAACGGGGTCCTATTTATATCTCTGTGATCTTTTAACCTACTCAGTGACAGAAATAAAGTTTCAAGTTCCATAGGTCCCAATGTAGGTAGCTGAAGAAAAATATCGCAATGTTTTTATTTCTTTATAATGAGTATGACGTCTCTATTGGTCAAATCTTATTGACTCAAGAAGGGTTTGACACGTTCTTAACCTCAAATAATTAAATTAGAAACCGGCCAAATTATCTTGCTTTTATTAACCGTACGATTGCATAGACAACCACATCCATGTCTATGGCAAAGAAAAATACGCTAGCAGCAATTTTGTAGCAGTAGGTAATGCACCAAGTAAGTTGGTTATGCAAGAGCAGTGCTGGCCCAGTGGTAATAACCCCGACTTACATGTCATAGGTCGTGGTTTTGAACCCAGGCAAGCCCTTTATGTAAATTACTTCATCATAATTGCTCTAAAAACGATGAAGAAAAACATCGTGAGGAAACCGGCATGTTCTAGAACCAAAATATCGAAGACATTCACAAACCCATACTGGGCCTACGTCGAGGATTACGGTCTATTCTCTCCACAAAAAGGAGGCCTGTGTCCCAGCAGTGGAAACGTTAAAAGGCTGATTATGTATGTAATGCAGCTATTTTTGTATTTCATAGGCTACTTCCTGACACGCGCTTAACTGTTCCTTACAGTACCTTAAAACCGGACCTACCTTCAGAAGGAAGCACTCAACCACGACCATCAAGACTACCAATAAATTATATCATTAAAAGCGGAAGTACGCAGGATGCGGTCACAATCGCAACACTAGACCTGAGCCATGGCGCCTGTATTGATTGCAGCACGAACTCGAAACTAGATACCTTCGCTAGAGTGGTATTAAATGCCTCGCTCTTGAAACATTACGTAACGGGCTCGTGGGTAGGCGATCAATGGCGTAAATAATTGTATTAAAAGGTCGGAGCGGATATCAGAAAGCTAGATTTTACTAGAACCTTCGACTTCCCAGAATTGTAGCAAGCACAAGTGTAAATGTATCGTATGCTTAGGAACTGTAGATTTTATAATGAGTGGGAGAATTTCTTGATCAGCTCAGAAGCGAGGGAAGGTCAGACAAAGTGGAATCAAGACCTGAGGAATGTCGCGAGAATCCTTCTGCACGGGGTAGACATAAGATCGGTCGTTGTAGCGATGCATGGAAGTTTTCTTGGTCCAGCAGAAGACGTCATCTTTTTTTTTTATTATTATCTATAGGCATGCGCTTGACCACCTGATGGTAAGCGATGATGTGGTCGACGGTGAAGCACACTTGCCTAGAAAAACCCATTCACTCTTGACTTAAAGACCCCTAGATTGTAGTTATCGGACAACACAGACTCGGGCAAGGAATTCCACTCCTTAGCTGTGCGCATAATAAAAGTGTCCCCAAAACGTTTTGTGCGTATGGGTGGGATGTCCACCATGTACCGATAACGCATCGACGTACGTCTGGTAGTCCGATGATGGAACGTCTTTTGACTGAATAGTGATGATTCGGAGCGGAAAATATTCTTATTCAGACGTAGCATACAGAAGGTGAGCAGTGAAGGCCCAATGGTAACGGCCCCGACTTACGTGTATCGTGAGTTCGAACCCAGGCAGGCGCTTTAAATGTGTAAATTATTTCATCACCACTGCTCTTAAAAAAGGTGAAGGAAAACATCGTGAGGAAACCGGCATGTCCTAGAACAAAAAATTCGAAGACCTGTGACATGTTACCTACACGCACTGGGCCCGCGTGGTGGATATGGGCAGAGAGCGCCGACTGAATTTCCTTAGTAAAAAGTCATAATTCGAGGTTTGGCTCTCGTCTCTTTCCTCCTCCAATATTGGACCAATTTAAAAGCTTAGGGGGGCCTTATACCCAGCAGAGAATGTCTACCCGTTGTTTTTTATTACTAGTACTATTCTGTGCTGCCCTGGCTCTTGTACTAAGAGATCCTGTATCACAACTTCACAAGAGCCAAACCTCTCAAAGATTACGACTGATAATAATGACGTTATTGATAGCACAAGAACGTCAAGGGTACAGGCCTTAACCCTTGAATGAATCCTAAAACTGACTCCATTGATAAAAATATTCCCACGGACAATCACAACGGTTCATATAAAAAGTCAAATAAAAACGTTTTAACAATTCGATGGTTATCTCTTCACATTACTAAGGTAGTCAATGAATATTTTGAACGGAAGTTTTAAATTACTCTCAGTGTTGTAGGCAAAAAAATTGGATCAAGAAATCGATTACAACGATTTGTAAAATAGGGTTAATGTTTTTGACAAATACTCAACTTCAAATTCTTAATTCAGAAATCGGGAGTAAATCGCTGAAATCACCTTTTATTAACGCTTTAAACAGTTTTTTTTAGAAAATAGGAAAATAGTTCTCGTTTTTCCTTTTCGATTAAAACGTAATAAGCAATACCCACAGATGGTACTATTCTAAGCTAAACCCAGTTCTGCCTACCACATAGTACGAAATACCGCAATATAAATATTAATAACATAATACTAACAGCAGATGTACCGAGACCGACGGATGAGACATCATAGTTAGAATTCTTGTTAAACCGATCATAAGAAAAACACGACATAAATAGGAATGGCGTAAAATTCTCACATACATAAAATTCAATATAAAACTACATTTTTTACTACAGCCTTCCTTTCACACAAAAATCAACCATAAACGTGTCTGATAGAATTCGAAATCCCTTGTGATGGTGGAGATTTATAACGTTTTGTGAACGATCGCTCTCGCGCAGGTGAGTCGTGCAAAAACGCAATGAGATCACCATCGCCGTGTCATTTAGACGTGACATGTACCTCTGAAAGGCCTTTGGACAAGAAAGTTACAGAAGTACAACAGAGTATAAGGCTGCCTTATCTTACGGAAAATTGGAATGGCTCCTATTACTTGCGATACCGCCTGCACCCGGAAAACTGGTGAGGCAATCAGCCCATCACCATTTTGCCGACTGGTTAGTATTATCAAAACTAGTGTCGCCAGAAAGCCTCCATGCTGACTCTCTTTTCTACTTTACGAGGAGTATAGAGAATAAGTACCGTAAGGTAGAGTGACGATCTAGCCAAGGTGGCGTGCAAGAACTGGATTACATTAGCCGAGGATCGAGGAAATTATGTAGATTGCTATGGGCTTAGAGGGATCCCTAAATCATCATTATCAGTCATAGCCATTAGAATGCATCACTCTCACAAATGTTAAGCTGGTCCTTTTCTTATTCAGACGTTGCGAGGTAAGGCCTCTTAGAAAGTGAATTAATATCCTGGTGAAAGTCGAAGGAATTCGCTGGATGAGAGAAGAATAGAATACAGTATAGTTTATTGTACACTAAAAAATGAACACATCTTTTTCGAAACCGATAAACGTTTCATTCTTGTTTTTTGTTATTTTGATGCAACACTGTGTCAACTCGCTGTCATCGATTTTGATAGTTTTTGGTTGAGTTGACGTAGACAAGACTTTTAAAAATGTGATTGATAGCACGAGACGTAATACGAGGGTCTCGCTTTGATTTTGTGGTAATTGAGATATAATCATCATCGTTGTTCGAAATTACGTTCGTGACCCGCGAGTGGTACTGGGAATTTCCCGTGCATTTATTTGTGTATATATTTCGCGCACAGCGAAGTATTTAGTGTCGGAAACGTGTATAGATGTCTGCCAGGAATCTCAGGCTGGACCACGTCGGTTATCCCTAATTATTATACATATTTTCCCCTGTAACCCCTGACCACACACGAGATTAAACGAGCCCAGGAGACCGCCACGAGAACAAATGTGAGTAGTAGTTGTAAGTTGTGCTTGCTGGTATCACTTTCCACCTGTCTAACAGGAATAGGTATCTCAAAGAACAAACCCCTAGTTTACCGCTGCTGCGTAATTACGTTCGTGACCCGCGAGTGGTACTGGGAATTTCCCGTGCATTTATTTGTGTATATATTTCACGTACAGCGAAGTATTTAGTGTCGGAAACGTGTATAGATGTCTTTCAGGAATCTCAGGCTGGACCACGTCGGTTATCCCTAATTATTAAACATATTTTCCCCTGTAACCCCCGACCACACACGTGATTAAACGAGCCCAGGAGACCGCCACGAGAACAAATGTGAGTAGTAGTTGTAAGTTGTGCTTGCTGGTATCACTTTCCACCTGTCTAACAGGAATAGGTATCTCAAAGAACAAACCCCTAGTTTACCGCTGCTGCGTTCGCGGTTTCGCGGATTGTAGGATCCAAGAGTCGCAGCATTGCTAATGGGCCCCAATGTTGCATCTTGGTTTTGTGATCCGCAGGCCTGTATTCAACACATCTCTTTTACACACAAACCGTTTGTAGATGTAGGCGATGCTTTGGGAAGGCATGTGTTCGTCTCCTAAATGTTGATACAAAAAAAAAAGGATAGTGCACACATGAACTTAATGCCTCCGATGTTTCTCTCCTAGACCAGTTTTGATCAAACCTAACATACCATCGATTCGCCTGTCTTATGTTAGTAATGTCACAAGTACGTGACGCCTTTAGATCTAAGACTTAAATCACGATCCACGGCCGCGATACGCTATGATGACAGATACTAAGGATTGAGGGCTGAATGAGCCGTTCCAGACGAACTATGACTGGTATAAAGGCATTGAGGAGATGCTAAGTGTTGATAGAGAAAGTATCTTTCAAAGCTATCGATGCAGGAAAAAGATTCATCGACTGAACCAGAGTAGCCAGCACTTAGGGAAGACCTGAGAGGCAATCCCGTATTTTGTAGGAACGATCGCATTTTAATCTCAGAGTCAATTTGTCAAAATACCTCTAATTTCAATACATTTTACCATATATTGTCGCCGAGATGAGATTTTGGCTTTTGAATTTGATTTTTTTCAAGTTAGGATTCGCCTTCTGGTGAGCCAATTCGAAAACACTATTTTGTAACAAGCAAAAGGTTTAGAAACGGTTATCCGGCTCCGATTTGCCACTTGCCCGGGCCATAATAACGAAACGATTGACACCAGATTCATCAAAATCGGATGAATAGTTTAGGCGCTACGGAGGAACATACGTAAATACATACATACATAGACTGCTAAAATCATAACCCATCCTTTTGGCTTCGCCGTAATCGGGTAAAAAGACTCCGCAATTGTGCATTTTGAGGATTTGAAAGTTGATATGATTTTAGGGTAGTACTACCTAATTCCTGAGGTAAGCTCCTTCGCTCTGCTAATACTTTCCTATACTTTTTCAGATATATAGCTGGAAAGTTTCCTCTAGCTAGAAGCTAAAACCAAAGAGCTCACACCAATAATCGCCATAAAAGACCCTAACCTAAAGCAGTAGTCCAATCTGCAAGCATACTTTAACTAATCTCCCTGCAAATAATTTAAAAACATAGACAACGATAGTCTATCGTTTGAATAAACTTCGATAATAATACGCTTGGCAAGAACTTACTGTAATGGGATCAAAATACCAGCATAGCTGGTGGTATAATAGGCTAGCAACATTGACATATCTTTAGCGACATCAGTTGTAAACTGGCGACGGACTTCTTGGGGGTAAAACATTATTCTTTTGGGTTGTGGTGTAAGGCATGGACGGTTGGCAAGATCCCTCCTGGGGGCTTTGTAGTGTTGAAGACTAATCATTCAAAATGCATCAATTATTTATTTTTTTGTTGATTATCCCGCTCGTGACCACGATCTCGCCTGATGAAAAGATTTATATGCAGTCTACGAGGGAACGAACAAGCCCTGAAGGTGCCTGGTCACTCTTGCTTTGAAGGCTAGAGAGTTATATGTAGCTGGGAACACAGATACTAGCTGAAACTTCGGTTGTATGTATTAAATATAAATGTGGAGAAGAGCACCCTGCTAATTACCTGCCGACAAACTGTCCTGCTGCCGACAAACTGTCCTGCAGTTTGGCAGAAGATATGTACAGTATGCACTGATGTAAATATTGTTGAAATAAATAAATAAAATAAAAAAATTTTTGAATAGCAATGAACGGCTGACAAATGCAAGCTCTAGCCACGAACGCTTAGCTATTATTTTAACCTACTGCTAAAAAACAACATAAAACTAACAAAAAACAACATGTTATAAAAACATCTTAGTAATTAATTGGGCCGCTTTCAGTCACATTACTGCATACTACTGCATAGAATAGACTGCATTTAATGGAGCTGAGCTTCAAACCTCAAATCGAAAACAGCTATGTACAATCAGAGAAATGGACAATGGTATATCCTTCTATGGTACGTTCTTCTTTCAGCAAATGGGCACTTAGTAGGTATTTCATACAATGAATAAATAGTCAAATTTAAATGATTATATCACTGACTGTACATTTAGATTTCCTAAAAATCGTCACATAGATACAGCTAAAACCCAGTTCAAGGCTCCACAAAACAAACAAATGACAAAAAGTTTTAACTTAAACCAAACGTAGTAAGACCAGTCCCTATTAAAACAAACTCTTGGTTTCTGGTATCGGATACTTAATCATAGGTAGCGGTCGATTTGAAGTACCTCGGAGCTTCCGCGTGACAGACAGACCGAGCCAGGACAACTGTCTTGTATTATAAACTGAACGTATAGGATGTACGAGCCGTAGTTAAAACGGTTACAGTCGGTAAGTTGTAGAGACACTTTATTTTTCTCGAACAAGTGGAGTGGTTTGGTATTTTTAAGCTTGTATGATATACCTGGGGTGTAACCATAAGCTCTTAGAGTAAGGTTATGTTGAGTGTGCGTAAGGGTCAGATGTATCTGACTTGTATACATCTAAGTTTTTAAGCTGACATGGTCACAATCATTAGAATTAATATTTGGTTTGGGATATTTCTCAGCAAAAATCTAAATATACATGGTAAATATCCCGAAATAAATATTAATTGTATACATCTGTCCCTTTTTTTACAGTCGAACTAAACACATCAACACGGTCTAGGGATATTTCATACTCAATTAAATAATTCGAAAAGTACTGGCCGCATTGGAATCTTTTATACACCGATTTGTTTGTAATTTATCTCAGACTAATTCCAAATTCAAATTTGGAATTAGTCTGAGATAAATGCAAATAATGCAAAATATAAATAATTAACACATTGATAGTAATTCGCTTTTTTAAAAATATCCCTAGACCGTGTTGATGTGTGTATGATAGTTTTGACATGCCGTAGTTCGGGGGCAGAGGACCAGTTCTCTCTCGGTACTTAAAAATGTTCCAAAGTCATCTCAGCATTGATTAATGTGAAAATGTAGGGTATTTTTTGTATTTTTGGATTGATTGGCAATGAGATTGACATTAGAATGCGAACGTTTCTTAGAAATTTAGAAATTGCCCAATCGTTACAGTATCTACCTTATCGTCGATTCGGTACCTACTATTATCTTTTACAGATTTTCAAATAAAATCGTATCATAAACAAATGTTCTAAGTATGTTGGTAGGTATGTTCCAAGATTTCATAGATACACCTCTGAATGAAAACGGATATATGCGCAATCCGTTGTAATCAACCACGGAGTAGTACGTAACTGGAGTGCTCAAATTCTTACCACAATTTCAAAACACCATGTTTTTAAGGGCCTTCGCTCGAAACGAAAAACGAAACGCTTTTTGTTTTTGAAATATGCGTTAGTGCGTAGTCGGGGAAATTAAATTTTGAGCAACATGACACACAATTTGAATTTGCATTTTCGTGTCATCATTGACAACAACACTTGTTAATAAAAATAGAGTGGTTGTGATTGGAATTAATTAACGCACTATTACTCAAGTTCCATAAAAGTACACTTAAGGCCTTATTATAACGTGCCAATGTCAATGCTATTTGTCAACCTACCCTCCATTACGAGGCCGCCCATCCCTGGCACCTGTTTGGGCGCACGGTTGGCGCAGTGGTTGAGCGATTGACTGCTGCGCTGCGTGTCGCGGGTTTGAATCCCGCACGGAACAACTATTTGTATGACCTACAGATAGTTGTTCCGGCTCTGGGTGTTGTGTATGTGAGTTTATATGTTTGTAAACGCACCCACGATACAGGAAGACATTCCTAGTGTGGGGCAACGTTTTTTAAAAGAAAAATAAAAACATAATAAATAAAATATACCTCAACCTCCTTGTGGAGTCTAGTCTTGGCTGGAATCATGCTAGCTTTAAATAATTAGTTTAAGTACGGCTCTGCTATATATCATTCCATGAACTAAATACTCCGTGTTACTACCTCGCCTCGCTCTGACGGCATTACGTGAGTTCTGCCCAATAAACTTGGCCCGTCGTGTCTGCAACGGAAATCGTTCGTTTGTATCTTAATGTACCTAAACCTTTATTTATCTGTCGTGGTTCTTGGATAAAATGTTTATAGAATCAATATAAAATAACTATTTATTCAAAAAAGTTAGAAAAAAATACCAAGACAAAAATCCTAGTTAAATCTTCACTAGGTTTTTATCGTGGTAAGTTTTATTTTTTTGGGCTAATTGAACGTATTTTAAAGATTTTAGTAAAAATTTTTTTTATGTGCCACTTCAGCTCTAATATGATAAAATTATCTGAATTTATCATCGTAAAAACACACTGTACAGTCTGCAAAAGTATTTGTTCATCATTGTATCTTACGACTACCAAGATTTACTGTTGTTATTTTGAATAAGCAGACATTCAAGTTTACTATATCAATTTGTTAGGCTTATTTTCCATGTGACACCTGAAGAATAGATGTACTGAACTGGATGTACAATAGGAACACCCTTACCTAACCCTATACGTGTTAATATTTTACTTAAAATGTTGAATAGTTATCCAGTATGGTATGGGTGTGAGACCACCCTGAGACCTCAAACATGTCTTTAACTCACTTCTAGATATCTAGGCCTTCTTATCTAAGCAATCTCTAGCTCAGTGAGCGCGGAAATCGTTGATACTCGTTTCAATAAGTCGGTATGAACATATCTGATGGCATCAGGATACCTCAAGGAAGTACTAAATAAGTCTCCATGTGCTTGCTAGTCCCAGAAACCAGCTAAGCATGCAGTTTTTAACTAACATTGTATTGAGCGATCCGTTCTGCGCGAATGTGTCACATATATTGCCTAAAACCTTTAATTTCCTTTCTTTTTAACCGACTTCGCAAAAAGGAGGAGGTTATCAATTCGATTGTATTTTTTTTTTATGTGTGTTACCTCAAAACTTTTTATTGGATGAACCGATTTTGATGATTCTTTTTTTATTCGAAAGCGGGTGTTTGTCATGTGGTCCCATTTAATTTTCATCAAGATTTGATGAAGAACTTCGGAGATGTACATCAGAACTCTTCAATAAATTACGGCAAATCACTCGGGATAGCTGCAATCGCATATCTGTTTATTGTTTATACCATTTCATAACATAACATCACACTGGTAGGCTTTAAAGGGGTACGCAGGTGTGAACAGTTCACCCTGGTATACTCTCATTCCACCGGTTTTGATTATTTAAGTTTCATGTTATTGGGTTATTTATTTGTTATGTTATGTTATGTACCACAACTAAAAAGTGAAAAATAAAAAACTTTTTTACAAAAATTACAACCAACTTCCAAACAAAAACACTACAAAGTGAAAAATAACTTCAATTTCGGAAAAAAGTTTTTTTCTTTTTAACATTCCACTATGTAACTCATGGCGTTCATTCAGTCAATATTGCACTAATTTGTACTATACAAAGTTTGTACAAATACATTCACAAACTGTATTAAGTTTTAAACTAATTTGTATATTTTCTTCTGTTTCAGTTTTATCCGTTTTGGCAGACGATACATTAAAGGTAGACTATTGAAAACTAGATTAATTAAACTTACATAATAAAAAGTCTTTAATTCTGGCTTTGATCCCCAAGACAAGAACATCTGGGTATATCAACCATACTCGTAGGATTCAGGCACTACATTTTAATGACCTCTCTGACTCTAGCTATAAAAACAACATTGTAGGTATACTGACCATGGAGGACTAGACCATGACTGTATTAATGAAATGCTGTGAAAACACACTGCTCATTATAAACCAATATAACTAATCTGCAATTAAATTATTTTTATTTATTTCTCTACACACACAACTTTACTTAGGTTTCTTTTTTAAGGATTTGACAGATTTTAAAAACGTTGTCTACCAAAAGATTAAACCCGGAACCTTTGGGTACGCAGACGACAGAAGGTTGCTGAGAAATACGTGTCCGGCGCATGGGCTACTAGGCCTGTGATCCAGTCTCTCCGGGAGGCCATGGCTGAGCGCTGAACCTGTCTTTGGAGGAGGTCTCCGAATGGGGCGATGCCAATCTAGTCAGTTTCAATGCTGCTAAGACCCAGGTCTGACTTTTTTTCCGCAAAAAAGAGCCTATTCCACACGGCTCCATCTTTCCGTGGTGTAACCGTGCCGATAACGGACCATCTCGACCTTCTTGGTTAACATCGACCCTCAATTTTGGTCCATTCATTGAGGCAAAGACTCAGATGTCTGCAAAAAAGTTGGGGATCCTTGCAAAGGTGAGACGGTACTTCACCCCTGAACAGCTGCTCAACTTGTATAAAGCGCAAGTTCGGAAATGCATGGAGTAGAGAGGAGATACTGCTCTCACCTCTGGGGCGGATCTGCCAGATATCAACTTGATGCACTTGAGTGTATTGACAAACGGGCCAAGAGGCTTATCGGAAACGATACACTGGTCGCCTCAAAGCTCCAGAGCCTCGAACATCGACGCCGAGTAGCCAGTCTGTTGGTTTTTTATCGGTTACATTTCGGGGAGTGTGCCATGGAACTGCACAATTTGGTTCCGCCATACCCTTTCCATCATCGGAAAACAAGACGTACGGCAATACGCCACCGTTACATGGTGGACATCCCCCCCATATGTACAAAGCGTTTTGCGAATACTTTCATTGTGCGCACAGCTAAGCAGCGGAATTCCCTGCCGGAGTCTTTGTTTCCTGATAGCTACAACCTTGGGGTCTTTAAGTCAAGAGTGAATAGGTTACTTCTAGGCAAGCGTGCTTCACCGTCGACCACATCATCGCTTATCGCGAGATAGTGGTCAAACGCGAACCTATCGAGATTTTTTTTTTATAATATTGTGTAGAATGTTCTGATATCATAAACTTACTACGTGTTGCCTTCTGGCTTTGCTGTAGAAATCGCGCAGACACATTCACAAAACAAACCCGTATATTTTCAACATAAGCACTCCAAGCATTCTACCTTGAAGGTCTATATACTATCAATAATGATCATTGCCCCCAGATAGTGTAAAGCTAATTCTATTCATGCTAATTTAAATCCTAAACTAAGCAAGTCAAAGTCTAAATTGGATTAATATAATCCGTAACGAGAAAGTACACAAAATGTATATACAACTAAATAACAGTGTATCTGTTTGTTTGTGAGCTAGAAACCGCTTTTCGAGGAAATATGGAGATTGCATTATGTCCGTGATAAAATTAGTTGTTTATTTATTTGTTGAATTATTTTCATGAGTTTTGGTACCGGTCTCTGTACGGTCAAGGATTGTAAATGTTAGGCAGTGTACAAACACATTCCTTTTTCACATAGCGGGTGACTTTTGTGTCTGACTATCATTTACATTCAAAATGTTGGTTTACGTATTCGATTAAACAATTTGGTGCAATTACCTAATAATTAAACTAACTTAACTATTTGATACCTTGACTGACCATTACGAAAAAATGAATTTGACTCACTAACTCTCTAAGTCAAAGACAAATTAGATAATATTTTAATTAAACGACACTTTTGAATGTCAACTTTTAAAGTTATAATTAATAATAATGAATTCTAGTTGTTAAGGTGTGTAATATTTTCATTCCTTCACTGTGTACACTGGTCGAAAATTCTTCCATACAAACGTAGTCTAGGGATTATTCCACTGTTTGATGATGTACGTTCAACATAAAAAGTGATATCAATTTGTCTCATCATTATCTAGCCCTGTATGGAAGCGAAAAAGTAAAAAAAGAAAATATTTGAAAGTTATGAGCGTCGAAAGTTCCACATTTCGACACTAATTTTAACGCATTTTTGGGCGCAAATAAATATCATAAGAAGACGGAAAATTGCAAAACGGCCTCCATACAGGGATAGATTAGTAGTTCAACAATGCAAATAATTTTATTTTGAACAGATAGATTTAGTAGTTTTTTCATGATATCTAGACTGTTTATAAAATTTCGCGCGCTCGGTTTCGTCCTAAATCATTATCCATTTCGCTACAAATTTGCAAATTGTGTATTCGTACGCGAACTAGCTTCCTACACACAGCACCACAGCATCTATCTCTTCCGCACGTATTATCGGTTCATATAAAATACAATTTAACCCCGCACACAAAATAGTTCGTGCCGTCAACTAGTGTACCCTTAAAGGTTCATTTACAATTAAAGTTTCTCACTCGTAAAAAATCGAGGATGACCATGCGAGTCTCGTAGGTCTCATATAAGGTGGTCCTGTATAAAACCGGCAATTTCATTATAGAGAGATCAAATACAAAATCTATTAAACATTATACCACAAATGATTTTTGTATCAAGATACTCCTGTTCTTAATAACATTGACAAAGAAAAATATTACATTAAAAAAAAGAACACAAAAGATCTCTCTATCAATTCAAAAAAAGAACGAGACCGAATGAATGAGCAAGCGCATCACTAGATTGACGTTTCAATTAAAAATCGTTTATTTGTGAAATTAAAATCACGCATCGTGTCGATACCTTTTGTCGGCACGTCACTAGCCCTTTGTATAGTGCTGTTACCAATTTGTGCTTAATTATCGATGAATGGGTACAAAGGATTCGTTATTTGTTAAGTCTATTAGTTTATAATTATTGTGGCTGAGTGAGTTGATTACCTACTGTGAAAGTAATGTTCAAATCAAAGTAAGTTGAGTTGAGTCTATATATCTGTAGAATGTTGAAATAGGAGGCTAGATTCGAATATACTTTAATCATAAAGTAATTCTAGTTTGATACATAGTTAAGTAAAGGAAACTAAACTCTGATTTTTAATTTCGTAGACTAAACTGACATTTGGGGGGTTGCCACTTTATCGATACATAAAAATAGTGTCGTATCCTGAATTATCGAAAGTTTATGAAAATCGAAGCACATCGAAAATAGAATTATTTTACGGCAAAAAATATACATTTGTAAAGAAACTAGCGGCCCTTATTTAATTTCTACTCATTTATGTCAGACTTCATTCCATTGATCGCATTTTTTTGATTGTTGATTTCTTATTTATTACAATAAAAGTTTATATAGTATGTGTATTAATACTATTATATTTAAATATATTACGTTTATATTTATAAAACATTTATTTACACAAAATAGTAAAATTAAATTGAGGAGTCATGTCACATCGATTCGATGAACAAACAACACTACAAAACTTATGGTCAGCGCTTGCAACATTAAAAAAAAATAAGGTCATTGGCAGCTGTCAGTTAGTCTACAAAACTACAAAATTAAAAAAGTCACATGATAATTTTTTAGGGTGCCACTTCTGAAAACATTTTCCTATGAATTATAACTTCACTGAAATCGACTTGAAACTATTAATAATATAGCTGGGTATATACCTACTACATGTTGCACCGCAATTATAACACAAGTCTTAGAATATTCCAAACGCAAATTTGTAGTGGAAATTCGTGGTGAACTTGGAAGGACTTGAAAGGGTGGCTTTTTCCAGCATTGGAACAGTGTAGGCAATAAAATGATGATTAGACCTTGTCATTTTATTACATTGATCAACAATAATGTTCTCTGACTGTACATAACTTCTTTGTCTTGGACACAGTATATACCTAATCATTAAACTAACAGCCGAATAGTCAATGCGAGCACAAATTAGTCAGCTATTTTTTTTCCTCAATGTTATGCAAAACTAATCGCAACTATTATTCAGTTGATCTTGTTAATATTGAACGGAATAGTTGTCCGTTCCCACGCACAAACGACCTTGCGATTAACTAATCTATATTCGTTGCATAGGCGGAAGCGACAGCGGGTTTTTACCTCAGGTATTGATTAGTTAATATCAAGACAAAAGCCACTTATTACTCGAAAAGCCTTGAGTATGACAGCAACAACAGCCCAATTGCATAAGTGACGTGAAGAGTTCGGTAGGGCAAAGGAAACAACTCCATGAAAGAGTATGTACATTTCGACGTATTCCACATTGGGTTACCCGTTTTAACGGCAATTGAGGTATTCCGCATACGGCACCTCTTAGTTGATTTATTAGATTCTGGCCTCCTGGTAGTTTGGGTATCATCATCATCAGCCTTTCAATGTTCCCACTGCTGGGACACAGGCATTCTCTCTGTGAGAGGGAATAAATGCTTATAATGTTCAACATCTAACTAAAAAAAAGCAAAAGAGGACGTTTTATTTTTATCGGGTTATTAAACTATCTACTGATTACAATAATGTTTTTTTATTTTGGCGTCCTAAGAAACAGAAACGTCCCAACACTAGTACCTACTGATCCGTAGGTGCCAAATGTACAATAAACTTTTAAATAATACATTATTCCACTAATGGCACCTGCGAAAAATATCGATAGGTGCGTTTATGGAATAGCTCAGGTGCCATTAACTCAGGTGCTGTTAAACCGGGTGCCCAATGTGGCATAAGTCCACATTTCCCTTAAAATAATTTCGGTATTGCGTAAATAATTTAAAAGGGTAGGAAGTTGAATACCAATATTTGAAATACGTGAAGCAACGGCTTATATGACCACCAAAAGCCAGTTTCTGGGGCTGGGCCACCCGAAACCCATTGGTAAGAATGGTTGTCAGTATTTAAGGACTCGGGCTCACGTGATGACTAGGATAGGATAGATGGCGATGGACCCCCTTTTTGCAGAGACTCTTCTGTGAGAGGGAATGGGCCGTAATCCACCACACGGGCACAGTGCGGGTTGGTGTATGTCACATATCATCGAATTTTTGGTTCTAAGATATACCGGTTTCCTCACGATGTTTTCAGTGCAGTAGTGATGAAATAATTTAGTCAAAGTAAAGCGCCTTCATGTTTGAACCAAAGACATACACACTACACTTGTAAGTCGCGGCCGTTACCACTAGGCCACCACTACTCCACGTGACGACTATAATATCAAAGATCTACAAATGAGAGTCGGGACCGCCTTAATATATATCTAAACTAGCTTCTGCCAGCGGCTTCGCCTGTATGAAACTATGCAGTTTTCCCACGAGAATCGTACATGTTTCTGTTATCAAAAGTAGCTTATGTGCTATTCCGGACTATAATCTATCCCTGTGCTATTTCATCTAGATCTGTTCAGCTATTCTTGAATAACTGTCTTCTGTCATTGAGTAACAAACATACATTGCCTGCCAAACATACATAGGTTGCCTGGAAGAGATCGCTGTAAGCGATAAGGCCGCCCGTTGTATGTATTTTAGTTTAAAGTTTCATTTTCTTTGTTTTAACTTGGTGTACCTACAATAAAGCATATATAAATAAATAAATAAATAAATAAATACATCCATCCAAATTTTTCGCATTTTTAATATTAGTTTAGATTCATCTCTCTACGTTACTAAAAACTCAAAAATATAATACCAAAAATCTGAAAAGCGCAACCCTGATAGCGCTAGTACACAAACAAGTAATAATAAACACTTATCTCCACATTAATAAACTCAATAAGTAATAACCAATCACGATACTTAATTAGAACGGTAATTAAAAAGCAAATAGCACCTGGCTGCGCCTGCGCAAGAAACTAACTCAAGCGCAGTCACGACCGACATAGCGGGGATGCCTGCTCGCTATCGCTTATCGCTACATCTTATTAATGTGGCAGCTGTTTTACTGTCATCCGGGTCTGTGTTTGATATTGTAAATAACACTGCCTAGGGCTGTAGGGATTAATCGTTGAATTTATTATAATAAAACAATAAATATATAAACGTTACGAGAAACAAATGAAGGTGCAATTTTTAGCGTTCCGTACCCAAAGGGTAAAAACGATCCGTCTGTCTGTCTGTCACAGGCCATGAACCGTGCTAGCTAAACAGTTGAAAATTTCACAGATGATGTATTTCTGTTGGCGCTATAACAACAAATACTAAAAACAGAATAAATATATAACGCGCACTCGTTTCACACCCGTGCGACTCAACATTTTGTAGTTTTTTGTACTTTCCTTACTATTCTAAGACTTAAAAAAAAAGCCTCAGATTAAAATGTAGATAATTAAATTGTCTTTGAGATAGTGTCAATTTCATTAAAATACGCTCAGCGGTTTTGGTGCGATTGTCGTGTTTTTGCCCGTTTTAGACATAACTTTACAAATTAATTACACTATGTTATACGAATAAAACCGAAAATTTTCTCAGATCAAATTATTAAGAAAATGGTCTAATGTAACATATATTTTTTCCAAAAAATTGCGACAAGCCGTTTAGACGTGATTCTTATTTTAAAATCTCTCTCAACTTTTTTTTTTTGCCTATTTTGGCGATAATGATACGGAACCCTGCGTGCGCGAGTCCGAATCGCACTTGGCCGGTTTTTTTTTTATTTTTTCTCATTCAAACACCACGAAGTGGATCTTTAACTTGAAAACTTTAATTACATACACACAAACTCTGGGACAGGAGTTAAAAGCTTGTAAAATTCGCTAGCCTCAGCCAATTACGTAAAAGAAACAAAATTTATTTTTTGCCGCCAATGGATGCAATTTATAGTTTGGATTATTATCTGGGATATTAATCTTAATTATTAACTTTATCGATTCCTAAAAGTATAATAAATCCTTCCTCCATCAACACATAGGTTCAAACTCGTAAACTTTCGTCTCATAATAGTAGCGGGTTCGGTTCCGACCTAATTCCGCTACAATCAACCACTCTACACTTCTCCAAGGTTGTTAACTTTCAACCTTAACATCAGTAGTTACGGTTTGAATTAGGACGCAGCGTGATTAAAAATAGTCTGCAATCTATGTTGCAGTTTGTACAATGTACAATGTGCACGGGAGCGATGAGGGTTGGCACGAAATAGACATACTTAATAGATATTTTTTTTCTAACGATAATTATTTAACATCCAATAATTTTCCAAAGTGGCAGGTTGAAATTTAGTTATAATTTCCATGTAATAAGGTTAACCGAACCGCCTAACCAGGTTAAGGTTACACTAGTCGAAAATTCTTCCATACAAACGTAGTCTAGGGATTATTCCACTGTTTGACGATGTACGTTCAAAATAAGAAGTGATATCAATTTGTCTCATCATTATCTAGTCCTGTATGGAAGCAAAAAAAGTAAAAAAAAATGATATTTGAAAGTTATGAGCATCGGAAGTTCCACATTTCGACACTAATTTTGACGCATTTTTGGGCGCGTATTAATACCACAAGAAAACGGAAAATTGCAAAACGGCCTCCATACAGGGATAGATTAGTAGTTCAACAATGCAAATAATTTTATTTTGAACAGATAGATTTAATCGTTTTTTCATGATATCTAGACTCCCAAAGGTCTGTTTATAAAATTTCGCGCGCTCGGTTTTTTCCTAAATCATTATCCATTTCGCTACAAATTTGCAAAAGTGTGTATTCGTACGCGAACTAGCTTCCTACTGCTCATCACAGCATCTATCTCTTCCGTAGGTGTTGTCGGTTGATACAAAATGCATTTTAACCCCGCCCACAAAATCGTTCGTGCCGTGGACTAGTGTACCCTTAAGATCAAGATTCAAGACTACCAAAACAAAACAAAATTCTATTATGATACCTAATTATACTGTGCCTAAATAAATTGGACAAAAAACTATTCCCGGCCTGATTTTTCCTATTACAAACAACTTCATTTGGCGGTTTGGTATGCAACCCTAAATGTGCGAAGTCCGACACACACTTGGCCGGTTTTATTTATTAATGATAGGCTCCCGTTTGACTGTCTCTCCTATTGGTAAACGATGATGTGGTCGACGGTGAAGCACGCTTGCCTAGAAGTAACCTACACTCTTCTCTTAAAGACCCCGAGGTTGTAGCTATCAGGAAACACAGACAGTACTTTAGCATAGCAGGCTGTCGAAATATAAGTGTAGGTAGATATAATCAGTACACCAGAAGTTTAGACAAGTGACATTATGTCAACGAAAACATTTTGAAGCGCTATCGAAATGTTCCTTACATTATGGTATTTCTCGCCATCGCCGCCGACGGAATAACAAACAGCAATTGGTACATCTCTGCCTACTCTTAAAGGGAAATCTGGCGTGGACTGTAACGTATGTTTCGCACACGGCACAAGTATCCTCTCGACTAGCTGGATGGGCTTACCCATCTTATCTTATCTTGTGGAGGGGCCGAGAAATAACTCGGACACATCGACCCATTAAGATCATTTGTGGTCCCCTAGATAACCTACTCCTCCCCAATCTCGTTGGAAACTCTTCATGAGTTTTATAACAAGACTAGAAGATATGAGCCTGTAGTATTCTGGTCTTGGATATCCAACCCCTAGGAGACTCATTCGCTTATCAGCCAGTGCATCGCATGTACACAGAAGGTGCTCCATGTTCCGTCTGTTAATCACAATACTTTCAGATGGGTGTCGCGGTTAGACCCATCTTCAGGCGCATGTCGTTGGTTCCAAAGTGGCCACTAAAGGCCCCAAGCAGGTAGCGCATTTACCCCCTGCTCATATTCCAAATGCATTCCCGCGCTTTGAACATAGAGCCCAGGAATTTCATGGGCTTACCCATGACATAAAACCAAAAAAAAAACGGTACCCACAATACCCACGGATAAAATGGCAGCCCTACAAAGTCCGTAGCCGCGGGGCAGTTTATCATTTCGGTCCGTTATCTTAGTAACTGCAATCCAGTCGCCGCTTCACTTGTCTGAGATTCGCAGGTGGCCAGCCAGCCCTTCTTACCAGCCAGGGTCACTGACCAGCCGCTACTTAACGATCCCTATCTGATTAATCAGGCTGCTAAATGTCATCATCTTTTGTTAAAAAATAATTATTAAACCGACGTTTTGATTTAAGAAGTCTTTGATAAGACCTCCTTAGAGGCTCTTGACAAGAAATGCCAAAAATGTATGGATTTTGTCTATTAATCACTTTATCAATCCCCCCTAACATTTTGTCATTTCCACAGATAGAATGGTAATTTATTTTGTAGTAAGGTTTCAACGTTTTCGTTTCAAATCTATTTTACTACTACGTTTAAATTATTCTGAAGCATTCATCATTCATCAGAGTATTTTTAAGGAGCAGTTGGCGATACACAGACCTCTTCAGCACATTTCCATAAGTAACTTGACGCAGCGTATGGCAGCAGTTGACGTTTAAAAAGACTTCATTCACCTTAAAAAACATTGCGGGTTCACCTAAGTCGGGTCAATCTAAGTTTCTCACCATCAGTCTCTAGATCGATGACTATAGTTTCAGTTCACATCAAACTCAGACCTTTTCATAAACAATGGTCCATTTCTAGCCTATTAAAGGTAAAATTGAGTCTTGATCGCAAAATCTTTTTTAATAAGTGTTGCCCCACTTAACAACCTTCTACGTCCTCTGATGAAAGGTTTCTCTAATTATCAGAAATTCCACGGAACTGTGTAAGTAATAGTAGCCTAGACTTCAACACGCTATAGAGCTGCATTCTAAGCTTATTATAGCTCAAGCCACACCTTGTTTACAATAAGTAGATACGTTCCATTCAGCTCAAATGCCAGCTGAACAATTGAACTAATACATAAGGAAAAATTTGAGACTAGATTAAAGGTTGATAAATATGTCCCCGATCGTCCAGAGAACATCACGCCTGTTCGATTCCCGATGCAGATGAGCATGTCGAGGTGCATGGTGTCTTTCGTAGGTACCAATTTTTTGCGTTATGGACACCGACTTCCAAAAATAAAGTTATTTTTCACCTTGTAGTTTTTTATTTGGAAGTCGGTATTATAGTTTTTTATTTTTCACTTTTTAGCTGTACCTACTAATAGGCAAGTTGTTTAGTAACCTATAACGCCAGAATAGATTACCCAAATACCATGAAACTTGAACATAACCGGTGAAATAAGATATCTGCGTACCCCTTAAGAGCGTACTGGCGTGATGTTATGTTATGAAATGGTATAAACAATGAACAGACATGCGATTGCAGCAATCCCGAAAGATTTGCCGACATTTATTGAAGAGTTCTGTTGTTTATCTCCGAAGTTCTTCATCAGATCTTCACCAAATTAAAATGGGACCAATTTCGAAACTACCTCTTTCAAACAAAAAAATAATTTTCAAAATCGGTCCACAATTGACGGAGATATCGGTGAACATAAACAAAACAAAAAAAAAAAAAAAAAAAAAACTAAAGGTTTTTGTTAAAAACTTTCAGATATAAGAATTCAGATAAAGAGATTATTTAGATTATTTGCACCTCGACATGCTCATCTGCATCACTTGCGACCACTATCGATGCGAGTGAAACCACGTGCACCAACTAGTTGTTTTAAATCAACTTTATCACTAATGCCTTCATTTAATTTTACCCCAACAGCCGTTGGGAAACACTTGAATAGTTGATTGTCGATACAATGGTGATAACTGAGGAACATGGTTTCCAATTAAACCTTTGCAGCTGGACACTCCTGCATTAATAGCTTATTTCGATGGTAGTTAAGATCTTTGCGGTCTATCTGTGGTTCCCAGGAATTAGTAAAACTTTGGTAAAGAGTTTGTTTGATCATGTTGAGAGTATGAATGAAGGGCGACGGGCGACTAACAAAAGGTAGACGTGATTGGGAATGCCTGGAGGATATGCCCTATAAGGACATACATGGATTTTATTGGAGATGTTCTTCATAAAGGACACTTGCGTAGTAGGTACTCAAGCTAGCGTGCTCCATAACAAGCTACTTTTCCGAATGGACAGAATAATCAATTATAATTTACTTTTAAATTTTCATTTTTGGCGTTCAAAAGGTCCGTTTAATGGCCTAATTGAAATAAAGAAGTTTTGTTTTTGTTTGTTTGTTTGTTAACCGAAGCAAATTGAGTATGTATGTTATTGTAGCGTTATAAAATAAAAATAAAACTTTTTAACGCAACGATAACGTATATTTTTGAATTAAAATAAATACACCGAAAATATAAAATTTAAAAATGTAAAACACATTATTTAAAAAAATGGAAGAACCACAATATTGATTATTGCGGTTCTTCTATCGTATCTTATTAATTATTCTAAATATTTAGTTTACAAAAATATAAGAGTTTAATTTTGGCAAGGTTTAAAAGTAATAATGCCTAATCTTCAACGCAGTTGCAACCGGTTTAATGATGGCTTAAGCATACAAGTAAATTACGATACCATAACGTGATATAAGTAAGGTAATAAAAGTTATTAACTACGGAAACTTAAATATAAGCTACGTTTAAATAATTATTAAATAAAATATACGATAACAGCCATTCGTCGGGAATCCACGCTGGATGAACAAAACCGCCTTCGGTAGTTCCTCTCCAAAAAATCAGGATTTTTTAAACAAAATATATACGGAACCCGTTGAAAGATGTTCGGAATCCCGAAGACTGCAGGTACTCCAGGGGTCATTCGTTCTGTCCCGGGGGTATAAAAGCCGAAGTCGGGCCAACTGATATCTACAGACAAGGAAATGACCATCAAAATTATGGAACCAAAAGAGTCTGAAATACCAGTAGAAATCGACATTCAAAAGAACAATTAGTAAGAAAGAATAGTCATTACGCACCAGTTTTGATTCATGATGTACAAACACTTGTCAGCGACATGGTTTTTTTATGATAAGCTTGTCACTAGTCTTGGCAGGACTGCCCTATCCTGCAGTCTGTCGAACGGCACTGTGGAGACATGCGGTCCGCGAGAAGTATCCTCGCCCTAACGACATGGAATGAGTTCCTGCCATTTTCGCAGAAGAATTGACAAAGCCGTGGTCAAACTTTTGCTGGCCATATTAAAACACCATTTTAAAAAGTTACTTTAAAAAATACTCATAATAAATTTAGTAGAGGATTACAGAGGCAAACATTTTTTTTATAAAAATCCTTTTCTGTCAGAACTAGAAAAATTGTCTTCTGTTTTCTGGACAAAAAAAAATATTGAAAAATTATAACCGGCCTGTTGTGACAAATTAAAAAGAGGCTAAAGCAAAGCGTCTTGTAGCGATCACGCTACAGTATGTACTAGCAGGTAGCGTTCTGTAGTTTCAGCCTACCCCCATGGAAAGAAGGCGTGAGTTTATGTATGTGGTAACTGGTAGTAGGTAAGTGCATTTGAAACAAAGTAGCAACACTTTTGTATACTCCGAAGGGGAGCCAGAGATTGCATTTAATTTATTTTTTACGATATGTCCGTATATAGTAAGCTAACATTACGCCAGTTATGTTTTAGTCTTTTGTAATTTGGGGCAATCCTATTTCCTGTGGTTGGGGCAATCGAGCACAAACTTTGTATCCGACCCACTGCTGAAAAGTCCTACCTGGAAAAACTCAGGATCTAGGCAGCGAACTCAGGATTCCCTGCTTAGGATTGACGCTACTCGAAAACTTGAGGAAGTGATGATGACGATGAAGTTTCTCTGCACGAAGGCTGCGCTGACGTTCATGCTCGAGAGACACCAGTTTGGGGGTATGGGAACAGGGTGTAAAGTCCCACAAACCTCCATTGATAAGGGAGGATCCTCCGACTAGCCGGTTGTTGTCTGGTCCGGGCGGTTGACGACGGTTTTTGTCGGATTGTTGTGTGTTCAAATCGCACCGAAAACTTTGCTTGCACGATGCAAGATCGTGTGACGTCATGTCATTAGTTCGTAAGTGGCGGCGTTGATGCCGCTGCAAAGTAACTACCACTACTTCTAACAAATCAGCAATCGGCAATCTACAATCGGTTAGTTCGTAACAAAGCGGTCTACAATCGGTTAGTTCGCAATTAAGACCAATTTTCTGGTCACACATAAACAAAGCTTTAACCCAACGATAAAGCTTTCGCAAACGTAACCTTAAACCAGCCTATGATAAGGGTGCGGCCTAACAAGGCAGTTAAATTCGGACTCGACCAGTAACGATATCGTTCGTTCTAATATTAGAATGTCCATTAGATTATCCTTTAAAACCGCGGTTACATTTTTGATAGAGTAAAGTTTAGGGACAAATCTAATGAGAAATTCCCTTCCATTATAGCAAATTAAAATGCTCAAGCCTAAGCTAGTACCTAAAGGGCTAACAAAATACCAGTAATAGCTCAACTTACACATTCGTGCTGTTTATCGTTAAGGATTTCGGTTGTATGTTCCGTATCTTGAAAACTGCTGAACTGATACAAATACACAAACAAAATACAAAACAATATATCACGGGCATTTAACGCGATGATTTCAATTATTTATTTACCTATTTAACCCGACGTTTCGGCCGTGTTGCAACGACCGTGGTCCCGGGTAGACTGGTGTCTCGGTGTACTGGCTCCGTTGGGGCAGAAAATTCTTCCTCTACCCTCAGATTTCTACACACAACACTGACCGTGTCCTTACTCTGTAAGTTCGCCGACTGCACTAAACGAGGTAATGTTTTTTGAATCACTGGATTCCACGCCGCGGATAATTTGTAACCGTCATCCCGATTGAAAGTTTTGTGTTTTTTAATTTCAACCGCTTCATGCACAATTCTTGAATAGAAGTGGCGTTCCGTGGAGAGGACTTGTGGACGATGAAATTCGATTCAGTGATTGCAGCCGCCTTCTAATAGGTGTTCTGCAATCGCCGACTTATTGAACTGCTGGTTTTTTAAAGCGGCGATATGTTCTTTGACCCTTTCAGCTATAGTCCGCTAAGTCTGGCCTATGTAGGAACTTATATTGAATCTTATATTGTTCCCTAAGTTGATAGATACCTAATCCAATAGAATGATCACGATCCGATTATTATTTTCAGCGATATGCGTGGACAAACATACATACACTTATGAAATTTGGCACACGTGTTTTATCCCACATAGAGTAACATGTGTGAATATTGTGCAATTACTACAATATTACATACATACGTATCGAATTGATAACCTCTTTTTTTTAGCAGTCGGTAAAAAGCACCTATATGGTGTTGTCCACGATCAGCGGCATCCGCCGCGATTTTATTTATTTATTTATTTAAACTTTATGTACAATGGTGATACATAGGCGGACTTAATGCAGCAAGGCATTCTCTACCAGTCAACCTATGGGTTAAAAAGGACACAGCAGTGGAAGGGGTAGAAAAAACATGAACAATAATTAAGGCGGATATTAATAAACTATCTAACTAATAAAATACATAAATAATTTGCGATTTTCCTTCGCATAACCTAGCTAGTATAATTTATTTGAACCATATCTTAACTTGGATTGTTTCAAAATTGGTCCTGTGAGACCACAAAAATATCAACATAATATTTACATCGTTTAATAATGTTTGAATTTCTTTTCATAATGATTAAAATCTTTAGGCACAAAATTAACAAAATATTTTCCTATTGTGGCAAATCTTTACATGAAGTTGAAATTTTTTCATGAAGTTATTAAAAAACCTTTTTTACAAAAAAATCCTACCGACTTCCAAATAAGAAAACTACAAAGTGAAAAATAACTTTATTTTTGGAAGTCGGTGTCCATAACGCAAAAAATTGGTATCTACCAAAGACACCAAATTCCGAAAATAAAGTTTTCTTATTTGGAAGTCGGTAGTAATTTTTTTTAAAAGGTTTTTTTATTTTTATCTTTTTAGTTGTACCTACCTAATAGGCAAGTATTTAAGTAAGGTACCTATAACGCCAGAATAGATTACCCGAATATCATGAAACTGAACATAACCGGTGAAATGATAGTGTACCAAGGTGAACGGTGCACATCTGCGTACCCCTTTAGAGCGTACTGGCGTGATGTTATGTTATGAAATGGTATAAACAATAAACACACATGCGATTGCAGCAATCCCGAGAGATTTGCCATTATTTATTGAAGTGTTCTGTTGTATATGTCCGAAGTTCTTCATCAGATCTTCACCAAATTTAAATGGGACCAATTTCGGAACATATTTTTTCAAACAAAAAAATAATTTTCAAAATCGGTCTACAATTGACGGAGATAGCGGTGAAAATAAACCAAAAAACCGGCCAAGGGCGTGTCGGTCTCGCGCATTTAGGATTCCGTACCGTTATCGCAAAAAAATCACGTTTGTTGTATGGGAGCCCTACTTAAATATTTATTTTATTCTGTTTTTAGTATTGATTGTTATAGCGGCAACAGAAAAACATCATCTGTGAAAATTTCAAATGCCTAGCTATCACGGTTCATGAGATACAGCCTGGTGACAGACGGACAGACAGACAGACGGACCGCGGCGTCTTAGTAATATGGTCCCGTTTTTACCCTTTTGGGTACGGAACCCTAAAACCTCCGAACATAGAACATAGAACCTCCTTCTTTTTGGTAAGTCGGTTAAAAACCCAAAGTATTTGCAGTTTGAAAGTATTTCATGGTTACTTTATCACTGAGTTCATCCTAGCGTTAGCACCAAAACAAACGGTAACAGCTATAGAATTAATTGCCTTTCTCCCATTTCTGGCAAAATTTTCTCTTGCAAGGTAATTTCTACTGTATTCAAATACACGCCGCCATATTAGGCGTTTAGACGCTTGTGTTATTTCGCGTCGTGACTGCGAGAAGTTCCTAGGGGACTCAAATGCCTACCAGTGCTGGTAAATTACGATCTTTGCTGCTATTTAGACCGTGTGCTGTTGATTTAGTGGTTGTAAGTGCGGTTGCTGACCATGGTGTACCGGGATCGATCCTATGGTGGAACAGTATACTTAAATTTTTGAATGTTTCAATATCATCCCTGTATCTAGACTTGAAGTGTTGAAGTGTTTGTACAAAAACGCCACCATGTCAGTACGACTTCAGGATCAGACCTTTGAACCAGTCCTTATGCAGCGAGGTGTGACACAGGGAGACTTCATATCTCCGAAGCTGTTAACCGCTGCACTGGAGGATGCCTTCAAAGTTCTGGACTGGAGAGAGCTAGGCATCAACGTCAATGGCGAGTACATCACTCACCTTCGGTTTGCCGACGATATAGTGGTTATGGCTGAGACCATGGAGGACCTCAGTACAATGCTCGATAACCTCAGTAGAGCTTCCGAAAGAGTGGGTCTTAGGATGAAATTGGACAAAACCAAGGTGATGTTGAATGCCCATGTTACACCCACTCCTATCAAGGTCGGAGTCCAGTCACAGACAGACAGACAGATGGCCAATGGGGTAGAAAGGTTCTGGAGTGGCGACCGCGAACCGGAAGACGTTGCGTTGGAAGGCCTCCCACTAGGTGGACCGATGACCTGGTGAAGGTTGCGGGGATCCGCTGGTTGCGGGACGCACGAGACCGGTCAATGTGGCGACGCTTGGGGGAGGCCTATGTCCAGCAGTGGACGTCTTTCGGCTGATATGATGATGATGATCTAGACTTGTGTGATGGTAGTAGACTTGACCTCTTCTAGAATAGAATGAACTCACACTATCATCACACTAATTTTATGAAGGCGAAAGTTTGTGTGTGTGTTTGTTACTTCTTCACGCTCAAACGGCTGGACGGATCTGGATGAAATTTGGCAAAGAAATAGATTATAGTCCGGAATAGCTCATAGGATACTTTTTATCCCTGCAATATGTTCTCTCGGGAAAATTTTTGACTAACACGCGGGCGAAGCCGCTGGCAGAAGCTAGTGGAATAGAAGTTATTGTACACCAACAAAATGTGTTTTTACAAAACACCTTTTCACTTCTCATGCTCTGAAATTGCTTATTTGTGCAGGATATAGGTTGCACAAAATCGATTTTTGTGCACAAGTGCATTAATGTATCTACTTATAAATGTGTCTATATTAAGGCAAAGAAAATGAGCCATACAGCCAAACACATTAAAAAGTTCACAGATAGAATTTGTTATTTTATAATATTTACTTTAATTTATTTGCCTTTTATGTGTTTTTTACGACATAAAAGATATTAAAATTTAAATTAAAATACGGTAGGTTATTTAATTAATTTAAAATATATATATTACAAAATTAATTTAATAGTAGGCTGTATAGGTCTCAGCCCAAGCCTAATATCAATGTCGTAAGATTAAAAAAAAAAGCGGCGGAAAACAGGGGGGTGACCATAAGCTCTTAGAGCGGTATCAATTTGAGATCGAGTAAGTGACAGATGTATACACTTTAGATACATTTGTCCCTTATTCGATCTCAAATTGATACCGCTCTAAGAGCTTATGGTCACCCCCCTGGTCTTGTTTTTTCGTGCGTTTATTAATCAAATTTGCTAAAATGTCCAATGAAGAAGAGGATTTAGCACTCTCTCCTAATACGCTTATGGAAATTAATGCACAGAGAGTTGTGCAACAGATGTTACCGCCAAAGTCTCGGCAAAAATATCTCAAAGTTTACGATAATTTTGTAAATTGGAGAAAAGAAAAACTAGTAACTACGTTCTCAGAAAGTGTTCTTTTGAGTTATTTTGATGAATTATCCATAAAACTTCAGCCGCCTACACTGTGGAGTATATATTCCTTGCTGAAAGCAACATTACAAATGAAGGACAATGTTAATATACTAAATTATTCGAAGCTTACATCTTTGTTGAAGAGGCTTTCCAGTGGGCACAAAAGCAAGGTCAGCTGAAAGGACCTCCTATTCAAGTGGAAACCTTCTTAAATACTGCTCCAGATGAAAAATATTTGGCCGCATAAGTACGTAATACAGTAACCCCACATTCCTTTCATATTTTATTGCTCGTATACCTATTGTTCTTTTGTTCCAAAGCGTATAAAAGTTATTAATGTTGTTTGGTGGCACTAATATTTGGCATAAGCGGTGCGTGCCGAGGCATTGAACTTGCGAATATTAACGTAGACAACGTCAAGACGGACACGCTCTTGCAAGCAATAAACTTACCCGATACAAAAAACAAACGAGAGCGAACATTTGTTGTCAAAGGAGATTACCTAAATATAGTTAAAAAGGACCAAGCTCTCCGTCCTCAAAACGTGTCGACTAATAAATGTTTCCGCAACTATCAAAATGGGAAGTGCACTAAGCAAGTTATAGGACGCAATAAATTTGCAACCTTTCCCAAACAGATCGCAACTTTTCTAAAATTAGAAAATCCCGAACATGACACGGGTCATTGCTTCAGCCGGACCTCAGCCACCCTTCTAGCAGATTCGGGAGCAAACTTAACAATGCTAAAAAGACATGGCGGGTGGAAATCGGATCAGGTTGCTGAGGGATACATTGAAGAATCCGTAGAGAACAAAAGCAAGATTACCGACTATATAACAGAAGCCATTAATTTAATCCCTAGCGAGCCAGTCCCTTCTACATCTAGAGATTCCTTGTTGTCGTCAGAGCCATCTTCTCATAATATGCCATCTTCTCACAATATGTCATCTTCACAAATTCTGAAAAATACCGTTAATATGCCGGGAAAAACAATTACCTTCAGTATTCAAAACTGTACTAATTTTACTTTGAATATTAATTAAAGAAATGTTATGTTAATACTACTGTTTTATTTCCTCGCAATCGAAATGAAAAGCAGAGTTTATAACTCGTCCACAAAACCATTTTATCCTCGACATTACTATCAGCTAATAGTCTCGAATAAAAATGGTTCGTTTTGTGCACTCATTGTAAAATCTACTATTGCCTACCGTTGAGAGGATTACGAGCATGATGTTTTGTATGTTTTCCTATTCAGCACATAAGTCTACGTGAAAGTGGTGGTCTGTTTAATTCACAGATAATATAATACTAGCATACAGATGCCTCATCCCATAGCCATACAAAGAAACCGTGCCGACGTAACTAGCGTTTTTCATCTGATTAATCTTGTTATTTTTTGTAAGTACATCCCGATCCCGTTTCACGGCAATATATAGTGTCAGCAGCGACTTGCAAGTAAAAGGGTTTACTAGGTTCGTGGATATATTTTTCTTTAAATACAGTGAAGGTTCATTTTATAGTATTTTTTTGCAAGCTTTTACAGTTTTTTGCACCAAAATGTGTTACAATGCAAATTTTAACAAATTTAAATATGCGCCATCTATTGGCATGAATTTTAAATGATCCGTTCAAATAATCTTTGAAATGTGTATTAAGAGTCCAATATTCCATAATTTTGTACTTAGGAGAGTTGATTAAACAAGAACATACAATTTTTATGTTCAATTCCAGAAAATGTTGCACATGTCGCGCCATCTAGTGAGATTTATTTGAACCAAATTTTCTTTCTTAGCAATGAGACCCCGTGTGTTTAAGTATAAAGGATTACCTTCAAGTTGACTACTGATGGCCTCTATATACCGCTTGGTGTACCTTTTTTTAGCATAGGAACTTGCGAAATAACACGAACCCTTTCTGTCCGATACTGTTGGTACAGTACCCGCAACCTGCTACGTTCAAAAACAATAGTTCGTTCAAAATATGCATGCAATCTAGCAGCTGGCACAAGTGTTTAGAGTTACCTGATATTATAAATGTGGAAAAAGAGAAGAGAATCTTCAGAAACACAAAATACGTAATTTTCAAACTACCCACTGATTTTCGGGACACTCATAAAATGTTCCAATGACAAATAAACTATAAATTGTTCGCCATCGTCATCATTATAATCATCAGCCTATAACAGTCCACTGCTGGACATAGGCTTCTCCAATTGCACGCCATTTGCTTCGATTTTCGGCACCTCTCATCCAGCTGCTACCAACCACCCTGCGAAGATCGTCGCTCCACCTAGCCTGAGAGCGTTTACCAGTTCGCGGTCTCTTCGGTTCTATCTACGGTAGCGTACGAAGCAAGCCCAAGCATAGCCCTCTGCTCCATAGCTCGCTGAGCGACTTTGAGCTGATCGATCAGTCGTACCGTGAGTGTTCATGCCTCGGCCTTGCAAGTCCTAACAGGCAGGACGCACTGATTGAAGACTCGACTCGACGAAATTTCTCAAACGTCGCCCAGCCCAGTTTTCGAATACTATATTAGGACAGGCAAACTAGGGTATTCAGTACATGGTTCACGAGAGCAACGTGTACATTCAGTTTCTGTGACAAAACTGGTAAATAAACCAGTTTTATTTATTTCCCAAAATTAATAGAAATCTCTGACATCTCGTGACTTGGACCGCTTCATTGATTGCAGCAGGAATTTGCGAAATGTTCGCAATTCACCGTTGTGAGCTACTTCCTCACGCAGACCCTTGGACAGTACCACTTATGTGCACTATTAATAACATTGAAGAATATCGTTTTCCGACATAGTCCGAAGAATTGCGAAACTTAAGTAGCAGAGGGCAGGGCACATTGCTCGCAGAACGAATGGTCGATGGGGCTGAAAAGTTCGGGTGTGGCGACCGCGAATTGGATGACGCTGCGTTGGATGGTCTTCCACTAGGTGGGCAGATGACCTGGTGAGGGTGGCGGGATGTGAGAAGCACGGGACCGGTCAATGTGGCGACGCTTGGGGGCGGTCTATGTTCAGCAGTGGACGTCTTTCGGCTGAAATTCATCATCATGCATCATGATGATAAAAGTTACGCCAAGCTTAAACTTCAAAAAATATATGTTTAATACTTGGTCGATAGATACTGGTTGTAACTTTACTCCGAGTTTTTATTAATAAGGAGGCTAGTGTCTGCTCTGGTCATCGACACCCGACACTGTCTAGTTTGAGGCTCACTGGCAATTATCACCTATGTAATCTAGCTGTAGGTAATATTTAAGCCACTCTTGACATGCCAACTCGTGTTTAACTACGTGCCAGCTTATGTGTTACCTGTATAATAAACAATTTCTAATTATTTTCTAACTGCCATACTTATTTCTCAGACTAAACTGTGGATGCATTCCAGATATATTATTATGAAAATACCTTTTATAATTCATAAAAGATAGCTTGATCTCTGCGACAGCTGTCATTATCAATACAGTAACAATAGCGCTTGACAGGCTAACATTATGGCAGAACGTATACGTCAGTTTGACATGTGTCGCAGAGATCAAGCTATCTTTTATGAAGTATAGGTAGGTACATGCGTCGACAGTTTCTACAATTCTTTTATATGTTTAATCAGCACAAAGGTTTTCATATTTCAAAACTACGTGCAATAGATCATAGTAATCGATAAAAATTACAAAAAAATCGTAACACAACACTGAGCAATTTAACAGGTAAATAATATCGATATGACTCGATACCTGCTATCATTGCGTCACTAATCGACTAAGATCGGAATGTACCATTGTTTCATGCAATAAGTCTTACTTGCTAACACTTTATTGCATTATAAACTCTATTTCCAGAACGGTATGACCCGAAATTGGTTGGGCCCTCATAATTCGTTCAAGGTCGCCCAAACAGTTCGATTTCGTTTACATTCTGCTGGATAGAACTTGTTTTTGAATATCCAGATGTTGTCTGTGGATTTTTACGCCGTAGTAACTCGATTTGATAGGAAAATGCACCAGAAATGACTAGTGTGGTTATACCGATTTTTTTAACGTTTCGATCGTGATAACGTAGCGTTGACGATCTCTTATGTCAATTTCTATACAATAAAAAAAAACTCGTTTCTAACACCACCGGCGCTTTTTGCGAATAGGACGTTTCGCGAATAGGACATTTTGTATCACCGTGACATTTTGCGAATGGGACATTCTGCGTCAGATCCTTATCAAGTTTCAAAACAAATTGGCGTTTACGATAACACGTTTCAGCGTGATACAAAACTCACACTAAGCCCTCGAATAACTGAAAAGCCCTCTATTACTGAAAAGTCATTAAAGATAAAAATAGCGTAACAAACTCAGTAAAACTTTTGATTGGCTTACTAAAATTATAACAACGACCAATCAAATCACTTTACATGTCTTTAGGTTAGGTTAAAACGGGCTGTTTTTCTTTTTGCTGTCTTTAACAATCTTTCAGCAAATATTTCTTTTGATTGATTACCTAGTATTTCAGAATCGGATAACCCGTTCTAGGTTTTTATCAAACTCTATTCCGTAACTACAAACTCAAAGAATTTGTATCAATGACACCGTCTTCAGGCACTTTTAACTTGTGGATGAGTCGGCCAGTCAGAAAGATGAAGCTTATTTCATATTCAATAGTAGATATTCATGGTACCTGTTTGAACAAGTAAAATTTAAAAAATAATAAAAACCCCGAAACGTTTTTATTTAATGCTACATATTTTCTAGTAGTAGACACGCTTCAATCGACAATCGGTAATTATGACGCGATATCTTGCGAAAACACCACATTCAATTCAAAGAGTAAAACACCCATAACTTTTGAACGGCTGTACCGATTTTCATCAAACATAGCTAATAACACTCTCGCCAAAGTCACCTTTCAAACAAAAAAGAAACCAAATCAAAATCGGTTCATCCGTTTAGGAGCTTTGATGCCACAGACAGATACACAAACACAAGAGGTACACACGTCAAACTTATAAACCCCCTCTTTTTACCGTCGCGGGTCAAAAACAGACCCTAGTAACACCTATCCTCACCTTATTTTTACAACAAACTTAACATTCTTTCTCTTTGTTTCAGACACACAAAACAACAACAAACGATGAACTAAAAACGTACGCATACCAAAAAGTCGCATGCGCTTAAACGCCGAGCAAAAATGCGCTCTTGTTTACAACCATCGGACTGTGCAAGACTGTGACCCTAGTAGGTGACCAGTAGAATAGACCACTAGCGTAGATCTGTAGACCTTAGATATGTGTCAGTGCTGATCCTAAAGATTCAAGATGGCGCATAAACTGAAAAACAATCATTACGTGGCGACGCACAGGTCTGGCGTGGACTCGCCTTCTTCTGGCGGTTATCATCACAGAGCTTCCTCGAGAGAAGAGAATGACAGTCATAGAGCACCTTCTGAGAGGACGCTGTCGGAGTACACGGTAAGGGTAAGATAATTCTCATATTCCTTATCAGAATCTGCTTCAATAATTTTGCATGTTTATCAGTTCTATGTATGCCAAAAGACTAGCTTCCATTACGGTCATGGAACTTATAAATTGTCAGCGTCAATGTGCCTTTGGAACAAATCTGCTTAGCCATTTGGGAAATACATACATGATTTTATGATAAGTTAAACATAGGGTGTCTCAGAAAAAAACTAACTTTTGTAGATGCATAAAAAACATATTTATATATACACGTTAAATTACAAAATCAGAACGGAAAATTACTTTTTGAAAAAAGAAATATCGGAGGTATGAAGTCTGTCCCTTATTCGATCTCAAATTGATACCGCTCTAAGAGCTTATGGTCACCCTGGGCTACTCAACTTCTGAGGCGCGTTTTCATGAATTTGAATTGTTTTGAAGAGTGCCAGAACCGCGAAAGACGTTCAATACTGTTATTTTCAAAAAGTAATTTAAAACACAAAAATGTAGTGCGAAGATGGTTGTAGACCACAAACTCAAAAAAAAACAACTAATAAACAAAATGTAAATATTATAGCGTAGTAGCACACGCCGGGTATCCGCTAGTGATAAGTTAAACTCGATTTTATACGTAGGACTAATTGAGGCATCGAGAGGAAACCGACAAATTAATAATATAACATCACCCTCCATTCCCCGCATGGTTAGGCAGAGTTGCACCCAAAGAGAAAATAACACTACATTCAAATCTTAAAAGCCACCACCACCAACCACCTCGTCCTGGGCCCCGTCTTTTCATTCAGAAAAGACGTTTGAGTCCCAGCAGAGAGAACATTCTTGGCTATTACGTGCAAGCGAGTGACAGGACTGACAGGCACCATCTTGCTTTCATTCGATGTATATAGTGTCTCATTCTACAACAGAACATAACGCCTGTATTAAGAAGGCTTAGGTAGACGTGTATTGTACCTGTTGTGCAGCCACATTTTGCCATGTTTCATTCTATTGCGAAAACAATCACTACCCAAAATATTACGATAAAACGGCCGTAGCTATTTTGGTTTACGTCGTATAGCATATAAAATACGCCTGCACAGTTTATCAATTAAAACGATGGCTCGCAACATCATGGCAATGGGGAATGCGAAGCTAATATCAGATTATAAACTATTTTAGTCTCCACCACAAGTTGTAAACGACTAGCGGGTTTGTGTCAACAAACGCGTAAAATATAAACTATTCTTGTCCTCGATTAAATGTTTCTTTAGAGAAAGAAGCGACGATTCAGGCAATTCATCGCTCCTGTGTATATCTGATCGTGTGAACGAAACATGAGTGATATAAATTGACTGGAGATTCTCGCCAGCGAGTGAGAGAGAATCTTTATTGTCCTGAAATTCTCGTAAGCGTAAATAAAGCTTAAATATAATCATTTTTTAAATAAAGCTCCTACCCGCTTAGTGCTACATAAACGCTTATCTCTTATAACTTGCGCCAAACATTCCTGCTAGCAAAACCAAAACCTTGAACTACTTCGGTGTTAACTACTTGTTACAGTGGGTTCAAAAGTCATAAACACAATATTTTTAGCCTGTGCTAATTACTATCGCACTCTCTGAGAGAACGAACCAGCATGGATATTCTCGTTAAAGTACAAGCCAGTTATATTAAATCTATGCAAAAATCCCCATGTTATCCCATTACGAGGATCTGCCTCGCTAGCGGCGCTAGCTAGCGGTTGTAAGCGCTACAGCTGAGCAGCAGGTCCTGGGTTCAACTGCCGGGTCCGTGCCCACTCGACCCGCTTAGACTCGACCCGAAGAATAATACCTGGATACTGAAGAATAACACGTCGATGTATAGTCAGACAGAAATGTGTCGATTTAACGCTTGCACTACAGAGAGTGTAAAATTTATTATAGTAATAATGTTGATTATTTATAGTCTTTTTTAATTGTTCATTTTATATTTCTGAAAACTTCTATGTTTTAATTGTGTTGTTCCTACTTAGTTCTGTGTTCTTTAAGATACCTAATTTTAATTTTTTATGATAATTTAGTCAATCATTTTTTATATATTTTAGAAGGTAGCAGTTAACTACATACTTGTTAACCTAATAATTATAATCACGTATAAAGACTGATTCAATAAATACCACCGTGCTACTAGTATAAGATTGTAATGATAATTAACAATAATCTGTAATTTTTACTAAAAAGTACAAAGCGTATACTACATTAAATTTAACAGTTTCTGTAGTGCAAGCGTTAAATCGACACTTTTCTGTCTGACTATACATCGACGTCTTATTCTTCAGTATCCAGGTATTATTCTTCGGGTCGAGTCTAAGCGGGTCGAGTGGGCGCGGACCCAAATTGCCGGGTCAGTCAAAGTGTTATTGGGTTTTTCCATCTAGAATTTATCAGTAGCAGCCAGGAGTCTGGACTTGTGCCCAGTTGACGGCAACAGGCTCGCCTCTATTACATGGGTCTGAAGCATTCTGCTTAATCTCTTTGATAAATATAGGCGTGATGTTGGAATAACCACCAAATGGCCGCCATGGCCCACGCACAATGGTCCACCTGAAGGACTAAATGCGGAAACCAAACCCCTTAACATAGAACCTATAGGCGTGAAGTAATGTTATCTTTGCCCTTTGAGGAACCCAGATGTAATCTTATGCCTATGAATAGCTGTCTCGAAACATTTTTTCCTGCATTTTCCAGACAATGGACGAGAGGACCCGGTCTCCATCTGGAGAGCACAGGAATGGCAGAAGGCCACAGCAGACCAACGGTTCCCCAAGAGCTGACTCCGACGTGTATGTTACCAGTGCAGCCTACAGACCCCCTTCAGAAATCAGGTAACTAACCATAAGCCAGTACCAATGACAATTTTGCACGCACCAGCCAAGCTCTCTGCGGCTGTGTTCCTTAACACCTTTATACCATCAGCCTTCAGTCAGCAAGTATGAACAGATAATGGAAAACACCTTCTGGGCACGCTCTTTTTGCTCCAATGCTTTCCATCAGGAGAGCTCAAGGACCAGAGATGATTCATCGTTTAATAAATAATGAGCAGGCCTTCTAAAGTCCTGAAGTAGAATGCCATGATCACCTGTCTGGCTCTACCAAACTCCACAACACCCGATTCTCCGTCATTAGTATCTATATTCCTCCACTTTTTTAACGTCTTCGATCAACCCAGCCACATCGCAATACCTAATAAATAACATTTTGTCCTCTTAACATTATACTGCCATTATTGCATCTATTTATTTATTTATAATTATATACTTTTCTACACACTTGCTCATAAAGTGGCTCTAATTTCACCGCAATTAGGCACATAATGATACCTGTTATCAAACTGTGACTTTTTCATTGCTATTATTCACAAGTGAGTTATAGTTTTTTTTTTTATTTATTGGTTGAGTTGCTTTGTTCTTAAAAAAAGTTTCGATACAAAAAAGATCGTGCTCAATAGTACAAATAAATTAATGTACCTATTGTTTGCTCATTTCATGCAACTTCGTATTTATTAAATAGATAATTTCAACTTGTACGTGCTTAATAAATAAAACTCTCACTCAAATATAAATTTTATTTGCTCAGTAATTAAGAAAAATTTAAATTCCCTATTTTGTACGTGGCTAAAACACTATTCACTAAAAGTAAAAAAAAGAAACCTCATTCTTTTAGTCTATGGCCGATTGCCATTGTTAAACGCGCGCATAGGAAAACAGATTAATTTTAAACCGCAATTGTGAAAAAAAAATCACAACTCGTTTCTACTGTTGAAAATGATTTTTTTGTATTATTTTCTTCACAAGTGTGTTGAAAAACGTCGTATGATACACGTGTGTATTGATGATTACCGTCCTCGGCTCTCTTAAGACCCTCACCTACGGCTCGGGTCTCAATGGCACCTCAGCGGTAATCACCAACATTGCACACTTGTACCATAATGTACTATTATTGTACACCAAGGAAAAACAATACACAAAATAACTTAAAACAAAAAGAAACATACAACAGGCGGCCTTATCGCGTTCAGCGATGGCAATCCAGATCTCCAGGCAATCAAGAATGGAAAGAGATAGCCTGGACACGACATGAGGTCTATTACATACATCTACTACAACCGGTAACCTAAAATAATGGTATTTCAACCCAAACTTTTGCGAAGTTTGCATGATAATGTCCCATAGCCCCATCTCAAACGGTTCCTTGGGTAATAAACTCATGGTGTTATTGCAGAGTTCACTGACTCACGTGCTCATGTAAATACACCGTTACCCTATTGGTCCCGCTAAGTCCTTAAATCCCACTAATTTAGTCCAACGGAGCTCGATACGTGAGCGGGCTTGGCGTCCCCGAAATGGGACAGATGAGCGGTTGGCCCGCTCTAGGGCTACAAGAAAAAGGTGACTAATCAAGGTTACGTTTTAGTTAGTTGGTGGTACTTACCATAGTTCATAATGACGTCATGTCATTTTCATCCTCATTTATAAAAAATCGGGACTTGGCAATAGATTGGCAGGTTCTTCTTCATTCAAATTTTCCATAGAAATATTGTATTTAGAATCTGCTTATCAAGTTATTAAGGCCCTTTATGTCTTAACCAGCTAGAGCAAAGAGCAAGCCTTTGTTGTATGTATTGTATAGGTTACTTTATATATAGGACTGTTTAATCATAGTTTTTTTTTGTTTGATGTTTAAGGAGCTCATCAGAAGCTTAAAACCACAAGTATGATATTCCGAACTATCTTAAATCATAGAAATAAATATAGGTAGAGTGTCCATACTGGCCTTTTTAAAAAAATGATTTCTCTGAAAAGACCGCTGCGTTCCGCCCGCCCGTCTGCTCAGCTCTCTCACCGAACAAAACATTTTGCATTAAACGCGTGGATTGATGGCAAATTGCTCAAAAGGCAATTTTACGGTGCAATGTGCATGTATGAATCATAGATCTTCGGAGAGTGCTACAAACATTCCCTACATTGAAGAGGTCAGTATGCTACATGTAATCAGTACCAAGATTATACTGTACTGTAGTATGCAAAACTTTGCTGTCCAATACGATAGGATATAATCCGTGCACCAATATTACATACATACATACATACATAAACTCACGCCTTTTTCCCATGGGGGTAGGCAGAAACTACAGAACGCCACCTGCTACGATCCTTACATACTTCTTTTTCTTCACTCACATTCATACATCTTGTCATACACACACGCCGGTTATGAGTACTGCGCACCTTGCCTTTCTGAAGAACATCACCTATAAGGTCTATGTATGTCTTCCTAGGGCGTCCCCTCCCGGCGTTTCCATTCACGTCTGCCTTGTAAATACCTTTCATTAGTCGCCTATCGTTCATCCTCTCAACATGGCCAAACCATCTTAACATACTCTTTTCAATTTTAGTCACTACATCTTCTTTTAAACCACAACGTTGTCTTATTACCTCATTCCTCAATCTATCATTTAAGGTTAAACCACACATACTTCGCAAGGACCGCATTTCTACTGCATTAATATCAGTACATAATGAAGAGTATCTTATCTCGTCCAGTCAGCAAAAGTGTCGTTAGCAAAAAGTATTCATCTTTTCAGAATACTTTCATTGAGGAAAGTGTGCTTCACACTGCCTACGCCTTTGCGGAATCAATCATTATCATCATCGTTTCAGCTGAAAAACGTCCTCTGCTGGACATAGGCTCGACTCGACTAGATGTGCATCCTGTGCATCTCACCTCCAGCGGATTCCCATTGTCTTTACCATCTTATTTATTTCTAGTTGTCTTCCGCGGCTTCGCTCTCGTCAACCTACTTACCCTAACTACCCTACCTACCTACGTACCCTACCTTAACTACCTTCCTACCAACCTATACTGGCGAACCAAACAAAAAACAATTAGCCAAATAGGTGCAGCCGTTCTGAAGCGATGCGCTTACAAACATTTCGGCGATTCATTTTTATATATTAGATTTATTAAAACTTCATGTAACATAAAGGTACATAGGCAGACTTAATGGCTTAGGGATTCTCTAACAGTCAACCAAGGGTCATCTTGCGGGAGGCCTTCCAACGTTATGTCTTCCTCAACGCGGTTGCCACTCCGGAATCTTTCGGCCCCATCGGCCGGCGGCCGTACATACTGCGAACAATGTGCACTGCCCACTGCCCATTAAGTTTGACAATTCTTCGGGCTTTAACGATTTACATGTCTGCATTGTCCCACTGTTTCACCTTTCTCTCTCTTTTCCACACATTGATGTTACGAGTATAATTCTCGCCAAACCTCTTGGCCGCCCTGAAGTTGGCTACGCAGTAGTAAATCTTTTACAAAAACAATACCTATTCGAGCCTTGCGCATCGGAAAACCATCTTCAGGGCGGCCCAAAAGTTTGGCGAGCACTATAAATGTGTAATAAACGCTTACATGACGTTTTCATCCGATATACAAGCAATACCACAAGAACCTTTAAAGATACAAACAAAATGCTCGCTTAATCCAAACAAATGTACAGTTACGTTGTAAATCATTGCTCATATAATTCTCTGCCGACAGCGCAATGATGACGCGACACGGGAATCGAACCCAGGTATCTAGGGCACGATTTATTGGCTCCTACGTACCGAAGAGTTCAATTGAACGTCTCGCGGTCTCACTGCACATACCTGTGCCGATTCAGAGTCATGTAATAACATGAGTCTGAATCGGAACAGCGGCTTACCTACAATTTATCGAAATAAATTATTATCGCAGTGTCAAATTGTCATGAGGAGCTCGTGGCTAAATAATAACAGCCGCACGGGTCGATCATCAAGGTTAAGCAACGCTTGACGAGGTCGGTCCGTGGATGGGTGACCATTTCAACATACCGAGTTTCCTCCGTGCCTCGGAAAGCACGTTAAGCTGTTGGTCCCGGCTATTATTAGAAGATCTTTGACAGTCGTTACGGGTAGTCAGAAGCTTGAGATCTGACACCAGTCTTGCCAAGGGGTACCGTGTTACCCAGTTACTGGGTTGTGGAGGTCAGATAGACAGTCGCTCCATGTAAAACGCTGGTACTTAGCTGAATCCGGTAAGACTGGAAGCCGACCCCAAAATAGTTGGGAAAAGGCTAATTCATTCAATTAATCAGTTGATAATTTTGTTACAATAATTTTGCGATCATTTTCTTCAAGACACATGGGGTTATCGGAAACTGTGTTTTTTTTTATTTCCTGCCTGTAACTGTACCACAGCAAGGCAAAGTAAGAATTGAAAAAGTCACATTTGTATTTGCCCGGATTTGAACCCACAATCATCACCTTGGTTGACTGGTAGAGAATGCCTAAGGCATTAAGTCCGCCATTGTACCTTTTGTGCATGAAGTATAAATAAATAAATAAATAAACCATCGTGTAAGGTGAAGGCTCAATCACCGGGCTACTACGACATCTGATGATCCTAACACTCAATTATTACTAGCCCCTTACCTAATACCAGTATTAAGGCCTTTTTTTGTTGTTGATACTCCAAGAGACCGTGTGAAACATTCCAGAAATCATTCATTTAAAAATTTTAAATCAACAGTAGCGTCCGAGGAAAAAACACTTAATTCGGTACCGTCAACGAAAAAAGGGCATCAAATATAAAAAGTGCCCATAGGCTACCGTAACGACGGTGTCAGGGCGAAACGAATTTATTTAACTTTCTCTGCCGTCCCCTTGGATGGTGTGACGATACAGGAATCGTGCAGGGCTGTCAAACTGTCTTCGAAAAGACTTAATTGAAGAGGCGTCATGTGACTTCATCATCGCATCAGTATAACGTGCATACAATACCCTTGTCGCCATTTATTTTATAAATAAGAAGGTAACATAAGATAAAAACGAGCCATTTAAACATTTTATTTCAATTTAGACGTTTGGTGTCGGACTACTGCGGCGCCGCAGCGTTGCGGGTGTTGTACTGCGCACGACCAGTGGATTATTTCCATACAAAATTATGCACACACATACTCGTCCGTTTTATTTCGTCATATTCGAATGGAAAACGCCACATACATGGTGCAGGGGTGTGGTGGTACTCTTCTTCAAGACAGGTGATAATACCCTGCTGAAGAACTATAGGCCCATCTCACTTCTTAGCCATATCTACAAACTGTTTTCATGAGTCATCACGAATCGTATCGCGCGCAGGTTTGTCGATTTCCAGCCTCCCGAAAAAGCCGAATGCCGTAAAGGCTTCAGCATACATATGTTGCGGCAGGTTGTATAGCAGACCGAAGAGTAAAACCTGTGTCTCTGCTTAGCATTTATAGACTATGAGAAAGCCTTCGATTCGATCGAGGCTTTGGCTGTACTGCAGTCTCTCCAACGGTGCCAAATCTACTGTACGACAATACATCAAAGTGTTGAAGTGTTTGTACAAAAACGCCACCATGACAGTTCGACTTCAGGATCAGACCTCGGAACCTATCCTTCTGCAGAGAGGTGTGAGACAGGGAGACGTCATATCTCCGAAACTGTTCACCGCTGCACTGGAGGATTTCTTCAAGGTTCTGGACTGGAGAGGGCTTTGATAGGCCGATGATAGTGGTCACGGCCAAAACCATGGAAGACCTCAGTACAGTGCTCGATGACCTCAGTAGAGCTTCCGAAAGAGTGGGTCTAAAAATAAATATGGACAAAACCAAGGTGATGTTGAATGCCCTGTTACACCCACTCCTATCAGGGTCGGAGACTCTACACTCGCAGTTGTGGACGACTATGTCTACCTGGGACAAATGATCCAGTTGGGTTGGGCCAACTTCGAGAAAGAGGTTAACCGTCGAATCCAACTCGGCTGGGCAGCGTTCGGAAAGTTGTGCGGTATCTTCTCATCCAACTTACCACAGTGTATCAAGACGAAAGTCTATGACCAGTGTGTGTTGCCAGTGATTACCTATATCTCTGAGACGTGGTCGCATACAATGGGCCTCTTCAGAAAGCTTACATTCACCCAGAGGGCAATGGAGAGGGCTCGAATCAGAAATGTAGAGATCCGCAAGAGAACGAGGGTTACCGACATAGCCCAAAGAATTGCCAAACTTAAGTGCCAGGCAGCGCACATTGCTCGCAGAGCGGTTGGCCGATGGGGTAGATAAGTTCTGGAGTGGCGACCGGGAACCGGAAGACGTTGCGTTGTAAGGCCTCCTACTGGGTGGACCGATGACCTGCAGCCGTATTGCGCAAAGAGTTTAAACTCTATCCAACCGACCAAATCGACAAATCACACAAAATAGAAATCCACATCGCATCATTCATCTCGCATGGTGAAGGTTGCGGGGATTCAGTGGATACGATACGCACGGGGCCGGTCAATGTGGTGACACTTGGGGGAGGCCTATGTCCAGCAGTGGACATATTTCGACTGATACGATGATGATGCTGATACTCGTCCTGCTGCTCGCAGTCGGACGTCTAAATCGAAAGAGCCCTCTAAGTGGCTCTTTATTGCCCTTTTTGGAATGGCTGATGAACTCTGTGTTCACTAAAAGACATATTATTTTGATTTGATTATGTAAGCACGAGCCCCATAATTAACTATCAATCCACCCCAACATTTAGCCGCCCTAGCTATTTCTGTAGCCAAATAGCCGCGTTATTATCTTAATTAAACATTTTATAACAAATTCTTTTTTTTTTCATTATTTCCACACTTACACGCAAGCTTGTGGGACATTTTGGCTTTGTCACTCAGATTGCAATACATCTGCGATGCTTCTGATAATCTTTCTTATTATTATATATAAAAATGAATCGCAAAATGTGTTGGTAAGCGCATAACTCAACAACGCCTGGACCAATTCGGCCAATTCTTTTTTTTAAATGTTCGTTGAAGTTCAAAGATGGTTTTTACGTTTTTTTTTTTTTTTTTTTTTTGTTTTTTTTTTTAAGTGTAGTGTAGGTGTAGGGTAGGTGTAGGGTAGGTGTAGGGTAGGTGTAGGGTAGGTGTAGGGGTAGGTGTAGGGTAGGTGTAGGGTAGGTGTAGGGTAGGTGTAGGGTAGGTGTAGGGTAGGTGTAGGGTAGGTGTAGGGTAGGTGTAGGGTAGGTGTAGGGTAGGTGTAGGGTAGGTGTAGGGTAGGTGTAGGGTAGGTGTAGGGTAGGTGTAGGGTAGGTGTAGGGTAGGTGTAGGGTAGGTGTAGGGTAGGTGTAGGGTAGGTGTAGGGTAGGTGTAGGGTAGGTGTAGGGTAGGTGTAGGGTAGGTGTAGGGTAGGTGTAGGGTAGGTGTAGGGTAGGTGTAGGGTAGGTGTAGGGTAGGTGTAGGGTAGGTGTAGGGTAGGTGTAGGGTAGGTGTAGGGTAGGTGTAGGGTAGGTGTAGGGTAGGTGTAGGGTAGGTGTAGGGTAGGTGTAGGGTAGGTGTAGGGTAGGTGTAGGGTAGGTGTAGGGTAGGTGTAGGGTAGGTGTAGGGTAGGTGTAGGGTAGGTGTAGGGTAGGTGTAGGGTAGGTGTAGGGTAGGTGTAGGGTAGGTGTAGGGTAGGTGTAGGGTAGGTGTAGGGTAGGTGTAGGGTAGGTGTAGGGTAGGTGTAGGGTAGGTGTAGGGTAGGTGTAGGGTAGGTGTAGGGTAGGTGTAGGGTAGGTGTAGGGTAGGTGTAGGGTAGGTGTAGGGTAGGTGTAGGGTAGGTGTAGGGTAGGTGTAGGGTAGGTGTAGGGTAGGTGTAGTGTAGGTGTAGGGTAGGTGTAGGGTAGGTGTAGGGTAGGTGTAGGGTAGGTGTAGGGTAGGTGTAGGGTAGGTGTAGGGTAGGTGTAGGGTAGGTGTAGGGTAGGTGTAGGGTAGGTGTAGGGTAGGTGTAGGGTAGGTGTAGGGTAGGTGTAGGGTAGGTGTAGGGTAGGTGTAGGGTAGGTGTATCTTGGTGTTTTTATGGCAAAACGAAGTTTGCCGGGAAAAGCTAGTAAGCAATAAAAACGTACAATCAGGAGGTCTGTCGGTTTGTTTGCCATCCACACAAAGAAAACGATTGTGATTGCGACAGCCCTATTCTTTAGTAGGGCAATAGAAGCTACTGCCCTTTTTTGGTAATTCAATTGCATGACAACACACTCCTTTGATTGTCGCCGGCACGACTATTTGATTCCCACAGGTTCACTACTTCACTCATCATCTTCATTTTATTTCTTAGCTTACTTTATTCATATAAGGGGAACACAGATTATGTTATAATTTCATTTTAATAATCCTCAACCTAGTAAAATAAAGATCTAAATACATAAACCTTCAAATCACATTTTTTTTTTCTCCTTTCTGTAACATTTCGCCGTAATAGATATACTCTTAAACCAAAATCTGCTAAATTATTTGTACCTTGTGTCCAGTATAACTTTTCTAGACTACGATTATTAAAGCTATTACTCAATCCTTCACCAATTTTGAAAGTAACTAGGTACCACTACAAAAAACCCTGCATGGACTTGTCAACAACTTACTCAAAAACCTTTTTTTAACCCTTAGGCGTCTACTTAAACTTTTTATAGTATTTGACATCTTATTTATAAGTAAATATTTGAGCATCTCACAGTGACTCAGGGCTTATCCCTTTGTTACTTTTTTAGATAATTTAGTTGGGAACTTTCTAAACTGTCATGAATGAACAAAAAACTAAATAGGAATGTCCAACCAATTATTTTTTGTTGAGTTTTTAACTTAATAGATGCTTAGAGAGATTTGTTTAGTTCTTTGGTAAATGAAATAAAAAAACGGATTGATTGGTTGTTTATTAAAATGACAGTAGCTGCTGTGATCTTTAAAAGTCGGAGTTATTTAGCACAAACAAATGATGTGTCAGTCTTGAAAAAAGGGGTTTGCTTGTACGTTTCATAAAGACGTCCGCTTTGTCGGCGTTTAGTGACGGCTGTTATGTGATATCAGTATTATTATCCCAGAATCATCCGATGATATTATACCAGATCTCACAGAAATCATCATCGTCCCAGCAGGATATAGCTGAATACATACTAGTATTTTACACAAAGTGACCACCTATCTGATCACCCAGTAACTAGGTAAAAAAAGATTATATAGAACCTTTGGTAAGACTGTTGTCAGACTTTAGACTTTTTGGGGTATTTACTACCAGTAAGCCATGGGTCGTCTCCTGAATATAGTACGTATCTGATAGAATGAATGCTTGTTAATTCATCCATAATACCTACATTTAGCCTTTGTTATTAAAAACATAACTAAACAGGTCGAGCAGACAAGTGCCGCGCTCGTGACACACGTGCTGTCGGATTAGGGACGCGACGGTGCGCGTGAGAACATCCGATACACACAGCGCGCTGGAACCAATGCCACTGTCACGGATTGAGCTACATCTTTGACAACACTAGCGCACAGATTCTGGAAGGAAAATTATGGCAAAATTAATGTGAACAGCCAATAGCATCATTGAGTTTCAAATGTTGTGTGTAAAATAAATCCTTACCAATATTATAAAGAAGTTGAAGCAACAAAAAGAAATAAATTGCAGCATTTAGCAAAGATGTTTTACACTTAAAGAAGCGTACTGAGAGCCTTTGCTGAGCGAGAGAGAAAGTAGTCCTCGACAAAGACTTGCAAATCTGTTCCTGATCGAACATATCCAGCCATCATATCTAACGTCTCATGGATAAGCAACCTCTACAAATTTTCTTAAAGACTTGCTGATCTATTTTCTAGTCAATCTATCATGAATAGTAACAAAAAGTTTGTTTGTATGTTCCTTTCCAGCCGACAGTCGCGGCCACCTCGCAGCGTGTACTCGTACAGAAGTGCGGTGGCACCATCTGTAGCCTCTACACACAGATCCAAAGTCTCCAGGAAGGTAAGATTGAGCTTAACATTAGACCAAATTTCTTAAAAAAATATTGCTGTCTTGTCCAACAGTTGCTCCGAATGCAATAAATGTAAGTACAAATTTGTACAACCGAATGCAATAATGTAAGTACAAGTTGTAATAGAATCTGCCGAAAATTTAAAAATATCCCAAAGGACATACTCCCGGGATAAAAACTATCATATTGTGTGCTATTCCAGACTATAATCTATCTCTGTGCCAAATTTCATCCAGATCCGTTCCGCTGTTCTGGCAGGATTGACTAAGAAACATCCATCCATCCAAATTTTCGCATTTATAATATTAGTGGGATTATGTTTAGGTATGACATTTTATGCGTGCATCTCAGCTGTCGTCCACACCGTGGAATCCAGGATTGGTTATAGTATCAAAGAACACAACCCAAATAGTACTCAACTAGTACCTATTTTTCCATCACAAGTATGTTGAAAAGCGTCGTTTGATACGCACGACCATTATTTTATTACCCCTCCCTGAATTTTTAACATTTTTCCAAACGGCAATAACTTTTTTTTTTATCTGGTTTAAGTCTCGCGCTTGGCCACTATCTCACCTGATGGTAAGCGATGATGTGGTCGATGATGGAGCACGCTTGCCTAGAAGTAACCTATTCGCTCTTAACTTAAAGACTCCTAGATTGTAGCTATCAGCGAACAGGAACACGTCAAAATAAACTGAAATCGCCACCCTTCACTAAAGTTAAAACTTTCTCGAATTCCAGGCAGGAGTGAAGGTAGACGCAATGGCGGCGCCGAACCCGTTTTGCCCGAACGTGAAAGGCATGTGCTGTCTCATGCTACTGCTGAACCTCGGCTTGATCCTCGTCACGCTGGGCTTCGTCATCGTTCTGCAGTTCTTTGAGCCGCTGTTTGTATGGTAAGTTAAAATCCAAAGAATAACTATAGAAAATTAATGTGATTTTTTTCAACAATTTTTTTTCATTCTCCTACTAAACGGAAACAAGCAGATATTAGCACATTGAGTTCTAGACAAACTTCAGCCAAGCCAACTTCGAAAAGTCAATCCACAGCTGTATTCCTATCTTCCGTGAACGAATCCAGTCTCCGGTCTGCTACTAACAAATTCCAGATTAAACAGATATATGGCGAGCCAGGGAATACCCGACCCAGAATCGAACGCAATCACGCCTCACGCTCAGCAGAAGCTGTTGCGACTTGCGACCACTAAAACAACGGGGTATCTTTGATTATTTTGGTTAATTAAAATTTTCTTCTCTTTCAAGGATTCTGGGCATAGTCTTCCTAATCTTCGGCTTCATCACGCTAGTCGGCAGCCTGATATATTGCGTCGTGCTATGCCGAGAGAACCCATACCCTCGTTACCCAGACGACTTCTACTGGACTCACAACTGGTCCAAAACAATCGGACCTTCGGAGATCCACTACAGTGCCAGTGAAAAACAGTACGTTAAAAATGGCCACAGTGACAGATACAATAATAAATATAATGGAAAGGGTTATTCAGACAGGGAAAGCGCAAAAGGTTATTCGGATAGAGAAAGCAAACTTAGTAGGTATTGAAGAAATTTTATGGTAAAAATTGTGATTTTTTTAAATTATTTGTCCGATCTTAAACGTTGTTTACACTGCAGAATTTTAGAAAGGTAGAGGAAATTTGAGATCAAACTTAACATTAACTAACATGTTTTTGCAATGCTTAACATAAAAGGTCTTACTCTGCGAGTGCCTCTGTGCTCTTGCATATTTTTCACCAATCATAACGATGGTGGATGATTAAACAGCCTAGACTCTAGACAGTCGTGAGACAGTACTTTCGCCAACGTTCAATAGTGTAAACAGCGCTTTAGAATGATTTTTAATAACCAGAAATACCGCACTGGAGTTTTGGCGGGAACGTGATTGCGTCAATGTTGCTTCTCTGTTTTATTTTCCTCAAATTGTGTTAAATTGAATATTAACAGTGTATTAATTGTGTTTTTTTATTCTAATAATATTAGTGAACGTGCACGAGTGTGGGCAAGTAAAACATGAGTTTGTACATGTTGTCGACAAAACTCCGTAGAAGCTTCCAATAAAATTACCGCCATTTTATTGGGGCCTAACTACATTGAACTAAAATCTAAAGAAACTAGAACTTCTATTCTAAACGTGACACTGGCTAAATGCACAAACCGTGCGAAGCCAAAACATTAAAAAAAAATACCGCACTGGCGTATACAAACTAATAATATTGCTTTTTATCTAAATGGGATATACCTACCTTTGCCAGAATAGACTTGTCACTCTATTTTGTAAGGTCAATTGGCACTCTATAATCAATAATATGCTTGATAGCGTCAACACAGACAGCACCAAGATGCTCGAGTGGTTTTAATAGTAATGAACTTAACCGTCATTAAAATAGAGTTCAAAATAACCAAGTGATAATTCCAACCAGTTGATATTTTCACTCAAATCTCAAATGCTCCAATAGCATTTGTCTGGTTTGTCGACGTTGATGCTAAAAGCCTATTTTTGTGTATCGTAATTGTAATTTCTGGAAGGCTTTGATGAGTCGTTGCATTATTCTCAGATATAATAAAAATACTAAATCATTGTCAACTTAAACCAATAAAGAAATATTATACCTAGGTTAGATTTAGAATAATCCCTTAAAACTTATTGTATCCATACTTAGTTAATTTAATTTTGTAGTAACAATTTGTACTTATTTATAAACATAATTATATTATAAAAAAATTATTTAATGTAAATAATCTAGGTTTAGAAACACTCAGAATTAAATGCCATATTAATTTACCCATTATTGTAAGAGTGTTTACGGTTAAGTTAGGCAGGGAACACGGAACAGAAAAATATAAATATGTGAATAACACGATTTTTGTAAATTAATAACCAATAATGTACCTACACACTGTTCAAAAGTAAGTTGGCTAATAGATGTTATACAATTCTATTGATTCGTGAAAATCTCTTAAAACTATTTTAGTTTTTAGGCTAATTTCGAACCTCGACACTTTTGTGCCTTAGTTATTTTTTACTTTGACGAATGAAAATTATACACAAACCTCCGGTTGCTGAAAGGCTAAAAGCTTTTATCATTTAAAAATTAAAACCATTGGTCAAGATATTTTAAAATTGATACCTAAAAGCTCTACCTTCACGATTGTTTATCACCTTCAGTGTTCAACTCGATACACTTCTGTGCAATCCCTCTTGTGTGATACAATGTGAAGAATTGGCAATTGAATTATCACGATTTCCACCGGTGAAGCACCTTAAGATGCAAAACTTTTATTTGAGCAGTGTACAGACATGTTTAGAATAGTAGGCACTTAACGTGACTTGAAGTTAAATAAATAATATTGTATAAATTGTAACAAAATATTTGTTTTTTTTTACCTTTTCCCAGACAGCAGACTATGCGGCTTTATCGTTTTCGGGATCGTTCAATGCTAATAAACTAGTGTGTGTTGTATGTTTGTGTTTCAATCTCACATAAACGACTGAACGAGTGTCCGTTACCCAGGCCAGAAGTTGTCGAAAATGGTCATTTGAATCTTATAAATAATTAGTTTTGCGGCTTCTGTAATTGTTGCGCACATTTTTAAATTTGTTGCGCTTATAGTTTTTTAATTATTTCACAAAAACATTTCCTGCTGGGGTAACGTTACCCCAGCCAGACCTTTTTCTTTCTAATGGGAATATTTAAATAATTACTAGCTATAAAATTAGTTGTCTAGATGAAGTAAATGTTGTGCCTTATTTTGTATTTGTTCTTTCATCGGTTGCGAAGTTATTCGAGATTTTGCTGGGGTAACGTTTTTGGTTTTGCTAGATCTTTGAAATGGTTAAGCGGATTCTTATCATATTTTGTACATGGCTTCTTAGGAATTAGTTTAAATTTGTTCTGCAATAAAAAAAAAACAAAATAATACATAGCTTAAAGGTTATTTCATTAAATAGAAAAACACTTCAATTGGTCCCAGCACTCTAAATAAGAGCTCTAAAGACTTACTTTAAACGTTATTTTAAAGCTTGTAACTGCCTTCAAATGTATGTGTATAATTTTCGTAACCACCTAAACTTGGTCGAGTTACCACGGTCATTCACTTTCTGATGACTTTAATCGTATTATCTCATTAATTATCCAATGTACTGAGCTGAAATTTTACTGATATACAACTGAACTAAAAAACTAATAATTGACATAATATTCAGTTCATATATCCAATCCAGTGGCCAAATAACACCGCGCGCATCAAGACCGTGCTCGTGAAGAACTCAATATCATCATAACTTGTTAAATACTTACAGGATACTAATGAAACTTCACATACATTTGAAGGCAGTTACAAGCTTTAAATAACGTTTTAAGTAAGTCTTTAGAGCTCTTATTGAGAGTGCTGGGACCAATTGAAGTGTTATTCTATTTAATGAAATAACCTTAAGCTATGTATTATTTTGTTTTTTTTTATTGCAGAACAAATTTAAACTAATTCCTAAGAAGCCATGTACAAAATATGATAAGAATCCGCTTAACCATTTCAAAGATCTAACAAAACCAAAAACGTTACCCCAGCAAAATCTCGAATAACTTCGCAACCGATGAAAGAACAAATACAAAATAAGGCACAACAATTACTTCATCTAGACAACTAATTTTATAGCTAGTAATTATTTAAATATTCCTATTAGAAAGAAAAAGGTCTGGCTGGGGTAACGTTACCCCAGCAGGAAATGTTTTTGTGAAATAATTAAAAAACTATAAGCGCAACAAATTTAAAAATGTGCGCAACAATTACAGAAGCCGCAAAACTAATTATCTATAAGATTCAAATGACCATTTTCGACAACATCTGGCCTCGGTAACGGACACACTGAACGACGCACAGTGGTGCAGGTAGTACGGGCATGCGGAAATATTATTTTTAAATGAAAAGACGTTGCGTTTCTTTATAATACATTATTAAAATGATATAATGAATGTACCAGTATACAAAGAGAAAGATATAATACGTATTTTTTTTAAATTAACATCACATCTTCATCATATTTTTTCACATGAATTCAATTATAAATATGATGCAAAATATACAGTCTTTAAGCATTTCTATATAAATAAATATTAATAATTTAAATATTAAATAGAGAAGACATAGTTTTAATGTTTTTTTAGTTATAATGCAATTTTTCTTACTTACAGAGCGTCATTAGTTAAGCACCTGGTATTTCCAAGATCGCAGGTTATCGCAGTCAAAACTGATGTATTCTTAATCTATAGGGTCTAATTAATCTCCGAAATTATATTATTACGCATCGGTCGATAACGGAGATTAGTTATGATCTCATGATTGAAAACAAAAGGTACCAAATGACCTTCTTCTTCACTAAAAATGTAATAGCAAGTAATTATCATTATATCATAATTATGTTTATGTATTTTATTAATACACACAATAAACTTATGACTAAACTAAAAATAAAAGTTGATAATTATAGTATTTAGGTTTTATTCATACTTGAAATAACAATATTTTTTGCACGATTTTTGTTAATTCTAGATCACCCTACTTTGGTATCATATAATTAAATACTGTATAATTATTTACCCGTATTAATTTTAAGACTTGTTTCTACTAACATTCTAGTATGTGTGTACCAAATTGTAGACATTTTAAACAAGGTCGAAACAAAGTACTTTTTTCCGCCCCTGAACCAGTGTGCGACGTTTGGATTTAACTTTGTTTGGAAGAAAGCCTGTGTTGGTAAACAGGCTGCCTCATGTGTACATATTCTCTGTGATACCTAACAGATTTGGTAGGAATCGACGATTCTTTACAGTAAGAGACATCGTTGGTGCGATTCTGGTCGGGGTCAAAGTGTTTAATAAAACAATACAGTTAGGAAAAACTGGGCCGGACAACGTCTGCCCGGTCGTTGCCAATAAAATACAGAAATATGTTGAATTTTTTCATTTATTTACACATTGTTATAATTAACAAATAATATTGAGAAATTACATTTGTAACATAAAAATAAGGAAGTAACAATATAATTAAATTTCATAGCCCATACTATTGAAATATTAAATGGAAATAACGTACACATTAAAACATTGAAAAACAATGACGAAAATATATCAATAATAAATTGAACTAACTCACAGGGCAATTTACATAATAAAACTGGGTCACGTAATTTGACAAAATTCCGATAGATCTAGCAAAATACGTCAGATTACAAAAAAAAAAGATAGACAAAGAAAGAAATACAACGGAAAAGTACAAAAAGAAACTGAAATGTTCCTGTTACATTACAGCTATTTACAATTTGTTAAAAAAAACTATATCAGAAATTGCTCAAATTCTTACTAAAAAACTCCAAATATGTTGTCTTTGAGCAAGGATGTGCCAGACGATTATCTACCTAATTACGAGCTAATTAGATCTATATTATAAATTACTTTAGGTTTTAAACGTACACCGGCTTATTGTTTACCATACTCGGTAATGTCAACGAACTTCGATCCAACGAAGATAAAAATCGATTGATCATATTTCGAGTATGTATCACAATCAAGGTGCATGTTAGAAATATGTTTCTTCACATCAGTCACAGACTGTAGGCCCGAATGTATAAAAATAACGTGTACACGTAGTCAATACAAATGATAAAATATCGCGTTGGTCGTCCCGCAACTCACTTTACATCGTAAAGCTTCAAATCACGTTGTCACAATACTGAATCTGAAACAATACAACACATCTATATCATCTTTGTTTGAAGGCTATATGGAGCAGATTGAACAGAACGACTATATTTATCTATCTAATACCTTTCAACGAGCAATTTTTGTATATATATATGTCGCAGGGATTTGATAAAAACAGGGATTTGGTCAATTGACCAAATCCCTCAATTCTTAGGGAATTCCCTAAGGGATTTCATCAAATCACGGAGGATGTTAAAATAACAACACGATTTTATCATTTCCCTAAACAAATCTAGTGATTTGAACAAATCCCTAAATTAATGATTCAGTGAAATGAAAAAATAAAAACATGTCCAGTTCTTGTTTGAGTCGCGCTCGCGCTTGCTTGTGACCGCGCCCCCTGCTCGGCGCGGCCGATAGGTGCAGGTACTATTAGTATTTAAGAAACAGACGTCTTTACATCCGCGTCAGACTCTGAGTCACTTGGTCCATGACATACAGATTAGTATACTCACGGCTAGTCGGAGTCGGACTCGCTGAAGGTGTACTTCTGCATGGCGCGCGCTCGCGAGCTCTTGACGGCCGCCAGCGTCTCTCCGCCCGCGTCAGACTCTACATATATATTAGTATACTCACGGCTAGTCGGAGTCGGACTCGCTGAAGGTGTACTTCTGCATGGCGCGCGCTCGCGAGCTCTTGACGGCCGCCAGCGTCTCTCCGCCCGCGTCAGACTCTACATATATATTAGTATACTCACGGCTAGTCGGAGTCGGACTCGCTGAAGGTGTACTTCTGCATGGCGCGCGCTCGCGAGCTCTTGACGGCCGCCAGCGTCTCTCCGCCCGCGTCAGACTCTACATATATATTAGTATACTCACGGCTAGTCGGAGTCGGACTCGCTGAAGGTGTACTTCTGCATGGCGCGCGCTCGCGAGCTCTTGACGGCCGCCAGCGTCTCTCCGCCCGCGTCAGACTCTACATATATATTAGTATACTCACGGCTAGTCGGAGTCGGACTCGCTGAAGGTGTACTTCTGCATGGCGCGCGCTCGCGAGCTCTTGACGGCCGCCAGCGTCTCTCCGCCCGCGTCAGTTTCTACATATATATTAGTATACTCACGGCTAGTCGGAGTCGGACTCGCTGAAGGTGTACTTCTGCATGGCGCGCGCTCGCGAGCTCTTGACGGCCGCCAGCGTCTCTCCGCCCGCGTCAGACTCTACATATATATTAGTATACTCACGGCTAGTCGGAGTCGGACTCGCTGAAGGTGTACTTCTGCATGGCGCGCGCTCGCGAGCTCTTGACGGCCGCCAGCGTCTCTCCGCCCGCGTCAGACTCTACATATATATTAGTATACTCACGGCTAGTCGGAGTCGGACTCGCTGAAGGTGTACTTCTGCATGGCGCGCGCTCGCGAGCTCTTGACGGCCGCCAGCGTCTCTCCGCCCGCGTCAGACTCTACATATATATTAGTATACTCACGGCTAGTCGGAGTCGGACTCGCTGAAGGTGTACTTCTGCATGGCGCGCGCTCGCGAGCTCTTGACGGCCGCCAGCGTCTCTCCGCCCGCGTCAGACTCTACATATATATTAGTATACTCACGGCTAGTCGGAGTCGGACTCGCTGAAGGTGTACTTCTGCATGGCGCGCGCTCGCGAGCTCTTGACGGCCGCCAGCGTCTCTCCGCCCGCGTCAGACTCTACATATATATTAGTATACTCACGGCTAGTCGGAGTCGGACTCGCTGAAGGTGTACTTCTGCATGGCGCGCGCTCGCCAGCTCTTGACGGCCGCCAGCGTCTCTCCGCCCGCGTCAGACTCTACATATATATTAGTATACTCACGGCTAGTCGGAGTCGGACTCGCTGAAGGTGTACTTCTGCATGGCGCGCGCTCGCGAGCTCTTGACGGCCGCCAGCGTCTCTCCGCCCGCGTCAGACTCTACATATATATTAGTATACTCACGGCTAGTCGGAGTCGGACTCGCTGAAGGTGTACTTCTGCATGGCGCGCGCTCGCGAGCTCTTGACGGCCGCCAGCGTCTCTCCGCCCGCGTCAGACTCTACATATATATTAGTATACTCACGGCTAGTCGGAGTCGGACTCGCTGAAGGTGTACTTCTGCATGGCGCGCGCTCGCGAGCTCTTGACGGCCGCCAGCGTCTCTCCGCCCGCGTCAGACTCTGAGTCACTCGACACCTTCTTCTTTTGCTTCTTTTTTGGCGCTGCTTTCTTTTTTTGGTCCTGCAATGAAAGTCCAGATTAGTGTTATTATTAAGTCAACTTGCAAGCGTATCGTCATAACGCAACGAGACTTTAAAAAAGCTACCGGAATACAAAGTGTTCTAAAAATACACCTCTGTCTAACCTTTTCGAGATTACAGGCGTGACGTTATACGCTAATAGCATTGACCCTAATTGTCCCAAGGTACATTCAAATGTTAATGCTATTACAGTTCGATACAAAACTTTATGGCAGCTCTAAACATGTGAGTACCTGAACAATTATGAATTCATGTGTCAACAGGCTGAGGGATGTAACATTGCGCAGCAAGTAACTCACTTCACAATCACCTTAAGGTCTGAGGCTTACTGCACAAATTCAACTAACCTTTTTGCTGTCAAATATACTGTCATCATCATCGTCACTGATCATATCCTTGGCTGGCCTCTTCTTGGGTTTCTTGTCATCATTGAGAAGCTTCCGCTTGGGTCCTGGCTTCTTCTTGGGCGGAGACTCGGGCACGACCTCCTCGTCGCTGGATATTACTGTGGTATTCGCCGCGCCGTTCTTTGCCTTTTCTTTTTCTTCTTTCTTTGTGTCCTCGATTAATGAGTCGAATAGGCAATCTGAAATGTTGAATGGTAACTGAGTAAATTGTCATAAATAATTTGATGTGAGGGATCCCTATTATCCCTCTGTGTGACGGCTAAAACTAAGCTATTTACAAAAAAACGGAGAAGTCACACCCTGTGGTATGGGCAACCCCAACCTATATTTTTATATTAGCTAGAGCTGATGCAAGAGAAAGGCAAGCTAGTCTCGATTTTGCTCCTCTTGAATACTGATCATTCTACACAACCATTTACCACCGGTATCGGGATATCTGCATAGATTTCAAATGATTTTATAGAAGGGCATTATATTCAGTGGCAACTAGCTTGTGCCAGTGGCTTCCCCGCGTGAATAGTGTTTTCTTATACCAAGGGAAAATTATACCGGGATGAAAAGTAGCCTATGTGATAGTTCAGACTATAATCTATCTCTGTGCTAAATTTCATCTAGATCTGTTCAGCCGTTCTGGCATGATTGAGTTGTTACTCAATAGACATCCACACTTCCACACTCATATCCATCCAAACTTTCACATTTATTATATTTGTGAGATTGAACTAGCTTAGATGATGCGTTTTACACACAAACACTGCTAAATATTGCAACAAAAGAAATATTTGCTCTAGAGAAAAAGAGGCATTATTTTTTATGTATTTAATGCAGTGTATGTCAAGTATTAGTAAATGTGTTACTGACCTGAATCCATCTCAGCAGGCTTCTTTCCCTTGTTAGCCTTCACATTAAAGTCGTCCTCATCATCGTCAGACACAGACAGCGCACGCGCCGGAGCCTCGTGATCGGACTCCAGCTTGTTGTCCAACAGCTCCACGTCAGACCCTGAGTCTGATTCGTCGTCACCGTCTTTGTATTTCTGAACCTGGAGGAACAAAGTTTTCTAAGAGTTAGCCCTGAATCGATTTCGTACCCAAGTAGGTCGCTGCAAACATTTGTCGAAATGAGGGAATATCGATTTATCAAACACACAACGATCTGAATAAGGCCACCGAAGACTATAAAATTAGCCACATACTGGGCCCAAGCAGTGTAGCTGTGTTAATGTACCGTCGATAAGTATAGTCCTAAGCTAATATTGCTAGCTTGCACTAATGGTGTTAGGAATAGATATGAAAACTAGATGAATGGACATAGCTTTCATTTGAAAACAAGAGAAACAAAAATGAATTTAATATTATAAGGATTGTAGCAGATGGCATTCTAAAGCTTCTGCTTACCCACATGGGGAAACATGTAAGTTTATATAAATATAAAAAAAATGCACAAGGGAATTTTGTATACTCAATGAATGAAGGTGAGTGTCTTTGTTAAATGTGGATAACACACATGGTCCTTCGAGCCGGATTTGAACAAGTAAGTTATAGAGCACTATAATTGTGCTCATTAGTAACTGGTTCAAAACAACAAAAATCTTAACCAATACCCCATTAGTCTGTCTCCATTTAGACTAATTAATTCACTGTAGGAAGGTGTAGTGTATTGCATTTCGCTCACACATTCACTCAGTCATCCCCACCTTCACCCAGTCACTCCCACAGTCTCGGGCGCATCATATCAGTATTACAAGAGTCAAAGGCGCGTGTAGACGTGCTGACAGTGGTCAGCTAGTGAGAGTAGTGTGCTCGGCCACACGACACAGTTCAGAAGACAAGCGTACGCGTACCTTAGTGGCCGCCCGGCGCGCGTTAGCTCTCTCGCGGGGCGCGGCGGGCGCGGCCGGCAGCTCGCTGTCCGAGTCGGAGCCTCCCGAGCTGCTGCCGCTGAATGTCATGCGCTTCTGCGAATACAAGCAAATACATTCATTTGGTAAATACATACACTTGAGCCTTTCCTTAGCAAGGGTCTTAAAAATATAATAACATAAATGTGGTTGCACTGTTGTTACAGAAGCTTATCGGGCAATTAGCGCCTTATGTTACAAAATATCATAAAAATTGTATCCAAAACAGCTGTAATTGATGTGGATATAATAGATCGTGCCACCGCAGATAGAATATTACACTAAGATTGACTTGTTAAACATCTGCCTATGGTCCTACTGCTGGGCACTGCACAGAGCACCTGAACTAGCCTCTAGCGTCTAGCTCGTCTGGCGACCTCTTTTTAGGCCGGCCCAGAAACACAAAAGATTCTGTAGCATGCTGATGAAGCCGACCTCCGACCTTCTTTACTTCAAGTTTTTACTGGACTGCCTTCAAATTCAAAAATATTTATTTCAACTAGGCCAGTAAACGGCACTTTGAACGTCAACAATTAAAATTTACAGATAATAAAAATTGATTCTACCGTGCATTCGGTAAAGTAGCTTGTTATAGAGAAGAACGCACATGAAACTCCATAAACGCACAAGAAACTCCATAAATACCTTAAAATAAAAAATAAATTATTAAAATTAAGAATAATTATAGTACCTTCTTAGGTTCCTTTTTGAAAGCTATTTTAGTTTGTTTCAATCCGTCGCCTGCCTGTTTCTCCGCCTTTTCAGCCTTCTCTGGTTTCTCCACTTTCTCTTTCTTCACACGACCCTTGGGTTTCTTCTCAGCACTTATTGGACTGATGCCGGTGGGATCATCCTACGGAAAGAAAATAATTAAAAATCAATAACTATCTTTTCGAACTTAACACAAGTTGAATAAATGTACAGTAAAACTACTTTTTCCACTGCCTTGTCTGTTATGTAACACATTGCCTAAGAAATTCGTTTCGAAATATGAACATTTAGACACAAGATAATAAAATAAAAATAAAAAAACAAAATTACTTAATAACAGTTACGAAATGACTTTTGTATGGATCATTATGTAACTGGCAGAATGATACTGTACCTGTTACCTCTCTCTAGCGCGCGGTGGTTGTTTGTATATAGTCTGTGGATTTTAGTCTCAACGTTTCTAATAAATTGTTGTTGGAACTTATTTGCATTTAATTAAGTAAGCTCATCAGGTAATGGAAAAAGAATCGTTTGTGTCTCGCATAAAAAGGCTTTATGGTAACTCTCGCATGTAGCTTGGCTACATCGATCGTGTTAAAATTTCGACTTAATATGCTCGACACGAAATAGTCCGTATTTTCGTCCGTAAAGTCCGTATGTCCTATGGGTCGACGTTGTTTAATGAAGGGCAACTGCTACTGCTGCTGAATACAATCTGATTCTAACATAATGGTAGATTGGAACACTCGCTACTAGCAAAGTTATGTGACAACGCGGTTGAAGAGTGATAAACTGCGCATTGAGTAGCGCAATTCCAGACGCTATAATATTTGAATCGACCTGGGGGGTGACCATACGCTAACCCTTCAGTTCAGTTTCACTTAGACAGCAGCAACTTTATTTCACAACAGGGTGACTTAAGGGTACACTAGTCGACGGCACGAACTATTTTGTGCGCGGGGTTAAAATGCATTTTGTATCAGCCGACAACACGTGTGGAAGATATAGATGCTGTGATGAGCAGTAGGAAGCTAATTCCCGTACGAATACACACTTTTGCAAATTTGTAGCGAAATAGATAATGATTTAGGACGAAATCGCGCGCGCCAAATTTTATAAACAGACCTTTGGCTGTCTAGATATCATGAAAAAACTACTAAATCTATATGGTCAAAATAAAATTATTTGCATTGTTGAACTACTAATCTATCCCTGTATGGAGGCCGTTTTGCAATTTTCCGTCTTCTTATGGTATTTATTTGCGCCCAAAAATGCGTTAAAATTAGTGTCGAAATGTGGAACTTTCGACGCTCATAACTTTCAAATATTTTCTATTTTTACTTTTTTGCTTCCATACAGGGCTAGATTATGATGAGACAAATTGATATCACATTTTATTTCGAACGTACATCGTCAAACAGTGGAATAATCCCCAAACTACTTTTGTATGGAAGAATTTTTGACTAGTGTAACCTTAAGGGTTAATAGTTAATAGCTTTGATTTTTATTTTTTATTATACCACTTACCGGATCATATTCCTTCTTGGTTTCTTTCCTAGTTTTCGCCTTCTCGGCCGCCTGGATCCTCTTGATCAGATCCTCGGATATCTTGGGCTCCACGCGTCTGCCATTGTCAGAAGGTAAGATGTCCATCAACGACTTGCGGTTCTTCTTGTTGGCAGCCTGGAATTTTGTAAAAAGTGACAAATATTTTAACGAGACATTCAAATATTCAATAAAAAGCCAACGAATATTCTACACAATATCAGAAAGGCCAGGAGCACAGTACTCATAACCGGCGAGTGTGTACGACTAGATGTATGAATGTGAGTGAAGCAAAAGAATAGTATGTAAGGATCGTAGCAGGTGGCATTCTGTTTGTGTTTCTGCCTACCTCCATGGGAAAAAGGCGCGAGTTTATGTATGTATGTATCTTCGCTAAAAGTACTTGCTGTCGTTTATTAAATATATAATTACCTTAACTCTTTCCAACTGGTAAGCACAAAAACAAAACGAAAAATTTAGTTTTCGATAAATTATACAATCGATATTTCGATCAAATGATTGGTCAAAAAGATTAACATGTAATATTTATGCTACTCACGGCGGCTTTGTTCGTCTTCTTGTTAACAGACTGTTCTTCTTGTCTCTCCTTGTCTTCGAGTTCCTCTAATTTTACTAGGAACTCGTCTAAGTCATCACGCCATAACATCGCCGCTGTTTTTGCCCTGCACACAATAAAATAAATTAGAATTAATTCAAAAAATTCAAAAAATGTTGTTCTTTTATAAGCACATATTCAACATGTGCTTATAAAATGGGTAAGGCGAAACTATATAATTTTGAGAGGCAATCAATCCCTGGGATATTCAACATGTGCTTATAAAATGGGTAAGGCGAAACTATATAATTTTGAGAGGCAATCAATCCCTGGGATATTCAACATGTGCTTATAAAATGGGTAAGGCGAAACTATATAATTTTGAGAGGCAATCAATCCCTGGGGGGTGACCATAAGCTCTTAGAGCGGTATCAATTTGAGATCGAGTATGAGACAGATGTATACACGTCAGATACATCTGTCCCTTATTCGATCTCAAATTGATACCGCTCTAAGAGCTTATGGTCACCCCCCTGAAATCCTACAGACATACTCGTACTTATGTAATATTTAGGATCTATTGAGTGAGTTATCACTCCTACCTATTGGACTGGTCACAAAAAAACACTTTTGTGTGAACAAGTGTGCTTAGTGCGAGTTTTTTAACGTACTCACTCGTGATTACGTAAACGATCTCTTATTTCAAAATGTATACAAAAAAAGAGGTTTTGCCTTGCCGTCACCAGACGGCGCTTATCCAGTTTCAATACAAATTGGCGTTAATTTAACGCGATTGAGCGTGAGTAAAAACTCGCACTAAGGCCTATGAAAGTATTTAACTGAGTATGTTAAGAAAAGTATCTTGAAATTGGCATTAGAATTATTTAAATATGAACAGATTTCTTGTAAAATTATTTTGAAGTGTAACTTTTATGTTGTATTGTTTCGAAGGGCTGTTTCCGCAACTTCACGACCAGCGCGTATTATGCGTACAGGAAAAATAAACTGGAGTTTACAGGTGGTTCTGGTATAGGTAGATTTTCACTGTGACGGATCGGTTTTTTAGCAGATGGCACATCAGGATGCAGAAACTTTCATTTTAAAACAAAATAAAGTTATCATTTTCTTTTTAAACTGATAATATAAAATTTTCTTTTTTAGTTTTCGAAATAATATATCACTTTTTCGATATTATTCAAGAATCAATCAACTCATTAAACTTATTAGTTATTACACAACAATTTGAAGAATAAGACACCCTGAATGAAGCAAGGTACAGTGAAAACAATGCTAGTAGCTGCAACAAATTAGACCTAATCAAAACAAAATAAAAATATTTATGTAATGAAGATAGACAAATATTTCAAAATTACTAAGCACCTTTCTTGTTATAAAAATCTTGTTGACCAGTGTAACATACCAAACACTGTTCTAAACCACTACCACTTTCGAATGATATTATGAAGTCCTTGAAGAGAGAGAATATCTAACTACTACTTGGGCCAATGATCTTGGAATCCACCATGAAATAAATCTGAAAAGAACAGCATAATAACTTACTTAAGTGCGTTAAGCTCTGCCAGTTTCTGGTCCCTCTGTTTGAGCAGTTCATCTTTCTTCTCCTTGGTTAGCATCCACATGGACATGCCCAGCAGGTAGTTGAACTTCTTCACCTCTTTCAACTTTTGGAATGCTTGTTCTGTAACATTCATGTAAATTATTTGTAATATTGGCATTTAATTTTGTTAGCGTGCAAAATCACCCTTCAAAGATCTATATGAGGGTGAATTATGGGAAACCCTGGCATACTCCACCATATTGTCGCAGGTGAACCCCTGAGTTGACCTTAGCAAGTTCCCAGGGCGAACATATCGGTTTTCCCATCTTGAATGTATCAGTCCAGAATCTGCATCAATGCCCAGTTGTTGGCAATAGGACATGGTACTCACCTCTTCTTAACTCTTATGGGAAAACAGGGAAAATTTTATGTTATATGTAATAACAAGAATAAAGGTAGAAATGTTCACAACTCACCTGGATCAACGGGTTTTCCCTTCTCAGGCTCCGGTTCCGGCTCATCTTCCGATTCTTGTGGGTCATCTTCTACTGCTGTTAATCCCTGCATCTTGCTGGCGCGCTTCTTCCATTCAGCGATCGGGTCCGGAGCATAGCCTGTAGTAATAAAATTACATTATAGTGAATGTAATTAAAAAAGATTTTCTAATTAATATAAGGTGTGTCAACCTTATAAAAGGTTGTGTTGTAATTTTAACATTGAGCAAAACTAATGGGTGTAGAAAGATTTTAGATTAGATTATTGTTTAGTATGAAAAACAGCAGTCACTGTAGTGCGCAATGTAATGCATGCAACAGAGTTTCTAAGTGTGTAACTCTTCCTGTATGCATACGATAACATCAGACGATGTATCATTTCGAATTAAATAAAAGATTGAATGCTAAAATCAGAAAGTATAATTACCCGTATTTTGGCTTTACCATCATTGGGTAAAACTGATATTGAGAGAATGCCTCCATAATAAGAAGGATCGAAAGTATGACCCAGTATAAAAAATTAACAAAACAACAAGAAAGACTATGGAATTTTTGCTCAATTAAATATAGACCTGTGAAAACTATCAAATAGAGTTCATCTATCGACTTACCTCTCTTGATAAGTTCTTCCACCATCACCTTTCGCTTCTTGTTCTCGACCACCAGCCCCTTGTCGCACTTCTCCAGAATGAACCTCGCCTGGTTGGACAGCTTGTCGGCTTCAGCCTGTAGCTGTCCCTCGCGGTACTCCTTGCGCCGCGCGTAGTATCTCAGTCTCAGTTCGTAGAAGTCGCGTAGGATTTCTTCTACCTTGTCGTATCTGGTGAAGTAATTTTTTAATATTACCAAAGATAAAGGAACCCGCCCGTATACCACGAAGTTATAGGCAGAGCTTTAACGCAGGGTATATATTTTTTTGGTTAGCAACTTTTCTGTCTAATTTCTATTACCTCTTATTATTATTTCTAAAGCCTCCTTTGAAGTATGATTCTGGCTGGGCAAGAACCCCACAAGAGAAAGCAACTGTATTTGCAGAACATCTCTCCAAAGTTTTCGTCCCAAATGATACGGTTGACAAAGAATTTGATGAAAAGGTGGGACTAATCCTTAAACAAGATTATCAAATGACCTTACCACCTAGACCCGTAACTACACGAGAGGTCTGGAGAGTGTCAGTGGGACTCAAAGATAAAAAAGCGCCAGGATTTGATTTAATTACGAAGGAAATCATGAAACAACTACCTAAGAAAGCATAAATATCTTCCTGACAATGCTCTATAATGGTATCCTGAGAGTGCAATACTTTCCAAAATTGTGGAAAGTATCGCAAATTACAATGGTATACAAAGATAGCAAACCACCCAATGAAGTCAGTTCGTACAGGCCTATAAGCTTACTCCCAATACTGTCAAAGATCTTCGAAAAGCTGTTACTACGCAGAATACTTCCCTTCCTGGAAGAAAACCACGTCATACCGGCTCATCAATTTGGATTTAGGCAGCAGCACTCCACAGTGGAGCAGGTCCATAGAGTATACGAAAGAGTTAGAAAAACTCTTGAAGAAAAAGAGTACTGCTCTGCTGTATTCTTGGATATCCAGCAAGCTTTTGACAGAGTCTGGCATGAAGGCCTCCTCTGCAAAATTAAAAATTACCTCCCACACAGCTATCATCAAATTCTAGCTTCATACCTAACTGAACGACTGTTCCAGGTTAAGGAAGGAGATAAAATGTCTAAGTTTGCAGAGATACGCGCTGGTGTTCCTCAGGGCTCTGTTCTGGGACCTCTGCTGTATACCATATACACAGCTGACCTACCTGAAGTAGATAAGACCACAATTGCAACATTCGCGGACGATACCGCCATCCTTGCTAGCGATAAAGATCCGAGCACGGCTTCAAAGTTCCTACAAAATGCACTAAATAAAACAACCAAGTGGCTACAGGACTGGCGTATCAAAGCAAATGCTTCAAAATCTGTCCATGTTACCTTCTCTCTTCGAAAAGGCAACTGCCCCCCTGTCCAACTGGAAGATACCACCCTACCACACCAGAACAGTGTCCGATATCTTGGACTGCATCTCGATCGGCGCCTGACATGGAACCAACATGTGAAAAAAAAGAGAGATGAACTTAACATTCGCTTCAAGCAACTACTTTGGCTTCTGGGTCGTAACAGCAAATTGTCGATGGATAACAAGCTACTCATCTATAAAGTAATCCTGAAACCGGTATGGATGTACGGCGTCCAACTCTGGGGTAGCGCCAGCAATTCAAACATCTCATGCTTGCAGAGAATGCAAAACATAATACTGCGAACAATTAGCAACGTACCATGGTACATCACAAACCAGGAAATTCATGAACATCTGAATATGCCCACAATAAAGGACGAAATCCAAAACGTCACCTTAAAATACCGGGAGAAGCTAGTGAAACACCCCAATACATTGGCAAAACAGCTTACGATACGTAGCTACGTAAAGCGCCTCAAGCGGAAGGACATCATATAGAACAAATTATCGAAGGATAGACGATGAGGAGACGCCCTCACTGGAGGACGCACTCTAACCGACATAACGCGCTCACCAAATTTGCTAATAGTGCCAAGCACTGATCGCAGATAATTCTCATATATAAAAAAAAAAAAAAAAAAAAAAAAACTATTACAATATTACACCTCTTTTCATAATAGTTTTATACATAGTCAACTACACGTCAGTGGAAAGTTTTAAATATAAAACCATATTTTCAGCTTGGACAGAAAGGTGATCCTTTTTTGTTGTCTCAATGATATCAAATGATCTGAAATTCTACTACAATCAATTCAGCAACGTCAACAGAGTCAGCATTGGTATTGCCAAGGTCGTTCATAGTGCAGGTGTTATGGCACCGAGCAACGTTATGGCACCGAGCAACATGAAAAAAAGTGAGGCCTTATTTGAGATACGGTGGCATTCTCACTGTCAAATTGTAACTATTGAGTGAGATTGACTGTACTACAACCAAAGGTTTAAAACATACACACAGGGCAAGATGTCACATCACGGCTCGTTGCGGCGCCGCGTCATGTCGCAACGCTGTACTTAGATTTTCACACTGAACCAAGTAATGAAAATCCGATATGATGTACAGCCTAGGGTCAAAAGTGCAGTCGTACTCTACCAAAACTTAACACTCTAGTTTTGGTAGAGCACAACAGCACTGTCGCTGACTATAATCCTGACAATCTAAGAAGTCTGATGACATTTCTCATTTTACATGCTGCGATAACACTGTACATAACACATTGAATAATCATGATCCTATTAATTACTATGTTACCCATACACTATAACAACAAGTAACATTCGTAAGCATTAAGTTTAATTGACGTCAAATCCGATTTCTTAGATTGTGACGGCTATAGTAAAGTAGTTACTGACATTGTTATGTTACTTACTTCTTGAGACAGCAGTTGTGGTCAAAGGCGTTCATGCAGGTGAGTGAGATGGTGGTCTGCAGCTTGAACACCTTGTGCACTCCCTCCGCCTCCACCTCGGCTAGCTTGCCGGGCAGGAGGCTCACCAGGAAACGCACTGTGGTGTCTGTGTTATATTCCTATGACAAAATAATACGGAATTAAACCTAAGAGTAAGACATCAAAACCGTTGAAATACGATTGAATTTTTTTATTTTTTTTTATTAATTTTGCCACCCAAAAACCAACTATACGCTACCATGCTCCATGGATCAAAGGACACAGCGACTCCCGAGAGAACGACGCTGCGGGTGACCTCGCCCGGAGGGGCTCAAGTATGGCACCGGTGGGCCCGGAACCCATAGTGCCCTTACCTTTCGGGTATGTACGCGGTCTGGTAAGAAAACGCACCAAGGATCAACACAGCAAGCTATGGACTGATCTTAGCGAATGTAGGCAGGCCAAGAAGGCACTATCGCTCATTGACGGCCGTTTCACAAAAAAGGTCCTACGACTAACAAAGCCACAGTTGCGTGCAGTTACTGCCGTGACAACTGGACATGGGACCTTTAATAAACACCTCTTTGTCATAGGAATCACGGACAGCCCACTCTGCAGAGCTTGCATGGTGGAGGAAGAGACAGCGGCACACCTGCTCCTGAGCTGCCCTGTAATCGCTGGATACAGGGCCAAATACTTCGGCGACCCAGGTACCCTGCAGGAGATAGTCGGCAGCACCAAGGCGCTGCTGGCCTTTCTCGAGGAGCTGGGGTGGATCGAATGATGTGACTGAATCCCACCCGTACACAAAATACGCGCTTGGTCGTGGAGTTGCGGAAACAGCCCGCCGAAACTAAACTAAACTACCATGCTCCATGCTACATGGAGTTAATGCCCGATAGTTGAGTGGCAATTGTATGTAAATTATATTTCTCTCTAAATTAAAGTGCCTAAAATAATGGCAATGGACAACCATATTACGAGTAGTAGTAGAACCGATGACCGATAGGGAAAATTCCAATCGGAAAACATTAGGTAGGTCAGCCCACAGGCACCGAAAATCAAAATGGAGTGCGATGGATGGGGCTTATGTCTAGCAATCAAGTCATTTCATTGTGTAGCTTTATTTTTCAGAGCACTTAATCGAGGTTGCGACAGATCAAGCTTACTTACCCTATATTCAGATATGATAGGCTTCACTTTATCTGTCCCCAACATAGGTTCCAGCACATTCTCCTTATAATTCTGAGTCCACATTCCCACCGGAAGTTCCGTGATTTCAATCTTCTCGCCGGGCAATATTGCCGCCTCACCGGAAATGACGTATTTGTCGCCGAAGCCCTCAATAGTGCCTCTGAAGTTTTTGTACCAGGGGTGCATGGGTTTAGGTTCTTCACCATCTAACATTCGTCTGGAAAGATGATTAACATTTAGTGTGTAAAGTCAAGAAAATTTGTTGTTTAGCAGATTGACACACTATCACCCAGTAGCCAACAATTATATGCAAGTCATATCATGAGATTGGCTGGTTAAAATTCATTCGACCCTTATTCAACATTAATTTTATGAAGAATTTCTTTCCAAAAAACCGGCTTACCTGAATACCGTGTTATAACCATTTCATATAATAATAATAATATAATAATAATATCGTTTATTTATAACATAAGGCACATTTTACAATAAAAATATCTTAAAAATATAAAAGAAGACAGTTGCTTATTTGCCTGAACTAGGTTGAACCTGTGTTTCAGACTATGAAGTGCTTAAAACTAATAATAATAATAAATTAACAATGACATAGCTTATATATGAATACTTAAATTAAAAACAAAGCAAAATTATTATTTTGTTACAGCCAGGAGATCTTCTGTCTCTCCGTAAGAGATGCGAAGCAGATGTTCAATAATAGTCTTTTTACAGCTAAAATAATTTAAGTTATAGATACTTAATTTTCTATTTAATCTATTGTACAGAAATGGTCCTAAGAATGTAAAGAATCTATTTACAAATACATATTTTGAGGATGGATTAGAATCGCAGACAATATCATTTCGTCTCTTATTATTTATGTATTCGGCGTTATAGGAAAGCATGGTGTGTTGTTTTAATACTAAATGCATAATGAAAAGCTGGCGAACAGTCAGCACGTTGCAGGATTTGTAAAGAAGATCAGTAGGGTAGAGAAAAGGGTGGAAATAGGCTACTTTTAAAATTGCTCTCTGAGCCCTTTCAAGAGGCAGTAGATTCGTTTTTGGTGCCCCACCCCATGAGGTGATACAGTAATTGATTACAGATTGACCTAGGGCCAAATAGACTTGTTTGATCAATTTTGAATCTGCAATCGTTCTCAACTTTTTAAAAACATAAATTAATTTGCGCACTCTATTAACTAAGCTATCAATATGAGGTCTAAATGAGAGTGTTTCATCTATAATAACCCCGAGATATTTTATGTTGCCTGTTTTGAGGATAAATGGACAATTACACATGCTGACTGGGTGGGATCCACATTTATGGGCATACAGATGAGAGTTAGCAATGTTAAATTGAGGCTTGCGCATGGAGAAGTGAATATATTTTGTCTTGTCAGCATTTAGTGTTAGTAAATTGTTTTGTAACCAATTTGTCACAGTATTGAAACCTTGTTGAGCATATTCGTACAATTCATTATTGGTTTTCGCGGTAAAGATTAACGCCGTGTCGTCGGCATATGATATGAGTTTGCCTTGTTTAATATCTAAATTACACAGATCGTTAATGTAAATCAGGAATAGGGTTGGGCCCAGAATGCTTCCCTGGGGAACACCATAACCAGTATTTTTTTGCTCATCGCTAATAATGTCGTCTATTTTAACACATTGAGATCGTTCATCTAAGTAGTCAGCAAAAAGTTTCAGCGGTGTTCCCCTTATTCCTAAAGCCTCTATTTTTTTTAGAAGCATAGGAACGGACACCGTATCAAAGGCTTTTGCTAGATCAAGGAAAACCCCCAGGGTCTGGTTTCCTTTGCCAAGTTCTTCTGCGATATAATCTGTCAGACTATGCACCGCATCGGCTGTGGATAGTTTGGCTCTGAACCCAAATTGCGCAGATGATAATAGTTTGTTTTTTTCTAGATAATTAACTAGTCTACTGTTAACAATTTTCTCTAGTATTTTAGATATTGAAGGGAGTAAAGATATTGGTCTTTAATTATTTACTAAGTTTTTGTTTCCAGATTTAAAGATAGGGATTACAACTGCTTTTTTCAGACATCTAGGGAAAATACCTTCAGATAAACAAATACGAAATATATGCGTTAAGGGAGGTACTAGGATATGCTTAAAGGTTTTAAGGATCTTATTGCTTATATTATCCCATCCAACTGCACAGTCATCCTTTAGTCCAGATATGATTCGAGTTATTTCATCTTCGTCAGTATCCAGCAATCCAAAAGATTTTAAAGGACATATATTATTTTGGGAAGATGGTAGAACACAGTAATGTTTTGGAATCTGTTCGGCAAGAGTCTTCCCAACATTTGAAAAAAAGTTATTAACGTGGTTGGCTGACAAGAGAGGTGATGGATTAGAAAGCAGCAAGCTCGAATTTGATTCACGCTGTTTCGTCCTATAGGTGACGTTCTTAATATGTTTCCAAAGTTGCTTGCTATTGTTTCCTGCTCTATTTAATTCATTTTTATCGTAATTAATTTTTAAGTTCTTTAGGAGGTTGTTGCAAAAATTTCTGTATCTCTTATAGGTTATTTTAATGATTAGATTATCAGGGTTACTCCTAGATCTCTGATGAAGTTTATCTCTGTGTCTTATACACCGAATTAGGCCAGGAGTCATCCAAGGCTTGATGTTACGAAGTTTTTTGTTTACTATAATAGAAGTCGTATTACGTAATATTGCTAATTGAACATGTTTTATTAAGTACGATAAAGCAAAATTAGCGTCAGCAGTATTGTAAACTGGGTTAAAGTCAAGATTGCATAAATCACATTCGAGTTTGTTTATGTTTAATTGCGTTTTCGTCTGGGGACGATTTAGCTTAGGCAGCGTTAAGTTTAGGGTTAGTAGAACAGCGTGATGGTCTGTAATAGTTGAGTTAGTAACAAGCGTAACATATGAAAAGTTAGATTTGATCATCATATGATCCAGACAGGAACCACTCTGATGAGTAGGCAAAGTATGTGCGGGGAGAAAACCATGGTATGAGCAGATATTAAGGTAATCTTGGGCCCCAGGGTCGCAGTTTTCCGAGTTAATGTTTATATTTATATCACCTGTTAATATAACATTCTTAAATGAACTTAGTGCTTCAAAGATCTGGTTTAAGGATGCGTGAAAAGAGTCTAAATTTCTTGCAGAAGGGGACCTATAAACAGTGATTATTGCTGTACTTGTACCAATTTTGATGACCAAACAATTACACACACAGTCTTGAAGTATTGGTTCTTCGATTGTGACCATTAATGATTCCCTACAATAAACAACCACACCATCGTTTTGATTGTTGTTCACTGTAGTATACAATAAGTTGTATCCCGGCATTACTGGAAGGTGTTCCTGTCGGTTAGATAGCCAGCACTCGGTTAGTACCATTATGTCACAATCAAAGTTAAGTCTGTGAAGAAAAACGTTAAAGCTATATATGTTCTTATAAATACTGCGAATGTTTTGAGTCAGTATGGTTAGTGAGTTTTGATATTCAGAAAGATATTGCCTGCAGTCCCCAACCTCACATGACTTTGCATCGGTACGAAATGTATTATCTATATCGGTCAATAAGGTATTATCCATAGTATAAGAAAAATATAAACAATAAAATTAAGTCTTAAAAATATTCGAATATGTGGCGCTCTTAGGCGCCTTCATAATCAATCGAGTTAATGTACCTGTTTTCGGCAGATATTTTTGCAGGACACTCTTGTTCTCCCGTTTTATGGCTGGCTGGTTTTTTGAAGCGCAGACATGTTGCACATTTTGGCGCTTCGGATTTCTTTGTGCAGTCGGAGATAGTGTGTCCTTCTTCACCGCAATGTCCACATGTGGGGGCAGCTACTTTGCATGTCTTAGCCGCATGACCGTACTGCTGGCACTTGTAACATCTCGTTACCAGTGTGAAGTCTCTTACCGGGCAGGAAGTCCAATTTATGAACAATCTCTCTTGTGAGATTAGAGCCTTGCGAATGATCGCAGGGACTTCTAAGATGTAGTTGCAGTTCTCAACATCTTTTCTACCAGATTTGTGGCTCAGTTTGATTAAGGACAAGAAGGTATCTCTGGATATAGTTGGCAGTTTTTCGGCTAAGTTTTGATCGTAAATGGATTTATATACCTCATTTGACTGTCAATCAATGATAGTTGTGATTTTAACAGACAAAAGTAGATAACTTACCGAATATTCTCAGCAATGTCCCTCGGGTTATAATTAGGTATCTTAGTGGACCAGCCTGTGCCAATACCTTCGGCGCCATTAACCAGGACCATAGGAATGATTGGGATGTATTGTATCGGCTCAATTTTCTGGTTATCTTCAAAGTCGTGCTAGAAAAACAATAAAAATCAAATATCACAACATTGCTAAGAACCCTGAACTGAAGTCTGAACAGTCTGCTTTCGGCGTCAGCACAGTTTGAGCAACAAATACTCGAGCAGTTATATTGATTTATATTGAGCTAAATCACAATTGGTTTAAGGTTGAAAATAGCCTGCATAATCACATGCAAAATAGGATCTTCGCAGGTACGCTATCTTCAACTCTATTTCAGTTGTTCATTATCAATTAATACAGCTTGAGCAATCCACTGTTTTGTCTACTCTGACCCTAAGGGGTGAAGCTCACAGGCATAACGAGTCGAGCCAACATCCAGACACCAGCAGGCTTTTACTAAAGAAACAAAGATAAAAATGAAAAAGCATAGCCGTGCGCCTCAACTCAAATAAAATCCTGTAGCGACGTCGACTTGGCTTAATAGTAAACGCGCTAAGACAACAGAGGGCCTGGAAAAATGTCGCTTATTAGATAAAATACTTACTACAAGTAAGGGGTCATCGTGCGGGTGGAACACCAGCCGGGTAAGCGGCGACATGAGCGTGAAGATGTAACGCGGGCTGGCAGAGTCCTTACCGCCGCATAGCCGCGTTCCGAACTGACCGCGCGGCTCCAGTAAGTTAATATTGTTGGAGCCCACGTAGTTTTGGGCCAGGTTCACTATAGTCATCGCTAGGGACTGTTCACCTGTTGACAATGATGGTTATTGTTATTTGATGTACTGTACAAATTAATTTATCTGCTCATCTATCTAAGAACCCCTCCATTCTTTGGCATAACAGCTTACAGACACAAAATAGGTCGAACGTCACGAGTACAAACGCACTCCCGACTGCCATTTGCCCGAGATTTACATGTCGTGCGTGTGTCTTGACCTATTTCAAGGTAGCGATTTGAATAATTCGTATTGATTACGATCGTTATTGATTTCCATTTATGGGACGTCGCACGATCGACAAATTCGTGCAGGACGTCAATATGCTAAACAAGCAAATCATTTATATGGATAATCTATGGATTCTATAAGAAAGCAATGCAGTCTATATGTGTGCACCTAATTTCACTTGTGAGCCTGAGTTCTCTGAATACTAACCATGATGGTAAGCAGAGTGTTCCGCAACGGAACCAGCCAGCTGCGCCACTTTGACCTCTCGTTTGTCGTTACGTTTGATGCACGTGAAGATTACTTTACGTTGGCCAGGCTTCAACCCATCAATCATGGATGGTATTGATCTGAAAAAAGAAATTAAAGTTATTCAAAAGACATTATTTTGGGTGGAATTTAAAGTTCTCTCATGAATACAAATATTTGGTATAGGTCAATTCAAACTTTATAGACAGCTTTGAAGTTCGGTACTCATTGCACAGTACACCAGTACCCCATGCTGTCACACGATTCGCTATAGCTTAGCGACTCGCGCAGCGTTCGGGGCTGCCATTAGATGTGAATCTACCTGTATTTCTTCATACAATGATGGATTTCTCACCTTACGTTATCGCCATTAGAGAATAGAACCAGCTCCAAATTGACGAAATCGGAATAGGAGACAGCTTTTGTATCTTTTGTGTATAAATATCTTTCTGGAAGACCAATTTCTTTCCTCCGTTTAACTTCGTCCATGTGACTAGTCAACCACTCCTTACGTTGGTCAGCACCTTTCTTAGAAAACGCCAGTTCAATGTGATGATCGTCTGTGGGACCCGCGTACTTGAACTTTATCCTGTGCCTCTCCATATTCTGAAAGTATTCTTTAGCCTCCTTTGATGTGGAGGTACCCAAACCTTTGTAGTATTTGATGTTGAACGTGTGATGGTTTTCCGTATTGTTCTTCCATTCCTCAAACTCAGGTAATGAGTAGAAAGATAGTTCTTTGTCTTTTTTAGAAGCTTTCACGATAGGAGTAATAAATTCCTCCAAAAACGGTAGTTTTAATAATTCTGGCCAATTGTGATGTATGAAATTGATAATCAAACCTTTTATGTGAGATCCGTCCTGATCCTGATCAGCCATGATCATCATTTTACCATATCTCAGGGATTTTAAATCATCAACAGTGTTGTACTTCTTTTTGTACTGGAGTCCAACAATTTTGATCATGTTGTTGATTTCTACGTTTTCTAAGACCTGTTTGTGAGATGCGTCCCTGACGTTGAGAGGCTTACCCTTTAGAGGGAACACACCATAGTGGTCGCGACCTACCACACCAAGTCCAGACACAGCCAGTGATTTAGCTGAGTCTCCCTCAGTGAGGATCAGTGTACACAAATGCGAGTTTTTAGTACCAGCGTCGTTGGCATCCTCTAGTTTCGGTATGCCTTTCAGTTTGCTCTGTTTTTTGCCTGATGCCTTCACCAATTCAGTCTGAGCTTTGAACTTAGCCCAAGTCAATACAGACTCCACTAGACCAGATTTTGACACAGCTGCGATGAATTTCTCAGAATAATTACATTTTGAACCAAAGCTCTTTGCTTGGAGTGTCATGTTTTCTTTTGTCTGCGAGTCAAAGGTTGGGTTAACAATCAGACAGTTGATGAACACCCACATGTGATTCTTAACCTGCACAGGTTTTATATTCACACCACCCTTGTTTTTCTTCTTAATTATTTCTAGAACATTCTTAACTATGCTATCGGAAACAGTATCAACATGTTTCCCGCCTTTCGATGTAGCAATGGAGTTAACAAATGACACCTGTTGAAAACCTCTGTCTGAGAGTGTAAGTGCAATTTCCCAACGATCATTAACTTTCTCATAGACAACTTTCAATGGTTGTCCATTCTCATCTTCTTTACCTTTTATGTATAAATCTACATAGTCTTTAAACTTATTTATTTTAAGTCTTTCTCCATTTAGGTACACCTTGACACCTTGCGTTGTCATGGCGATGTCGTAGGCTCTACGGGACATCAGAGCTACAATGTCATCTTCTAACTTTTCCATCTTAAACTTAGATAAATCAGGGCTGAATATCACTTTCGTAAAATCGTCATCTTTACCAGCTTCCTTAACTTTCGGTTCAGAAGCTTTAGTCATGTTGGAGCCCCATGTCTGTTTAAAATGTTTCTTATATTGTTTTGATGCAGTTTCAACTGTAAATTTTGTGGAGAAAATATTGCAAAGTTTGGCACCATAGCCGTTTCTGCCTCCTGTCACTTTTTCTTCTTCATCATTGTAGTTTGAGGATGTCAGTAAATGGCCAAAGATCATTGTAGGAACATACATTTTCTCTTCTTTGTGCATCACCACGGGAATACCACAGCCATTATTGTACACTGATATAGTATTGGTCTCTTGATTTATGTCAATTTTCATTACATCCATTTTAGGATCTCGCTGCTTGTTGTCAGCTGCATTAACTAAGATTTCGTCATATATTTTGTATAAACCTGTAAACCAAAATTTACAATTCAGATAAGTTGAAATTCTAGTTGAAAATTATAATGACAAAGATGTTTTTGAAAATAATAGATACAGACCTGGTACAAAGTTTAATTCTCTTTGGACCATGCATTCTTTAGTCTTGTCAAAGACCCACATCAACTCGGTGGTCCGCTCAACGGATCCAATATAAGTGTCAGGACGTAGAAGGATATGTTCCAACTGTGTCTTCTTCTGGTAAATTTTCTCAATGGTGCCCCCTTTTGATCCTTTGGCTGGAGGCGCAGCCTCTGCCGAACCATTCTGTCCAGCTGTGTTCATTTTATTGAACATGGACTGGAAAAATAAATGAATAAATTAAGCCTGTTCAAGTGGGGCAAAAGAGGCCTAACCATTCATAATGCATTATGTTTGCATGTAAAATCAATCAAAATATTCAATGCTAAATAGGGTAAGGCTCTGATACATTTTAACAAGTGCCCCCTTTTCAATTTACACCCAGTGTGGTTCCATTTTTGTGAAGAAAGAACTAGACTAGCAAAAATAACTTTACTTAAAGACATGAGTTAGCATAACAAATGTGTGTTCTATTAGCATGTCAAATCTTTGTATGTTATAAAAAAGTACAGTCAAGGAAATTTAATTTTAGCGCAGAATAGCACACTGTCAAGTAGCAATGTTTAAGTATAACACATAAAATTGTTATGAATAAATATTTCCAACCATAGCACAATTGTTATTTCAATTACAGACAAGTTGAAAGTAATTTTGCTGTAAGAGTGTTCCCTAATTTGGAGACCTAACCCGACCAATCTTAAATTGTTTGGAAAGATGGTGGTGTTTATTTACAATTTACACAAAATTTTCATGCAAACAAAGTGTGCATCAGTCAAACACACAGATGTCTCTAATTTAATAAACAGAATAGAGACATTGCTGGCTTTACATAAATAAATGAGGGTAGGTAGTAATGAATCAGTGCTTAGCATTTCAAAATTATGACTAAAAATTCGTATTTGAACGTGACCGTCGATGAAAAATCATCCAACACGACTAAATACGTAGTTAAGTTACTTGTAGCAGCATTAAGTGGTTGGCAATGAACTCAAACATGTTGAATTTGTACAATTGCAGAATGTACTTTTTGAAAGTATCTAATACATTACCGGTGGACAAAATTGTAGAATTGTATGTTTGTCGGTAAGACTTTCTCAAGTAAGTACGAAAACAGAAACCTGGAAACTCTAACAGTCCCAAATCTTGATACAATTTTGGCCGTTAACAATCAAAATGCCGCCAAATGCTTTACTTACCTTAATATCAGCCATCTTGTTATAGGTGCTATTAAAACGCGTGCGATCAACGCGAAATAGCGATTGTCTGGTTACCAGAACTAAAAAGACACTAATTACGTTCGCCGATAAAAAACAACATTTTAATTTAAGTTTTACTTTGCAATTTTACAACCGCAATGAAACAACGAAGACGCCAAGATTACCAATAAACAATGTGGTTATTTTTTTAATTCCTTGAATGTTGTCTATTTGTCTATGATGACTTCGCTTGGACTATTTAAAGGTGGAAACACATTATTAACACCCGACCCGACGCCACGCCACCCGACGCCTTCTGACGCGTTGAAGTACTAATCCATCCCATATATTTAATATGGTCAGAAACACATAGTCAACACGCCATGTGACGACACGCAATCACACGCGGTAACACGCAGTCGGTTTGGATCAGCGTGTTGCCGGGAGAGGGGGCACACAAGCCACCCGACGCATCGCACTCAGTGTGTTCCTAGTTAACACCCGATGCCACGCGTCAGTCAGTCGAGAGCATTCCTGGCGTAAAGATATTTTTTGTATATTTTTATTTAAAATGTCGGATGAACAATTCATCGAATTAGTAAAACGGTACTCATTATTATATGATATAATTTCAGGCCAATACCGTGATCATAGTATAAGAAATAATACTAGAAACAAAGCTATGATATGATCAGTGGTGCCAATTTAGGGTAATTTACCCTAATTTAGAGTAAAGTTTAATCAGCAGGGTCATTTTTAGGGTACAAACTCGGCGAGCGTAATTTTTATGTTTATGCTATAATGGAAATCATTAACTTATTTGAGTTAAATTTTTAATTGGAAGTCGGTTGTATTTTTACCCGACGGCCCATCAGCACGGTAATTTTTAGGGTACAAACTCGGTGAAGGTAATTTTTATGTTTATGCTATAATATAAATCATTAACTCAATTGAGTCAAATTTTTTATTGGAAGTCGGTTGTATTTTTTACCCGACGGCCGAAGGAGGGGAATGCGTTTATTGTAAAAAGTTTTCATTGTTTACTTTTTTGGGTGGCACATTACGGTACGGCACAGTTAGTGCTCAATTTCTATAGTAATCTTACCTCTTGAATGTATGTTTATTACTCAATCACGCCAGAACGGCTAAACGTATCTAGATGAAATTTTGCGTCGGGTGGCGTGGCGTGGCGTCGGGTCGGGTGTTAATAATAAATGTTTCCACCTTAAGGCATAGCGCGCACTGCGATTTTTATTCGCGCGAATTTTTTTCCGCTCATTCTGTGACCTTTGGAAGTGTATAACAGGTCGACATTATATAAACTGACTACAAGTGTTTTGATCGAATTGACCACGCGCTTCTTTTGCGCAAACTGTCATTGGTTGGTGTGACGGGTAATTTGTTCAGATGGTTCTCATCGTACGTGGAAAATAGGTGTCAAACGGTGGTTCTCAACGGTTACACGTCGAGGGCTATGTACATACCATCGGGTGTTCCCCAAGGATCCGTGTTAGGACCACTTTTATTTAATATTTGTATTAATGACATTGCCTCTTGTTTCTTCAATTCGAAAATTTTATTGTTTGCGGATGACATGAAGATCCTGGGTCAAGTATCAACCGATGAGGACGCATGTCGTTTACAGGACGATCTGGACCGGTTCCACGACTATTGCGCTAGAAATGAGGTGGACTTAAATATGTCCAAATGTTATGTATGTACGTTTACTCGTAAGCCAAACTCTGTTGAGTACAATAACAAGATATCGAGCACCTTATTAGCAAGAGTCAGCGTCATCAGGGACCTTGGGGTAACATTTGACTCGAAGCTTTTGTTTGACGTGCATATAAATAACATAGTTAACAAGACTTCTAAAGCTTTGGGTTTTATATATATAGGATATCTTCTGATTTCAAGAATTTTAAAACTATGAAGATTCTTTACTGTGCGTTCGTCCGTAGTCACCTTGAATATGCTTCTCAAATTTGGAATCCAATTTATAATGTCTATGTTAATCGCATTGAAAGCATACAACGACGATTTATGAGGTTCATACAATATCGGTCGAAAATCTATCTCCCTAATTATTTAAGTCGGTGTAAAAAATTTCACATCCAGCATCTAAACGAACGGAGAAAAATTGCAGATTTTGCTTTTCTTTTTAGTATAATGAACGGGTGTACTGACGTTCCTGAGTTGGTGGGCAAGGTTGGACTGCGTGTACCGTGTGTATTTCTTCGGCATGCCCGTCTCCTTCATGTACCTAAAGTTGAAACTACTTACAGACTGAATTCGTACATGTTAAGAGTTTGTCGTACGTTTAATGCAGTTTGTCGGGATTTTGATCTGGACTTGTTCGATACTAAGATTAAAAACCTAAGCTAAGTTGAGTAAGCGTTTCTTTGTTAAGTAGAAGCATTTGTTCACTTTTTTTGTATTTGTTGGGCGTTGAGTTATATATTTTTTTCTATGCTTTCGCTAATGTGTATTTTATAACTTTTAATATGGGTGGAAACTTTTAATTGGCCTTTTCTTGTATGTTGTTTCTGCGCATTAATGTATTAGCTGTAAGTTTTCGTAAGATTAATAAAATAAAATAAAATAAAGCTGCACGCACTGCGGAAAAAAATCGCGATCTAATAGTACTAAAAAATTCGCGCGAATTAAAATCGCAGTGCGTGCTATGCCTAAAAAAACAGCTGTAAGGCTTAGCACGCACTGCGGTTTTTATTTTTAAGATTTTTTGCCGCAAATTCTGCGACACATGGAATTGTATAAAGCTAAATAACACTGCAAGTAATCCGTGTGTTGCCACAGAAGCCACCGCACCGCGGCGCGGATTGTTAATATTTTGAGCTCTATGAGCAGGTAGAAAGCTGGTAGAAAGAGACAAAAATCGCGTGGTATTTTATCCGCAGTGCGTGTTAATTATGATTCAGTATGCGAATAAAAATTAGCTTCAATAAAATCCGCGAGGCTAAAAATCGCAATGCGTGCTAAGCCTTACGCTTAGTCTCCACTTAACAAACTTAATTATTTAAACACTTTGAACTTTACAAATCGCTCCCGGGCCTGGGATGCAAAGTCAAAGGGGGCATGACATGACGGGCACCCTTGCTCTAGAATTATGAACTTACAGTATGTATTACTAAGTCCATACTTTTAAATCTCTCCTTTCGCTCCTTTCCCTCATCACATCACCCAGAATCTACCTGTGCCCCAACCCAACCCAAGAGCAGCGTTGCCAGAAAGTTACTTTTGTTTCATTTTTCGTTACTTTTGACCTTCTCATTAACCTCAAAGTATAACGTAACGAATCAAAATGTAAATTTTAGGAGTTCAAAAAAAAAAATTGAAATATTTGTCAGACAAAAAAGAATCGTGAAATAGAACCACCTGTTCCGTGAACAGAACTCATCTAAGAAAGTTTCCGTTCTAGGCATGTGCAAAAAATATCAATATTTTTCCATACAATTATATCGATGATATTTTTAATCGCGATATATCGATATTCGATATTTATTTTAGAGTATCGAATTCGTATCAATATAGTTTTTTTATAACGCAACTTTTTCTTCAATCGTGAATCTGACAGTACCCGACAATAGAAGCCGTTTGACAGGCGAGCACATCAAACAGAGGGTGCTCCTAATGTCCATAGCTGATGACTACTGGTTTGATTAAATTGTATATGCTTAGGCTCGAGCAGATATAAAAATACTATATCCTTCATGTTTATTATTTTTTACGAATTTCGAATGCTTTAGGAATATTGAATAATCATGCAAAAACTGACGATATATCAATATTTTTCACTCAATTATCGATATTGTTTAAACACTTGCCCATCCCTATTTCGTTCGTTTTGCTGTCGCACCTGATTCTGTGACATATTCACTTACACACTCACGTGTATTTATAAGTCTTCCATCCTGCTTAACTTAACGAAATGTAACTTTTCTTATGAAAATGTAACTATTTGAGATGTCTCATGTAATATTTGACTATCTGCCACTGGCAACACTTTCCAAGTTTCATAATAACATTAACCATCTATGCATATCTCTAAGTAGTCTGTGCATCTATGTATGCGACCGACTAGATCTATGGTCATGAATAAAAAATTATAAAAAAGAAAACAGGGAGTTTTTGGCGGGATTTTTTCGAGTGAAGTTCAGCGGCTGTTAATATTACTTGCAAATTGATTCCTAGTGGATATTGTGATATAAAATTGGTGTAGTTTTGTGTCTCAACTGTCTACGCAACTGGACAATATGTGAAATCATTGACAGAAGCGATCTCAGGATAGTGGAGCGGAGAATTTTATTGTAGTATTTACTACCTCCGCTAAGCTTACTGGGAAGGCTGACTCAATACAATTTGCTGCCAAATACTCCATAAAACATTAGAATCTGTTACATCCGTATTCTAATGCATACTAAAGAATGTTAAAATTGCACTAAAGACTAGGCAGCATGGTCTCAGACCTTAGCCTGTTCCGTCAGGAACAAACACAAAAAAAAAAAAAAAAAAAAAAAACAGCAGACAGGTGGGAGAGGAGAGTTTTTGGCGGGATTTTTTCGAGTGAACTTCAGCGGCTGTTAATATTATTTGCAAATTGATTCCTAGTGGATATTGTGATATAAAAGTGGTGTAGTTTTGTGTCTCAACTGTCTACGCAACTGGACAATACGTGAAATCATTGACAGAAGCGATCTCGGGATAGTGGAGCGGAGAATTTTATTGTAGTATTGACTACCTCCGCAAAGCTTACTGGGAAGGCTGACTCGATACAATTTGCTTCCAAATACTCCAAAAAACATTAGAATATGTTACATCCGCATTCTAATGTTACTAATGAATTCAAGAAAAATACTGATGACTAGGCAGCATGGTCTCAGACCTTAGCCTGTTCCGAAAGGAACAAAAAAAAAAAAAAAAAAAAAAAACAATGACAATAAAATACACGATGACAGTTCCGATTTTAAGGTTAAATCAGTAAAAATAGTTTTATTAATATTGAAATAAATAGAAAAATGCCTTTTTTATCGTACGCTACGACGGTCCTTAAGCGAATAGCTGTAACGAGGTTCAGCCCTAATTATAACATTTGTGTTAATAGCATTAAAATTAAGTCTTATAGCAGTGTTACAACCAAAACAATTCATGATGTCAATACAAACGTAATTAAAGATGTAATTCTATTCAAATACGAAAATCCGAAGTTTTTTATGTATATGAATGTATTTGCTATAGTTCAGTACATGTTCTGGACATATCTGGGTATATTTGCATTTAATTCATTGAGAGATGCGCCGGTTGAAAAATCTACAGTTACCGAAGATACACCCTGGTTCAGAAAGATCAATCTCGGAGAAAATAAATACAAGAATACACTGGCAATTGTTTCTATAGTAGTAGGTGAGTAACACACACAAGTATTAATTAATGTTCTACATAGTACTATTTTACATGAATATTCCGGTAGAACTGTTGTTAAAGTTTCTCTTGTTATAAGATGATAAGTATTGATTCAATACATTCGACCACAAGAGTAGAACTACTGCCTGAGTTTAACACTCAGAAAATTTACTAATAATTAAATTAAATTAAAATCCATTTATTTCAGACTAATTACATGTCCATAGTTGTTAGTAACAAAGGTCTTAAAACTATGTTAGTCAACTTGTTGTAATTAAATTAAATTAAATTGTCAATCAGTTCCTAACAAGAAAAACTATTTACTTTTCCACATTGAACTCCCTTCAGTTTTTTTCAGCAATTAAAAATATTGCTTTTTATTACAGGAGGTGGCTCCTTGGCTATGATCTGGATGTACACTCTCCGTTCAGTCCGTTACCTAATACTAAACAAGGGCGGCAAACAATTAACATTTGTCACATACACACCTTTCGGTAAAAATCGCATCATGACGGTCCCCATGGAAAACGTATGTTGTAAAGAAGCCAGAAATATAGCAAGAGTACAGTTGCCTCTCAAACTTAAGAACAAATGGATGCACTATATGCTAGATATGAGAGGAGAGTTCAAAAACCCATTGTTATTTGACTGTACTGCCGGTTTGATGAGGAAGTGGTGAAAATTTTATATGTATGTTAATAAATGCTTTTATTTATTGTAAATATATAGTTTTAGCAATCTCTCCGTCTGTATTATTTAACCAGCGGGTTGATTCTGCAGACCTCACCGTCATGAAAAGAGCTGTCATTCCAACCGATGCTAGGTATGGACAGCGCACTCCCAAGTTCTAGATGAAGTGAGTCATCACTGTGAGATGCCTACAGAATATCACTACTGTATTTACCTTATGCCGAATTTAAATCTCATCCATTACTATGAAAACTGACCGTTTGGCTGTCACAGATGATTGGAGTATTTGTACCCGACTACGGCGAAGCAAAAACATAACCCTCCCTGATTATGTTTTTGCTATGCCATCGTGGCTATATGTGTATGTATGTATATATTCATCTGTTCCCTCAGAACTTCTAAAATACATATATATCATTATTTGACTAATGAGATGCCTTGGAAGCGTCTTGTTTGTCCGCTGGTTATAGGCTATGTTACGTCAAATTAAATTGAATATGGCGCTCCTAGGGGGTACGAAGTCAAGAACAATTTTTTTCGCCCCTCCCCATTATTATATTTATTTATTTTATTTACTCATTATTATCTGTATCATGTGTCGTATCATTGAACAGAGATTTTAAAATGAAGGTAAGGTTTGGTACCAGGACTAGTCGACACGAAGTGAGGCGTAAAATTTTATTGGACGAGCGCACATTTGCGGGTGTTCGCTCCTCTTCACACGTATTGTAAGTAACTGGCAGTTGACACTTGAGTTTTGGCGACGTATCACAGGGGTGGCGAGGTCATGCCCCTGGGTGTCCACCATTGAACAGGAACAATGATGGATAGCAATGACCTCCCGCGTGTTCGTGCCGTGCGCGGGGACCCGTACGGAAGGATGAGGGGATCCTGGTGGCTGAGCCAATGAGCGTAGGCGGTTTAACGTCTCTGAGGCAACATTCCACTTTGGCCCGGATTTCTTCTCACACTGGAGGCCGTAGCCTAGCCAGCTACGGTCAATCGGCTGCGGGGTCCGGTCAGACGGCCCCCAGGCGAGTTCACTCCCATTGGGGGCTTGCAGGCGGCGGCGCTCGCTCGCATTGCTAGTGGTAGCGGTGTGAGTTGGTGTCGTGCAGTCTCGTGAGCAACTAATGGGGGGGGACTATATCTCTCGACTAATCCCTGGTGCTACCGTAGCCTCGCCACTTGAGCACTCCATGGCGGGTGGGGATAGTCGGGGGATGAAACAATTTTTCGGGAATTTTAAATGGTTTTAAATTCAATAAAAAACCACAAGGCGAAAGGTCCGGCGAAAGCTGGGACTGCGCACCAAAAGGCGGGACCGGCGAAAGCTGGGACTGCACACCAGACGGCGGGACCGGCGCAAGCCGGGACTGCATCTTCCTTAGCAGGAACGTCCAGAGGTGATACTGCAGTGGGATCGTCTCGAGGTGGGACTGCGGCGGGACTGTCATATGACGGGACTGTCGCGGCACTGTCGAGGGCCGGCACTGCTGTGGGACCACCGAAGGGCGGAACTGCAAACCAGCCCACTGGGCATAAGGGTACTGCCAAAGCTGGCGCGACACGGGACGCTTGCGTTAGAGATCGAATTACCTCGGACCTTGCGGCCCCGGACGCGACCGGCAAAGACAGCACCTCGTCGTCTCCCGGCGGCCGGCATGAATCAGGCTGGCTTCCGGTTGGACGATCTGGGGCGCGAAGGAAAAAGCGCCAAAAGCTGAGAAAGCAGGCGGCTCTGGAGGGGACTCTTACGGAGGGCCCATCAAAGAGACCGCGTGCTGCTCTCAGTGGGGACAGCGGGGACATGGCGGCCAAGAGGATGAAGACCCAAGGGCAATCATCCTCAACTGGATCCTTTAGGGATGCGGTGGCGGCTGTGAAACTCGCTGTCGTCACAGTCAAGTACCCGGAGGAGTACTTGAAGGCGGAGGACTTGGTACCGATCCAGGAGCTCATAATTGAGAAACTGGAAGTGGCGCCGGATCCTCTGCCTGTCCTCACGGTTGCTCCCGGAATGGTCGCGGGTACAATGATGTATCCTGCGATAACTCTGATGCAGCTAGCTGGTTTCGGGGTGCCATCCACATTGTGGAACTTGGCTCCCTGAAACTCAAGGTCGTCGACGCCAAGGACCTTCCAAAGCCAGTCAAAATGGCATGGAAGAGTCGTGAACGGTAAGGTTCGTGCTGCTAGCTATTTCGGGTGCTAAATGATAAGTCTGAGCTAAGATTCAGAGTACGTTTATTCCGAAACTTCACGCTAATTAATGCTAATGATGGTAATGAGTGCTACAAGTATGCCGGTCGATCGCGCACTGGCTCGCGTAGCTCACGCTTTCCGCTGGTGCGGCCGCGCGACCTACTTGAGTCAAAACTGCTGATGATGATGTGTTCGATGAGTATCGAACATGCTCCCGAGTGGAGGAAATGGGAAAGATGAGATGAGATGATTACACAATTAAGAGGGTTAGTAACACATAGGTGAACCAGTATTTGTTTATGCTAAATGAAGGTTAATACAATGCTGAATGTTCTTATCCTAAGTGATAGCTAATCTCTATCTAGATCTACCGTAAAGACCGATTGTCTTTTACTGATAGGTGACGTTGATTTGTCTCTTTTGTACCGTAAACTGGACCACCGTTTGGTCCCACAAACACTGGGTCCTTGCTCGGGCACGGGTGATTTACGCGCACTAGCACTAACACTCACACTGCTGGTAGGCGCCGCCCGCGGCGCGGCAGGTTCGCTTGGAGCCTGCGGGTCACGCGCGGGCGCGGGTGAGGCTTGCTTGCCTCGCCACCACAGGAACACCAGGAACGCTACGACGGCGACGACTGCTGCTAGCAATACGTATGATATGGCATAGTGATGTATATCATGCGTAGTTAATGTTCCTTCTTCTAAAGCTGCTTTCTTCATAGCGGCTATCTGATTGCCGAGACTTGTTAGTGTGTTGTTGATCTGTGCATCTTCTGTTGTTGTTTCGAGAAGCGGTAGCGTAATATTGACCAAATGATAGTGCTGTATTGGAGCTATGTTCGCTAATAATAGGTCAGGTTTTAAAGTCAGCTTGTTTTCCTGCTGATATGAATAAAGTGTTATGTCACGGCCCTTAGCTATGCATTCTTTATCGAGTTGAATGAGCCCGGCCTTGCTGACACGGCGCGTTCGGGTTTCATTGTCACATATGATTGTAAATGAATAGGTATCGCATGCGAAATACAAATAAGACGATAGGTCGTGTAATTGTAACCACATATTCTTGCAGGTTTCTTTCTTAGACTGGCAGATACCTATTTGTTCGGTTTGACAGAACTTTTCTTCTAGACCCAGTCGCTTGACTGGACCTCGTAGCTGACAGATATAACTTGCCTCCTGATAGGTGCAGGTTTGAAGATCGTCGTTCTTGACTTCGATATAGGAGTCCCTCATCAGATTAGTTGCTATGTAATCTGTGAGGGGAATAATGCTGATCATGTCCTTTCCCACCTGGAGAGGAACAGGTATTAAGCGGTACAGTTGGAAACTGTCTCTGCTAATGAGTGGCACGGAGATCTCAAACATGAAGTACTCTTTACTCATTCTCGCCTTGATCTTTAGGTGTTTGTAGATTTCATATAAATCGGCCTGGATGTTGTTGATAGGCAAAGTAAGTTCTTTTGATATTTGACCGGAAATGATTTGAAGTTCGTTGCTGAGCTGCTCTGGAGTAAGTAGATGCATGTTAATTTTACTATGATAAATATCCGCTAAGGTGTCGATTAATGTATCTTGGACACGCTTTAAGTTGTGTATCATGTTTGTCGTAGCCATGGCTGCGAGAGTGAATTCTTGTAACATTGATGTACTTTTACCTTGCAATTGTATCTGCTTAGTCGCTTGATCTAAGAGGTTTAGATGTCTATTTATGAGCTTATACTGAGTATCAATAGTCTTCTCAGTTCGTTTCAGAATATTATACTCAGCTTCTACCACTGATGTTTGGTTTTTCCAAAGCTGTAATAGGTGCTTTTCGTTGCTATTTATAATTTCAATATCACGTTGGTATTTATCAGCGAAACTTTGGTCGAGTACTCCAAATAATGTATTGGCTATGGAGCCGACCGCGTTGACAAGGCCGCGTCGGGTTCTTGACCGAGTGCCGAAATGCTGATTTAGCAGCAGCTGATTGTGATATTGGAGCTCGTTGTAATCGTGCTGCACTTGTAATAAAATCATGTTACAATGGCTAGGCTCCTTGATTTGTTCACATGTCTGCTCTAGATATTTAATGAAGGTGTCCCCGGCTTTATCACCTTGCCAATAAGGTTGCATGTTGTAGTAGGACACAATTTTCCATTGATCCCGTATTAGATTTAATTTACCTATTGGGTCGTAGTATAAGGATTGATTACCGCTAAATTGGGTAATGTGGTTCGATGCTTCGCTGCTGCTCCAAATGCTGATAAAAAATAATAGTGATAAAACGATGTTGACGAAATTACGATGCTTTCTCGTACTTGCTTTTGTTTCATCCTTTGTGATCTTGGGTTTGGCTTTTTTACTCTGCTCTTCAGCTTCCTTTTCTGCGTCCTCTTGCTCGATTGGTAAGACGGACAATTTGATAATAGGTCGCTTTATTAAACCGTTCTTCGTCTTTAATGTCACAACCCTTACAAACCCGTCCTTCCCTTGGTGTAGGTACCTCGACAACTCTCCCCACTGGCCATTTTCCAGAAGGAAAATTATCATCATGGATGGTCACCATATTTCCGATCTTAATGTTGCTTTTTGGCTTTAGCCACTTGCTACGAACAGATAATTGGCTAAGATATTCAGTTTTCCACCTCCTCCAAAGGTCTTGGATAATCTTGTTTATTAAGTGCCATCTAGTCCTAGCGTCACTGGCTGTTTCAATAACGGTTAGACCTGCTCTACCGGTTAGGAAGTGCGCGGGTGTTAAGAAATCTAAATCGTCTATGTCTTCAGATATCGGACATAGTGGTCTAGAGTTGAGACCCGCTTCTATTTGCGCTAAAATGGTGCTATATTCTTCATACGTCAATGCTTGGTCCGCTACAACTCGTTTGAGGTGTTGCTTTAGACTTCGTATTGATCGTTCCCATAATCCTCCCGCACTAGGCCAGGAAGGGCAATTCCAGTGCCATTCTATATCCATTTCCGTTATCTCACTATAAAATGAGTCACCGAAAACTTGTTTTAGCTGCTCGTACTCCTCCTGCATTACTTTGTTAGCTCCCACAAAGTTAGTGCCGTTGTCCGAGTACACATGTTTCGGGGCTCCTCGTCGCGCTGACATTCTCCTCAATGCTGCGATAAAGGAAGTGCTGGTCAAGTCCGACACCAATTCTATGTGCACGGCTTTCGTAACCATGCAGACGAACAAAGCCACGTATCCTTTCGTTGTTTTTATTCCACGCCCTTTATTTGCCTTCACAGATATGAAGCCCGTGTAGTCTACACCTGTGTGATAAAACGCTGGAGCTGGGTTGGTGCGGAAATCAGGTAGATCTCCCATAATCTGCTGTAGCTTCCTGGGTGCCTGTTTCCTACAAGTAACACATCTATGAAGTTGCGTTTTGATGGCTCGATTTCCTTTAATTATCCAATACTTTTGTCTAAGAAAGGACATAGTAAGTCGAGCTCCTCCGTGAAATGTGAGCTCATGGGCTTGCGCGATGAGAAGCTCAGTCAGTCGACTGTTGTATGGAATGATGATTGGATGCTTCATTTCTATGCTTATGTTGGCCTGCCTGAGTCTTCCCTTTGCTCTAAGGATCCCGTCCTGATCTAAGTATGGATTAAGGTTGAGTAGCTTGCTATCAGATTTTACTTCCTGGTTTCGCAATAAGCGTTCAATGTCTGTTTTAAATTCAGCGCGCTGTACGTTTTTTATTATTATAAGTTTTGCTGATCTAAGCTCGTGTAAAGTGAGATGCTTTGTTTTCTGTTTACTAACGACAGGTGTCAATGCCCGCCGTACCCAGGCTAAGATGCGTGTTGTTTTTGTAAACGAGCTGTAGCGATGTAATAGATCGTCGACTATGCTGCTATCCATGATAGGATTTTGAACAATGTTTACCTGCCTTTTTATCTCTTCGTTAGTAGTATACTTCGTTTGACCCGAAGGTTTGAAGTGCGATGAAGATAAGAAGGTCGGTCCTTGCCACCACAATTCGTGTTCTAGCAATTGTGAGGTCGTCAGGCCTCTACTAGCTGCATCCGCTGGGTTTTCTTTGGTGTTTACATAATGCCAAGTGTTTGGTGGCATAATGCTAGCAATTTTCTTCACCCTGTTCGCTACGAAAGGCTTCCAGCGCTCCGGGGATCCTTGAATCCAGCTAAGGGAAACCTTAGAATCGCTCCAGCCGTATATCTTCACGGCCAAGCTGTTGATGCTTTTGACGATTTTTGACATGAGTTTCGTAAGTAGTTCGGCCGCACATAATTCTAACCTAGGTAGCGATACAGCCTTGCTAGAGGGCACTAACCGCGTTTTTGCTGCTACTAGCACTACTGATGTAGAGTTATTGGATACGATTCGTGCGTATACTACACAGGCGAAGGCTTGAATTGATGCGTCACAAAACCCATGTAATTCTATGACGTCATGCTCTTTGCTTTGTAACCACCGAGGAATGTGGAACTGATTTAATAGATTTAAATCTCCCTTCAATTTGATCCATTCTTCTTTGGTTTTAATAGAAACTTCGTCGCTCCACTGCACCTCAGAATCTTGCCATACTTGCTGGAATAAAATTTTCATCTTTGTGGTTAGGGGCGCTAACCATCCCAAAGGGTCGAAAATCTTAGAGATTTCGGATAGAAGCATTCTTTTGGTTAGTTTTGCTGTTTGTGTGCTGTTTGAATCATATTTGAAGATGAATTCGTCCTCGGTTGAGTTCCATTGTAGCCCCAAAGTTTTTGATGAGCTTTCAGTTTTAAATGTAAAGACTGCTGGCTGTTTGTCGGCAGTTTGCTCAACTGTTTCAAGCAATCCTTTATCGTTTGAGGACCACTTTCTTAGTGAAAATCCGCCGCTTTTTAGGCATGCGTTTACTTCCGTAATCCTCCGCTTTCCTTCTTTGATGCTATGCGCTCCCGATACCCAATCATCCATATAGAGCTCTTCCTGGATGCATTTAGCTGCTCTGGGATATTTTTGCTGCTCATCTGACGCTAATTTTCGCAGAGTCATCATTGTCAGGAATGGCGCTGCTTTAGTTCCATACGTTATGGTTGTTAATTTATAATTTCTTATAGGCTGATCCGGACTTTGTCGCCATACGATTTGTTGTAGGCTTTGGTCCTGCTCATCGACTAAAATCATACGGAAGCATTTCTCAATATCAGCTGTGAATGCGAAACGATATTGCCTCCACTTCAGGATAAGCTCTAACAGGTCTAACTGGAGGTTTGGACCCCTGTACATTAGATCGTTTAGGCTGTGGCCTAAAGTAGTTTTAGACGACGCGTTGAATACTACGCGCAACTTTGTTGTGCTAGATTCTGCTCTCAGTACCGCATGATGAGGAAGGAAACATTCTATTTCCGTCTTCTGTTTGCTGTTAGAAGTCGCTAACTTCATGTGTTGCAGCTGCTCATATTCGCGGATAAATTGCTTGTATTGCTTCGCTAGGTCTTCATTCTTGCTAAACTTACGTTCTACATTTTTAAATTGTGCTATCGCTATCTCTTTCGAAGATCCTAGCTTCTCTTCTAATTCTGGTTTCATGGGCAACCTAACTACATAACGACCGTTTTCTAGACGTTTCGTCGTAGTTTCATAAAAATCTAGGCATTCCTGATCTTCTACGGACATAGAATTCTGTTCTTGAATGTCTTCAATTGTCCAGAATTGTTGAATGTCTTCAACGTTATGCAAGATCACGTTGCATTGGAATGAGGTGCTTGTATTGCCACCGCACAGCAACCATCCTAAATGAGTTTGCTGTGCTAGCGGTTCCGAGGACGTTTGTCCGCGAATTAATCCTTCTAAAAGGATGTTGGCGTAGATTTCTGCTCCTAGGAGAAGATCCACCGGACGACTGATGTTATAATCTGGATCTGCTAAACAAAGATGTGCTGTATGTTGCCAATATGGCTTAGCGAACGTTTCGTTTGGCAGATTTTTTATTAAATTGTTCACTATGACAACATCAGTAGAAAACTTAAAATCGGTGTAAGTCGATTGACAAGCGATCGTTAGTTTTCCTTTGCAGTTGTTTTCACGTTCACCTACTCCGAAAATAACCCCTTTACAAGATTTTCGCTTTAATCCTAGCTGCTGTGCTGCTTTCTCGCTGATCACGGAAATTTGTGAGCCCTGATCGATCAGTGCTCGCATGACGTGCTGGGTCCTGTCGGCTGCTGTGACTTTCACCAGCGCTGTGGCTAGCAAAATCTCCGATGTTACTTGCTGAGAAGCGTAGATGCTTTTGTTGTTTTCGCATTTTTGTTTCGCAATCTCGGTCAAGTTGTTAGACTTTGATTGTGTTGCGAAATAGTCATGCAAAGTCGTATGATGTTCGTCATTGCACTTATGACATCTTTTTGTCGAGTAGCATTTTGCGCCATTATGATCGTAAACACAATTTACGCAATAATTTAATTGGCTAATTATTTTTATTTTCTGCTCATTTGGTAATTCTGTAAATTTTTTGCAGCTTATTAAATTATGTTTTGCCGAACAATGAGGGCATTTATTTACTGACTCAGACACATGCATTGATTTCGCCATTTCCATTTTCTTGCTATTTTTAGATTCATTGCCCAATTTAAAATTATTTTTGCGATTAAAATTGGATGAACCATTGGATGATTGAGATGAAACTGCCTTAGTTGTCCCATCTTGACGTCGCCGAGATGACTCTAGGGCAGTGAACTTGTTCTCTAAGTAGATAGTCCAAAAAGTCCCGAAGTACCGGAAGCTCTCGCGAATTCTTCAACGACTCTATATACTCGGAATAAGACTCACTATCCAATTTTTGTGCTAGTATATATACAAGAAGAGGATCCCATGTCGTAATATCTACGCCTAGATTTTTTATGGCGTGGAGGCTCTCTAAGGTGACATCATGAAGTCGTTTGATGGCTGTGTACGACTGCTGCGGTATATTGGCAAGATTGTAAAAGGAATTTACGTGGGACATAAATATCTGCTTTTTGTTGTTAAACCTGTGAGTTAAAATTTCCCAACAGGTGTTATAGTTGTCCGCGCTAATCGGGAGATGCTGGATCAAGCGCTCCGCTTCTCCTTTTACCTTGCTCTTCAGGAATTGCATCTTTTGTGCCTTTGATAGAGAAGGATTGTTGTGGATTGCTTCATCGAAAAGATCTTTGAAGGATACCCACTGCTGATAGTTACCTGAGAACACAGGAATTTCCATCTTCGGTGTGGACTTGTCACGGTACGATGTTGCCCACATCTTAGAGCTGATAGCCTTTCTCAAGCCGTTATACGTACGTTCATGTTTAATGTAGCTTAATTCGTACGCCTCGTCGTCTTCTAACTCCATCATTAGTTCCCAATGGCTGTTGTCCACGGCTGTCCATCGAGTTTGTAATAATCGCAAGGCGTCTTCAAACTCCCATTTATCGGACATGGATTCGACATCTATGCTTTCTACGGTTCTTGCGAATGCTTTGAAATTGATATGTTGCTTGCGCATCATATCATCTAGTTTGCTATAAATACCTTTAGACACCTCGGCACGAGCGCGCGCCGGGCTGGCGGATGCTGAGGATGGCTCGTGGTCCTGGTGCTGTAAGTGTTTGCCCCCGGCAGGACCTGCTGTTGCTGCTACTTGCTGATTAGAAGGGTTGTCTTCTAGATCAGAGAATCCTGGCGGCTTTGCTTGGTGACATAACGCGTCATAATATTCGGATATGGCGTCTTTTGCTGCTTTATAAGACTCCATTGTCCGCTCGAACTCCGAATTTACGAAGTACTTATGACCTCTCTTTTCAAGCGGCACAAGTTTTTCGTTGTTTAGCTGATACTCTCTCCAATACGACTCTAAAAGATCTAGTCTCTTTTTACAGTAGTCGATGGTCTTACGCTGTTTGCTATCCTTATTGAAATTAATGAGGACCTTGGCAATGCTCTCTGCTAATTCAGTTTGTTGGAAGTATATAGTCTCCATTGTGCTGCTGTTAGACTTAAGCGAGACAGAATATACGGAACGCTCTTACTTGAAAGCCGCCTTGTCCTACGGCTATTGCTGCTATGCTGCTGGCTCGCTGTTGTCGCTGCGCGGGTAGCTCCCACGGTGGTTGTGAATCCCTATGAACTCACGCCTAATCTAGTTCGCGGCAACCCACAGGTTGCTGGTACGGTACAAGCACTTCGCGTTACGACTTGTCGCGGTCGCGGAGTCCTTGACGGTTTCGAAGGACCAATATGAACGGTAAGGTTCGTGCTGCTAGCTATTTCGGGTGCTAAATGATAAGTCTGAGCTAAGATTCAGAGTACGTTTATTCCGAAACTTCACGCTAATTAATGCTAATGATGGTAATGAGTGCTACAAGTATGCCGGTCGATCGCGCACTGGCTCGCGTAGCTCACGCTTTCCGCTGGTGCGGCCGCGCGACCTACTTGAGTCAAAACTGCTGATGATGATGTGTTCGATGAGTATCGAACAAGTCGCAACTTGGCGTTGCAAGACTCTGCCTGGGCCGTTCGATTGCTCCAGCGACTTAACCCTACCTTGAGGACGAGCGACTGGAAAGTCGTGAATGCACTCACTGAGCAGACCGGCATCCGTCGTATCGTCCTCATGGACGGGGTGTCCGCTGGGGTCATCAAGGCCGCGGGCTACTCTCTTCCAGGAGGGATTGAACAATACTCGTTCAAGCTCCTGGAAGAAGAAAAGGGAGAGGCACCTACTGCGGAAGCAGAAGTGGAGCCCTCCGAGGATGGACCACCACAACATGGGGAGGCCATCGAAGAAATCTCTGCTGACGGCGCAGCGCAGGAAACAGAGATTGGGACCAGGGCGTCAGAGGCAGACCACGAGGATGACATCCTCGGGGACTTCGACACCCTGGGGATTGAGTCGCCGACTGCTCTCGAGGAGAGCCAGGCGATGGAGGAGGGGCCTCAAGACTAAGGCCCTCCTATATACAGGCCCATCAAAATCATCCAAGATGGAGGGACTAAGGTGTGTACAAATTAATTTGCATCATTGCAGAGCCGCTACTGCCCTTCTGGCTCGGCAACTGAAGCTTAACACATACGACGTTGCCTTGATACAGGAACCTTATCTGTATAAGGGGACTATAAAAGGCTTAGGTGGGACAGGAGGCATGGTGCTCTATGACTGTCCAACTAATGACGCGAGGACTTGCATCTATATCAGGGGCGGTATAGAGGCAATACCCTTACGTACTTTCTGTTACAGGGATCTCACAACAACCTTGATCCAAGTGGGGACGGGAACAGAGAAAAGGAAAATTATCCTCGCCTCTGCCTATCTCCCATATGAACAAAAAGAACCAGTAACACCACTAATCAGAAGACTGGTTGATTACGGCAACCAAAAGAACCTTGGCCTGATACTTGGTTGCGATGCGAACGCACACCACGTCGTTTGGGGCAGCTCGGATGTCAACAAACGAGGGGAGGATTTGTTGGACTTTGTGGTAAGCTCTTCTTTACAAATCCTTATCGTAGGCAATAAACCTACTTTTAGGACTTCTGCGAGGACTGAAGTTATTGACCTTACGCTGGCTTCAAACATGGCCAGCGCTCATATTGAAAATTGGCATGTATCGGACGAAATTTCTCTGTCTGACCATAACTATATATGCTTTAGGTTTAGGACGGCGGGAGAAGCCGAAACTAGACGAAGGAGAAACCCAAGGCATACAAATTGGGACTCATACAGGAGGGACCTCAAAGTAAATTTGGGGAGCCTTAAAGGTAAGCTCGATTCCATACTGGATATAGAATTTGAAGCGGACAGAATCAAGGCAGGCACCATCGGTGCATGGGAAGAAAACTGCCCAGAGAAGAAGGCCTTTGGCAAAAAGGTACCATGGTGGACCCCTGAAATAGCCAAAATACGTCAAGAAACACGACAGGCCTTTAATGATGCAAAAGCCAGGAAGGATTTTTCTGGCTATCATAGCATGCTAACAAGGTATAACACGGCGGTACGCAAGGCCAGAAGAACTAATTGGCGGCAGCATTGCACTTCCATCGAAACTCTGCCAAATGGGATGAGGTTGTGCAAAGCAATGTCCATGACCAAGACAAACCCACTAGCATCTGTAAGGGACGAGAATGGGCAACTCACGGAAACTGGACAGGACACTCTGGGCGTGATGTTTAGGACCCACTTCCCAGAATGTATACTGCGCGATAGCGATGAAGAGGAACCAGTCACAAGGCACACGTCCAAAAATAACTGGCTCACGGCAAAAAAAGTGGTAGATGAAAATAAACTGAAGCTGGCCATAGCGGGCTTCCAGCCACTCAAATCCCCTGGTCCAGATGGCATCTACCCAATACTATTGCAAGAAGGGGCATCTGTTTTGATACCCCATTTGAGTAAGCTCTACAGAGCCTGCATAGCCTTTGGGTACCTACGTACCCAAGGCATGGAGGGAGGTCAAAGTCACCTTTATACCGAAGGTGGGTAGACCGACTTATGAAGAAGCTAAAGCTTACAGGCCCATTAGTCTATCATCCTTTCTCTTGAAAACTTTGGAGAAACTGGTAGACAGGTACTTAAGAGAGGGTCCACTGAAAGTATTCCCTCTACATAAACTACAAAGCGCCTACAGCCCCGGCAATCTACGGAAACGGCATTGCACTATGTTGCGAGTCGAGCCGAGGCTGCGCTAGAGGGACAAGAAATATGAAAGATGACATAGCTATAATGGTCAATGGTAAATTCCCGAACATAGTGTCTGGATTATTACAACAGGCATTGAGGATGACAGAGGAATGGTGTACAGAGAACCACCTCTCTATCAACCCAAGCAAAGCAGTCATTATTCCCTTCACGAGGAAGAGACAAATAGGAAACCTAGGAGAGCTCTCCCTCAATGGAATAAAACTGCCCTGGTCCACCGAAGTTAAATATCTGGGTGTAACGCTTGATAAAGAACTCAGGTGGAAAACTCATGTGGAAAATATTACGACAAAGGCCTTACGAGTGTTCGGCATGTGTCGTTCTACGTACGGTAAAACTTGGGGGCTAAAGCCCAAAGTGATACGATGGCTGTACCGGACAATGATAATACCGATTATCATATACGGCAGCATAGTGTGGTGGCCAAGAACAAAGCTTGCCTCGTGCAAAGCGCCACTCACCAGGTTACAAAGAACAGTGTGTCTCGGCATCACGGGTGCTTTCAGGACAACACCTACGGCAGCGATTGAGAGATACCTCAATATCCCTCCTCTGCATATGATGGTTGAATTCGAGGCAAGGAAGACATTACATCGTCTCGCTGTCGCTGGACTATGGGATGCCTCTAAGCCAAAGACTAACCATACAAAGTTCGATGAGAATGAAGACCTGGATCGGGTAACAAGCATGTTATCCGATAAAATGCAAACTATGTTTGTGTTTGAGAGGTCTTTCAAGGTCCAAATCCCTACAATAGAAGACTGGACGAAGGGACTTGATCCACCAGAACAAGATAGTCTGGTGTGGTACACTGATGGATCCAAAATGGAATCAGGTACAGGAGCGGGAATATACGCAAAAGGCTACAAATGTAGCAAAAGCTTAGGGAAGATGGCAACTGTATTCCAAGCGGAAACATATGCCATTATAACCTGTGCTCAAGAGAATATAGATAGAGGGACCAGAGGTAAATACATATATATTCTTAGTGACAGTCAGGCTGCAATCAAAGCCATGGCATCCTACAAAGTGGACTCCGGACTTATTCTGGATGCTATCCAAACCCTAAACAGGCTTGGGAAGCACAACAGGGTAAGACTGATGTGGGTCCCTGGGCACAAAGGATTCCATGGTAACGAAGTGGCAAGGGAAGGCTCAGCGAATGATTTTGTGGGTCCAGAACCATGTGTAGGCATCTCGACGTGTCTCGTAAAAGCCGCATTTAGGGAGTTTGCAGATCACAGACAACGAACTTGTTGGCTGTCTAATACTGGTCTACAACACTCCCAAGAGATTCCTGGGCTCTACTTTCAAAGCCCGGGATTGCATTTGGAACATGAGCAGGGGGCAAATCCGCTACCTGCTTGGGGCCTTTACTGGGCACTTTGGAACCAACGACATGCTCATGAAGATGGGTCTAACCGCGACACCCATGTGCAGGTTGTGTGGGGAACATACGGAACGCATGGAGCACCTACTGTGCACATGCGATGCACTGGCTGGTAAGCGAATGAATCTCCTAGGGGTTGGATACCCAAAACCAGAAGATTATAGGCTTATATCTCCTAGTCTCGTTGTAAAACTCATGAAAACAGTTTTCAACGAGAATGAGGAGGAGTAAGTTATCTAGGGGACCACAAAAGATCCCAATGGGTCGAAGTGTCCGAGTTATTTCTCGGCCCCTCCATAAGATAAGATAAGATTTGTCGATTCGGGTAGATACGCTCGAATTCGCGCGACTGGGCGCGCTGAAGTCGGAGCTATCTGCTCGCAGTACAAAAGACACGGAAATCTTGATAGTATGAATATGTGCATTACATTGTGGAGATCACTGTGCTATGTACATTTTGAGACTGTATCAGAGTGCTTTGAACCTTATCACATTGCAATAAAGACATTCTCCCGACAGCTACAATCTAGGGGTCTTTCTTTAAGTCAAGAGTGAATAGGTTTTTTTCTAGGCAAGCGTGATTTACCGTCGACCAAATCATCGCTTACCATCAGGTGAGATAGTGGTCAAGCGCGAGCCTATAGTGCATAAAAAAGTGATTGAAATAAAACTCCCTGCTAAGATTTATCAGAAAAATCTTTATTAATTGTTTATAATTATAGTAACGGAAATACGTCGTCTCGTCTCAACACAAAAATAAAGAAGTACAATCAATAACAAAAAATAAAATTCTTTTTTTTTTATTTACAGTTTGCCGATTTTATCTTTTAATGGTAAATGCAAATATTGTATACTGTATTTGTGTATTCAATCTTTTGACCAGCCAATATCACTACCAAAATCCTAAACCTATATTTGCACCTACCATAAACAATAAAATAGTAATTATTAAAAATGAAAGTCTTTCAATACCATAGACAAGTCATTTAACAATCAACTTAATGAGATACAAAGGATATTTACACTTGCAACATAATTTTTATAATTAAGTATATCAATATGTTATGAAGTGTTATTTTAGTACAGTAGAGACTGTTTAAGAAGTGATACATTCATGCAAACATTCAAAAGTGACAACATAATTTCCTTTAAATGCTCTGAAGCTGTTATAGAAACATACATGGCATGGCCTACTTGATGCTTCAAAGCAATTTGTCAGCGCCTTTACAATATCTGATCCATATTTCGTATAGACAGCAGACTCACACAGAAAGTTCAATCGTTTTCTTTCAACAAACACGCATCTCCTTAAATCATATTGCAAGTGCCAAACAGCCTGGTCGCTTATCACACCTATTCACCTACTGACATTTTTTTTGATTAATTCTACAAATGCTTTTACTAGCTTGCTACAACAAGCTACAAAGGACCGATGGAGTCTTAATATCAGTTTAAAAAAATACATACATCTAGGCAAGGTACGAATATGACTTCCCACTACGGAGTTTTTACCTCTTTATCCATACCAAGAACATGGTTTACTCGACCTCCTCTTTATTAAGACTACATATGATGTAGGCTTCGTCATAATCATAATAGAAAGAGATCGTCGCGCAAATATGCAATCGTCGTCTTCATTTGCTCGGCAAACCCAAAGCCTGGGTTCAAATGGCATTGTAGTGCACGTTTTATTGCTGTATAATGCTGGGTTCACACAGCTTTACACCACACGTCTTTTACAATAAACACAGCGTGATTTTGCTGTTTGTTCACAGAATTAACTGCAAAAAATGTGTGTACGCAGCCGAACGCGTCGTCGGTTTTGCCGAACAAATAAATGCTTTCCGGTTTTATCGAACAAATATATGCGACGATCGCCATTCGCGCGATAATTGCTTTCTATTAGGACAATTAGAGAAGACTCATTACAATGTGTTTTTATATTACAATAGTTAAATATAATTTAGATGGAAGAAACGACTACATCGATCCTTGAACTATAAAATTAAGTACAATATTATTTCTTATTTACAGTAAAGTCATAAATATTTAATGTACTATAATAAGTTAATGTTAAGGCCCCGTGTTCGTGACACGGGAAGCAGTGTGCATATGATTGGGCTCCAGGACACAATGGCTTGGGATACGCACCTTCCGATCATGTGAAGATGTCCACCTACGAAGATTATTAAGCAAATATTTGTTGAGAAACATCAGGGTTTCACTAACAATCTTTCAGAAGATGAAAATACCGGCGAATATAAATAATTTTAATTACGGGATCAACAGCAAAATGTAAAAAAAAATGCTGTTCAGTACTTTTATGTTCACCTAACAAAATGTAGGTAAGGAACTGCTGTTTTTTTTATTTCATGTTTGGTTTCCTAGTAAAAGATTTTCGTATTCATGAGTACAATCATCCCCTGAAAGACTGCCAGTAAATTTAAAAAATCCCCCTTTATTGCTAATACAGAATGATTTTTCGCCCGCTTACTTAAGATGCGCAAACATCGGCCACTGTGTAGAAGGAGCAATTCGTTACCGGCCCTCACAGGTGATAACAAAATAACAATTATAGGCTTTTCATGCATTGACACACTGCATTGCAGTTACACTTACTTTTAACATTTCCTCAATTTTCATTGATTTAGATTTGTAATGTAATATTAACCTACACTAACAGTATTGTATTTATAATCACATAATAATTTTATTAACTATATAAATATGTTGAATTTTAAAACAGGGTGAATTTTTCAAACAAATAATTAAATGGCAGCTATGCCAGAGATAGAAAGATTTGATGTGAAGGAATCTAGAGTTTTTGAAACATAAGAAATGCAACATTAAAAAAAATATTTACACTAAAACTCACCCTGTATAAATATGCATATTTTATGCCAAATTTTATGAGAGGTGTATTTGTACGAGAACTTGAAAGTCGCTAGATTTTTAGTAAGTATCTACGTAAAATCTGTACATTGTAGCAACTAAATACTGCATCATCTTTTACAGAAGTCGGTTAAAATTTCGAATTTCTCAGTTTTAGGTACTATTAAGTCTTATGATATAGATATATACGTACTCATAAAGTAACTGAAATAAGTACTGTTTACCCTTGTGTTTTCAAATATACTTACGTTTAATATGGGACCGGCGGTTTCTACAACTTTAATAAACTTTAAAGCGTTACGGCCGATTTCACCAATGAAATGAATCGTGATTAGTTCAACTAATTGCAGTTTATGCAAATACAGCGTTCTTATTGGTTGACACCGCTGAGAAACTACCAATCAGAACTCTGTATTTGCATAAATTGAGTTTAATTGAACTAATCGCGATTAGTTTCTTTGGTGAAATCGACCCTTAAGCTTTTTGCAAACCAAGAGCTAGACTAAGTTAGTTTAGCATAGCTGAGGTTATTTTTCAAACATAGACATTTTAGTTTACTTTTTTTTTCATTGTTGATTGGCTCGCGTTTGACAACTGCCTCATCTGATGGTAAGCGATGATGTGGTCGTCGGTGAAGACCGCTTGCCTAGAAGTAACCTATTGACTCTTCACCTATTCAGTCTGCAAACAGGTATGGTAAATTACTTTAGCTATGTGAAGCTAAGAATAACTTAGCCTAGCCAAAGATAATATAATACTAGCACGACCCTAGCTCTTGGTCTACTCCAAGATCTTGCATCTGTCACCTCAAAAGCCTGTGATAGCATTCTGCCAGCTATGTTATGTAAAACGCTTAGCCAATATTTTCACTGCCCTCTGTATTATATGTATAATCAATTTATGACATTGAAGTCCTAGCATTTTTTAATTGAAATAAATATAATTTTTCCAAATCCATGATCATTCATCATCAGTCTATCGCTTACTTTTAAGTCTCAGTCAACACCAAAAAAAAAAGAACAGACAAATAAATCTAGTTTTTTTTTTGTACAAGGGCCGGCCGGTTTCTGAATTGAGTATTTGTTACGAACGTGTCAAATACTCCCTGAATTCCAAATTTTGACACCTCTTCAGGCTAAAGTAAGGTTTGTTAAATAAACTTTAAATTCTTAATTCAGAAATCGGGGGTAAATCAATGAATCTTTTATATTTCGTCAGAATAGGGACTGTCCATTAATCACGTGAGGCTTGAAAGGGGGGGAGGGGGTTTAGCTAAAATCACGAAATATCACAAGGGGGGAGGGGGTGTAGTAAGATATCACGTGTATTTATTTTTTCGTCAAACGCGCAATTTCTAAACCGAAAAGCGGCGTGTAGTCAAAAACAACCTTTCTGCAACCTTTCTATCTAGGCATTTTTGTCATGGTGCTTAATTTCAGAATAAAATTATATTATACTTTATATCTGTATTTACAGATAATATTCAAAAAATTTTTAGAGGGGAGTTAGTCTTAAACCTCACCACGTATCACCAAGGGGGAGGGGTTAAAAAATGCTAAAGAACATCACGTGATTAATGGACGGCCCCATAGTTGTTGCATTTCAGGAGCGCGTGCCCGTTGTTACAAATCAAGTTTTATGTCAATGACATAAGTCACATCATGCAATGTCGTTACTTGCAACGACTGTAGTCATACATTTATGTCCACTAGTTACTATTTGATAGAAACATTTATTTTAGAGCATACTCTTCAATAGTCATATAACTATTATCTAAGGAATAAATATGACAGTTGGAAACTTTTTCGGCATTTTTATTTCTGAAATGAAAGTTATCTGACTAACGAAAAATCTGCCCTGAAATGTGCCAATTATTTAGAATATCAATATTGCCAATTTACCTGGCACGGTCTACTTTGTCAAAATATAAACAGTTGCAGATTTGTCACAATTCATTTCTATTATTCCACGAATCGAGAAACGTGTCATGTCAGTGTTGGCAATGTGTCCTAACATTGCCCATTTTTATTTTGAAAAAATTCATTACATCTTAATATACTATTTTTATTTGAATTTAAAATCTTGTTTTATTATTTACAAGCCGTGCTCTTCCTTTGGTAAATGGATAAGATGTTCTCGAGTTATAACGGAGAGACATATTTTTACAACATGAAAGGATTTTGACTAAAACTATACAGTTCAAAGAATTTGCATTGTGTCATAAACACGAGTCGCTAACAATTACAGACAATAATTTATTACTTTATAATCAACTGTTTAATGATTCAGTTTTATATTACATTATGTTCTAATAAAGTTTTTCTAGCAGACATTCACTTATTATCACCTTCTCTAATAAGATCACATTGTGAAACAATCACTAAAAATCTTCACCTAGATAAGGTTTGAAGTCAATATTTTGCTGGCTCTACACTCGGCGTATTTGTTCAAATATTTGTGCCAATATTTGCTCCGTATCTCTAATACAAATTTAACTTAATTTCAATAGCAGTAAAATTTGCTTTGCACTACCCAAATTACGCAAATATTTGATCAAATATGCCAAGTGTAGAGCCAGCATAAAATATTTAAATAAGTCGTAACTCCTTCTCTAACTTAAGTCCATTTCTGCCACAGCAGTAATGTGTCAAGACAAGAGACAAAATATGGAAGAACACGAGTCCAATACGATTACAAACTTATCAATAAATAGTTGCTCTGTTAAACGCAGAATACCCCCCCCCCCTACTATGAGGATTCCGTTGTCAAAAAGGGATAGTGCTATTCCGTATGTATAGCTCCGTCTCTCTCACACAGCGGATCGACACGTCATAGTGTGTGCACTATAGTCATTTTCAAAATCCTACTTCAGCAATATGGAAGGATATGTAGGTATGTATGTTTGGAAGAAACCTCGCATGAAATTTACTCTTACTGTTTTAATTTAAAAGGTAATATCATTTGCAGCGTATTTTGTTTAACTTCCGTCCGTAATATTAAAAGATGAGATGTATTTTGTTCCCTTAAGGAGTTAGTGTAGGTATTCTAGCTAGCTTAAGAGCTTAGCGTGATGTAGTATTCCGCGCCTAGAGCTACACAAGTATCCTTAGTGTCCTAAGTTTCACTAACGCTCTTAGTACTTTAAGTATCACTGATACTTACTGTACTAAGAGCGCTACACTAACACCCTTATTTATAAAAATTTCGACAATAACAGTTGATTAGCACATTTTATATTCATATTTTATAGAGAGTTTGAATTTAGATCTAACTAATCAGATTCTGAACAGTTCAGAGATTTTTATAAATAAGGTCCATACCTCAAGTGGAGTAAGGGTCACTAGTGCCTTTAGTATACCAAGTGTCATTAATGCCCCAAGTACCACAAGCATCCCTAGTACCTAGTGTCACTATTGCTACTAGTTCCCTTAGTGCCCCAGAAGCCACTAGTGCCCTTAGTGCCACTTTTGCCCTTAGAGCCACTAGTGCCACTTTTGCCCTTAGTTTTAGTGTCACTTTTGCCTTTGATGCCAGTTTTGCCGCTAGTGCTTGGCGCGGCGCCGGCAGCGCGTCAGTCGGATAGGTATCGTTCGCGCGGCGCCTCGTCGGAGTCATCTCGCGTCGGGCTGATGCTGTCGATCTCGTCTACCTCCTCGAGATTCTTCGTGCTTGGGTTGCATAGTCTGAAAATTAGATAGATAATTATGTATACTTCGAAAAGGCACTGATTATGTTACAGGCACATGAGTTATGAAGGAAACCGGCCAATAAAGATATGTGACGCCGACTAAACCTCACCGCACTATGCTTGCGAGGTGGATAACGGCCCACTCCTTGTCAAGAAAGGAGGCTGTGTTCCAGCAGTATGAAGATTATGGACTGATTAAGTTCCTGGTATACCATAGGCGGCAGTAAACGCTGGCTTGTTTGACACCCAATAACATTAAAAAGTTGAGTCGATACATACCTGCACTTGCAACAAACGATGCACGGCGCGGCTAACAATAGAAGCGGGCTTGCAACTAACAACAGCAGTCCGAAGCCTGCGAATATGCCAACCACCTAGAAATAAGAAACAGAACGTGTTATTTCTGAGGATACATAAAACTAACGATAGAGTACACTAAACAAACTCCCCATACCTCCAAACCATAAGCTCTTAGAGTAAGGTTATTTTGAGTGTGTGTAAGGGACAGATGTATATGACTTGTATACATCTGCTCTCAGGGTAAGGTTTTTTTGAGTGTGCGTAAGGTATTCATCACACATCACATCATCAGCCTTTTAATGATCCCACTGCTGGGACTCCTCTCATAGAGGGAGTGGGCTTTATACCACCACGCGGGCCCAGTGCGGATTGGTAGATGTCACATGTCTTTGAATTTTTGGTTCTAGGATATGCCGGTTTCCTCACGATGTTTTGAGAGCTGTGGTGGTGAAATAAATTACACAAAGTAAAGCGCCTGCTCGGGTTCGAACCCACGACCTACAACTCGTAAGTCGGGACCGTAACCACTGGGCCACCACTGCTGTAAGGGATTACGCACACTCAAAAAAACCCTTACTCTAAGAGCTTAAGGTCACCCTCCAACTCTCTTTCTGCAAATTTACCAAATCTACTACTCGTAAAAATGTTACGAAGACGGGAAAAGAATTAAGATAAAATCAGAAGGTCAGCCACTAGCTACACTCAACGCTTGTCCGGCTCAAAACAAATTCCAGAATAATAAACAGTTGTTTGATATAGGTACTTTTGGTTTAGGTAGGACCAATGGGAACATCTTACATTTTTAGTAAATTATGAGTTGTGTTCATTTTTATCTTACCTGTGCACGATGCCACAAAACAGATGCACGTGAATGTCCTAGTTTGTTCTTGCACGGTCCTTTGTCGTAGTGGCGCAACAGAAAGTCATCCTATAACAAAATATCACGATATTAGAGTCGGCCATTGGAATTATGAAGGTTGGTCAAGTATTTTTCTTCTAGTGTCTATGCGTTTTGCTAAGTCTAGGCACGGGGTCCCAGCGCTAACAAAGAAAGTTTGGTTCAAATAAATGTCACTAGATGGCGCGATATGAATCTTATTGAATTGTGTGTAAATTTAACTTTTACTAGAATTGATCATAAAAAATGTAGGTATATTCTTTTTTAATTAACTCTCCTAAGTACAAAATTATGTACTCTTAGTATAAATATATATAATATTAGTGTGATTGGGCTCTTAATTCACATTTCAAAGATTATTTGAACGGATCATTTAAAATTGATTCCAATAGATGGCACGGTCATAAATTTCTGAGGCATGCCACTCGATTTTTAAATTTGTATTGTAACGCATTTTGGTACAATGAAACTGTAAACATGTGCAAAAATAATATTATAAAACAAATCGTCACTGTATTTATGGAAAAAAATTGTCACGAACCGAGAATACCCTTTTTACTTGCAAGTCGCTGCTTACACCTTCTGTAACCGTGGAACGGTATCGAACGCGATCGAAGTACTTATAAAAATAATTATCTTAATCAGACGAAAAACGCTAGTTTAGGTAGGTTTCTTTGTATGTGATGAGGCATTTGTATGCTAGTATTATATTATCTGTGGTCTAGGTAAAGGCCTTCTCCAAAGTCGAATGTTTTCATAGGATATTATATTGTAGGGTTTAAATATAAAATAATAATGTAGAAAAGGACAAAGTTGATCACATCTGTCAAGAAATCAGCGATAAACTAGCAACTTATGTACTATGTGATTATCTAATCACCCATGCTGTAACAATAATTAATTAACCAATCAATGAAAATTACCAAACATGTTAATGCTTTTAACTTCATTGTATTGTTATGTCTTAAGTACAGTTAAACACATAACTGACATTTAGTAGCATGCGCACAATTATAGGTGTCAAGGGTTCGCTGGTTTTTCCGCGCCTTAATAGAAAACAAACTGTGACCCGTCCCCGGCCCGAATTTACGTGGTACTGTGGATAGTTGAATACTAAATAATCAAAGTACTTAGTTGATTAGTTTGGAAGATTTTAATTCACTTAGGTAAACCAGTAACTGGGCGACCGAGGTCTGCGCGGGTGAAAATAGAGAAAACGACGTATTCTAAAAATGTCTTATTTCGCCCCCGAAACCCCCTGCATACTAAATTTCATGAAAATCGTTGGAGCCGTTTCCAAGATTCAGATTATATATATAAATATATACAAGAATTACTCGTTTAATGGTATTAGATAGATAGATATCAATCTGTCTAGCCTTTCAGTCGACTTCCAGTCTAGCCGGATTCAGCTTACCAGGATTTTAGACAGATTGCCTCAACACCCCAGTAACTGGCTAACATACCCCTTGGTAAGGCTGATTCTGATAACCCGTAACGACTGTCAATTATCTAAAAATGACAGAACGTAAAGTGCTTTCTGACGCACGGAGGAATGGAACTAATGGATAGTCACCCCATCCACGAACCGACCTCGACAAGCGTTGCTTAACCTTGAAGAAACTAAAACTGTTCATATAAATCAAATCACAATTGTCCTTCTCCTTTTGTATGAAATTGCTATAAATCGAAATAATTTAGCTTCAATCTTTCTCAGATTGTACAAAGTCACTAATAATAAAAACCGACCAAGTGCGAGTCTGACTCACGCACAGAAGGTTCCGTATATACACATTCACCAAAATAAATAGATAACATTACTAACGTTCATAAACAATGAAAGCACCGAACATTGCTCTAAGGAATAGACAAAATTAACTTCGCCGTTCGAAAACTGTTGCCCCATACACACATCACATCATCAGCCTGTTAATGTTCCCACTGCTGGGACACAGGTCTCCTCTCTGTGAGAGGGATTGGGCCATAATCAACCACGCGGACCCAGTGCGGGTTGGTTGTTGTCACATGTCTTCGAATTTTTGGTTCTAGGACATGCCGGTTTCCTCACGATGTTTTCCTTCAACGTTTTGAGAGCAGTGGTGATGAAATAATTTACAAAAAGTAAAGCGCTTTCCTGGGCTCGAACCCTCGACCTACAACTTGTAAGTCGCGGCCGATACCACTGGGCCACCACTGCTCCCCTTGTAAAGCCTACTTAGCTGTGATAGTTTTCCTTTTAATTTCGTTATTTATACTACAGCCGTGAAATTTTTCACGTATCCAAAAGCAACCATTTAGCTGGCAGTGGGGAGGGCACTTGACTCTAAATAAAAAATTGCCATTTAAAGTTTAATTTTAAGCAAACGGATCCCTAAATCGGAAAATGGTTTTCAACAGACTCGTAATATTTTTGAATGGCCTATCCAACGATACCCCATACCATGATATACACGAGAAAAAAAGACATCCCATCATCCATCGAGTACAGGAGGTAAACTAAATTAATATGTATATCCATGCCAAATTATAGCTTACCAGTACTAAGAGTCTCTAAGCTGCGGACGGACAGGGCGAAACTATAAGGGTTCTTTGTTGACTACGGAACCCTTAAAAGTTTTCAATTTGTTGTTGCCTATCGAAAACTGTTTAAGAACCCGCAAGAAGAAAGAAAGACCTGTCTCTCCGTGGGCTAAATGCCAAAAAAAGCTAATAAAACCTCAGATTCTGCTGCAAATTTTCCCCTTCAGACATTTTTTTTGTGTAAGTATAACTTTTTGGAGCTGGAGAAAAAAAAAGCGCAAATATACTCACATCAAGGGAAGCCAAACAGTACCAGCAGAAGACATGCTTGCACCGTTTGCACATCATCTGTGCACAGCCCTCGTCTTTCTCGATGGGGACGCGGCACATGGGGCAGAGCTTGATCAGCTCGGAATCTGGTAGGAGCGGCGCCCCGGCCCCTGCTGATGAAGACGCTGCTGCAGCTTCGCAGGATAGACTGCCGTGCCACTAGAAATAGAAAAACGTTTGGGTTAAGTACACTGTTATTTACAAGCTCTGGGGTCGTATTACGAGGTATTTATGCCATCATAATTTCCTTTTCGAAAAAGGGATGAACGCATGATGGTATCGGCCATGTAAAGCTCCGTGTCTCCCTCGCACTGGAATCTTAAAGGCATTAAAACAAAACGTAATAATACGGCATCTGTAATCTGTAGCAGTAGATTTCATCTGGGGAAGTATTAGCCCCCCCCCCTTTCAACATTTTCTCTGTAATAGTAAAGCATCGACACTTCTGCCGGGCGAGCATGGCCTCTGTGATAGGCTTCGTCACGCATTTTATCACGGTTTTTGCTCCCAAACTGTGATAAAATGTGTGGCTCAAGCCTGTCACAGAAGGCTGTGCTCGCCCCTCTGGCTAGCGTTGCAGATGCGTTGTTTGTTTTGTTTAGCCGACTGTACCGAAAAAAGTGTGTATCTTCTCAGATTTATGCTTTAAAAAATCCATAATATCACTTTTAAAAATTGTTTTATGATAGATGATAAAGTATTTAAGTATTCTATACGAAACGTGACTGTACACTTCGGGGATATTAGATCAACGAAATATCTAAAAATAGTGTCAATATAAATCTTTTCTCATAAGCCTTTTAAAGAGCAAATCTTGGTTCAGACGACAAATCCCTACATCAAAGCGAGGATAACCGGGCCGCGCTCAAATAAAAGGATAAAACGGCAAGCTTTGAATACAAAATTACTCCTCGGGGGAAAAGGTTGATTCTTTATGGTAAATGACAACTTTAATGGAAATGTAAATTTTTAGTTCTAGGTTGTAATTTACGTAGCGCTAAACACGATAGTTACCTTGATTTCGAGTCGTTTTTTGTTGTTGTTACTTTTGCGATCGTATTTTTGAGGCCTATTTGGGCGCCAATATACACAAGACTGAAATGGTTCATTTACATAAGGTCGTTTTGGCCGATTCGGTTTCAGTCCATATTCGGTCACCGACTAGGGTAAAAGGGTTTTCGGTTAGCCGTATTCGGCCGCAGACTGTTTTTGGTGACCGAACACGGCTGACTTGTTGCAACTCGCCTCGATGAATGCGGTCGCCGAATCCGGTAAACCAACAACTTAAAACGAATACGGTCGCCGTATTCAGTGACCGACTTAATTTAAACAGCCCAATTCAACCGAAAATGGTCGCCATATACGGTAGCCGACCTAATGTACACGCGTCATAAGAAAGTTCTGAGGCCCAGTTTTTTGATCCGTAGTTAACTCAACCAATGGTTAAAGGACATGGCTAAATAAAGTATGGACGATTGCACTAGCAATGGATAACTATTTTAACTAGTAATATGTAATGCTGAATAGCTGAATATTAGTATTTCGTATGAAAAAAGTTACAGACACTTTTTATATAGTCACAATCCTGAAAATAAAATCGTAGAAACTCCTACATTAATAGGTATACAAACTTGTAAAAGAATAAGATTTTGCTATGCTATTTTATTAAGGCGTTTAGAGGAGCTCGTGGATTAATAATAACAGCCGCACAGGTCGATCTTCAAGGTTAAGTAACGCTAGCCAAGGTCATTCCGTGGTTCCATCGTGTACATAGCGAGTTTCCTTCGTGCTTTGGAAAGCTAGATAAGCCGTTGGTCCCGGCTGTCATTTGAAAATCTGTCATCTCTCAATACGCAATTGTAACATAAGATCATACGAACTCTGTAATTACATACTTAATACCCGGCGAAAGGAGCATCGTTCAAAGTGAGTTCCCACGACACCCCCAACATGTTTTTTTATTTGGTTCTAATCAAGCGTAATCTAGAAGAATCGACTGTAACTTTTTAGTGTCAGCATTATTTAATTGCCGTTTCTTTCCAGATTTTGCCAATAATTTCTAGAAATCAGATAATTGCAAAGAAAACAACATCTATGGTTCTATCTCTAATGTTTTAAGATGTGTAGCTAAAGGTACAAAAATAAATAATAATGCATACTGTTCGTTTCGATTTACGCAAATATCTTTAAAAGTAGGTTTACTGACTAAAATTTTTCGTAGAACGGCATCTTATGTTCTTCTTGTCATACAAAAATATGAAAAAACTTTTAATTATTTAATTAATTCACGAAAGTTCTAGAAGAATAATAAAACTGTATAATAATTCAATAATGAATATTTCAGATGTATTGCGATAGGTACAAAAATAAATAATAATGAATACTGTTCGTTTCGACTAACGCAAATGTCCTTAAAAGTAGGTTTATTGACTACAATTTTTCGTAGAACGGAATCTTATGTTATTCTTGTCAAACAAAAACATGAAAAAACTTTTAAGTATTTGATTAATTCGTGAATGTTCTAGAAGAATAATAAAACTGTAATAATTAATTAATGAATATTTGAATGTTACGAGCTAGTGAATAATTTCTATACATGCTTAGGGCAGTTGTTTAGCCATGTCCTTTGTTAAAGTTGTGTTTTGGTAGCAGATTTCGATACGGATCAAAAACCCAGGCCTAAATTGTGCTTGACTTATAAAAAAGACGCTTCATTATAGCTGTTCCAAGTGTAACAGTCTAACTTCTATGAGTTCCAAGCCAACTGCGTTTTTGTGGTTGACTGGTACAGCCACTCATGGAGGCCTTCGATCATGTATTGATCGTGGGCTATTTTAATGCACCAAGGTTTCATAATCATATCATTACGTCGAAAAACCCAGCTTTTACAGAAACTGTACATATTTCCCGAAATACTAAATACAATCCCGTCCGTGAATGATTAATAAGACTTTTTTAAACTTTGAAAGGCCATGCAGACATTTCTATTTTATTATGGATAGGCTAGCGCTTGACCAAGACCACCTGATGGTAAGCGATGATGTGGTCGACGGAGAAGGTGAAGCACGCTTGGCTAGAAGCAACCTATTCACTATTGACTTAAGTACCCCTAAGGGGCCGTCTCCTGTCGTGGCATGACGACATTATCGTCATCCACGAAAATCTATATGCCGCAATTCTCTCGCTCGTGGAGACAGCCATTAAAGTTTATATGTAGCTATCGGGAAACACATTTTATACAAGTATGATTTTTTCTCAATGTTCTACTGCCAAACTTAAATGCGGTAGTAAACCACGTGCCACCACGTGTTATAGATTTCCATTAAAGTGCAGCTTGTTGCGACCTGCTGACCTTAGGAACAAGAGGCTTTGTCCGTGCATCTCGACCCAGTTCCTGAGAGGCGACGCCGTTAAAGGAGGGACTGCAAATGCAGGATAGTGTTTTTATGCTGAAGAAACCATTTCATGTCGTGTGATGAATGACGTTCTGTAGTAGATCTGTTTATGATTCTACATCCAAGCTCCATCATTTTGGGATTGGCATAACTAACCTTCGATTTTTGAACTAAGAATTTGAAGTTGATGAAAACCTCCAAAAACGCAATGTAGAAACCGGCCCTACTGGTTTATGTCTACAATCTTAAGAAGACTTTTGGAAATGTTTTAAAAATATTTGCCTTAAGTTTTCTTGAAACCCATTGATTTTTCCGCCTAGGTTTTATCGCGGCTTTTGTTTTTTTTGTTGTAAATTGGACTCATTATCACGTCTCATTGCCACGTTCGGGAATACGGTCAAAATATTGCCAGTAAGGGCAGGGCGGTTACGCACTAAATCCGATCCGTGACCGTGAAATTTCGGTGCCGAACTAGCCGTAGTATTTCTTGTAGGGAAGCTTACGCACAACATCTGCTGAACTTTATCCGTCTTAATCTGTCATAATTCAGAACATTTTGAACTCGGAACTCAAATCATGGACACGGACGTGTACCTCTGAGATTATTCACCGTGCGTGACTGAAGTCGGTCAAGAGGATTATTGCGTCATTTCTTAAAGGCCTTGCTGAAGGCGCGATGCAATTAAAATTGCGTCGATAGGAGATATCGATCGTATAAGTATTTACAAGTGCAAATCGGTCGAATTGCATCGGATTGCGTAAATCGAATCGCGATAAGCCATCAGGATGGTCGCTTCGTTGTCATTGACAACGTGTGACATTTTCTTTATGGGAATTCGGTTAAAAAACAGACTTCCCAAAAGGAGGACGTTCTCTATTCGGATGTTTATATATATTATATTTTTTTTTTACTTTTTTTATGTATGTTCGGGACGTAACTCCGTCATATATTTCTTCAAAGGAAGTTTATTCCGAAATGGTCCCATTTAAATTTGGTAAAGATCTGATGAAGAACTTTGGAGATATACAATAGAACTGTTCAATAAATGACGGCAAATCTCTCGGGGTCGCATGTCTGTATGCATATCGCCAGTATGCTCTCAACGGGTACGCAGATGTGTACAGTTCACCCTGGTACATTCTCATTCCACCGGTTATGTACAAGTTACATTTTATTCGGGTAATCGATTCTGGCATCACTCTTGGCATTATAGGTACCTTACTATAGAACTTGTCCATTATGTACCACTAAAGAGTAAAAAACCAAAACTAAAACTTTTTTACAAAAAAAATCAAATCATCACAACCAACTTCCAAAAATAAAAACACTATACAAAGTGAAATATAACTTTAATTTCGGAAGGCGGTTTCAAAAAACGAAGAAACGAAAACAGGAACACCGACTTCCGAAATTGAATTTATTTTTCACTTTGTAGTATTTTTATTCTTTGAAAGTCGGTCTTTTAGTTGATCTTTTTACTCGGTAGCTTCGTCAATACGGGGATTTTTTTCAGTCTTCCTAGTTAACAGGGAAGCGATATTTCTTTGTATAAAACTCTTAAATACAACACTTAACCTTCAATTAAGTGCCTACGTAGTATTCAGCAGTGTTCCTCTCATGCGGCGACGAGAGGCACTTGAAACGTCACAAAATAGAACACGTAGAGTAAACTGCAACATTTTCCATAAAGGTACGTTCAAAAATGATCGAGCATGTTGTATCTTTTGCAAAATGTTTCACACTAGAAACGGTTTTATTAAATCACTTATGTTTCTGGCACGTAATACTGTCGTGGTTAGTAGTAATGGATTTTTAAAAAAGTTTTTTGAACGCTGAAAACAAAATTAATTTTCCGATGTTACTAGAAAATTCTCTGGTATTGTTTTATTGATTAGAATGCCTTTATCATCAACACGATCATTTCAGCCGACAGACGTCTACTGTTGAACAAAGACCCAAGTGTCGCCACATCGAGCGGTCCCGCAGCCAGCAGACTCTAATCCACCTAATCTGGCCCGCAATTATTTTATTGAGATAATATCTCAATATGAAAAATTAAAAAACTTTTTTATAAAAAAATACTACCGACTTCCAAATAAGAAAACTACAAAGTGAAAATAACTTAATTTTTGGAAGTCGGTGTCTTTCGTAGGTACCATATTTTTGCGTTACGGACACCGACTTCCAAAAAAAAAATTATTTTCACTTTGTAGTTTTCTTATTTGGAAGTCGGTAGTATTTTTTTGTAAAAATGTTTTTTATTTTTCACTTTTTAGTTGTACCTACCTAATAGGCAAGTTGTTTAGTAAGTTTCCTATAACGCCAGAATAGATTACACGAATATCATGAAACTTGAACAAAACCGATCAAATGAGAGATCTGCTTACCCCTTAAGAGCGTACTGGCGTGATGTTATGTTATGAAATGGTATTAACAATAAACATACATGTGATTGCAGCAGTTCCGAGAGATTTTCCGTTATTAATTGAAGAGTTCTGTTGTATATCTTCGAAGTTCTTCATCAGATGTTCACCAAATTAAAATGGGACCAATTTCGGAACATACTCTTTCAAACAAAAAAATAATTTTCAAAATCGGTCCACAATTGACGGAGATATCGGTGAACATACATAAAAAAAAAAAAACATACAAGAAGTTGAACATAGAACCTCCTCCTTTTTCGAAAGTCGATTAAAAATAATTGCGGGCAAGATTGGCAAATAAAAATCCATTCTAAAAAGTTTATATATCACTGACACAAAGTTTATTTTCCGATGTCATCAAAAAATTTTCTGGTTACCATTCCTCTCGGTCTACGAGCTCACAGCATAGAATGAACAAAGGTATTAGGAGGGAAAGCGAAACGGAGCCTTTTTGTTTTGACAACGACAATGGCGTACGTTGAAAAGACGCGTTCCGCCGCATTACTGGGAGTAGAGCGCGTTTCATGTTCATGTCGAGCTTGTGAAATAGTACACGATGCTGGAGGTGTTTCAAAATTAAATAGCCATAGTCTGGCAGGTCTACAGGACCTGCCTGAAAACTAGTACCTCCCTTTCAAGATATTTAACTTTAAATAGATAGTTAAGTAGATGACTGAATTCCGGTGGTAATAAAGCAGACAGTTTAGCTTTGCTTCTATGGAAGCGTAGGCCTCCCACAAGGTAGGCCGATGACCTGGTGAAGGTTACGGGAATCCGCTTGGACACAAGAAACGCAGAATGGATGTAGCGACGTCTGGGGCGGCCTATGTCTATCAGTGGCATCTTTCTAAGACGATAGGCGGCGCTGACCTTTTAACAACAGATAACACCAGACCTTTAGGTCAGTTTGTTTGCTGTCCAAAAACATAGGAAGAGAAGATATCTAACCTCCTGGTTGCACTGTGAACAGAAGTCGTGCCGGCAGGTGGGGCAGTGCGCAGGGCTAGCGGCGCGAACGTGCACCACAGTATCGCAGCCGACGCGTGGGCAAAACGCACGCCCGGAGTCCATCGCCACCTCTGTAAAAAAAATAAAACATAAATAAAATAATTAATAATGTAATAAGTTGTCGACACGGTTGGCGTAGTGGTTGAGCGATCGGCTGCTGCGCTGCGGGTCGCGGGTTCGATCCCCGCACGGAACAAATATTTGTATGGCCTACAGATAGTTGTACCGGATCTGGGTGTCTTGTGTACGTAAGTTTAAATGTTTGTAAATGCACACACGATACTGGCAGAAATTCCTAGTGTGGGGCAACGTCTTAAAAGAATAAAAAAAAATGTACGTGTAAATAAATAATGGCAAACTTAAGTGGCAGTGGGCAGGGTACATTGCTCGCAGAACGGATGGCCGTTGGAGCCGAAAAGTTCTGTAGTGGCGACCGCGGATCCGAAGACGCAGCGTTGGAAGGCCTTCCTCTAGGTGGTCGTCACCAAGGCTTTGGGAGACCGTTGGATGCGAGACGCACAGGACAGATTACTGTGGCGACCCGTAGGGAGGCCTATGACCAACAGTGGACGTCTTTTGGTTGAGATAATGATGATGATAAATAAATAATGGTCCCAGCGTTGGGATCAGTATATATTGATTACGCTAAAAAGATGTACATTGAAGGAATGAAAACGTTTGGTACCAAGAATCCTTTCAACTACGCATTGCTATAATTTTTTATGAAAATTTCAGTTCGAAAAGCAAGCATTTTCGCAAATTGACACTGTTGTTATGTTGAAAATGAATATATTTGGCAATTGCTTAACATGTTCGATCCTTGACCTTACTTCTTGAGTTATATTAACACCCGGTATCATTCAAAGCTGGCTTTACATTTCGAATGTCCAAGTATCATGTCAGTCAAGTATGTTTTTACTTATCGTGTCACCGATCAGGATACGAATTAAAGACACACTCAATCAGAAACCGGAATAACTGTGAGGCCACAATGTCCTTTACTTTCCTCGCTTGCCCACTTCCTTAAGATCGTGTGCCCTAGTATTTTTAAAGTGTCTGTCAATGACTTTTGATTTAATGAGATAACAACAATCTTTTCCTGCATCCATGTCTCCATTGTTACCATCGCAGATAGAACCTGGACGAGGCTGGCACAGGATCGTGAGGATTGGCACAGGAAAACAGAGTCTACGCTAGGACTTTGCCTAGGATACCATAGGCTTATGATGATGATGTCTGTATCGTTAATATCTTCATCAATCTAAAAAAAAAACCCTGAAATAGTTAGATACTTTATAAAAAATAGCCTTTTTAAAAGTAGATACTTTTTCCAAGTGTAGATTAAACGCGGCTACCAAAAACCTAACCACTGTCCGCTTCCAAATCTCTCTGTCTTGCGCGATATCTGGCCAAGTTTGATCAGATCGTCACAGCACCTTTGCAACAATCGACCTCGACGTTGACGTCGAGATTAAAAGAAAAGCAAAAGATGGTTAAAACAGTGTCATCTTCAGACAGCGAAGCATAAAACAACACAACATTAAAACAATAGTACAGCCTCCTGTCGTAAAGCAAATGGTCCAATAATGTGTGGCTACGGAGCGAGTAATCGCTGTGAACCAGAGCGGAGCGAGTTGAACGTCAGCGACAGCGGCAGACGAACACACATGCATCAGCGATGATCGAGCCAAGCGGGCAAGTACGCAATCAGAGCATGATGGAATCATGGAAAGAGCTGGCTCATTGGTAACATATTTTTAGGTCAATAAATACGTTAAACCGGAACCAAAAGAATAGTTTCCGGAAGCAGGAAACGCGGTTTTTCGAAATATGGAAGGAGTGGAGACCGTTGTCTAGTGAGCAACACAGAACAACAAAAATCATTAAATAAACAATTGTCTATGAGAATTGAGAACGTGGGACAACGCAGACTAACAAAAACATGACATAAAAAATGGCTATGAGTATTTGAGAATAATTGAAAAGAGAAAATAATAACTCAATCGATAGTCTGAAAGATGATTAGGTTGTTAAAGAGGAGACTTCTGAGGTGACAGCAAATCAAAATGTAGTTAATGGAGAATAATACATGAGAAGCCGACAAATTGGGACAATGGCAGGAAGATGATGAAATTCCTCGACTTTTTACGAAATAGCTAAAAAAAATCTAGACTGTTAATAGATTTGTGCCTAAACAAATCTAAACTTCTATAATATTATAAATAGGAAAGATTTTTATTTTTGCATGTAACGAATAAACATAAAAAGTAATGGACCGATTTCAAAAATTCTTTCACCGTTGGGAAGCTACAATATCCGCTGGTGACATACGCTACTTTTTATCCCTGTATACCCACGGGAACGGGAACTACGCGGGTGAAACCCGCAAGGCGTCCGCTTGTGAAATAAATTTAGTAGGAAAGTAATCATCTTATTGTGAAAAGAGCTGATTGGGAAGAAATCTATAGATTGTTTGAATACTGTACCATGATTAAGTCGGAACTTGAGATGCTTCTCCATGACTCCTGGCTCCACCAGGTCGGAAATCTCGTCCAGGTTGAGCGCTGCCCCTACCCTGCATCTCGCGTCTGGACATGACACCTCGTAAGCGCCGTTGCAGACTTCGAACTCGACGTATGCCTTCATACACTGCAACAATTGAAATTAAAACTATTAGTTTGAAGAATTCAGATAAGAATGGAAGAAATAAAACATAACAATAGAAACGCAACACATTTATTGAAACACACCCTTGAAGTGGAAATTGATATAGAAAGTAATACAAACATTCGGAAAAAATTAAATAAATTAACGAAACAAAAAACCCGGCTGCTTAAAAAAATTACTAAAAAAAACGTAAACAAGAAGAAAATCATGCTGTGCAGTAAGAGGATAGATGTTCGCGAGCTGGCTGACCAAAACCAGATGTATCCTCAGGGTTTTATGATATTTTTTATTTTTATTTATAACCCTTTAAGTTCATTTTTTTTTAGAATTAGGTACAATTAAACATACAAGTGTTATATATTTTTGGAATCACCTCTTAAAACCCTTTATTTTGATACACCACACGATGGGTTTGGAAGAAAAAAAATGTGCCGCACGATATGGCGCCCAAAATCAGTCATTATTTTATTTTTCAATTTTGATGTACCCAGTGACACTCGCAGGGTTGAGACGATTCGATTGACGTAAGAATCATCAAAATTGGCCAACGCGTTTGGTCTCTAGAACGCCACATAGAAACAAACATACATATATATATACATACATAGACTGATAAACACATTACCCTCTTTCGGCAGTCGGGTAAAAAGTTTTGACATTTATAAAAAGTTCATACTGTCTCTGTCTTTTAGCGTTAATGACCCTCATGTTACTTTTTAGGGTTCCGTACCCAAAGGGTAAAAACGGGACCCTATTACTAAGACTCCACAATCCGTCAGTCTGTCCGTCTGTCACCAGGCTGTATCTCATGAACCGCGTGATAGCTAGACAGTTGAAATTTTCACAGATGATGTATTTCGGTTGCCGCTATAACAACAAATATTATTCATTCAAAATAAAAAAAAACATTTTATTTCATTTTACATAGGCCTACATGGGCACTTGTAAAACGTCGACAAAAGGTGCACGGTTCGGGTTTGTCGTTTCCTATGGAGAAGAACCGGCAAGAAACTCCATGGTTACTCTTTTAAGAAATTTGTGTTTACAATATTTTCATGTTACAGCATTAGTACTTGGATATGGGGGGACAACGTAGGCCCGACAATAAGTCGTACGAAATTAAAAAAAATGATGATTGTTTTGCCGTTTTTTGCGATAATAGTACGGAACCCATCGTGCGCGAGTCCGACTCGCACTTGGCCGGTTTTTTAAAGGTAAAACATTACCCTCCCGTAGTCGGATACAAAAAATATACACTACGGAGAATTCTATATAAAATTCTGGACCTTCGACATCCTCTCGAATTTCTCAGCATATTTCACTTCTTTCAGTCTCTATGGCCTTGCGTAACCTTGAAGTTTCTTAGTGACAGATCGATTACACGTAGTCGGCCCGACCTTGCTCTCTGCTACAGTTCAATGGCCGAGCCAAGAAGCCAAACTGAAATTAATTACGTCCAACCAGCCCTTCGAAATTCATGACAGCTATAAAATGAACCTACAGAATAAGAGGGCTATTTTTAGTTCGTCGTAAATTTGTCATCGAAGATTTAGCTTTTAATAGACGTAATAGAAGCTTTATCAAAAATAATGTACCAACACTCAACACTTTTTGAAGGGTAAGTGTGTGTAACTAAATACCTTTGCGAATGGACAGTAGAATCAATTATTAACTGGAAATGTTGACATTCAAAAGTGCCGTTCAATGGCCTTATTGGGATAAATGATTTGACTTTGATTTTGACTTGCTCTTATACCAGGGATCACGAAATAGCGGACCACAGGTTCGGATCGCCGATCTATTTTGTGTGGACCTTAAGTAAACAGTACAATATAATTTACTTGTGTGTCTTGAGTACGTAATTTAATAATTTAACCCGCACTTTTTCTTTACTGCTGTCGATTCGACAACGAACGAGCGCGGAGCGCGAATTCGGCAGCTACTCTCCAGAAGTTCAGATGGAAATTATAGATTACCAAGAAAATATCGTTTTAAACACACAAAAATACGGCAGTTTCTTGTCAAGAGTTTTGGATAAAATTTGTGTGTGCTTGTGTGGTAATAAATACCCAGAAAATAAAAAAACTTTTTTACAAAAAAATACTACCGACTTCCAAATAAGAAAACTACAAAGTGAAAAATAACTTTATTTTTGGAAGTCGGTGTCTTTCGTAGGTACCATTTTTTTGCGTTATGGACACCGACTTCCAAAAATAAAGTTATTTTTCACTTTGTAGTTTTCTTATTTGGAAGTCGGTAGTATTTTTTTGTAAAAAAGTTTTTTTATTTTTCACTTTTTAGTTGTACCTACCTAATAGGCAAGTTGTTTAGTTAGTTTCCTATAACGCCAGAATAGATTACCCAAATATCATGTAACTTGAACAAAACCGATCAAATGAGAGATCTGCTTACCCCTTAAGAGCGTACTGGCGTGATGTTATGTTATGAAATGGTCTTAACAATAAACAGACATGCGATTGCAGCAGTCCCGAGAGTTTTGCCGCTATTTATTGAAGAGTTCTGTTGTATATCTTCGAAGTTCTTCATCAGATCTTCACCAAATTAAAATGGGACCAATTTCGGAACAAACTCTTTCAAACAAAAAAAGATTTTTTTAGATCGGTCCACAATTGACGGAGATATCGGTGAACATACACAAAAAAAAAAAAAAAAAAAAAAAAACATACAAGAAGTCGAACATAGAACCTCCTCCTTTTTCGAAAGTCGGTTAAAAAGGGATGTTTAACGGCCAGATTCAAACAGCTGATTGAATACTACAAACATTCTGACTCTCTGAACACCGTGGAAAGATACTTATCTGAAGTACATAGCCAGCTTGAACACAATATGAAGAGAAACTCAACACAATCGTTTTATAGAGAACCGTCCTTTGTTAACTTATAAACGACTGTCACGGTTGTGGGTGAACTTTAGAAAGGGGAAAGCCGACGGCCTATCTAGATATACTTAAGTCTATGTAAAGTACTGCAACCAATCTATGTTGGTGCTACGGGTGCTACCTGTAAGGTGGAACTGGTTATCTTAACTAATATATAATTACTAGCTGACCCCCGCGGCTTCGCTCCCGTCAACTAACTACCTACCTACCTACCTACCCTACCCTACCTTCCCTACCTTCCCTACCTACCCTACCCTACCTACCCAACCCTACCTACCCTTACTACTATACGAATGTAACCTGTAAACTTTTGTTTCTACCGGCGGCGGCGATCTAATTAAAATTTAGAACATAAAATAAAAGCTGCTATTGTGAGTCAATCTTAAAAGATAGACATATGCTGTCGCGGACTTTTTTTTTGAACTTTTAAAGAAGAACAATCCGATTATACATTATATTTGCGTAACTTAAACCGTTTACGCAGCGCACGCAACAAAAGCTCTCAAAAAAAATATATATAAAAAAAAAAGGAATATTTTTGCCCGTTTATGCAACATTTTTCATTTATGCTCGGCTCCTATTGGTTGTAGCGTGATGTTATATAGCCTATAACCTTCCTCGATAAATGGACTATCCAACACAAAAAGATTTTTTCAATTCTAACCAGTAGTTTCTGAGATTAGCGCGTTCAAACAAACAAACAAACAAACAAACTCTTCAACTTTATTAAAAACATATTATAAAATATTATATTATTAATTATTATAGTATAGATTATTATGAAAACTTTGAAAATCTCGCTATCCTTGGGTCCCGGTCCTTTGAAAGGCGTGCGAAGGGCCGAAACCAACTCGCAGAGGCCTTGTTAGGCATGCATCAGGAAATGTGACACCAACCGACGATTATCCCTGTATGCAATACGCAAGTGCACCCAAGGACAATACCCAGTTGGTGCAGGACTATTGCAAAATATGGTGAAAATGTATCGAGCTATGGTTTTGGTAGGTTTAGTGGATCGTTTGCTTAAAACTATAGGAGGACTACTGGCCCCTGCCTGATCACTGTTGAACTACACGGAGATAAAATTACAAATTTAAAAAAACACCGTTTTTAATTTTTTTTCATGCTTTTTAAACTACATATAATATACCTAGTAGCAGACACGCTTCAATCGACAATCTATCGAAACACGTAATAATGACACGATATCTTGCGAAAAATTCAGATTCAAAGAGTAAAATGCGAATAACATTTGAACGGCTAAACCGATTTTATTCAAACATAGGTGAGAACACTCTCGACACAGTCACCTTTCAAACATCATCTGCCCAGCCTTTTCCCAACTATATTGGGGTAGGCTTCCAGTTTCACCGGATTCAGCTAAGTACCAGTGTTTTACATGGAGCGACTGCCTATCTGACCTCCACAACCCAGTAACTGGGTAACACGGTACCTCTTGGCAAGACTGGTGTCAGATCACAAGCTTCTGACTACCCGTAACGACTGCCAAAGATCTTCAAATGACAGCCGGGACCAACGGCTTAACGTGCTTTCCGAGGCACGGAGGAAACTCGGTGTGTTGAAATGGTCACCCATCCACGGACCGACCTCGTCAAGCGTTGCTTAACCTTAATGATCGACCCGTGCGGCTGTTATTATTTAGCCACAAGCTCATTTCAAACAAAAAAAACTAAATCATAATCGGTTCATCCTTTTAGGAGCTATGATGCCACAGACAGTCACACAGATACACAGCAACTTATAACACCCCTCTTTTTTCGTCGGGGGTTAAAAATGGCAGGGGGTGACTAGCAGACTAAATTAATGGGGCGCTATAAAGGGTCGCTTGCACTTTAGTGGCGAAGCGCCAAGGGGGCAACATATCCGGAGGTGCTTGAGGAGTGAAGAGGTATCCATAACTATCATGAAAATCCCGGAAGTACTGGGTTAACTTCCTTCCTCCAAGCACGTTTGCTCTTGCGAATCTTCACTCAAGCCAGCCAATTAAGGCAAGAGAGAGGTGGGAGCTCTGTTCCCCGTCAGTGTTCACTCCGATCAGCCAATAAAAGCAAGCCGGAGATGAGGGACAAGACTTCTCCCTGGAGATCAGGTCCGTGGTTCGCCACTGCCCACCAGCTCGCCACAAAGCTGCCCAGCGGATTGTATCACTTTTAGTCTGGCCCCTCACCTTAGGCATGTTGTGGCAAAGTAAAATCTACCCCCACAGACCTAGGGATCATTGAAGTGCGCAAGCCCCACCACGACGTCAACGTAGAGATACTGCGGTGGGGATATTATTATTATTATAAATATTATTAAAATACGCATACTTGTCAGATATTGATCAAATTTACGAGAAATGGGCTCACATGCTTTTCAAATAAAAAATCATCAAAATCGCGTATGAAACATACAAAAACATACAGTCAAATTGAGAACCTCCTCGGTATGAAGTCGGTTGAACAGACAAATCTCATTTAATATAATCGGATCGGCACGCTATTGTTTGGCAAAGAATTCCAATAAAAATGTTTGCATTACATTCGCAATTTGATTCGATCGATCGTTGTCGCGTGTACCCGGGCCCTAATAGGCAAACTTATGAGTTTACGAGCCTATGTACAATCAGGGAACTTAAGGGTACACTAGTCGACGGCACGAACTATTTTGTGCGCGAGGTTGAAATGCGTTTTATATCAACCGACAACACGTGCGGAAGAGATAGATGCTGTGATGAGCAGTAGGAAGCTAGTTCGCGTACGAATACACACTTTTGCAAATTTGTGGCGAAATGATTTAGGACGAAGCCGAGTGCGCGAAATTTTATAAACAGACCTTTGGGAGTCTGGATATCATGAAAAAACGACTAAACGTATCTGTTCAAAATAAAATTATTTGAATTGTTGAACTAATAATCTATCCCTGTATGGTGGCCGTTTTGTAATTTTCCGTCTTCTTATGGTATTTATTTGCGCCCAAAAATGCGTTAAAATTTGTGTCGAAATGTGGAACTTTCGACGTTCATAACTATATATTTTTACTTTCAAATATATATATTTTTTTTTTGGCTCCATACAGGGCTAGATAATGATGAGACATATTGACATCATTTTTTATTGTGAACGTTCATCGTCAAATAGTGGAGTAATCCCCAGACTACGTTTGTATGGAAGAATTATCGACTAGTGTAACCTTAATGGTTCAGCAGATTGACAAAGAATTTTTGTTTTGATTTTAATTTAAGGACGATTTAAGTTGGTATTGCTTTTCAGTCACGTTTTTTGCAGATAAAATCACAATAAAAAACCGGCAAAGTGTGTATCGGACTTCGCATATTTAGGGTTCCATACCAAATGCAGAATTTGATATTTGTTAGTAAAATATACGTAATAATAAACATTATCACCAAATTTCAAGTTCATAGGTCAATGGGAAGTAAAAAAATCTTCGAAACAAAATTTTGCGACACGGACAGACAAACAGACAGACACGTGGGAGATAGCAATAGGCTCGGTTCGGGTACGGAACCCTAAAAAGGCTGTGAGTCTTTTTATTTATAGGCTCACGTTTGACCACTATAGCACCTGATGGTAAGCCATGATGTGGTCGACGGTGAAGCACGCTTGCCTAGAAGAAACCCATTCACTCTTAACTTAAGGCGCCGATTCCCTTGAGTAGCTGATTTTCAAATGAGAATCACGTCAAAATGGCTCATCGTAATTTTTTGAAAAAAATATATGTTATATTAGACTATTTTCTTAATAATTTGATCTGAGCAAATTTTGAGTTTTATTCGTATAACATAGTGTAATTCATTTGTAAAGTTATGTCTAAAACGGACAAAAACACGACAATCACACTAAAACCGCTGGGCGTATTTTAATGAAATCGACACCATCTCAAAGACAATTTAATTATCTACATTTTGATCTGAGGCTTTTTTTTTTAAAGTCATAGAATAATAAGGAAAGTACAAAAAACTACAAAATTTTGGGTCGCGCGGTTGTGAAACGAGTGCGCGTTTTGTTCCCTCAAGGTCGTTGGCGTTAGTCGTCGTCTTAAAGACCCCGAAGTTGCAGCTATCGAGAAACTCGGACTCCGACAGAGAATTCCACTCCTTAGCTGTACGCACAATGAGAGAATTCCCATAAGGTCTAGTACGTATGGGTGGGCGTTGCATTCTGGCTTCTCAACGGATACTTAGCATTTGCAAGAGAGAAGATAATTAATAAATATGACATTGAACAATTGCCTTAAACTATAATGAATACATAATCGTTATCAAGCTGCTTGTGCTTGTTACCTACTGTGTTTTTGTACAATTTGATGTCAGGGTTCCAGTAATAATTTATTTTATAAGATTCATCTTTATTATGCAGCTAATGGCTAGGTGTCAAGGTTTTCACCGATATTACGGTTTAACATACACCATAGTTTTTGTCTACCTTCACACATAACTTTTAAAAACATAAAGTTTTTTAATTGATGGAATTAATTTATTGTAATTAAATAAGCATCTACAAGCTTCAGATGAATCATAAAAATAACACAATTTGGTGGAAACTGTAGAAAGTTTACAGCTCTCCAACTTGATTCTCATTGACTTAACTCTGAAGACATCAAAGTAGGCAGTGTTTCCATCCCTTTCACCAAAATGTATTTTTTATAAGATATAATTCTCATAAATATTTTGTTTGAAGAGAATCGAACCAGTAAAATACTCAAAATCTGTACAAAACCTCTAAAGTAGGCAATTAAGAAAATTTCTGACATCTGCCTTTTGAACTTAGACACCATTAAAACCTTATGTAAAAAATATAAAAAGAGCAGACGTGTCGAATCGAAACCTTGAGAGTCAGAGAGTAAACAAAATCACAACCAATTGAACAAGTCTTACACAATGCAAGCCTTTTCCGATTAAAATAAATGTAAGTAGATAAGGCAATATGATACATAATACTTGATAATGAAAAGTAGTAGACCTACTTACAGGAAATGTGAAGTAACTACCGTCACAAAGGACAAAAAAAAACAAGTTCAAAAAACGCAGGTATCCTTTTCAAACCACTTCCTTTTTTATTACGATCGCCTTGAAAACGCAAAAAGGCTCACACTAAAGGACCTTTTGAATCCTTTCTGGCTTCTGAAGTACCAGGCTGTTAGAACGCGTAGGAGGTGCGTCGTGACTTACTTGCCGGTCGTGCATATAGATAGGTATACCGAGCTCTACATAAGGCTAAATAAAATACATGACGTAATTTTCAATGCTGTGTGCGGCACGCGGACCGGTTGTGCAAGTGTGCAGCGAAACAGCGAGGCGGGCTGCAGAAACCTCTTGCGATTTCGTGCGCTCCTGGTACCGGCAAATGCGTGAAGCGGGGCGATGGTAAGCAAAAATGAAGTGTGAAGTGTAATGTGCTTTGTCAATGTGCTAATAAGATAATAATACAAGTAATGTGTGAGTTGCCACAGTGTAGTAAACGTTCTTCAATTACATTCCTTCGTAACATAAGTGCCAATTATTTTAGAAATTATGACGCTTGGTGGATTTGTCATTGTGTTTTTATTAGTCAGCATGAATGTTGCCTTTACTTCTCGCCCACGCAAAAGGACAAAATTGTAAAAAATGTGTACTTAGTAAGATCTAGGCACCTTATTCTATTTTTGGGTAGAGTCAATTTGTCATAGACAGAATAAATGACTACTAGACATTGATGTCAATACAACTTAATCACCAATTTGCTTTATGATTTAGCGTCACATTATGTTTTTGATAAATGTACTGTCCGACGTGTCTTTTTTATGATACCCAATCAAACAATCATACCAAATCATGACAAAGGAACTGTAATCTGCTAAATGCTAGCGACGGGCAGAACAATCCTCATACATAGTGAGTGAATATGAAAATCCTTCTCAAAGGAAGGTTAATTGTAATACATGTTTGAACTCCAATTCTTTTTATTGGAGGAATGGAGGTCCAGGATAATGGAAATAATAACTAAACGCCTCTATGATTGGGGAAGAGGTTTATATAGAATCACGGATATCCAACAACAAGGTTTTTGTTTATTCCTGATGAGCTTGCTAGTGACCTCGATCTCGCCTGATGGTAAGCGATGGATCAGGTCTACGATGTAGCGAGGGAGCCAGAAGGTGCCTGTTCTCTCTTGCTTCGAAGGCTCTTACGGTGGTAAGGAACATAGATGCGGTAGAGAGTTCCACACCTTGACTGTGCGCAGCATAGTTGTGTGGAAACGCGGACAGGAATACAGATGCTGCCGCAGAAACGTTTTCTCTTTCAACTCCTTCTTTTGTAATTTTAATGTAGTTTAAGGGCCAATAGAGACCTTACTGCCTATTTATCCCGCTAGGTATCTCACTGATTCACGGAGGAAAAAATACGGCGCCTACCTGGTTAGGTTATGTTAGAATTAAAAATTAGCGGCCCTTTTAAACGCTGGTCAACACTGAATCACGAAGGAATAAAACACTGTCTTTGGTTAAAATAGGATACAATAAAAAAACTATAGAGCTAACGACCTATTAACTAAGTGGTGTTATGAAACCATGATTACAGGTATGCTAAGTGCTGTTTGCTGTTGACGTCAATTGCATGTCAATCGTAATACGATGATTGTAACAGATTAAGTTCTAAATAAGTGTTACATGCAAAGGAAACCAGATTATTGTCGTTATATTTAGATTTGTATCTGGCCTGGGTCTGACCAAGTGGAAACGATAAAATGGGAATAAAACAGTTTAATGACTTAGCAGAGAGCAGTGGTGGCCCAGTGGTATCGGCCGCGACTTACATGTTGTAGGTCGTGGGTTCAAACCCAGGCAGGCGCTTTACTTTGTGTAAATTATTTCATCACCACTGCTCTCAAAACGGTGAAGGAAAACATCGTGAGGAAACCGGCATGTCCTAGAACCAAAAATTCGAAGACATGTCCACCAACCCGCACTGAGCCCGCGTGGTGGATTATGGCCCATTCCCTCTCACAGAGAGGAGGCATGTGTCCCAGCAGTTGGAACATTAATAGGCTGATGATGTGATGATGTAATGACTTAGTACAAAGATGGCTGGGGCAGACTGGATCGGAAGTCAAACCGAGTATTGTAACGCAGCTAGGGAGAGGGCGAGAAGATCTACCAGTGCACGGCGATAGGCTGAGTTGATTGAACATCAAAAGCGTGAAATCAGAAAAGAAACAAGAGGTTTGGCGAGAGAAAGGGATGGTTCGTGCTCAGAATTGGGATACAATACAAAATCTGTTAACAACAAAAGGATCTACGAGATCTTTTTGTGCCAATCTGATGGCATTTCAAGCATCATAATATCATGAGACAACGCGAGATAAAGGGAAGATTTTTTTCCAGAAGTGGGACACAATATTGGCGAACAAAAAAAAAGAACAAAGGATTTATCTAAATCAAGTCTTTTTGAGCTAATCTTCCCAACTATCATCATTATGTTTCGGTCCATATCGATCGCCGAGACACAAAATTAGCATCGCTGCTATCCGAAACGTTATTCAACTGTCAAATAAAATCGAATGTTACCGCAAGTTATTGCAAAACTCTAACAATTCACAATACAATACTGTCCAAGGTCACGCACGAATGGTGATGTGGCCATGAATCTAATGCATTTAACATAGAAGGCATTTATTAACGTAATACTAGAGAAAGCGTTACTTTTATGGCGACTTTTTAGGGTTCCGTTCCTCTGAATACCGAAGACAGAGTGGTCTTCAAGCAGTGCCGTCAGTGAAACTGTCAAAGATTTCAGGACAAGCACGATCTTAGCAATGAATAACACGAATAAAAAATGTCCCAATGAATAATTGGAACCCTTGTAGGATCACTCGTGTCCGTCTGTTCGATTGTCATAGCCAATTCTGCTCCGAAACTACTAGGCCGATTAAGACGACGACTAACGCCAACGACCTTGAGGGAACAAAAGGCGCACTCGTTTCACACCCGCGCGGCCCAAAATTTAGTAGTTTTTTGTACTTTCCTTATTATTCCATGACTTTAAAAAAAAAAGCCTCAGATCAAAATGTAGATAATTAAATTGTCTTTGAGATGGTGTCGATTTCATTAAAATACGCCCAGCGGTTTTAGTGTGATTGTCGTGTTTTTGTCCGTTTTAGACATAACTTTACAAATTAATTACACTATGTTATACGAATAAAACTCAAAATTTGCTGAGATCAAATTATTAAAAAAATAGTCTAATATAACATATATTTTTTTCAAAAAATGACGACTAGCCATTTTGACGTGATTCTCATTTGAAAATCACCTACTCAAGGGAATCGGCGCCTTAAGTTGAAATTTGGTACACATTTATGAAATGCTGTGCCCCAAACACGTAATGTAAATAAATAAATGTAGCAAATGGCATCGCAGCTTTTGCTTTAGGGGGACAAATTAGACAATTTAAAACTGTAGGCCTTCCATTCGACATATCATAAATGAAAGGGTTTTGTGAGGGTCTCAAATATTTTTATTTTTTATCAACTTATTTGCCAGCAACATGGTCTTTCTTTAGTAACAGTAAGCATGAGAATTCAAAGCATAATAACTGAAACAGAACTCAAGGAGTAGAAGCATTATTTTAAAATAGTTACAAAAATACAACTGTTTCCTGGAACAGCGAAGATGCTGAAAATAAACAGCTTCATATAAGGTATGAAATGGACGAATGATGAATAAAGAAGGAGGTGTTTAGGGTTCCGTAGCCAAATGGCAAAAAACGGAACCCTTATGGATTCGTAATGTCTGTGAACCACATTAAGATTATCACACAAAAATAGAAAAAAAAACAATACATTTTGGGGGCTCCCCATACATTAATTTCTGCAAAACTCGATAGGAATATAATCTACCTACCTAAAAATATATTAATCTGACAAACAAAAATTTTTTTTATCAAATCCATACGTGTGGGGTATCTATGGACAGGTCTTCAAAAATGATATTGATGTGTATAATATATTTTTTTTCTTAACTGAATATTTTGACACATTTTACCACTTTGGAAGTCCAAAGTAGTAAAATGTGCCCCCCCCCCCCTGTAACTTCTACAATAAAAGAATGATAAAACTAAAAAAAATATATGATATACATTACCATGTAAACTTCTACCGAAAACTGGTTTGAACGAGATCTAGTAAGTAGTTTTTTTAATACGTCATAAATCGTAAAACACTATTTACCAAGTACGAAAAACCCTTCGTGTGCGAGTCCGACTCGCACTTGGCCGGTTTTTTATTTTAAATAGGTAGACGGACAACACGGTAGATTTCTGAGCAAAACGTCACTACAATACTGTTATTTCTGTTGTATTGTATTCAAAACTTTCGTATAATTACGAAAATTGCATCGTTACATCCAGTGAAATACGTTCATTTGCTATTCACATAACTAAAAGTTGTTCTGAAATTTGTCGCTGTCGCATGTAATTTGCATCTGCATTAACAGTTTTGTTGCTATGTAAAGTTTCTTCATCGTATTTTAATAACATTAATTTCTGTCAAACTCGGAAGGAATATAATCTACATAACTAAAAATATATTAATCATTACTTTTCCTGTGCATATTTTTGCAGGCGGAAGGGCCGTCTCGCGTTCTGCATCCAAATGCCCAAAAAAAAAAGGCTCTTCCGCAAGCTAAGCAGGTTTAGGCCTGGATTTAGTTTCCGCGGAATAAAAACAAAAAAACCGGCCAAGTGCGAGTCGGACTCGCGCACGAAGGGTTCCGTACCATTATCGCAAAAAACGGCAAAAACATCACGTTTGTTGTATGGGAGCCACTTAAATATTTATTTTATTCTGTTTTTAGTATTTTTTGTTATAGCGGCAACAGAAATACATCATCTGTGAAAAATTCAGCTGTCTAGCTATTACGGTTCATGAGATACAGCCTGGTGACAGACGGACAGACGGATCGCGGAGTCTTAGTAATAGGGTCTCGTTTTTACCCTTTGGGTACGGAACAACACATTATAAAACACTTAATTAATTTTGTTTTCATCAGTTTCAGTAGCCACTTTTCCGGTCGATTTTATCTGATAAAATCGATTTCGAGTTAATAATTAAGTTCTAAAAATAGTAGTAAATACAGCCGTGGACACATTATTTACGGCTGGTAAGTGCTGTGTGCGTCAGAAAGGTCCTTCACGGTCTCAAAGGCATTGTCAGTCGGTCTCGTTATGCCCGTTTGCTGCACTTAGCCTTGTTTACAATTACAAAGGCTCTCATTGCTAAATGTTCCTCGCTTTTGACATTTTTTAAAATATTAACTTTAAAACTTTCGCGTTTCATAATTGAAAAACAATCATCGCGTTAAATTCCCGTGATATATTGTTTTTCAACTTTTTTAAATGTTCTTTCTATAAAGATATAAACTGGCCAAGTGCGAGTCGGACTCGCGCTCTAAGGGTTCCGCACCATTATCGCAAAAAACGGCACAAAAATCACGTTTGTTGTATGGGAGCCCCCCTTAATTTATTTTATTTTAATTTAATAATTATTATTTTTTGAAGTGAATATACAACTAAATATTCTGTGAATATTTCAAGCGTCTACCTGTTGCCGTTATTAATATCGAGCAAAAAACGGCAAAAAAATCACGTTTGTTGTATGGGAGCCCCCCTTAAATATTAATTTTATTCTGTTTTTAGTATTTGATGTTATAGCGGCAATAGAAATACATCATCTGTGAAAATTTCAACTGTCTAGCTATCACGGTTCATGAGATACAGCCTGGTGACAGACGGACAGACAGACAGACGGATCGTGAAGTCTCAGTAATAGGGTCCAGTTTTTACCCTTTGGATACGGAACCCTAAAAAAAAAAATGGTGAAAAGAGTTGAGAACTCACGATTCGAGCTTTTGATTGGTATTTTAAAACAGGCTCGTCTAAAATATTTTAGCTCTAACTATGATTAGTATGTTCCTTCTTCCTACACAGAAATGTAGAGCTACAGTCCCAGCAGTGCAAACAATTTACAGGCTGAGTATGTTTATGCCTTATGCTAATGTTTTAGTTAATTTTATTAGAGTTCTAGATACTTTCGGAAACTTTTTGATTCAGACGTGAGAATTACGACGTCGAATGTAATCTGACGATGTACAGTCAATGAAATAATTCATCCGACAGATTGAGAAACTAATTCAATTTGTGAGTTAAGGGTACACTAATCGACGGCACGAACTATTTTGTGCGCGGGGTTAAAATGCATTTTATAACAACCGACAACACGTGCGGAAGAGATAGATGCTGTGATGAGCAGTAGGAAGCTAGTTCGCGTACGAATACACACTTTTGCAAATTTGTAGCGTAATGGATAATGATTTAGGACGAAACCGAGCGTGCGAAATAAACAGACATTTGGCAGTCTAGATATCATGAAAAAATGACTAAATCTATCTGTTCAAAATAAAATTATTTGCATTGTTGAACTACTAATCTATCTACTAATATATCCCTGTATGGAGGCCGTTTTGCAATTTTCCGTCTTCTTATGGTATTTATTTGCGCCCAAAAATGCGTTAAAATTAGTGTCGAAATGTGGAACTTTCGACGCTTATAACTTTCAAATATTTTCTTTTTTTACTTTTTCGCTTCCATACAGGGCTAGATAATGATGAGAAAAATTGTTATCACTTTTTATTTTGAACGCTTATCGTCAAACAGTGGAATAATCCCTAGACTACGTTTGTATGCAAGAATTTTCGACTAGTGTAACCTTCTTTGCAAAATTTTATTTGAATTACATGCAATTATTTTCTAAGCTATCATATTCGCTGGCTAAGGTATCAATGTACATCTTAATGGTCAGATTAGCGTGCCGGTGTTAAAAAGGCTCCTCTCGATCATCGCGAAACGCTAATGACAACGATGAAGTGTGCCAAACTAGCAATGTACAGTCAAAGAACTGATTCGCTTAGCAGCTTCACAAACAATTTCATGCGACTGTCACAAATGACAGCTATGCTTTGAATTACGAACAATAATTTTAGTTGATAATTATTTTTTGCTAAGCACCATTTTCCATGATGATCTTTATACTCGGATTAGCATGCCAGTGATAATTTGCTTGTCTCGATCATCGCGTGATATTCGCTAATTAACCGTAACATGCTACGATGATTTATGTGCCATTTGTTTTTACTATTAGTTATGGTAAATATTTTTACTTGCAATGAATGGTCAATTGTTGTGAAGCGTCTGACCAGCCAGACCGATGTTATTTGAATATTTAATTTTATTTAAAACTAACTTCTTAATAAATAAATAAATAAATAAATAAATAAATAAATAAATAAATAAATAAATAAATAAATAAATAAATAAATAAATAAATAAATAAATAAATAAACATGTGTATTTGTGAATCTTTCAAAGTAAGCCGTAAGGTGAAACAAATCTAGGTAATTTGGCATCACCTTTGCTGGTCGCTAGCCAAGCGGAATCGCAGTGAAGGTCACATACTTACATCTGATATTCAGACATCGTACAGGTGTGGCAACCGTAAGTAATGCAAATTGTAAATGTTTACATATTCTTTTTAGAGGTTACCACCCATGTTTTTCTTCTGATTCAGCGTTCTAGAAAGAAAATGAAGACCACAAAAAGTAACTGTGTGTGTGTGGTTTAGTAACTATGTTTAACCTACAGAACAGCTCCCAGCGGGTTGAAAACGGCCATGGCCTAACTGGAAATCTCTTAAACGACAATTTATCCGTGGAACTACACCAGTGACGATGCCTCATCTCTTGTACTGCTCTTTGAGCAAAAACATACGTATGTACCATGAAATGCTTTGTGAGGTCAACGCTAATTCTGTCCACATGGCTGAGAACTGGGCGAAGAACATTATAAAACAAGAAAATGGAACCATCGACACCAAGAAGACTATTTGCAGATATCATTGCCAAATATTCATCATTGATCTGCTAATCGTTTCACATGAAGCTGAAACTGGCAGCCAAAACGTAGCAGCCAAAGTACCCAGGGCCGTAAATAATGTGGGGCCCTGTGCAACTTATTTTTAAAATTTTAATTTCTTCCATTAGATGGCATTTTGAGGAAACATTTAGATTAGTAACTTGAAAATTAGGCAATTGACTTTTAGTCCAATTTTCGAAAATTAAATTATTAGCGGATCAGATATTTTTTATGAAATTTGCCACACGCGCGCCTTTTTGAGTGTGTATATGTGTGTGTGGATGTCCTGTATACTTAGGGAGCAGAAAATACAACTACCCATAACATTTTTGAGAAAACTTGAAGAAATTGAAGAATTTGTAGATTTTTCTTATTTCCTAACATCGCGCAACGATGGAAAATTCTATAAATTGTTTGACACACTCTAGTAGATGCCTAGTAAATATTAAAGCATGATTTAGTAGAGAGCACAACATAAAACTATAACATTTTTATGAAAACTTGAAGAAAATGAAGGTTTTGTATATTTTTCTTATTTCCTAACATCGCGCAACGATGAAAAATTCTATAAATTGTCTGACACACTCTAGCAGATGCCTAGTAAATATTAAAGCATGATTTAGTCGGGAGCACAAAATACAACTATGAAATTTTTGAGAAAACTTGAAGATTTTGTAGATTTTTCTTATTTCCTAACATCGCGCAACGATGGAAAGTTCTATAAATTGTCTGACACACTCTAGTAGACGCCTAGTAAATATTAAAGCATGATTTAGTAGGGATCACAGTAAATAACTATGACATTTTTACAGAAACTTGAAGGATTTGTAGATTTTCTTATTTCCTAACATCGCGCAACGATGGAAAATTCTATAGTCTAACACACTCTAGTAGATGCCTAGTAAATATAAAAGCATGATTCAGTAGGGAGCACAATATACAACTATGAAATTTTTGAGAAAACATGAAGAAATTGAAGAATTTCTAGATTTTTCTTATTTTCTAACATCGCACAACGATGGAAATTTCTATAAATTGTCTGTCACACTCTAGTAGATGCCTAGTAAATATTAAAGCATGATTTAGTAGGGATCATAGTATATAACTATGACATTTTTAGAGAAACTTGAAGAATTTGTAGATTTTCTTATTTCCTAACATCGCGCAACGATGGAAAATTCTATAAATTGTCTGACACACTCTAGTAGACGCCTAGTAAATATTAAAGCATGATTTAGTAGGGATCACAGTATATAACTATGACATTTTTACAGAAACTTGAAGAATTTGTAGATTTTCTTATTTCCTAACATCGCGCAACGATGGAAAATTCTATAAATTGTCTGACACACTCTAGTAGATGCCTAGTAAATATTAAAGCATGATTTAGTAGAGAGCACAACATAAAACTATAACATTTTTATGAAAACTTGAAGAAAATGAAGATTTTGTATATTTTTCTTATTTCCTAACATCGCGCAACGATGAAAAATTCTGTAAATTGTCTGACACACTCTAGCAGATGCCTAGTAAATATTAAAGCATGATTTAGTAGGGAGCACAATATACAACTATGACATTTTTGAGAAAACTTGAAGATTTTGTAGTTTTTTCTTATTTTCTAACATCGCGCAACGATGGAAATTTCTATAAATTGTCTGACACACTCTAGTAGACGCCTAGTAAATATTAAAGCATGATTTAGTAGGGATCACAGTATATAACTATGACATTTTTACAGAAACTTGAAGAAATTCGTAGATTTAATAATTAAATAATTTAATTTCGGTCGGGTTATGATAAATTGTCAACGGCAATGCGACATAACCCAAGACAGACAAGACTTGTCTGGCCACTACAAGTACATTGCAATTCCTCATTTTAGTAATATGTATCGAAATTAGCTATGTGTATTATATATTATTCTATATTATATTCTAGAGTGTGTTAGACAATTTATAGAATTTTCCATCGTTGCGCGATGTTATAAAATAAGAAAAATCAACAAAATCTTCAATTTCTTCAAGTTTTCTCAAAAATTTCATAGTTGTATATTGTGCTCCCTACTTAATCATGCTTAAATATTTACTAGGCGTCTACTAGAGTGTGTCAGACAATTTATAGAAATTTCCATCGTTGCGCGGTGTTATAAAATAAGAAAAATCAACAAAATCTTCAATTTCTTCAAGTTTTCTCAAAAATTTCATAGTTGTATATTGTGCTCCCTACTTAATCATGCTTAAATATTTACTAGGCGTCTACTAGAGTGTGTCAGACAATTTATAGAATTTTCCATCGTTGCGCGACGTTAGAAAATAAGAAAAATCTACAAAATCTCAAGTTTTCTCAAAAATGTCATAGTTATATATTGTGCTCCCTACTGAATCATGCTTTAATATTTACTAGGCATCTACTAGAGTGTGTTAGACAATTTATAGAATTTTCCATCGTTGCGCGATGTTAGGAAATAAGAAAAATCTACAAATTCTTCTAGTTTCTGTAAAAAAGTCATAGTTATATACTGTGATCCCTACTAAATCATGCTTAAATATTTACTAGGCGTCTACTAGAGTGTGTCAGACAATTTATAGAATTTTCCATCGTTGCGCGACGTTAGAAAATAAGAAAAATCTACAAAATCTCAAGTTTTCTCAAAAATGCCATAGTTGTATATTGTGCTCCCTACTGAATCATGCTTTTAATATTTACTAGGCATCTACTAGAGTGTGTTAGACAATTTATAGAATTTTCCATCGTTGCGCGATGTTAGGAAATAAGAAAAATCTACAAATTCTTCAAGTTTCTGTAAAAATGTCATAGTTATATACTGTGATCCCTACTAAATCATGCTTTAATATTTACTAGGCGTCTACTAGAGTGTGTCAGACAATTTATAGAATTTTCCATCGTTGCGCGATGTTAGGAAATAAGAAAAATCTACAAATTCTTCTAGTTTCTGTAAAAATGTCATAGTTATATACTGTGATCCCTACTAAATCATGCTTTAATATTTACTAGGCGTCTACTAGAGTGTGTCAGACAATTTATAGAATTTTCCATCGTTGCGCGATGTTAGGAAATAAGAAAAATCTACAAAATCTTCAAGTTTTCTCAAAAATGTCATAGTTGTATTTTGTGCTCCCGACTAAATCATGCTTAAATATTTACTAGGCATCTGCTAGAGTGTCTCAGACAATTTATAGAATTTTCCATCGTTGCGCGATGTTAGGAAATAAGAAAAATCTACAAAATCTTCAAGTTTTCTCAAAAATGTCATAGTTGTATTTTGTGCTCCCTACTAAATCATGCTTAAATATTTACTAGGCGTCTACTAGAGTGTGTCAGACAATTTATAGAATTTTCCATCGTTGCGCGACGTTAGAAAATAAGAAAAATCTACAAAATCTCAAGTTTTCTCAAAAATGTCATAGTTGTATATTGTGCTCCCTACTGAATCATGCTTTAATATTTACTAGGCATCTACTAGAGTGTGTTAGACAATTTATAGAATTTTCCATCGTTGCGCGATGTTAGGAAATAAGAAAAATCTACAAATTCTTCAAGTTTCTGTAAAAATGTCATAGTTATATACTGTGATCCCTACTAAATCATGCTTTAATATTTACTAGGCGTCTACTAGAGTGTGTCAGACAATTTATAGAATTTTCCATCGTTGCGCGATGTTAGGAAATAAGAAAAATTTACAAAATCTTCAAGTTTTCTCAAAAATGTCATAGTTGTATTTTGTGCTCCCGACTAAATCATGCTTAAATATTTACTAGGCATCTGCTAGAGTGTCTCAGACAATTTATAGAATTTTCCATCGTTGCGCGATGTTAGGAAATAAGAAAAATCTACAAAATCTTCAAGTTTTCTCAAAAATGTCATAGTTGTATTTTGTGCTCCCTACTAAATCATGCTTTAATATTTACTAGGCGTCTACTAGTGTGTCAGACAATTTTTAGAATTTTCTATCGTTGCGCGACGTTAGAAAATAAGAAAAATCTACAAAATCTCAAGTTTTCTCAAAAATGTCATAGTTGTATATTGTGCTCCCTACTGAATCATGCTTTAATATTTACTAGGCATCTACTAGAGTGTGTTAGACAATTTATAGAATGTTCCATCGTTGCGCGATGTTAGGAAATAAGAAAAATCTACAAAATCTTCAATTTCTTCAAGTTTTCTCAAAAATTTCATAGTTGTATATTGTGCTCCCTACTAAATCATGCTTTAATATTTACTAGGCATCTACTAGAGTGTGTCAGACAATTTATAGAATTTTCCATCGTTGCGCGATGTTAGGAAATAAGAAAAATCTACAAAATCTTCAAGTTTTCTCAAAAATGTCATAGTTGTATTTTGTGCTCCCTACTAAATCATGCTTTAATATTTACTAGGCGTCTACTAGAGTGTGTCAGACAATTTATAGAAGTTTCCATCGTTGCGCGACGTTAGAAAATAAGAAAAATCTACAAATTCTTCAATTTCTTCAAGTTTTCACAAAAATGTTATGGGTAGTTGTATTTTCTGCTCCTTAAGTATACAGGACATCCACACACACACATACACACTCAAACAGGCGCGCGTGTGGCAAATTTCATAAAAAATATCTGATCCGCTAATAATTTAATTTTCGAAAATTGGACTAAAAGTCAATTGCCTAATTTTCAAGTTACTAATCTAAATGTTTCCTCAAAATGCCATCTAATGGAAGAAATTAAAATTTTAAAAATAAGTTGCACAGGGCCCCACATTATTTACGCCCCTGGGTACTTTGGCTGCTACGTTTTGGCTGCCAGTTTCAGCTTCATTCGTTTCACACGTCACCATCACTTCATCAAGGTTTAGATTCAAGTCGGATCAAATCGGCCGGAGCAACTTCTACTTTGATTCCTCAACCCTTACAGCCATGCCATGTGCCCAAACCATTTTAGGCACTTCAACTTCTTCACTCCACACTTATTTAGAACTTCATCTAAAGCGCTGGTAACCTATTTCAAAAGAGCTTTATTACCACTCTCCAAAGATTTACTCCTAACATTTTCATTCAACTACCGTCACTGCACTGTGCACACATAGACACGACAAGCAGGATTTACAGCCTAAACTGTCATGAGTGTGCTATTCAACTACCGTCATCGTACAAAAAAGGTATAATAGAAGCTAGCTAGAGCAATCTAGGGCACATATCAGGAACGCGGCCCTGGGTGACCTGACCTAGATCTGAGGATAAAAGATGCAGTAGATATGTGCACTATATCTGCACTATTCTGTAACCCATCTTACAGGGGTAAAGAGGTCTACAGAGTTTTGTAAGGTAGAAACATGTCTCTGAAGTTTGTAAGGATAAAACCGCCTTTTCATGGTGGACAAAAGTTGTGCCACATGTTTTTATGTTGCTGGTAACACTGTTTGTACTATATTTTTAGCAACAGTTACATCATGTAAATCTTAAAGTAATGGTATGAACAGTTACTATAAATGAAAATGTAGAGCTATGTCACGATATGAATGCAGTATTAAGACTACTACCTGTAATTGTTATATTTAGCACAGATAATATAATACTAGCATACAGATGCCCATGCCCATGCCCATGTTACACCCACTCCTTAAGGGTCGGAGACTCTACACTCGAAGTTGAGGGCGACTATGTCTACCTGGGACAAACGATCCAATTGGGTAGGGTCAACTTCGAGATGGAGGTCAATCGACTCGGCTGGTCAGCGTTCGGGCAGTTGCGCGGTATCTTCTCGTCCAAATTACCACAGCGTCTAAACACGAAAGTCTATGACCAGTGTGTGTTGCCAGTGATGACATATGGCTCTGAGACGTGGTCGCTTACAATGGGTCTTATCAGAAAGCTTACAGTTACTCAAAGGGCAATGGAGAGGGCTGCGCTCGGTGTTTCCTTGCGTGATTGAATCAGAAATGTAGAGATCCGCAAGAGAACCAGGGTTACCGACATAGCCCGAAGAATTGCCAAACTTAAGTGGCAGTGGGCAGTGCACATTGCTCGCAGAACGGATGGCCGATGGGGCAGAAAGATTCTGGAGTGGCGACCGCGAACCGGAAGTAGTTGCGTTGGAAGGCGTCCCACCAGTTGGACCGATGACCTGGTGAAGGTTGCGGGGATCCGCTGGTTACGAGACGCACGGGACCGGTCAATGTGGCCACGCTTGGGGGAGGCCTATGTCCAGCAATGGACGTCTTTCGTCTGATATGATGATGATACAGATACCTCATCCCATACAAAGAGACCGTGCCGACGTAACTAGCGTTTTTCGTCTGTCTAAACTAATTAATTTTATAAGTACATCGATCGCGTTCGGTTTCGTTCCACGGCTATAGATGGTGTTAGCAGCGATGCAAGTAAAAGGGTTTACTCAATTCGTGAACATTTTGCTTTAAATACAGTGACGATTGTTTTATAGTACTTTTTGCACGTTTTTACAGTTTCATTGTGCCAAAATGTGTTACAATACAATTTTTTTTAAATCGAGTGGAATAATGCCTCAGAAATTTAAAACCGCGACATCTATTGGAATCTATTTTTAATGTTCCGTTTAAATAATCTTTGAAATGTGAATTAAGAATCCAATATTCCATGATTGTGTGCTTAGGAGAATTGATTAAACAAGAAAATACTATGATCAATTCTAGAAAAATTTAATTTTAAACACAGTTCAATTAAATAGCAAATCGGTGCATATCGCGCCATCTAGTGAAATTTATTTGAACCAATATTTCTTTCTTAGCGTCGGGACCCCGTATCTTTTGTGAATTAATTTAAAAAAATGGAATACATAGTAGGTAGCAATAATGACTTAAGCTAACAACTTTAATGAATTATGATTTTTTTGTTAACATTTGACCTAATATTACTTGAAGAATTTTACAATTAAGCATTGGAGTTACTGGGAGTTCTAATGATCCAGCCTCAGCCCTTTCAGCAGCCGACGTCACGTACATCCACGGAGCACGAAACCAGTGGAGAGAGCGTGCCGGGATTACCGCGGGCGCCAAGCGTATGCAGTATCAATCACATGCGGCGAAATTTTAGTCAGTCGCAACATTCGTAGGTAGGACGTACGAACGTCACGCGCTTCCGTCTTTAAAACAAATAAACTGAAAAGTAATGCCTAGTTGTGCAATTAAATGGTGTAGAAAGTGTTCTAATACTTCAAGTTACACAAAAGATGGGATAACATTTCACAGGTAAGTGTTTTTCTACTCCATTTAATCAATTTCATTAAGTAAAATCAAATATTTTTATTTCTGGATGGTTCCGCTGCTGTCTCTTTCTGGTACACTGATTCGCGCGTTAGTCGTTGTCTCTTTTTTTCTCGATAGTGCTGCATCGCATCACCACGACGATTATATCGATATGGCTCCAAGACGGAAAAAACACGTCGAGCGAAAAAAATACTCAGAATGCATTGTTTATTATTAAGTATTACACAATACTTTGTTGCCGAAATTAATAAGAACTGCAGCTGTGTACGTTCTTTTGTTTTTTATTGTCATGCCCGTATTTACCATATCATAAATCTAACCTTTAATCGAGCAATTCATGTATATATGTATCTTTATATATATAATTCTACTGTACGTGTTATGTCACTGCACTCCTCCTAAACGACTGGAACATTTTGAATGAAGTTTTTTTTATGCGTTTGGGTGGCGCCCCGGATGTTTTAGATTCACAATAGGATAAGGTAAGTAGGGTAGGTAGGGTATTTGGTGTTTTTATGACAAAACAAAGTTTGTCGGGTCATTACGAAAAATAATACAAGTCCAAAAGATTACATAAGAAAAACATATTCAAAGCTAATTCATTTTAAAAACCAGTAAATTCATAATTATTTTTTAATTATACCTTTAATTTATTAAACACCTGTTTTATTTCAAAATCAAACCCGTAATCTCTGTATCCTAAAGAAATCCTTACACTATTAATAAGTTAAACAACTATCGATATCGATATTTTTTTAATTTCTTGTTTGGAATCCCTAAAGAATCAGCTGTCATTTGGTTGTCAATCTGTCGCCCAATCACAGCGGAGGAAGCTTACCTCTGCCCCCGCCGTTATTTGGTGACTTTGGTTTAGAACAAAAACGTGCCGATGCTCTCTCCACTGGTTTCGTGCTCCGTGCGTACATCACACATATATTCATCAATTAAAAACTGAAGCAGCATTTGAAGAGCTTCAAATGCTGCTTCAATTTCAGTTTAAAGACCGTAATCAGATAACCACAAAACGCAGACCAATGCAGCAAAATATTTACAAACAACTGCAGAGAGTAATAAACAAGAAACCGGTACACATCTACAACACTGTACAGGCCTCGTTCTATAAGGTAACAGAATCCGTATCCGTATCCAGCGAGCTTGAGACCGTACCTCTAACTTATACAATATTCACGAGAGTAGCGGCCTTCAATTATTTACGGTCGATGCTGAGTGGATTACATTTACTGTGCGTTTTTTTTACCCGACTGCCGAAGGAGGGCAATGTGTATATCAGTCTCCGCGTCCCTCGTTCACTGTCGCTAGCGCGCGGCGGTGTTGAGAGGAACGGTGTCACTAGGATCTATGTTTGTTCCTATGTGGCGTTCTAGAGAACAAACACGTTGGCCAATTTTGATGATTCTTACGTCAATCGATTCGTCTTAACCTTGCGAGTGTCACTAGAAAATATAAAAATGGCGGCTTTTGGCGCCATATTGTAGAGGTCAATTTATTTTTTTATATACAATAATCCCATTGTCTGGGGTATCAAAGTAAAGGGTTTAAGAGGTTATTTTTAAAATATAATACTTATATGTTTAAATGTAACTAATTAGAAAAGTAATGTTAAAAAAGTGAATTTAAAAAATCGAGAAACTAAACGACAACAAACACGACATATTTTTAGTTCGCTTTTTAAGCAGTCGGTTTTTTGATTTTTTTAATTAACTTTTTTTATTTATAACTTTTTCGTTTTTTTTTTTAGAATTTGTTACATTTAAATATGTAAGTGTTATATATTTTTGAAATCACCTCTTAAAACCCTTTATTTTGATACCCCACACGATGGGTCTGGAAGAAAAAAATTTTGGGCCCCCACAATACGGCGCCTAAAATCCGCCATTTTTATATTCTCCAATTTTAATGTAGCCATTGACACTCGCAGGGTTAAGACGAATCGATTGACGTAAGGATCATCGAAATCAGCCAACGTGTTCGGTCTCTAGAACGCCACATAGGAACAAACATACATACATAGACTGATAAACACATTACCCTCCTTCGGCAGTCGGGTAAAAAGACGTAAACAAGAAGAAATTCATGCTGTGCAGTCGGAGGATACATCTGGTTTTGGTCAGCCAGCTCAAGAATATGTATGCTCCGACAGCACAGCATGATTTGCTTCTTGTTTACGTCTTTTTAGTTCGCTTCTTAAGCAGTCGGGTTTTTAACTTCCCATTGACCTATTATAATCTTCAAATTTGGTAATAGGTAATGTTTATTATTACGAAGATTAAGGAAATTGAAGAGTTGATGGTAGCAGTCTTAGCTTTATGTTACATGCCACATCAATACATATAATAAATCTGTGGAAGAATATTTTTTGTACATCGAAATAAATTCCAAAAAAAATAGCCAGGGTGTTAAAGGATAACCAACAGAACCCATTTCTAGCATTTTTGGAATTTTTGTCTGTTTGTCTGTTTATTTGTGCACGCATCACGTGAAATGTACGAAACCAATGTAGATAACTTTTATACATAAAATTTGTGCGCATCTTGAAGAATTACTTAGTTTTTGTTTCATCGCAATCGGTTCACTCTATCAAAAGTTAGATGAATTTAAAGTGTTCAAGAAGTAAAATTATCACAGCTCACGCAATTCAGTTACTCGGACAGTTGAACTCGCTATTCGATAGATGGCGTTGTGCATTTAAAGGTCAAAATGTAGACTGGACACAATCAAGATGCATGATGTGATAATGAAAGAAAGAAAAGGAGCAAACTGATCACCACTAGGTATCCCAAAGACGAAGAGGTAGACCCTTCTGTCGATGATAGGACGAAATAAAGTGAACCGCTAGTCCTTATTAGATAAGGATGACATGGCACAGACCTCAATGGAAAGAGTAGAATGAAGCCTTTGCCAAAAGGCAGTCTGAAGAAGGAAATACAGACATATTGTAAATTCTGCATGTAATGTTTAAACTTTCTTATTAGACTACTTTTATTTTGTTACCAGACCTTTAATATTACACGTCTTAATCGCTTTGTGCAGATCTCATAGGCTGTTGACACCTATGAAGTTCTACATAGTCAGCCAGCGTACAAAAAGTCTTAGGTGGCGTGATAACTGTCGCCCCGCGCCAGGGGCCCACATTACGCAAGTATAATTTGAAGAGAAACCAGCAGACAACAATTGAACAGTGGCTTTCAGGCCATGACATGACGGTAAAACGGGTGAATATTGCTTGACGACAATTCTAGCTAGAAAATTCTCCGTCTTCAACAGAAAGGAATATATGTATATCTGATGAAAATTCCTTCAAATAGTAATAAGACAAGGTTGTAAATACAAGACAAGGTTGCCAGGCAGAAAACAACAGACCCAAATGGGTCATACCCACTTTTCAGCAGAGCGAGATGTGCGACTGATGAAAATTCCTTCAAATGGTAATAAGACTACCTTGTAGTAAATGCCAGAGCGTAAAGACACGGCAGAAAATTAATTTGGGCCTGTAATGGATCACAATTACGAATTTGAATAATTCTACGTTTGAACACAATTATAACTGGGGTGTTTATTGCGACAATTTTGCTTTGCGAGAGAAATAATATACAGTGGCTATTGTAAAAGGTTATCTCTTGGAAGTACTGAGTCGTTTACGAATATTCTTTCACTGACGAAAAACTATCATTGCAATGTCTTAAGGCCATTTATTACCACATAGTTCTCGGTTCATATAGGGCAATTCCTTCGGTGTGCCTTTATGGTGTACCACTAAAGAGAACGGCAAAATTTTGATACCTTAGTCACATCTCAAAAGTGGATCTGCAAGGTGACGATGACATCGAGAGGGAACGGAGTGCTTTGTTGGTCCTTTTCAAGGCGTATTGCCAGACCTTCTACTCGTGTAGCCTGTGGGTTAGACATACGCAGAGGGCTTATAACGTGCTCCGGATCCAGTATAATAACGCTTTTAGGATACTGTTGGGGCTCCCACGTTTCTGTAGTGCTATGGTTGTGCTTCGGCGATGTTTGCAGAAACAAAAACAGAAAGTTTTCAGGCGATATTACGGAAGAGGACAGCATCCCTAATGCACAGGATGCGTAAACAGTATCCTAAAGGTTATTGTGGATAAACTCGACTGCCCTTTCCTGGGGCATTTCCGCCTGCACGGCGGCGGCTCCAGTGCAACTGGAAATAGGTACATGAATTGAATTGATTATTTGTTATTTTTATTTATTATTTTTATGAGGATGGAATGTCAATTGACTAACGTAGTCATACGTTGTATTACTAACAAATTATGGTTCATGGTCCGAAATAAATGATTAATTGATAATGTAAGGATCGTAGCAGGTGGGGTTCTGTAGTTACCTCATGAGAAAAAGGCTTGACTTTATGTAATACTCAATTTCAGTAGGATAGGCCTGTGGAGCGAAGCCGAAGGAAAAAGCTATTAACATTTTGCCTGTTTAATAATATTGTATTGGAAATTCTTTACGTTCTTACGCAGTCAGTGCACGAATCCTGACGAAGACGTCTTGTCGGAAGGTTACCGAACAACTTATGTTATTACATATTAATTACTGTGTTCTATTCTATTAAGGTCACCTATGTAATGTTTATTTAAAGCAACGCTCGTGCAAAGAATAACATACTTACATAACTACATTATTTATATAAATATAATATAATTAATATGTTTGTAACGGCCTCAATAGCTATATTAAGGTAGAATTTTAACGAACATTTTGATGCATCATACTTCTTACTGACCATCATCATCATACATCACCTTAATATTATACATGCGAAAGTTTGGATGTATATGTTTGTTACTCAATCACGCCAGAACGGCTTAACAGATCTGGATGAAATTTGGCACAGAGATAGATTAAATTCAGGAATAGCACATCTATACTAATATTTTAAAGAGGTAAGATTATTTGATTGTTTGTACCGAATAGGCTCCGAAACTACTGGACCGATTTGAAAAATTCTTTCACCAATAGAAAGCTTCATTATTCCTGAGTGACATAGGCTATTTTTTAATCCCGAAATTGGGTCCTATGGGGTGGTCCACGGGCCACGGGCAACAGCTAGTAGGATATCTTTTTATCCCGGGAAGATGTTACCTCGCGATAATAACGCAGGCAAAGCCGCTGGCAGAAGCTAGTATAGAATAAGTATATAATCATCACCTTCCTGCCCTTGTCCCATGTTACTTGGGGTCGGCGCAACACGTTTTCTTCTTCCATACCGTCCGTCTTGTCCCCCGTCACGTTATCACTGACTTCCTTTTCTTTCATATCACTCCTCACACAGTCCATCCATATTTTCTTTGGCTTAAGAATAAGTAAGTAGATACCTAGTGTGATAAAGAAGAATCCTCCACGGCACTTTGCTAATTAAACCACAAAAACGTATTAAAATTAGCAGCAGAAACAAATTAACACTATAAATGTTAAATAAAACATGGGACATCTAATCATTTCAAGGTAATAAAGGTGATACTTATACCATAAGAACAGACATCACAACGTAGATAAGTACCTACTTTGTATAGAACGATCGTCTAATAAATTACATATTGTCACTCATTGTCATTGTTTCCAAATCATAGCTGTCATTTAAGGTTACACTAGTTGAAAATTCTTCCATACAAACGTAGTCTAGGGATTATTCCACTGTTTGACGATGTACGTTCAAAATAAAAAGTGATATCAATTTGTCTCATCATTATCTAGCCCTGTATGGAAGCAAAAAAGTAAAAAAATGAAAATGTTTGAAAGTTATGAGCGTCGAAAGTTCAACATTTTTACACTAATTTTAGCGCATTTTTGGGCGCGAATAAATACCATAAGAAGACGGAAAATTGCAAAACGGCCTCCTCCAGATAGATTTAGTAATTTTTTCATGATATCTAGACTGCCAAATGTCTGTTTATAAAATTTCGCACGCTCGGTTTCGTCCTAAATCATTATCCATTTCGCTACAAAATTGCAAAAGTGTGTATTCGTACGCGAACTAGCTTCCTACTGCTCATCACAGCATCTATCTCTTCCGCACGTGTTGTCGGTTGATATAAAATGCATTTTAACCCCGCGCACAAAATAGTTCGTGCCGTTGACTAGTGTAACCTTAAGACGCAGGTAGCCGATTTTAAAATGAGAATCACGTCTAAACGGCTAGTCGTAATTTTCTTAATTATTTGTTCTAATCAAAATGTTGAGTTTTATTCGTATAAAATAGTGTAATTAATTTGTAAAGTTAAGTCTAAAACGGACGAAAAAGTACAATCGCGCCAAAACCGCCGGGAGTATTTTAATGCTATTGTCTCCATCTCAAAGACAATTTAATTTTATACATTTTGATCTGATACTTTTTAAGTCATAGATAATATGGAACGAATAAAAAAAACTAATGAATTTTGGGTCGCACGGGTGTGAATCGAGTGCGTTCTGTTCTCTCAATAGTCGTACCGTCGTCTAGGCGACCACTGAAAATCAGCGCCGTGCTGTGGGTCTCCCACGGCACAGCATTATGCTGAGTGGAAGCCTTCTTGCCACAATCACGACAATCGACATGCATCTGCCTGGTATCTTTTTCATCCTATTTCTTTTCTGTTATAAACAAAATGTAGCTAGTTTATGTTATTATTGATTTATTTATTTCTCGTCTTTACTAACTTAATTTAAGTACTACTAATACTATTGTTAAGGTTACACTAGTCAACGGCACGAACTATTTTGTGCGCGGGGTTAAAATGCATTTTATATCAACCGACAACACGTGCGGAAGAGATAGATGCTGTTTTGAGCAGTAGGAAGCTAGTTCGCCTACGAATACACACTTTTGCAAATTTGTAGCGAAATGGATACATTTAGGTCGAAACCGAGCGCGCGAAATTTTATAAACAGACCTTTGGGAGTCTGGATATCATGAAAAAACGACTAAACGTATCTGTTCAAAATAAAATTATTTGCACTGTTGAACTACTAATCTATCCCTGTATGGTAGCCGTTTTGCAATTTTCTGTCTTCTTATGGCATTTATTCGTATGTCGAAATGTGGAACTTTCGACGCTCATAACTTTTAAATATTTACTTATTTTTACTTTTTTGTTTCCATATAGGGCTAGATAATGATGAGACAAATTGATATCACTTTTTATTTTGAACGTACATCGTCAAACAGTGGATTAATCCCTACGACACTAGTCGAAAATTCTTCCATACGAAGAATTTTCGACTAGTGTAACCTTAAGTGTTTAGCATAAGCGTGTTATTATATTGTATGTCGTTTTGTGACAATTAAACACTTTTTCTTTCTTTCTTTTTTCTTTTACCGAAGAAACTAAACAAATTGACGTTTACAATTTGTCAAGATCTGTATTTTATATTTCTATGGTCAAGATTGACTGAGATCGCTCCAAAGACGGGAAAATGAAGTTCTTAAACAAAAGTCGATTTTATAAGAAAAATAAACTGTGACAGACTTTAAATAAAATAAAATTTTATACTTGGAAACACAATAGTCACAGTTGTGGGAATCCACATTATTGTTAAAGTATCCTTGTGAACGATCTATTTGCAAAATAAGAAAACTAAACTACTATGATGAGTTATTGTTTGAAATAACTGTAATTACATTGTTTCACAGACCGCAATATGAATTGTACAGTTTAAGAGGTTAACTTGGAAATAAAAGTGACACACAAGTTAAATACCTTTTCTAGAAACTGAACGGTGCGGAGATGACAAATTGTACCTACTCCTAGCTATGCAAACAAATATTTAAACGTTTACCGTAACTATCACTGTTTTGGCCCAGTTTTCACTTATTTATGGCGCTGCAGGCTGTTATTAGATAAATAATGCCATGAGTAGTCAGAGTTTATCAACAAAAAACAAGTGTTTATTATTGTTTTTAGGGTTCCGTACCCAAAGGGTAAAAACGGGACCCTATTACTAAGACTCCGCGATACGTCTGTCTGTCTGTCTGTCTGTCTGTCCGTCTGTCACCAGGCTGTATCTCATGAACCGTGATAGCTAGACAGTTGAAATTTTCACAGATGATGTATTTCTGTTGCCGCTATAACAACAAATACTAAAAACAGAATAAAATAAATATTCAAGTGGGGCTCCCATACAACAAACGTGATTTTTTTGCCCTTTTTTGCGATAATGGTACGGAACCCTTCGTGCGCGAGTCCGACTCGCACTTGGCCGTTTTTTTTTGTTTTTTTCTCGTGTAACTTTTTTTTTTTCTTAACATAAGCCCAAAGAAAAACAAATGGATTGTGTGAGGAACAACGACTTTTCAGCCAAGAGCATAATCGGAGCTTTTTGATTGTTGGACACGTTGGTGAGAAATGATATGAAAGCAAAGGGAGTGAATGATAGCGTCATGGTTGACCTGGAAGAAAAAAAAGTGTTGTGCCAACCTTAAATAACATGGGACAAGGGAAGGAATATGATGAATCATCAGCAGTGTTCAGTTTCTACAGGCTAAAACCCAGCGCACTATTCCCAAACCACTGCAACTCCTGAAAGCCAGAATCAGCAGTGGCGACCACTACAAAAGCGGCGATGCAATGAAGCTTGATGAAGTCCCGGAAGAATAATGGAGGAGTAGGAAAAACATACATAATTTCCACTTCCCTCCATATCAAGCAGGAGACAGAACAAATAAGGCCTGTTGCGAACGAAACGTTTCGTTCCCTTTTGTTATTTTGTTGCAACACTGTGTCAGCTCGCTGTCAATTCGATGACAGATGACTTGTAAGAACATGTTTGACCGGGCTAGACGTGACGATTTGGCTTTGGGTCTTGACGATCTGGTCTTGTTTGAAAACTAATAAATAACCAGCCAATCGTTCACCGGAATTGTAATCGCCGTCCGTGAGTGGATTGTGGGTCGACTGTGCATTTGTTTGAGTGTATATTTCGCGCGTGTCTGGTGGCAGCCGGAGCTTCCGGTCCAGAAAACGTTGGTTATCTCTTCTTCTTAGATACATTTTCCTCTACCTAATCTCCCGACCTGACACGGGTTTGAACAGGAGACCACCTTGGGTACAAACGTGTGTATTATTTGTAAGTTGTGCCGTCGTGTATCACAGTCCACTAGTCTGACAGGAACCGGTATCTCTAAAGAACAAATCCCTAGCTGACCGCTGCTGCGCATCGCAGTTTCGCGGGTATAGACCTGGTAGGATCCAAGAGTCGCAGCATTGCTATGGGCCCCAGTGTTTGCCTCTTGACTTTGTGATCCCAAGGCCTGTTTTCAACAAGGCCAATAGGCACAAAGGATCGTTTACAACTGGGATAAGCAAGCCCAGTTGCCTAGCACCAAGGATAAAAAATTAGCATTAATATTAATGAGCTACTACTAACTAACACCACATCAAACCACCCTGGGTGGGTGGTTTGATGAAGTATACGGGCTAGTCTGGATACCGTCCCCGACTTAGTTATAGAAAGCTAAGGACCGGTTTCAGCATTGAGTATTTGGAGTTATGAACGTGTCAAACCATTAATGCGAAATTTTTACAGCTTTTTAGGCGAAAGTAGTTTGACAAATACTCAACTTTTTATTCAGAAATCAGGGGTTAGACAGATGATGACGGATGTGTATTATTCAAAACCTACTCAATTATTAAAACAAGCAAGATTCCTAAATAAACATGAGGACCGAATCCACTTATATCCTAAAAGTTTCACAACACAAGACAAAGTTTATAAATAACTTATAAATGGTCACAAAATTAGGAGGTATGGCATCTCGGGGTGACTGACCGCAGGTGGAGTCACAACAGACGTAGATAAGTCTCGACCCGTGCCAAAATGTGATTAGTCCGATTGATAAGACTACCTGAATAGTCTCAGCTAAGAATAGATACACAATTTCCCATCATGAGTTGTAGTTATTTATTGTCCTGTTGGAGGGTAAAGGCTTTTGTATAAAGAAGTAAAGAATAAAAGATGTTTCAATGCCTAGGGAGCTCAATCTGAACAGTGTATTGTGTTTACAATACACTGTTAAGAGGAAATGCAGTCGCGGACATCCGACTGAATATCCTTAGTCAAAAGTCATAATTCGAGGTTTGGTTCTCGCCAATTTACTCCTCCAGTATTGGACCAACTTATAAGATATTCCATAAACTGAAAAAGAAAGATATACTCTGCCCCTATGTTTTCCTTTTTGATGAGACATTATCCTTAGAAGCACTAAAACCCTCAAAAGATGCTCAAAATTGCAAAGTCAACAGAGGCCTAGTGTACAAATTTGACAACTATAAATGAAAAAATGGTGAAGGAAAACATCGTGAGGAAACCTGGACTTACATAGTTAATGTAAGTCTGAAATAGCCAAGTCAGAGGCCTATGTTGCTCCCAGAGGCGGCTTAATTAACTCTGACACCAGAGGTGGCCACACCTCACACGAAAGAAGAAGAATGAAAAAAGTAAAACATAGGGGCGCAGTATTTAATCATCATTATTTTTCAGTTTATGGATTATCTTTTAAATTAGTTCAATATTGGAAATATTGAGTTTTTACTCAGGGAATTTAGTCGGATATCTGCGACCGCATTTCCTCTTAAATGTAGTGCGTGCGAGTGGAAATCTTCATGTCCTAGTGTTGCCGCGGTGGGGTCGTCAGACTCTAATTGATTAAAACCACATGATGTTCTGCCACAACCTCTGGCTAGGGCGATGGGGTAATTGCGCAGTTTGTCACGCTTCCCTGGCCAGATATAACACCTGTCTCATGTCAAATCTCTTCACCACTCTTGGTTGCCTGGTAGAGATTAAGGCAATTAAGCCACCTTTGTACCTTTAGTAATGTGTGAAATTTTAATAACACAACGACCACACAGCTGTATGGTCGTAGTAATACCTAAACCACCAGATCAGTCAAAAACGGTATTAAATGATTATGTTTAACTTTTGGTTTGTCTTCTGCACAGACGGGTATTCATTGCAGCCATTGCCGTGGCGGCCGATCGATCTTGATGCCGTAAATACACCCACACGACATCAGACTATAGTACCCAGATTTAGGTCAGAGCAGACAGATCTCTTCAGATCTGTAGTACGAGTACAAGGAAGAAGACCTTTTCATCCATGTTACATTTATTTATTTATCTACACTCACAACGTAATGTTCCAAATATTAATAATTCAAAGAGTATTGTATAAATACGTATTTTAAATTCGTGGATAGGTAATATTTAAAAAAAAAACCATTACAGTGCAACATTTTCCTTCAATTTTCAAACAACTGCATCATAAAATAACTTTTTAATTTTTATAGCACGAAAAGTATTGTCATCGTTTCCACTTTTGTTTTATTTCAACTGTGAAGATAAAATAGTGTATGCAACGGCATATAATTAGGTATTAAAACCCCCTATTATACGACCATTGCATTGCATTATTGACCTATCTACAATTGTTATACTAATAATAACCTTATAATAAAATCAATAATATAAACTAAGTGTACAATATGATGCGATAGACACAGCATGCGTGCCGTAAGGTAAAATGTGTCAACACTCTAGGGAAATTTTATCTGATGTAACTAACATCATAAACAATTAAATGATTTCTCTAATCTTCATATCAATTATTTTGTTTGTATATTTCCACTGTCAACAAAAGACAACAGAAAACCGCAAGAACTTGGTGAAACCTTACCGCAACTTTCGTTTGTTAACTTGTGGCTCAAAATTAACATATTAATTACTGTCAGATGACATGAGAGGAGCGTCTCTTAATTTCTTTATTATGTTGCTTAAGAAGGAGTAAATCCTTAAGTAAGATTATTTAATTGATAAAGAAACATCTATGGTTGTAACGGGTAAAAATTGCCAGTGCATATATTAGCAACATCTGGCGTTGACATATGTATGACATAGGTGAAAGTTTAAATAAAATATGTATCTTATTTGTGTGAAATCATTTAATACAACAAACACACAAATTCAATACATATAATAATTAATTGTAAAGTCTTTTCACATTGGTCACAAAAAAAAATATAATTTAGTAAAAGGCCTATGGCTTAAAAGTAAAGTGTCCAAGGTCGGTAGTTGCAATGACTTGAGCCTTTACTACGAGTGAACTTGCGTTGGGAGGACGGTGTCAAAAATCCATAACCTCAAAGGCAAGGATCAAAAGAAAAGTTACATAATGCTATATGGGGCAAGGCTGGCTAGCGTCAAGATGAAAAGCTCATCATAATCAATGATGTAGGCGCTGTGAGTATTGGTTTGAATTTGTCTGAATGCCCATTTTCATGACACATGTGCGTTTGATCTTAACATGCAATTTTCTTCTCCTTGGCAGGGCCCCAAATGCTATCTTTAGGTATAATTTTATATATAGTTAAAGCTAATGGTCAACTAGCTATTCAAGCTACAGCAGTCTCCTCTTGCAAAAGGTTCCGAGCATTATTGTCATCATCTGATATACAGCAAGCTTACGGACAACTACACAGAGAGCGATGCTGTTTGAGGAATCATATCTCCAGCATTGAATATTGTGGGTAATCTATATCCCTTCAGAAAGTGAGTGGTTCATACCTTGTAACCTCAAGTTATTGTATTGATGGAATGTGTGCTTGAAGAATTAAATTAGTTGACCAAACTTAAATGTGTTTTACTTCAGTCAGCTTCATGTGAGTTAATCCCTGCAATTGTCTCATGCTACTTACTACCAAAGAGTTAGCCGGTTGGGTAAGGAAAAGCTGCCTTACAATTGGCGCCCAACGTGGGGCATGAAGTTTTACTGAAGTACTTAACTTTTTATTTTGTGTCTAGAATAACTTTAATACTTACTTAAGAACTCAGAATCACGGGTGCTTTCAGGACAACACCTACGGCAGCGATTGAGAGATACCTCAATATCCCTCCTCTGCATATGATGGTTGAATTCGAGGCAAGGAAGACATTACATCGTCTCGCTGTCGCTGGACTATGGGATGCCTCTAAGCCAAAGACTAACCATACAAAGTTCGATGAGAATGAAGACCTGGATCGGGTAACAAGCATGTTATCCGATAAAATGCAAACTATGTTTGTGTTTGAGAGGTCTTTCAAGGTCCAAATCCCTACAATAGAGGACTGGACGAAGGGACTTGATCCACCAGAACAAGATAGTCTGGTGTGGTACACTGATGGATCCAAAATGGAATCAGGTACAGGAGCGGGAATATACGCAAAAGGCTACAAATGTAGCAAAAGCTTAGGGAAGATGGCAACTGTATTCCAAGCGGAAACATATGCCATTATAACCTGCGCTCAAGAGAATATAGATAGAGGGACTAAAGGTAAATCCATATATATTCTTAGTGACAGTCAGGCTGCAATCAAAGCCATGGCATCCTACAAAGTGGACTCCGGACTTATTCTGGATGCTATCCAAACCCTAAACAGGCTTGGGAAGCACAACAGGGTAAAACTGATGTGGGTCCCTGGGCACAAAGGATTCCATGGTAACGAAGTGGCTGATGAACTGGCAAGAGAGGGCTCAGCGAATTATTTTGTGGGTCCAGAACCATGTGTAGGCATCTCGACGTGTCTCGTAAAAGCCGCATTTAGGGAGTTTGCAGATCACAGACAACGAACTTGTTGGCTGTCTACTACCGGTCTACAACACTCCAAGAGATTCCTGGGCTCCACTTTCAAAGCCCGGGATTGCATTTGGAACATGAGCAGGGGGCAAATCCGCTACCTACTTGGGGCCTTTACTGGGCACTTTGGAACCAACGACATGCTCATGAAGATGGGTCTAACCGCGACACCCATGTGCAGGTTGTGTGGGGAACATACGGAACGCATGGAGCACCTACTGTGCACATGCGATGCACTGGCTGGTAAGCGAATGAGTCTCCTAGGGGTTGGATACCCAAAACCAGAAGATTATAGGCTCATATCTCCTAGTCTCGTTGTAAGACTAATGAAAACGGTTTTCAACGAGAATGAGGAGGAGTAAGTTATCTAGGGGACCACAAAAGATCCCAATGGGTCGAAGTGTCCGAGGTATTTCTCAGCCCCTCCATAAGATAAGATAAGATACTTAAGAACTTAACCAAACTATTGGTTAACTTCAATATTGTTTAATTTCAATCTTAAAATAACAAAACATTAACTTTGTATAAAATTTCAAAGTGCGGTTATAGTCACATTTTTACTTAAAAACTAACCTTTTCACTAATGAATGTTTTGTTAGACTTGATATAAATTACTCTAATTTAACATAGTTATTGTAACTGTTAATTAGATATATATTTAAGGAACAAACAATTGTTTTGTTCAACATGCATAAAGCATTTCTTTAAACTAAAAATAAAAAAAAAACAAAACACCTGCATTATATAAAAGTTTAAAAGTGGGGTTATAGTCACATATTTTAGATTAAACTATATACCTTTTCACTAATGAATGTTTTGTTTTACTGATAATTAATTTTGAATATTTAGAACAAAAAGTGTTTTTTGTTCAACATGCATAAAGCAACTTTGTTTGTATATCTTCATAAAGAAGAACTTAATAAACATGTACTTAAATGTTTTATATTTCAACAGATCATAAATCAACTGGAGACATGGTTTGCAAGCAGTGTCGTTCCTGTGTAGTCTGTAGTGGATTTGAAGCATCAAACTAATGGACTAACCCGCACATACGTTGTCGGATAAGGTACACATGTGTTCGGAAACCTGTTGCTGAGCTGTTTCATTTAAATAAAAGTAAATTCAGGTGGTACTTTTACAATTATATGTATCGTAGCTCGCTTTTAAAATCGCTTAATGAGAATTTCTCAAATGATTATTTTTTCAAACTAAATCATTCAAACTAAAAATAAATAAAACTTAATTTCTAAATTCTCTTGGAAGATACTGATGCTAAGAGAAGTTGTGGGACATCTATATTTCTATTGAATGATGATCTCACTGGCGCCCAATCTTAAAATAAATAAAATAAAATATTTCTAACAATTTGTAGTGACTTATTAGGATGTTTATACTGTGTCAATTAAAAGAAACACAATTAAATAGTAAATTCTGAGTATCATAGTAGCTATGTTATGTTGATTTCTTCCTATACGGAAGCAACAAGCACCTGCTATGGTCAAAATACTAGTGTTTTTGTACACAGAATGCCTAAATTTGTACATGTGAACAATGCTTAAGCTTATTAGGTTATTTGTTCCGGTGTCAACTAAAAGAAACACAATGTGGTATTATTATACTCTGATCATTATGGTAGATATGTTATGTTGTTTCCTATACGGAATACAACAAACAATGCCATAGTAAAAGATAAGTGTTTCTTGTACACGGAATGCCTGAAGCTGTCCATGTCAATAATGGTCCTCAATTGATTTACATACATTAATTTAAAGTATGGAGACTTCTAGTTAATAATCATTGTTGTGTTAATGGTTTAATATTTGCACTAACTCAATAATGGAGGTGCAAATATTTAATTGAGAAAGGGATGAATGAATGCTGGTAGGGTATAAGGATTTTTTCAAAATTCATTCGTGCCGGCACGGTTTACACAATCATTTATAGGTTATGTATGTATATGGAAGGATGAAAGGTAACGCAATGATGCAAAAACTTAGTAGTATTCTCATAATAATCTTAACTTAATTAGACATTTACCGAAATCTATACAGCGAATAGGTGCTCAATGTAATGCTTTCCATATTGTTATGGGGTATTTACTTTCTGTTGCGAATCTTAACTTGATTAGGTATTGTCCTATCTATACAACGGATGGGTACTTAATGTAACATTTGCTATTTTAGAAAGCAATGTTACTTTTTGCTATGAATCTTAACTTGATTAGGTATTTGTCATATATGAGCAAAAACTTGGTAGTTTTCTTTTTATGAAATTCAACTTAAATAGACATTTACCCACATCTATACAATGAATGGGTGCTCAATGTAATGCACTCCATATTTTTGTGGGGTGATTACTTTCTGTTGCGAATCTTAACTTGATTGGGTATGTTCCTATATCTATACAACGGATGGGTACTTAATGTGACGTTTGCTATTTTAAAAAGCAACGTTGCTCTTCATTATGAATCTTAACTTGATGTGGTACTTGCCTACATTTGTTTGTTTACATTTGATCAACAACTTGGTACTTAATATAGGACTTGCTTTGTTTTAATGGCAGTGTTCCCTGTTGTTGTAAAAACTTAACTTGATTAGACATTTGTCTACACTTAAATAAAATATGGGTTAATCGTTTGGATTATAACCCGACTCTTGAACATTTAAAATACTTATTTTCTGAATGAATCATACAGTGATTCTAATGAACTTGGACTTAGACTGCTTGGCAATTGTGTTGTGATAGATGTATTTTATACATTGCTATCTGTTTTGTGACAATTGCTGAGTATGTCAAATTTGCTTTGGAGGAGAACAATTAAGTTTTTTTTTCTCTGTTAGTTTAACTGGACATAGTACATTGTCCTTTGTCTTAATGTTTAGTACATTTTGTACTTAAAAAAACTTTTAACTTTGATAAATAAGTTTAGAACTTATTCCTTTTTTAGAAAACTTAATGTAGGTAGTTCTTATAATTTTTTTTGGACTGCCTCAATACCTGTCAAGGAGTATGTTGGTTTCAAAGTGTGCATTGATGGTAACTATATTAAAAAATTGTTTCTCAATTTTTTTACCGGGAAAGGAGATACTGTAACGGGTAAAAATTGCCAGTGCATATATTAGCAACATCTGGCGTTGACATATGTATGACATAGGTGAAAGTTTAAATAAAATATGTATCTTATTTGTGTGAAATCATTTAATACAACAAACACACAAATTCAATACATATAATAATTAATTGTAAAGTCTTTTCACATTGGTCACAAAAAAAAATATAATTTAGTAAAAGGCCTATGGCTTAAAAGTAAAGTGTCCAAGGTCGGTAGTTGCAATGACTTGAGCCTTTACTACGAGTGAACTTGCGTTGGGAGGACGGTGTCAAAAATCCATAACCTCAAAGGCAAGGATCAAAAGAAAAGTTACATAATGCTATATGGGGCAAGGCTGGCTAGCGTCAAGATGAAAAGCTCATCATAATCAATGATGTAGGCGCTGTGAGTATTGGTTTGAATTTGTCTGAATGCCCATTTTCATGACACATGTGCGTTTGATCTTAACATGCAATTTTCTTCTCCTTGGCAGGGCCCCAAATGCTATCTTTAGGTATAATTTTATATATAGTTAAAGCTAATGGTCAACTAGCTATTCAAGCTACAGCAGTCTCCTCTTGCAAAAGGTTCCGAGCATTATTGTCATCATCTGATATACAGCAAGCTTACGGACAACTACACAGAGAGCGATGCTGTTTGAGGAATCATATCTCCAGCATTGAATATTGTGGGTAATCTATATCCCTTCAGAAAGTGAGTGGTTCATACCTTGTAACCTCAAGTTATTGTATTGATGGAATGTGTGCTTGAAGAATTAAATTAGTTGACCAAACTTAAATGTGTTTTACTTCAGTCAGCTTCATGTGAGTTAATCCCTGCAATTGTCTCATGCTACTTACTACCAAAGAGTTAGCCGGTTGGGTAAGGAAAAGCTGCCTTACATGGTGGACATTAACAATCGTCATCAGCATACGATTCGTGTTTTATTAAGATGTTCCTGGATGATGAGAGATTCTTGAAAGTGAAAACGAACAAAGCTGAATTTGTAGCAAGTAAAAATAATTTATTGGTCGAGAATTAAGTTTATTTACATGAAATATTAACGGCCACGCGAAAGGCCCAAAGGTCTTGTCCTTTTTCCGCGGGCAAAAAAATAAACAAATGGGCTTTGTGCGGAGTCTAGGGATACGGCGTTGATACGATATTGACCATAGGTCGACATCCCATATTGGAAAACAAGACTAAAGGTTCAGTATATACAAAGCATAATGATTTGCCTCTGGTGTGAGACGACTTGGACCCTTACCGCGAGGACTGGTTTGAAGTGGCGCTTGAGAATGGTTCTTCGAATGACTTTGGGAGGGCTTCGCCTAGCAGTGGAACAGCACTGGTGCTGGCTAAATAAAAAAGTGACCCACAGTCTAACTGAACATTACCGTTCTTAGTCAGTAATATTGACAAAAAGTAAGTGATAGTATACGCACTAATATCGTCTACTAGGTCATCAGAACCGTTCTGTCAATAAAAAGTTTAAACTACATCGTTTTGGAAATTCGAAGTCAGTCAACACTCACTGTTGAGAATATGTTTGCCGAGTGCAATGTTAGCATTGCACTCGGCCCACATATCACGAATACATAATTAACTAACAATGCACTAAATTATTTCATCACCACTGCTATCAAAACGGTGAAAAGGAAAACATCGTGAGGAAAACGACATGTCCTAGAACCATAAATTCGAAGACGAGGTGTGGTGGCGTGGTGGATTACAGCCCATTCCCTCTCACATAGAGGAGGCCCTGTGTCCCAGCAGTGGGAACATTAAAAGGATGATGATGATGATGAACAATGAACGAAGAAAACATTTTTATTTACATTTAATTCTATCATGTATGTACTATCGGGGAAGTTAATTACTAAGGACATTAACAGACTACGTCAATTTCAAGATGTCAAATCATACGACTGGCAGCGGTGAGTTAAATTTACATAAACTAGTCTTAACCTACGGCTTCACTCCCCTAGCCTTCCCCAGAGACACTAAGCATTGTCCGGAATAAAAAGCATAGGCAAATGATTTTGTGGACCAATCAGATCTGCACTTCCAAAAACAGATCTGATAAGATCGAATCTCTAGAAGTACTTACAGGTGCGATTCCTTCCTTTTAAACTGTACATACAGATAAGCAATTTGTCCTTTTTGTAATATTAGTTAAGATACATTTTTTCCATAAAGGTAAACATGTGGCCTCTATGGCCAAATAGTACACGGTTGGCGTAGTGGTTGAGCGATTGACTGCTGCGCTGCGTGTCGCGGGTTCGATTCCCGCACGGAACAACTATTTGTATGATCTACAAATAGTTGTTCCGGCTCTGGGCGTTTGTGTATGTGAGTTTATATGTTTGTAAACGCACCCACGATACAGGAGAAATTCCTAGTGAGGGGCAACGTTTTCTTAAAAAAAAAAAAAAAAAAGTACACCGTACCGTCATACCGTGGTTTCATCGAGTTCGGCAACTTTTATGGAAACAAACCCAATTGTCTATATTCCATTTGAAATTACAGATTTTAGACATGTTTCCAAATCTTTTTACAGTCCGTTCAACCGATTTCAAGTTCTATCGTGTAAACATAAGGATGACATAAAAAGCATAAACCTGTTATCAAAACCAACTGTTTACTACAGCTACCGTTTATCACCAACGCAATAGAAGTCAAAATCGGTTGAACGGGCTGTAAAATGGGCGAATTTAAACGTCTAATGTTATCGCAAATGGAGTTTAGGTAGGAAAAACCTCCCTTAACTTTGGAAGTGTTAAATAAATAGGAACGGTGTTAAAAAACAACAATTCGGTTGAATCTTATAAACTATTCCAACTTGTAACGTTAGGTATTTAGTTCTAGGTCAGTGTAGACATCTAGACTAACCTCCTAGTCAGGTTATTGACCTCGCTGCAAACTTGGAAAATGTAGAAATTTGCATGTTAACATTATTTGTAAACACACATATTTTGTTTAGTGGTGTCATGCTGGATTTATAACCGACAAAAAAAAAGGAGGAGGAACTCAATTCGGCACGTTTTTTTTTATGTATGACCACGCATAAGTTTTTATTTTTGGGACCAATTTAGGAAAATACTCTTACAAACATAAAAATAGAATTTTCTAAGTCGGTCCACAATTGACGGAGATATCGGTGAACATAAACAAAAAAAAACATAAAGTAGAACATAGAACCTCCTCCTTTTTGGTAAGTCGGTTAAAATAATATTAACTGACGAAGTAACGAACTTAGAAGCAAAAATCTTTTAGTCTAGCATTTCGAGGCGGCGCCCGGCGACCTAGCTACATCATTTTACGCTTTAGGCTATTAATTTACTTGTTTGTTTGTTTGACGCCAAACAAAATGCTAGTCTAAAAGAGTTTTTTATTCTTTGTATTTCAGTTTGTTATTTCATCGGTAATTTTTTTTATTATAGTCACTAAGCGACTGTTATTTGAACATCTTTGACAGTCGTTACGGGTAGTCAGAAGCTTGAGATCTGACACCGTTCTTGCCAAGGGGTACCGTGTTACCCAGTTACTGGGTTGTGGAGGTCAGATAGGCAGTCGCTCATGTAAAACACTGGTACTCAGCTGAATCCGGTAAGACTGGAAGCCGACCCCAATATTGTTGGGAAAAGGCTAGGCAGATGATGATGAGTCATTAAGCGACCATTCTATGAAGATATGTAACTTATAAGTATAGCCTCCTTCCAAATTGAAAATTTTGGAAGTAAGAACTTAACAAATCAATCAAATCGCATCAAAAGCCAAAGTTGTGATAGATTTTTAGGCTAGAGTTTGACACGTACTCATCCGTTCATTCCTTTAGTTCAGAAACCGGTAGTTAAACATACTCTTCTGCCTTCTGCTTTGGACATTACAGGTGTGATGTTTTGTACTGTGTAGAACAGTGCCCAACAAGTCAAACCGCAGTATTTAAAACAAAGCATAAGTTCTAAGTAATGCACACATTTAAATATTTAATGACTAACAACAAGATTGTGGTTCATTCTCAGTAGTATGAATAGTTCCGTTTTAATTAATTAAAATAATATTTCCTTTTTATACCACCTCTCAAGGTAATGCTTATTGTTATAAAAATATTGTTGGGTCACGCACCGTGGTTGCTTGTGAAATGTGAATTTAAAATTAAAATTATTATCCCAAGTCTGAAGAGGAGCTTGTGGCTAAATTATAACAGCCGCACTGGCCAATCTTCAAGGTTATATACACGCCCCAACGTTAACGCAGTACTGGCCGTGCGCCCGCTCGATGCCAAAATATCAATATTGAGCCTCCTTTTGATCAGTTTTGTTTGCAAAATATTATTTGATTTACATATGCTATGTTCGTTATGAAGAAATGCCAGCCATCAACTTTTCTGTTTCAAAATATTTTTTAAACATCCAAGTCGTTTTGGAGGAGTATCCAAAATTAGCGGAAAAATAGCGTGTTGTTAATTATTTAAAAATAATATACATGAAACAATAATAAATATATATATCGGAGGAAGGTATATGTTTAATAATCAGGAACAAAGAAATATAGCTTGTAAACTTATTAATCATCAGTTTTGTTAAATTGGCAACATTTAGTCTACGATTCAATCTCAGTTCGATTTTATTCGATTGACAACACTTTATTTTGCTTATGTCAAAATACTCGGATTATAATTTGGATTGGATGTTTAAATCTGTGAACTTTGCCGGAGGTGTTCTTAAACCAATGAAAGCGGGGTAGCCAATAATAATGGTGACCTGAGCGAAGTCTCCCGCCATGTTTCGTGAAGTTAGAAAAAAAGGAAGGCGCGGGCGCGCATTTTCGGAGTTGAAAAAAGAGTTGTGAGGAAAACAGTTGTGAGGTGGCCTAAAGTGGCGTGTATAAACTTGAAAAAGTGTGTTTTTGTTGAGAGAAAGCGAAACGATTGGTGGCCGAATTCGCTGCTTTGATAAAATTGGAACAAGGACTATCTCTAAAACGGCATAAGTTAGCTGGCTTTGTTACATGCATACCCATGAAAGCCCACAAGACCGAGGGTTTATCCAATATAGCCCTCATATTTCCGATATATATTTTTTTCAAACCTTTTAACCTAAGCGTTACTAAGGAGTATGCTTTAGAAAGTTACCGTTTTACAGCACTAAAGCGGATGTAGGGCCCTTAAGCAACGCTTGCCGAGGTCAGTCCGTGGATGGGTGACCATCTTCACATAGCGAGTTTCCTACGTGCCTCGGAAAGCACGTTAAGCCGTTGATCCCGGCAGTCATTTGAAGATCTTTGACAGTCGTTACAGGGTAGTCAGAAGACTAAAATCTGTCACCAGTCTTCCGAGGGTATCGTGTTACGCAGTTACTGGGATGTGGAGGTCAGATAGGCAGTCGCTCCATGTAAAATATGGTACTCAGCTGAATCTGGTTAGACTGAAAGCCGACCCCAACAGCTGGGAAAAGGGTAGATTGACTAACACTGTAAGCTAGTAAGGATGATTGAGAGTTTTAGGAACAAAGTACCTTAACAGGTTTACAATTCCTTGACGCACATAAGGTATTTGTGATTGTTTTAAAGTTTTAACTATTGTTTTTACTAGAACCTGTTAACGCGGCTTGCGGTAGGAGTTGCCTGGTAGTAATCGTCACGTAATGAACCTCTTGAGACGTTCGGTTCTGTTCGGCGTAGTTCGGATATCATCGTCAAGAACTAGCCGACATCCTTGTTTATATCGTGTGTTAGTTAAATGTGAATTTTGTCTGATGGTCAGAGTATACTCCCGTTAAATTAAAATGTTTTTAAATAACCAACAATTTATAAAAACTTTTTGTACTACTTATGTGAGCAGAGCTTAGAGCAGTGGTGGCCCAGTGGTAACGGCCGCGACTTATAAATTGTAGGTCGTGGGTCCGAACCCAGGCAGGCGCTACTTTGTGTTTTTATCATCACCACTCAAAAAGGTGAAGGAAAACATCGTGAGGAAACCGACATGTCCTAGAACCAAAAATTCGAAGACATGAGACATCTACCAATCCGCACTGGGCCTTCGTGTTGGATTAAGGCAAATTCCCTCTCACAGAGAGTAGGCCTGTGTCCCAGCAGTAGGACCATTAAAAGGCTGATGACGATGTCGACTACTTATGTTCTTGAAAATTTATAAATATCAACAATAGCAATATCCATATCAAATTACACTCGATGTTGAAGAAAAGGCGAGAGGAACATCGTTCCTGATCCTGAATGAGGTCCTCCGACTACCGGCTTTTTTTTATTTAAGGGTTAGATAGGTGCTTTTGACTACTATCGCACCTTTTCATATTTTCGAGTCGACGGAACACTTTTCAAATATTTTGGACCCAATAAGTGGCTACATTAATTGCTATCTTAATTGCCACGTAAATACTATCTTACCTAATGGTAAGCGATGATGTGGTCGACGATTGTCATATAATCAACAAAACATAATTAGCATTTGGTCGTGTTATATTATAGTAAAATAAAACAAATAAACTAATTAATAAACGCCTGTCTAGCAAGTAACCTATTAACTTTTTTACTCCGCCACAATATCGGCTGCATGGAATAACGGAATTGAATTATATTTGGTAGACAGGTAGAATATGCCCTGTATTACAATATGGAAATTTTATCCTGATACATTTAGTAGTTTGCCGGCTGTCGCTGTAAACCAGCGCTGTGACTCTGTCTTGCACAAGAGTCCCAACATTTAACTGAGCGATGGCCGTTTTGCGAAGATAATGTGACGCTTATTTTCAATATTTGAATATTTTTTCTTATTGTATTTTCTCTATTTACAAGCTGTTATTTACTTTCACCTGTCCCGGTGTCTGTCATCAAATCTTGCAAGTTAAATTTGACCCACTTCCCAGTGACCGATTCAACTGAAATTTTGCACAAACTTTTGTTTCTCGTGACAATGCAATATTTAAATATAAAAGCTTGTTTAAAAAATAATTTATTCATATGAATACTTGTTTACAGTAACCTGGCGCAAATCTTTCTTAGTATACGAGCAAAATCGCGGGCATCAGTAACTTTATCATTATAATCTACTGACCTTAGTGCAGAAGGTGCATCCGCAGCCGGAGATCAGGGTAACCTTATCAGCCGTGGCGTCTTCTAAGCAAAGCTTGCAGTTGATAGGGGCAGCCGGTACGAACCCTCCACCAGCGCCATCCAGGGAATACCTGACAAACAACCAATTGCTTTAAATTACTGAAACTTCAGAACAACATACACATTTATCATGTTCCAAATATTCTATAGCAGGTAACTATATTCTGCCGAGCAGGATCGCGAGAGAGCCGATCCCGCTCGGAGAAGAAGGCGTCGGAGAGGCAACCGCCTCGATGTTGGCGAAACCCCGTCTGCAACAAAACTAGGCGGGCCTTTGGGTGGTCAGATTAGGGACTCTGTCCGCCCACCAAGTGACTCCAGGAAAGACGGTGGCACAGTGATCACGTGCTGCCGAGCACAGCGAGGTTCAGGGGAGGCGCTTTTTCAGTCTCTCCAGGGATGTGCCCTAACAGGCGAAGCACAGAGGTGGCTCCGGGGTGGTCTTTTGAAAGGTCACGGGGCTCCTTTTACGTGCTGATGGTGATCACCGGGGTGGTTTTAGTGAGGTAAAAATCCCACACTCCCTGGTCTTTTCGCCACAAGACCAGGCGCCTTTTGCAGGCTTCCCCGCGTAAACAAAAAAAAAGAAAAAGAGTTAACTATAATCTATTTGAAATAACAATAGACATTTAAATAATCCCTTTTCACCGCCTGTTCAACCAATTTTGGGTTCTATTGCGTTGATGACATGATAAATGGCAGCTGTAATAAACATTTGTTTCACATGTTTACGAATTAGAACTCAAAATCGGTTGAACGGACTGTAAAAAAGTTATGAAAATTTCTTTATTTTAATTTAAATTCGAAAATAAAATAAAAAAATACCGTTGTACACTCATAGAGCTTGATCGTTAAGGAGAATGACATACAACATCAATTTATTATGTTTAACAAACAACTGACCAATGGCGATAGTTGTGATTTGAAATTAACGATAAATTAAATTGATAGACAATTTTACGTTAACAACTTGTTTGAATTAATTGTTCGGTGCTTTCTAAATGACTTATTTATGTTGTATGCCCATAATCAGTTAAATGACTAAATGTACAGTAATCACATCTTTTAGGTCGGTTTGAAAGTGGCCACAATAGCTGCGCAGTAGTAAATCTCATACGGTTCATACATTCAGCCCGGCCAAAAACATTGGGGCTTACTGTATGCAGGCAGAATGCAAAAATAACGGTAAGCAGACCCACAACGTCAATGTTTAACAAACAACTGATAGAGGGTGATAGTTGTGATTTGTAATTAATGACAATTTAAATTGATAGACCATTTACGTAACAAATAACTTTCCAGTTTGATTAAATTTTTCGGTTCTTTCTAAATCATCATCATCATCATCTCAGCCGAAAGACGTCAACTGCTGTACATAGGCCTCTCTCTCCCAAGCGTCGCCACACTGATTGGTCCAGTGCGTTTCGCATCCACTGGACACCTGCAGCCTTGACCAGTTCGTCGCTCCATCTAGGAGGCGGCCTTCCCTCGCTGCGTCTTCCGGTACGCGGTCGCCACTCTAGAACTTTTCGGCCCCAACGGCCATCCGTTCTGCGAGCAATGTGCCCTGACACTGCCACATAAGTTTGGCAATTCTTCGGGCTATGTCGGTAACCCTGGTTCTCTTGCGAATGCCTTCATTTCTGATTCGTTCACGCAAGGAAACGCCGAGCATAGCTCTCTTCATTGCCCTTTGGATGACATTAAGCCTTCTGATGAGGCCCATTGTGATAAACCACGTCTCTGTCTCGTAAGTAATCACTGGCAACACACACTGGTTATAGACTTTCGTCTTGAGACACTGTAGTAAGTTGGACAAGAAGAAACCGCGTAATTTCCCGAACGCTGCCCAGCCGAGTCGGATTCGATGGTTGACCTCTTTCTCGAAGTTGAACCTACCTAACTGGGCCGTTCGTCCCAGGTAGACTAATCGTCCACAACTTCGAGGGGTAGAGTCTTCGACTTTGATAGGCAATATGGGCATTTAACATCACCTTGGTTTTGCCCATGTTCATTTTTTTAGACCTACTCTTTCGGAAGCTCAAATGAGTTCATCGAGCTGTTCTAAATGACCTATTTATATTGTGTGTCCATAGTCTAATCACCAAACATAACACGAAGATTGCTTACTGTATTTGTGTGATATTTTTAATCTATTTGTACATACTCAGCAAACTTTTGTACGTAATTTTTTAGGTCACTGAAAATCAGCACCGTGCTGTGAATCCCCCAAATGGCACAGCATCATGCTGAGTGGGAGCACTGGGAGCTTCTAGTCCACAGTCACGACATGCATCTGCCTAGTGTCTGCTTCTTTGTCTTTACTAACATAATTTAAGTTCTACTAAGGGTTTAGTTTCAGAATAACTTTATGTATTGGTATGTCGGTTTTTGTGACAATACATACATTTTCTTTCTTTAAATTTCTAACCGTAGATGGCGTACGGTCTATTGTGAGCCCTGCAGCCTAATTGCGTAAGTGAATTCGGTAAGGCAAAGGGTTTGACCCAAAGAAAGAGTATGAACAATCAACCAATCTCATAAACGGAAATCCACATCGCGTCTTTCATCTCGCATGTGATTGGTCAACTGTTCATACTCTTTCATCTCTGATGGCTTGTAGCAGCTGTACCGCAGGCCAGGGTACCTGGCACCCTAGTGGCGGTATAACGTACCTGGAGCCACCGGCACCGGCGAGAGACAGCAGCGAAGAACAACGGGAGCAGACGGAGGGCGCGCGTAGTCTGTTGTGAGCCCTGATCGGCTCCGAGGACTTCTCGCGGTCTGTCAGCGCGAGGACTGTTGAGCATTTCCGAAGACCTGGTAGAAGAAAGAACAATCATCAGCATTTGTTACAGGTAAACAAGGCCAAAGAAAATATGGTTGGATTGTGTGAGGAGTGATGTGGAAGAAAACGAAGCCGGTGATAGCATGACGGTTGACAGGATGGAATGGAGGAAGAAAACGTTTTGCGGCGAGCCCAACTAACATGGGTCAAGGGCAGGAAGATGATGATGATGGGAGTGGTATATAAACAAGCGCCCCACCTGACGGTAAGTGGTCAGCGCCGTCTTAGGACATTTGCAATAACTGGGGAACCACAGGTTTGTAACTAACCTCATTATTTGCAATACACACTAAAGTCACCGCCAGATAACACAAAAATAAAATTCGTTAACACCTGTCTACCAATGTATTCCAATATTTCAAAACGATACGAAAAAAATGTAATGACAGTGTCGCTAACACGATAAACAAACGTATCGCAGTAAGGGGTGTCCGAGACCCTTTCATTTTGGCATTCTGTAATGAGTTAATATCTCATAAACGCGTGGACCAATTTTACGCCTGTAACTTTTATTTGAGACCAAAATTATCATATATCTTAATAGACAAAAAAGTCAAATCTTGCAATGAAATCATGTTTTAAAATTTACGTAATTATACTCTTTGGTACAAGTCGGATCAATGACTTATGTTTAGTTATCTGGCGGAGACTTTAGCCTTGGTTGGCTGGGATAGACAGCATACAGAAGAAGTTAGTAGAAGAAGTAATATTAGGAGACCTATGTCCAGCAGTTGACTGCCATCTTCTTCTTTTCATGACACACGGTACTATTTCAATTATACTGTTTGCTTAAGGCGATATATACGCCCCAATGTTAACGAAGTACTGGCCGTGCGCCCGCTCGGAGCCAAAATATCGATATTGAACCTCCTTTTGGACAGTTTTGTTTGCAAAATATTATTTATTTAGACTTCATGCACAAAAGGTACAAAGGCGGACTTAATGCCATAGACATTCTCTACCAGTTAACCAAGGGTGGTGAAGAGATAACATGGCAGGTGCATTGTTTAAACAATATAAACAAAAAGTTGTTATTAACATACTAAGATTATATTATGATTATTGATTTACATATGCTATTTCAGTTATGAAGAAATTACATCCATCAATTTTACTGTGTAAAAATATTTTTAAAGATCCAAGTCGTTTTGGAGGAGTATCCAAAAGTTGCGAAAAATACCGTTTTGTTAATTATTTTTTTAAAGCAAAAATATTAGTTACAAGAAAAAACCTTGTTTCAAAAATAATGTACATGAATTAAACATAAATACTCTATATATTTTTTTCAAACCTTTTAAGCTAGCTGTTACTAAGGAGTATGCTTTAGAATAAATGCCGTTTTACGGCACTAAAGCGGTGGAAGGCCCTTAAAAGGTGGGCCAAAGTTGACTGCAAATAGCGATAAACTTAGTTGAATAACTAACTTTGCCCTTGTAGCAACAATGGCATAGTATTTGATTCTGCATTTATAGTACGGCCTTTGATTAATAAATACCCATTCTGCATTCCTTGAATTCATTTTAAATCTGAATGATAAAACAATGCCATTACATTTCTGTTCGGTCTTGAGATTTCAATTATGTTGCAAAGGATCTTATTATACTAAAACCTCTAGCGTCCACCGCCACCTCTGCAATATTAAATCCTCAATACCTGCAGAGTTCAGAGAGTTATCCCCACATAGATATTTGCTTTCAGCTTCAATAACTTATCCAGCTCACTAAATTGTCTGCTTCAATTGAAACTTATTGAAGTATAAATCTATCCAGATATGGACTTGGCATGCCTTTTGTTAAAAACTAATATCTCGAATGAAGTCGCACTTGAAATCGATTAAGCGTAGTTTTCAAGCATAAAATGTTATTGCTATTCATTCGTTCAGATATTTTCTCATTGTAATGAATGACCTAGAGAAGTGAAGATGCATGTAATTTATGGGTCTCATTTCGAAGGGCACGAATAGTATATATCGTTCTTCTCTTTTTAGTGTCGTCGATGCATCTAATTATGCTGTTTGGCCCTAGTTGGTGGCCACTTTTATTAAAGCGGACGGCGGAGGTTAACGGACATTTGGGACGCTCCAGCTAACGGGTTATAAAGTCCATACCACAGACATTGAGACGCTCCAGCAAACGGGTTATAAAGTCCATACCACAGACATAAATCTAACTAGATGACGCGATTGTACGAGTATGTATGTACTTCGCGTGCCTAAAAACGGAGTAAAGTTACGATCAATGATCGTAATCTGAGCTTTTCATTTAGCCTTATGCCTTTTTATGCCATATTAATCTGTTAAGAATGTATAGAAAAAGTTGGCATTGCATTGGAAATGTTTTCTTTCATTGGTAAGTAAATTTGTTTTTATATTGTTTGTGAAAAAGTCGCACGCGTGGTTTTCATTCAGATGGATGGAGGGACTTGCGTTGTCTAGTTAGGTTTCATGTCTATGATACCAACCTATACATATTGTTCGTAGTATACGATGAGATCTTCCGTGTTTTTATGAATTTAAATTAATGCGGACATCGTACAAGTTCAGCATCTCAGGACGCAAGTACAATATAAATACAAAAATCAAGGATCATTAACGCTTTCGAACTTGACTTTCCAATTTGTGAAAGGTAGTTTTTGACGGCCAAATTAAGGTGATATGGTGTTAAGGAGAAAAAGTATGATAATGCTGTTTTTGGAAAGATAATTTATATTAAATTTTTATTATAAAACTTTGATAATCTAAATAAGATAAAAAAGTCTTTATAATCACTCATCTTGTATGTGTAATTCTTTCGTGTAGGTACAATAAAGAATTAGACAAATGTTCAGTAGATCGCCTTTGATAAATTCTCTCTTCCCGAGAGGAGGTGTCCTGTATCCTCGCTTTGGAAACATCATCGGGAGATTATGCTATATCTTTGATAAGTTAAAGACTGAAATCCAACCTACGGTTGTTGGTTGGATTCTGTGAAAGCTTGAGTCTAAATGAATTCGTCATTGATATGTTTGACACACACAAAGTGGAGGAAAGCAGAGCCAAAACAATCTTGGAAAAACCCTTGATTCATAAGGAGATGTTAAAAGACACGAAATATAAAAAAAAACTATTAAAGGTTATGAAGAATATCTTGAGCATGGCAAACAAGTGATAAACAGTGGATGTTTATCAAAAGCTTTTTCTTTTCAACGCGATCTTCAATATGAAGACAAATATAGACGGCTAAAGAAAGCAGAAATTCTGTAAAAAACTAATATTGCTCGTATCCAAACACAGAACGAAGAGGCAATATATGAGAAATATAAAATTAAACGACACTTGTACAAACAGGCACAAATATTGACGACGAGTGATGTTTTTCAATTACAGAACATGTCGAGAAGCCCCTCGTGTAAAATAAATAAACTTCTGCGTAAAAAACATTGCTGGTTACAACGAGTTTGCCATTTTAATCATTCAGTTCTCAAGCATGTTGAAATCCACCTCAGCAAAATTAATAATTATTAATATTTTTATTAGAATTAGGTAGAACAGAGCTCAAGTAAGAAATGTTTTCTTATCCCTTAATATATCAGTACTGACATGTACACTGCACAGTCAAGGAATTGAAACGTTAAGCACCTCAAAGTTAATTTTCATTTGCATCTTGATGTCCCCTTATTGCCAACATTTTGAATGTAAATTACATTTTTTAAAGGCTTTCATTGCGTTATGTAAACTGTATGTGTACTGAAATTTTCGTGCCTATAATAGCCCGTAACTAATTCAGCAATTCGCAATGCGGTTAATATTTACGGCAATTCACGCTATTTCCCTAAGGCAGTGGTTACTGGCGTCAAAAACTGTTTGTTAATTCAGATTACGTAGCATCGGGATTACTCCAATGTACAGAAACCATGTGGGTAGATTTTGTTAGAAGGATTTTTGCTGTTTTTTTGTACTTTGTTTTAGGTTATTCTGGACTTCTATCGACCTATATAATAATTGGTTGAAGCTACCTAATTGTCATGGGAAGGAATTCAAGTATACACATACTTGTAAGTTGTACTCGTTCCCATGACAATACAATAATTTGGCAAAATTGTCTCTGCATCAGGGAACAGGTTGAAGGTTGAGGGAATCCTCTGGAAGCGAGACGCACAGGACCGGTCAATGTGGCGGCACTTGGAGAAGGCTTATTTTCAGCTGTGGACGTATTTCGGCTGAAATGATAATGACCAGGGACCACACTCAGAAATCCGCAGGGTTCTTAGTTACAATATACATACACACATAAATAAACTCGCGCCTTTTTCCCACGAGAGTAGGCAGAAACTAAGGAACGCCACCTGCTACGATCCTTAGATACTTATTTTGTTTAATTTACGTCCATACAACGTTCATACATTTAGTCACAGTATCACACCAGGCAGTTACAATATCTTAAAAATTGGGACGAATATATGAGAATAATGTTACTGATTAGTGTACTAACCTTCTAATAAAGGCTGTGGTTGCGACAGCACGGAATCCCTGGAAGCTGCCCTGCGGACTGGCTTCGCAGGTCTTGCCAAGGACTTGAGCCCTCCACTCAGTATCAGTTCCAGGGCTCGCCTTCCACCTGGCCCTGTCACGCCTGCTCCCATCTGGAGAAAAAAGAAAACATAATTTAGAATATCTGATTTAAGTATAAGAGTAGCCTGTTTCAGCTAACTTCAGGGCAGACAAAAGAAAACATCCTGTTTGGATGTTTTAATGATATTTCTCGTATTTACGACATGTTAACCCGATTAAGGATTTTTTAGTGGGATCATACTTATTAATCAGTAATTGAGCAACCCAATAGTTTCGAACTCGATTGAAGTTCTTAAAGCTCTTGCTGATGTACTTCTGTAAGTATAAATATACCTGAAAAATCAGTATTAACGTGAGTGTGAATTAATTTGCAAAAATTCATTATTGATATGTTGATCGGACTTTGTTCATAGCAGATGCATATGCCGATAACATTATTTTTTTCTTAATGATTTTTTACATATTTTAATTATACCTTTTCTGGTGCGATTAAAGGCAAAACATAACAAAAAGGTTAACAACACGGGCTATAATAACGAAGGGCAAGCGGGCAACTGTTGACTTTTTAATTCTCATGACCTTGGCTACCTTAATAAATTGAACATGTTTTCATTTTCGTGCCCATACGGAAACAGAGGACACTTTCGTTAATTAAAAATATTAAGACGCTTTTGAAAGGGACCGTCGTTAAAATTTTCCGTTGCATTCAAGGCTACGCGGCATTCAAGGCTCAGACTAACTCTAAGGTAACTAGTAGCCAGATTAGATGCAGATATCTCGCATTGAGACCAGTGGCGGCTGGTGGATCATAGTAGTAGTAGTGCACTTTGCCGTCTCACTGGGTAATTGTTTAAGATTTACTAAAATTCACAGGAGCCTATGTAAATCGGCAAACCATCTCGCTAGCGACTTCTAATTCGACGCCAACGCCATCTAGTTACGTCGTTGTACAACTTGTAATGTTGGTACTCGACCCGAAGATAAATTTTGTTCGTCAAACCTCGCCCGCTCTCGGTAATCTTCGGTTCGCTGGGACGGCGCACGAGAATGTCATATTTTGCCGTACATTTTCTATTGAACTATCTCTGTCTCACGCGCCAGGCGTTTACGCTTGTTTCTCGTAGAATAGTATGAACTCTCGCCGTGCGCTTTAGCCTAGCGCACGGGGAGTATTTTTTACAGCAATGTACGTCTTATTACTTTAGCAAAGAGCTTAAATTTGTTCGTCATAATTTCGTTAATATTGAATAGATCGTTAATCAGATATTATTAATTATTTTTATTTTATTTCTAAACCTATTCAAATCTGGCAGTTCAGTGCACGAGTGAACTTAAAGTACAGCCGCCTCTGATTGAGACCTGTGTCCCAGTAGTGGGCCGGGCAGTTATAAGCCGATTAGTCTAAGTAGCAGGTACTAGGCAGCCAGTTGCTAGAAGAGGTAAAGCTGGATAACAAAGGGTAATTTGATCAAATGTATGTCACAAATCAAGTTGCGTCGGAAATAAAAAACTGGCCAAGTGCGAGTCGGACTCGCGCACGAAGGGTTCCGTATCGTTATAGCAAAAAACGGCAAAAAAATCACGTTTGTTGTATGGGAGCCCCACTTAAATATTTATTTTATTCTGTTTTTAGTATTTGTTGTTATAGCGGCAACAGAAATACATCATCTGTGAAAATTTCAACTTCTAGCAATCACGGTTCATGAGATACAGCCTGGTGACAGACGGACAGACAGACAGACAGACGGATCGCGGAGTCTTAGTAATAGGGTCCCGTTTTTACCCTTTGGGTACGGAAACCTAAAAATCTAATTTACATCTGATTTGCGTTCTCGTCGCAGTCCTATCTGTATTTTAAAATAAACATATTATAGACAGTGTAAACAAACTCAGAGTGTACTAAGTGTCGCTAATGTACAAAGCTAATTGGATGAGGATTCATGGCTCTCGTTTTAAGGTTAGCGTGTCAGTTCCTGATCCGTTACACGTTAAAAAAGTGTAATTCCATATACCAAGGCGCAATAATGATGTTTTTGCTTTGTTCGTGTGAAGGCCGCTGTTAGGGCTGTCAGTTTTAAAATATGATAATGATGTAGGTCAGGGGTCTCCAAATACTTTCATTTGGGGTCCGTTTTTTATTAAATAATATGATCGTCGTGGTCCGTAAGGTTTAAAGCAACATATAGGTAAATCTTTTTTTATTCTAGCTTTAAGGGTGGATTTTATTTTGAAATGGGACCAACTTTGTCGTATACTCTTTGCAATAAAAAAGTTTTTTTTGAAATCGGACCACTCTATAAAAAGTTATGCATGGTCATACATAAAACAAAATTACAATCATGTCGAATTGAGAGACACCTCGTTTTTTTTTCGTTGGTTAAAAAGTAAATACCAAGATTTATTTCAAATATTATTGTGAAATATGAAATTTTTAGGGTTCCGTAAAAACGGGGCCCTATTACTAAAACGCCGCGATGCGTCGGTCTGTCTGTCTGTCACCAGGCTGTATCTTATGGACCGTGATAGCTAGACAGTTGAAATTTTCACAGATGATGTATTTCTGTTGCCGCTATAACAACAAATACTAAAAACAGAATAAAATAAATATTTAAGGGGGGTTCCGATACAACAAACGTGATTTTTTTGCCGATTTTTGCGATAATGGTACGGAACCCTTCGTGTGCGAGTCCGACTCGCACTTGGCCGGTTTTTTTCCTTATAATTTTGGTCCGAAGCTAGGACTAAAGTTGATAGAGGCTATTGTCATTAAATCTTGGAGATGTTCATCGAAGTCTACTTCCACCCTTCCCCAACACGAAGACTGACGATTACAATCCGGCGCTCCACGCTCGTCCGTTGTCGAATAAAGACAAAACGCGGGTTAAATTATTTAATTACGTACTCAAGTGACTCAAGTAAATTATATTGTACTGTTTACACAAAATACGTCGGCGGTCTGGATCCGGACCGCGGTCCTCCGTTTGTTGACCCCTGATGTAGGTCGTCCGACGGCAAGATGGGTAGAGGATATTGTTGCAATTGCGGGTAGAGCCTGGATGAGGCTGGCACAGGAACGTGGGGTTTGGTAAAAGTTGTGTGGATAACTGTGAATGTTGAGATCGTCGACTTTGACAGTACTTACTGGTAGTCAGATTTCTGACGGTTTGAGAAATAGTCTTACCAATGGGTACCGTCTACCCCAGTTACTAGGTTGTGAAGGACAGACAGTTGCTCTATATAAAATGTCGGTATTCAACTACATCCGGTAAGATTGGAAGCCGACCTCACAATTGTTTTAATTTAATTACAAAAGTAGCGGAAATCTCGAATTCTTTAAACAATCTCATATCGTTATCAGAATTGGACTGAAAAAAATATCGTTAGTTTGTGATTTATTCGTGATAAAGATACATTCATGAATATTTATTTTATTACGATGCATTCTTATGACTGCACTGCAGATTATATAGAATGGAACACTTGTGCTCAAGTACCTTCTACATTATGCGTTTTCATAGAAAACTTTTATTTTCAGGTGTTTTGTTTTATCGCAACTGTACTAAAAGATAATTCCCTTGCTATTTAATACTGCATAAATTTCTATCAAACTGTAATTTTCCTCCTAAATGTATTGCACGTTGCAAGAAAAATACCTAAAACAGCTTAACCTTTGCATTCACTGACTACACATTCTTTTTTTGAAAGTTGCCAACTTTTCATTCGAAAATGTTAATGCCTGCGATTTTCAGCCCTGCCTATCATAACGGTACAGTCACAAGCTCTGCCGGGTCAGATGAATGGTAGGTACCTACGTACGACCACAAGTCGGCAAACAATGTCACGCGGTTTTTGTTTCTTTTGAGCCTTGTGTATCGTGCGCAAAGCATTTTCCGGATTACATATTCGTTGTATGTCAAGGAAGAGGCAAGTATTCTTGTGGATTTAAAGAAAGGAAGCTAAAGGATTATTCCAGCGACGGGATTTAAAATGTATTCGAAACATATTCTGGAGCTTGTGACGGCATTTTCATAGGAAGCCCAATTTGAAGCTACTGTTAAGTTCAACTCAAATATGCCTTGATATAATTCTACCTTGAGATAATTATAACGACAGAAGGGGTGAGGCTTAGCACGCACTGCGATTTTTATTCGCGCGAATAAAAATCCGCGTGAATATTTTAATACAATTTGAGCGCGATTTTTTTTCCGCAGTGCGTGCAGCTTCATACATTTCCATAGAAAGAAAGAAAGAAAAAGTATTTATTTGTGACCCGCACAGGAGACACGAGAAATCAGCTTAAAATTAAACAAAATAAAAATCCCGTTCGAGACCAAAAAGGCTCAGTAAGGGCGGAAAAAAATTCGCGCGAATAAAAATCGCAGTGCGTGCTATGCCTAAGTGTTTTGATTGCTAGTGGCTGGTAAGCTATGTTTATTTAAAAACAATGCCATAGAGTCATCATATGTATGATGAATGATGATATAGTATATGTCTATGAGACAAAACAAGTCACGTCAGCCGTAAACAAATAGTTCCTAAGTAATGAGCATAACGAATATTTACTTTTTTAATACCTGTATTAAGACTGATCCAACCAAGTTACTCAGATTTCCAGTGACTTGACACACATGTAAGAGCAGTGGTGGCCCAGTGGTATCGGGCGCGACTTACAAGTTGTAGGTCGTGGGTTCGAGCCCGGGCAGGCGCTTTACTTTGTGTAAATTATTTCATCACCACTGCTCTCAAAACGGTGAAGGAAAAGGTGGGGGCTGAGTCACCCACGTCCGTAGGAGTGTACCCCATTCCGTTACCCTACACGTGGTCCCCGGGTGGTGCAAATCAGGTGACACTAACTGGTGGTAGGCTTCGGCCGAAGGCTTGCGACCACCCACCGGGCAAAGACGTACCGCCAAGCGGCTTAGCCGTGTTCCGGTACGATGCTCGGTGTAGCCACAAGAGGAGTTGGGTCGAGATAGCTGTTCCACTGCAGACTGACCAGCCTGACACGCGCTGGTATGGACATATCGGGAGACTGGTCGCGGAGGGTAGCGGGATCCGAGGCACGGTGCGCCGCTGGCCGACCGCAGGTAGTTGGGGGCCCAAGTAGAGTGCCAGCCACACATGAAAGGCTGCCCCGCCAACTGTCGAAAAATCCCGGGATGCGCCATCGTGCTGGTTGGCGACCAGATGGGGAGGGCCCGATGGACATTCCGGGGGGGCTCGGGCGTCCCCGCAGTCTCCGGACTAGTGCCCCAATGATGCTGTCCTTTCAGTGCGGGTCTGAAGGTTAGCAGCGTGGAACCTCGTCTCACTTCCAACTCCTCTCCTCCATTCACTCTTATCATCATATTAATGCCAAGGAAAAGAAATAATAAATTGGAACAGCGGCTGCACTCCCTCCCCCTCAAAGTGCACCTCACCAACATTCGAGGTCTGCACTCAAATCTCTCTGCAGTCCACTACCACCTGGAGACTGAGAAACCAGCGCTGTTATTTCTTACGGAGACGCAGATAGCGAGTCCGTCGGACGCGTCGTACCTATCTTACCCAGGGTTTACCCTGGAGCACAATTATAAACCGCGCGCGGGTGTGTGTATGTACGCCCGTGATGACACTTGCTATCGGCGTCTCCGTAACCTTGAGGACTCAAAATTTTCAACGCTGTGGGCTCTAGTGGACACAGGTCTGGATAAAATTATCTACGCCTGTGTCAACCGCTCGCACAGCGGAGATCAGGAGACATCCAGGCTCGCAGAGTACCTCAGTGAGGCGGCTGATGCGGCACAGCAACGGTACCCTTCCGCCCAATTAGTGTTACTGGGGGACTTTAACGCCCACCATCAGGAGTGGCTCTTCCCATACCAGTGCACTGACCATGCTGGACGGGAGATGCGTAAGCTTTCGCTAACGCTAAACCTCACCCAGCTGGTCCAGCGGGCAACGAGGGTACCGGATGTTGATTCGCACACAGCGAATTGCTTGGACCTTCTGCTGACAACAGATCCAGACAGATACTCTGTGTCGATAAGTTCACCCCTGGGTAGTTCCGACCACTGTCTGGTGAAGTCTGTGTCCGTCTATTCCCCGCCCGATCCCAGCCCAAGAGGCACCCGGCGGGTTTGGCGGTACAGGTCAGCAGATTGGGATGGCATGCGTTCTTTCTTCGCTTGCTATCCTTGGCAGCCTACTTGCTTTTCTTCGGCTGATCCTTCGTCGTGCGCGGACGCCGTTACTGATGTGTTGCGTCAGGGAATGGAGTACTACATTCCGTTCTCTGACATAACGATTTCCAGCGTTGACCGGCCATGGTTTGGCGCCGAATGTCGTCGCGCCGACGCGCTTAAACATGAGGCGTACCTGGCATGGGTCGACGCTCGATCGCGTAAAGCGAGTGACTTGGGTCAGAAGAAGAAAGCCTACAACAGGGCTGCCAAGTCCTGCAAGAAGGTGTTGCGTGGGGCTCCATTCGACCACATTGGCCGAATGGGGGCCAAACTTGCTTCTTACCCAGCAGGTAGTAAAGCGTTCTGGTCCCTGGCTAAGTCGGTCGAGTCGAACTTCTGCCGTCCCTCACTACCACCACTGCTGAAACCCGATGGGTCACTGGCTCACACCGCTGAGGAGAAGGCAAATTTGTTTGCCTCCCTTTTTGCGGAATCTTCGCGTCTGAATCTTGGTGATTCGCGGCCCCCTCCTTCTCCTGATGGGTGCGAGACGAGTATGTCGGACATTCGCATCCATCAAAAGGACGTCCGTAGGGTGCTGCGCAACCTCGACGTGAACAAGGCTAGCGGCCCTGACGGCATACCAGCTATAGTTCTTAGAACCTGCGCGCCTGAACTGTCTCCGATCTAGACACGCCTATTCCGCCTTTCATATGAGACTGGAACAGTGCCGAATGCTTGGAAGCAAGCCAACGCACAGCCCGTGCCCGGCGCTTGCCGTCTCCCTCGACATCTCGAAGGCTTTCGATAGGGTCTGGCACGAAAGCCTTATTGGTAAGCTTCCTTCATTCGGTTTGCCCGGTGGTCTGTGTGATTGGATTGCAGACTTCCTGAGAGATCGGTCCATTCGAGTGGTTATCGATGGCTGCTCGTCGGACCAATTGGATATTAATGCCGGGGTCCCTCAGGGGTCCGTACTCTCAGCAACATTGTTCTTGTTGCACATTAACGATCTGCTGAAGCCCGGCACCTTTGGGTATGCAGACGACAGCACTGTTGCTGAGAGATACTTGTCCAACGCGCGTGCTACCGGGCCTCAGGTCCGGTCTCTCCGGGAGGCCATGGTGGAGCGCTTGAACTTGTCCTTGCAGGCAGTTTCCGAATGGGGCGATGCCAATCTGGTCAGGTTTAATGCTGCTAAAACCCAGGCGTGTCTTTTTTCCGCTAAAAGGAGCCAATTCCACCCGGCTCCTACTTTCCGTGATGTAACCGTGCCAATAACGGACCATCTTGAGCTTCTTGGCGTTACGTTGACATCGACTCTCAATTTTGGGCCATACATTGAGGCAAAGGCTCAGCTGGCTGCCAAAAAGTTGGGGATCCTTGCGAAGGTGAGAAGGTACTTCACGCCGGAACAGCTGCTCAACTTGTATCAAGCGCAAGTTCGATCGTGCATGGAGTACTGTTCTCATCTCTGGGATGGATCTGCCAAATACCAGCTTGATGCACTAGAGTCGATCGAAAAGCGGGCCAAGAAACTCATCGGTAATGAGGCACTGGTCAAGTCAAAGCTCCTGAGCCTTGAACATCGTCGCCGAGTTGCCAGTTTGTCGGTATTTTATCGGTTACATTTCGGGGAGTGTGCGATGGAATTACATGATTTAATTCCGCCCAGCCCGTTCCATCATCGGACTACCAGACGTACGGCGATGCGTCATCGGTACATGGTGGACATCCCACCCATACGCACAAAACGTTTTGGGGACACTTTTATTATGCGTACAGCTAAAGAGTGGAATTCCCTGCCGGAATCTGTGTTTCCCGATAGCTACAATCTAGGGGTCTTTAAGTCAAGAGTGAATGGGTTTCTTCTAGGCAAGCGTGCTCCATCGTCGACCACATCATCGCTTACCATCAGGTGAGATAGTGGTCAAGCGCAAGCCTATTGACAATAAAAAAAAAAAAAAAAAAAAAAAAAAAAAAAACATCGTGAGGAAACCGGCATGTCCTAGCTAGAACCAAAAATTCGAAGACATGTGACATCCACCAACCAGCACTGGCCCCGCGTGGTGGACTGGTGGATAATGGCCCATTCCCTCTCACAGAGAGGAGGCCTGTGTCCCAGCAGTGGGAACATTAATAGGTTGATGATGATGTGATGTGACACACATGTTGGAGTGCCTCAAGTGCCTATACACCTGCACTTCGGAGGACCTTATAAACGCCACTGACGCTGCGGTTGGCGTGGCCGCCTATTGTTCCAAAATACATGATCACCTGAAAACTCTGGTTATGAAGACAAGAAAGCCTGTAATATGTCTCTCCAATAATATAACACAAGCCTGGTATTCAATATGTATGTCACGTAGGTTACATACAGTAAGTAGATCAGAGCCCAGTCCATCAGCATCAATAAGCAATGTTAGGCCCGAAACAAACTATCAAGCAAACGGAAATTATTGGTGCTGTATTTGATCAGTAAAACTTGAGATAGACTTTAGATTAGACATAGACACCAACCTCTTCTGTCACTACAATACTTCTTACTTCAAATCAGTGTCTTAACAGCGACTTATAATTGAGTTGCGTTTAAGAATTCGGTCGTAAGACCTGAGATCTGATCGGTGTTCCGTCACGAAGCCGGAAACAAAACCGTCCTTAATGTAGAGAACATTTTTGACACCTTAAAGCCAAGCAGCGCTGTAGCGGTTCCTTCATTAAGAGGAAATATGGGCAGATAGTACCGACCTCCTCCTCCAATATTGGACCAATTTAAAAGATATTCCATAAACTGGTAAAGTAAGACATATACTATGTTTACCTTTTTTCATTTATATTTGTCAAATTTGTACACTAAGCCTCTGTTGACAGCGCAATTTTGAGCATTTTTGGAGGGCTCTAGTGCTTCTATAGATAATGCATCATCAAAAAGGAAAACATAGGGACATAGTATATATCTCTAATTTTCAGTTTACGGAATATCTTTTAAATTGGTCCAATATTAGAGTAGGAAAGAGACGAGAGCCAAACCTCGAATTATGACTTTTTACTAAGGAAATTCAGTCGGCGTTCTCTGCCCCCGTTTTCTCTTTAGACCGTTATGAAGAGGTCAACGGTCATAATTAGGAAACAATTGATTTTCAATAGTTTCAGACCTGATTCAGGTTTCTCGACCGTTGAGGGGAGACACTGCAGTCTTAGAAAACCTTTGGCTTGTCCATTTATCACGTTAAAACTTGCCAATACTAATTCGCGGCAGACCTTGATTGTAAAAACGTTTGACACAGGAGTATTTAGCATAAAACAAAATGTCTGTCGCGACTGTCAGCCAAAACTTCGGTCGCATCTGATAGTTTGTTTCCAGCTTTACAGGTGGTCCATGCATCCTCATTGTGTATTCATTTATTTTGCGGCCATGTAGCCCGTCTACATTGTAAATAGCGAGTATTGTACACCGTAATGTTATACATGGATTCTTTTGTTGAGGGTGCATTCGCATCTGCCATTTTATGGTTGAACGTGTGGGCTTTCGACGAACTGTGCTGTTATGCGGTCACACCGTATAAGAATCTTGTTGAATTTAGCTGATACTGAATACTGCCAAAGGAAATAATGTTTTCTGGGTAGAAAAATGATATATCTATTTAGTCCGTCAGAAAGATTATCAAATAATATTGAACACGTATTTTTTGCTTTATCAAATCAATAAAAATTAACAAAGTTAAAGCGCATTAAAGTTCATGAGTGGGGGCTTGGGACGTCACTAAGGCAGTATAAAGTGTACTAGCGGCATGACGTCACAAGATATTTCAACGCATTACATCGTCGTCACTTTAGGGTATACGTGTCAAAAGAAAAATACGTTTTCAATATTTTTTATTAATCTACCTGACAGACGAAAAACTCATTTTCAGTAAACTACCCTATTCGTGGCTTAACAATAACACAGCTGCACGGATCAAAGTTTCGAGGTTGAGCAACGCTTTTGGAGATCAGTTCGTGGATAAATTACGTGTCTCGAAAACTTCGTTAGTCTGACAACAACTTACTAAGGTACATCGTTTTATCCAGTGACTTAGGAGGAGGGGGAGGTCAGATAGTCAACTGCCCCATTTTAAAACGTGGCATCCATCTGCATTCAGTTCGACTGGAAGCCGACACCAAAAAAGTTTTCTTTTTATTGGGACAATCCCACCGCACTATTCCCAAACCACTGCAACTCCTGAAAGCCAGAAACAACAGTGGCGACCACCAGAAAAGCGCCAAGGCAATGAAGCTCGATGAAATCCCGGCGAATGAATTTAACTGGCTTGAATCCCGCAATGAAATTAGTCAGAAAATAATAACCGAGGAGTAGGAAAAATACAAATTTCCACATCCCTCCATATCAATCAGGAGACAGAACAAACAAGGCCAATAGTCACTGACGGCCGTTTACAACTGGGATAAGCCCAGTTGCCTAGCACCACGGATAAAAATTATCATTAATATTAATGGGTCCTAACATTGTGAGCTGTTATACGAGTATTTCATTCCAACAATAGGTATGGCAAACACGGACAAAGTTGAGAAAAGGCTACGCAGATGACAGAATGCCAAAATAATTACGAGTAGGTGGACACAGATAAACATCATTAGGATTCCTCACCAACGCCCAACGTTGGTTTGCAACATTTTATATGGGACACACGATAGCTATTGAATTCCAATGGGGTGTTGACGCAAACCCGTGTAACAACGCTAATGAATGTATCGCTCGACATATGCATTATGTATCAGTGAGATACGATATCCCATTATGTTGTTGTTTGAGGTAAGTCCTAATTAATTTAATCATTGTTCAGAGCTTGATAGATGGACAGTGTGGTAGAATACATGGCTAGAAAGGGGATGACGACTAATGTATGGACAAAGATATAATCTCCGGCACGTAAGTTGGCAAGAGTCGTTAGATGCATCGTCCATCGTCGACCACATCATCGCTTACCATCAGGTGAGATGGTGGTCAAGCGCGAGCCTACGTATGACAAAAAAAAAATGCGCAGAAGTCGTTTGTTAGGTATCTTTGGTAGTGAAGCGGGGCGAGGGGAACGTTTAGGCGTTTAGGGCCGTTTCGGGCGCGCGATTGGTTGGTCGACACAAATATCGACTGACCAATCGTGTCGCGTCCACGTTCCGTTCGCTCTATTGTTAGGTTTTGATTCTTTTTAACTAATAATGGCTTGTTTTAAATAAAAACGAATGATCTTATTTAACAATTTGGTTATTTGTTAGGGTTTTTGTTTCATATAAATACCTATATGTCTTCATAATTCCAAAGGACTGCCATGGAGGCGATATTTTTTATGGTAAACACTCGGGAGTTTGTCGAGTGTTTCGAGCTAGTACGAGTAATGTGACTGGAGGACAACACATTCGGTCGATGGTCGTCGCCTGAGACGCTTGGTTAAAATATAGTGCTCAAAGTCATAGACATTGTTGTAAAATTATATTTTCAATACAGTTGTTAAACATGGCGTACTTTCAGAGGCTATAATTATGATTCGAAAGTTAAATCTTACGCATAGGCATCTTTCTGTTACGCGGTCGTGACTTTTGTTTACGAGCTCGATCATTATGTTTGCAGTTTAGTTTTAAATTTATAAGTCAATTTAAAAAAGTTTAGTAGCAAGGAGTTTTCAAACATAAAATAAAATGGGATAGATTTTCTACGAGGAAAAATTAATGATTCCGTACGTTTTAGCGTTCAATTCTCAAAAGTCTTTTAAATGGTTGTTTAATATATTTAATTACCAGTTTTAAATTAATTATTTTCACATCAACATTTGTCAAAAATCGAATAAGCTGTATAGGCTGTTTTCGTTGAAAAAAAAAATGTCCAGTAGCAAAAACGCGCCATAAGTCAATTTAAAAAAGTTTAGTAGCAAGAAATTTCATACATAGAATAAAATGGGATACGATTTTATACGAGGAAAAATTAATGATTCCGTACGTTTTAGCATTGAATTCTATTTTTTTTTTAAATAGTTGTTTAATATATTTAATTACCAGTTTCAAGTTAATTATTTTAACATTAACGTTTGTCAAAAATCGAATAGGCTGTATAGGCTGTTTTCTTTGTAAAAAAATATGTCCAGTTGCAAAAACGCGCCATATTGAAAATTTTATTTTTTGTGAATAAACAAATCTAATTCTTTGATTTGTTTTTACTGTTTCTCACAACTGTATTGAAAAACGTCGTGTGATACTCGGGTGTGTAGGTTATTGCAAACGAGCTGTCATTAACAAGCCCGAGCCGAAGGCGAGGGTTTTTAATGACACGAGTTTAACCTACTTTCCACCCTTGTATCACAATGTACTATTCTAGTTTAGAACAGTTTTCTTACATTATAAAAGTAATGAACAGTTTGAGTTTGATTTCACACATCACATCCAAGTACCTACTCGTAGTAAACCCGCTGACTGCTACACTATATGGTGGTTGGTCAGTTCGCGGAATATGCGCGTACTTACCCCCACTACGTCTAAACCTTGCGGGGCACTATATGTTGCCAAGACCCTAAATAATCCCCACTGTGATTTCGTCGACGGTAAATTTTCCATACTGAGCTAACCAGGGCTTCGCTCTATGACCATAATTGAGCTACATAGACGACGTTCAACAAAATGGAGCCTTTTTAAAGCGATAGTCCATGTCATCAGTGCCGTATTTACGGTTAGGTACTGTAATAGGTATATTAACAGCAAAAAATAGACCTTATAAATATGTAAGTACACAAAAAAACGTAAGATTCAATAACACCCAGCGCTCGAACGTTGCGTTATGTTATATTTATTGAGTCGCCGCGACTGTCTTAGTTCGAACGTAGGGATTCTGTTACATAATATATTCCCATATGGCCTGTTGTTCTAGTTTTAGAACTTATTTGAGGTAGACGGAAAATAAATACGAGGCATTTTTGCAGAAATCAGAATACAAAGTTTGGTCCGGGCAATGCACTCCAAATTCCTTTTTTTTTTAAATAGAACCCAAAGGCAATAATTATCGCCAATATCTACCTAATAAGACCAACATTTCACGAATTAGTTACCTATTACTTTCCTTATTTATAGCGTCACTTCAAAAAACAATTTATTTTTACAATTTAAATGATCACTATAGGTTTAACCTTGCATTTTTTTTTTAATTTTCCCTTTTCAGTCTAGTGCAATTTTGCCCAGCAGCCATCACTTTTTAATTTTGCCACCTTCTTGCCATACTTAAGAATCTTACTTCTTACTAATATTATAAATGCAAAAGTTTGGATGGATGTATGTTCTATGTTAGGGGGGCTTTGGTTGCCGCACTTAGTCCTGGATGGACCTTTGTACGTGAGCCATGGCGGCCGTTTGGTGGTCATTCCATCCAGCCCACCTCCCTCCAGAAGTCAATTAGAGCTCCTGGTTTTCTCAAAACATCCGTGTATGATCTGGGTGACCCGAGGGTTCGTGTTCTTATCTGTGTGATACCTGTGCACTCAAAGAGAACGTGCGTGACGGTTTCCTCAGCCTCCATGCATGCGTGTAACAAACATACATCCATGTGCAGGGCATGGATGTATGTTTGTCACACAATCACGCCAGAACGGCTGAAAAGATTTAAATGAAATTTGGCACAGAGATAGATTATAGTGTAGAATAGCACATGGGCTTTTCATCCCGGTATATAATGTTCCCTTGGGATAAGAAAACAATTTACACGCGGCACACTTGGCAGAAGCTAGTAAGGAGAATAAAATAATTAAATTATAAAAATCAGCTTCACATTAAATTTCCCCGACTGTACATGACGATACAGTTCCGCGCATAACGTCAGGCACTTAACTACGCACTACTCTAGCGCCTTCTAGCTACATCCACTAAAGTAAACGGCCCGTGTACACAAACGGTAGGTAAACATTTACATTTAATTTGCTATTGCCGACTTAAGTTAATTGGCGGCTCTTATTCGGCGAATCTGGTCCATTGTTGGATAATATAATATCTTTAATAGTTTTGTGATTGACTGAATGGTTTGTCGGTCTAAGTAGATGTTGAAAGCGCGGGGGTTCTGGTTCCGATGCCTAAGTCGGGTATTGATTATAATAACATAAAATCACAACATTCACGCCTGTATTCTTCGAAGGGTTAAGCGGTGATATATCACCGCTTAACCCTTCGAAGAATGCAGGCGACAGGGTGGTGGTATACCACCACCCTGTCTGGTAGTAATTCCATCAGGGAATTTCCTCTGAAGCATCCTGGTTATTGGCAGTAGGCTTTCCCCTTTTTGATAATTAAACAGTTGACCCAAGTGGGAAGGTGGAACTTCAACTTGGTTGGGCAGCCGAGGGTTGCAGAAGGATCGTACATTCTCGCGACCCCCGGCGTCTGCGTGAGATTGAAAGGGCCCAACGGACGGAGGACATCCATTGACGATTTTCCAGACTGAAATGAAAAAAAAAACCTCGACGGAATGCGGCAGCAAGTTGTGAATACGGAGCTGTTTCAGAAACTATCTCCACTTCTTATGTGAAGTGACGTCTGCGGAGATATTTGACGAAGTTTTGGGCCAACTGAATTTGAAATACTGTCGTGTCAGCGTCACGAAGATGATGGCAAAATGTAGGCGTAATTAGAACGTCATAAGCTACCAAGGATACCCCATTCCAAACATACCGCGCATGATATGATATCAGTCTTCCCACGGTTAGTTAGTTGACGTCACAGCCTGCTCTTTTACATTTCCTCATTGCGTGGGAGAAAACACTAATAAATAAGACGCGCAATCTTTCTTATTTCTTTCTTATCTTTCTGTATTTAAAACAGTATGTTTGGAGACGATGTAACGCAATGTCACTTGATATAGAAGGTCGTTTATTATTGTTTTTGCAGATAGTATTTGTGTGAGTGTGTGCGGCAGCGGTGATAGCGGATTACGTAATATTTAGTGTTTTTTTTTTTTCGAAAACATCTTGGTAATGTCAGACAGTTTCTCAGTAGGTACAAGATAGTGTAGCGACTCCATTAATTGTTTATAATATAATAGGTATTACTTTTAAGGATTCTCACGGCCTGCACACAGATGTTATTGAGTGTTGTCTTCAGGATAACAATAGTTTATTGTAATGTGCAAGGGACCCTCCTTTGGAACGATAAGTTCATTGTTTTAGTTTTAAGAATTTAGCGTCATAACCGTAAGGTTTCTGTTGTGATGCCGACGGTTCTTTTTGTAAATGTTAACTTTTTATATTTATTGTGCAACCCATTACAGCTGTAAAAACCTTTGTGTTTTAGCTTGTAACGTGCCGCCCCGACCGTATCCCAGTTTTCAACAATTGTGTAAAAGTATTCATTCAGTCTCTTTCGGTCTAGGGGAGCGGTCGGTCGGCACTCTTACACTTTGTAATTTATCTTTAATAAACTAACTCCAACACGAAGTAAAACAAGTACTCATTTCGCGATTCCCGTAACGCCGACATAGCTAAGTAACTAACGATACGTTCCCGAAAATAGTAATTCAATATACGAAAAATATAATATTTTTTGCTTTAAATGTTATTCAAATCATAGTGTCTGGTTTTAGCACTAAATATTTGGATGAAGCTCTCTAGAAATTGCCACTGTCATTGACGACATTGTTATTAATATAGTGAAATAAAGGCAAAATAATCAAAATATAAGAAGCTTAGAAATGGCTATTTATTTAAAAGGTTTGCTAGATACTGAAAATTATTTTACTTTATTTTATTGATTCATCTCTCAACTTGCCTTGATTACGCCACCTTTTAATTACACAACATTCTATTTCGAACACTATATTATCTAGCACCGAGTTATTTTAAATCTAGACGAAGCTAGGCTATCCCAGCCTAAAAATAACACTTCCTCATCAAATGCCAAGGATTCTAAAACGGATTATTTTTAATTCACAGCTGATGGTTTACGCCTGGCGTGTGGCCAGCAAATTAAACCACTTATTTGTGATATGGACCTAAGAACAGATGTTTATCATCTTGACGCTCGCGCTATTTTATTTGGAAATGTTTTATATTTATATCTTAAACCATATTCTATGCTAACGACTTCACCCGTGACTAATATGGAAATATGTCTAACTAGCTGTTGCCCGCGACTTCGTCGGCGATGTACTTCGAATAGTCTATTTTTATATCTCGCAAAAATATTATAAGTTAGCTTTACAAACTTCTACCCCCCCTTTCCACCCCTAAAAACTATCCTAGTCTTTCCCAAGATCTCAAACTATCACCATACCAAATTTTATCTAAATCGGTTCAGCAGTTTAAGCGTGAAAAGGTAATAGATATTTGTGATATGGACCTAGGGGCAGATGTTTATGATCATGGCTTGTGCTATTCCAGATATGTATAATTAAAACATTTTATGCCCACATTTACGCCTAGCCCAGCAGTGAAAATCTTTCGGCTGAAATTAGGATGATGCCCACATTCACAGACGTTCATTAAAGTTAACTGCTTCACGTTCTAGTCTGCTACCAGCGGATAAGTACCGGTGTTTTATTACCGTTTATTAAAAATATGCCATTTTCATGTCTTAGTTGTTTTATCTTGGATAGTTGTAAAAGGATGAGAAAGAGGCTCCATTTTTCATTTAATTCCATACTAACATCTGTCTGCCTTTTTAACAGAACTAAAAAAAAGACTGGCCAAGTGCGAGAGAGGAGGCCTGTGTCCCAGCAGTGGGAACATTAATAGGCTGATAATGTGATGTGATAGCTCACCAAAATTAAGAAGAGTAAAATAAAAAACATTTTAACAAAAAAAAAAAAACCGTTTTCCAAAACAAAACACTGCAAAACGAAAAATAACTTTCTTTTTGGACATCGGTGTCAAAAACGATACAAAATAGGTACTAAAGACACCGACTGCCGAAATGAAAGTCATCTTTCGAAATGTTTAGTATTTTTTGTGTTTTTTTTTTTTTAGTTTTGTCTCACCTATGCTGGTGTTGTCTTTTAGTCTTACCGAGTGCAGTAGAATACCAGAATTTTAAATAGAGCAACTGCCAATCTGACCGCCACAATTATTTTACTAGAAAACACGATATGTCTCGGCAAGACTGGTTGGACTTTCGAACTTATTCCATACCATTATTTTACTATAAACCTTGCATTGAGGTTGATCGACCGTCACCTAGTTTATGTCGGAAAATTATATCGATCGCAACAACAAATGCACTTAATTGACAACTAACTTGATATTACCGTGTTCTTTGCTATTAAAATGCTACGGAAAAGCGAACCAAAATGCTTTTACGGGGAAAGAAATAAATATGGCATTTAAGAGCCCCTACAAGTTTCACGAGCTAAAAACAGAAAAAAGCTACTTTTTCAAGGGCAAATTTCTCAATAACTACAAGATATATGATAAATCTTTTAAAACAACTTTTTGCGTCACAAAGCTATCTAGGAAATAGACATTACATATTTTTGATAGCTGCTCAATTAAAATTAGAAAAAATAAATTCCTAAAGAAAGAAAAGAAAGACAGAAAGAAATTTGTGTTTATTGGCATTCAAAACAAAAACACCTTAAAATTAAACAAAATAAATAAATAAAACTACCTAACACACGTTTTTACGTAATCCCGAAACGCCAGGTTTTTCAATTGCTTTTTCAGCTTACTGATGGCGAATAAAAATCTGCAAAAAATGTGTGGACTGGGCATATAGTATACTAGTAAGCCACCAATTTTGTTTTTTAAAGTTTATTGTATTTGTACTTAAAAAAAAATATTGTCCACGCGGAAAAAAGGCAATTTTATCATGTGCGAAAGCGTCGGCTACGTGTAAGAATATGTTGAATATAAAAATAACTGATAAATAATTTGAAATTTGAGGTGTTTATCAATCGAATCCAATTTTTATATTTTATTTTTGAGTATTTATTTTATTTTTACAAATTGTCTGAATATTGCCTTATAAACCGCTGCGCACGCGCGAGACATTCAATTTTGCTCATGGGCTTGTAGACGACGGAACTGTGTCGTTTTTTTTTTGTCATTATATTTTTTATCATATATCTTGTAGTTATTGAGAAATTTTCGCTGAAAAAGTAGCTGTTTTCTGTTTTTGCTCGTGAAACTTGTAGGGACTCTTAACGTCCGTCAAAAGTTTTATGTGGCATAAACTAGCTGCACTTAGGATAAGCTGACACTAAGGCGCAGGCCACACAGAAATGGCGTCGGGCGCGGACATGGCACGGGCGGCTTCCTATTTCATTCAAATTTCAAACAAAATGCATGGAAATAAAGTGCAATTTAGGTCACACGATATGTCATTGCTCGGACGTGGTTATGACGAAATGACGACATACCCTGTGTCCTGAATTGCGCTTTATTTCCATGCGTTTTGTTTGAAATTTGAATTGATTAAGAAGCTGCCCGTGCCATGTCCGCGCCCGGCGCCTTTTCTGTGTGGCCTGCGCCCAACAGAATTCGTTTACGTTTTGAACTTCGAACACATCCCGAAGGATTCGATTTCTCTAACTGAAATGTGAACTTTTCTGTTTCGGAGGATATAGGCGTTGGGTCATGGGTGTGAGATAATCCTTACTCCTTTTACATAAAAGAACAACAGTATTCAATATTATTGTTTGCACTCCTTATCAAGTATACCGTTTATCTTGTCACTGCTAAAACAATGACATATTCAAAGAAATCATGATAGTCCTGTCATGATAGATAAGGAAGATCCACTCATTTTCTATAGAACTTGCTTTACGATCGCTATAAAAATCATTACCGTGGATGATAATTTTATTACTAACTTAAAGTGTATTCAGTGCTCAAAGTTTTATTGCTAACTAAGGCTTTGCCACACTGGATGCGTTCTGCGTCCTGCGGTCCGGTCACTCGAACATTTCCCGCACAAAATGTTCTAGTGACCGGACCGCAGGACGCAGAACGCATCCAGTGTGACAAATGCCTTAAAGTATCCGCATTCATAAATATATATATGTCGGGTTTAGTCAATAGTACGGACGTAAAGTCAAATCGCAAGCACACCCCTAGCGGTAATTACGCATTGGCGCGCTTTTATAAGCACTAGCGTGGTGCGGAATAGGGCAGTTGAGTACTGGCAGCCGTAGAGCTAAGACGTCGTAGAATCAGTGTCGATCCGTAATATTAGTAAGCAGGAGTGTAACTTGTGTCTATTTGAATATACTCAGTGTATCGAATAATTTGTGTGATTTCATTTTCACGATTCACCCACCGACCTGCCCACACACAATGTCTTAACCTAAGGGAATATTTCCCGACTTCCCGATGGTTTGCATCTATCGGCCAGCCTTGATGCGACATATTTTTTTTTCAAAAGATGGCAAATTTACGTAGTTTGCTTAACATTACATTTCCTTGACTGTACATTCATCAATACAAAGTAGTGAGGTTATCCCATCCCAGGGATGTGTCCTAACAGGCGTTGCACAGAGGCGATTCAGGGATGGAATTTTATGAAGACACGGGGTCCCATCGATGTTCAGGTGGTAATTTCAGAAAAAAACACTACGGGGGACTCCACCTAAACATATTAATTAGATAGTTATACCTTACTTTTAGCGGTAACGTAAGACACGCTGGTCTTACTAATACCAAGGAAGGTACAAGTAAGACCGCTAAAAGTACTTTCGGAGGTTCACCTCGGCAACAAAACAGAAAAGGTAAACCATCGCATACACAACGATGTATTCTTGAAAACCATTTAACCATAAGTCAATAGCTTTAGCATCACATTTTGACCGACACAACGCTTTAGAAAAGATCGCAATTTTCCCCTATCACTCTTCACATACTTGGCCTCCTATCCTACAAATACTGGCCAAATTCGACCTCAAACGTCAAGACCACGATGATAAACAACCCATAACTCATCCCTCGCATCCCCTAACTTGCCATAACACACATGGCTGATAATTTTTCACTGAGCTACAAATATTTCGCCACAACCAGTCACGAATATGGCGGCATAAAGGGCAAGGTCGGGTTATAAAAGGATTGGGGGCGGGATATTTTTTGCTGAGGTTAAAGGAAAAATAAGATTATACTATATTTTACAAGCTGTTGCCCGCAACTACGTCCGTGTCAAATTCTTAGGACTTCATTGATAGACATAGCTCAGGTTTTGACCATTCATCAAAATTATCAGAATGTAGACAGCTTCTGTTGCAAAAATTTTAGCGCCCTGCATCGGCGATAAGTTTTCTGTTGACCATACCTACTCGTTTGGTCGAAGTCCAGGGGGGCAATTACCTCCGTTGCACCCCTACTGTATCGCCTGGGAACAGCAGCGCTACCTAACTGATGGCGTGATGTTATGTGTTATCAACAAACATACCGTGATTAATGCTCGTTTCTTCTCAGTGGGACAATTACTGTTGGTGATATATTATGCCTTTGAAACCTTGAAGTACACCCCTCCAGTTGTGTTTTTTAAGTCCCATGTGACAGGAGCGCGCCTTTTTTTATTTATTTTTATTTGTGATGGGTTTGCTGTTGACTCTAGTCTAGGTCATAGGTGACAGAGACAGAGTCGACGATGGAGTGAGCTTACCCAGAAGAAGCCTGTTCACTCTAACTTTGAAGAGATTCGGGTTGAATGCGTTTGGAAACACAGACGCAGGTAGTGAGTTCCATTCATTCGCTGTGCGCATTATGAAGGATGTTTGGCAGCGCTACCATAAATCGACCACAAGTCCAGACTCCAGGCGGAGCTCATTCTTAAAAGTAGCGTTTGCGACTTAGCCAACGTGGAAGTCACTGTCGTATTTCAAAAAAGTAATACCGGGTTTTTATTTATTTTCCTATTTTGGGAAAACAGTTACACAAAACAAGACAAAGCCAAAAAAAAAAAAACATATGTGTAGCCCACGACGTTATCCCCATCTTAGTTAAATAATTTTACCAATGACCACGACTGAGGCTGAGAGTAACCACACAAACACAAACAATAAGTTAAATAATCAAAATTCAAAAACGAAAAAAAAAGCATTAAAGAAATAGAGACAAAGTCTAAAAAAATCTTAATCAAAATTCAAAGTAAATTATAATTCAGCAAATAATTAAAATTCATAAAGTAAGTACTTAATTTAGGGTTTTCTCACGATTTTACCGATCGTGAGTTTTGTCTGATGATCAACTTGGCTACGGCCATGTAACTTAAGGGCCTACATCCGCTTTAGTGCCGTAAAACGGTAACTTTCTAAAGCATACCAATTATATTATTTTTAACTCATGGTTTTTTCGTATAACAAATAGTTTTGCTTTAAAAAAATAATTAACAACACGCTATTTTTTCGCTACTTTTGGTTACACCTCCAAAACGACTTGGATGTTTATAAATATTTTGACACAGAAAAATAGATGGCTGGAAGTTCTTCATAACGAACATAGCATATGTAAATCAAATAATATTTTGCAAACAAAACTGTTCAAAAGGAGGTTCAATATTGATATTTTGGCATCGAGCGGGCGCACGGCCAGTACTGCGTTAACATTGGGGCGTATATATCGCCTTAACAGAAACAACTCTTGGTACCATTATACAAGTATCTTTCTTACATACTGAGAAATTCCAGATGACCATCATCTGCCTAGCCTTTTCCCAACTATATTGGGGTCGGCTTCCAGTCTTACCAGATTCAGCTAAGTACCAGTGTTTTACATGGAGCGACTGCCTATCTGACCTCCACAACCCAGTAACTGGGTAACACGGTACCTCTTGGCAAGACTGGTGTCAGAACTCAAGCTTCTGACTACCCGTAAAGACTGCCAAAGATCTTCAAATGACAGCCGGGACCAACGGCTTAGCGTGCTTTCCGAGGCACGGAGGAAACTCGGTATGTTGAAATGGTCACCCATCCACGGACCGACCTCTTCAAGTGTTGCTTAACCTTGATGATCGACCCGTGCGGCTGTTATTATTTAGCCACGAGTTCCGAATGAAATGAAGATGACCACATACCCCATAAAACTTTGGCCGACCCAGGCATCGAACGCAGGACCTTATGCTTGGCAGTAGCAATTGTGACCACTAGACCGACAAGGAATGAAACAATATGACTAGGATTTGATTCCATTACACTTAATCTGTCAATGACGTGTTCTGTTGATGTGCGTGACATGAATTCTTATTGTCGTTAAATTACGTTAATTTGTAAGGTTTCGATGGGCGGGCGGGAAATGGGCCGGTCTGTTGTCAGGGCGGATTTTATTATTAAGCCGAGATTACAGAAAACCCGATTGGCTGAAAAAGTATTACAGTTCTTTTTATTGAAACGCACACGAGCGGGTTTAAGCCGGATCTGGATTACGGGTAATTGATAATGGGGAAAAGTGAAAAAACACATACACGAGGCAAATAGAAAATATTGTGTTTAAGATGAAGTATAAAATATGTATGTGCTTTCATAAAAATAAATATTTTCTCAAAAATGGTATGTAATGTTGTCATAACATCTCTAAAAAGTATCCAGAAAGTGAAATCTACCGGAGACTTATTCACAACTTTCCAGTAAGAAGCGAGATTTTAAATTTGGAATCTCCTACTGTCCAGTAAGTAAGTATGTAATTTACTTACTGGACAGTAGTAGGCATTGGTCCGATATATCAAAACGTAAATTATATCGGATATGTGTTAGATATCATATCAATATTTATATCAAAATAACCGATATTACAAAAACTGTATCTAATAAAAACCTTACTAGCGTGCTAGAACGAATAAGTCAAAACTTAAAACCGTAACAATGCGCAAACTTCACAAACGATAGGAACCATAATTATGCGCTACCTCTCTTTCTAAGTATTATTTCGCGTTCGTTGTTAGTTTGCCCATCTAAATAACATTTTAACTTATGCAAACTGTACTAAATGATATCGATATCTGAAAACTGTTTTCGATATCGATATGAAATCTGTATATCGGTTACATAACCGTTTGTGCAAAAAACCGAAAACACCCATCTCTAGACAGTAGGTCATCTTTTTCAGATCTGCTTAGAAAAAAAAATATAGTACCAGCCAGACACATATTAGAGTTTAGCCATTATAACATGGTTATAGGAGGGAGGCTCCAAATGTATATCTATCTCTCTTTTTGGTATGACATTTAATGAGATAGATATATTTTTGAGTCCGTTAATCAAGACGTACAACAAACAAATATAAATGCCCCCGGTAAATCGATCACAATATCTATCAGTAATTGCCCTAATATGAATGTAACCTTCAATATAAATTAAACGAATTTGTTGTCAAACTTTCTTTCATTTTTGAGAACAGCATTATACAAGCCTCAACCAGTAAGAAAGCCATCCTGGCCTCGTATACACCGTGAAATTTAAGTGGTTGTTTTCCCGCGGCAGAACGACTTGCCTTAAGGAGTACTTTCGAAGCATAGAGTTAAAGTAAAAAAATAACGATGTTTTTGTTTTAAAATAATTAAAAAAAAAAAACCTAAACTCGAAAAAGTGAGTAACAATAGTAACTAGTAGGTACTAGGTACTACGGTGAATAATACGGTGGTGACGCGAGTAGTACCTAGTACCTACAAGTTACTATTGTTACTCACTTTTTCGAGTTGATGAATATTTTTCAAATTATTTTAAAATAAAAACATCGTTATTTTTTTACTTTAACTCTATGCTTCGAAAGAGGCTTACTTACCGGATTCTGCAGTAATGTACTATTTCAATAGTATTTGACTTTGTGGTAGTGATAAAATTTAACTATGTAGACTGGGAAACTTATTTCAAAGCACAATGACATACTACGGTAATCTGCCGTATTTCAAATTACTGTCAAATAATGACAGTTTCCAACAATTAAACTAATAGTCAAGCGGGAATCTGCTGGATGCCAGAAGCACATAGGATCGGTCAATGTGAAGAAGTTTGAGAGAAGTCTAGGTCCAGCAATGGACGTTTTGGAACTGAAATGAAGACGCTGAGGCGACCGAGGGCCGACGATAAGAAAAAAAATAAGTTTCAAAAAATTTCACTAGATGGCGCGATATGCATCAATTTGTGATAGAATTGTGTAAATTTAATAGTAAAATTAAATAAAAAAAATAAAATTATCATAAAAATTGCAGCTATGTCTTTGTTTAATCAACTCTCCAAAGCACAACATTATGGAATACTAGCTTCTGCCAGCGGCTTCGCCCGCGTGCATGTCGAAAATTATCCCAAGGGAACATATTCCCGAGATAAAAAGTATCCTATGTGCTATTCCAGACAAATTTCGTCCAGCCGTTTGAGCGTGAAGAAGTAACAAACATACAAACACACACACAGACTTTCGCCTTTATAATATTAGTGTGATTGGGCTCCTAATTCACATTTCAAAGATTATAATTATGAAATGATCTTTTATAATTGATTTTAAAAGATGGCGCGATTTTAAATTTCTGAGTCATAATTCCAATAGATTTTTTTAATTTGTATTGTTACATATTTTGGTACACTGAAACTGTAAAAACGTGCAAATCGTTACTATATTTAAATAAAAAATATTTATTTATTTATTTTTTAATAAAAAACGTTGCCCCACACTAGGAATTTCTCCTCTATCGTGGGTGCGTTTACAAACATATAAACTCACATACACAAACACCCAGAGCCGGAACAACTATTTGTAGATCATACAAATATTTGTTCCGTGCGGGAATCGAACCCGCGACACGCAGCGCAGCAGTCAATCGCTCAACCACTGCGCTAACCGTGCGCAACAATACCAACGCAAACGCAATATTAACGAAACGAGGAAACCCTTTTATTTGCTGCTAACACCATCTATCGCCGTGGATCGGAACCAGACGAAAAACGCTAGTTACGTCGGCACGGTTTCTTTGTATGGGATGAGGCATCTGTATGCTAAAATTATATTATCAGTGGTATAGCCAATTTACTTAACAATTACATTCACTGACTGTACACAACAAGATCATTTAAGTAATGATTTTATTACAATGCAAGTATGTATCATCACGTGCCGTTTTGCAAGTAAAACGGCTAGAACTCCTAGTTCTAGAAACTATTGCGGTGACATGCCTCGAGTCCTCGACACAATGATTGATAAGTTGATAGCGCGTCTAAGTGCGGTTATCAATCAAGTTAGTAAACAATTTCCTGTACCTTGTACTATTGGCAATTAATATTGACCCGGTAATCGTAAGGTGATAGTCGTATATGTTTAGAAGGTGTGTAGACTGACTTATTTCTAAAAACCGGCCAAGTACGTGTCGGACTTCGCACATTTAGGGTTCCGAACCAAAGAAAAAATCGGATTTTCCAATATATTGGTATTTGTTACTAAAATATACGTAATAATAAACATTATCACCAAATTTCAAGTTCATAGGTCAATGGGAAGATAAGAAATTCTTCGGCACAAAATTGTGTGACAGACGACGGACAGACAGACGAACAGACACGTGAGTGACAGCAATACGATAACGGTTCCGTACCCGAAGGGTCCAAACGGAGCCCTTTGGACCCTTCGGGTACGGAACCCTAAAAATTACTACTCGATCAAAATAACTGTGCACTTGGCGCTGTCACGTCACTGACGTTCGGCTCCGGCTTTTGGGTGGCGCACGAGGCGACGGCGCCGTTATGTCGGATCGATGTGCACAGTTATTGACCGTGTTGTACCACACGAGTGTTAGAGACATCTGATAATCGGGTTTAAACCCGGTTGATTGCCTGTCTATTAGATGAGCTAGAGATACGTTTTGAACCCGATAGAGTGATCTCTAATCTAAACAGAATATCCTGCGAAGTAAATATGAAGATGTCTCAAAAAATAAAGAATGTTTAATCTAAAGTAAAGTTACAGAGGGGTATAACGTGTAGTAACTGTTTGTTTGAAGAAGATAATGTCTAAAAGTAACATTACGAAGATACTTTTACCGATAGAAAGCTACGCTATCGTTGAGTGTTGCTACTTTTAAACTAAAAAATAATTAATAGTTTAAAAATACTAAAAAACACGCTTTAAAAAAATGTAGAAAATAATATCCAATAAATTTAAATTAAGGATAGTGTGACGAACAAAAAAAAAATATTGTTGAAAAGCGTGGGGAAGATTTTTTTTTAATTTTTTTTATTTGTGATGGGTTTGCTCTTGACTCTAGTCTAGGTCAAAGGTGACAGGTGAAAGGTGAGTCTAGGTCAGAGTCGTCGATGGAACGAGATTACCCAGAAGAAGCCTGTTCACTCTAACTTTGAAGAGATTCGGGTTGAATGCGTAATATTTTCAAAATGACTACTTTTATCAATTACACTATCCTTAATTTTAATTTATTATCCCAGAAAAATGCACGCTACCCTCTGGGATATGTCACGGGAGCAAAATCGCGGGTAAAAGCTATTTAGTAGCAAAAAATTTGCTCAAATTATTTACAGAAAACTACAAGAAACAAATATTACTATATTATATATATTAGTAATCCAAGATACGAAAAATAGGTAGATCGTTTACGTAATTCACGCGAACCAGTATGATTGCTCAGTAACAGCACAGATTATTTAACAAGCAATAGTCCTAGCGGAAAACATATTAAATTGAGCCTTGGCATGGCCTTGGAAAACTTGGCAGAAAGCCGAGATCCGGAACGATACAAGATTTGTAGAGACAACTAGATCCTATGAGACCTTGGATGGCGTAGGCTGCCTAGCATGGACTAGACATAGAACAATTCTATCTGAAAGGACGTTTATAGACCTTCTGAAAGGATCAACACGATAATTAGCTCGTTATCATCATCATCTGCAGCAATGGAACCTTCCACTGCGGAGTATTATATTTTAATACTTTATACCTAGAGAGTGCCTTTAGAGCAGTCGTGGCCCAGTGGTATCTTACAAGTTGTAGGTCGTGGGTTCGAGCCCAGACAGGCGCTTTACTTTGTGCTAATTATTTCATCACCACTGCTCTCAAAACGGTGAAGGAAAACATCGTGAGGAAACCGGCATGTCCTAGAACCAAAAATTCGAAGACATGTGACTTTCACCAACCCGCACTGGGCCCGCGTGGTGGATTACGGCCCATTCCCTCTCACAGAGAGGAGGCCTGTGTCCCAGCAGTGTGAACATTAATAGGCTGCTGATGATGATGATGATGATGATGATGACTATACTACCAAGAAGTTTGGCGAGAACTATATACTTTTCTTTCTTCTTTCTTTTTTTAAAAAAACGTTGCCCCACACTAGGAATTTCTCCTGTATCGTGGGTGCGTTTACAAACATATAAACTCACATATACAAACACCCAGAGCCAGAACAACTATTTGTAGATATACAAATAGTTGTTCCGTGCGGGCATCGAACCCGCGACACGCAGTGCAGCAGTCAATCGCTCAACCACTGCGCCAACCGTGCGCCCCACTATATACTGTACGTAGCATAGTATATAGTTCTCGCCAAACTTCTTGGCCGCCCTGAAGTTGGCTACAATGGCTGCGCAGTAGTAAATCTCATACAAAAACAGCACCGTTTCGTGCCTTGCGCATCGGAAATCCCAGAAGTTTGGCGAGCACTTTATGAAGTGCTATTCAGGGTGCATCGTCCTCACGTATTTGAATTAATGTATGTATGTAAATATTGAAAATCTCTTTTTTTATAAAGTAAGTCGGGAGTCTCTTGTCCGTTATTCTCCATAATAAGCTACTTCCGAATGGACGGTAGAATCAATTATTATTACTTGTAAATTTTAATTTTTGACGTTCAAAGGTATCGCATAATGGAAAATAAATAATTTAGACTTTGACTATGCGAATGTGAATTTTGATCTTTTCTCAGCAAAGTTAAGGTCAGCTCGCAGTCTTAAGGCGCAGATACCCTTGAGTAGCTGATTTTAAAATGAGAATCACGTCTAAACGGCTAGTCGTAATTTTTTGGAAAAAACATAGGTCACATTAGACTATTTTCGTAATAATTTGATCTAAGAAAATTTTGAGTTTTCTTCGTATATAACATATTGTAATTTATTTGTAAAGTTTTTGTCTAAAACGGACAAAAACACGAAAATCGCACCAAATACGCTGGGAGTATTTTAATGAAATCGACACCATCTCCATCAATTTAATTATCTACATTTTGATCTGAGGCTTTTTTTTTAAGTCATAAAATAATAAGGAAAGTACAAAAAACTACTAAGTTTTGGGTCGCGCGGGTGTGAAACGAGTGCGCGTTTTGTTCCCTCCAGGTCGTTGGCGACTGCCTATGTAGAGGACATAGGCAGTCGCCAACGACCAACCCAAGTTAAGTTTTGGGTCGCGCGGGTGTGAAACGAGTGCGCGTTTTGTTCCCTCAAGGTCGTTGGCGACTGCCTATGTAGAGGACATAGGCAGTCGCCAACGACCAACCCAAGTAACTGGTTACCACAATACAATGACAAGCCCAGTTGTCGGATTTTAGGGCTTCTTTCCACCTGTAACCACTATCAAAACGGCTTAACGTCCTTTGGAGGGTCTCGAGTATGTATTTGCAACAATAACTAAACAACAATTATAATTAAGAGCACTGATAACAACTAAAAATAACGTAGAATTGCAATACACAAACATTGTTTTTGTCGAGATTTAAATAGTGGACTTCATACGAATAATAAAGACGATCGATCAAACGGTTGAGGAAAACCGACCGGAGTTACCGCTAGACATTAAATTCATTGTTTATAGCGATGAATAAATACAGAAACAAAATAACACATTGCTATTTGAAAACTGTATGTGAAAAAACCGGCCAAGTGCGAGTCGGACTCGCGCACGAAGGGTTCCGCACCATTATCGCAAAAAACGGCAAAGAAATAACGTTTCTTGTATGGGAGCCCCACTTAAATATAAATATTATTCTGTTTTTAGTATTGGTCGTTATAGCGGCAACAGAAATACATCATCTGTGAAATATCACGGTTCATGAGATACAGCCTGGTGACAGACAGAAAGACGGACAGTGAAGTCTTAGTAATATTACAAAAAGCGGTTTAACCAAAACCCAGGTATAAACCTTGTTTTCATCTCACATTATAGAGGTTTAAACCTGGGTTTTTTTTTAAAATGCTTTTTGTAATGAGGCACATAGAGTTTATTAATCGCAAAGTTCTGCCCCCTGCTTGAAGTGTCTGAGAATAGTAGAAAATATATTTTCTTATCTATCCAATATTCAGTGGTGGCCCAGTGGTATCGGCCGCGACTTACAAGTTGCAGGTCGTGGGTTCGAGCCCAGGTAGGCGCTTTACTTTGTGTAAATTATTTCATCACCACTGCTTTCAAAACGGTGAAGGAAAACATCGTGAGGAAACCGGCATGTCTTAGAACCAAAAAATCGAAGACATATGACATCCACCAACCCGCACTGGGCCCGCGTGGTGGATTACGGCCCATTCCCTCTCACAAAGAGGAGACCTGTGTCCCAGCAGTGGGAACATTAATAGGCTGATGATGATGATGATGATCCAATATTCTCTTCTAATAAATTTCGTTGCGGGATGAAATACTGTTGAATCGTTTCTCCCTTCGTCGAGATTCATTAACTCGACGCTATTCTATTTGTCACCACTGTTGATTTTGACTTTCAGAAGTTACAGTGTTTAGGAACAGTGTGGCGGACTTCTTTACCCAAAATAATTTTGTACCTAAACTATATTTGCGTCAAAACAATGATACATTACCCGTATTACCACATTTAGATACGTTCGCAATTAAAGAAAATAGATAATGCGTTTATTGCCACCATGACGCACCTAAAATACATTATTGATAACAAAGGCCTGAGTGTGATGGTGTCGACTTGCACCTTTGACGTAATCAAGTTAAATATGCAAGTTTTATTGGGAATATTAGTAAAAAAAACTTATGATCCCCAACCATTCATAACATTTTGATCACGTTTATTGCAGTCCTTTTATATATACCTTATAATCACAACAAAATTAAACTGAGTAGGTATCTATTATTTATTTATTGAATAAGATGTTGTATTTTCTTTTATGTTGTCATCCTAGGGTAAAGTTCTTATTTATATTTAATTGTAACAAAAAATAAGTTTAGTTTATTTTAAGTCACTTTGGAAAAGTTCTCATAATTTGTCATTAATTTTTATTTATGTTTAAGCTGTGTACTTCTTTAAGTGACAATTATTTCACCATACTAATAGATATATATGTTATTTTATGTAATATGTATTAGTATATATATAAAATAAAATATTAATTATAATTAAGGCGTAAGTTGACATGCGAGAGTTACGATGCATGACGTATGGAAGGAAATGTGATCGACAATAAGCCGATGCCGATGGCAGGGAGCTGCAATTTAAAAGGTTTAAATAAAAAACTATTACGGAAACCAAATATGGTTGTTCAATGTCTAATATTTTTTTAGGTACGAGTACTTTATCTAACAGTGAGTCAGCAACTCCAACACTCGTGTATTCTTGTCCGTGTCCCATGTTACACGGGGCCGGCGCAACACGTATTTTTCTTCCGTTCTCTCCTGTCAACCGTCACGCTATCATTCTCCACTCACCAGTTCACATCAGTCTTCACTCTGTCCGTCTTTTTTTTTCTTTGCTATCAAGACAAGAGAGACCTATAACCGGCAGTGGGCGAGGTCATGATGAAATTAAGCAGTTGAATATGCTCGACAATTGGTTATGTTTGAATGAGTATTTCCGAATGCACAAAGTAAGTGATGATGAGCAAAACATTATAAAGACTGTATGAATATATTTGTATTGTATTTGTTTTAAACAAAATACGTGTGTACTACCTGTTTCACCATTTTCTAATCAAATTTATTTATACCCAATTCATTATTATAACCAAATGTTTTTATTCATTTTTATACCTAATTCATAATTAATGTTTGTTCCTATTAATTCATGAGTCTGTATATGATGTGTTCACCTATAAGTGACATATTTGCACCGAATGAAGATGAATGTACAATTAAATGTTTTTTTTGATGACATGTAGTTGGAATTCCTATCAATCAATAAATAAACTTAATTTAGGTACTTTTGTATCAATAAGTGCACATCATATATGTGAGTACTATGTACAAACTGTAAATCTACGATTTACTGTAACTATTATGTCGTTCGTTGACTTGAATGTGCCCTGGCAGTTATGAGTGTGTCATGCTCTCCCAAATGTCTCTGATGGTGGCGCATGTGTTGGATCATGCGGTGCCCTTCATAATGGTTGAACTGAGTGGAGCCAATCCATGCGTAATATTCGTGAACGGGCACCATCAGTTGGTATCGGTCATAACTTGGCTGCTTCGGCCCGTTTTTTAACCGACTTTCGAAAAAGGAGGAGGTTCTATGTTCGACTTCTTGTATGTTTTTTTTTTTTTTTGTGTATGTTCTCCGTTATTTCCGTCAGTTGTGGACCGATTTTGAAAATTCTTTTTTTGTTTGAAAGAGTATGTTCCGAAATTGGTCCCATTTTAATTTGGTGAAGATCTGATGAAGAACTTCGAAGATATACAACAGAACTCTTCAATAAATAACGGCAAATCTCTCGGGACTGCTGCAATCGCATGTCTGTTTATTGTTTATACCATTTCATAACATAACATCACGCCAGTACGCTCTTAAGGGGTAAGCAGATCTCTCATTTGATCGGTTTTGTTCAAGTTTCATGATATTCGGGTAATCTGTTCTGGCGTTATAGGAAACTTACTAAACAACTTGCCTATTAGGTAGGTACAACTAAAAAGTGAAAAATAAAAAAACTTTTTTACAAAAAAATACTACCGACTTCCAAATAAGAAAACTACAAAGTGAAAAATAACTTTATTTTTGGAAGTCGGTGTCCATAACTCAAAAAAATGGTACCTACGAAAGACACCGACTTCCAAAAATAAAGTTATTTTTCACTTTGTAGTTTTCTTATTTGGAAGTCGGTAGTATTTTTTTGTAAAAAAGTTTTTTTAATTAATTATTGTATTTTGGGGTTATCGTTTGTAATTAATTATTGTATTTTGAGGCTATTTGTTTTACTCTAGCTGGCCGCTTTTGCGTGCTAGTTTTTTTTTACATCGTTCTTACATGGTTTTCCAACAAGAATAATGTAACCAAATACTTGTAGTTAATTTTTTTTGATGGCAAGGAGTGTCCGTTGTTTTTTGCACGTTCTTCTCCATAGAGACCTACTGACGCTTGCGAATGTGCAACAAGCTTCATTTTAGTTTTTTTTGTTGACAATTCAAAAGTACCTTTAAATGGTTTAGTTGAAATAAAAACATTTTGATTTGCACCCAGAACTCTCAATCCAGCTAACACCTTCAGCTATGATAGAAAAGATAGAAGAGTACTTAGTCAATCTGCCTAGCATTTTACAACCATGTTGAAGTTGGCTTCCAGTGTAATCGAATGCAGCTGAGTACCAGTATTTCACACGAAGGGACTGCCTATTTGCTCCACAACCCAGTAACTGGGTAACACACGATACCCCTTGGCTAGACTGGTGTCAAGTTTTCTGCCTTACGCAACATTTGTCAAAACTTCAAATGACTGCTGGGACCAACGGAGAGCGTCGACTGAATTTCCTTAGTAAAGTCATAATTCGAGCTTTGGCTCTCGTCTCTTTCCTCCTCCAATATTGGACCAATTTAAAAGATATTCCATAACCTGAAAATGAAAGATATATAATGTGCCCCTATGTTTGACAGACAGTCAGACGGACCGCAGAGTCTTAGTAATAGGGTCCCGTTTTTACCCTATGGGTACGGAACCCTAAAAAAGGAAAACATAAGGGCATAGTATATATCTTACTTTTCCAGTTCATGGAATATCTTTTAAATTGGTCCAATATTGGAGGAGGAAATAGACCAGAGCCAAACCTCGAATTATGACTTTTCTTTTTACTTAGGAAATTCAGTCGGCGCTCTCTGCCCATATTTCCTCATAACGCGGTTTCCGAGCCACGGAGGTGTCTCGGATTATAATTGATAGTCAACCATCCACGAAACAAAATTGGCAAGCTTTGCTGGAAGATAGACCCGTGCTACTCTTATTATTTAGCTAGGAGAACTATAACAATGAAACAATAGTCTTGCTTACATACTATTGCCAGCTATGTTTAAGCAACAAACAAGTTGATTTGCTGCCATTATAAATGGAGATTTAAAACAACTCAGACAATCGCCATGAGAATCGGGATTTGTTTTTATGTACACATATAGAATATTGATGGAATGAGTCATAACATATAATCTTAGATAGAATATACTTTATCGGAAAACGAAATCGTAACACAGCAAAAGATTTGTGTTCAAACTAGCAATCAGAGAAGTTTTGGGTTGATTGTTGCATGGAGTTCTTTCGATCGGCATCAGCATGTAAAAGTTAATATTGTACAAGCAGAATAAACATGTCATTGTTGCACTACGAACATTCCAACCTATAGAAAATGATGATCAATTTGTCGAACAATTGATTGCCCTAACTGTACATGCATTTATATGCGGCACTGCCAAGGTCTCCAGAATATTTTCAATCGAAAAATATTTGGACATTATTTTACAAAACACACATTCTATCTACCTATACTTTTAAATGGCTTTTCCTCATACGCCGATCCTCGATCCTATGCTAATAGGTGTTTCAATTATCCTTAAGTCAACAGTTCTTATATCAATATACTTATACGGATTCTTTGTATTCAGGGGCCTGCGAATTACTTGTGATTTCATTATGTCATCGACCCGATGGTGGTGCCAGGACGGACGTACCGAAACAAAAGGAGTACCATTGTACCTGTACCTATAAATGGTGTTGGTAAATAAAACACTAGTTCTTCCAACTGCCTGATTTGGGTGACTGTCTTGTTGAATTGTGACATTGAAAAATTGCTTGTCAGAGTACTTTTTTTTTTGCTTCGATACTGTTTAACTGGGCGATCCCGTGGAGACATAAGTAGAGTCTCCTGCCAGGACAACAAATAGCTTAACCTGAGCGACCATGCTGAGGGCACCCCCTGTGCGGTACGGACCTCGGCTCAGGGCGTCGCTGGGGAGAACAGTAAGGGAACGGGCTAGATCATGACTATTACTGTTTCGACCTCCCGTTCGTAAAATCCTTGATGTGGAGAAGAACGGACAGGAAACTCCACTACGACTAATTTGACTACGCTCAGAATTGCGCTTGCTGGCTCGAACTAGGGCTTCAAATTAATATCTTTTGATTATGAACAAAACATGATCTCAGACACGTATATTGATTGTTATTATTTTTGATTACGTAAATCATTATTATTTTGATTTATTGTTGATTTTTTTGGCGTCTTAATAATACATCGATTCTTATCAAGTCAATTAGGTTGACTAATGAGTCGACTTGACTCTCGTGACAACGTCTCTGAGATATGAATGATCCTTCTTTCGATCGCCATAAGTAAATTGTCTTATTTCAAACGGAATCATAAACTTCGACATTCTCGTGCCTCGTCTCTCGTACATTAAGTCGTGGGTTCAAATCCTGTCAAGCACCGTTTTAAATTCATATGTACTTTCTAAGTTTATCTTGGACATCGCTGATAACGATGAAGGTAACCATCGTGAGGAAACCTGGACTTAAGGTTACACTAGACGACGACACAAACTATTTTGTGCGCGGGGTTAAAATGCATGCTATATCAACCGACAACACGTGCGGAAGAGATAGATGCTGTGATGAGCAGTAAGAAGCTAGTTCGCGTACAAATACACACTTTTGCAAATTTGTAGCGAAATGGATGATGATTTAGGACGAAATAGAGCGCGCGAAATTTTATAAACAGACCTTTGGGAGTCTGGAGATCATGAAAAAACGACTAAACGTATCTGTTCAAAATAAAATTATCTGCATTGTTGAACTACTAATCTATCCCTGTATGGTGGCCGTTTTGCAATTTTGCGTCTTCTTATGGTATTTATTTGATGATGGAACTTTCGACGCTCATAACTTTCAAATATATATATTTTTTTTACTTTTTTGTTTCCATACAGGGCTAGATAATGATGAGACAAATTGATATAATTTTTTATTTTCAATGTACATCGTCAAACAGTGGAGTAATCGCCAGACTACGTTTTGTATGGAAGAATGATCGACTAGTGTACCCTTAAATTTAATACAAATTTGTGCTCCATTGGTGTAATTGCTGCAAGGCGTTCCAGTGCGAGGAGAAATGAACAAAGAAAACAACTAGTGTATCGATCTGACACAAAACTCTCAACAATCTGGATTTAGGTTTAGCTATTCGGTATTCCAATTACTCTTGATACAAATACCAGCTCACAAATAAATATAGCTCAGAGCCTAATGAACCAAAAGCACGAAGCCACAAAATCAATCGACAGATCTATTTACAGACACTTACTAGGTTATTCTAGACCGTTTTTTATCGAGTTTATTTTTAGCTAGCTTATTAGATTGTGTGGGTTGGTACGTGTATGGCTTCGTCTATAATATCGCTTGCCGTTAACCGATGGACATGTAATACGGCATGACGTGGTTTCTAATAAAATAGTACTAAATTTGCACAGAAATAAAAGTGTCTTTATTTAGGAAATGACATGGCCAGATTCTGCCCCCCGAATCAATCAGAATACATAAATGTACAGTAATTATTAATATGTGAAAATTACTTGTAAAATATTAGATTACATTTGTCTAGAACAGGCGACAAAAATTCCAAAAAAATATGTGTGTCAATTGTGTATGTGCTGTTACTATGCAATGCATTTGCGTCTGTATACACGCATAAGACAAACACTGTTTCTGAAGTACGCCTGAAGGTCAGACTAAAATATAAAACAACGACAACTGCAAGAAAGTATTGCTAAGGTAAATACCTCTAAAATAAAAGTTAAGGTTTTAAAATTATCGCAGACACCATTTTTTGAGCTGCCAAGCGTCATGTCACAATGCTGAATGCATCGACAATATATTCCAGAGTGTGTATCCGAACGTCTTAGTCATTTTGACGTTTCTACGCGCGCGCACTGCACTGGTGCAATCTAGTCTGTGGTGCAGTCTTGCGTTGATCTTATCACGATGTTATCTTTTTTATAGCGTCTCTCGCTTCTTCTCTGATCATAAAACTTAAACTATTGTAAAGCCATTCCTCTAAGCTTTAATACTGTATGTCAATGTACATAAATATTGTTTGTTAGGGCACAGCTCCATACAAATTCTGGCCAGGTCTTTTGGCTGGGCTGAGAGTTGCATGCATCATCATTTTCATATTCTTGTATCTCTCTTATTTGATGCAGGTTTTGAGGCACAGTGGGCAGAAAAGGAGGATCTTTCCTACCTTACTACCTTTATTCAGGTTCTACCCACGATGGCAATTATGTGGTATGGGTAGAAGGAATTGCCTTGGAAACTAGATAGGTTATATCAGTCCTTGGACGCCACTCGATCACAGCCTTACTCCACCAATCCTCAGTGCGAATATGAGATCCATAACACATTTTCCGTTATCGAAGACTTTCGTACGTCTTTGGATATTGACATTTAGAGATCGGTCTTATAATAGAATAGAATAGAATACTCTTTATTATGTACACCATATAAGTAAACGACGAGCAGGTGGCCCAGTGGTATCGGCCGCGACTTACAAGTTGTAGGTCGTGGGTTCGAGCCCAGGCAGGCGCTTTACTTTGTGTAAATTATTTCATCACCACTGCTCTCAAAACGGTAAAGGAAAACATCGTGAGGAAACCGGCATGTCCTAGAACCAAAAGTTCGAAAACATGTGACATCCACCAACCCGCACTGGGCCCGCGTGGTGGATAATGGCCCATTCCCTCTCACAGAGAGGAGGCCTGTGTCCCAGCAGTGGGAACATTAATAGGCTGATGATGTGATGTGTATAATAAACAGAGCGCCCAATTGACCTCTCTGTCACAGATTAAAGAAGTTACTGTCTCTGTGCAACTTACGGTATGAGCTTCTGGCAACTATGTCCATATTAGCCAGAACAATCGAGACAAAAACGCCTCTGATGAATGTTTCACGTTTAAAATATTTGCCTTGTAATCTGCGATAATAGTTGCGATTGTTTTGTAATTTACTCCTTCACGTGCGTCACGCTAAAGCCAGTGACTTTACTGCGATTATGTGGAATTGTTCATGTTACATGATAATGATTACTAGCTGTTACACGCGACTTCTTTCAATGATGGATATGGATATTTCTCATGTATGGATATAAGTGACCTCCCTGTTGGCTCAACACGATTTGATTTATTTCACACCGATAAGCGAATATTACTAAGCGAAATTTCAAGTAGTAAGTAAAATTTAAACTTGAAATTATCTTTTATCAACGCAATTTTAATTGAGTCGCGCCATTATGTCCCATTTTATTATTAGGTCCCTAAATGCGTCAGTCACAGACAGACAGACAGATGGCCAATGGGGCAGAAAGGTTCTGGAGTGGCGACCGCGAACCGGAAGACGTTGCGTTGGAAGGCCTCCCACCAGGTGGACTGATGACCTGGTGAAGGTTGCGGGGATCCGCCGGTTGCGGGACGCACGAGACCTGTCAATGTGGCGACGCTTGGGGGAGGCCTATGCCCAGCAGTGGACGTCTTTCGGCTGATATGATGATGATGATGATGATGAAATGCGACAGTAGACATGCACTTAACTTGCATAAAAGTGTGCAAGTAGCTTGCCTGACTGTTGTGCCATAATCTCAAGGATCCCTCTAAGTGCAATAACACCACTCTGCCCGCAGAGAAGAACGGTTCTGGGGGCAAATCCCCCCTATGCAAGGTTATGCAAGGTTGTAAATAGCTGCAGTGATCAAATTGATTTACACTTTAAGATTTGGGCAAACTAAACGTCAATTTTCATAAGTATCTGCCTAAATAGAATAAAATATGTGTTTATGTGTTTATAGATAATAAGTACCTAACATTATTATTTTATATTATACCTATTGCTATAAGTATTAATTATTTGGACTTTTATATATGTAATTAATTTATGTACATGAGGAGTTTACCTATATGGGATTGTTGCATATACTTTTGCATGCCGCCATTAGCATAAAACTAGTGTAAATAATCGTTCGTGAACCAGTAAAATAATAACTTTTTATTGGTGAATGGCACAATAGCATGCAAGCTACTTGCACACTTATAGGCAAGTTACTTGCGTGCACCTTTACTCTACACCCGTAAGGAGCATTATTCTTATTCCAAGCGTAGGAAGACCTGTCTTATGTGGTATATACTGAGAAACGTATGCGCTTCTATTGAGTCAAGCACTTTTTTTTTATGTATGTTCACCAATATCTCCGTCAATTGTGAACCGATTTAAAAAAATCTTTTTTTATTTGAAAGAGTTTGTTCCGAAATTGGTAATTGGAAGAACTTCGAAGATATACAACAGAACTCTTCAATAAATAGCGGCAAATCTTTCGGGACTGCTGCAATCGCATGTCTGTTTATTGTTTAGACCATTTCATAACATAACATCACGCCAGTACGCTCTTAAGGGGTAAGCAGATCTCTGAAGTCGGTGTCCATAACGCAAAAAATGGTACCTACGAAAGACACCGACTTCCAATAATAAAGTTATTTTTCACTTTGTAGTTTTCTTATTTGGAAGTCGGTAGTATTTTTTTGTAAAAAACGTTTTTTTATTAGATACTGAAGATTTGTAAAATTGCTATTTTGATTAAAGTTTATAATATCACCAAATAGTGATAGATTCAAGACTACAATTGTGAGTGCGGAGCTTCGACCCAATCCCAAACAATGCCTCACTTCTTGTCGTGCTCTCTGTGTAATAACACCTGCACCTTGAAATACCATTACGAGGCAAATTCTAATACATTTAATTTGGTATCATCGATACGAAGAAGCAGAAAAAGAAAGAAAAACTTCGTAAGTTCAAATATAAAATCAAGTTGTAATTTAAAAGAAGCCATAAAAAGAACGCTTCTAATGAAGCAACCGTTATTCCACGCATGATAATTACTTTATAGGAACAAATCACATTGAATGTAGAGCGATCCGTCCCAAGGGCGCGGGTGTCTGACTCACCACGACTCATGACCCGGTTAACTTAACCTCTTGTAACCAGCTGATAATTATAAACAACCCGACCGATAAAACGTCATGTTTTACTTAATAAATAACCATTTTTATATACGCTTTTCTATTAAAGTTCTACAAAAGTAGCCTGTTTATGTATCGAGGTGCTTGTGGCTAAGTTTTAACAGCCGTACTACGGGTCGAACTTGAAGGTTTTTTGGTCCGTTGATGGGTAAACATTCATTACATACGAAAGTTCCTCCGTGCCAAGGAAAGTACGTTAAGCGCAAATGTTGAGGACCAACCAATGTCTTGCCTGTAGATTGAAGATCACAGATCACATCGATTACAGGTAGTAAGAACTCAGATTTTGACACCAGCCTTGCCACTTGCCACCCGGCTGGTGTCCAAATCTGGCCAAGTACCGTGTTACCCAGTTACTAGGTTGTGAAGATTAAATAAACAGTGTTCCATGTGAAATACTGGTATTCAGCTCCACCTGGTCCGACTCGAAGACAACCCAAACACAGTTGGGAAAAGGCTCGTTTGAATTGACTAGTATATACAGGTTATACTAGTCAAATCAAACGAGCCGTAGGCACCATTTGCAAGATAGTTGAATCTGTAAGGTTGCACGAAGGCCCTTTCAAATTGATCACGATTCCACCTCGAAATTGTAGGGGATCTAGTCTAATCATCGATTGTGTAACTCTTGCTAGGGCTTTATTAAGCTGGTGGTACAGTTCGATGCCCCGCTGAAGTCGTGATTGCAGCCATTCATGGTCTGCGCCACTTTCAGATACAATTTTTTTGTTACCGGGGGAAACCTTCAAAAGGCGGCACTTTTGGAGAAAAATCCAGGGGCTATGGGATTTTTAACTCACTTAAACCACCCCGGTGATCACCATCAGCAGCACCTCTCAGGGATGTGATCTCTCTCGGCACATTTCTGGGGAGATTCAAGAAACGCTTCCCCTTACTTTTAGATGTCTGATATGACTGTTCTGACAAAATGCTTTTTTTTTATTTAACGATAGGCCCGCGTTTGACCACTATCTCGCCTGATGGTAAGCGATGATGTGGTCGACGGTGAAGCACATGCATGGTGTGCTATCATGTCCTGACCTAGTAATTGATCTTAAAGTCAGTAGGGTGTTATCAGAAGTATAACAGTTTTAGGACTCATAAACTCGAAGGTGGAAATGATTAGGACTTATTACATCTATTCGCAGTTACCTGACCAATATAAATTATTTATGTTCAATTTCAGAACGTAAAACTGAACGCAGAAAAAGAAAGATGTCACCAACACATAAAATCACGACTGTTAGTCCCGAAGAGTTAAGGTGTAAAATTTTTCCAATTATGTTAAAGCTGGATGCGGGACGCACGGGACCGTCAATCTGGCGACGCTTTGGTGAGGCCTATGTCCAGCAGTGGACGTCTTTCGGCTGATATGGTGATGATGATGTTCATGATGAATAGGGGATTAGCCTATTGCCATCAACCGGCAACAGTCCAGAGTCAGAGAAAACAGAACTGGTATAAAACAAGTGAATGCTTTCTACGATATTTCAACTTTGTCCTTAGTACGTAAATAACAATTTTATTTAGGATCTGGTAAATATAACGGTAGATTTATAAATATAATGTTGCAGAGATGTTGTTTTTTTTAAACTTGCCCAGGGTTTTTAAACTCACTTTCCTGCAAGAGGTAAAGGTCGGTGGGCCTTTGAAAAGATTCGACAAGTTTCGGATTTTTCCAATAATAAAAAATATAAAAATAAATAACTTAGTATGTAGGTCTCTCAATTAGGCACGCCCGCCATTTGAAATCTGTCACAGTCATTAACCTATTTAGCAATCAAGGTAATTTAACTGTTGATAATGCCAAACATACTAGAAGAAACATTATTTTTTAATGATTCCGTTTTCTATACAAATAAATAAAATTGAAGTGTCTGTTTGAAATATCAAAATAATAGTTTTTAGTTTATTATGCTGAAAGTATATATATAGGTGGGTAACCACTATGTTCGCGAATCTGTTGCGCTCCGCGCTCCTGCAACTGCTCCACATATTGCACACGTTACAATTTTAAAAATGTTTGTCTGTCTGTTTATTCTAGGTAATCGCCGAAACGGCTGGACCTATTTTGACGAAACTTTCACTGGCAGATAACTGATATTATAAGTAGTAATTTTTTTCATAATCTTTAATCGCACATAATAAAGAATCATGACTCCGCAACTAAAAATAATTATATTGATTAAAAACTTAAGTTTTTTTTTTTAGTTCGATGCGGGCGAAGTCGCGGACAACAGCTAGTTAAATAATACAATAAGTATTAGTTAGGGTATGGTGGATTGCTAAGGTATTAATAGGTTCTTGTTAATATATAAATTGGCCGTAAAATCAAAGAACAGCAATAATTCTTTCACTTACATACGTAAACTTACGCCTTTTTGCAATGAGGGTAGGCAGGCACAGAAAATACAAATTGGCGCGGGCGCCGCGGCCTGCTACGATCCTTTGACAGTCGTATGCAATGGCTAAATTGACGTGGTATAGTCAAACTGATTTATCCTTACTTTCCCTGACTGTACAACTGAACACTATGAACTAAAACTATGCAACATTTTTCTTCACGCAGATATTGTGAGAAAACCCGGATGTTATTGTTTACAAATACCTAGTTTGCAGAATCCATGTTATCTTCACAATCTGTCAATAATTTCAAACTTCATCTCAGTCAATGGGGAATTTGAATTCTTTTCTCAACGAATATGACGTCAGTTTAATGTTTTGTTGTGGTTTACCATTTCCCCTTATCAACTTAAATTACGATATGCAAGCAAAGATAAGGTCAGATAACCTTTCAGTTTTAGTGTTGTTTATCACACGTTCTCAGAAACAAAAGAAAAACATATTTTGATATTAATAAATCGAATATATACACATCATATCAAAATAGCTGGGAGCCGGAGGTAGTTTCTAGTGTAATTCTAGTGGTTTTAAGAATTTGAGGGTTTAAATGCCAACTGTTTTCTTAAAGGCTCCCGCAGAAAGGCGCAATGTGACAATGCGACAACAATCTATTCTATTTTATCCATTATATATTTTTTTCTATTTTTTTTCTCATAAAAGAGATGTGTAACTTTTATGGTGTACAATAAAGTATTATATTCTATTCTCGCTGTCACATGAGGTTTCATAGAAAATGATTTAACGATAGGTCTATTTTAGAACTTCTTCTAAGAAAACGCCTTGTCGCATTGTAGCGTAGCACCTGTCTTCGCCACCAGCAAAGCATAAATAACCTTACCCTTGCACGACATACCTCGTTCGGCATTGCCGATAATGTGAAAATCAATCAATGTCAGATAAACGACATAATAATCCTGGGGTCACGTGTTATCACACACTTGTATCTGCACTAACACACACCATCGAAAATTACGTCATATTTCACATTCACTGATAAACAGTCGGTACTATTGGTTCGCGACGAGTCGAAAGAATGCGATAAGAAAGTATTCGAGCAGCAGCGACCGTTCGACCGATCACGTCAACAACCCGGTGGCGAGTGTCGCCGAGGCGCCATCGCGATGCGCCCGCGCACCCTATCACTTCCTTACCCGCGCAAAAACTAGGACTGAATGGTACTCTTGAAAAAAGAACGTTCCGTGTCCGTATGCCGCAGTTTCCTGATTCCGCGGAGATGTGATGAATGAGTGAACGCGATGGAGCGGGGCGCCATCACCATCGCCACACCGGTGAGTTTTTGCCACGACTAGAAAGTTGAACAACGACTTTGTAATGCCATCGATTCGCGTGGTATGTGTAACGTAATAGTCTCTACGAATGTTTTCGCACACATGTATTTTTAATACCAAGTCCTGTTTGAGCAGATCTTAGACCTGTCAATGCCTAAACTGTTTGATCGACTCCAAAAAAATCTAGGTAGTAAATATTCATTATATCGCCTAAATTGCTAAGACACAAAAATACATGGAGATTGAGCTTGATTTGAGATATTTTGCAACATCTCAATCCGATATTAAATGGCCATTAACCCTGAATATCTAATACATTTTTAGCCTACTAATAAAAGTCATCTAGATTTCATTTCACTTGAAACTTGGCGGTCTAAAAAATCTGTTAGATGTAGATTAAGCTGATAACAATACTCTGAGAACCGAAAAAGCGTGGAACGAAAAAATTTTCACAGGAATTGTGTGCTTTGCGAATTTCTGAACAGCGTATTTGCAACTCACACGTTGAACTATGTTGCTTCAAAAATACACCGTTACTCATTGTTTGTGCAGATGCCGTGAATATGGAGCAGTTGTGCACATACCGATACCAACCGCAGCATTTGAATGATGCCTTTGTTACCATAATTCATACAAAAATAACCAGCCTTTTAAAGTTCTCACTACTGGGACTCAGGCCTTCTCGCTGTGAGAAGGAGTGGACCTTAACTACGCGGGACCACCAGTGCGGGTTGGTGGATGTCACAAGTCTATGTCTACGAATTTGTGGTTCTAGGACATGCCGAATTCCTCAAGATGTTTTCCCACACCACGTTTAGAACAGTGGTGATGAAGTAATTTACACAAAGTAAAATGCCTGCTTGGGTACGAACCCACGACCTACGACCCGTACGTCGGCGTTATCACCATTGCTTTCACATAACATACCCGTTCAAGAAATCATTTACCTAGACGACGTGATGGATGGTTTTGATGACTTTGAAAAATGAAACTCCAACCTCGCAAAGTGGGGCGTCGAGGTACGACGGAACAGCAGGGTGTGGATGTGGAGTCGAGTTGCAAACCATGCTCCACCTCCGATGCCTCAAAACATGCAGCCAAAGTATGACGATGTCATGGAAGTGGCAAAGTTTTGGGACAAACAAATCTGAATGAATTTCGTGCCAGCGATTTTACGACTGTTTTTCAATTTTGTTGTGACTTGCGACTGCTCAAAATGAACGTGTGGTACTCGTACTTATTATGTAGAGAAGAATGGCGTCCATGATACCTATATTTGTCGTAAGGATAAAACCTTAAAACTTAGAACAATTATATTGAAATGACACGTATACGATTTTCGTGAAAATCTTAACTCAGAGTAAGTTGCTAACACGAGGTTAAATTTACAGTTTTTCATACATTATTGTCAATTTAACCTCGTGTTAGCCACTAACTCTCGTAAACAACATAATCGACAAAAAACTAAGCATTCGTGTGTCTATTTTCATATTTTAAAATAATATTTTTATAACAATTCAACTGATCGTTGAAAATTATGGTTTTCTTCTGAGGATAATTTATTGTAAGGATGTCATACTAGATAAAAATATTAATAATTTATTAATAGTGATTGTGGGTTAAACCCTGCAAGAGGAAACTGCAACCTGACAAGGAAGAGCCTCTTATTAAGAGATTGACAGTCTCATATTGGAAATACCCAAAACGGGACTTATCTTGGCTCGGTGGAAGGAAAATGTGTAAAAAAACCATTTAGAAAGGCTGCTGCTACAACATAAATTAATGTCTTCTGCAATTGGAATTATGAGTAATACGCCTAACTCAACTATGCAAGCTATGCAAAAAATTTAACCTAATTAAAAGTAAAGGAAAACGACACTAAACACTAACAAGATCGAATTACCCTTAGTAAACGATTGTGGACTGCATTCCAGAACGCGTTGTCGTAGGTCAGTACAACAATAAAACTAAACGCGGCATAAACTGATTCAAGCCTATAAAATATACGACTGGTAAATTAAATATTAATTTCGTCAAAATCTTTCATCGAACGATGCAGTTGGCAACACTGTCGTCCCTTCAATCTACATTGTAAAGCATTATAATATTGTTTGTCACAGAATTCTGCAAAGTCATCCCTGATCTTAATTCTATTAAAGATTCTTACCTTATCGCTATCCGTTGGAAGGGTCCCATATCCGTACCAACTCCTGGCGGCTTTCAGCCGGGGCTCGTCCCTGGGGGACAGCAGACCGCTGCCCCACCTCGCGAGCCCCTCGGCCACAGCCGCCACACTCGGCGTGCTCGGGCTACCATTCGGGGACGTCGGAGACGGCGCTGACTTTTCAGCCACCGGCGGCAACGTCGGACGAGCACAACCCGTCCGCCTCTCATATATCCTCTTCAGAGGCTCGTCTATATCCGTCTCCAATAACCCTTTCTTATCACTCCCTCTTTTAATCTCATTAGCCCTTTTTGCTTCATCTTTCTGCGCACGCTTTGCATCTGCATCTTTCCGTTTAACACTTTCATTAGAGTCCTGACGACAAAGTAAAGCCTTTTTCAAACTCTCACTCGAGTCCTGTTTTGAGATCTGACCTTTCTTTTCCGCCTCCTTGCTGGCTTTCTTATCATCTTTAGATAGCAGAGCACGTTTTAAGCTATCAGTCGAATCTTGCTTATTTATCAATTTGCGAGGGCATTCTGTGTTCAAGGAATCGGTCGTTTTCGATATGAGCAGTTTTGAGTAATCGTAGGGAGCATGATCGTTTGAGGGTGGATTGAGTTCGAGAGATCTTCGATTTTTGCGCTTGTCTGCTGGCGCTATCTGTGCCTTGGCGGGCAGCAGCCGACGCGGGAGAAGGCTGCGATGGTCAGCGAGGGGCGATTCCGGTCGCAACATCTTGAGCGGCGATACTGAACTGCCGCGTGACTGCACTCGCCTGCAACAAATCACAAAACCAGTTTAATTTGCAACTCAATTACTAAAAATAACGAGTGTCGATAGGACCAGTATTGCGTAACCAAAGAATTGCCTTCCGCAGTGTGCAGGTCATTAGAGAATTAATTATCTCTACAATGTAATCTCGTTAAGCTGGTACGGAGACATTACCGTGTCTATATAATTAATTCAATGTCGTTGTTCACATCAAACATTCCAGTATACTTAACGTGACCAGACGTCCCGTTTTGAACGGGACCGTCCCTTTTTATAATTACGAGTCCCGGTGTCCCCTAAATGAACTCTGGGACGCAAAATTGTCCCATTTTCTGAAACCGCGCGAAAATTTGTGTCGGACGGCCGCCGCATGAGTTAACGAAATTACAATCATCTCTGAAAAAGCCATTAATAGGTATTGGATGTGAAGCCCATATAAATCACAATGCAATAAAATCTGCTGCAGACAGGCTACCCTTAGATTACGAAAGCATTACTGTAAGTTTTTTTTTTTATATTTGCACGATTCGAGTTGAAGCTCTAAACGAGTTTGCGCCGAAATTGAAACGGAATATCAAATAATGCGGCTATAGCAATACCAGATGGCTTGCTCTTATGCCTGCCTTGGAAAGGGTTTTAAAAATGTCTCAGCCATTAAAAAACTACTTTATGAGTATTGAAAAATGGTCCCCTGTTACTAAAAAAACTTTGGCCAATGTCCCGTTTTGAGTCAAAGAATAAATGGTCACATTAAGTATACTGGCTTGTGTATGTAATTCTCATATCACGTTTAACATGAGTGTGAAATGTGTAAACAACAGATAACTTGAGTATCTACGAAATCCTATACGAATCGTCACAGAATAATTTATATATTAAAGGTCTGGGTTATCATCATGTTTAAGTTTACAGCACGGTTGAAAGTAAACAATAATATTCTACGTCTGCTGTGGACAGGACAAAATCTAAAGGCCGCAGTTAAATATTTATTCTACATTTTATGAACAATTTTAGTCGTTTTCTGCAGAAGTCCTTTCTAGATACTCTAATATTCTACGCTACAAAGGATTTCTAATACCAGTTAATGTTAAAACTTAATTTGTGTCGCAATTTTTAAGCTTGTTCACTGGGATAGATCTCGCTCCTGGATACAATCAAATCTTCAGGAATATCTTTATTACCCGACTGCCGAAGGAGGGTAATGTGTTTATCAGTCTATATTATGTATGTATGTTTGTTCCTATGTGGCGTTCTAGAGAGAAAATTGGAAAATAGAAAAATCCGCCGGCTTTTGGGCGCCATATTGTGAGGGACCAATTTTTTCTGCCGGACCCACCGTGTGGTGATTTCAAAAATATATAACACAAAAATTATATGTTATAATGTAACTAATTCGAAAAAAAAAAATTACCAAAAAAGTTATTTAATTAAAACCAGTTAATTAAAAATCATAAATCGAGTCGAGCTTTTTGATTCATTGAATTAACTTTATTTATATACTAGCTGTCCCACGCGGCTTCGCTCCCGTCAACTGGCTACGTACCTACCCTATCCTACCTACCCTACTCTACACCTACCCTACACCTACGCTACACCTACGGTACACCTACCCTACACCTCCCCTACACCTACCCTACCTACCCTACATACATGATTGCATAACTGAAACCGTTTACGCAGCGTACGCAACGGAAGCCCTCAAAAAGTAGTATTCTTGCCCGTTTTTGCAACGTTTTTCATTTATGCTCCGCTCCTATTGGTCGTAGCGTGATGTTATATAGCCTATAGCACTCAGGAATAATGTAGCTTTCTTCCAGTGATTTTTTTTTTAGAATTGGATCATTAGTTCCAGAGATTACCCCCTACATACAAACTTACAAATTTTACCTCTTTATAATATTATTAAGTATAGATAATTCATCACAAGAGTCTAAAGCTCCACGATCTCAAATAAGATTAAAACATTTAAAACAATTCCAAGTTCTTTTATAATTTCCTAAACGCTTTCCCATCAAATTAGACTCCGTAAACTTGATAAACATTTTTCGTTGTCGTTTAACTCATCTTGATGATCACTGAAGCTGATATTAAGTAGGTACTTGGACACAATAGAATGAAAATTGACAATAGGGAAGGGTAATTTTCGCGAACAGAGAGCTAACAAGTTGATGTGGTCAGTAATAACTACGTACGGAATATAACAATAAACATGTGTGATATAATGGAGGAGTAACCGCAAATTACTCATTAATATAATAGTTCTAAATTGCAGAGTACTATGCTATGCTTTACAGTCCTTTGTTAGCGTACGACACATAGGAGAAGACCGGTAATTGAATCTTGTGTTGTGTGGTAACTTTAAAACAACAGAACCCAGATCGACATTCAGTTAAAAACTAGCACGGATTATAATTTCAAAATAAGTTATTTTATAAATAAAAAAATTGTAGGTGTGGATATTCATATTCACGTATCCAGTTGGACGCGTCTAGGTCTAGCGGAGATCTGTTGTTTCAGATTAATCTTACAACTTAAGGGTACACTAGACGACGGCACGAACTATTTTGTGCGCGGGGTTAAAATGCATTTTATATCAACCGACAACACGTGCGGAAGAGATAGATGCTGTGATGAGCAGTAGGAAGCTAGTTCGCGTACGAATACACACTTTTGCAATTTTGTGGCGAAATGGATAATGATTTACGACGAAACCGAGCGCGCGAAATTTTATAAACAGCCCTTTGGCAGTCTAGATATCATGAAAAAACGACTAAATCTATCTGTTCAAAATAAAATTATTTGCATTGTTGAACTACTAGTCTATCCCTGTATGGAGGCCGTTTTGCAGTTTTTCGTCTTTTTATGGTATTTATTTGCGCCCAAAAATGCGTTAAAATTAGTGTCGAAATGTGGAACTTTCGACGCTCATAACTTTCAAATATTTTCTTACTTTTTTGCTTCCATACAGGGCTAGATAATTATGAGACAAATTGATATCACTTTTTATTTTGAACGTACATCGTCAAACAGTGGAATAATCCCTAGACTACGTTTGTATGGAAGAATTTTCGACTAGTGTAACCTTAAAGATTATTATCACCGTTAAAAAATCCGTCCTCACTCTAAGAAGTTAAATATGACAAAATGAACCACAAGACAATAATTGAAACAGTTTCTATTTGTCTCCTTTCATTGTATTAATGCTAAGCCCCACAGCGAAATGAAATTCGTGAAAAATATCGATTTAACAGATTGTACACAGACTGTGTTGATGTTCTGCGAAACACATCAGACTGTCATAGAGCTTCCAACCATGCAGTTTATGGCTACGTCTTTCTAAGATAAGGTTAAATACATTACAAAGAGATTCACGAGTATGCTGTAACTATGTAGTAATACTAAAAGTGATAAGAAGGACGTGTCTTAAGTCATGTACGAGAGTCATTAAGCACATGCTTTTTACCTGAACCAGTATCTATGGGGTAATGATATAAATATGGACGAACTTGAGAACATTCGGGACAGTCAACTAGGATAGAACAAGATATGGTAAGAATTGCAGGAGATACTAATCCCAAACCATTTATTTACAGGCATTTTTGACTTGTCAAGTAGACGGTTAGTTAATCAAAATTTAAAAAGAATTTGTACGTTCCAAAACGTAGATCTCGATGGAGAAGAACGTGCATGAAATGCCATGGACACTCATTTAAAGACACATTTAGCAAATGTCAGGATCCTCACTGAAGAAATATTTGAGGGGGATATAGAGAACCTGAAAGTACAAGAACCAATCCTTCTTTTACAGCAGCGTGTCAATACTAAGGGGCTGTCTCCACGAGCGAGAGAATCGCGGCGATATTATCGATTGATGTCATGCTCCGCAGCAGAACCACTTTGACTATATTATGTAAAAATTACAGGATAAAATGTATATAATGTCTATATTTTTGTAGCTTAATATATAATATCGCCGCGATTCTGTCGCTCGTGGAGACGGCCCCTAAGAGAGTGTATAGAAATACGTGGCACGGACGATAATATTGCCGCGATTCTCTCGCTCGTGGAGAGACGGCCCCTAAGAGTAATTTTGATGGGCCCAAAATAACACAACGCGAACTCCGTTTACTGGCATTCCATTTTCTCAAATCTACTGGTGACTTGGACAGTGCGAGCCAAACCGAAGACACCATGCACCCCAGTATTGTAACGGACTTTTTATGACAATCCGAAGAATTTAGAAGGAAATTTTAGTGCCTCATGTCCATGAAAAAGTAAATTTACGCAATGAATCTGGTTGATTTGTCAAAATTTAAATTTGTCATTGATTGTATATTCCGTATTCATCCTACCCAGTAAGTTCTTTGTCTTTTTAACACGCTTTTATTAGCTTGGTATGTATCTATGTATCAATGTAACAGAATCTTTGAACGTGATTTTCACCCCCTTGAAAACGTCGGATTGATTTGAAACTTTGCACACCTATCAAGGACTGATGACAATGCAATAATTTAGACAAAGTCAAAGTCAAATATATTTATTCAACTAGGCCAATAAGCGGCACTTTTGAAAGTCAAACAAAAATTAAAATTTACAAGTAATAAAAGTTGATTCTACCGTGCGCGTTTAAATTGTTTGTCCCATTAGCCTTACCAAGATCTTCAGGATTAGCGACTTTTTAGTTCAATTTACCATTAAAGCGTGTTTTTTAGTTTTTAGAACTACAATTTATATAACTCACATTTATTCTTTCTAAAGGATCATAAAAATACTTTCACATAACAAGAAAAATATACAGCAATAAACTTCACAGTAAAGTTTCGTAAACAGTAAAACAATAGACCATTACAAGAGCGCAGAAACTGTGACAGCAGTAATGAATACCTGAAATATCCTGAGAAGTAAACTTGGTTTATATTTCATCATTATTCAGTATAGGTTATTAGGTACCCTGTTTTTAATTAGCGCTTGTGAAGCAGTACAGACAACGGTCACAGACCATCACGAACTAGTTTATATAAGAGTTCAGTACAAAAATGTTAACAACGAAACCAGTATTTATTATGATGGTACCAAATCAACATTCATCTTCCTATAGGCTCATCAAATGGAGCAAACACGTGACCCTATGGTACCAAAGAGCAGGAACTAGAAATCAGGGATGTCCAAAAACAAGATGGGAAGACGATATCCGCATAACTTTGGGGTCTTATTGGACTACAGTAGCAGAGGACAGAGTACAATGATTGTTGCGTAACTTAAACCGTTTACGCAGCGCACGCAACGGAAGCTCTCAAAATGGAATATTTTACCCGTTTTTGCAAAAATTTTTAGATATGCTCCGCTCCTAATGGTCGTAGCGTGATGTTATATAACCTATAACCTTCCTCGATAAATGGACTATCTAACACAAAAAGAATTTTCCAATTCCAACCAGTAGCTCCTGAGATTAGCGCGTTCAAACTAACTCTTCAGCTTTATAATATTAGTATAGTATAGATAAGTAAACTGTTGATGCACTGTTTCATGATCACACTAATATTATAAATGCGAAATTTTGTAAGTGAGTGTGTGTGTGTTTGTAATTTTGTATGTTTATTACTTCTTCACTCTCAAATGGCTGGACGTATCTGGATGAAATTTGGCATTATCATCAGATTATAGTCAGGAATAGCACATAGGATACTTTTTATCCCGGGTATATGTTCCCTCGGGATAATTTTCGACATACACGCGGGCGAAGCCGCTGGCAAAAGCTAGTAGATTGATAAAATGGTTACACGATTGTTAAAAATTGGTTACACGGCTAATCGACGTATTGTGTCAATCTGCCGAACAATTAATTTCCCACACTGTGTACATCAATACTTATACTTTTTCTCCATTTCCATTTAAGCACAATTAAAACGGCATTTGAAAGGCCTCCTACCAGGGGGGTGACCATAAGCTCTTAGAGTAAGGTTATTTTGAGTGTGTGTAAGGGACAGATGTATATGACTTGTATACGCGATCTCAAAATAACCTTACTCTAAGAGCTTATGGTCACCCCCCAGGTGGACCAATAGTCTGGTGAAGGCTGCGGGCATCAGTTGGATGCGAGATGGACAGCAGGACCGGTCGATGAGACGACACTTGGGGGACAGTTCAGCTGTGATCGTCTTTCGGCTGAGATGATGAGGATAATGAAACAGCACTTACAAATCCTTTATTATTATTCAGAATGATTTTAGAATTGCTAGATTTTTATTATAGTCCAAGATTTGTTTTGGCCAAAACTCCAAACAAGCGTGGCCATGACGGATCGCGTTATAATAATAATACTAAGCTGTTTATATTCGTGATAGAAATCATGACGCCATTTCTATCCGTTAGAAAGTGTCCTCGTTTGTAATGAATATCTATTGTCTGGCAGGTTTCCAACACTGGTAATTGTCGACTAATTAGGCATTGGTTTACCTGTATAGTTAGTAACTTAGAACACGGTGTTATCTTTATGAATTGCGCGGCAACCGGGTTAGTGTGTTGGAGAAAAGTTAATGGTAAAATTTGAAACAAAGGCTAATAACAAAGTGCGAAGTGATTAACTTTTTCTACTTGGCAAAAGCAGTAACCTTACTGGCTGTATGTGATACGTTGAGATGTCTATCTATTATTACCGACTTCAAAAAATAAGGAGGTAATCAATTCGACACGTAAGTATGTAATATTGTTGGAATTGCACAATATTTACGTATAGTTACTCTATATGGGCTTTTAAACATGTGTGCCAAATTTCATAAGTGTATGTATGTTTTTCCACGCATTTCGCCGAAACTCCTTATCGGATCGTGATATTTTTTTATTGGATTAAGTATCTCTCAACTTAGGGAACAGTACAAGTTTCATCAAAATCGGTTCAGCAGCTTTCAAGATGTGGAACATACAACCAAAGCCCTTAGCGACAAACAGCACGAATTGTACCTAAATTAAGTAATTATGGGTATTTTGCCAATCCTTTAGGTACCTTACTACAGAACTTACTCACTTTCTAGTGATGGGGTACTAAAACTAAAAAGAGAGATATAATAACTTTTTCACAAAAAACAAACCGACTTCTAAAAAAAACACAAAAAAGTGCAAAATAACTTTCCTTTCGGAAGTCGGTGTTTAAAAACGATAAAGTTTTTTTTTAGAAGTCGGTTTATTTTTTAAACACGCTTTTATTAGCTTGGTATGTATCTATGTATCAATATAACGGAATCTTGGAATGTGATATTCACCCACTCCAAACCGTCGAATTGATTTGAAACTTTGCACACTTATCAAGGACCGATGACAATGCAATAATTTAGTCAGAGTCAAAGTACTATTGAAAGTTAAACAAAAATTAAAATTTGCAAGTAATAAAAGTTGATTCTACCGTGCGCGTTTAAATTGTTTGTCCCAAATGCCTTACCAAGATCTTCAGGATTAGCGACTTGTGAGTTCAATTTACCATTAAAGCGCGTTTTTTAGTTTTTAGAACTACAATTTATTTTGAAAAAGGTTTATGCAAAATTAGTATCCGCTGCGTCTGCATGTGACTGGTAGGGAAAAGCGTTGATTAATGTTATTTCGTCAATTACTAGTTCGTAGCTCGTACAGTTAAGGAGTGAATTTTTTTTAATTTTTTTTTATTTTTATTTTAGATAGGCTCGCGAATTTCTTGGGGTCTTTAAGTTCAATCATCATCATCATTTCAGCCGAAAGACGTCCACTGCTAGACATAGGCCTCCCCCAGGCGTCGCCACATTGACCGATCCCGTGCGTCTCGCATCCAGCGCCTTCCCGCAACCTTAACCAGGTCATCGGTCCACCTAGTGGGAGGCCTTCCAACGTATCGTCTTCCGGTTCGCGGTCGCCATTCCAGAACTTTTCGGCCCCATCGGCCATCCGTTCTGCGAGCAATGTGCCCTGCCCACTGCCACTTAAGTTTGGCAATTCTTCGGGCTATGTCGGTAACCCTGGTTCTCTTGCGGATCTCCACATTTCTGATTCGATCACGCAAGGAAACTCCGAGCATAGCCCTCTCCATTGCCCTTTGAGTGACTGCAAGCTTCCTGATAAGGCCCATTGTAAGCGACCACGTCTCAGAGCCATATGTCATCACTGGCAACACACACTGGTCATAGACTTTCGTCTTGAGACACTGTGTGTTAAGTTCTATATATTTGAGGTATTATGACCCTAACCGGTCTTCAATCCCGAGTCCGGGCTCCTACTGACATTTGCAATGGACAAATCCAAATCCACTAAACATAGTCCGAAGATAACTTAGGATTCCACTTACAGATTAAATTAAAGAGGATTGTGTCTGTCATTTCATGCTCCTGACATATTTATCATCTTATGCAGTTTAGGTACCTATGATAATAGTCGTGGGAAGTAACAACACAAATACACTGTCCTAACATTGTTAGATAAACTGTATAGTTTTGGCAAAGACATATCAGTGCTTATCAACCTTTAAAAACGTTGAAGGAATCTCGAGGCCTAACAACAACAAACAAAAAAAATAACCGGCCAAGTGCGAGTCGGACTCGCGCACGAAGGGTTCCGTACCATTATCGCAAAAACGGCAAAAAAATCACGTTTGTTGTATGGGAGCCCCACTTATATATTCATTTTATTCTGTTTTTAGTATTTGTTGTTATAGCGGCAACAGAAATACATAATTTTTTGAAAATTTCTACTGCCTAGCTATCACGGTTCATGAGATACAGCCTGGTGACAGACGGACAGACAGACAGAGGGATGGCGGAGTCTTAGTAATAGGGTCCCGTTTTTACCCTTTGGATACGGAACCCTAAAAATCGAAAACACGTTGAAGAAAAATATAGTGGGGAAACTAGTAAGTCTTAGAACCAAAAATTCGAAAACATGACATTCGGGGCCGTACTACGAAGTCCCAACGACATAATGATTCCGTTGTGAACAAGGGATACTGCTACTCGTTCTGTTTCTCATCTTCATTCATAGTATGGTGACGACACGGCTAATTGACCTATTGTGTCAAACTGCTGAACAATTAATTTCTCACACTGTACATCACTTCACTTTTTCTTCAATTCCATTTAAAGTAGATTACAGAAGCACTTGCAATCTCTATTGTTTTAAAGATTTTACTTAAACTGCTCGTTTTTAACTACAGCCGCACATCTAAGATCGGGGTACCTACTATGATGTCTTAAAGACATCATGTTTGTAGTGTGGAAGAGAGACTGAGCTAAAGATGAATAGCACTATCCCTTTTGATCAATGGAATCATGATGAGTGATGACATTAAGACGTCAAAGCAAGGTGGGAATTCTCGGGATGCGAGATTCACAGAACGGATCGACGTAGCGCTAGCGACACTTTGGAGGCCTATGTCCAGCAGTGCAGGCCTCTGAACTGGGCCTGTATTAAGGCCTCTGAAGGCTCCGACACGCATAGGAAACCCTGAGTTACATACATACAGCAGCACTATAGCCTTTGTTATGCAACAATCAACCTTCGACAAAATCCCAAAGGATCGCACTTCGTAGCTGTTATAATGAGACAGTGTAACCTAACTACTTATACAATGCCATAACTGCACAGTGCACACCAGTCACCTGCTAATCAATAATGCACACACAGACATTCCCTCGGGCGAGGGAGTGACGTCACCGCCGCTGTGACGTCATGCGCGATGAGACTCCGCTAACGCTATCTAGTTTTAGCTCCTAGTGAGTCACTTTGATATATTTTTAGGTTTTATTTAATGGAGCGGTAAAACATATTAATTACTTGAATCTAACTGGTTTCTTTTCTTAGAATCTGAGATATTTTTCTTATATTTAGCTTAGAACGACGACCAAAGAAATTATTGTTTCTTGAACACTAGCGATTGCTTTAATTCATAATTTGTTTTGATTTGATTGGTCCCCAACTGACTAGAAGATTTTATTATGTTTTTTGTTAAAAAGTTTTTTATTTTTACTTTTTAGTGGTACTTACATAATGGACAATTTCTATAGTAAGGTACCTAAAACACCCACAGTTATTCCAGAATAGGTTACCCAAATAACATGTAACTTGAACATAACCGGAGGAATGAGAGTGTACCAGTGTGACCTGTACACATCTGCTTACCCGTTTAGAGCATACTGGCGTGATGGCATGTTATGAAATGGTGTAAACAATAAACAGACATACGATTGCAGCAATCCCGGGAAATTTGCCATCATTTATTGAAGATTTCTGTTGTATATCTCAGAAGTTCTTCATCAGATCTTTACCAAATTTAAATGGGACCATTTCGGAATAAACTTCTTTCAAACAAAAAAAGAATTTTGCATATCCGTTTATATATGACGGAGTTATGCCCGAACATACATAAAAAACAAAATATATATATAAACATCCGAATCGAGAACCTTCTCCTTTTTGAAAAGTCGCTTAAAAAGTTACTTATTTACGTATGTTTAGTCGAAAACTCGAAAGGAACCATATCTCTCAAAGATTGTCTCCATCTTTTAGCTATCCAGAAATCCATATTCCTACTTTACGACGGATATCTTGGCGTAGGCGTAAAAGTACGACTTGTTGACTCGCTATACCCGATATGATTACGTCACACAAAATATTATCCTGTCGGCCTGTTTACACCTCGATGCCAAAACGACACAAAGCAACAAGCCGACATTCTCAGTATACATTTCATTTTAATACAATCGTTTACCAAACAAACAAGGTTAAAGACAATGTGAAATGATTAATAAGTAGCCATATTTCAAGAGTATTATTGCAGACAAGAGAATAATATTTAGATTGTATTCAAGGCAGGTACTGTAGTCTGTAGGTGGGTATGATTTTCTCACAGATAAAAATAATATTGTTAAGGCACTTGTCCCACCGCCGATGAGTAAGCGATTAGCTATCGACTATTATCTCGCTGATGAAACGTGCAAAAGATAGTGTAACGCATATACGCATATAGTAATAGTTGCTCGCTGGCAGTTCACACTTCACACTGCCGCCGGCGAGTACTCTCTCACCACAAGTTTGTGGCAGCGATAAAAACTATCGAATTTATACTCGCTCAGCGATGGTCGCTTATTCGCTTGGCGGTCAGTGTGCTTATTCAGAGTTTTTTAAAGTACGCACTCGTACGGAATAGGCACACACACATAGCACACGCCGTGAGACCAACCAGCGGTCATTGCAGCCGCCCCGAGCGAGTGGTGCGAGTCGCCCGTCGCACGATAACACTCGCTACTCGCTGCTGGTGTACTACACTTTATACTGACAAAGTGACGTCACAAGCCCCCTCGCCTGAACTTTGATGCACTTTATCTTTGTCAATTTGTATTTATTTGGTAAGGCAAAAAATGCGGGTCCAATATTATTTCATAATCTCACTGACGGAATAATAAAATTATCATTTTCTATTCAGGCAACACCCCTACTACACCGTGTATGACCATAGATATAGTATGTACAAGATACACAGAGTCAGATGGAAAACGAAACCGAAAATATAAAATCTATGTGTGAGGGAATTTGTCCATGTGTTAGTTAAAAAAGTGTTGATAAAAAGTCCATGTTCAATATCTGGTGGATACTTGGTGAACACCTTAAGAAACACGATTGCTGGGCAAAAACCATGCTTTGCTTTAATTAAAATACAAATTACAAAATAATATCTCGCATGTATTTAAAATACGAAATACAAATATTTTTAAGTCGTGTATTTAAAATGTTAAGTACAGTATTTTAACTATTTTTATTTAAAAAACAAATAACAAAATATTCATTCATTGGTCATTCATCGTGACATTCGTACTAATAAACTTAATCAATACACAGAAGTTCGGTGAAAATAACCGTTTGAAATGAAAATGACAATTTACAAGGTACTTGAAAATTTGACGTACGCGGTCGCCATTTTGCTTATGAAAGCTATCAAGCGCTATTTTCTGCAGAACGCATCTATTAATAAAATCGCTGAATGTATTTTGAAGCCACAAGTATTTGAAGTACTAATAAAAAAATACCGCATTCAGGTATTTGAAATTGACGACACGGTTGGCGTAGTGGTTGAGCGATCGGCTGCTGCGATGCGTGTCGCGAGTTCGATTCCCGCACGGAACAAATATTTGTATGGCCTGCAGATAGTTCAATGATAAATGATATTATTTCTGTAAGTTGGTTTGTACAAAAACGTTTACATATTTTATAAAAGTAGATGAGGTCTGTTAGAGGTATCTAGATGGTTTGAAAACTAACACTAGGTTGGCCACTAACTAACCATACGATAGGAAGCGTCATTCTTACAGGCACAATTAAAGTAGGTATAGATTATTTCATTAGAAGTCGTCGATGTTTTCTTTGTATGCAGTATTTCGATTCAAAATGTTTACTACATATTGTAGAGTTTTTATTTGGAGACCATCCATCTCTATTTAAAATTCGAATCCATTTTTCTCTTAATACAGAATTATTTGGGAATCTGTAGGTACATAAATATTATATATTATTATTTACACAACAGAAAAAATTGCTGATGAGCACTCGGGTTGGCCGCAGCAAGGACAACCTCCTCAGGTGGGGGTTCTCTGATGGCATTAGTCTTCAGTGCTTATGCAGCATCTCTCCGCAGACCATGGCCCATCTCACGGAGAGCGCAGCATGCCCTGTCACCTGTACTTACGAAGACCTTATGACTGCGTCACCGAATGGTATTGCCGTGGCTGAATTCTGGGCCAAACACAATATTTAACTTTTTATATTTGCCATCGACACGCTAAGGAGAAGAATATAATGACATTCCTAAACCTACTCAAAGTAACAAAACATCAAAACACTCCGATTTTTTTTGAAAAATAAAGGCAACAATAAACATGCAACTTTAAGTATAGTTTCGATAAAAACATCTTCTCAATCGTAACTTAAATCTATTTTAACAAAACCTGACTAAATAAGTTTGTATTCATGTCATGATGTCACTAAAAACGATTAAGTTTTTATCGATACTCATGACGTCACCGCTTTGTCAAGCCCTAGCGTAAACAAACAATTTACTCTTTTACATAATATTTTCTCCAATTTTGTTTATATATACGAAATATACTTATATATAACATTGGAAATCAATATACTATTGTAAGAATCTTTTTCTGAGCCGATTACTAGCAGAAATTCGTCAAAATATGGTTCAAAACAATCCAAGGACAAAATTGTATTTACCTGTGAAACGTGTATTTATTGGGGTTATTTCGTCTTGTAACGTCACATTCACTCACAGAACAAGTCACCATAATTGTATAATTAATATTATCAATTTAAATCTAAAGATTATTATTTAAATGCAAGAAATTCACCGCGGCGTAAAACAGATTGTCCGCTAGGTTTACTTATTCGCGAAAAACATGACATATCGGTACGTCATTCACGCTCTCTTTTTCTCTTGGGTGGTTTGTACTTGATTAGGATTTCTCGCTCGCACGCTTCGTGTATCTTTTTGCGTAGCAAAAAAAATTCTAAATCTATGTGTATGACACAATTTTTTCGCCTACGTACTGGCAACATTATGAATAAAAATAAAAGTTCTAAATCTAAATCTTCACTGCTATGTTTTTATTATTTTTTCTAACTGAATAGTTTGTGCGCACGGTTGGCGCAGTGGTTGAGCGATTGACTGCTGCGCTGCGTGTCGCGGGTTCGATTCCCGCACGGAACAAATATTTATATGACCTACAGATAGTTGTTCCGGCTCTGGGTGTTGTGTATGTGAGTTTATATGTTTGTAAACGCACCCACGATACAGGAAGAAATTCCTAGTGTGGGCAATTTTTTTTTTTTTAACAAATATTTAAGTGTCTAATAAAAAAAACCCAATAAGTTTCAATAAATCCATTACATGGACGACACACTATCGCTACTAGTATTGAATGTATCTTCTGAATTATATTTTCGCTGTCGGTACAATACTATACCAAATATTTGCACGCCAGCCGCCATGTCATGTTGTTTGTTTTGCTGTCAGTACAGTACTGCCCACGTTTCATATTTGAGCTCCGTATTGGATTTCATGGCCTCAATGTTTGACTTGGGTTTTGATAGCCATTTAATGTTTTTAACACCTTCTTAGGTAAATTGATCAAGTAAATGGTACACGTTGCTATGCCACACGGAGCTATGCCACGAATTTGCTGTTTTGACGTATAAATGTTTTTAAAGGATTAAGTGCAAGATTGAGATGTTTTATTCCTACAGAATACAGCCTGGTGTTATATAGCATGACAATGTCGTTTCCGTCGATGCAAATAACATAATGACGTATTCCATATTGGGCACTGAGTGACCATTCACGTTCACCAAGCACCAGGTGACATGCACCTGAGGTATTTTACATACGGCACTTATCGATATCTTTCGCAGGTGCCTAATGTGGAATAATTTATTATTTAAAATTTTATTCCACATTTGGCACTTACGGATCAATAAGTACTAGTGTTGGGACGTTGTTTTATTAGGACGTCAAAATCAAATATCCGATTGAAATCAGTAGAGAGTTTAATAACATGATAACAATTTAACTTCCTTTTTTGCTTTTTTAGTAAGATGTTGTACATTATAAGCATTTATACCCAAACTACCAGGATGCCAGAATCATGAAGAAGTCTTTGTATTTGCGCGGCTTGAATAATTACCGATGAAGATTAACTTAAGTACCAGGAGATTATAATCATGAAGAAATATTAGCGAGGCTGGATTCTTGAGATGTAAAAAGAGTACCGGAGATTTTAGATTCTGACGTCCTGGTACTCAGTTCTAGTCTCTACCGCTTATGATTCTAGGTCCACAAATACTTCTTCTTGATTCTGGCCTCCTGGTAGTTTAAGCTATTCATTATATAATATAGTATAGTCCAAAGAACTTCCGTAGTGGGTTAAATTTAACCATAAAATGTCGATACTAACTTGTCAAAATTGACAAAATATTTGTATATAAACACTTGTTACCGACAATCTACAGTATAAGTGCGCTCTGACGTCATCAACGTCTTTCAAGCGTAAATATTTCGCATAACTTATATCTACTGGTGCGTAGCACAAACAATGATGGAGAAGAAAATTGAAATACATATTAATTAAAGTTTTAATTTGAGAGCGCTCTCCAAAAGAAGAAGAAAGAAAGGAGAAGTCAAGAATGAATAGGTTACTTCTAGGCAAGCGTACTTCTCCGTTGACCACATCATCGCTTACCATCAGGCGAGATAGTGGTCAAATAAAAGTGAGCCTATCCTTAATAAAGAAAGTATCCATCCTCTCAAAATGGCGAAGGAAAACATCGTGAGGAAACGGTATTAGTTCTAGGACATTTCCTAAAACCTTCATAATGCGCACAGCAATAGATTGGAACTCACTGCCTGCGTCTGCGTGTTTCCGAAAGCATTCAACCCGAATCTCTTCAAAGTTAGAGTGAGCTGGCTACTTCTGGGTAAGCTCACTCCATAGTCGACTTTGTCTCTGTCACCTCTGACCTTGACTAGAGTCAAGAGCAAAACCATCACAAATAAAATAGAAACCGAAATCTATGCACGTACAGTAAAAAAGCCGCTTGCTATGCAGACGGTAAATAAACATCTTTGCACTGCGAAACTAATTCATTGCTATTGCGTACTAGAAATAACTTTTTAAGAGATTTGATGAGACATAGGTTCTAAAACGAGCTATTTGAAACTTCACTACGTAGCAGCACAACAAGGTCTAAAAATTGTTTTGTTACCTGTATAGCAAAAGAATAGTTGAAATCGTAAAGAAAGTTTCAAATTGAAGCCTTTTCCGCAAAGAGCGAGCGTGCTACCCTTACAAGAAGTCATTTTTAGGGTTCCGTAGCCAAATGGCGAAAAACGGAACCCTTATGGATTCGTCATGTCTGTCTGTCCGTCCGTATGTCACAGCCACTTTTTTCCTAAACTATAAGAACTATGCTGTTGAAACTTGGTAAGTAGATGTATTCTGTGAACCGCATTAACATTTTCACACAAAAATAGATAGAACACAATAAATTTTGGGTGTTCCCCGTACTTAGAACTAAAACTCAATTTTTATTCATCAAACCCATACGTGTGGGGTATCTATGGATAGGTCTTCAAAAATGATATTGAGGTTTCTAATATAATTTTTTTCTTAACTGAATAGTTTGCGAGAGATTCTTCCAAAGTGGTAAAATGTGTCCCCCCTCCCCCCTGTAACTTCTTAAATAATAGAATGATAAAACTAAAAAAAAAATATGATGTACATTACCATGTAAACTTCCACCGAAAATTGATTTGAACGAGATCTAGTAAGTAGTTTTTTTATACGTCACAAATCGTAAACCGCAATTTACCAAGTACGGAACCCTTTGTGCGCGAGTCCGATTCGCACTTAGCCGGTTTTTTTTAAGATATTTCCATTAGGTACAACAGATACGATTTATTAATTACGGATAAATATCAAATTGTACGTCATAAAGCGTCAAGGTCTTCGTGACAGTAAGATAGTTCCAAATTTAACTAAATTTCAATTTACAGGGCATTTTCGTCAAAAGATCACACTAATATAATAAATACGAAAGTTTGTGTATGTGTGTTTGTATGTTAGTTACTTCTTCACGCTCAAACGGCTGGACGGGTCTAAATGAAATTGGCACAGAGATAGATTATAATCAGGAATAGCACATAGGATACTTTTTATCCCGGGAATATATTCCCTCGGGATAATATCCGACATTCACGCGGGCGAATCCGCTGGCAGAAGCTAGTTATTCATATTACGTAGTCTAAATCTCACAAAAACTGTTAGTCAGTATTTTTTTTTATTAAAGTTGCTTGCTCAACCCTTGCATTCCTCGACTTTACATGTCATCTACGTATGTACACATTCGTTTTCGTTCTATCAAATCTGTTTGTCAAATATCGGCGCGTTGGCGAGCAAGCTTGTTTACTGGCGAGCCGCCCACACTGTTTACAGCTCCTATAACTAGACTTGTGATTTAGCACCACTGCGAAGGGTTTCTACTCGTGTATCGGATTTAAGGAGACATATAAGCGAGTTTGCACTGTAATACACTATAGAAGTGCTCAGACTTCTGTAGCTACACTTGAAGTACGAAAACCGACCTTATCACCATCATCTGTCGAGTCTTTTCTCAAACTATGTTTGGGTCGGGTTCCAGTTTAACCGGCCGTAGTTGAATACTAGTAGTTTAGTTTCTTATAGCTAGGAGAAGATGGCGGTACGTCTTGGATGGCTTCCTCGAGAATAGGGATGTTTCCTGGGTAGAAAAATGATACCTAATTCCATTTGTGAGATTATTATACAGTGAGATTATCACACTAATATTATAAAGGCAAAAGTTTGTGTGAGTGTGTTTGTTACTTCTTCACGCTCAAACGGCTCGACAGATCTGGATGAAATTTGGCACAAAGATAGATTATAGTCTGGAATAGCACATAGGATACCTTTTATCCCGGGAATATGTTCCCTTGGGATAATTTCCTACATTCACGCGGGCGAAGTCGCTGGCAGAAGCTAGTTATTAAATAATATTGGCCGTATTTTTTTTTTTTTTTAACCCATCGTGCGAGTCGGACTCGCGCACGATGGGTTCCGTACTATTATCGCAAAAAAAGACCAAAAAATCACGTTTGTTGTATGGGAGCCCTACTTAAAAATAGATTTTATTCTGTTTTTAGTATTTGTTGTTATAGCGGCAACATAAATACATCATCTGTGAAAATTTCAACTGTCTAGCTATCACGGTTCATGAGATACAGCCTGGTGACAGACGGACAGACAGACGGATCGCGGAGTCTCAGTAATAGGGTCCCGTTTTTACCCTTTGGGTACGGAACCCTAAAAATTGACAAAGATAAAGCGCATCAAACTTCAGGAGTGGAAGCTTGTGACGTCACTTTTCGTTATAAAGTGTAGCAAAGCGTTCCATCACACGATATTTCAACGCACTGTATCGTCGTAATTTTTTGTTTACGTGGCAAACGAAAAAATACGTGTCCAATAATTTTAGGTAAGTAATCTAACTGACGGACAATTTTTTTTTTTATCATCATCCCTATTGGCGAGATGAAGCACAACACCGAAAGAGAAGGAAGGAATGGGAGGAAGCCTTTGCCCAAGAATGGGACAATCCTAGCTAATTACAAAAAAATAAATGCTGTGAAATAAATTCTCTATGAAAGTCAAACTGGGCATAGACGTGCGGTTGACTGTATAGTAAAACCCGCAGTTGTATCGATGGATAAAATATATTACTGTAATTCCAAAATTGTATCATACATTGTCTGCTATCTCGATGATCCTTTTAGGATTTGGATGATTGAGTATTGTAGAATCGAATATGTTTTCAAAGCATCAATAAGTTAGTAATTGATTCCGATAAGTAATCAATTCCGTACTCTTCAAAAAAATATAACAAGCAAGCAGGTTAGCAAGTTTTAGCCTATAACTTCAATCTACTATTAATTATGACTTAAAACATAATGTTGATAAAGTGAGAGAGAGGGACGGAGCTAAATAGGACGAATAGCACTATCTCTTTTTCACAACGGAATCATGTAAAAAGGCAAATTGCCAAATTTAAAGGCGCAAATTCGCAGTCTCATCTCGGTGACAATATTAATGTCGAAATGACGGAATGAGAATGAGATTGAATTGGAATGCAAATGTTCCTTAAACATACAGGAGTTGCCCTTCTGATATTTAACTATGTTGACATGAAAGTAAACATTACTACATTTCCTGTTATTCGGTTTTCACGGTCGATGAAAAAATTGTTTTTTTTGTACGCTAGATACAATTTTCGGCTGAATAATCAGAACAGTGGGTTTAACCTAATTATTTTGTTTGGGTAGCTGGTGTTTGTTGGTATTTTTTGGTACCACCAGAAGCCAAATGGTTTCTGCTTCTTTTATAAATTTACTACCTTCTGTCAGCGGCTTCGCTCGGGTGAATGTCGTTTTTTTTTTCTTTTTAGCTCTTTACGACCTATTCTCATACCTACCAAATATACATAAAAATCGGTCGAGCCGTTTTGGAGAAGTGCGAGCACAAACACCGTGACACGAGATTGTTATATTATAAGATGTTTGCTATCGGCTTCGCCTGCGTGGCGGTCGAAAAATATCCCACGGAAACGTACCATCCAAGCCACGGTCGACCTTTCAGCTGTTGAGGCGTGATTGATTAACGAACATACAGAAAAAAATATAAAATCTGTCTTCACAATGGTTTCTGATATATAGTAAGTCCTCCTGCCCTCTTGTAAACAAACATGGCCTATATTTATAAACATCGCCCACATTCTGAAACGACATTATTCAGCCCGAACGTTGGCAAACAATACTTATTGATAAATTATTGTCAAGAGGGCTCTTGAAATAAGGACTGTAAACATAACGAATGATCCAGTTATGATGATTAATATTAATTAAGGCCGTGATAGGAAGATAGCTAGCTTAGTAATAACAGCCACACGGTTCGATCTTCAAGGCTAAGCAACGCTTTCCGAGGTCGATCCGTGGCTGGGTAACCATCCATTATGGTGGCCATACACCATCCTTCCTATCGTCCAATCGGTATGACGCTACCGATTGGATCAGTTAGAACTGACCGCGTGTGGGAGTGGATTGGCATGACAGTTATACTTGACGGCACAATCGAACTTCAATTCTTTTGGCTTGATCATGCCGATTGGACCGTGTATTGCCGTCGGCGGTCGTCAGTTCAGTCAGGTCAAGATTTTTATCGGTGATATATTTCTATATATCGATGTGAACCGTGTTCATGGAAAGTGAAAATCAAAGCTACGTATGTGTTCATTAACCACTGTTTGCACCACTCTGCTCGATCTTTCTTTTTTTTTTGTTTCATTTTCACGAGTAAAATGCCCAAAACGGCTAAAACATCGTCGTCTGTCACCGGTGACGCCATGGCTTCAACTGAATAACTTAACTTCGCTGCTGATTGGACAATTTAAACTCGATCAGTTTGTATATCGATTGTGTGTGTATATCGAGGGTGTATATAGACGACCTGCAGATTGGATCAAGCCCGAAGCGTCATGCCAATTGGACGAAGAATGGTGTATGGCCACCATTACAAACCGAGGTTTCTTCTTGTCTCGGAAAGCACGTTAAGCCGTTGTTCCCGACAGTCATTTTGATCTTCGGTTCAGATCTTCGACAGTCGTTAAGGTAGTCCGAAGCTATAAAAGCTTACATAAGTAAGGGGTATCGTTTTACCCAGTTACTGGGTTGTGGAGGTCAGATAAGCAGTCGCTCTACTTAAAATACTGTTATTCAGCTGAACGGGCAACCGATCATAACTTAGTTAGGAAAAGATTCATTTTAGGGTGTGATAGGCGTACTTATCGAATCCCGCATCTTCGAACGCCAAGGCTTGGATTGGCTTCACTAGCCGTGGCTTGGTCACCCACGGTGAAGCGAAGAGGAACCCGAAGAGGAGCCGCTCGTTAGGGCTTTTGCCGATTAAGCCCACGACGTAGCGACCAACAAGTAGGTTGCGGTGCTGCTTGGGCGACATCGCAACTGAGGCTGGACGCCATGTCGTATGGAAGGCATCGCGGCTGAGAGTTGGAGGCCGCGGCGGGCGAGGAGTATTGCCGTTGCGGTGCGCCGTTCTTCCTACGTTCCGCGGCATGGACGGGGCCGCCACCGTCTGATAGCGGACGCGGTGTGGCCGCAGGGGAGGAGGAGTGTCGGTATAGCATTGGCCGGGGCCACTGACCTGTCTGTCACAGGAGGATCAAGAGTGCCAATTGTCATACACGAGGTCTTCTGGCGCCTATATGCTGGTTTGGACCCTGGGGTGGTCACGGCGTGTAATGTGTTCTAGTGCGTCTGTGATGGGGGGTACTCTCCAGTGGTAGTTCCGCCGACGGACGGAGACGGTTGGCGGATGAGTGCTTACGCGTAACCGTGTTCCCGCCATATGCGGCTCAGGATAACTGCACTATCTCCTCATGGTAGCGCAGTATGCATGATCATTTATTAAAGCAAAAAAAAAGACCGTCTTCTTACAGATTTCTATAAGAAGGCGGTCCTGCACACTTGAAAACTGTGAAAGAAAGATAGAAAATCTTCTAGAAGAACCTAGTCGTTTTTTAACAAAAACCAAATCAAAATACAAAGCCAGACAGAACGCAAAAACGCAGTATCAAGCTGGATATCAACAGTTTATATAACTTGACAATATTTGCACATTCGACTCTGCGGTCATGTACGAAAATAGTCCAAATCTAATTCGAGCATCACGCTTATCCACGATGCATTGCACATACCTAGCCAGAGCGCCCACAGACATAAATCGTAACTAGATGACGCGATGTATATATTCGCCTGTCAAAAATTATAGCAAAAGTGAGAGCAATGCTCTTAATTTGAGCTGAGCTGTTGTTCATTCAGCGTCATCGGCACCAGACATTAACCGAATTCAGAAAAAAGCCTAATTATTTAAATAATTTAGCTGTAAATGCTCTGTTTATAAAAAAAAGTTGTCTTAGACAATGGAAACATTGCCTTTCATCGGTAAGTAAATCTGTTCTTAAGTTGTGTGTGAAAAAACACGCTTTATTGGTAAGGATAATGGGACAAACTGTTTAAATTATTGCATTGTCATCGGTCCTTGATAAGTGTGCAAAGTTTCAAATCAATCCAACGTTTTGAAGTGGGTGAAAATCACGTTCAAAGATTCCGTTACATTGATACATAGATACATACATACCAAGCTAATAAAAGCGTGTTAAAAATAAACTATTTTAAAAAAGCTTTTTTAGCTAAACTTTTTTTAAACGAGCTTTTTAGCTTGCATTGCCATCCCAAACTAAACGTGTATGCAAAATTACATTGTAATCGGTTGAGGATAACTGCTTTAAGATTCAGTTGCAAGATTTGACCCGAACATACATACATTTATTTTAAGGACCAAGTTATTAACCCGGATAATTTGAAAAATGCCCAATATTAGTATGCAATATGATGTCGGTTTCGTCCTAAATCATTAACCATTACGCTACAAATTTGCAAAAGTGTGTATTCGTACGCGAACTAGCTTTCTACTGCTCATCACAGCATCTATCTCTGCCGCTCGTGTTGTCGGTTGATATAAAATGCATTTTAACCCCGCGCACAAAATAGTTCGTGCCGTTGACTAGTGTAACCTTAATATAGAATAGTTAGTACGATTACTATTTAAGCAACAAAGCCGACGACATTATCGAAACGCCCAACCATTACGTAGCAATATTCATAATGACCAGACAATGTGATCAATATAGAAGTTTAAACCAGTATTCATTACATTGCCGGATTTGACTTGACTAGATTCATAATGCCCGGCCATTATACATAGTGCCCTGATTTATCACTTGGTCCGTCAAGCAAGTTAATTAAGATTGTAATAATAAAAAAAGTCAAATAAAAAATATCAAAAAAACCCGACTGCTTAAAAAGCGAACTTAAAAGACGTAAACAAGAAGAAAATCAAGCTGTGCAGTCGGAGGATACATCTGGTTTTGGTCAGCCAGCTCGCGAATATTTTTTTAATTTACTTTTTTTATTTACAACTTTTTAGTTAACATTTTTTTTCGAATTAGGTACATTTAAACATATACGTGTTAAATATTTTTGAAATCACCTCTTCAAACCTTTATTTTGATACCCCACACGATGGGTTGGAAAGAAAAAAGAAAACTGGCACCCCACAATATGGCGCCCAAAAGCCGGCATTTTTCTATTTTCCAATTTTAATGTAGCCAGTGACACTCGCAAGGTTATGACGAATCGATTGACGTATCATCATCTGCCTAGCCTTTTTCCCAACTATATCGGGGTCGGCTTCCAGTCTTACCGGATTCAGCTAAGTACCAGTGTTTTACATGGAGCGACTGCCTATCTGACCTCCACAACCTAGTAACTGGGTAACACGGTACCCCTTGGCATGACTGGTGTCAGATCTCAAGCGATTGACGTATGAATCATCAAAATCGGCCAACGCGTTTGGTCTCTGGAACGCCACATAGAAACAAACATACATACATATACTGATAAACACATTACCCTCCTTCGGCAGTCGGGTAAAAAGTTCGAACGCTTGGTTTTCATACAGATGGAGGGCTTTGCGATATCTAGTTAGGTTTATGTCTGTGATAGCACAACACTCGGCTGTGAACAACCCACGTGGGGCTAGACAGTGATGCAAGACTTGCAAAGCACGTCTATGTGATAACACGTGTGCATAATAATGAGCCAGTAGTCTATGGAGCTGTTGTAAAGTTTAATTCCCATGTGGAATATAAATATGCGTCCAATGAAGGCCAGAGGTTCTAGAAAGACAAAGAAATAAGCAAGCCAGGTTTCGGTGTGAATGAAGGTAAACGTGGCAATCCATAAAGCCATACCACAGATAATTTAATACTAGCATACAGATGCCTCATCCCGTACAAAGACACCGTGCCGACCAAACTAGCGTTTTATTATTTTTATAAGTACTTCGATCGCGTTCGGTTCCGTTCCACGGCTATAAATGGTGTTAGCAGCGACTTGCAATTAAAAGGGTTTTCTCAGTTCGTGACTATTTTTTTCTTTAAACACAGTGACGATTTGTTTTATAGATGTTTTTTTCTCGTTTTTACAGTAGTAGTATTGTACCAAAATGTGTTACAATACAAATTTACAAAATCGAGTGGCATGCCTCAGAAACTTAAAACCGCGCCATCTATTGGAATCAATTGTAAATTATCCGTTCAAATAATCTTTGAAAACTGAATTAAGATTTCATAATTTTGTGCTTAGGAGAGTTGACTAAACAAGAACTTACAATTTTTATGATCATTTCTAGAAAATGTTCACATAATTGTGAAAAGTAGTGCAATCCTCAACAGTGAGAGATCGCCTAAGGAAGGATGCACCTAAAAATAACAAACCGACTTCCAAAACAAAACACTACAAAGCGAAAAAAAACTTTATTTGCCGAAGTCGGTGTCTTAAAGACCTATTGTTTTTTCGTTTTTTGACACCGACTTCGGCTAAAAAAATATATTTCCTTTTGTATTGTTTTGTTTTGGAAGTCGGTTAGATTGTTTTGTTAAAAAGTTTTTTATTTTTCACTTTTTAGTTTTGATACCTCGTGGCTAAATAATAACAGACGCACGGGTCGATCATCAAGGTTAAGCAACGCTTGACGAGGTCGGTCAGTGGATGTGTGACCATTTCAACATACCGAGTTTCCTCCGTGCCTCGGAAAGCACGTTAAGCCGTTGGTCCCGGCTGTCATTTGAAGATCTTTGACAGTCGTTACGGGTAGTCAGAAGCTTGAGTTCTGACACCAGTCTTGCCAAGGGGTATCGTGTTACCCAGTTACTGGGTTGTGGAGGTCAGATAGGCAGTCGCTCCATGTAAAACACTGGTATTTAGCTGAATCCGGTAAGACTGGAAGCCGACCCCAATATAGTTGGGAAAAAAGGCTAGGCAGATGAGTTTTGATACCTCGAATTACAACGAAAATCATTTATAGCGAAAGTACATATCATGACGATTCCTGAAAGGCCATACACAACTACGATACATTGTTAAATTTCGACGTTCTAGTGCCTAACTTCCGGCTTCATCATCAGATCAGTTCGATGGTACCATTTTCATAGTGATTCATTATACTCTGTTAACTATTCGAGTATTATCTTATACTTACTACTACTTTACATTAAGGAGTTCTAGTGGCCATCTATGGTCTTCTTCATCAGTTCCACTTCACTAAACTTTCTGCGTGCAAATGATGGCATTGTTGATGAAAATACGAAAATCGCAATATGTATGTCTTTAATATTTGAGGAGTTCCCTCGATTTCTCCAGGATGCCGTTATCAGATCCTGGCCTGATGACCATAGGGCCACCTTTTTGGCCCCTTTTTTACCTAGTTATGTGTTTTATTTTTAAATATATCTCTTAGTTTACAGTTGATCCAATTTTTAGTTGACAAATGTTGATTTCAAATAGACTTATTTTTTTTGTTGCCTGTACCTTTAAATAACTTGTAATTTGGGACGAAACACAACTTCAATCGCGATATGGGACAAACCAAGAATTTTTCAGAATGTGGGACAAAACTTTAGGACGAACGAAGAATAAATCCCTGCGAAGTTATACCCTTTCAAACCAAAGAAGAATTTTCCAAATCGGTCCAGGCGTCTTTGAGTAATCATAAATAAAAACTCCTTATTTTTTTGAAGTCGGTTAAAAAGGTGATCATGGTGATTATGATACTGGACATTTTATTGTCAAAAATTATAACGGGAAAACTAGTAGCACCGTTAACAAAGAACTAACGCGCATCATAAGCTGAGAACGTCATTTACATACTCGTAATCTGCAGCTAGAATTAGATAACTAAAATATCACAAAAATTACCATTCCCAATATAGTAACAATCACATTGCAGATAACTGGTATCAGAGAACATCGCACGTGTGACGTGTATCGATTATGCGGCAGACCAGAAGCTATTTTTAAAGCACATCTCTCTGGTGCCGGCAAATCATCCCACGTTGTCGGTTTTCGTTGCAATTTGCAACGTGCAGTACCTCTGACCTTTCTGCAGTAAACTGGAATAGATTGGCCATCGTAAAATGATTAGTTTATTAATATTTTTATCATAGCAAAAAGTTGCGACTCTAATTTATTGCTGCAAATTTAATTGATATAATTAAACCAAATTTGGTATCTCAGTATTATTTTAGCTATTTCCAGCGCAGTATTCGGTTGTGTTTTTAATTAAGTAGGTAGTTTTTTATTACACTACATTTCAATTAGAAAGTACATAACATACACCACACACAAAACATGGTATATTTCTCAAACTTAGCTTAAAAACCCTGATACTAAGATGTAAATTTCAAAAAACGTTAGAAAATTATAATTTTGTTGGCAACACTGCGAATTCACCATTGACATTTTTATTTTGGGAGCTAAATCGACCTGGTCATCATCGTCAGCCTTTTAATGTTCCCACTACTGGGACACAGGCCTCGTCTCTGTAAAAGAGATCACTAATCTATAATATAATACTAGCATACAGATGCCTCATCCCATACAAAGAAACCGTGCCGACGTAACTAGCGTTTTTCGTCTGATTAAACTGATTATTTTTTGTACATCGATCGCGTTCGGTTCCCTTCCACGGCTATAGATAGATGGTGTTAGCAGCGACTTTCAAGTAAAAGGGTTTACTCGGTTCGTAAATATTTTTTTCTTTAAATACAGTGTAGATTTGTTTTACAGTAGTTTGTTAAACCGCGCCATCTATTGGCATAACTTATATTTAAATGATTCGTTCAAATAATCTTTGAAATGTGAATTAAGAGCCCAATATTTCATAATTTTGTGCTTAGGTGTGGTGTTTTGTTTGTGTTTTGCTTATTTCGTGTCTCCTGTGCGGGTCAAAAAGAAATATTTTTTCTATTTTTCTTTCTTTTGTTGATTATAAGAGAACATTTTTCAATTCAGAAAATCATTATTGTACACATAATTCAATAAAAAATCGGTGCATATCACGCCATCTAGTGACATTTATTCGAACTAAATTTTATTTCTTAGCGCTGGGACCCCGTAGTATCATAGAAATATCGATAAAAATAAATTAACTTCTTCTATTTTCCTTATTATTTGCTTCATGTGTGGCACGACGCCGTAACGTTTGGAAACTAATAGCAGTTAATTGGACCTGTTTTGCGGAACTAACGCGAAGCCATCGTAATGCATGGATTGTACTAGCTATATTCGAGGTGAGTGTTAATGAGTATTGCATGGATATTTGTCGTGGATTTTCTAGAAATACTTGTTAAATTAACCTTAACAAAAATATGGTTGATTAGTGTGGTGTAAACACCATTGGTAGTGTGGTGTAAACACCATTGGTAGTTCGGTATCATCATCATCGTCAGTCTTTTTAATGTTCCCACTGCTGGGACACAGGCCTCCTCCCTGTGAGGGAACGCGGGCCCAGTGCGCGTTGGAGGATGTCACGTGTCGTATAGTTGGGTATACCAAAGGGAAAAAATGTAGTTGGGTATCAGAAACATGGTAATGGCGTTGGACATGTGATGCGGAGAATTGAAGAAAACGCCGTGAAGAATGTTTGTGAATGAAGAATGGACTGTGTGGAACATGATAATAATGTCCAAAAAGTGGTGACTTCCAGAGATGATCACTAATGGAGAATTGTTGAAGAAGAAAATCATGATACGCCGACCTAATTAAATTGAGATAAAGGAAAATAATTATGGCTACGGAACAAAACGACTTGTCATTATACTTCAGCCCAAAGACGTCCACTACTGGGCACACCCAAGCATCGTCACAAAGACCTGTCTTAGGACTCTTTTCTAGGCAATAAAGAAATCTAACAGCTCGTTTAGCTCTGTCATGCTAGACCAGTAAAACCCGCCTGAGGGTCTACAACTCTGGCAACTGACATTCTATTAGCGATAGCCATTTTCAAAAACCGGCCAAGTGCGATTCGGACTCGCGCACGAAGGATTCCTTACTTGAAATTCCAATTAAATATTTATTTTATTCTGTTTTTAGTATTTGTTGTTTTCTTTTGCATTGTATTTTATTTGTAATGTCAACTTTTCTTGTAAATGCGATAATTTTCTTAAGTTTTCACCTTTGCCACCCCAAGGAAGTAAACAAATCGATTTTCATCTAAGTTTTTAATTACCCGATAAGTTTGAAAAATCTATCTATCCGAACTAGTATCATTCACCTTCTTACAAAAGATTTATTTTTAATCATATTTTACATTTAACTCCTCTTTCACTTTAAAAGTGTTTTTAAAGAATCGGTTTTTCTACCATTTTTTATTAGCCTATACTATCGCTGCTGGGGGAAGTCTTTCAAGGCATTCTGGGGCTGACTTCGGCAGTGCCGTCGTTTTCTACCCAAAAATCTTTTCTAACTTGCCCGTTGACAACGTCCTCGTCGCATCTAAGATGATATTGTCCCCGTTTCCTCAACATACCAAAATGTCCTATGCAGATTCTGATGTCACGTTTGTACCTGTGACTCCAAAACCTTAATTTAAATGATTAAAGACTAACCAGTCGGTTTTGTTTGACCTTGAATCGTCTTGCTCACTTTAGCGGAACGTTCGACGCCACTAGAATACCAATTGGGTTCATAAATATAAACATCATACTTCTTATCATTGCAGGAAAACAGGTTTAGTTATACAACAATGTTGTTTTACTGCCGTGTTTTGTTTGTTTTCAACTGCAGTGTGTAAGTTTGTTTTAACATTCCTACTAACATTTTATTACGTCCTAAACTTTTAATGCCTCCCAACCCAAGGCTCCTTTCTCTCTGTTCAGGGTTTAAGGCGATATATATGTATGCAATGTAAACGCAGTACTGGCCGTGCGACCGCTCGATGCCAAAATATCAAAATTGAACCTCCTTTTGAACAGTTTTGTTTGCAAAATATTATTTGATTTACATATGCTATGTTAGTTATGAAGAAATACCAGCCATCAATTTTTCTGTGTAAAAATATTTTTAAAAATCCCAGTCGTTTTGGAGGAGTATCCAAAAGTTGCGAAAATTATCGTGTTGTTAATTATTTTTTTAAAGCAAAACTATTAGTTACACGTAAAAACCTTGTGTTCAAAATTATGTACATGAATCAGTAATAAATGTATTTTTTTTTCAAACCTTTTAACCTAGCCGTTACTAAGGAGTATGCTTTAGAAAGTTGCCGTTTTACGGCACTAAAGCGTATGTAGGCCCTTAAAGAACAAGTTAGTTCTTCTTAAAGTGACTAGCTCATTCCGCCAACTTCATCTGGGCCTGCCCCGATGTCATCTGTCATGTATAGAGACACTACTATAAGCTTAAATTTTCAGCGCAGAACCTCTTTAATGCTACAGGAGGTTTATTTAAATGGGTTTGACAATGTAATGTCTTGCAGAACATGAATCATACTATTCGGCAATAAGAGCGTCTCATTTATTCTATTGTTTTTATTAAAAGTGTTCCCAAAACGTTTTGTGCGTATGGGTGGGATGTCCACCATGTATCGATGGCGCATCGCCGTACGTCTGGTCGTCCGATGATGAAACGGCCTAGGTGGAATTAGATCTTGCAATTCCATCGCACACTCCCCGAAATGTTTATTAATACGTATATTTTTCTAACAAATACCAATATATTTAAAAATCAGATCTATTCAAGAAATTCGCCCAAATTTCGTATTACCGCCAACTTAATTTTGCGGTTTGGTCGGTTTTTTTTTTCAGAATATCAAAGATCCGCCTAGGCTAGGCTAATCAAGTTTATTTAATGTAATTAAGATGATTTTGCATTTTTTGTTATTTTTCAAATGCAAATTAAATTTATTGCATCCATAATGTACATACAGGTGGTAAATATAAGTTACAGAAACAACTATGGACCCTGTCGGGCACAGCAACATTCTAGATATAGTCAGTGTCTAGGAGAGAGGAATCACATCACATCACATCATCATCCTATTAATGTTCCCACTGATGGGACAAAGGCCTCCTCTCTGTGAGAGGGAATGGGCCGTAATCCACCACGCGGGCCCAGTGCGGGTTGGTGGATGTCACATGTCTTCGAATTTTTGGTTCTAAATTCGAATTTTCGGGAAAAAATATTCCTTTTTGAGAGCTTCCGTTGCGTGCGCTGTGTAAACGGTTTTAGTTACGCAACAATCATGTATGTAGGGTAGGGTAGGGTAGGGTAGGTAGTGTAGGGTAGGTAGGGTAGGGTAGGTAGAATAGAGTAGGTAGGGTAGGGTAGGTAGGGTAGGGTAGGTAGGGTAGGTATAGGGTAGGTAGGTAAGGTAGGGTAGGGTAGGGTAGGTTAGGTAGGGTAGGGTAGGTTAGGTAGGGTAGGGTAGATAGGGTAGGGTAGGGTAGATAGGGTAGGATAGGGTAGGTAGGGTAGTTAGTGTAGGTAGGGTAGGTAGGGTAGGTAGGGTAGGTAGGGTAGGTAGGGTAGGTAGGGTAGGTAGGGTAGGTAGGGTAGGTAGGGTAGGTAGGGTAGGTAGGGTAGGTAGGGTAGGTAGGGTAGGTAGGGTAGGTAGGGTAGGTAGGGTAGGTAGGGTAGGTAGGGTAGGTAGGGTAGGTAGGGTAGGTAGGGTAGGTAGGGTAGGTAGGGTAGGTAGGGTAGGTAGGGTAGGTAGGGTAGGTAGGGTAGGTAGGGTAGGTAGGGTAGGTAGGGTAGGTAGGGTAGGTAGGGTAGGTAGGGTAGGTAGGGTAGGTAGGGTAGGTAGGGTAGGTAGGGTAGGTAGGGTAGGTAGAGTAGGTAGGGTAGGTAGGGTAGGTAGGGTAGGTAGGGTAGGTAGGGTAGGTAGGGTAGGTAGGGTAGGTAGGGTAGGTAGGGTAGGTAGGGTAGGTAGGGTAGGTAGGGTAGGTAGGGTAGGTAGGGTAGGTAGGGTAGGTAGGGTAGGTAGGGTAGGTAGGGTAGGTAGGGTAGGTAGGGTAGGTAGGGTAGGTAGGTTAGGTAGGGTAGGTAGGGTAGAAGATGGGTGGGTAGGTAGCAAGATGACGAGAGCGAAGCCGCGTGGGACAGCTAGTATTAAAATAAGAGGATACAAACTCAGTGCCTACTCTATGTATGATTCATTTAATTTGAGCGTCTTTCCCGATCATTCGACGACCGACGTATTACGGCCGTGAGTCGTGAACAATTTGATATTCATAGAATTTTGATGAACGTGCATCACTTTCTTTTTTATCCCATTTTGCTCTTCGGACTTTACACCACTATGTTGATAGTTAAAATTTATGCCTATATTTTAACCGACTTCAAAAAAAAGGAGGTAATCAATATCGACGCGTATGTATGTAAAATTGTTGGAATTGCCCAATATTCACATATGTTACTGTAATTGGACTTCTCAACATGTGTGCCAAATTTCATTAGTGTATGTATGTATGTTTGTATGAGTGTATGTACCACACTCCCTGGTCTTTTCCCCAAAAGTCCAGGCGCCTTTTGAAGGTTGCCACCGAAAACAAAAAAAAAAGGCCAAGGACATGATGATGCCTGAATTCAATTATGGAAAGTTTGGCCTACTATTGCATTAGACCTAGAAAAGTGAAAAGAAAGAAGAGATAACTTGGTACAGCAGTAGAAGAACATAGGCTTCAAATTAAACTAACTAAGATAAATAAATGGTTGGACTTAAATTACTTTAAAGAAAATTCTCGATTGGTTGACCTTAGCAACTTCAATCAAATAATTCAAATAACCTTCAAATAGATAAAGAGATAAAATGTCAGCTTCTCAACCACGTGCAGTCTATTCACGTGATGATGGGTTCAAAGATCATGTTATTGTGACTGCTCAAAAACATATTCCTTACAAATCTAGTTGGAGAAAGTAGTTCCGCAAACATGAAATGAAACTAATATCTTATTTGGTTTAGACTATAAGACATACAAGAGATCGACCTCTAGCATATAGCATATTTTTTGTTGGTTTCTATTTATTTTTTATCGACACGCTAATAAGATGAAGAAAAAGACTACGTATTTTATATTTTTGTTTTTATTTGTGTATGTTTGAGATATTGTTAAATTTATTTCGTTCCGTTATTATTTACGACTAGCTGTCCCACGCGGCTTCGCTCCCGTCAACTGGCTATCTACCTACCCTACATACATGATTGTTACGCAGCGCACGCAACGGAAGCTCTCAAAAAGATTTTTTTCCCCCGTTTTTGCAACATTTTTCATTTATGCTCGGCTCCTATTGGTTGTAGCGTGATGTTATATAGCCTATAACCTTCCTCGATAAATGGATTATCCAACACAAAAATATTTTTTCAATTCCAACCAGTAGTTCCTGAGATTAGCGCGTTCAAACAAACAAACAAACTCTTCAGCTTTATAATATTAGTATAGATATTGTTTAATTTGTTCCGTTTATTCACAAAAGACACATTTTGTGATAAATAAACGGGGGTATTTTCTTTCTTTCTTTTATAATTTATTTAAGCTTCATGTACATATAGTTGTCACAGCGGATCTTTGTGTCTCTGAAGTTAGGCTCTGTGAACCATTGCGCGAGAAACAGTTTGTCATCGAGTGCATGAGTTAGCGAGATAGGACGATGCGACAAACGTAAGCGAGTGAAAGAGGCAGTTCTACAATGCTATCTTCACCTTCAACATTGACACAAAAATAGCTACGGTCTTGCAGCCAACTTCAGAGACACAAAGATCTGCTGTGAGTATTATACTAAGGTTTGAAACTGTCACAAACTTTTGTTAGTGACATTAAATGTTATGTAAGGTGCTTAACTATACATTTCCTTGACTGTACATAGAAAAAATTGTTTTAATACGTGCCTGTTTTTTGTTCTAACGGCCGTTAACAGAAAAACTGCTAAATTGTTTGTTACCTCAACAGGATGTAACCACGCAATTTTCTATAATTTTCTTTCGAAGCTTAAATCAATTTCTTTGGCCTTCAAGTAAATGGCGGGCGGAGTTAAACCACGTTGTTACATTACGTAACGTTGCTAATAACGTTTTATCTTTATGCTGTGCTGCATTACGTCACGGCATCAGAAAGTGTCATCCGCGGTGACTTTCACTACACTAGCCTGTGGTGCCGTGTAGCTAGTTTGTTATGGTACTTATGCTGTTGCGTTTTTTTTTTCGAACATGTTTGTATCAGCTGTCATTTTGTTCGTTTATTTTTCTCTGTCTGACACTTTTTAATGCACTGGTCTGACAGGCGTCAAAGTCATGTTTTTTTCTTTGGTTGACAGTAAAAGAGCGAATCAAATCCCTTAAGTAAATTAGATAATTGACAACAGATTAAATTCCTTTTTATGCTTCCCACCGCACTATTCCCAAACCACTGCAACTCCTGAAAGCCAGAATCAACAGTGGCGACCATCAGAAAAGCGCCGAGGCAATGAAGCTCGTCGAAGTCCCGGCGAATGAATTTAACTGTCTTGGATCCCGCAACAAAATTAATCAGAAAATTTGTAATTTTTTCCTACTCCTCCATTATTATGGAGGAGTAGGAAAAAATTACAAATTTCCACTTCCCTTCATATCCAGCAGGAGACAGAACAAACAAGGCCAATAGGCACAAAGGGTGTCGTTTACAACTGGGATCAGATTTTTTATGCTTTTAGAAACATAGGGGAATATAGAGGTATGCAGAAAAGGGTGGCAATCTCCATTGAGAAGGTAAGATCCTCCAACCAGACCGGTTTTATATCTAGGGGGCAACAGTCCGCTGGTTGTTGACATGCTGTTTTATCTTTTCAAATCGCGCGGATAACTTTTATAGCGCGATTCAGGATTTGTGTGACTTCAGGTCTTTTTAAAGTCCGTATGTTGCTAAAGGGCTAAGTTTTTTGAAATTAGATTCTCTTGTGTAGTTTGAAGGCATCCGCAGAAAGTTGCCACGCGACAATGAGATGACACATTTTTATAGAAATTTATCCTACTGTTCTTCATGTAGAATAGTGAATAATTGTGCTATCTATAGAACATCAAATATTCTATCTGTAAAGATTTTTATCACATTGCAGCCTTGAGTCGGGAATTGTTGGAGGTTTCGATAAAGCAAATTTTTCTACAATAGCTTACCATTATGAAGTAAAACTACTGTGTGGTGTTGCCCGCTCCGCCCCCTGCAACAATTAGAATTATGCTTTTCAGAAACTAGAAGATATATTTTCTTCCAACCACAAGATACACCTATTGATATATTATCTCTATTCCATGGCCTATAAGAAGAGAAGTTAGCAGCTTGTTTGAGATTTTTACCCGACTGCCGAAGGAGGGTAATGTGTTTATCAGTCTATGTATGTTTGTTCCTATGTGGCTTTCTAGAGACCAAACGCGTTAGCCGATTTTGATGATTCTTATGTCAATCGATTTGTCTTAACCTTGCGAATGTCACTGGCTACATTAAAATTGGAAAATAGAATAATGGCGGCTTTTGAGCGCCATATTGTGGGGGCCCAATTTTTTTCTTAGGATCCCTTTGTGTGGGTTATCAAAATAAAGGGTTTTAAGAGGTGATTTCAAAAATATAGCTCTGACCTAGACTAGAGTCAAGAGCAAACCCATCACGAATAAAAAAAAAAAAATAACACTTTATTTAAACGATTTTTTTTTGGTATTAGGTAAAAGGCTTAAAAACCCTGCCAGCTCTCTCTCCATATTTTTTCTACAGGGACTGATCGTTTCGGGAGCAATAATAGCCTATAGATGGCGTTTAGTGATACTGTAGCATTTTATCAGAGAAAGAATATTCGTAGTACTCTGAGATCACCTCCTATGAATAAACTACCAATGATACCTCTTTAGTTCAGATTCAGATTGATTTTGGTACGGTTACTATTAAAAACTCAAGGTAAAGGTAAACTACTATTAGTCTGTAATAGACGTTGTATATTCGGTTCCGTACCCAAAAGGCAAAAACGGGACCCTATTACTAAGACTCCGCGGTCCGTCTGTCTGTCAGTCTGTCGGTCTGTCACCAGGCTGTATCTCATGAACTTGAAAATGAACATAGCTAGCCAGTTGAAATTTTCACAGATGATGTATTTCTGTTGCCGCTATAACAACAAATACTAAACACAGAATAAAATAAATGTTTAAGTGGGGCTTCCATACAACAAACGTGATTGTTTTGTGATAATGGTACGGAACCCTTCGTGCGCGAGTCCGACTCGCACTTGGCAGGTTTTTTTTCATAGTACCTATATACTAAGCTAATACCACAGTTTGGATTATAAATTGTAATACCTTCTAGAGTCTGGCAAACGAAACTAGACTCTCGAATTATTTGCAAACTTTTTATATGGCAACGCTATACTAATGTCAACCCCAATTTTCCGTATGACGCTACTAAGTTGATACTTTGTTTTAATTCGTAAACACTATTAATATTTTTGTAAAAACATTTTCTCTATTTAATCATTTAAAATGTTTCATAATTAATGTAGAAAACAATGATTCCTGTGACTCTTATGAATATTTTCACATGGAAGTCTTAGATTCAGATTTTGATTGATAGTGAATAAACCAAAATTATTATAGAATACTGTTGCTTTTTTTTATTCAGATTGATATATCTAAAGTATTACCTACCTAAATGTACCTATAGTATTTTTATTCAGACGAAGTAATATAAATAATTTTAAAGTATCAAATTAGGTAATTCCAGGTATTGCATACTAGTTTTTGGGATTGCTATGCTGATATTTTTTTAATTTGCCACGCTTTTTCAGTCTCTATGTTCGTTTGCCAGACTCTATACAGATACTGAAGAACATTCAAGCAATTTTGAAACAATTACCTATTTCAACATTTTAAACTTTACACGTGTATTCAAAATTCGAATCAGTTAATTACAAAACTAATTTGTTAAAGATCGTCCATCTTTAATAAATTCGTTTTTAGATTAATATGCATTGTGAACTGATTGGTTATCTTAACACAGAGGTAGCTAAGTCGCTTTTGACGGTTTTTCAATTTCTGTAATTTGTAATTTCTTTCTTATACTTTTGAATCCGCTGGAATGCGAGACGCGAATGCCAGCGGATTCAAAAGCATTAAAATAATGTCACTCGGGAGAAGCCAGAAAATCAAAATGCATTAGGCGCAGGCCACATAGAAATGGCCTCAGACGCGGACATGGCACCGGCTTCCTATTTCAAATTTCATACAAAATGCATGGAAATAAAGCGCAATTTAGGACACACGGTATGTCGTTGCTTGGACGTGATTATGACGCGCCATTTCGGCGCCCGCGCCAGATCAAATTGCGCTTTACTTCCATGTATTTTGTTTGAAATTTGAATGGAATAGGAAGCCGCCCGTGCCATGTCTGCGCCCGACGCCATTTTTCTGTGGCCTGCGCCTTAGGTACATCCATAAAAGACATGGTCGGAATTTGTACAGACCTGAGGCCTAACCAAAAATATTTATGTACATTGACATACAGTATTAAAGCTTGGAGGTATGGCTTTACAGTAGTTTAATTCTTAAGATCAGAGAAGAAGCGAGAGACACTATAAAATATAAGATACAAAAAATGCCTAATTATTTTGAATAGCAATGATGTCGCTACAATACGTTCACACGTTAAAGTGAGTGACAGTAAGAGATTGCAGCGCCTGTCAGAATTCGGGCACAATTATCGCAGCTAAAATATCCAACAGAGTAACAAAAGCCAGCCAAGTGCGAGTCGGACTCGCGCACGAAGGGTTCCGTACCATTATCGCAAAAAACGGCAAAAAAATCACGTTTGTTGTATGGGAGCCCCACTTAAATATTTGTTTTATGTTGTTTTTTGTATTTGTTGTTATAGCGGCAACAGAAATACATCATCTGTGAAAATTTCAACTGTCTAGCTATCACGGTTCATGAGAACAGACAGACAGATAGACGGATCGCGGAGTCTTAGTAATAGGGTCCCGTTTTTACCCTTTGGGTACGGAACCCTAAAAAAGACAACACAGTAATATTATACAAGAAGATCAACGCAGATTGCACCCTGCACCAGTACAGTGCGCGCGCGTAGAAACGTCAAAATGACTAGGACGTTCGGATACACACTCTGGAATATATTGTCGATGCATTCAGCATTATGAAATGACGCGCGGCATCTAGCCATGTCCTTTATGGATGTAAAATGCATTTTTAATATCTTTGACTCCTCTGCTGTTCTTTTCTGATTAAATATGTTGCCGAATCCAAGACAGCTTAACCGTTTTTTCGGGTCTCGTCGAGCAATGCCTCGGTGCTTTACCAGTGATCACCAGTGGTGGTGGTTGGGTATAGACACAGATAATATAATACTAGCATACAGATGCCTCATCCCATACAAAGAAACCATGCCGACGTAACTAGCGTTTTTCATCTGAATAATCTTGTTATTTTTGTAAGTAAATCAATCGCGTTTGATCCCGTGTCACGGCAATAGATGGCGTTAGCAGCGACTTGCAAGTAAAAGGGTTTACTAGGTTCGTGAATAATTTTTTTCTTTAAATACAGTGAAGGTTCGTTTTATAGTATTTTTTTGCACGTTTTAACAGTTTTTTTGCACCAAAATGTGTTACAATGCAAATTTTAACAATCAAGTGGCATGCCTCAGAAATGTAAAAATGCGCCATCTATTGGCATCAATTTTAAATGATTCGTTCAAATAATCTTTGATGTTTCCATAATTTTGTACTTAGGAGAGTTGATTAAACAAGAACATACAATTTTTATGTTAAATTCCAGAAAATGTTAATTTTACAGTGTTAAGTGTACATGTCGCGCCAAATTTTCTTTCTTAGCAATGAGACCCCGTGATATAGAGTAGTGGGCTTATCCTATTAAATTCTCAATGTCTGGGTTATTTTGAGACATCAGCTTCATGACCCAAATCTTTTGATGGACTATCATAAAAAAACAAATAGGTAAATGTATCTTTGTCTATGTCTATTCTACGATATAAGAACCTCGCCTAGTCGAACATCGACCTCGTAAAATCGAATCGTAAAGCAAGGAATTGATCGCTAAAAGAAAGATACGTACAAAGCCGAGTGCTACTAAATTTAACTTTTAACCCACTTTAAGAATGAGGTTCAATGACTTATACTTTTAAAACCCAACATGTGTTTACAGTAGGTACTGGCCCATTTTTTGTAATTGCATAAAAAGTGCTATTACTGCTTGTTTCTGCAATAAAATGTACCGATAAGAATCTATAATGGTCGGAGAGTAGCGAAATAATGCTGTGTAGTTGTTTGTACAGCTATAATGCAGTTATATTAGAGCTAGGCTTACCTACGACGAGCCTAACTAGGTAAGTAATATTTAACCCCTCTTGAACTGCTTAGGGTTGCTATAAAACTTTCTTTGGGCTAACCAAAGTTAAGGTGACACTAGTCGACGGCACGAACTATTTTGTGCGCGGGGTTAAAATGCATTTTATATCATCCAACAACACGTGCGGCAGAGATAGATGCTGTGATCAGCAGTAAGAAGCTAGTTCACGTACGAATAAACACTTTTGCAATTTTTTTGCGAAATGGATAATGATTTAGGACGAAAACGAGCGCGCGAAATGTCGAAATGTGGAACTTTCGACGCTCATAACTTTTAAACATTTTCTTTTTTTACTTTTTGGCTTCCATACAGGGCTAGATAATGATGAGACAAATTGATATCACCTTTCTTCTCTATTATCTCTCTATTTTGAACGTACATCGTCAAACAGTGGAATAATCCCTAGACTACGTTTGTATGGAAGAATTTTCGACTAGTGTAACCTTAAGGTTAGAGGCTAGGGCTTGATCTTATCCCAACTAAATTGAGGTCGGCATCCAATCTTACTGGATGCAGAAGAATACCAGACCTCCCACTAGTCAGGTCCTTGGCAGACTGGTGTTAAATAACCTGGCTTCAGACTACCCGTAACGAATGTTTAAAAACAAATGACATCCAACGAAACCTTGATGAGACATTCTGTAAGACTTTCGGGCTCCTGAATCTGAGCGGAAATCTCGTGAGCAAATCCACTCCATTCCATCATAGCAATTTATGATCATCATCATCATCATATCAGCCGAAAGACGTCCACTGCTGGACATAGGCCTCCCCCAAGCGTCGCCACATTGACCGGTCCCGTGCGTCCCGCAACCAGCGGATTCCTGCAACCTTCACCAGGTCATCGGTCCACCTGGTGGGAGGCCTTCCAACGCAACGTCTTCCGGTTACAATTTATGATGTTTCAGTTTATTAATGCATCAGATGCTAGACATCCCACGCCTGCAATAAATGTCTAATGATGTGTCACACCACAATTGGCACACAATTACGAGCAGATGCTAGTGTTTCCGAGTATTCGCTATGCAGCTTATAAACTTTACTTTAAGGATTAAGGAGCTATTCCAACATATATTATTTCAAACTAGCGCCTCTAACAGACGCTACACGTTTTCCTGCCCGGGCCCGAATCCGACTGCAGCGCCATCCAGGGAACCACTCAAACAAAGACAAAATAATTCATCAAAATCAAGCCAGCTTTTTTCGAGTTTTGAGCTTAGCAACACATTTAGCCTTTTATTTGTATATACTCGTAGATAGGTATAGCCCCACATGGAATCTACTTGGGCACTTATAAAGCGACTGAAGCTAGGTCCAAAGATTCAGTTGGTTTCCTAAGGAGGAGACGCGGCAAAAACCTTAATTCGTTTTTTTAATGCATTTCGATAATTTATCATCATTCACAACCCGAGATTTATTGCGTCGAGCAAACGATTTTTTAATTGCCTCCAAAATCCTTCAAATTGTGATTAAAATAATATTAATGTTAAAGGCCATTGGGGTTAAACTTGTTGGGTTAAAAAGGGCTCCTTGCAAAAACTCTTTAAAGGTTTCTAAATCGCTTTACTCTTTACTCTTTGTTTACCTTAACGAGTAATGGGACCAACCTTGAAACTTCAGACTGCCCGTCGAGAACCTCCGTTAAGTTATAATACACGTCAGCAAGTTTCATATGCAGTCTATGTATCATTAACTGTCTTGTGTTCTAGTTTAACCTGAAACTGACCTGATTTCTTTGCATGACCTGATTTTGATTAAAAAAGTCATGTGTATCCATTGTCTATCTATGGTGGTATTTACAAACGCATTCCTTTTTACGAGAGTGGGCGCATGTCACCTTTTCGAACTGTCATTTTCATTCCAATTGTGGCAATGAATTTCTAAAAAAATATGGTGCCGAAATAGTAGATTGTTTATCTAGGGAGCAAACAACTATTTTACAGGCGAGAGTGTTTTTTTTTTAATCCAGAGCGGAGGGAAGGATTCTAGAGTATTTTAAAATAGAATCCTGAGCGCAGCGAGGCACTTGCCAGTCACTTCAGCCAGTCATTTGTTCAATACAATGTTCCCGTGCGGTTCGAAATAGAATTATTACAATCGCTCATTAGCCATTCACCATATAATACATTCGTCGTAGTCGATTTTAGCGATATAATCCTATTTTGGACCGCATGGTGCTGATTGGAACATTTACCAACAATATCCACATTCTAAATTCAAATCACTTTTAGTTCCTAGGGATTAATGAGCTATTTTAATCCCTGTTTACTAAGAATAAACTAGCTCTTTTTGAATAATTTGATAAAAAAATACTTTAAGGTGACATTTACATTCGTACGTGTGTGTGTACGTGTATGTTTTACGCTTTCCCCGCTAACGTTTTAAATATGTGAAAATGTCAGTAACAGTCGTGAAATAATTTCCATTAAAATTTTATAATGGGTACTACGCAGCTATTAATTAGTTATTTCGTAGTTAATAACTACCACAATGAATGAAGTGAGATCACAAGTGACAATTAAGTTATTTTTTTGGAAGTTAAGCCGGTTGTCCGCTCTGAAGGGGTCATTCCCAGAGGTCCACGGTTCTATTGTTCTCGAAAAAATCAAATTCATACTTTACTTCCCAACGGGTCCACGGCATTTTAAAATATAAAATATTTTCTTTCCCAACGGGTCCATGAGAATGTTTGGTACAGTCAGCAATAAAAGATTGGCTAAGGGGTATATGTTTATTATTTCTATAAAATAAAAGACAATGAATATAAATAAATAAGAACTATTTATATAACTATGAGTATGTATCACATGAATGGTCATAGCAATTAAAAAAACACAGTTTTTTGAAAATAACAGTAAAAAAATATATCTTTCACTTAAATAGACTAAAGTATTATACAAATCACAGCTTCCGAATAATTACAGGAAATTATCTTAATCTTATACTACAATAGATTTAAGCTTTATAAAAAATCACAGTTCCAGAATCATCTCAATCTTAGACTGAAATAGACGTAAGAAATAAAAAAAAATCGCAATTTCAGAAGAATTACTATTTCAATCTTAAAATAAAACAAACATAGGCCTTTAAAAAAATCACTGGTAGATTAATAAAAACACATTTTCAAAATAATCGTATTTAATAAATATCTTTTTTTTTTGCCTAGGCTTATAAACTGATTTAGACCATCGACGATGCTTATCGATTTTTGTCTATATTTTCACAGATTATTTAAATTTTTCAAATCTTTATTAGTTGAATATCTGATTCGTTTTTTTTTATTAACATGATATTTTTAAAAGATTCATCTTGTTCCTCAAGAGTATGTAATAATTCAAGTAATCGGGGCTTCCTTTTCAATTTACTGTTTACTGTTTTGTCTTTCGCCTTCACAATCCCAAATAGCAATAAGTATTGAAGGATTGGTAAGCGAAAAATCAACGAATAATCGTTGAAACGCATATTTTTTTCATTTTCTGACGCTATTTCCATAATGGCTAAGCAACCATCTTCAATATCATTCACTGGCAATTAAGCCAAAGCAGCAAATCTGTTCACGTCTTTTTTTTATTTGATTTTTCTTACATGGAAACCGTATGTAGGCCAGGGATATATTTAAATAAAAAAATCTAAATTGTTTTCCCTGACTGTACTTTGGATATATCTCGTGGACCCGTTGGGAATTCATTAAGGAACATTTAAAACGATATTATAATTTTTCCATGGACCTGGTGGGAAAAGAAGAACAATAGAACCGTGGACCTCTGGGAATAACCCCTCTGAAGGTCTTCGAAGGTAGGTAAAGATTTTTTCGCCCCAAAGCACAAAGCTAATTATCATTAGTTTGCGAACACCTTTGTAGTTTACCAACCTCTACGAAAAGATAACATTTGCTTGCTAATGGTTCAACTTGGATCAAATAATGTTGTTCGGGTAAAATAACAGTGTAATCATTTTTGTGTAGGAAATTTATTAACTTATTATTATACTAGCTGTCCCACGCGGCTTCGCTCCCGTCAACTGGCTACGTACCTACCCTATCCTACCTACCCTACCCTACACCTACGCTACACATACCCTACAACTACCCTACACCTCCCCTACACCTACCCTACCTGCCCTACATACATGATTGCATAACTGAAACCGTTTACGCAGTGCACGCAACGGAAGCCTTCAAAAAGTAATATTCTTTCCCGTTTTTGCAACATTTTTCATTTATGCTCCGCTCCTATTAGTCGTAGCGTGATGTTATATAGCCTATAACCTTCCTCGATAAATGGACTATCTAACACAAAAAGAATTTCTCAATTCCAACCAGTAGTTCCTGAGATTACCCCCTACATACAAACTTAAAAACTTACAAATTTTACCTCTTTATAATATTATTAAGAATAGATAAAACACTAGCTTCTGCCAGTGGCTACGCTCGCGTGAACCTCGGAAATGATTTCAAGGGAACGTACCTCCAGGATAGAAAGTACAATCCATCTTCATACTTATCCCCTTGACCGCTAATTAGCAGACACAATAGAAAAAAAATTGTTTGAATTACCATATTATGTTATTACCTTTTATCGCTCAAAGAATACCGAAACATTCATAAAAAATAGTTCAGAACAGCAGCTTAGGAGTGAAGACGTAACAAAAGAACAGACTTTACTCTCGCTTTCAATTACACGTCAGTCATGTATGGAATACTAAAATCCTAGCCGTGGTCGCACTTGCATAGATAGATAATAGAATTATATAAAACGTTATTTATTATTACCGTTGCATGTGACCACGACATACCTAATAAAAGTAGAATAGGTATTTGATAGAACCACGAAACCATTGACTCCACATCTTTACAACAAAAAAATCGAAGACACGCGACATCTACCAATCCGCACTGGGCCCGTGTGTTGGAGTAGTATGTAGTAGTTAGATAGAAGTACTCCATTTCAACATACCGAGTTTCCTCCGTGCCTCGGAAAGCACGTTAAGCCGTTGGTCCCGGCTGTCATTTGAAGATCTTTGACAGTCGTTACGGGTAGTCAGAAGCTTGAGATCTGACACCAGTCTTGCCAAGGGGTACCGTGTAACCCAGTTACTGGGTTGTGGAGGTCAGATAGGCAGTCGCTCCATGTAAAACACTGGTACTTAGCTGAATCCGGTAAGACTGGAAGCCGACCCCAATATAGTTGGGAAAAAGGCTAGGCAGATGATGACTCCCTCTCACAGAGAGGAGACCTGGGCCACAGATTACTAAATAGTTACGTTCGTAACCTGGGCCTAGTTGTGAGAACATTATAGGCTGATTTTCTATGTTATGCTAAGTACGACATTAATACCCATACCTATAATAAAATCTCTAATATCTCAAATTGAAATACCTACATAATTCAACCTTTTCAGTGATCGGGTTAAAATTTAGTTGCTACGTCAAGATGACATAGCAATAAAATACCTAATTTATACATTTTTAGTTTACCTTTTTTTTTTTTTATAATCTATAGGCTCGCGTTTGACCACTATCTCGCCTGATGTTAAGCGATGACGTGGTCTACGGTGAAGCACGCTTGCCTAGAAGAAACCTATTCACTCTTGACTTAAAGACCCCAAGGTTGTAGCTATCAGGGAACAAAGACCCCGGAAGGGAATTCCACTCCTTAGCTGTACGCACAATGAAAGTATTAGCTACCTAAGAAAATAATTAGATCACGTTACCTAAATTAGCAGCCCATCCTGGTTTGATTTATTTGGGTAATTTCGCATTCTGTAATTTAGAAGCAAATGTGAGATCCACAAGAGAACCAGGGTTACCGACATAGCCCGAACAATTGCCAAACTTAAGTGCCAGTGGGCAGGTCACATTGCTCGCAGAACGGATGGCCGATGGGGCAGAAAAGTTCTGGAGTGGCGACCCCGAACCGGTAGACGTTGCGTTGGAAGGCCTCCCACTAGGTGGACCGATGACCTGGTGAAGGTTGCGCGGATCCGCTGGTTGCGAGGCGCACGGGACCGGTCAATGTGGCGACGCTTGGGGGAGGCCTATGTCCAGGTGTGGAAGTCTTTTGGCGGCTACGATGATGATGAATTTAGTAGCCCCCTGATGCCTACAATTACATCATCGGTTGCATTCTGATTCAATATGTAGAACTAGACTGAGATGTAGTTTCTAATGCTTAGACCCAAACATCATTTATGACAAGTAAAAATTAAAAATTGCCATAAACCCCGGCAATTTTTTTTTTGTACCAAAGGGTAAAAACGGGACCCTATTATAGACAGTTGAAATTTTCACAGATGATGTACTTCTGTTGCCGCTATAACAACAAATACTAAAAACATAATAAAATAAATATTTAAGGCGGGCTCCCATACAAAAAACGTGATTTTTTTGCCGTTTTTTGCGATAATGGTACGGAACCCTCCGTGCGCGAGTCGGACTCGCACTTGGCCGGTTTTTATACTACATAATTTATCTAGTAGTAGACACGCTTCGATCGACAATCTATCGAACACGTAATTATGACACGATATCTTGCGAAAATACTCCGTTTCAAACAGAAAACAGCCCATAACTTTTGAACGACCGATTTTCACCAAACATAGCGAAGAACACAAGTCACCTTTCTAACAAAAAAAAAAAACAAAATCGGTTCATCCGTTTAAGCGCTATGATGCCACAGACAAACACACAGATACACATATGTACACAGATACACAGCAACGCAACACAGGTCAAACTTATAGTCGGGGGTTAAAAATCATTTGTAGATGACAGCCGGACGGCATTATTTTTTAAGGTAACAGAGAAATAACTAATTAACCTATTTAACCTTTATGCACAAAACAAAGATGACCATGGCAGACTAAAATGCTTTATGGGTGTTTATATTATTAAAATAAATAAAATATAAAGTATGTTTTAGTATTTACGCGTTTTGTGATTTGTGATGCAAGTGGACCTTGAATCAATGATTGACAGTTACATTCAAATCAATTGAATGTTCCGTCTTCATTATTTCTCGTCTTAAATAAGGAAAAAACAACACGTTCCGTCTACTCCGGCTTCGATATTAATTAAATCAATAAAATGTAATAACGCTAAGTAATTAGCCAAAGTATCAGAGTTAGTAACATTCGCTCGGGCCTCGGCGAAAGTAGCCAGGGGCGGCGCCATCGCCCGGTCCGATACAAGTGAAAGTGGCCACGAAAGCAGAGTGCGGAAGAGTGGCTTTCTTGCGTTACCCCCAGAACCAACGCCATATCCTGTTTTTATACATATAGGTACTAGCTGGCTGGATTTGTCTAGACGTCTAGTCTAAAAAGTTTCGAGAATTAATTGTTTATTGGGCTATTTACTGGATTAGTGTGAATCCTATTACAAAAATAATCCCGATAATTTATGAGGATGGCTGACAAAAATCATATTGTTTTTGTCAGCCATCCTCATCCTCCATCAACTTTAATGTAATATTTGTATCAGAATAACACATAGTGTTGACCCAATCATAAAGAAATTGGGGGAAGTACAATTTCACGCAGGTAAAGCCGCGAGCGGCATCATCTATACTATTATTAATAAAGAGGAAAGATTTTTTTGTTTGTTTGTTTGTACCGAATAGGCTCCGAAACTACTGGACCGATTTGAAAAATTCTTTCACCAATAGAAAGCTACATTATTCCTGAGTGACATAGGCTATTCCTTTCAATCCCAAAAATGGGTCCTGTGGGGTGGACCACGGGAGCCAAGCCGCGGGCAACAGCTAGTCAGCTAGGCAGCTATCATAGATTATGTTTTCTTGATTGCATTGTTCAAAGAAAATAAAAATCCTAATAGGAAGAGCAATCAAGAATTAATAACCTAATATTCATTTATGTGCTAGAATGGGGTGGGCTACAACAGTCATGACCCCAGACTGATGGCAACCTAGAATGGCCGGAACTTGAATCGTCATTCCCATTACCTTATCCCAACGATTGATTTAGGGTTTGTGCAACATGTCTTCTTTTTCCATCCATACTTCACCATTTGTGCTATGCGCCATCGGTACATGATGGACCTCCCATCCATACGCACTAAACGTTTTAAAATATTTTAATTGTGCGTTAAAGTAGTGGCATTCTCTGCCAGAGTCTGTGTTCGGTGAGTGCTACAACCTGAAGACATTTAGGTCAAGAGTGAAAAGGTTATTACTGCGCAAATACTTTTATTTGATTTGATTTGATATAGCAGATATTTTACTAGATATGCAGAACTTGACGCTGTATTTTGGAATTTCAGTGAAAGTGTTATTTTCATTGAGTCATTTTTTAATAGTATGTGAATGTGTATGAATTTTAGGCCTATTATGCATTGATCTACATTAGTAATTTTTTTAATCAACTATAAATTATGTACACTCAGCAATCTTTCTTACAATGTATTTAGGCCTAGGGTGCACATTTGCACAACACAGCTATTTTCGGCTTTATTAGAATAAATATTTAGAGACTAATAGCTAAATTAGAGCATGTAAAGTTGGTAGGTTTCCTAAGTACTGAACTGCTAGATTCAAAATACTTACATATTGCAATAACCTGAAATAAATAGGTATTAGGACAAGAGGATTGATAATAATTTCTACACGTGCCAATTTAACTGAGGCTCAAACAAAATAGAAATACTTTACAAATAGCAATTACACAATGAACACTAAACAGTAGTATTGTGCTACTAAATGAAATGATAATAACTGAATCATATTCAATGGATATTCTCCAGAGACAATGGCTGGAGTTTAAAAACATTAAGCGCAATACCCACGGGTCATGTTTTATGGCAATTTTTTTAGTGTTTAATTGTTACTGTCGCTCTTACTTTAAAACATTGCTTAACGTTAAGTATTGAATTAACATCAGCATTACCACATACATTTATTGATTTTATACAATGCCGTCAAGTAACAGTAGGCAACTGGGAGCATGTTGTCTAGACATTCCACTGCTAATTTCTAACATTTGATGTGCCTTACAGGGTCCAATTGTAACTTAGCTTTAAGCCATTGCTGTAACAAATGCTAATAAAGATTAGTATAATGTCTTGTCAGACCTCGGTTCCTGTCAAGTTACAATAGTTAAGCTAATCCTATATTAGTTGCTGTGCCTGACTGGAACATCAAGAGCTGTCATTTTATCATTATGATTTCAGATGATTATGATGGTCCAATCCCCGCTCGCGTGGGGGATAATGCCCATTCCCTCTCTATGAGAACATGCCTGTGTCCCAGCAGTGGGAACATTAAAAGGCTGATGATGATGAAATATCAGATGAAAGACATCCGATGCTAGAGATAAGATGTTTCAAACATTCTCACTCTCACAACCTATACTACAAGAACCATAAGTATTTCCTGATTAAAAGTAGCTTATGTCACTCAGTTATAATAACACAATAGCTTTCTAAGAGCAGCAGTTACGGCCGCGACTTACAAGTTGTAGCTCGTGAGTACGAACCCAGACAGGCTCTTTACATTGTGCAAATTATTTCATCACCACTGCTCTCAAAATACTTGAAGGAAAACATTGTGAGAAAACCGGCATATCCTAGAACTAAAAATTCAAAGACAGACCGACATCCACCAACCCATAATGGGCCCGCATGGTATATTACGGTTCATTCCCTCTCACAACGAGGAGGTCCGTGCCCCAGCAGTTCTTCTACTTCAATGTTACAAGGCAATGCCTGAAATTACTCTTTAAGTATGCACTATGATCAAAGAATTTTACCTATTTATAACAGGTCATTCTTTAGTTGTGATTTTTGTGCTGATTAGCTTCCAGGAACCAAGTGTTATATTTCTTACTTGGGAAACCTTGGCTGTTATTATTACATTACTATAAAAAATAGTCTTTTCCTTTCATTACACTTACACAAGAAAATACTTTGCAGAATTATTATCTTATCAAGATTTAGATTATTTCCTACATTTTTCAGACTTTAACCAGGATTTATTAATAAATTATATGCAAGCTAACAAAGAGAATATTTTAAAAGTATTAAAAATTTAATGTCATTCTAATTTACATAATAAATTAAACATTTCAGCCATTCTGTCAGTTACATTTCAATATTATTTGTTGTATAGTGCATTCAACTTTATTCAAAGTCACTTAGTTTTGCCTTATCATTGGATCTCATTAGACTTTGATGTTATTTTTCATTTGAAATTGACGAGTAGAAGTCAATCTTTTTTGCTAAGGCATTGTAGGTAATTTTTTTTTTTTTTTTTTTATTTGTTATAGGCTCGCGTTTGACCACTATCTCGCCTGTAAATAATCTTTTTTAGGGCTCCGTACCTCAAAAGGAAAAAACGGAACCCTAATATATTTTTATACTTTGTTGTCTGTCATTAGTAAGATCTTGGTGAATGTAGCTATTTGTACAGAACCTTCGGTGCGCGAGTCCGACTCTCACTTGGCCAGTTTTTGTAATAAATCCATAAGATCAGCAAACTTTAAAGACCAGTGTTTTGGATATTCTCTAATTAGTAATGCAGCATGTTTTTAAATTTAAAATTTTAATAAATATTTCAGTTTGAAACATTTAGAGTATAAAACCTACCATTCTATTACTGTCCCCCTGCAACCTGCAGGGCAAAGGCATTTTCTCATACAGAGAAGGCACGAGCATTTACCACCACCCCTTATCAAATCAGGGTTGTTGATTTCAAACTTATATTAATAACTATATGTTCAGGTTTTCTATATGGTCAGGTTTACTCATGATATTTTCACTGTTGTCAGCAATGTCCGAGATTAAGTTGAACTTAGTTCATTAGTTTTGTTGATATTAATGAAGCAAAATCTGTTGCAACCAAAATTTTCCATTCATATTTTATCTTTGAAAAATGGTTGTGTTAGACTTTAATGTAAATAAGGATAACATTATCTTTATTTACATATTGCAAAATTTTGTATTGCATCTAATTAGGTACTTAGTTACCTAGTTCTATTTGACATTCTCCTAGTGGACATATTTTTGTTTAACATGTTCCAGTACAGATGCAAAATTACAATATTCAAAATCAAAATTACATGTGCACTCAATAGATCTTGCCAAAAGATAAAATTACAAAACAAACATTCTTTTAAAATACCTAATCAGTTACAATTTTATCAGCTCTGTTGGACTGGAATAATCAGCACTACTATCAGAATCTGATAAGAATCAATTGTTAAATTATTTTCTATGGTTTTGCCTTCATGGTCTAGCCTACAGGTACCACATGCATTTTTCTGAGATAAAAAAAATGGAACTTGGCAATAGTGTAGCATTTTACCAGTAAAGGAATTATCGTAATTGGATAAACTGGTACAATAAAATTTGTTCAAAAAATAAATTGAGCTGCCTGCTGCCATTTCTACTTTCCTAGATATTCTTCTCATCCAATGGTTTTCTAGAAGAAATTGTGTAATGAGATAAGACTGCTATTTGCATAAAAGTCTTGTTCTTGTTATCTTTTAAATATAATAAAGTTTTATTTTTTTGCCTTTTTGCTTCCGAAAAGACAGGTGTGTTATGTTATATTGTTATATTTGTCCCGTTGGTGTTAAACAAATATATATACTTATATCTATTTAACTACCACAAATAAACAAGCTTCAGTAAGTAATAAACTCAACTTTAACATTAATCAGTAAAGATTACTGTAATAAAAGACAGTAAATACAATAAGTAAATGATGTTTTTACGTCATAATAGTATAGTCTAGCACAAATGACAGCTTACTTTTTCATAAAATATCTAGTGCAAAGAATACTAAATCAAGTCTTAAAATCTACTAATAATCTTAATAGGCTAATGACTTATTTACTTAACTATTCATGTTTAATGATACGGTAAATTATATTATTTGAAGAATGATTATTTAAGAGATGCAGTCGTAATACCATCAAGCTATGGAAAGCGTCCATTCCAATTTTAAAGGTAGAGTAAATACAAGCAAGATTGCTTGGAAAACAACCAAAAAACAAGTCTGCGTACCGGTCGTGCATCAACGTCGCAGCGGCACGAACGAGCCAGCATGGCTCTCACGGCGCAGGTACGCAAACAAACACCAACACCTCACTAAACAAGGACTGCTAACTTGATTAACTTCATCCACTGCGTTCACATCACCCACTTTTTATCGATCACACCAAGGAATCTCGATCCTTTGACCATAACACAAACAACACTATTCACAAATCACTAAAATCTGTGCGGATATCTGCCACAGAAACAGATTGTACACAAATAAACCACCTCCGTGAGACTACTTGCGAAACGATATGTCAACTACCTACGTCAAATGATCTCAAGTATACCAGAATAAAACACTAGTTACAGCAAACATTCTATGTATTCACATTTAACTATGTTCATTCACTACTAAAATACGTTTGATATAGAATGTTTGGCGTCTTTTTCGTTTGGAATACCTCAAAATTTTGCGATAAGCAAACAAGCGAACCACCGCTACGCGAACCTATCGAAAACTGGAACAATATTATTGCCAACCGAACAATACGAAAAATCTTTCAGCTGACAGTGACAGCCGAGTGGTGACGGTTGTAGGGATGACATCGTGGAAATAAATATTCTACCTTTTTTATATTTTTCAACAAGATAAATAAGATCGAAAAGTCATCAGAACTAAAAGAGCAAGATCCCTACCCTAGCCCTCAGTGGTTTCCTACTTCTTTCTTCACAAAATGTGTGGGATAGAAAAGCGTTAAGGTTTACGCGCATATATCACGTAAACATGTCACACATCACATCATCATCAACCTATTAATGTTCCCACTGTTGGGCCTCCTCTCTGTGACCGTGCGGGCCCAGTGCGTGATGGTGGATGTCACATGTCTTCGAATTTTTGGTTCTAGGACATGCCGGTTTGCTCGTGATGTTTTCCTTCTGCGTTTTGAGAGCAGAGGTGATGAAATAATTTACACAAAGTAAAGCGCCTGCCTGGGCTCGTACCCACGACCTACAACTTGTAAGTCACGGCCGATACCACTGGGCCACCACTGATCACAACTGGGCCACCACTGCTCGTAAACCAGTCATCACCGTTTAACTCGAGCCGTTTGGTATATTTTTGTGTGAAATTTTTTTCTGCAACGCACACTAATTAGCATCATAACCACCTCGCCTCGGGACAAGCTCAAGAACCGCAAGTGGTATTTTGTCAAGTCGCAGTCTGCGCGCTTATGGCCAGTCGTCAACGTGCTCACGTCTATCCGTCACTGCGCTTATGTCACGCACAATGCTATTGAACTTGTTCTTTTCGCTGACGACACGAATGCTATTATAGCTGCCAAAGACATAGAAACTCTTTGCAGGAAGGTAAATAAGGCTCTGGCTCTGTTTCATTCTTGGTTTATCATCAATAACCTGAAATTGAATGCCAGTAAAACAAATGCCATGTTATTCAGAACTACATCGAAAAATAAAGAAACCATGGAAATCATACTTAATGACAACAAAATAACATTGGTGGACAGTGTGAAGTTTCTTTGTATTCACATTGACGAAAGCCTTAACTGGAAAAAAGAGCTGACAGTTATAGAAAGTTCAATTAGCTCAGCTTGCTATGCCCTGAGAAGTCTTAGAGATGTGGTTGCTATTGAACAATTAAAGGTGGTCTATTATTCGCTTGTAGAGTCGAAGCTTAGGTACAGTATCGCTCTATGGGGAGGTAGTTACGCTTACAATATGAACACTGCTTTTGTCATTCAAAAAAGGGCCATAAGAACTGTGGCGAGAATTCCACAGTGGGTATCTTGTAAGGAGTATTTTAAGGAACTTCAGATTCTTACGGTCCCTTGCTTATATATTTTAGTACTGCTCACCAATCTAATAAAACAGCTACATAATTTCGAAACACTTGAGGAAAGAAATAAGCGGGTAGCTACAAGGCGTAAGGACTTGCAATATAAGATTCAACCACATCTGAACGTGGTTAGCCATGCTGCGGTATATCAGTCAGTTAAACTCTTTAATAAACTACCCGTATATTTAAAGTCTACATATAATTTAAATCAGTTTAGGCATCAACTTAAGTCGTTTCTGATAAAAAAATGCTAATACACACTTGATGAGTTTCTCTGTGACACTTACAACTAGATTGTTACGACCTCGTATTTTTGACATTATATTTTTACTCTGATATTAATTAATTTGCTTTATAATTCTATTTGAAATGGTTGCATTTCTCTGCGACATTTATTTACATTATTGACATTATATTTTACTCTTGACATTTGGTAGAATTTTAATTGATATTGAATTGGTTTTGTATTTTTAATTCAAATGGTTGACTTTCTTTGTGACATTATATTTTTTACATTGACATTTTAATGGTAATATGAATTGTTAGCTATTGAATTATTTTTTGTATTTTTAATTCAAATGATCGAATTTCTTTGTGACATTTGTTTTAACTGGACTATTACCAACTCCACTTCTGGTATTATTTATTTATTCTAATTATTTTTGACATTTGTGTTAGTGAAACTGAATTGTAATTGATTTTGTATTTTTATTTCAAATGGTTATCTTTCTGTTACATTTATTTCAACTAGACTATTATATATTAATAGAGTTTATTTAATTGACATTCTATTTTATTGTTGAGAATTGTGGTGGAAATTGAAGTGTTTTGATTTTAAGTATTTTTATTTGACATTATTGAATGCATGGTTGCGAATTGGAATGGCAATGTGGTTGTATAATGTAGTTTTTGTGTTGATTGTTTTGTAATTAGCTGTAGTGTATACCTAAAGTTTTCGATACGATGTAAAAATTGTTTGGAAATGAAGAATTGAAATGTCTATTCGCGCTTACGTCTATCCTTCATCGAGCTTAATCAAGTGCCTCTTTATCAAATGCAATGACTATGATAGGTATCTCATAAAAACACGCGCCCTACCCTTCAAGTTCGACTTGAAAGTATACTTCCATTAATGAGTTCTATCCGCTGGTAACGAGACGCACAGGACCGGTTAGAAAGAAAGAAAAAGTGTTTATTCGCCACAAAAACGACATACACAATTTTCGATAAAGTTAATGTTAATGTGGCGACGCTTGGGTGAGGCCTATGTCCAGCAGTGGTCGTCTTTCGGCTGATATGATGGTGAACGAGTTCTGTGCTATAACATTCTAAGTAAAATCTTTGGTGCCTATTGTTTTTCGACACCGACTTCGGAAAAGAAAGTTATTTTTCGCAAAACACTACGTTTTGCTTTGAAAGTCGGTATAATATTTTTGTTGAAATGTTTTTTTTTATATTTATCTTTTTGTTAGTTCATATTACCATGAAAAAAAAACCAAACTCGACTAGGATACATTGTTTTATTTCGGAGTTCCAATGCCGACCTTTCAGTTTCATCATCAGATCAGTTCGATAGTACCATTTTCATCAGTCCCATTTATTTGTTTCATTATAGTCGCTTAACTATTACCCGTATGTACCATACTCGTGACAGATGTAGCAAGGATTTTTTTTTTGTTCTTTGCTTATCTTGCAATCAGTTTAAAACTATGAGCTGATGAGTTAAAGGAGGATTTAGCGGGTAAGAGCTATTCCCCATCAGGAGTAACTCTCTTATTAGTAATACAACTGTCTACATATCATCTAGTTGTAGGATGTTGCGTCTTTTGAGTCTGCTGACACAATCTGGTATTGTGAGTTGAGCGGCCGGTTAGGGTGTCTCTCCAGTCTGGACTTGTATTTTTGAGAAAACAACCTTATTTCTTCCTTGACTGTGTTCATGTGCAGCTGTTCGTGTACTTCAGCGTTCTTAAAAACCATGGAGCGTTTGAAATCTGTTTTAAGATATTGTTTTGAGTTCTCTGAATTATGCTGATATTTGAGTCACACGCGGTGCCCCACAGTTGAATGCCATAAGTCCAGATAGGTTTTAGTATGGTCTTATAAATCAAGACTTTATTGTCTACGGAAAGTTTAGAGTTTCTACCCAGGAGCCAGTACATGCCTTTATATCTAATGTCGAGCTCTTTTCGTTTTGATTCAATGTGCTTTCTCCATGTTAGTCGCTGATCCAGGTGCATACCTAGGTACTTGACGCAGTCGCTTTGCGGGAGTTGTTTAGGACCAAGTTTCATGGGTGGACATTGCTGGCGTCTAAGCGTAAAGACGACCTGAACCGATTTTGCAGTGTTCGCACGAATCCTCCATTTGGCAAGCCAGTGTTGAATTTCATCCAGACTCTCTTGAAGTATTTGTAGTAAGGATTAAGGAGTTCCAATGTTCATCTGTGGTCTTCTTCTTCAGTTTCGCTTCACCAAATAATAATTTTACAGTGCAAATGCTTGTGAAAATACCTCGCCTATAATATTAGAGGAGTTCCCTCGATTTCCAAAGGATCCTATCATTAGATCCTGACCTGAAAAAAGAAGTATTTCCTAAATCGGTCCAGACGTATTTGGGTAACATAAATAAAATAAAAAACCGATGAATTGAGAACCTCCTCCTTTTTTTTAAGGCGGTTAAAAAGAGACGATATAAGTTAGTTTCGTATTTTTTTATCATCAACAATTTAATATTCATGTTATTATATGCGAACACATATTCATAGTGCTCCTCGTTGATTATAAAAAGCTTTCAAATGTAGTGATCAACTTCGAAAAACTCAACAAAATTACCAAATTAGTATATTTTATATTTTCAGGCATCCCTATTGAACGTCACACGATAAGAAAGATTCACAGATAATAAAATTATTTAGGAAATATTGTTAGTCTGTGGACCGCTCTATGGGCCAGAAAATGCCAGCGAGCAGAAAATAGAATGACTATGTTGGCCCATTTTATGATGTCTTTGTCGGTTGATGAACGTCCGCAGGGCTTCGATCCAAGGCAAACGAATATTATATCCTATTGTTTATGAGTGTGTAAAAGTGTTTGTATGTTTTATTACTTCACGCTCTAACGGCTGTACGGATCTAGATGAATTTTGGCACAGAGATAGATTATAGTCAGGAATAGAACATACGATTTTTATCCTGGGAATATTTTCCAGCAGGATCATTTCAGACTTTCACGCGGGCGAAGCTAAAAAACATTATTTTCTTTAGTTAGCGCGTAAACAACATTTTGTCGTGATTACAGTGTAATCTTTTTTAACGCGATAGTAGCGATCTTTGATAAGCTTTATTTTAACAAAGCCGACAAATGAGTAAAAAGTTGCTTTTTTTTAATTCTAGAATTTAAATCACCAATGGTAAGAATAAAAGAACAAAAATAGATTTTAAATCTATAATCACAAGTAGGAATCTTGAATTTTCAAAGAATTTTACAATTTCAATTTTTTGCTACACATGGCTAATTATTTTATGGTAAATTACATACCTACAACTTTACAAATTATTAGAAATTAGCTAAGTGATACAAATAAACTATTAGTTAATGTATAAGGCCCAGTTATTTGATCCGTAGTTAACTGAACAATTGGTCGGTAACACTTAACTATGGATCAAAAAACGGGGGCTAACAGTTACAAAAATAAAGTAACATCACAACATTTTTAAATTGTTCAGAAGATCAATATCAGTCAACAATGAGACTTTTCATAAGAAATAAAAGTACAGATAGACAACAACAAAAAGAAGCTTTCGACAAAGTAATTATCTAGATTTAAAAGTCGAAATAAGATAAAATAAAAAAGAACAACCGCATTTAACAATGTTTAAACGTATGATTGAAACATTGCACAATAAATAATTAAATAACTAAAACAAGGCGACAAATTCAATAACACTTGCACTTGTTACACATGGTCCATTCACATCATCAGTCTTATAATTTATTCAGCAGGAGTATGCTCCCAGGGCAACTGAAGGGGCCGAGCCGGGACCTGATATCCACCGCCCGTACAGCAAAGAAGTACTTGAAGCCAGCCATGAATTGCGTCAGGGTGCACGCCATGGGTAAAGGCAATGCTTTAACATCTCCAATCTTTTTCCATAACGATGTACTAGGCGGAGAAGCCGTTTCCTGGTACGCATACAACTGATAACTCGCTATTTCTTCATAACTGTCCTCTTGGTACCCTTCAATTTTCCAAGAAATAACTATTCCGTTTTCTACTTTTGACAGTTTTAGATCTGGCGCTGGCGGTAACGCTTTCCAATTTGGTGGCTGGTATTGCTTCATGGCGTCCGGTAAGGGAGCTGGATGTCTACTCGGTAGGGCCCTGTTCATTCTGACTGAACCAGTAGGCTGTCTTACCACTTGAGGAGAAGGACCTCGTGGTCTTAAACCTGGAACGCAAAAATACAAGCACTTCAAATATAATTTTTAGGTTTCCAATGAACAAGAAGCAAACTAATTTTAAAGTGTTTAATTGTATTAATATTGCAGAAGATAACTTACCTGGTGTTGGTACCGTCTTTAACATAATAGTATGTCCAGGCCTAATATTTTGATTCTGTGGACCACTTATAGGAATGTAAACTTTTCTTGGACTGCTAACCGGTGCTGGGAACGGTTGTCTCGGGTTTGCCATCAGATTTTGAGAAGGAACGAGCCTAACTGGAGGTGCTGGTGATGTCCTATTGTTAATTTTAGTTGGAGGTTCGTCATCAGTCAGATCTACTGTCACAGACATTGCTCTATTGACATGTTGCCTTTTATCGCCCGCTTTCTGAGTAGGTGAAGGGACTTTCATTCCATTCAGGGGCGTGGCTGGTTTGCTGGGAGTTATTTGATTCACCAAAGGTATTGTACTCGGAGATTTCATGGCGGGACTGGCAGGCACAAGTCTAGGAACTGGTATGGGCTGTGAGGAAGCTGGTGGTTTTTGCAGCCGAGGGTTTGTGCCCGGTAAGCTCTTGGTAGTTTGTCTGGTGTTGGTGGAGTTTTGTAGCTGCGCAAGGTTTTTTCTTCGTGGAGCACCTGGTTTTTCCATAAAAACTTGCATACCCACAGACCGAGTTATCTTTAGTGGTGTTATAGGTACTCCTGGTGGCGACTTTTTCTGTTCCTCTTGTACGGATTTCAAAACGACTTGAAGATCTCGATTCTGTTTTGTGAGCATCATGGCTTTTTTCCTGTATTCATCGATACCCTGAGCCACTGTTTTAAGCTTATTTTTGATCTCACTTAAATTGCTTCTGTCTACAATACTTTCTACTATTTTGAGAATGCAGAATTCTTCCAATTCTTCCCGCGTCATGTCAGACAAATTCTTTTTGGCAGATTTCAGGAAATTGTCTGGAAGTAGTGGCAAATCTGGTGGGAAATGTTCAGTTTGTTTTTCTTGTTTGTCACTGACATTGATTTGCAAACTATCATCCTTTATTTTTGGTTGCGTCTCATCTGTAAAAAAAACATTGATCTTAATGATATTCATAATTATGCTATTCAAAGAATGCGTGCACGCGTGCTTTGCTTGCGTTCATTGCTTCGTACATTGAAAAATCCGTCAACTCGACAGCGTAAAACACGCAATGAATATTGTTGAGTTGTCAAAATGAAAGGAAGCGCGTGTACTTCGAGTTGTCAAAACTGTAACGCAATTAGGGTACTGGGCGCTGGCCTACTTGGAGCCGAAGAAGAAATTTGTATTCAATGTTATGTTAATTTAAATGCTTAAGTATAGACAATTTTTAACTAACCTGTCATGTCAGTCTGGGTAAATAAGTCGATCGCCTCATCCAGTTTTACTTCGCCAGTTTCTGAATCAGTTTTATCTTCTGTTTCGATAGGAGCATCTTCATTTTTACTAGTATTTACAGGTTGGGGTGTTTCAGTCTTATTTGCATCCTCATCAATAAGCATGATATCATCATCATCTTCTATATTAATGCATTGCTTCTCATTTAAATCTTCTATCTGAGGGGTAGGTGTAACCTCTTTTGGAGGCTCTTCCTCGTCATCTGATAATATGTCTAGTGTATTAGATAACTTACATAAAATTGGTTTAATACTACTTACAGGAGCAGAGGGTTTGTCTTTTGCTTGTGAAGCAGTTACTTGTCTCTCATCTAAATTTGTTTCATTGTTATCAGAACACTCCAACGAATTGTCTTCATTATTAACAGTATTTGCCTGTTTTTCTACATTTAGATCTGGTACAGATTCTTCCATTACTACATCAGGAATAGCCTCGGATGTCGTATGTATTTCAGCTGGTTTTTCTACAACCTCTACATTGTCTTCTGTCACAGGCAAAACTTCGCAAATTTCTGTTTCATCAGTTTCTGGTTCAGCTTTTACCGATTCCTTTTCTGCAATATCATTTTGAACTATTTCGTCAAGTTTATCTTCAGAATCTCTTTCAATAGGGCTTGTGCTTTGCATTTCTTCGTCTGTGCCGTTATTTTGATATTCTTCTTTTATTTTACCATTAATTTCTGGAACTTTTGCTTCACAAGTATTTATAACCAGTCCATCCTCTATGCTTGATTCTGCCTCAGTATTTTCCAGTTTTACATTAATCGCCAAGTTTTCATCATCATTAGTAATATTGGTTACCTCTCCAACATTTGGTTTATTTCCGTTGTAGGTTTCGCCAATAAGTTGCTCAATATCACCATTTGTAACTTTCTCAGCATGAATATCTCCGAGCGCGGACATGTCTCTTTTTATATCTACAGCAGGTTCAGAATCGACGATTAGTTGCATTGTTTAACATTTCCTTATCTCCATAGAAGAAGACGCCTGTTCTGAAATAGAAATAAAAATAAATTAATATTTTAATAATTAATTAATAATAATCACGCTTTATGATGCTTGATAATCCGCAAGCCAACTGATCTCTGTAAAACAGCTTTTTACCTAGCTTAGAAGTGATGGCCTTAAATATCTTTGTGTAATTTACTTATATGTTAACAAAATATTTGATTTGAACTAAATGTCCTATGCCATTAAGTCCGCCTCTGTACGTATGTGTGCATAAAGTATTAAATAAATAAATGTAGTTGTAACTGGAATAGTATCATGTTTCCATAACTTTATTATCCGTAAAGTATAATTGTACGCGATATGATTCACGCCATCTATGAGAAGAAGACCAAAATACGAGCACTCCGAGCAAAGAACTTAACAGGATAAAATCTGCCAGGTACTTAACCAGTTTGGAAAAAAAAGTAGTCAGCTCTTTCCACTGCTTTGCACTTACCACGACATCGCATGCGCGAAGCGCGACCGCGTGATCAATGGCTACTATTATACAAAAATCAATCCAGACCTGGATGCTTGAAAAGAGAAACCTTTACTAAAGGTTCCCTGTTTCCTAGAAAGGAATACAAATGGAACTGTGAATGGAGGGCAAAGTACTGACATAGATTCTGTTCGAAGCACGCACTGCGCAAAGCTAACAACGCCCTTCAGGGAACAGCATACTTTAGTGCAGCATCTGCCCCGATTAATATTCCATGTTAATAATCGACGTGGCTGATTTCTGATCAAAGCACAATATATGAATTAATCATTGAACATGGAATCGTCATCGCGAAGAAGAATGCAAAAATCCAGGAAGACCGAATACCTTACGCTGTAAAGGCCACAGAAATTCTAAACATGATGGTGACACCCGACACTGAGCTTTGATGAGCCAGAGGCACATAATAATTTGCCGATTAGTTTCATAAGAGACGAAAAAACAAGTTCATGAACTTTTTCGGTAAAAAAAGGCACTAGAGTGCAATAGTCGTCATAAAAGAGCAAATGATCTATTTAGAAATCTTCGTAAAGCGTAATTCTATGTGAAGGACACCAACCATTATATTTTCAATGTTTAGAGTTTAGCCCCCATATAAATGTGCTTTGTGACATAACGTAATTTGCGAAGGGGTCAAACATTACGTCCAAGCTTGATAAGTTTTACTTAAGACGACGACTAACTCCAACGACCTTGAGGGAACAAAACGCACAGTCGTTTCACACCCGCGCGACCTAAAATTTAGTAGTTTTTTGTACTTTCCTTATTATTCTATGACTTTAAAAAAAAATCCTCAGATCAAAATGTAGATAATTAAATTATCTTTGAGATAGTGTTGATTTCATTAAAATACGCCCAGCGGTTTTGGTGTGATTATCGTGTTTTTGTCCGTTTTAGACATATCTTTACAAATTAATTACACTATGCCATACAAATAAAACTCAAAATATGCTTAGATCAAATTATTATGAAAATAGTCTAATTAACATATATTTTATTCAAAGAATTACGACTAGCCATTTAGACGTGATTCTCATTTTAAAATCAGCCACTCAAGGGAATCGGCGCCTTAAACATAGTGTAATACAACCTCCATTTATAATTCAGGTAATTGGATTTGCATTCAGAGATGCTGCGGGCAAAACATGCATGACGAGATTTAAACAAAAAACTGTTTTCTATTACAAGCTAGCGGCAAAATTTCGTATCCGTAGTGTTCCTTCGACCTTCGGCAGCTTAGTCGTAAGTAAATCAAGGTTGAAATCTAAAAACGTCTATATTTCGAGTCTATTATTACCAAAAAAACCCGTTACACTAGGATACCTGTGTAATCTAAAAATAAACATGATATCTAATGCTGTACGAGCCCCTAAAATTCTTCGCTGATAAGCATAATTTAATAAAGTCACATATCTATTAGAGACCATTACATTATTTTATTTTCCAAATATATAATATGTTGTAGGAGCCTTCATCTAAACTTTTCCCGAAAAAGTCGGTTATCATTTCATCACTATATTAAGAATACGATAAGTTACTTAAAATAGTTACTCCTATGCTTAAACATTTTTATGTACGGATAGTTAGATCCACAGAAAATGGGCTAAATGGACAAATGGATAAAAAAAGATACGCGAATAATATTAGTCACTTGGACGCAAAATGTTTATGTCGCCCGTTTTCTCCTGTCAGTTGTCACGCTACCTCTCATTCACCCCGGGTTCATTTATAAGAGCCTTCGCAGTGTCCATAACTTTTTTTGGTAACCCTCTCCCGTCTACTGCTACCCATGCCTGTTACCATCGTCACTTTCTTCGTTTCAGTAACAGGAGGCCACTTTCATAAATCTTAAAATAATTTTCATTTTAATTTTAACATCGAAGCATTTTGAAATATTTTTGCCTTTTTTAAGTATATAAGTAGGTATGGTGATAGTTTAATTTATAGTTTTTTTTATATACGCTTTGAACAAGGGAAGAAATAAAAAAAAGCTTTTTATAGATATATGCGTTCACCTAAAAACGAGTTTTTGGATGGTAGAGTTCCAAAAATAGAAAGAATTTACAGAAAATAAGAAAAATAGTTGGTATATACTTGTACAAATATTTTTTCCTAATTAAAACATGTTTTTTTTATCAATCTTTTTAGATTACTCTACATTGTCATTTCATCTTAGTCGGTTGAGGATAACTGCTTTAAAATTCAGTTGCAAGATTTGACCCGAACATACATATATACATTGCAAGTTAATAAAAAGCATGTAAAAACTATATACGGTCGGGCATATTTTCAACCATTAGTTACAAAGATGAAAAAAAAAAAATGAATTATTAAAATATACTTAAATAAAAAATGGTACAATTTTTCGCCCGCGTTAAGTGGGCCTGATTGACCTTTAAGAAATTTCAAGGAGTTTGACTGATCTGACAATAATATTATTGGCATTTATTTTCAAAGAAGTAAAACCATAAGTGCTGACGGAAACAAGTAAAATCGCAAAAAAAAACAAAACAATGCCAACAAAAACAATGAAACAACACAACAGGCATAACAAACTAAAAAAATAAGAGTAGGAGGGGAACACCAACAAATGACGTCCTAATGCGCTAAAAGATGTCTTGACAAATCTTTATAAAAATACATAAGGTTAAATACCTATCAGTGGCATAACCAAAAGAAGAACAGAACTATATCGGAACAAAAACGGTATAAAAAAATCGGTGCATATTTATTACCATCAAAAGATCAATCAGTGCATGCATAGGATAGTAATCTACTGATTTAGAGGATCAATAGTTTTGAGGTTATTTATGCCCGTCAAACTCGACCGCTCACATTTATTTGTCATTAGTCATTACTCCTAATTATTATAATAATAATAACAGCATGATTAATACTGGTCGGTTTAATAGTTTAATTGAAACCAACGAAACGAAATCAACATGAAAGTGACGAGTTGTATCTTTTTTGCGTTTACGGCGCCCCCTTCTCCGGGCTTTATAATTGGACTTGTGTGGTATTTATGTAAGCTAAATACTATAGTATATAAAATATAAAAAAAAATAGAGCAATGCCGTGCGTTTCAGTTTATGAAGAAAAAAAATACGACGAAAACACCGATTGTAAACGTCAAAAGGGAGCCCCAACAAACGTAAAAATGTAAAATACAGCACGATGTTTTTGATGGATCAAAACAAGATGGCGGCCATCCGTTCTATCGTGCGAAATACCGGAATAAATTCCCCGCTCGCTTGGTGTTGAGCTGCACCGCTGATCGCCAACCGTTTCAAAGACTAAATTCACGGCAGACTGCTGTTGCATTCGGTATTAGCGTGCGTTACGCGGGTATGAGAGAGATAGAGAGATGTCCCTCGAGGACAGACGAAAATAAACGGCACGAGACGAGTGTGGAGTGGAAAGCAGTACAGAGGCTATTGAACGGGAGTCAGTGTCAGCAAAGGTATGAAAACTTATAATAATAACACTAAAATACTGTGATCAAAGAAGAATTGCTGACTTAAATGGACCAGAAATGATGGTCCGCCGTCCATCGAGAGAGAAGAAAGGATTTTTTACCCCTTTATTCAGTATTATGAGGAATGACAAAAAAAATATAGATCAGAGTTACAATTGTAAGACTATCAGTGACTATGTAGAACATAAGTTATCAAGAAATTACAAAAATTACCTAGAACTGCAAAATCTAATGCTCACACATGGATACCAACAATAATTAAATAAGTACGCCTACAATCTATTACTCAATCAGACAAGTGAAAAAGAAGAAATAACAAAATTTGATAAAGCATGCGATAACCTTGTGTAAAGGTAAACGATTATAATTGTTGTGCGCTCTGCATAAAGGCTATAATCGCTTGCTTGATTTTGAAAGGTAAAACGAGCAAAATCATTAAAAAAAATGTATATAAGTACTAGTAAAACATATAAATAAGCGAAAACAATAGATACATACTAATCAGGAACTGCAAAATAATAATTAATACCATAAAAGTAAAAAATAAACAATAATTACAAATAACAACAACAACAAATGCCTACCGTCAAAAAAACAAACACAAAACATAATTACAACGCACTATAAATCAATGAACCAAATAAATTCGCATAATCAGAAATAATAATAATAAAAGCATGCCAAATGTTTACAATAACTCACCGAAATGACTGCGCAAGAGATAACAGAAGTAGAAGAATTGACGAGAAGAATACAAATTACTCAAATATACGAGTGTCCGGTTCCGCGTTCGAAGCAACACTGGCAGCAGATAGAGAGAGAAGAAAATGGCCGCTGCATTGTGGCGAGTTTACCCGACAGAGAGCGACAGACAAAACACGAACTAAATGCACAGAGTAGTAGCTCCGTAGAGAATCGAGTTTTGCGATGGTAAATTACGGGTGAAGCCGCGAGAGCGAGACAGTGATATTATCGTTCAGAATGAGAGAAAGGAAAAGCAACCTACTAGCGATAAGTCGCGAGCGTTACTCCTGGGTTTATTCATTACTCTGTACAATAACATGCAGCGAGGTCACGTTACGATATCGGGCTCTCGTTCTCTTGCGTTCTACTTCTGTTTCTATTTGATAAAGGGCGATGTCAGCAGCTCGCATAACTAGCGCAATTAAGCAGATTGCAATTTACGTTTTGCATATTAATCGAAAAAAATATATTTGGCTTAATACACTCCTTATATGAATCATTAATGAAAATTGTATTAAGTTTTCTTTAATTGTTTTGCATTGAATCACCTACCTAGTTTCATTTGCAAAATTTCCATGGCCAAAATAAGAGTCAATGTCAATGAAGCATTGGGCGTTGCCGTGGCGTTTGGGTTCTGCCTAGGACAATATCTGTTATTATTGGCCTAGATATCGTGAAACAAGATAATAAGTATTATGCCATTCATGTCTATATAGTTTTAGCATATTATAATTAGTATAGCCCATTTCTTTATCAAAATACCAGCAAAATGGGTAAAAATTATAAAAATAGTTCATTATTATTATACTGTTCGACGGGCGACGTTGCCGTTCTTACGACTCCGGCCAAGTCGAGTGGGTCGTTTGACTCGTTGCCGAGATCGCACGATCGAAGCCGAACATCCCCGACCAGCGTTATACGTCAGTTTTATACGTCATTTTATAAAATAGAATGTTTGCAAATGCTTTAAATGTATACTAAAACCTAAATTATTTTTGTCTTAGCTTACTAGGCGTCAATGCATCTATCAGGAAGTCCAAAATACACATTTTGGTATTATAACAATCAGAATGCTGAATACAATCACCAATATAACATTTCGCTACAGATTCTTGGGAAAATCACAGAATCTCAGGAATCAGGACTGGACGCCAGGACAGAAGCAAGAAGGAGGTAGCGAAAAGCGATTTCATGAAAACAATACCTACGCTTGTTTTTCAGGGAATAAATGGAAAAGTTACATTCGGGCGAATTTTATTTCGGACCATGTCCGTATCTCAAATACCTACATGGTAAACTGTTGGCATCACCTGCCTGTCAGTGTTACAATACAAGAGTTCACCGACAAGCAGGTGTCCCTTTTGTCAAGCCCCCGCTGGATAAAGGTTGAAATATAAATTCCTGCTCGTTTTCTTATTTAAAGATTGCTATATGTGCCATAATAAAATTTATTATTATAAACGGAAAGTCAAAAAGAAGTTTGATCAATAGTAAATTATTCTGACCTATCTCCTTGCCTGCAAACACATTGAACCCCGTTAACACCATCATTACAAATGACGTTAAATAAAGCTTCGAAACCATGAACGCGGCATACAATGTATTTTTCGTTCGGAATCACGAGACAAACTTATGAAGTGACTCCTCAATGGACGCGTAACAATAAAAATATACCGGTGGTAATAAAGACATGAAAAATTACAATGATCGAAGTATGTAGGGCTGGAATAAGAATTAATATTTGACTCATTACCGATTGTTCTTTTTTTAATTTATTTAAATCACCTATCCGTATTGAGCAAGCGTGGTGATTAATGCTCGTGTCTTCTCTGTATGAGAAGAGACCTTTGCTCTACAGAGGGACGGTAACAGCCTGGTATTTTGCTTTTATTTTTGCGAATACATAACATAATTAGATACAGCAGAAGTGGATCAAGAAGCGTTGTACTTAACAGTACACTAGAGATTTACAAAAACGCCGCAAACAATGATAGAGTGAAGTTGAAAATACACAAAAACGTAGGAGTAAGCGAGAAAGAAGGAGTTACGTCAGTTACCACACATTGTGATAGACGGTAAACAAGATGCCAGAACTTATGAAAAGTATTTTGATTTGACATTCATAAGTTTTGGAAAAATACTCTGACTGAGTTTAGAACTAATTTCAGCATGACATACTAGATGCTCATGAATTACAGCAGCAGACGATAAAAAATCGTAAGAAAGCACTGTAACTACGCAGGATTAAAAAGTATCATCTTTTTTACTGAAAAGCTGATTGACAGTCCACCAGATCTATCCAATCAATAGAACAGCACGGACAAGCTGCCTATCACGACTGACATGGCAGACACGAAAGGTATTATAAGTACCTATATAGGTAGGTAACGCTAGCAGAATGGCAGCGGTTTGGCAACGCTGCGCAAACAAGTTCGTGACGGCATTGCCAGTGCCAGCTTGTCAGGCAGCATAATATTATCAGTTTTGCAAACTCAATGTCATGCTGGCTTGGAGCTAGGACCAGATTCAAGCTATTTGAAGAAATGAATTAACACTTCTGATTGCCAAGTAACCTACAATGACTTTTATAAACAGAGGAAAGCATAAAATGATCATATGAAACGAAGCGTCCATTTCGTGGCGTACCAAATATCAACGTTAGCTGGGTGGTTGAACGATTGCGACGTTGCCAGTTCGCCTTCAATAGCTGATAATAAATGTTCAGCTAGGTCTAGATTACGCTTGTGGGAGTCACCTATGTATTTTACGGCATCTCCTTTTTGCATCTACCAATTTTTTTTATGGACCAAAAAATTGGCAAGAAAAGATGAGAACAAAGACTGTCCTAAAAATAAAGTAAAAAAGCCGCCGTCAGTTGACCTTCGTTGGGATCCTTCGTGACAGATTGGACAAATCTTCTGTCAAGCAGGATATGGTATCATCTTCTCTGCTGATGAAGAGAAGATGATTAAAATTTGATGATTTTGTGCGAGTATTCAATTTTTTTTTATCTAAAGAAGGTAGGTAACAATAATTAAGTATTTCAAATAGCCCTCTGAGTAGGTTCATGTCTCTGGAGCCCTAATCACAGGTAGTTTGGACCCTGCTCCCGATACCGGTGGACAGCTTAATTTTTTGAATGGTTGTAATTTTTATGTTTTTGAAGTATGATTTTTTAAGCAATATTTAAAAATATAACTGATAAGGAAAATTATTATTATTACAAAATAAATTAGGTGCTTAAGCGAACTTACCAGTCTTCCTTCTTTAGAAAATGCAGTCAAGCGGTAAAACAGAATGAGTGCGCCAACCGTCAACGAACGTTCTAGATTGAAAGAAGATTGTCAAATGAATATTATTTTCTTGTGGCGGGCGTGCGCTGGCGGGTCGTCGCCATTTTGTTGCTTCGCTTCGTGAGTCTAAGCGAGACCACAATATCATCATGTCTTATTCTAACGCGTACAAAGTCAGTTTCTATAGTTGGGTCAATAAAAGACTAGGCTTACTTCTATTCTGTATTTTGTTTTACTTCTTCCTTGACCATACTCGTACTTCTTCGCCGACAAGTTAACACTAACCGTTTGCTCACAAAAAGTGCTGGAATAGCTGTTAGTACGTTTTGTGGAAAAAGATGGTACAAACTACAAAGCCTTTTTGACAGTGTCACAAAAAATATTTTGTTTTGTTTCCCAATTATTTTGATCGTATTTTGTTCATCTTCGAAATTATTCAAATCGACTGTCAACAGTGACAGTTTTCTACACGAATCAAGTTCAAGAAAAGCTGGCAGGTAGGATTTTGAGGAAATATGTACCTATAAAATAATGTCGTTTTATTTGGCAAAACCGTATGTTTATCGACGACTGTCGTGTTATATTGCTGGATTGATAATGATAAGCAAGCAGCCAGCGTTTTTGGACTAAATAACTTAATAGTTCGTGCCGTTGACTAGTGTACCCCTAAGATCATCATCACAATAAATCATGCTAATCTATCTAAAAACAAAACATCGTTTAAATTATTATCGACAGATTAATGCACTACCGTACATCAGCATCATTTCTAATTAATGCTCTTCAACTTTTTATTCGTCCTATCTCTACCAGCGACATCTATTGTTAATATTGGCAAGATTTAGGGTGTCATATGAAACCATAAAATTAAATGCGAGACTGCGGAATGCTCATTTGACGTAAGGTACGTCAATCAAACTTAGTTTATAATAAAAATAAGAGATGGCGCTGTTTTAAGTTAATTTATTCACCCTCATATTTGCAAGAATAAATGAAGCTTTTTTACATCGTATTCTACCTAATTATTGAATAATTATGACGGTAAAGTAGTTGTCTTAAAAGAGCGAACTAAATAAGCTCATAAATAGCTCATAAATAAGTACGGACAGTTTAACAACTCAATACCTTGGTCTCAATGGCCCCATGTTGCTATACTGACGACATGTGCCGCCTCTAGATTTCTTTCATATTTTGGGTTTCTTTAGAGCGTTAATGGATGTAATTAAACTCAATTTTACGGCAATAGTTTTAGGTCAGCACAATGTTTTGAAAGCTGAAGTTAACCTGACTTTTGATTTAGTTTGACAGTTCTCTTCCTGTGTCAATGTCAGGACATGACAGAAGTTGACAATGACAGAACTGAACTTGTCTTTTTACTTTTGTAGTGAGTTTGTAGGTTATGCAAATTGTAAACAAATGAAATTATTTGTTATCATGTTTATTTAAGTACTAATATAAGCTATGAACTATTAAAAATAAGTTAATTAATCTATGACTTATAAGTTCTATTAACAAAGTTTTGTTTAAAATGTTCCTTAACCTTATAAATCCATCATCAAGGGTACTGGTTAGTTGCAACAAAATACTTCATAAATTTTAAATTTTTGTGAGATGCTAAGTTTATGATCATTTCAGAGTACGCTATGCTTGAGCTGTCGAGTGTCCGTCGTTACAAAATGCTATTACAGCGAAGGTTTAGATAGTAAATACAATGATACGGACAAGGAGAAAATATTACAGGTTATTAACAATGCCGATATAAGTACCCTTTCCAGGTAAGAATGTATACAAGTCTTATAAACTTAGATCTCTTCTAAAAATTTTAGTGAAATTGTATGAATTACTACTTATATTCTGGAAGTCAAATGCGAAATGCTCAAATATGTAAGAACGAATAAAATTACACCTCATATGTCATAGTCCGTCAAGCTGTTTGGACTGTAGAGCATGCTATAGAAATGGACATACATACACCATACACTCGAAAAATATAATTCTCGCAGTCAGGTAAAAATACCATGCTGTTTGCCATACTTAGTACAGTCAACTGGACGCCAATGGTAGTTGTAACTACTTCAGTATTTCACAGCAGCAACGGCTGTTTTCGGAACAGTGTGGCCCATTGGTAACAGCCCGACTTACGTGTTGTAGGTCATGGGTTCGAACCCAAGCAGGCACTTAATTTGTGCAAATTATTTCATCACCACTGATTTAAAAATGGAAGGAAAACATCATGAGAAAACCGGCATGTCCTAGAACCAAAACTTCGAAGGCATGTGACATCCATTAATCTGCGCTGGGCTCACATTGTGGTTCAAGACGCATTCCCTCTTACAGAGAGGAGGCCTGTGTCCCACCAATGGGAATATTAAAATGCTGATGATGATGATGATGACTGAAATATAGTTAAGTAGAAAAATTTATGTTTTCAGTTACGAAGTAAGTAAAACAAATCTCAAGAAGTTTTCACAGTGGAAGAGTAGTAACGGACAAATAAAAACACTATCAGACATAGAATATGTTGAGGGATTCTCTGAGAAGTCGGCCAAGAAACTGTTCAACAGTATATTAAGTGGCCCTAATAAGGAAAAGAAAGTCACCGGTAAAATAAAAGGCCAGATATTACACCCACATCTAGGTGACAGTGGTATTAAGGTGAGAAATTTTAATTACAAAAAATACCTACATAATAGTAGTTTATGATACTGTTGCATAGTAAGGGGTATTAAAACATGAGTGTGAGTTTAAAAACCGAGCCGTAGGCGAGGTTTTTAATAGTATTCACACGAATGTTTTAATACCTAGTTATGTGCAGTTTCATACACTACTTTATCTACACTCATACATTTTGGGATTGAACCTACTTAATATCTTTTTTTTTGCATTTTCCATGCCATAAAGTCGTGATAAATGCATCATATAATAATCTCGACTTTGCTGGTAAGAGATTATGAGTAATTTCCTTCGCCACATATAAAATGTTTGGCTGAGTCAAATTTTCTTCACATTCACTAATATCAGACATTTTAAGCAAGAATTTAAAAAACTCATGAAATTCAGTATACAGCGAAATCTGCAAAACGTATGAATGGCGCCAAAACCCAGCACATCACCGCATTATCTGCGCATGCGCTAAGGCTTAGCACACGCACTGCGATATTTATTCGCGCGAATTTTTTCCGCCCATTCTGCGGCCTATGGAATTGTATGAAGCTGCTCGCATTGCGGTAAAAAAATCGTGGGGCAATAATACCTCATGAAATCCGTGTTTTGCAACAGAATTCACCGCACCGCGGCGCGAAATTAATTCGCGCGAATAAAAATCGCAGTGCGTGCTAAGCCTAAAGCGGGCATTGTCACAGACAATTTAAAAATCGAATCAAATCTTTTTATAATAGGTACTTAAATGGCATTACAAAAAAAAATTGATGGAAACTCCTTAGTGATTAACTTCTTGGATTTGTCCTGTATCGTAATAGAAAAAAAATTGTTTTTCAACACACTTGCTCATAAAGTGGCTCTAATTTCACCGCAATTAGGCACATAATGATGCCTGTTATCAAACTGTGACTTTTTCATTACTATTATTCACAAAGTGAGTTATACAGTTTTTTTTTAATTTATTGGTTGAGTTGCTTTGTTCTTAAAAATGTTTCGAAACAAAAAAGGTCGTGCTCAATAGTACAAATAAATTAATGTACCTATTGCTTGCTCATTTCATGCAACTTCGTATTAATTTCAACTTGTACGTGCTTAATAAATAAAACTTTCACTCAAATATAAATTTTATTTGCTCTGTAATTAAGAAAAATTTAAATTTCCTATTTTGTACGTGGTTAAAACTCTATCCACGATAAGCCAAAATAAAAAGAAATTTCATTCTTTTAGTCTATGGCCGATCGCCATTGTAAGATGCGCGCGCATAGGAAAATTAATTAATTTTGCCCGCCATTTTGAAAAAATTTCACAACTCGTTTTTACTGTTAAAAATATTTTTTTGTATTATTTTCTTCACAAGTGTGTTGAAAATTGTTTTACAATGCATGTCCTCGAAAAGAGCGTTTTCCAAGCAGCCAAACTGTGCGGAAAGTGTCACTTTTTTTTACTAGTGCTTTTTACTTTCCTGTACTTTTTTTTTTTTAACTCCAACGTCAGCCCGCCGCATAGAGTTTTTATTATTTGAGAAAAGTTTTAAAATTAGTTAAGCACAGATTATCATTCATATAAAAAGTAAAACAAAACTAATACGTCATTTAAGGCGTTTTTAATTACTCTAGATTTAGATTTTGATCAATAAATTAATTTTAATTATTCATTAAATATGTTTGGCAGAATTAATATTTTGCTCGTGCCTTTTTGCGTTATGACGTGACAGCTATTGCACATGCGCAGTAGAACTATGAACTATTAGTTAATCTGTGGATATGCTGAGCGCCCTTGAATAAGCGCCATTTTATTAATTTCTTGCTTGGTTCAGATATATTTTTTTATTTCCTCGCACAATGCATAGTAAAATGTTGTATGATACACGTGCGTCAGATGATTTCCGACTCGTGTCGATTTATCCACTCACTCGCTTCGCTCGCTCGTGAATAAAAATGCCACTCATCGGAAATCACCTACTTCCCGCACTTGTAGCATAAATAACTATTATCTACTCTCATATCGTAATATTCGAATTATAAACTTCAAAACGAGTTTATATTGACATACTTTATAAACACAATACCGAAATTTAAAAATAGAATATTATTATAACACTATTTCTCTAACAAAATAATGCTATAATAGTAGATTATTGCATCGAGCACAAAGTAATTTATTATTGCACCGAGTGCCTGATTTAGCTCTAATCTAACAGGCACGAGGGCAATATAAATTACTTAAGGCGAGGTGCATAATCTGCTTTTCTTTCAACTATTACCTTAAAGTATGTCAATATAAACTACTCTACTACTCGTGTCGATTTATCCACTCACTCGCTTCGCTCGCTCGTGAATAAAAATGCCACTCATCGGAAATCACCTACTTCCCGCACTTGTAGCATAAATAACTATTATCTACTCTCATATCGTAATATTCGAATTATAAACTTCAAAACGAGTTTATATTGACATACTTTATAAACACAATACCGAAATTTAAAAATAGAATATTATTATAACACTATTTCTCTAACAAAATAATGCTATAATAGTAGATTATTGCATCGAGCACAAAGTAATTTATTATTGCACCGAGTGCCTGATTTAGCTCTAATCTAACAGGCACGAGGGCAATATAAATTACTTAAGGCGAGGTGCATAATCTGCTTTTCTTTCAACTATTACCTATAGGAATAGTAGATAAATCACTTTTTTAAATTTCTTTCATTTTGAAATCAGAGTTAGCAGCAATCATTTTTTAAATTTGGAACAAGTAGGATAGAAATGAATAATTATTATTATTATTATTATTTCCTTTATTTAACAGTTTTCTTATTATTTACATTTTTAAATATTTTTATAAAATAAATTAAAAAACAAAAACATTTAAAAATATAAAAAATAGAGGCCCACCGGTATCGGGAACAGGGTCCAAGCTACCGGCGGTCAGGGCTCCAGAGAGAGGAACCTCCTAACTATACGAGCCGTGTCCAGCAGTACTGCTTTCTGGATCAGGCCCTTGACCCAGCTGCCTAACGAGAGCCTTCTAAGATGTTGGTCGAGGCTCGTGGCTATTAAGCCATTGGCTGACACGACTATCGGTACAATGATCGCTGTGTCCACATCCCACATGTCGACAACCTCGCGAGCCAAGTCAAGATACTTGATTTGTTTATCTTTCTCGGCTTTCACGAGGTTCCCGTCATGCGGGACAGTTATGTCAACAATCATTGCACGCCTCTCGATTCGGTCCACCACCACTATATCAGGCTTGTTAGCGATAATAGTCCTGTCAGTGATGATGGACCGATCCCAGTACAATGTGATATTGCCATTTTCGAGAACTGGGTCGGGCACATACCTGTAGTACGGTACCTCCGATGCCACAAGAGTGTATTTCAGAGCAAGTTGCTGGTGGATGATCCTGGCTACAAGATTGTGCCTATGCAAATACTCTTCGTTAGCTAGACGAGAACATCCAGAGATAATGTGGCGGATCGATTCACCCGGGCGGTGACATGCCCGACAGATGTCAACCGTGCCATCCTTCACAATAAATCTCCGGTAGTTATTCGTCATGATAACTTCGTCCATAATTGCACAGACAAAACCTTCGGTTTCCCCAAAGAGGTCACCGAAACGCAGCCAGGCTACGGATGCTGCTTGGTCTACATCAGACCCATGTAGGGCCCGGAAAAAGCGTCCGTGAAGCTCCTTACTCTGCCATACTTCCCTACGGTCGTTAGTTTCAAGCACTACAGGCTTGCGCCAGTTCTCATTCGCCATGGAGAGCGGGGTGAGTCCCTTGTCCACTGCTACTACATCTCGATGCATACCTACGTCGGTGTGTAGAAAATATTCCCTGAGATTGCATATCTCGCGGTTGTGGAGGTTTTTGGCATTTAAAAAGCCTCGGCCTCCACACTTCCGCGGGATATACAATCTCATGACTGACGATCGTGGGTGATGCATTCGATTTGCAGTCAGCAGTGTACGGACCCGCCTATCCAGGGCGTCGAGTTCCGTTTGAGTCCATTTGAGTACGCCGAAAGAGTACATCAATACCGGCATGACCCAACCGTTGAAGGCGCGCACCTTGTTTCCGCCTGAAAGAAGGCTATTGAATACCTTTTTCAGGCGGCCAAAGAAGCGTTCCCTCAACGATTGCTTCATGTCAGTAGTGCTGATACCTAACGCTTCCGACATACCCAAATACTTATAGGTTTCGTTTGGAGAGAGGGATCTCAGGTTTATGGAATCCGCGAGTTGAATTCCTACGGATTCCACAATCTCCCCTCGCTTTACATGCATGACCGCACATTTGTCCACACCAAACTCCATCCTGATGGCGTTACTAAAAGTTTCAGTTACTTTCAGTAGCTCCATCAGCTGAAGATTGCTGGGGGCAAAGAGCTTCAGATCATCCATGTAAAGGAGGTGAGATATAACCTGACCACCTCTCTTCAACCGATAGCCTAGCCCTGAATTCTCCAGCAGCATGCTTAGAGGATTCAGGGCTAGGCAAAACCAAAGTGGACTCAAACTATCGCCCTGGAATATACCTCGCTCGATCCTTACAGGTTCGCTATTCCTCTGGATATTTCGACATCCTGGATAGCGAAGGACTGTGCTCCATTGCCCCATACACGACATCAGGAAGGTGCGTAGAGTTGTATTTATTTTATACAATTCTAGCACCCTCATGAGCCATGTATGAGGCACAGAGTCATAGGCCTTCTTATAATCTATCCAACATGTCGAAAGATCCTTTCGGGAACGCCGAACCTGTTGGCTAATGGCCATATCAATAAGGAGTAGCTCCTTAGTACCGCGGGACCCGTTCCTACATCCATTTTGAGAGACCGACATGATCGAATTATCGTCGACGTGTTTATTAATTTTAACTCTCAAAATGGATGTAAGAACCTTATAGACCGTTGGTAAACATGTAATAGGTCTATAATTTTTGGGTTCCGCGGTGCTACCAGATTTGTGGAGCAGGTGGGTTATTCCTGTTGTAAGGAACCTGGGTAGCGAACCAGACTCCAAGGCTACCTGGTACTGAGATGCCAAACGAGCGTGCGACCTTTGTAGCCACTTTATCCAGAAGTTGTGCAGCCCGTCCGGCCCTGGAGATTTCCAGTTCGGCAACGGGCGGACTGCACGGGCTATATCTTGGGGGCTGATCGTGATAGCCCCCATTTCTTGTATTGGATCGCATGCTCGTTCGACCTCCCGAGTCCATTCACCTTCGGTGTGACTGACAGGCACCGACCAGATGCTACGCCAGAATGAACACATAGCGTCATCATCCGGCAGGCGCGTATCAGTCACACCTTGGTCGGGTCGCTCCCAAGCCCGATAAACCCACCTTTCATTACTTTGGAATGTACGATTCTGGGTGTATCGCTCCACTCTCCGCCTATACCTACGAATACGGTTTGCCCATGCAAACACTTTTTGCTTCAGGAAATCGATGCGCTCTGTGACACGGGATATATAGTCTTGGGGGCTGACATCAGTCCCCGAAAACGCCCGTCTCACAAAGCGCATCACTCTTGGCCGATTATTGCCCTCCCTGAAACAAATTAGTTTGCCGATGAGTGCTCTGGCCCCACCAACGACGCTCGATCCTGCACTGCCAAGCTGGTACGGCTGGTTTCGGTCGTGTAGCTCTGTCATCTACAAATTTGACGTGGGCTACACGACATGCCGCTACAGCCGCGCAGTACATGATCGAATGTGTATCAGTGAGGTCTTCGCAGTTATCAAAATAGTTTGACAACTGCGAATCCAGAACAGCCACCAGTGCCCTATTTTTGTTATGCATGGGCAAACGAGGTAATCGTGGCCTAAGTTCGAGCGGCATGTAGCGATAATCCCGAATAGCACACTCCAAAGCACTCCTCAATTCCTCATTGCACTGGTTACTTACGTTTGTAACCCTGTCACTACTATCCTCGTCAGCGTGGTTGGACTGTGGTTGCACCACGGCCTGCGACGATGGGGCAGTGACACGGTTACACATTTCCGTTCGGAGGCGATCAAGCACAGTATCATCCAACATACGATTACGCTGGATGACCCGTACCTGATCCGAAAGTCGTTGGGCCGAAACGTTGACAGCCGGCTCAAGCACCTGAAACAAAGAGAGCATCCGGACACGGTACGCGGTCAGATTGTTTCCTCCCTCTGTAGCCCCATAGTATGCGCGCATGACATTTTCGTTAATGGATTGTGTCCATCTCATGCGCTGCACACTTCCGCCGGGTGCTGGGACCCTATCAGAGACCGGTAAGCCTCGAGGTCCTAAGCGGTCCGGCGGCCGGCGTCCTCCCCGTCGACGCGCAGGTGGTGGTGTCGTCGGCGGCGAGAAGTACTCGTCGCTCGAGCTCGACGCAACTGCCACGGCCGGTGACACAGCACTCACGGTGGGGGTGGGGCTGGGTTCCGGCGACGGCGAGGCGGAGCTGGGCGATGAGGCCGGAGGTGGTGGGCGTGCTTTTCGTGCTGCAGCTCTTGTCAACATGTCGATTTACATTTTTTTTCTCTTGGTGTTGTTGATTTTGGTCATGTTTAAATATCCGGTGCTATTGCAGGTTTTTTTTTATTGATTCTATGCATTTTGTGTCTTTTTCTTCAGATAATTGTACTATTACTTGTAAATATTTAAAAGGAAAATTCGGAGAGAAAAAATTTGACATCCGCGTTGACAGCCGAGCCACAGATTATTATTATTATTATTTCCTTTATTAATCAGTTTTCTTATTATTTACATTTTTAAATATTTTTATAAAATAAATTAAAAAACAAAAACATTTAAAAATATAAAAAATAGAGGCCCACCGGTATCGGGAACAGGGTCCAAGCTACCGGCGGTCAGGGCTCCAGAGAGAGGAACCTCCTAACTATACGAGCCGTGTCCAGCAGTACTGCTTTCTGGATCAGGCCCTTGACCCAGCCGCCTAACGAGAGCCTTCTAAGATGTTGGTCGAGGCTCGTGGCTATTAAGCCATTGGCTGACACGACTATCGGTACAATGATCGCTGTGTCCACATCCCACATGTCGACAACCTCGCGAGCCAAGTCAAGATACTTGATTTGTTTATCTTTCTCGGCTTTCACGAGGTTCCCGTCATGCGGGACAGTTATGTCAACAATCATTGCACGCCTCTCGATTCGGTCCACCACCACTATATCAGGTTTGTTAGCGATAATAGTCCTGTCAGTGATGATGGACCGATCCCAGTACAATGTGATATTGCCATTTTCGAGAACTGGGTCGGGCACATACCTGTAGTACGGTACCTCCGATGCCACAAGAGTGTATTTCAGAGCAAGTTGCTGGTGGATGATCCTGGCTACAAGGTTGTGCCTATGCAAATACTCTTCGTTAGCTAGACGAGAACATCCAGAGATAATGTGGCGGATCGATTCACCCGGGCGGTGACATGCCCGACAGATGTCAACCGTGCCATCCTTCACAATAAATCTCCGGTAGTTATTCGTCATGATAACTTCGTCCATAATTGCACAGACAAAACCTTCGGTTTCCCCAAAGAGGTCACCGAAACGCAGCCAGGCTACGGACGCTGCTTGGTCTACATCAGACCCATGTAGGGCCCGGAAAAAGCGTCCGTGAAGCTCCTTACTCTGCCATACTTCCCTACGGTCGTTAGTTTCAAGCACTACAGGCTTGCGCCAGTTCTCATTCGCCATGGAGAGCGGGGTGAGTCCCTTGTCCACTGCTACTACATCTCGATGCATACCTACGTCGGTGTGTAGAAAATATTCCCTGAGATTGCATATCTCGCGGTTGTGGAGGTTTTTGGCATTTAAAAAGCCTCGGCCTCCACACTTCCGCGGGATATACAATCTCATGACTGACGATCGTGGGTGATGCATTCGATTTGCAGTCAGCAGTGTACGGACCCGCCTATCCAGGGCGTCGAGTTCCGTTTGAGTCCATTTGAGTATGCCGAAAGAGTACATCAATACCGGCATGACCCAACCGTTGAAGGCGCGCACCTTGTTTCCGCCTGAAAGAAGGCTATTGAATACCTTTTTCAGGCGGCCAAAGAAGCGTTCCCTCAACGATTGCTTCATGTCAGTAGTGCTGATACCTAACGCTTCCGACATACCCAAATACTTATAGGTTTCGTTTGGAGAGAGGGATCTCAGGTTTATGGAATCCACGAGTTGAATTCCTACGGATTCCACAATCTCCCCTCGCTTTACATGCATGACCGCACATTTGTCCACACCAAACTCCATCCTGATGGCGTTACTAAAAGTTTCAGTTACTTTCAGTAGCTCCATCAGCTCAAGATTGCTTGGGGCAAAGAGCTTCAGATCATCCATGTAAAGGAGGTGAGATATAACCTGACCACCTCTCTTCAACCGATAGCCTAGCCCTGAATTCTCCAGCAGCATGCTTAGAGGATTCAGGGCTAGGCAAAACCAAAGTGGACTCAAACTATCGCCCTGGAATATACCTCGCTCGATCCTTACAGGTTCGCTATTCCTCTGGATATTTCGACATCCTGGAAAGCGAAGGACTGTGCTCCATTGCCCCATACACGACATCAGGAAGGTGCGTAGAGTTGTATCTATTTTATACAATTCTAGCACCCTCATGAGCCATGTATGAGGCACCGAGTCATAGGCCTTCTTATAATCTATCCAACATGTCGACAGATCCTTTCGGGAACGCCGAACCTGTTGGCTAATGGCCATATCAATAAGGAGTAGCTCCTTAGTACCGCGGGACCCGTTCCTACATCCATTTTGAGAGACCGACATGATCGAATTATCGTCGACGTGTTTATTAATTTTAACTCTCAAAATGGATGTAAGAACCTTATAGACCGTTGGTAAACATGTAATAGGTCTATAATTTTTGGGTTCCGCGGTGCTACCAGATTTGTGGAGCAGGTGGGTTATTCCTGTTGTAAGGAACCTGGGTAGCGAACCAGACTCCAAGGCTGCCTGGTACTGAGATGCCAAACGAGCGTGCGACCTTTGTAGCCACTTTATCCAGAAGTTATGCAGCCCGTCCGGCCCTGGAGATTTCCAGTTCGGCAACGGGCGGACTGCACGGGCTATATCTTGGGGGCTGATCGTGATAGCCCCCATTTCTTGTATTGGATCGCACGCTCGTTCGACCTCCCGAGTCCATTCACCTTCGGTGTGACTGACAGGCACCGACCAGATGCTACGCCAGAATGAACACATAGCGTCATCATCCGGCAGGCGCGTATCAGTCACACCTTGGTAACCCACCTTTCATTACTTTGGAATGTACGATTCTGGGTGTATCGCTCCACTCTCCGCCTATACCTACGAATACGGTTTGCCCATGCAAACACTTTTTGCTTCAGGAAGTCGATGCGCTCTGTGACACGGGATATATAGTCTTGGGGGCTGACATCAGTCCCCGAAAACGCCCGTCTCACAAAGCGCATCACTCTTGGCCGATTATTGCCCTCCCTGAAACAAATTAGTTTGCCGATGAGTGCTCTGGCCCCACCAATACGACGTTCGATCCTGCACTGCCAAGCTGGTACGGCTGGTTTCGGTCGTGTAGCTCTGTCATCTACAAATTTGACGTGGGCTACACGACATGCCGCTACAGCCGCGCAGTACATGATCGAATGTGTATCAGTGAGGTCTTCGCAGTTATCAAAATAGTTTGACAACTGCGAATCCAGAACAGCCACCAGTGCCCTATTTTTGTTATGCATGGGCAAACGAGGTAATCGTGGCCTAAGTTCGAGCGGCATGTAGCGATAATCCCGAATAGCACACTCCAAAGCACTCCTCAATTCCTCATTGCACTGGTTACTTACGTTTGTAACCCTGTCACTACTATCCTCGTCAGCGTGGTTGGACTGTGGTTGCACCACGGCCTGCGACGATGGGGCAGTGACACGGTTACACATTTCCGTTCGGAGGCGATCAAGCACAGTATCATCCAACATACGATTACGCTGGATGACCCGTACCTGATCCGAAAGTCGTTGCGCCGAAACGTTGACGGCTGGCTCAAGCACTTGAAACAAAGAGAGCATCCGGACACGGTACGCGGTCAGGTTGTTTCCTCCCTCTGTAGCCCCAAAGTATGCGCGCATGACATTTTCGTTTATGGATTGTGTCCATCTCATGCGCTGCACACTTCCGCCGGGTGCTGGGACCCTATCAGAGACCGGTAAGCCTCGAGGTCCTAAGCGGTCCGGCGGCCGGCGTCCTCCCCGTCGACGCGCAGGTGTTGGTGTCGTCGGCGGAGAGAAGTACTCGTCGCTAGAGCTCGACGCAACTGCCACGGCCGGTGTCACAGCACTCACGGTGGGGCTGGTTTCCGGCGGAGGCGAGGCGGAGCTGGGCGACGAGGCCGGAGGTGGTAGGCGTGCTTTTCTTGCGGCCGCAGCTCTTGTCAACATGACGTCGTCTTCATTTTTCTCGTTTCTTGATGTTTATGTCGTAATTCGGTCATAGCTTTGATTATATTATTGTTTCATGTTTTTTTTTTCTTGGTTTCATTTTGTGTTGTATAATTTAGATAGTTTAAATTAAATATATTGTAAGAAATTTGGTTGAGAAAAATTTTTGGCAACCGTCTGTCAATTCGAGCCACAGATTATATTTATTATTATTATTATTATTATGAGCCCGTTACGTCCCACTGCAGGGCAAAGGCCTCCCTTCCGTCTTTCCATGAACATGATGATTTCCGACACGAGTCGGAAATCATCTGACGCACGTGTATCATACAACATTTTACTATGCATTGTGCGAGATGGCGTGACGAATTAGACGTTAATCTGAAGGATTGGCCAGATATAGCAAGAGACCGGAAAAATGAATAATACGTACGTAAAAAAAAAAGTATTGATATCGGCTGGCTGAATAGAGCTAATCCATTGAGATTGGCAACTTTTGGTGCGATTAAAAAAAAACAGTGCAATAATGAAATTTCATACATTTTTATTGCTCTAGAGCATTAAAGACTCGCTTTGTACTAAGTTTTTAGTGTGATTGTGATGCAATTAAAGCATAGTTGGAAGAAAAACATTTTTTTTTCTATTACGATACAGGACAAATCCAAGAAGTTAATCACTAAGGAGTTTCCATCAATATTTTTTTTGTAATGCCATTTTAGTACCTATTGTAAAAAGCATTGATTCCAATTTTAAATTGTCTGTGACAATGCCCGCTTTAGGCTTAGCACGCACTGCGATTTTTATTCGCGCGAATTTTGTCTCTTTCTACCTGTTCAAAGAGCTCAAAATATTCGTATATTAAATATGAAAGTCAATATTTTTGTTACTCAATTATAGGATCCCTTATATCCCAATCTTGAGACACTTGCCTTGCACAGTAATGAGGACAAGTATTAAGTGTAGCAAGATTTGTATCTTTTTAACCGACTTCAGAAAAAGGAGGAGGTTCTTAATTCGTCGGAATTTTTTTTTACCCGACTGCCGAAGGGGGTTAATGTGTTTATCAGTCTATGTATGTATGTATGTTTGTTCCTTTGTGGCGTTCTAGAGACCAAACACGTTGGCCCATTTTGATGATTCTTACGTCAATCGATTCGTCTTAACCCTGCGAGTGTCACTGGCTACATTAAAATTGGAAAAGAAAAACATGGCGGATTTTGGTTTTTTACTTCTATACCCATCGTGTGGGGTATCAAAATAAAAAGTTTTTAAGAGGTGATTTCAAAAATATACACTTATATGTTTAAATGTACCTAATTCTAAAAAAAAATAACTTTAATGTTGTAATTAAAAAAAGTTAATTAAAAAAATCAAAAAACCCGACTGCTTAAAAAGCGAACTAAAAAGACGTAAACAAGAAAAAAAACATTCTGTGCAGTCGGAGGATACATCTGGTTTTGATCAGCCAGATCGCGAGTATGTACCTATCCTCTGACTCCACAGCATGATTTTCTTCTTGTTTACGTCTTTTTAGTTCGCTTTTTAAGCAGTTGGGTTTTTTTATCAATATAAATTGACCCACGGCAGGGTAAAGGTCTGCCTTTTAGCCTCCCTAATGTGTATCCTTCTTCAGCCAATCTGCAGTAAACCCTTCTAAGTCGTCATACCAGTGTTTCCTAGGCCCTCCTCGTCAAATACACTTAAAATTTCTCTACCTTACAAATTACTTTACAGGATTGTAAGTCCGTGTTATCGGTGTACATCACAGTGAACTCGGTGAGCTGGACATTAATAGACAAGAGTAGCTATGAGGTCCAGGACTGGAAGTACTACGGCATTGACTATCCGGAAGGCAAGAAGTATCAAATCACTGATATATTAGATACTGTAAGTACATAACTTTTTGAAGTAAAAAAATAAATAAATTAGCTCTAGTCATTTGCTTTCATTCGCATTAGATATTATTGTATTAAGTATTTACCCTCTAGACACCGCGCGCCGGACATTTCGTAAAAAGATTTATCGAGATACCGTCATTCGCGCTACCTATGTTTGAAGCTTATAGCTGATTCGAGATTTTGATGTATCGAGCTTATAGTTTATTTTATTTTTGATTTGCCCGCGTTTGACCACTATTTCACCTGATGGTAAGCGATTATACTGTCGACGATGACGCACGCTTGCCTAGAAGTAACATATTCACTCTTGACTTGAAGACTCCCAGGTTGTAGCTATCAGGAAATACAGACTCCGGTAGGGAATGCTATACGCGCCTGTCCTTAGCTGTACGCACAATAATAGTATTCCCAAACCGTTTAGTGCGTATAGGTGGGATGGCAACCATGTACCGATGACGCATCGCCGTACGTCTTTTAGTCCGATGATGGAACGGGCTAAGAGAAATTAGGACATGCAATTCCATCGCCCACTCTCCGAAATGTAATCTATAAAAAACTGCCAGGCTTGCGATTTGCCACTCGGCGTCGATGTTCAAACAGTTGGTCAGACGAGCAGCCATCATTCGGATAGACCAGCGTTTCCCAAACATTGTTTTGCCATGGCCCGGTAATTTTCACTATGCCCCTTCGTGACCCACTTAATAATTTTAAACCCGCTACACGCAGCGCAGCAGTCAATTGCTCAACAACATAACTGTATAACCTTCCGCAGCGTATGTATGTGGTCTACGGTGCTGAAGCCTTTTCGGAAACCGGCTTGTTCGGGAGGCTGGAAATCCTCAAACCTGCGCGCGAGACGATTCGTGATGCCTCTTGAAAACAACTTTTAGACATGGCTAAGAAGTGAGATGGGCCTCTCTTCAAACGAATATTATCGCCCTTCTTGAAGAAGAGTACCACCACACCCCTGCACCATGCCTGTGGCGTTTTCCCTTGGACTATGACGGAATCAAACAGCTTTTGAAGGGCCTTAAGTACCGGTTTTCCACCCGCCTTCAGGAGTTCGGCCGTAATTCCGTCATCAGCCTTATTGTTTTTAAGCTGTTTCAGAGCCATCCTAACTCGTACAGGCTGACGTCCGGGATGTCTTTGTTGTAGTGTCGGGTCAATCTGGCTCTTGGATCATTTTTTAGGTTCGCAACGGGATTACTGATTGACGTGTACAACTGCCCATAGAACCTCTCGATTTCCCTCAGAAGCTCTGAGTTGGCGGATACGATCCTGACTTCATCGTTCACATTTATAAGTTGTGACAACTCTCGAGAACCAAAAATTTATCAATGGTCTTGTGTCGAATATATTATGCTTGAGTGCTGTGTCAGTTGATAGTTCAATTAACGAGTCAACATCTGAATCATGAAAATTAGTTTCAGAATCTAACTTGAATTTAAATCGGTTTCTTGTACAAGATTTTTTGCTGTGGTTGGTATTTTATTTTGATGGCCCGGTACCGGGTTGCGACCCACCAAATGGGAAACGCTGCGATAGACCGACCCCTCAGTCTGCAATCCAATTACACAGACTACTAGGCAGACCGAATGATGGATGCCTACCAATTGCGTGCCAGATCCTTCAAAATAATTCAAGATGTCGTAGGTAACGGTAAACGCTTCCCCGTGCCTCTCGATGGCCTCACTCCAGATTTGAATGTAAGTATCGAGCTTATAGCTATTCGAAATTTTGATGTGTCAAGCTCATAGTTATTCGAGATTTTGATGTGTCATGCTCATAGTTATTCGAGATTTTGATGTACCAAGCTCATAGCCACCTATTCGAGATTTTGATGCATCGAGGTAATGAACCGTCGCGCTAATGGTGCTTCAACCTTTAGTACATTCGAGCAAATAATTTCGAGATTTTGTTATTCAAGCAAAAGATATTCGTCGAACTCACGTAATACACCCCCAAGTAGCACATGACAGCCTCACAGTGGCCAGTTTATAGAATTTGTGACTACTCAAGGCTGTTTTAGTTTCCTGCATAAGGGCTGTGTAGCACGCAGCCCTTGTAATTCTAATTTGGGCTCCAAATTAACCAGCCTTGAGCATTACAGTGACTGGTTACCGGCAGTATAATTGTTGACACATCTGTACAAGGCCCGTACAATGCCTTAAACAGCTATTCAACAGCCATTGCAGCCTTAGATTCAGCTACTTTAATTCTCTTCAACAGCTTTTAGATGTTTTGAGGCTTGACAACTAAAACATGTGTGGTTCCAAAATCCTTTCACGCGGACGCAGTCGCGGGCAACTGCAAGTAGTTCATATTATGAAGAAGAACGCTAAGACCGCAATAAAGCTTCTTGCTACTACGAATAATTTAACCACAACCTTCGAAAAATTCTATTTTTCTCTGGTCAGGCCTGGCGAATAACTCAGCAGCTGCCTCTAGCAGACATATACGTAATGAAAGCAGAAGCAACGACTCTTCGGGCAGCTGGCAGTGATCCCAATAACCCGAAGGTCCTAGCCGTCAACCTGCAGAAGTCACAGATGGTCGCTATGATCGTCGCCTTGATTAATTCCAGGAATCATGGGGTAGAACAGTAAGTTGGGATCACCTCTGGCGCTGTTATCGCTGCCAATCAAATATCGACTTTATGTTGTTGAGATAAAGTTTAAATTAAAAATTGCCATTAGTTCGATAGCGCATAAAAGTGGATAGAGGTGCGCCTCTAATGTTATGTATTTTCGTGTTAATTTGACATGGATGTCAATGTTGATATTTGTTTAGCAGTAATATCGGCTCTTAATATGCAAGATGTAACTGAAATAACTGCAATTCCCCAAAAAAGGTCATGGAATGCAAAACAAATCAGCTGTTCACTACATTTTGTAGAGTTATGAAAACATAAATGTATGGTGCAACCACATACAGAAATCTAACTAGAAAACGCAGTTCCCTCCATCTGTATGAAAACAAAGCGTGCCACTTTTTCACACACAATTTAAAAACAAATTTACTTACCAATGAAAGAAAACATTTCCAATGCCTCGGCCAACTTTTTAGGGTTCCGTACCCCAAATGGTAAAAACGGGACCCTATTACTAAGACTCCGCGATCCGTCTGTCTGTCTGTCCGTCTGTCACCAGGCTGTATCTCATGAACCGTGATAGCTAGACAGCTGAAATTTTCACAGATGATGTATTTCTGTTGCCGCTATAACAAAAAATACTAAAAACAGAATAAAATAAATATTTAAGTAGGGCTCCCATACAACAAACGTGTTTTTTTTGCTGTTTTTTGCGATAATGGTACGGAACCCTTCGTGCGCGAGTCCGACTCGCACTTGGCCGGTTTTTTGGCACACGAAGTACATACAATCGCGTCATCTAGTTAGATTTATATCTCTGGGTGCAACTGATATTTTTTGCGTTTTCCGTCCGCCAGTGTGCGTATACCAGTAAGTACTCAGACAACGGCTCTACCAATTTCAAATTGTTGTCGTTAAGGTGCAGTTGACTATACCTACCGATTACTACTTCGCATTTTTCAGTGTTTTGAGTGACTGATGCGTTCAGAACTTTAGATACCTACTAATTTCCCTAAATTTTCAGATGTATTGAAGATGGAAATGATCAGGATGTCTTAAAGCAAAAAGTTTATTTTTTGAGACCTACACTTCCATACAGGTATGTATTAAACGAAAAAAAAAAAATATTATTATTAACTTTATTATTTTCACTGCTGGAAGATATTGTCTGATACAAAAGAGTAGGTAAAAAGGTCATCCGAATTGTTGTCTTGTCTTCTACGCAAAGGTAGATGTCGCTTGTCAGTTAGTTATTCTAGTTCAAGAAAATGTACATAGATGGCGCTACCAGTCTGGGGAGTTGCGTCTTTTTACGGAACCACAAACTCATAAGTTGTAAAATCAATACAAGATCTGTAGAAAAGTCGTTTTTGAACATTGAAAATTAAAAAAAAAAATTGCTAAACGTGTTAAAGGATAATCAACAGAACCCATTGCCGGCATTTCTGAAATTTTGCGTTGTTGTCGCATCTCTCCTGTCTGCGGGAACTTATCCATATTGTGCTACGAGCCTAATGCCGTGTCCTATTGAAACGATCGTCTCGCAAATATCTGGTAGTTGTGTTGTAATGCGTACAACGGGTTTTCGAGTTTTTCGAATAAACCCATACTTATCTATACTAATATTATTAATACGAATGTAACTCTGTCTATCTGTCCGTCTGTTACCTTTTCAGGAATTAACAGCTCAACCTATTTTGTTGAAATTTGGTATGGAGATAGTTTGAACTTACCGGAATCCGCGACGCAAACTGGATATCACTGCACTTGGATATCAATGCCGGGGTCCCTCAGGGGTCGGTACTCTCAGCAACATTATTCTTGCTACACATTAACGATCTGCTAAAACCCGGCACCTTTGGGTATGCAGACGACAGCACTGTTGCTGAGAGATACTTGTCCAACGCACGGGCTACCGGGCCGCAGATCCAGTCTCTTCGTGAGGCCATGGTGGAGCGTTTGAACCTGTCCTTGCAGGCAGTCTCCAAATGGGGCGATGCCAATCTGGTCAGGTTTAATGCTGCTAAAACCCAGGCGTGTCTTTTTTCCGCGAAAAAGAGCCAATTTCACCCGGCTCCAACTTTCCGAGATCTGACCGTGCCAATAACGGACCATCTTGAGCTTCTTGGCGTTACTTTGACATCGACTCTCAATTTTGGCCCATACATTGAGGCAAAGGCTCAGCTGGCTGCCAAAAAGTTGGGGATCCTTGCGAAGGTGAGAAAGTACTTCACGCCGGAACAGCTGCTCAACTTGTATCAAGCGCAAGTTCGATCATGCATGGAGTACTGTTCTCATCTCTGGGATGGATCTGCCAAATACCAGCTTGATGCACTGGAGTCGATCGAAAAGCGGGCCAAGAGGCTCATCGGCGATGAAGCACTGGTCAAGACAAAGCTCCAGAGCCTTGAACATCGTCGTCGAGTTGCCAGTTTGTCGGTTTTTTATCGGTTACATTTCGGCGAGTGTGCGATGGAATTGCATGATCTAATTCCACCTAGCCCGTTTCATCATCGGACTACCAGACGTACGGCGATGCGTCATCGGTACATGGTGGACATCCCACCCATACGCACCAAACGTTTTGGGAACACTTTTATTGTGCGTACAGCTAAGGAGTGGAATTCCCTGCCGGAGTCTGTGTTTCCCGACAGCTACAATCTAGGGGTCTTTAAGTCAAGAGTGAATAGGTTTTTTCTAGGCAAGCGTGATTCACCGTCGACCACATCATCGCTTTCCATCAGGTGAGATAGTGGTCAAGCGCGAGCCTATAGGATATAAAAAAAAAAAAAAAAAAAAACTATGGCTCTGCCTCCTATCCTGCCCTCTGTGCCCCAAAACATGCAGCCAAATGACCTATGCGCTGCCACGCCTGCCCCCGACGATGTCTTGGAAGGCGGCAAAGATTTGGACTGCAAAATTCTCAATTATTATCGTGCTAGCGACACGAAAAAGAAGAACAGTCTATTGCAGTAGTCACAGTGGATCTTTGTGTCTCGGAAGTTGGCTGCAAGACCCTGCGTAGTTGCTATTTTTGTGTTAATATTGAAGTAGATGATTGCATTGTATAACTGCCTCTTTCACTCGCTTACATTTGTCGCATCATCCTATTTCGCTTACTCATGCAGAATACTCGATGACAAACGAGAAGATGTTTATTGCGCAATGGTTCGCAAAGCCTAACTTCAGAGACACAAAGATCCGCTGTGACTACTGTATACATATTACTGTCCACTACTGGACACTGGCCCCTTCTATCGCTCGCCATTTGTCTCGATTTTCGACTCTCTCATCCAGCAGCTATGGTCTCTGTCTGTATAATCTACAAATCCTATTTGTCCTGATCCTAATAATATAAATTTGTAACACGAGTAAACCATAGCCTAGAATAGGATGTAATGCGGTACAGGGTGTAAAGTTCCACTTTCTTCAAGGGAGGATCCTCTGACTAGACGGTTGTTGTGTCTGGTGGGGTGGCGACTGGCTGCTTATAGTTGTCGAGCTGTAGTAAATGTTATCAAATCGCGCGGCGTAATTTGATAGCTCGATGAAGGATTTATGTACCAGATCTTTTTGCAGTTCGTATGTGGCGGTATACTTTGCTTTACTTTGTGTACATTATTTCACCACCACTTCTCTCAAAACGAAGGAAAACATCGTGAGGAAACCGGCATGTCCTAGAAACAAAAATTCGAAGACATGTGACATCCACCATCCCGCACTGGGCTCGCGTGGTGGATTACGGTCCATTCCCTCTCAGGGAGAGGAGGCCTGTGTCCTAGCAGTGGGAACATTAAAAAGGCTGATGATGATGATGATGTGGCGGTATAGATGTCGCTACAATAAAATCCCATGGCATAATATTTTCTACTTTCACACAGGAAAGCCACTGGGCAAACTTATCCTAATATTTTAAAACTTTTTTCAGGCTATACGGCACCTTAGTCGGCAACGAAAGAGTATCAACGGACCAAACTGTAGAAATGCTTCTCAAGGAGCTGGACAGCAGATCGCCAACCAACTCTCACGCTTACATCCCTGAACCCTTGCAGACCATGTTCAGGTCCCAGAAGGAACTCCAGAAAGATATGCTGGGCCACTGTCTCCTGCTAAGTCTGACATTTATGGATTTGTGTATTTATAAGAATCAAGAGCGTATTGAAAAGTTGAGTAGACGCGGTGAGTGATACTTTTGCATTAGTATTGTATTTGAAAATAGAATATATATTTGTTGAATATATTTTAGGCATTTTTATTTGTAATTGATTGGTGTTGGCAGTCATAATTCCTACTTATAATCGGTTCGCGGTATTTTCCTATGAAATACCGTTCTGCAGTACTGGCCATTTCAAATCAAAATGTCTTTTGTTTGGCAAAAAAAAAAATGGAAACCTTCTTTTTTCAAAATTAGTCATCTGTTTATTGATTAGCGTTTTCATCGCATTTGAATCTATTTTCTCATCATGGATAGGTTATAAATTCGAGTAATTATGGATTATGAGTACCGTCAAATCAAATCAAATCAAATCAAATAATTTATTTGCATAATACAGGTTAGTAAGGTGTTACAAATAATATTTTGAATAGATACACTGTATTATAACCTAATGGTGTGCAAATTAATACAAGTTTAGATTAACAATATAAGTAGTGTTACTATAAATTTAATTTCAAACATTGCATCATTTAAATTACAAATTAAAATGTCAGATTAATTATTAATGTCTTATTAAATTATCATAGAATGTCATAATGTCAGATGAATTAAATACAGATCATATTAAATTATTATAAGGTGTCACACAAAATTACAATTAAATAAACAATATTGTTCTATAAATAGGATAGATTAAAACACCTAACACTAAATTACAATATTTTTTTCCTGTAGATACTCTTGGACGTTATAGTAACATCTAGCTATTAGGAATTTGTGTAGTTTTGACTTGAACTTTGGTATGGGTAACTTTTTAACATCGTCAGGCAATTTGTTATACATCAAAGATGCCATACAAAGAACACTTTTATTGAATAAGGCTGTTTGTTGCTGTCGTGGCAAATGAACCCCGTGGTAGTCCGAAGAATTTGGTCGACAATGACGAATTAAAAGCGATGGTGGAAGCTGATGATACTCAATCTACGGCTGAATTAGAAGCAGCTTTCGACGTTAGCATCAAAACAATATTGGTCCATTTGCGTAAAATTGGCAAGGTAAAAAAGCTTGAAAAATGGGTGCCCCACGAACAATGATCGCCAGCGCGGAGTACGTGTCGAGACGTATCTTGCACTGCTCCACAGGCATACAAACGAAGGAATTTTGATTCGCATCACCTACACATGCGATTTTCATGTTGTTTCATTTACCTGCGATGAAAAATGGATTCTGTTAGACAATCGCAAGCGCTCAGCAAGTTGATTGGATCCTGGTTCAGTACCTAAACAATGCCCTAAACGAAAACTTACCCTTAGAAAAGTGATGGTCACTGTTTGGTGTGTGATTAATCACAGCCTCTTATCAAATGGGATGAGCATTGCTGCAGATGTGTACTGTGAAGAACTGAACACAATGATGGAGAAGCTCGCACTTCTCCAACCAGCTATGTCGCTCGTTTCGGCCGCTCCTGCACGACAACGCGCGACCTCATACTGCACAGCTGACGGTCTCCAATTTACAACAGCTGGGGTTGAAAGCTCTCGGTGATCCGCCATACTCACCAGACCTTGCGCCTACAGACGTCTAGTTTTACCAGAATATGGACACCTTCTTGGCGGGATAAAAATCCAATACCCGAGAGGCAGTACAAAATGACTCTGAAGAATTTGTTGCCTCCCGTCCAGCTGATGTCTTCAAGAATAAACTGCCACTGCATTGGCAAAGATGCATCGATTGCATGGGTGATTACTTTGATAATAGAAAAAAAAATAGAAAAAGAAATACGTTAACTTATTTAATAAAAAGCGATAATTTCATAGGTAAAAAGCTAATATTATTACTGTTACAAGATGGCAACGCCATCTAGTGACGAGTAGAAGAACTAAGTACTCACTAGTGGCGCCATCTAGTATCGAATAGCGGAACTAATCTTCTCGTGTCGAATGGAATTTTCCAGAATGTTCGAACATTCTGGCAGTTTATAGTCGCTTCGGGAACAGTGAGTTCGAATGCCGATTGTTCTGGATAATTCTCGAATTATCTAGAACAGTGTGGAACGTTCCAGAAACATCTTCCGTGCTATATAAAGAGCGGTTGTGTTAGTCGTGGGTCAGTTTTCGATTTAGAAGCGACAATGAGCGATCGGAAAAGGAAAATAGTGCGAAGTATTAGAATTGTATAAGAAGTGTTTTTGTATTAAAGTGTGTTTAATTGAAGTCTGCTGTATAAATAATTTATCCCTGAACCCCAGCTCGTAACATTACTAAATGTAAGTCTGAATGTTTGTGCATCAATCACGCCTTGGATGTGGATGAAATTTGGCACACGGGTAGACGCAGACCATGACCTAGGATATGATTAGGACATAAGATACTGTTTATCCCGGTAATACATTATTGTGGGATAATCTGGTGATGTTATGTGACATATTATAAATGTGAAAGCTTGTGTAGATGTGTTTGTGGATCGATGTATGTTTGTTACTCAATCACGGTTAATATGACCAAATACAATTTTTTGTACGCCCTGAAAGGCAAAACATGTAGAACCTATTACCAAATGTTATTTTAAGACCATGCAATTCTATTGTATACTCATGTTTTTACAAAAATAAATATCTTATCTTATCTTATCTTATCACGCCAGAACGGCTGAACGGAGCTGGATGAAATTTAGCACAGATATAGATTCTTTTCTGGAGTAGCACATAGGGTACCTTTTATTCCAGTATAATGTTCCCTTGGGATGATATAGTACATTGTTATCCTAGGGGTGAAAGTAACTTATTTAGTCCCGAGACGGGGTTTGGCGCCCGGAACGAAGTGAGGGTGCCAATAGTTCGAGGGACTAAATAAGTCTTTAACCCGAGGTAAACACTGTGCTTTTCATTACAAATACAAGGAAATAAAAATAAAAACATGAATTAGCTAAAGAAAAAATGATTGCCGCTTTCCCGCCTATTTTGTTTGTTTTTTTTTCTGTGGCCGGCCTGCTATTCAGCCATTATTTTTTATTTTCATCATTGAAAAAAATGGTAAATATTTTGCCCAAATCTAAGTTATTTTAAAGAAATTGTTGAAACTAAATTATAATAAAGTTATTTAAAAAATATATATTCTTTAATCAATACTTAACTTTAAGTTATTTTAATTTTACTTCGTGGTTGTATAGAAAGTTGGAACATGGTTCAATAGATATGTGAAAAGGAACTAGTTTTTATTTCAATAATTTGACAGCTGTCAGTTGAAAGCGATTCTCCCTAGGGCTGAAAAGTATTACTTTCAACCCGCTCCTCAAGCAACTTCAGACCTACTTTCCGAGTATGAGTAATGAAAAAACACTTTTCACGCGTACGAAGCCGCTGTGCAGAAGCTAGTAAGTGTCAAGAATAAGCGTGGTGGAGAAAGTTCATACCCAGCATCAATGACTAATGTTCCGATAACAAGGAATATGTGAACTATTTGCTTTAAATTATAGCAGTATTTATAAGGAAGAAACAACATCACCTTCAAGTCAAAACTATGTAGCCTCCGAATACCTGGAATCAATAGCCACACAGTCAGACAGTACCTATAGCTTCAGTGGACATCAAATATGAAAATGTTGAGGAAAAACTAATAAGCCTTGATACTACTAAGGGGGCAGGCCCAGATGATTTACCGCCACTATTTATTGCCAGTTGTGCACCTAGCCTGGCAGTTCCTTTGGCGAAGATATATAACGCCTCAATTCGATCTGGTCAATTCCCTATAGAGTGGAAACAGGCGAAAGTACTACCGGTCTACAAGAGTCCCTTGTGACGTAAAGAACTATAGACAAATATCCATCCTTTCGATTTTTGGTAAAATATTGAAGTCGTTGATTTGTCCATTAAGCCATCATCAGCACGGCTTTGGAAAGAACAGGTCCTAAGTACAAATCTAGTGTCATTTGTTGAAGCCTCATGCGAAGCCATGGATAAAGTTGTACAGGTTGACGCTGTTTATACGGTTATAAACTTTTACGCAAGGCGTTTGATAAGGTTTCACATAAACTGCTTGTTAAAAAAACCGGCCAAGTGCGAGACGGACTCGCGCACCGAGGGTTCTGTACAAACCTCAGCTTAAAGGTATTTTAGACCTGAGTAAAATTCTGAATTAAAATTATTAAAAATATTTTTAGTATATGATGTAACTAAAAATTTACGGTTATCGCAATTTTTCCTTTATCTGTGCTATAAGACGTTGCTTCGTACCAAATTTCAAGATTCTGAGTTCACGGGAAGTACCCTGTAGGTTTTGATTCCCTTGCGAGTGTCGAAAATTTGTAGAAATTTGCGGTATAAACGGCTGTATCTTTTGATTGCGTTGGCTTAGAAGTTTGATTTTTTCACAGCTTTATGGGACAGTAGATCTAAGTATTTGTAATTTCAGCTTGATACCTCCAAGCGTCTTGAGAAAAAGGGTCTTGACAGACAGACAGACGGACAGACGGACAACAAAGTGATCCTATAAGGGTTCGGTTTTTTCCTTTCGAGGTACGGAACCCTAAAAACTAGCTCCGTACGGCGTCACCGGTAGTCTTCTAAAGTGGTTTGGTTCTTATCTGGCTGGTCGGGAGTTTTCTGTGGTTGTCAATGGGTTCCGGTCAGGCAGGTATGCAATTGCCTCGAGTGTCACTCAAGGTTCTCCTCTGGGCCCAGTATTATTTATCATATAAACTGCCGAGCAATGAAAAAGTTCCACCCACTAAATGCAGACAAACACCTTAATATCTTCTAAGACATAGAACCTAGCTTCATAAATTAAAAAGTATAATGAAATCTATTTTATTATGCACTAACTGGACCTTGGTGCGTGTTGTTTATGCCATTAACCAGGCATAAAGGCAGACTCTGGGCTGCTATTGCCACTGAGATCTACTCTTTCAAAACAGAACTATGTTGTCCGGGCTAGGTTTCGAAACCTTTGCACAGCAACATCTTAGTCTTGTTATCCATGCTCATGCTTTTTGCGGCATTCAGGTTAAAGTATCAGGTATTTAATAGTAGATTATTGCATCGAGCACAAAGTAATTTATTATTGCACCGAGTGCCTGATTAACAGGCACGAGGGCTATATAAATTACTTAAAGCGAGGTGCATAATCTGCTTTTCTTTCAACTATTACCTATAGGAATAGTAGATAAAAGAAAATCATATCAAGCAGTTAAAATAGAACTTTAATTATTGAAATTAAAAGTTATACTTGAGCAATTATTAAACGTAAGGTTAAGAGTTTTATTGGGCAAATTTATATTTGTTTGTTTAACTTGGGACTGAATAATATTATCAGACGAGGTAGATGGGCCTGGCTGATTTGTTACAATGAAGTCGTTATCACGGGAAGTAGATGGGCGCGGCGATGTCGAAAATCACTTTTTTAAATTTCTTTCATTTTTAAATCAGAGTTAGCAGCAATCATTTTTTAAATTTGGAACAAGTAGGATAGAAACGAATAATACGTACGTAAAAAAAAAAGTATTGATATCGGCTGGCTGAATAGAGCTAATCCACTGAGGTTGGCACCTTTTGGTGCGATAAAAAAAAAAACTGTGCAATAATGAAATTTCATACATTTTTATTGCTCTAGAGCATATAGACTCGCTTTGTACTGAGTTTTTAGTGTGATTGTGATGAAATTAAAGCATAGTTGGAAGAAAATTAAGTTAAAATAAATAAAACTGCAACGTATTGCTTCAGTTGGACTAAAAAGTGTTTATTTGATAAAATACAACGAGCTTACTTTTTACAACATTTTACTTCTATTAATGACAAAAAAACAAACAAAACCCTTAATACAATAATAATATACATAAATACGATGGTATCAACTTCAAACGTATCATAAAGTAACTAACATAAATGCAATTCTAGGCAAGATCATTACAATTCAAGTAAAATACAATCTAAAAAAGAAAATAATGTACTTAACTAAAAATAATTAAAATATCTTTAAAGTTAAAATATCAAGAAAAATTCTAATGCAAAAATTCTCTATAGATCACACAATTACACTTTTGACCTAACCAAAGTCGAATTTTGTATTTAATACTGATATTATTCATTTTGGAAGAACTAGAAAATATATTTACAATTTTTATAATATTAATTTTTTGACAAATGCCAACGTTTCAATTTTTCGCCTGGATCTCTGTGACCATATCGCAACCAACTGTTTTCTCCGAACAAAAAATGTAGATAATAATGCTATGTAAAATAACTGAAGTCTGTTGTTCAACTGTTGTGTGTAAAAAGTTAGATCTTGTATTCTGGGATTGTCTAAAATGAATTTCATATAGTCTACTATCGGCATCTTTGTAGGTATGTAAGAAAATATACTCTATTGTAATATGGACTGAGGCGGCTGTTTACTGATTACCTTAGGCCATCTTATTTAAATTACGTTATATTTATGTCTCTGCTACACCATAAACAATCACCTGTCTATTGCTTTAAGGATATGGCAACAAAATATAGTTGTCTAACCTGGCTAATGAAGATGTGTAATCCGAGTAAATAATATGTCTGAATCACGAAAACAACATTAGTTAGTTAATCAGTAATGGAGCAGCCTCAGGTGATAACTCTGTAGAAACCTAACAACAGTGTAAAATTACCAGTCTATTGTATATTACAATAAATATGTACAATTAATGATATAACAGCACCCATTTAATGAAACCAAGTTATGCCTCAAGGTACGCCGCCTACGACGCTTCTTAAATCAAATATGTATAATATCACCGCTTTATTGTATATTTCTATTGTATTGTATATAATTGTATATTCTGTATTATGTATTGTACTATTCTTTAAAACTGTTATGTATGGCTTAAAATAAGTATTGTAGCAAAAATAAGCTGAATAGGCGGCGTAACTTCATCATTATTTTACAAGAAAACTTTGCATTCAATAAAATCTGTAAAAAACTCAATCCAGACTACAAGATCATTAATCTAAATATGTCCATATTTTATTAAAAAATTCAACAACACTTATTTTACTGTGGAACTGTTTCAACAAGTCTCTATTGTGATAAAAAATTATTACTTTGTATCCTTATTATTTCCGACAGCGGTTGGCGAGTGGCAGTGGGTAAGTACAATGATACGAGTATACCTACTAACTTTACGAAATTCTTATAGGCCATTTTTATGTTGGCTACCAATTATTTTATTAACACTAACAACTATTTTTAAAATAAGTCATTTATAAAATAAAGTATACAATAATATCGCCAAAAAATCAAGTGTATTGCACTGGAGCTGCACTAACTGCAGATATACGTTTTTATGTTTTAAACTATACATAATGCGAATAACACTTAAGCTCGGTTCACACATAAGAACTGAGAATTTCTTTACGAATGGTGTATCGTCCTGATGTGTGAAGCCAAATTTACAAAAAAAAAATATAGTGACACAAATGATACACGCCGTGTTAAGTAGTATACTACGTTGAAAATGGAAGACGTTGAAATAATTCGTAGCCAACTCTATGAAACTAAATCTGTTACACTAAGCTCTTTATAAAATGCATGATAAAACACTCAACGATACGAATTACGTACCGCTTATACTGTCTCGTTTGCGACCAAACCATAATAATATCCTATCTGTATACTATCCAAATGTATGGGAACTTGGCTTTGTTTTACATAAAAGTAAATGGTAATGTTGAGTACACAATAACTTACAATATATTGCTTCATGCAAGTTTAAAATTATCGCATGCGGATATGTAAAATCGTTAATCATTAAGAAACTGAACTGGTAGGTCGACTTAAACATTCGCCAATTTATATCCTATACGTAAGACAATAGACATTACAATTTCACCATGAGATCACAATTAAATGCATTAATAAACGAAGGAATTAGTGACAACTGTCAGGTTTCGGATATACTAAACTAATATACGGTTAGAAGCGCAGCAATGTCTCAGTTTCACTTGCATCGCTATCTCAATGTATTTCATACAATTGACGTTAAGTTGATAATCATTATGTTATATGCAAAGTATAGATGTACAATGCAATCTTATTCTCTCCTTTTAATATTTTTAACAACTTAAAAATATACAAAATTAAGTAGGCATATTGATATTGCGTTAAATACGAAGAAGAATTTCTTGCTTAGATAATATGGGTAAAATTGCATTACTTTGCTATTGAAGTTTATAATATACTCCAAGACGCTATGTGGATATTAAATGTGTGCTGGAATTTAATTCCATTGAAGGAAGTTTGTTAGACAAGAATTGGCAAAATGATTACAGATTCTATCTCCTATCCTACGGGTAATCGGTAAGAAAAGTTGTAGGTTTTTATAAATAAATATTAAGTATTAATAAAGGTTAGGAACATGCTTCAAACCTAATTAATGTTATAAATGAATCCCTGGGGAACATAATACAAGAGTTACGTACATACTGTATCCGATCAAAACTGGACGGCTCGTTTATATACGGCAATATACTGTTTATTATGATTTTAATATTGAAAACTACAAGTTACGCCAATTTAAATTTCAAATATAAGACCCGGATCGTCTAAGAACGACCGCAGTTTTTCAGCACTTAAAAATAGTTCCATAAGAAAGCAAAACCGTGCTCTCAAAAAAATATGTTACAAAACTCATTTCGTACACAATAAAAACTAATAAGATTAACTTTATAGGTATACATACACGTTTAATTGAGCAAAACTTAACAAAACAGTGAGCAATTCAAACAGAACGCCTGGGACGTGATTACTTGCGGAATTTGTATCATAGACTAACTGTTATGTAGGTCTGTGCCGTCTGTGGCTCGACTGAAACCGATGGTTTGTTACATGGTTGGCAATGGCTTACACGTTGTCTGCGACAGTCCGGTTTCAATAAAAACCAAAGCAGAACTTTCGTGTTGCAACACTGCGTCAAAAATTCCCAATGATATGTATTTACAATAACCATACTGAATGTAAGTAGTAAGTGACAAAAAAAAAATTGAGAAATCAACGTGCATTACAAGATAGATATAAAAAAGTTGTGTAAAATGGATAGCAGTTTTATTCAAATCAATTTTCCACAACTCCGCGTTTCTCGGTATCTTTACTAGGTACTTTGCACGTTGCAAATACGTCACTAACTTTAAGACTATTTCACATTTACCTTTTTAATAATATTGTATGTAATAAATGTATAAAATATCATCTGTAATCTCTGTATACTTAATCACTTCTTGTTTATATTTAAAAATTAAATCCATTTGTATCGGTATAAAAATCTAGTAAGTATAAATCTGAGGTTATGTCTCGGCTATGGCACTGTGTTGTATGTTTGTATTCAAACTTTGTACTAGGGTTCGTCGCGCCACTCCCGCCCAGGATGGAACTAATATATCGTTTCTTGTATAAAAATACTTATCAACTATTATTGTATAAGGCTGCTTGTGTTGTGTTATAAACTATAAAACTGAATCCTATGCTATTGTGGTGTGAAGCGGGGGCGGCGCGCACGGTCCCGTAGGAGGATCACATGTGTGAACAATGTGGAAAACTGTAGTCACGGAAGATAAATGTTTCTAATTTTCTTCGATAACGATGTTTTTTCAATTGTAAACCTCCGAAAGTTTGATAGGAAAATCAAAATGGAAAATAAAATGCGAGTGGTGGCGCCAATTGTGAACGTCGCTTTAGAGTCGCACGCGCCGGTCGGAATATTTAATCGATAGTTACAATCTAAAGCTAGCATATGCTTGTGCGTGTTACTCGATTCAGAATCGATAAGTTTCGTATACAACATTATTTGGTTCGTTACTATAATTTCGCAACAATCGTCCGTAGATTGATTGACAGAATCAGCACGTTCACAACTAGCAAACCGATAAATTTTCATAATTGCCCAATGCGATAAATTCGTCGTAAAATCAACACACAATAAACCCTCTAAATAATAATATTGCATCGATCGCTTCGTAGTGACAAATAATAAAATGGTATATGTTTGTGACTCCCACAAATCCACCTTACTATTACACCTATTAGTTAATTAACAGTTCATATTTTGCGGTAGGAAAACGAAACCATCACAATAATATAGTAAAATAAGCTATATAAGTTGTCTATACATACAAACAGAGATATTAAAACATTAAAAAGTTTGCTGGACTATCCTGGCATGCTCTTGTCGTTTATAGTCTGGGAGACTCGGTGCTGACTGGTGACGGGTTTGTTCATGAAGCAGACATATTAGATATATCTGTGTCATCAAGTCTTCAGACTGTATGAATCTATAAATCCACGTATACAGTTTGTTTGAGCTTATTTCCTTTAATTTCTAATCGCAAAAAATGTGGACGCGATACCGCTAGAGACTCACACACCACCAGAATACTCCAACAATGTCACAAATTCATATAATATTTTAATTCTTCCTAAATTCTAAGTTATTTCGCGATGAATGATCGAATTGCTTGGTAATTCGAAAATCGATAGTCTAAGCTAAATTAGAAATAAGATTTACTCTGGCGTACCCTCCTTCCCTTGGATCAAACTACAACAAAGCACTTTGCGTCATCACACGTTACCTAATGGTAAATTTTACTAATCTCACTCATCGTAATAATGTTATCAAATCAGTCAAGCAAAAGAAGGCGACGGGCCGGCCATGACTAGCCGACCACCGAAATAAACAAACATTTTAGATAATTAAAATTTAGGAACATAAATGATTTCGAAATCGACTCGAATCACATTAAAATGAAAATTTGTACAAAACATAAAGGCAATCTTTCAAACATTCAATCGAGCCCTCAGCGGGTCTCGGTCTCGTCTCGACACACGAAGTTTAACGCTAAAATGAGCGAAATAGTCACCTAACCTACCTAGCTATCACAGTCCTCACTCAGTCTGACCCTTTCCTCTTAAATGCATCTCATTTTGTCACATCGTTGAAAAAACTGGTAACAACCTAAACTAGGCCAACTATAATACAAGCTGGTAGAAAAATTTAAAAATCACTACACTATTTGGCACCTATAGTGTTATGAAGACATCTCAGTAATGTCACAATGTTAATTAAGAGCAAATGTTTTATTAATGTAACAGTAGCTCGTGTAAGCACACTAAAAAGTATTATGTTGATGGCAAAAGGTAACCTACGTTTTTGGTTTGCATTCATGATTGTGTTTTCGCCGACGATGTACGTTCATCTCCCTTAAAAAACCTGCGTCCGACCTCTGTTAACAGCTAACTCATAAATTCTTATCATTCTTTATCGTTACTTTTAACATATTTTGAGCATCACGGATAACCGTATAAAACCCCATTAATTTGCCAGATTTTATCTCTTAATACTCGTAAATAAAATTAACTTAATACGTCTACAAAATATGTATATTTATTACAATTAGGCACAACGTCGCGCCGGAAACATTCATCGCGAAATATTGTTATGTGGTAAAGATCAATTCTTAATTTTTAGATTTCAACGAAGTGTTATAAATCCTAATCTCCGGGCTAGATCCGCTCGGAGAGTCTGCGAAAATTTCAGCAGAATCGAGAATCACCGAGAAAACTAACTCTTACGTGGTAACTTAACGATTACGGGGCAAAAACGCTAACTGTACTCGCTTCATTGACGGTAACACTACACGTGATGAACTTTGAAAATTGTACATCGCGACAGACCTCCCGGTGGAGTATCAACAGGACGCTATTTACAGATCGAAGCTCGTTTTACAGCAATCCGGTAACATACATCGAGTACTGTGAAAGGGCAGGTCGATCGTCGTATACTGTGGCGCCGCTCACCGCTCAGTTGTAGAGGCGCTCGGCGGCATAGAGGTCGTGGTGCTCAGGCGCCGGCGGCCAGCGCGGCGGCGCGGGTCACTGCGCCGGCAGGCATGCCACCGGCGCGCCCGGCCCCACCACCGGCTTGAACTCGGCGCCGCCGCCGAACTGCTGGAACGGCGGCGCATAGCACTGCGGGAAGTACAGCTCCGGCTTCACCACGGCGGCGGCGGGCGGCAGCGGCCGCGGGGTCTTGGCGGCGTCGGCGCGCCGGGCCTTGGCTGCATGCGGGTTCATGTGGTTGTCGATGTGCTTCTTCACCTCCGGCTCCGTAGCGAACCGCCGCCGGCAGTTGGGCATGGGGCAGCAGAATGGCCGGTCGCCCTGGTGCGTCCGCGTGTGTTGGTCTAGGATCGCCTTCTGCCTGAAGTCCTTGCCGCACTGGGTGCACTTGTACGGCTTCTCACCGGTGTGGATGCGCAAGTGCTGGTTAAGGATGGTTCGCTGACGGAAGAAGCGCGGACAGTACACGCAGCCGTACGGCTTCTCATTGGTGTGGATGCGCAGGTGCTGCGTCAGATGCGACTGCTGGCGGAAGCGCTTGCCGCACTCGGGGCAGGGGTATGGACGTGACTCTATGTGAATGCACCCGTGCTGTAGCAGCGTCGACTTCTGTTTAAACTCCTTCTGACAAATTGGGCAGCGCACGTACAGGGGCATCGCCCGTCCCCCGAGTACGTCTGGTAGCTTGCCGCCCTTCAAATATTGCAGTGAAAGCCCCGTGCTGAAGACTGAGTGATTGAGACCTTTCGTATCTTTGAAGTAAGCAGGGTACTGCGCAGTGTCGCCTGGTGAGAAGCAGGAGCCCCGCTGGTCGCCGTTCTGTCCGTCCGCGTCGCCGAACTGCGACTGGATCTCTTCTTTGTTCTCGTCGGCCGGGAAGGGTACGTCCTGGGGCCACAGCGTCGGCGTCGTTCCGTTCTTGAAGATGAGATGCGGCGAGACATCTGTAAAATCGAAAAGAATGGTCAGTCACAAGTGGGGCACGTTAAAGGGTGGGTAACCGACGAGTGGGTTAATCAAACTGGGAACAGTTACGGGAGCGTCCGGCGGTCGGTTCCGCGTCTCGCGGGCGCCCTGCGTTATACGGGCGACGAGAGAACCGAGAATTTGTTTGATAGGAAGGCCAATGGATGCGAGACCGAATCGACGGTGCGGGGGGCGGCGGGAGGCGCGGGCGCCGGCGGCAGTGACCGCAGTCAGTGCGGGCGGCGCGCGCGAGGTTGCGGGGGCGCGGGGGGGTATAATGTGTGAATAGCGCTCGCCTTGGTGTGTGCGGACGTGCTGGTTCAGGATGGCCTTCTGGCGGAAATGTTTGCCGCACTCGCCGCACGTATATGGCTTCTCACCGGAATGGATGCGCAGGTGCTGGTTGAGGATGGCGCGCTGCCGGAACGAGCGCGGGCAGTACACGCACGCGTACGGCTTCTCGTTCGCGTGGATGCGCAGGTGCTGCGTCAGGTGCGACTGCTGCCGGAACCGCTTGCCGCACTCCGGACACCCGTACGGCCGCGAGTCTGTGTGGATCCGCTCGTGCTGCAGCAGGGTCGACTTCTGCTTGAAGTCTTTGCCGCACGTCAGGCACTTGAACAGGCGTAGCTCTGAGTTTGGGTTGTGCTTCCGCGGCTTCGGCGGCTCAGGCTGCACTATGTCTGGCAAGTGGCGGAGATCGGGTGTCGCGTACTGGTCTAGAGGACCTTCTAGCGACAGCACACCACCATTTTGTTTCAGGTAGTGTAGCGGGAAGCCGCCCGTGCCGAGCATGTGGCCGGTTGGTCGCGCTTCCTTGAAGTAGGGCGTGTACTGCTGCTGCAGGTCCGGCTGTGGGACGAAGCATGGCGTGCGGTCCAGGTGATCCTGCGAGGGAGGCTGGGGTTGAGTCTGGAGCTGTTGCTCCACTTGCATGTGTTCGGGAGAAGTTTGTTGCTGTTGCTGCTGCTGTTGCTGTTGTTGTTGCGCTTGCTGCTGTGCCTGTTGCTGAGCGAGTTGCTGGGCGGCGTCCTCTGCGGCCCCGGTGGGGTCTGAGGGCGGTGGCGCGGGGGGGTAGGGCGAAGGCGCCGGCGACGCGAGCTGGGGCTCGGGCTGCGGCGAGGGCCCGCCGGGGCTCTGGTGCTGCATGGGCTGGTAGCCACCGTCCAGCACTCCGCCGCCCCACTGCGTGCCCGGGGGTGCGCGCTCCACGCCATCTTTGTAGAGGACGTACGGTGTTGTCGTGTCTGAAAACAAAATGAAATCAATTTTACTACTGCTGGCGAATGATTCACATATTTGTGCATGTCAAACCAAATGTGCCAAAATTCTTGGCTAATCGTAGGAATAACGGAGCAAGTTGGTATCGTGTGATAAATGGTGAGCATATCGCCACAAAGGGCGGTGGCATGGCGTGCGGACGGCGCGAGGCGCGCTCGGTGCACGGCAGTGCTCGCGACATCGCGTGTCGCGCGCGATTCATAACACTCGCTGCGCCAAACGAATGAGAATTTAATAAAATGTCACGTTGTTTGCGAGACGTTTCGGTAGCCAGAGAACATTGTGTGATGGACCCCGTGAAATGAGAAAGTCACTGAAACTTGATCACAGAGTAGTGCGAGATACCTTGTTATCTTTAAAGATTAAATAAATTCATCTATAAGCAAAGAAGAATTGCTAATAAACACGTATAATTTTTGAGGTAAATTTGTTAACTTCATTTAACGTTTTTTGTCAGCGGAATATGTGTGGACTGTGATTAAATAAGTGACAAAAATAAATAAATTTCCAAGAGCCAGCCACAATAATACTTGTAGTCCGTCGATTCTATAATACGGCTTTAATAGTTGAGTGAAATCATCTAAGATAATAATAAAAGGAACTTAGAGAATGAGCACGTTTCTAATGATTCACTTTCTCGACGTATTGAGTCTGTGGCGTCACAAAAAACGCGGGAAAATGCGACCATTTTCTTTTCCCGCTCAAAGGGAAATGCAAATGGCGGGTGGATAAATTTTATCTTCGGGGTAATATTAAATTGTGGTTGATTTAGTTGAATAGAATTATGGTAATCGAATTGGTTGTTTGTGATGACTAGGAAATCTAGACAACCATTTAAGTTTTTGAGAAGGCGGCAACAATATAGTTATGTAGGCAGATGAAAACCTATAACAGACACCAGCTCCGCACACTCACTTGACTGCAAAATGTATTTCCCTTAAATAGAATTTATAAATTTTGTCATAAGTCATGTTTTTGTGTGAAGAAATAAAGATTGTGATTATGATTATGTGCTGGCCCTAAATAAAGTGGGACAAGGTCTGGAGAACGATGATAATGATGAATAATTTAAGTAGTCTATGACAAACTTGGACAGTTCAGTAAGGATGCTTTTTAGGGTTCCGTACCCAAAGGGTAAAACGGGACCCTATTACTAATACTCCACGATCCGTCTGTCTGTCTGTCACCAGGCTTTATCTCAAGAACCGCGATAGCTAGACAGTTGAAGTTTTACAGATGATGTATTTCTGTTGCTGCTATAACAACAAATACTAAAAACAGAATGGAATAAATATTTAAGTGGGGCTCCCATACAACAAACGTGATATTTTTGCCGTTTTTTGCGATAATGGTACGGAACCCTTCGTGCGCAAGTACGACTAGCACTTGGCCAGTTTTTTTCATGTGATATGAGTATTATACAAGCATGAAATAACCCTTAATTCAGAAATATAGGGCGATAATATATAGATATTTTTCTTAGTTCCAATTAGGTTATTAGGCATGAATCGTCCTAAGGAAAATAATATACGGAAGTGTTATAAACTTATATTTTAAGTTGAACACTGTCAAAGTCACAGATGACCAAAACACGTGTCTATGGTAGTCGGAGAGTAATGGGAACTCGCTTCTGCGGTCACGCTTGACGTTTTTGACAGCCACCGTACAGGTACCTATCAAGTTTCTGATGTTATTTACATTCTTACGAAGATGTAGGTACTGTCGAATACCAAGGTTTAATAGAAGAGAATTTTTAGTGATGATAACATACATTATGTCTGGTGGTCGCAATATAAGTTACTCTGAACAGGACCATCTTTCTGGGTTTTGACTCCCTCACATTTACTATTAAGTACTTTAAGTGCGATGTATTGCTTTTAATTCATATCTGTATCAGGTGGTGTTCTGTAGTTTCTGCCTACGCCCATGGAGAAAAAGGCGTGAGTTTATGTATGCATGTAGGTATATAACTGGTACAAACCAATCAAGCTAATTTTCTGGCTTAATTCGACGCAAAGGAAACATTTGTAGCGGTGTCTACGGCGTAGCCCGTAGCGTAGGGCCTACGACCTACGCCCTACGAAATTAAAAGTCTATTTATTTGCTACGAGTCTACGAAACTGTACAAACGTTGAGAATATATTGATGTTATTTTTTTCTACCTTACTTAAATATATGTCTGACTATGTATTTAAATCGTATCCAATTCTATTCCAGGGTTGGATTAGAGTCCTATTTCCTAATAAAGTCATACCTTAAGACGGAACCACACTTACGTGGTGTGTCGTGGCGTGGCGCCTTCTGACGCAGTTGATTGGCTATAAAACTCGTTGTGTTATGACGTAGGCTGCAACAGAGTTGTTGGATTGGTGGATCCCGCGCCACGCCAGGCCACGACTCGTAAGTGTGTTTCCGTCATTAATGTGTAAGTCTGTGTTGGTGCACGGTTAGACCAAGACTTGCATTAAAATATAGGACACTTTTTGGTACGTTCACTTAAGATACTTCCCGATTATGAAAATTAATTGATAGAAATCTATTATCCCTAATCTATAATTGTCTTGGATTTCTTTGTATCCCGAAAGAAAAAGTTACTGGACAGGCCACGGAAGTGAAGCTGCTATACAAAGCTAGTAAAAAAATATTACGAAAGACTATATTGTAAGCATTTAGTCATCGCCTGTACTTGTTTATAGTTTACCTACATCACAGACTAACGGTTTATGACGGGCAGATTAGTAAGTTGTAAATAAAAGTGTATCGACTCAGTAGCGACTCAACGCAATCAAACTAGAAAGAAAGCAAAACAGTAAACTAAAACTAATGACTAACGTTATAAACAACACGTTTTTATATAGCTGAGGAAGTTAATTTACTTGATCCGTTTAGTTTTTATCCTACTAATATTATTAATGTGGAAATCTGGATGTTTGAAAAAATAGATAGACAGATGGATATTCATTTATTCGATGCAACTAGAAAACAAAATACAAAAGCACAGTTATCTAAATAAAGGACAAAATACAAGATTTCAAAACCAGAAAATACCTTTTACATTAACTTTTTATCCCTTGGGATAATTTCTGACTGCTATACGAGCGAAAAGTTAGTTCCTAATAAATAAGAATGCCGAAAAATGAATCATAGTCGATCGTTAGAACCTCATTATCGATTAAGAACTTAAATATAACTTTTTTAACCGAAGCAGCGTCATTCGTCATTGGAATAGACTTATAAAAAAAATCGTGCGCCATCTATCTTGGTCGGGCAGGCATCGTTAATAACGACCATCGGCTAAACGCTGATAAAATCGTGCTTCTTCATAAGCTTATCTATGGCACTATCGGTTTGACGATAACTTGATCTTGTAGTGAGACGGTTTGGCGTTTTAAATGGTTATTTATATTGTTTTTCGTGCCTCTTCAATGAGTAAGAAGTCTATGCTTTAGCACGTGTAACTTTCAACTTTTTGACTTACCGACTCCACGACTGTTCAAAACTGCACATGGTTTAATTCCGTAATTACCGAAACAAATAAAAAGCCCTTGTGTCTCACGTGAATCCACGTTTCAGGCACCCAATAGGTTAATTGTATAATGCTTTGAGTTTAATTTAAGTTGTACCAAATGAATGAGACTGCGCTTGTAAATATGTTAAATTAATATGAATGTCATCTACAAAAAATGTCGAAGATGAATGAACCAGATTGAGGAACTAAGATCAGTCGAATAAAATTAATAATAGAGTCAATCTGTTATCAAATTAGACAGAATTTAACGTGCAAAATAAAGCGCTAAACTGAATGCATTGTTTTCCAAAATAATCCGCAAGAACATCATTTCACTTGGACAACGATTCCTTTTATACAGCACAAAGACAAAGATTTATTGCCGAATAACATCTGTTTATAATCGAGCCACAGATAAAATAATACCAACCAACGATTTCTTCATTTGACAGCTTAACTTTTTAATGACGCGTAGGTCGGCCGGATGCCTGCACATGTGGGGTGTCATTTTGTATTAAAAACTTTTTCTCTTAACCCTTTTTTAAATTATAGCGCTATGACGTATGGACGTTTGGTCTCTCGTATCTTATGGGAATCTTAACCCTTTCAATGTCAGGTTGGATGGTTTGGATGTTGATTTGAATATCTGAAGGCGTGATTAAGGTCTGAGGTATTTGATTTGACCGGAAATGTTTTAATATGGAATGTTTATTTCATAACCTTGTGTTGGTTATGCTGGTTCAGTTTATTAGTTATTCGGTAGCAAAAGTGAGCTTATCAAATTAATATTTTTTTAAAGTTAGTCTGTCGATTTCGAGATTTAGTTGGTGATACTAGAACTGAAATAATCTGAAATCTTTGAAATTGTTACAGTAATTGATCAAACGACTAAGTAGCAAGGACTAAACATCCTAGAAGGACAGTCAACTTCCTTCAAGTCATTAACTGAAAGCAACATACGTCACCGGTTTCTAATGCGTTCTCATATAATTTTATTGAAGTGACGTTAACGTTAACGCAAGGGTTTTTGACCACGTGTTGACGCTTTCCTTTAAGGACACATGGGGCTATGGGAATCGAATGAAAGGGGTATGCATCCTGTAAGATTATTCTTGTGATTTAATGCGTGTGAGCGTAAGGAGACAGTACTTAATTAACGTGTCTAATTAGAGCATTTGGAGGAAGTGTGTGATGTTGTTCCTTTGATTTTATAGTGTCATCGTCCTCCAAACCCAAATGGGTGATCCGTGAGATTGTTACAAACCTTTCAAAACGCACTGATCATTGTTATTATCTTGTAGACCACTAATCAGGAAGTTGGTAGATGCATCTCATATCTCCCTGTGTCCAGACAAGGGGTTGGTTATTTTACTTTATTGATTTAATCATAACTGGGGAAACGATAGAGTAGGGTCGTAAGAAGTCAAACTATTACCTGACGAATATGCGGCGTGATTTTAAATGTTGATCTTCCACAGCCTTCAAACATTCTTTGAATTTTGCCTTCTCCGGCAAATCCGACAAAAACGAGTCTAAAACACGCCAGTGTTTCTTAGCCTGCCTCGGTTACGAGTGTTTTGACGCCCGTCATCTGGCATCACTATGTAAGTATAGATACTAGCGACCCGCCTCGGTTTCGCCCGTGATACATTATATAAAAATACCTTCCTCGTTTCTCACTCTTTCTATTATTGGTGAAAACCGCATGAAAATCCGTTCAGTTGTTTTTAATTTGTCGCGCCGGGGTACTTTTTACAATATGTAGTGATATTACAGGGTGTGATCAAACGAAACAGGGCGATAGAATAAGGTTCAAAAAACACATCATCATCACTGGGAAACTGAGGCAGTAGGCAATGGTTGCAGGAACGTTTGGAATATGAGGCAGTAGGCGCAGGTTGCAGGAGCGCGGCTGTCCGGTGCGCCTGCGCCGCGAACTGGTTCGCCCAGACCGCCCCTTTCCTGCGCACGCTACATAGTAGCGATAGCAAATACGATGCTGGTAATTTGTTGATTTTTATTGCCTTTTGGATGTTACTTTTAATTAGTCGATAGAATAAGGAGGAAAAAATAAGTTTATGCTATGTTTGCTAATAAAATAGGTAGAAAGGGACTGACTAGTCTATAAGTTTTGCTATGTCTGTTTGCTAATGATATGCGTAGAAAAGGGAGTGGCTAGTGAGATGTCGACGGCTTAAAGAGACGTATGGAAGAGGAGATGTGTGGTGTGGAGTTGTATGTTTATTACGCGGCACTGATCTCAAATAATTAGGGAGATGTGTAAGAGGCGATTAGTTGGTAGGTATGTATGCTAAGGCTTGAATCTATGGCATGTGGCTAATGCCTTCAACGGTCATAATTAGCGGATAATTGTTTTCTATTGTTTCACACCTGATTCAGCTTTCCCGACCGTTGAGGGTTACGATTAAGTTAAAATTAATAAAAAATCAGTGCATTAGTGTAAGACCAGCAGCTTATTGCGTAAGTGAATTCGGCAAGGCAAAGGGTTTTACTTTAACCCCATGAAACAGTATTACAAATACTCTTTAAATACATAATTAGGTATTTCCAAAACTTATTCGATTCCTTCGAAAAGAGTATCTGTATTAATGAAAGCGTCCAAATTTTTTTGGCAATAACTAACTAATTTATTCAAAAGAATTTGTCATACTCTTTCATGTGGAAAGCTGCTGAAAAGAAGTCTTTGAAAATTGCAATTATGAAATGTAGTGTTGTTTGTAAAACTTTGAGTTGGGCAGGCATCTTATCATTTGAGATCTTCAAAAATTATTAAGTAATTGCTAATTAAAATCATTTCCACAAAAATAACAATTTAAAATAAAACAAATATAAATCATCTCAAAAGCTGCGTTTGCGCACCGTACAGGGTTCACGGATGGTCGGAGCCGTCACCCGCTTGGCAGCAACGATCCACCGGATTAAATCCCTTACCAACTTTACAAAACCATCGTAAACATACCACAACACCCATAACTTAACGATAGAAGGTCCAAAATGCCATAAAAATGAGTTTTAGAATAGTAAAGTTAAGTTTGTGTTCGAAGTTAAAAATCGAACGCGTATAAAATATAATCTACATGATTTTTTGTGGTTGGTTTCGTACGGAGATTTTCGGACAATTATGTTTGATTGTACCCTATAATGTGGTTGAGATGCTGGATGGTATGCAACCCATTCCATGACCGTGACGTATTTCTAATGTACAGGATGGTCAGGGTTTAGAGTTAATAAAATATCTGGTAGTTGCAAGCTAATTTTATGATGATGATAGATGTTTATAATGCGTTTGGAATCATGTGCCAGTTCTTCTTGTAGATTTTTTAATGCTTCCGCAAATCAAATCAAAGAAGTGTTGGGTTTTAATTCAAGAAGTGATGGAATGGAAGCTTTCTGAAAAGCAAACTTGATCCCTTTTGAATTTATAAAAAATTCTCCTTATTACATTTTTTGCCGTCATTGTTACTAGAAATAATTTTACTTATCAATATTTTAGTTAATCTTTAAGCTCCCAAAGCTTCACACCAGTGGCTTTACCTTACAAAGAAATCCTACTCCTTTAAAACACAAACATTTTCTCTAACTGCTGTTTTGACTGCAGCAATTTGTAATAACTACGTTGTTATTTTAGCGTTTGTGAATCACCCAGTTACAGAGTTGTATCGACAATGAAAACAGGATGCTTGACGCTTAGTCACGAGTCTTTGTGACTGTTTAGACGCCTTTAGCAGATCCAGGGTGAGTGCCAGTTCTTTGTATCTATACAGGTGCTGTTTTAACACGGTTTTGGGCTAAGGGCTGGGATGAAAGGGACTTTTTTCGTGTGGTAACACTGAGAATTGTGTTTAATAGATGCCCAGATCTTAGCCATGAATGAAAGCGAGGTTTCGGCAATATAAGGTTATCACATCAAAAAGTTCACACCGAGTTCATACGAAAAGAACATTGACATTGCCCGAACGAAGGCCCTTTACAAATTGACACATCAATAATTTATTTACAAAAACCAAGAAACTCCTTTCTTATGAATCATACCACGCATGAGAACGAACGCGGAAAAGACAAGTGAATGAAGACGTTACAAAAACCTCGCAAGTGTCAGCGAACGGATAAAAAGTAGTCGGACATTCACGAATTTCACTGGGAGATTATACATGTGAGAAGTATTCATCGGCGCGTTGTCAACGAGTCAGGGTGTATTACTTGAAGCAAGTGCAGCATGCGAGTGAAGCCAAGTACGTAACGACGCGAAAGTGACAGGTCGTTTTGGCGGGAGCGGCCATGTCTGGCATTGGGTTCTTTATAACATCTCCAAGACATCGGTACCGGTTGTACGCACCACGCGACACTCGGCCCGCGTCGCGACAATTTATTTCGGTTCGGGGCAATGCACTTATCGTACGCAGCCCTGAGATCTGCGCGTCGAATAAACGAGAGTAAACATGAAGGCGAAGGGAAAAAATAAATGCATCGTAGACGGTGACCAATCAAGGCTGTTCGAATTAGTTGACGTGCTCACAGCTCGGTCGGGTCCCGTCGACTAGAAGGACCACATATTGGTAACCATTGGACGTGCAAGGGTGCCTACAACTGTTAAGTGACCTTTTACTCCATTCACCTTTCCTATGATGTCACAGATCAGCATCTATCTATAGATGAACTGTCAAACGTTAATTTTAATCTCGTGCATGAAATTGAAAGCTCACATAAGCCAACTTTGATTGAAATCGCCTGTTTGTTAACTTAATAGCTACTCCATAACTCTGTATGTCCCTAAAAGTATTGCAGAATTTTATGCTCTTTTAAATTTTCAGAATAAATATAATAAATCTTTTAAATGGTTTCGGCTGTAATTAATGGCATGTTCGCACACTCGCACCGACTAAAGAATGGCACTGAAGGCAATAAAAGTTTAATACAGCCGATGTAACACGGCACACTTTGTTATTCCAGAAATAAGTGGACTTTACTCGCCCAAATCGTATCGCAGCACGGAAGTGCAATTCAAAGTATGCTAATTAAAACAACTTTAATTCAAAACTTATTTTTATTTGCGAAACCTGTTCGCTAACAAGTGGGTGTTAATAAAAAATCTATTAATTCAGTAGTCTAAGTGCGGCTATGTGTGTAGTCTGTCGGCTGCACGGTAATTTGTCAAGTGCACGTTTCGCGCCAAAAGTGACGTTTCACAAATCTTCAAAATGGCGTGCGGTGGTAATTAAACGCGCGCAATAACTGGCCATAAAGCAAACGAAGCGCATTGATGACGCGCCGCCCGCGCTATTTTCAGTGCACGACGCCGCCCGACAAATGCTAACGGCCTCTAGGACACTCCAGCGACACTCCGGACACCAGTCACCACCGCACCGCCTGCTACCGACCACCGCAACACTTATTCCTACATTATTTGTTTATTTCAATGCCGAGTGCGCCAGGGTTAACAGTCGCCAATCGATTTTTGTGTCAGATAATATGATAATAGACCTTATTTTATTGAATGTGATTGCAGAATATGATGTTATTGGCTTGGCTTTTCAATTATTTTATCAACATAACGATTTATTGTTGCATACAACCATAAATACTGTGAACTTGAACAACATGATTCATAATGATCTCCATATGAGTAGGTAACCGTTTTTGTGTGCGTAGGACATCACATGACTGGTCTAGCTATTTTAAGGAACAAAGATATTTTAGCTATAGTCCTGCTGGTACACTGCAATAACTTTTAGTTTATGTTTATGCAGGCAACTTGGAAACAGTAGGTACCTACCTATCTTTGTGTTGTTAGACCATCACACTCACAGTCTTCGAAGTTGTGCTTTGGCTCACCACCTGCTACGGAGATCTCCCATTAGTTCTAAAGGAGACAGCTTCAATTTCAGCAAATTGACAATATTTTGTCAGAACTCTAGAATAGGCCCATCGGAAACTCAATTCGCGTAAGTTTGTTTTTCCATGGGTCTGACCCACAGGTCTGACCAGTTTTATGTTTTAACACACTGAAGATCCTACCAGATATCTATAATTAAGACCAATATAACGCTGAAACACATAATCATTTTAAACGTCTATTAAATAGGTAACTTATGTAGAATTATCTTTATTTGGCAACTGGGTATGTCTAGTCTATGTAGATAGTTATAGGAATCAATATTTGACATTTAAAAATCTTTGGTTTGACATTGCACTGTGATAGATGCACCTACCTACTGAAAACAATATTATCAATAATAACTAGAATAACAATAAAGATAGGAAGATGTGGTTGGATTTTATTTAGGCACAGCATGGAAAGTAAGTACCTAGCCCGTGTGGAAGTGACGGCCATACCTACATAGATAAAATTGATGAGACCTATCCTCATTCCGTCAGTCCAAAAATTTGTTTGTGGTCAAGTGAAGGAATTTGTGCTCTAAATGGAAAACAGGTTTCAGCCTCTGGGAAATAATTTCACTTTCGTTTATGTCTTTATAATATTGCCGCTTAAGTTAAAAACGAATGCCTCATCTACCGATGCAAGTTTTTTATCTGTGGCAAATATTTAGTTGGTACAACTATAATTCAACTTAATCACAGGTAGGTAAATCAGGCTTAATTGATCTTAAAATAATAACAAGTTATGCAAATTATGTAAAAAATATAGAATAGCGGAGATGCATTTCCAGTTTTACATTATCTATGCACTTTTTGTGCAACAAACAAAAAAACTCCGCGAAAATGACCATAAATAAATACTGCATATATTTTTTTAATGTTGTTACCTGTGGAACTAGACTGACTAGTTTTATAATGAATCATGGCGGACTAAGGTCACGAGCATACTTCTTGGAAGGATAATTTGTTCATTAATTTTATATTTGGTCATCGGCAGAGAGGTAGGAAACGGAATGCGCTTGATATTATTATTTATTGTAGCAGACATCTCATTACTCGGTTATTATATTCCATTGAGAATGAAAGTTTGTTAAAGCCAGACGGCGTGGGTGCACTAGTTAATCTATAAAGATTTGCTTTACATTAAATAATAATATTTAATTATAATGATCTTTCGTCTCTCCTTAATTACCTTTTTGTCTGTAGAGTTACTTTTTGCGCAGATCTTAATGTTATAAATAATTTGTATCTCGGAATTCTTCTTTGTTTCCGGAGTCATTGTAATGAATTGTGGGCCATTTCCTTTCTTACAGGATTTTGGTATCCTTAACATATTAGGTATATTCTAACTTCGTCCTGAAAATATGCAGCTATCAATAGCTATTATTTCCTTTAGTTTATTTCACTTTTGTCGTGTGCTTCTTCAGTCTGTACCAAATAACCTACCTATTATCTTTCTTTCAGGAGTTTTATCTATCTACTTAGCCATAACCGATGGCTTAGAACTTCACTTTCGTTTCCTTAGAACCAAAATATTATACCAAATCTAGATTGAACAGGCATCTTGTGGACTCGCTCCTTCCATCGTAGACAGACATCAGGCGAGATGGAGGTCAAGAGCATTCGCCAACAAAAGATGGAGAAGGAAGAATACCAAGGATGTATCGACAACTGTCATGGCGTATATCAGAGATGGATAATAATTAGGGAGGGACTGGTCTCCCCGTTCGAATGGCATCTATTTTCAGATAATTGTCGGGCGACGGACGCGACTGCCTACGCCTTATACGATTTATATGTCTCATTTAATTATTAGTAGTTTTGACTTCTTTGAATGTCCTTGCCGGTAAGGTGAGGTGTTTTTATTTAGTTTTGAAAACGTAGGTTGAGAACTGGATTAAATTTGTCAGTTAAGCTAGTGAAAGCTCAAAAATTTAAACTTTGAAACAAACAGCCTTGCTGTTTTATTCTACAAAAGCGGAATTTCCCATTGGCAAAAATTACGAACTTCCATACAAGCTTTCTTCCCTTATCCCTTTAGAGCTTTAATTTTCAAAAAATCTTCTTTAATGCTCACCTTCGTTATTTAAAGAAAATTTTAGCAAAATGTCATGCTTCTTGCTACTGGCACAGATAATATAATACTAGCATACAGATGCCTCATACCATACAAAGAAACCGTGCCGACGTAACTAGCGTTTTTCATCTGATTATACTGATTATTTTTTGTACATCGATCGCGTTCGGTTCCGTTCCACGGATATAGATTGTGATCTATCTATCGTCGTCCAGTACAGTACGTCGGCACGGTTTCTTTGTATGGGATGAGACACCACTGCTACTGGTATACGGATTTATACTGTGCTTCGTAAATGAATTAAAGCTTTTAAAAATTAATAAAAAGTCCAAACTAAGTCTAACAGCTTCCCAAAAAGAAGAGAAAACAAAATCAAGATCAGTTCACCCTGTCATGGAGAGTCCTCCTGTCAAATTATGCGCCGAGCGCGCCCCCTGGCGGTACGTGCCGAAGCCCCGGCCTACCTGAAGTGGTCTGACTTAATTAAGTGCACTGCATAACGATCCCTGTGTTGTGGTCTGCCATCAACCTGGTAATGGCTAAACCACTGCTTTACTTTCCTGTGTCATTTAATGTTAATTACTTTGCTCGCTATTATATAGATTCAAGTTCCTCAAACTTAACAGATAGATCAGGAGTTAGTTGCACCACTTCTTTTTCCCAGCTAAAGCACTGGGAAGTTGTGATGTGAGGGCATTTTGGGGAACTGCCTTTATGTAGAACTTTGACGTTTAAAAAGTTCTGGCTCTCGATCTTACTTGAATAAATATTTAGTGTTTATTTTTTGGCTTTTCGTGGGAGGTAATTAAATAAAGGAAATTGCGTTTGCGAAAAACAAGGATCATTTAACAGAGTGAAAATTGTCTCTGTCACCTCTGACCTAGACTAGAGTCAAGAGCAAACCCATCGCAAATAAAAAAAATAAATAAAAATAAATACTGGTGTTACCACTTAGTTATGCGGTTCACAACAGGCAACTTGGTAATTTGGTTCTTATTTTTTGAGGAACTGGATTTACTAGACAAAACATTCTAAGAATATGGAAAGATGAGGTAGGTAGCCTAAATAGGAACCAGAGCAATTTTTTTTTACTACCGCTACTCTTTTCCCAACCACTGCTACTCCTGAAAGCTTGAATCAAGTTCGACGCTGAAATGATGCTAGAAGACTTCCAATGGACTAATCATCCACAAGCTGACCATAAATATAACTTTGCCATTCAAAAACAAATACAAACTCCTCTATTATTATTTCTTCCTCATATTTCATGCTTTATCACTACTAGTCTAATGAGCCGTATTGCAACAAAACTAGCTTCAAACAAGGCACCATTGAGACGTAAACGCCGTCGGCTGCCACTAGAGGGCGCTCGAGTGCCGAAGGGTGTATTTTTACCAGATTATGCATCGCAAGCTTGCTGCTTGGCGTGATGGAGAACAGTCTAGGGTACACTTGTTTGTTATATCATACTTTATAAGCTGGTGGGTTTTAATAGATGGTTTAAAAAGTGATGTTGTTTTTACCCAACTACCTCAAAATGAGGGTAATGTTTTTGGAAGGGTAGTTATTTAAATTGTTGGTTGGTTTGCGAAAAATCAGGGTCAGAGTTTTAAGGAATCAATTGGTCGGACCAAATAAAAAGTAGAAAAAAAAATCTTAATTTCATTTCTAACTTTACACCAAGTTCATTAAGAAGCCGTAAGTATACTACTTACTTATTACTTTTCAAACATAAAATATAATCATCGAAAAAAAAACTTAGGCCGCATACACTTGTCAACATCACGCGAAACGAAAAATAAAACTGCATACATTTCAAAAGATCGAAATCAAATTAATTAACGATACATATCGTTTACGTTTTTCTTAAACCTTTAATTCTTCGAAAATAAAACATACAAGCATTTAACGCTAATGCCAAAAGCTCGCGTGCTAAGTTCACGTCGTTAAATTAAAAAGTAAAAGCAATAAATAAACTTGGGAGCCAATGAACCTTTTTTGTAACTTTACACGCTAACTTCTGTGTAAGTTTTGCATTCTGCAACTGGTTATAGAATGGTTTATTGTGGCCCTAATCACGTCATTGGCCTTAAAAAATGAAGGTTTTTCTTAGTTCAGATACGGGGAAATAAAGTTTTATCTCTAAAACGGGTATGTGAGTGAAGTATTCATAATTGGGGTTTTTCTTTTTTATAGTACGTAAAAAAAATGTGTTTCTTGGCACACTATAATAAGAATCATACCATAGATTCGACGTTGTGAGAAGCTACGTCTTGAACTTCAGTTAAGGAAAAAATATTTGGGCGTCTAAGAAACCGGGCATTAGACTTTAAGACCTTTTTACCGATATCAAAAAAAGAAGAAGGTAATCAATTCGACATGCATGTATGTAATATTGTTGTAACTGCACAATATTCACATATGTTATTCTATGTGGGCTAAACAGGTGTGCCAAATTTCATAAGTGTATGCATTTTTGTTTTTATGTATGTATGTTTGTCCACGCATTTCTTCGAAACTGCTTATCGGATCGTGAACATTATTTTTGTGTTGGATTGAGTATCTCTCAACTTAGGGAATAGTGCAAGTTTAATCAAAATCGGTCTTGCAGTTTTCAAGATATGGAGCATACAACCGAACTCCTTAGCGATAAACAACACGAATGTGTAAATTGAGTTATTATGGGCATCTTGTCAATCCTGTACCGTACTAAAGAAATTGCTCATTTTTTGTGCTCCAGTACCGAAATTAAAAATGAACCGACTTCCAAAGTAAAACACTAAAATGAGCAAAAATAACTTTCGTTTCGGAAGTTGGTGTCGCAAAACGACAAAAAAATTGGTACCAAAGACACCGACTACCAAAATGAAAGTTATTTTTGCTCTTTTTAACCGACTTACCAAATAGGAGGAGGTTCTATGTTCGACATTGTGTATTTTTTTTTTTTTGTGTTTTACTTTGGAAGTCGGTAATTTTTTTGTGAAAAAGTTTTTATTAACAAATCTGTTTCGACTCATCCAAACGAAATAATCACGGTGTAACGGTGTCATTAGTGTCATCCTGAACTGTTACTTATATTCTAGTATAGTGTTGACTGAACATGATTGATATACCAAGTTTTTGTGAAATAGGTTGAGCTTTCTCCTGAACTTAATGTTAATTTCATTTTCAGTTTCAGGAGGCAAATAAAACACTTGCAAAAATAATTAAAGCCTTACAGCTCGTCTCGAAAAACAAAAAAAACACAAACATGTCAGCAACTTTCTTAAAAGCCGAATTTCTTTCACGCGAAATCCGTCAAAAGAAAAACTAAGCGTTTTCCATAACGTACGTATACAAAGAGACTTTATAGAACATCTAAAGTTGGCCAAAATAAACCTTAAGAGGTAAGACTTAAGGGCTTTTACGAATGCATAAAGACGGTCATTAAAAGAACCTCATTCGTTGGGTGTTAGAGGAAAGTGTGCCTTATGTGAGGGTGTAATAAGGGCGGTGCAGGTGCGGCGAGGTGGCGTCTTGGGGTGAACGGCCTCTGAAAGCTGAACATTTCAGAAGTTTGACACGGCATCGCTTCCTGTAGCTCTGAGTGTTAGAATGTCGTGCATTTTTGTGTTCAACTTTTTTAAATGCATTGTTTTTCTTAATGAGTTTTTTCAGCAGTCGCTACAGACAGACGTGATTTTTTTTAATCCGCTTTTTTTCTGGCTACTGTCTTGCGTAATATAAATCTACAGTAGGTAGACTAGATACATTGGAGGTCTTGCTATTCTCAAAAACAATTATGTTTTCAGGGTTGCCATTATTTCAGTCTACTTAATTATTATTAGGTAATTTGATAACAACTTAGGCGAAAATTCAAAGTCTAAAATTAAATAAAACAACTTAATGTTAGACAAAACGGACAAAACCCTCAATACAGTGGCAACACTCGATTTAGTGTGGACCACTGTAAGTGATTTGTCAGTTGCGAACTCAACTTGCATCGTATTTCAGCCACATTATCCTAGGGTTGGCAACTGGCGAGTTGCATCAAACATTACTTATCAAAAATATGTGGGTAGATCGTTATGAAAGACAATTTGTTCAGTTTTTATTGAGTATCAGTACTTTCCAAGATGACTTCTTTTCACTGGATCACTCTGATTACAAAACATATTTGAATGAAGGAAAGCTTATCACTGAGTGTCATAGTCTACTTTTACCCCTGATGATGCATGGTTCCTGAGGGTTAGGCTACAGATTTAAGCCGAACCAAAAAAAGCTATTGAAAGAGCAGAGATGCCATTTTTGTCTGATTCTATTATATTCAGGTGTCTCGTAAAAGCCGCATTTAGGGAGTTTGCAGATCACAGACAACGAACTTGTTGGCTGTCTAATACCGGTCTACAACACTCCAAGAGATTCCTGGGCTCTACTTTCAAAGCCCGGGATTGCATTTGGAACATGAGCAGGGGGCAAATCCGCTACCTGCTTGGGGCCTTTACTGGGCACTTTGGAACCAACGACATGCTCATGAAGATGGGTCTAACCGCGACACCCATGTGCAGGTTGTGTGGGGAACATACGGAACGCATGGAGCACCTACTGTGCACATGCGATGCACTGGCTGGTAAGCGAATGAGTCTCCTAGGGGTTGGATACCCAAAACCAGAAGATTATAGGCTCATATCTCCTAGTCTCGTTGTAAAACTCATGAAAACAGTTTTCAACGAGAATGAGGAGGAGTAAGTTATCTAGGGGACCACAAAAGATCCCAATGGGTCGAAGTGTCCGAGTTATTTCTCGGCCCCTCCATAAGATAAGATAAGATTATATTCAGACATATTTAAATTAAAAATAGACAGTTATTTGGAACTAACTTGTGTCATTATAATTATCATTTTATTCGTTCAACATGAGTTTTTAACTTTAAATTTGCTGCCTGCCTGACGAACATACTACTAACCTACTACTTCTTAGAAGTAGTGTGAGTGAAACGCTTGATTAAAATCAATTATCTCAACATCATACATGCAACAGCAGTTTTTGAACACTAATCAAACAAATGCCCTAATTTATCAAACAAATGAATTTCTCTCATACTTAAGATCGCCACCCCTACAGATAAAGTACTCGGTATGCAACTTTCGCTTTCGGGACGCGAACTGCAACTTTACAATGTCAGTCGTTCATTAACTATTTACTGAGCCTACGTGTTTTCAGGTTTCAAGGACAACGGTACAGATGAAAATGTGTGAATAAGTAGGTAGGTAGAGGTACCGTGTTTTCATAAGTGAATATCTTATTTTAATGATTTTGTTTTATCTGATTTTAGTGATTTTATTTTATTTGATATTAATGATTTTATCTTATGTGATTTTAATTATAAATTTTAACTGATATTTTTTTTATTTTATTCTATGACATTGGATTTGAATGATTTAATTTGTTTTGTATTTGATTTATTTATTGGATTTGTGTGATTTTCAAAGCAGTGGGTGAAATTATTAGAAAATGAATGAATTATTCTTATTATTAGTAACTCTTAGATAAAAAAATTATATGACTATGATTTAATACGAGCGCTTATCCCGCCGACAAACTGATATGCGGCTTGGTGTGTATTATTGAATGTGTAAAAGTGTTTGATCTAAAATAAACGATTCACTTATTTATTTAAGAAACTTATTCTTCTGTTTAAGAAACAATTAATCTGCCTAGGTATTTCTCAACTATACTGTGGTCGGCTTCCAGTCTAACGGATTTAGTTGAGTACCAGTGTTTCACATGGAGCGACTGCCTTTATGACCTCCACAACCCAGAAACTGGGTAACGTACACCTTGGCTTCTGACTATCCGCAATGACTTTCTATGTCATGGTGGCCCAGTGGCTAAGACCTCGCCTCTCGTGCATGAGGTCGTGGGTTCAAATCCGGGCAAGAACCAATGTGACTTTTTTAAATTCATATGTACTTTCTATGTTTATTTTGGACATCACAGGCAACGATTAAGGAAAACATCGTGAGGAAACCTGGTCTTATATAGTTAATCTAAGTCTGAAATAGCCAAGACAGAGGCCAGTGCTGTTCCAGAGGCGGCTTAATTAACTCTTACACTAGATGTGCCCACACCTCACACGAAAAGAAGATGACATTCAAGGATCTGTATATGAGCCGGGTACATATCGGTGTCAATGGGAAGTGCCCAGAACTCTGGCAGTATTGACATGAACGGCAAATCTGTCTTTGGCCGAAGAAAGACGGGTACACTAGTCGAAAATTCTTCCATACAAACGTAGTCTAGGGATTATTCCACTGTTTGATAATGTACGTTGAAAATAAAAAGTGATATCAATTTGTCTCATCATTATCTAACCCAAAAATAAAAACAAAATAGTTCGTGCCTTTGACTAGTGTAACCTGTACCCTTCACTAGTCGACGGCACGAACTATTTTGTGCGCGGGGTTAAAATGCATTTTATATCAACCCACAACACGTGCGGAAAAGATAGATGCTGTGATGAGCAGTAGGAAGCTAGTTCGCGTACGAATACACACTTTTGCAAATTTGTAGCGAAATGGATAATGATTTAGGTCGAAACCGAGAGCGCGAAATTTTATAAACGGACCTTTGGCAGTCTAGATACCATTAAAAACGACTAAATCTATCTGTTCAAAATAAAATTATTTGCATTGTTGAACTACTAATCTTGATCCGAGCCGTTTTGCAATTTTCCGTCTTCTTATGGTATTTATTCCCGCGCAAAAATGCATTAAAATTAGTGTCGAAATGTGGAACTTTTTAACTTTTTTGCTTCCATACAGGGCTAGATAATGATGAGACAAATTGAGATCACTTTTTATTTTGAACGTACATCGTCAAACAGTGGAATAATCCCTAGACTACGTTTGTATGGAAGAATTTTCGACTAGTGTAACCTTAAGAGACATATTTTATGAGTTGTTTATGTGTTTTTTAATTGTGTTTTTTGTGATCATGAAACATAAATATTGATTTAGGTTGAGGTTAATATATACATTTATTCGGTATTTTATTACGGCTGATAGTGGTTACCACTGGTGTCTGAAAGATTTACATAAATAAGTATAGCAAATGCATATTTTAAATCTTAATAATCGGGAAGTATGGGCCGGTTGCTAAAATTAGTAAATTCTTGGAATTATGAACGTGTCAAGTCCTTTTTTAATGCCATAGTTTATCAGGTTTACAGGCTAAAATAGAGTTTTACAAATACTCAACTTCACATTCTCAATTCAGAAATCGGGGTTGAAAGTATTTCCATGGTAAATCTCAACAGTATCACTTCAGTTTATCTTCAACGACAGCTGGAATCGTCCTTGCTTTCAGTAGCCGCCTGTTCGCGCATACTTTGAACTTTGAAGCTTCCCAGTAATAATAAAAACAAAACATGCCACCTCACATTAATCGCTTAATTAGACCAAACATTTCGACGTCACCCTAAAAGCTTATTATTTGCAGTGTCCGCCGGCCGCCATTACGCCCGCCATTTTTCAATTATGCCAAATGTGTATGGAGTATAAATCATTGTATGTATGTTAATGTATGGCTATACGGCTAGCGCCACCGACGGGGTGACGTAAAGGAGGTATGTAAACATCCCGTCTGTTTAATTTGTAAACGGAATCGAAATACAGGAATTGTATACCCAATATCTGTGCCTGGCTGCACGAAAAAAAAAATGCAGCGGTTGAAAATTTTTATGCGTTCGGATATTTTATGAGTGGCGACGGCTCGGTTTATGGATTGAAACGTAATCGGACGGATTCTATTGAATTTCGTGGCTTTTATAGCTCTGTCTGTAGCTCTATGCATTAAATATGATTTCGCTTTGATATGCAGAGCTAACTCGTGTAGGTATCTCTAAAATTGTACCGTACTTAGCTGCTTAACAGGAAATTTAAGAGAACTGGGTAAAATCGCCGTCAAGCGTGAAAATATGTTATTATCAAGGTCGTGTGTTGGGTTTTACCTAGAAAGATCAATGACTTCACTCTTTGTAGGTAGGTACTTTATCGAGTTTTAGCTATGCAGACCAAAAAGGATGAAGGAAATCATATACCTGGCATATCAATAACTTTGGCTCTGGTATGTTCCTTAAAATCCTCATTGCGATATTGGGTGATAACTATAAGTGAATCTTTTGATTGTAATAGTAATCTGAAGGTAGTAAGTAGGTAATCAGTCATTAACTGTAATATTTTCCTTATTTAAACAAAGAACTCACAACGTCAAAAAACCGTTTAAAAAACCTACGGCTTCCAATCGAATTCCATTTTTAAAACATGAAGCATTCGAAATTTTAAAAAGCGAAGCCCCCGTGGTGGCCAGTGGCGCACGTTAATTCCATCGATCATTACTCCCGTTGCAATCCACCAATCATGAAAAATAAAAACACTGGCAACCCCACCTGCACCCCCTCTTTGCCACCCTGTGCCCCCCCTCGTCTGCGTCCAGGGGTTGTGATTTTTTCGAGCGTCACTCTCGATTAGTATGACTCCGGTTACCTATATGTATTCGGGAAATCAATTGCATTTATGTATGTAGTTGGGGTTTTTGTATGCTTTGTTGAGAGCTGGACGTACCTACCTACCTACTTCTATGTATTGAATGAAATATCTATCAGCGTTTGGTTTTACGCGTACCAAAGTAGTGTTAACATTTTTGCTAACTACAGTACAATATGGTTAAATCACGGTTCAAAGATCGATTAAATCACAATGTTAGTTTCGTTATGGCAACGTGATTTTGGCATAGGTACTTAGTTATGATAAGGACTCATTGCAAGATTATCCTACGTGTGTGTGTATCTTAGTCAGCGCAGTTGAAATACATAGGTAGTCATCAGAAAGCCAATACCGTCATGTATTTTTAAAGCGAAATATCGGGAATGTACAAAATTTTGGTAAATTAAAAAAACCTACAAAACAGAATCCATCCACGATGTATGTGTGTAAATGCCACCCCACACATAGACACACTGCTGTAGTGTGTGTGCTTGCAGGGCTGAGCCCAGCCCGATCGCGAGCTCCATGCAAAAATGTGCATTACACACCAGCATCACTCGACCTCCCGCCCCGCCCCGAAACCCAACAAAATAAGCCGAGTGAGGGGAGGCTCGCGGCTGTCCTATAGGTCTTTTTACCCTGGGTGATGTGCTAGGGGTAGTTAGATAACGGCATGCGGGCCCCTCGATGTCATGTATCACGTATCCAGTTTTTAAAATTCGACCGATGCGCAATTGTTTCGGGTTTAGTTTTCAAATAGGAAGCGCGCGCCCGCCAGGCATCAGATTAATTAAAATGAAACCTACTTGAAAATTATTCGTTTGTTCTTGTACGCATTCCCCTGGATTAATTCCAGTCCTTGGGCATCGAATAAAGTCTAATAATGAAATTGTTTTGTTGCCAATGTGCACTATATCAAACGGAAAAAGTAGAGCCTGTTAGTGATCCATGAAAAACATTTTGAAGTCCAAAACTCGACTAGATTAATTTGAAAGATCCGTTTTTAGTTTTTAATATAGCAGGCTAAAAGTTTTTTTTACTTATGTTCAGCAACGTAGAGTTTAACGAAGCCGTAATTATAATTCTCAAAAGAATTCCTTTTTCACTAATGAAATACCTTTCATTAAAGTTTGATGAAAAGACGTAGTAGTATTTATACGATTTTTAATAAACCCAGCAATTAAGGTGAACGAAAGAGTTTATAAAGTTCCGTAAGGTTGCAATGTCATTAATTTTACTGCAGTTAACGATATCATCTATTTCTTGTAGATATTTCTTATGAACTTTCAACTTCAAATAAATAAGTTGATTTCTTCAAAACTGACAACTCAATTAATAGTTTTTATACTGATTTTGCTCCGTAACACATTTCTCCGGAATCATAAAAGAAAATTCTTGAGTTTTCGCAACACAAAAGCGGAAATCACGTAAAAACTTGAGACATGCAATTTCACCAAAGTACCGCTGACCTGGAACGATGACGTGGAAACAAAATTCAAATAATGAATAGCCCAAGAATGACGCCGAACACTCTCATCTAAATAATTCCAAAGTCAAAAGAAAAAAAAGAAGAAAATCAACGACGACAAAACAAAAGTTCTAAATTCAAAACAACGCAAGTTTTCGCACAGAAGTGGACTTTTACGAGGCCACAAAGTTTTTTCTACACACACCGACGGGGGGTTGAATGGAGTAAAAAAACGGGAAAGCCAAGAGAAACTGTGTTATGAGGTAAGAAAGAGTGAGGCCAGGGGCACGTTCGCAATAAAAAGATGTCTGCGTAAGGTCGGAGACGGCGATTTTTTTCTCGCTTTTCGAGAGAAAGAGAAGGAAATTTCTGTGCAACCGGCGCAGGTTTTATTAAATCATTTTCTAGTTCAACGATTTTGTTGCATGCAAAGATTAGATTAATCTAAACTTTTTCAGTTCAATCTTGGAGATTTTTTTATTAGGTTTCATTCCTTTAAAGTTGATCCCCAGACGGAGATAGAAATTTCCGCTATGAAGTTGAAGGATTTCTGTTCATCATAGACAAAAATCTTGACAAAAAATGAGTGTAAGTTACTGTAATTTAAAATAAAGTAGCGGTAGAGCAAACATTTGTAAATAAAAATCACACAATCGTTGTCTTTGTTTTAAATTTTAATGCTGGCTATTAACATGTGGTTCAAACGCTGACACTAACCGTTGTGTTCACGGTCAAATTATTTTATTCAGAGAAAGAACAGTTCGTAGTGTCTGCGGTTTGGAACCGTAACCAGTAATGCATCAAAATAATCAATGGATTTGCAACTATTACGGGTGGTAACGGGCCCCCGGGCTTTTGGTAGGGTTGTTCACTGACCAGTAACTGGGACATTGGCGTTTTTTTTAGAACTAAGTAGATTTAAGTATGGGCATTAAATCATCGACATTGAACAACATTTCGAATATTTTACTACGATTATTTGGCTAGTTTCCACAAAACAGTGTTCTGTGCCTGAATTATCTGATAACTGACAATATTCGTTTTTTTTTTCTTTTTTCTTACATAGTCTGAAGACTTAGTTCGCAAGTTTGCCAGCCCTGCACACCAAATTGCAGTCTACTGTTCGATTGATCGACTTACTCCAATTTGGCACGTATGAAAAAAAGCAGTCTGGACTTGTTATCTTATGATTAACAGAGCGCTAATTGTAAGTGAGTGAAAGGTGCAGAGAAAGGTGTACCGGACTCTTTTTTATTCTATCTAACGAAAATAGATTTAGACAGTGTCGTAGACACTTTCGTTCGACGGAAAATAGACGAGATACAATCTCAGCTAATTATTATCTGTTTGTTACGCTGGCTGGCTCTTCAACAGCAGTTGAATGCTTTGGAGGTGTAATTAGGTATTGAATCAATGAGGATACATTCTCTAAGACCTCATGTACTCGTTAGTATTTGAAGCATGTTGAAATATAACAGTAATATCACCTAAACTTATACTGTATATTTCAGCAAGCTACATTCTATACATAAGCACAACTTTCAAATGTTTACCTACGAATTTCAGTATTTCTAGTTGTTTACGTTAAGAATTTTCGCGTTGTTAGCTTTTAAGCACTTCACTATTGGTGCGCTTACAAACTCGGGGCATGTATTGACTTATGATCGGGGCAAAGCCCTAAAACAAGCATTATCGCGACGCACACAAGTGCAGTCGCAAACATGCGCCCCTCCACCGACGCGATTCGGCGTTTTTATATTTTTGCACGTTCAAAAAAACGCGCGAGGCAGACAAAGATGGAGTGATGACGAGCCCCGCGCAACAATAGCGCGCGAGCGGGACGGACGCACCTCTGTCATTGCGAACGCGAAATAAAAATGTGCAAAGCGTTCCTTTTTTAAATGTGATGCTTTTTTTACGTTAGTCTGCGTTAGCAATTAGTGTTGTGCGGTTGTCGCGCACCGAGCGTTAGGAATCTATGCAAATGATATGCTCCGGATCCCGGCGATGCTCGCAAAAGCTTTTAACGCTCATTCATGACATTATCGGATGAGCCGCAAATAGAGATCACGGAAGCGATGCCATTCAGTCCACCTACAAGGTCGTCTGTTCAGCGGCTTTATAGAACTAAACAGACCCACAATGGAGGGTACCCAGCTAGGTACATAAGGACGTCTGCACTCGTTTTCTTGTAGGAACCTCTCCTCATTTTACCGCAATCCTTTTAAGAGCACAAGTTATGGCGATTTCTTGTAGAGAATTTGAACAAAAGGCTGATGATAGAATGTTTTAAAATTGTTTTCCGTTAACGCTTTAACGTCTTGGAAATGTTGGAGAGCATTTTTGATATTCCTAGCGTTTCCGAATTGTTTTCATTTTGAAGGTAGTTGTAGAGTGCGAAAGTAATTTGTCGTTATTTATCTCAAGATTGTCGTATTGTACAGGCTTTGCATAAAAAGGGAGCGTGGAGTATTGCGTAAGCCCTCCAGGTGCATCCGACTAATCAAAGGCAGGGACGTCGGCTCCAGTGAGAATGTCGCTGTGAGCAAATTTTAATGCGAATGGAAAAAACTGCTGGCAACCCGATGGTGTGCGCGTGTGTGCGTGGCGGGCACACACACAGGCGCGCGCCGTGTCGGTGCATGCTTTACGCGCGGAAAAAAGTGCTGCGTTATTGATTTTTCTGTACAGCCACGGGGGGTTAGGGGGAAATGTGGGGGGTGGACGCCCGCGGCCTGAAAAACCGTCTGCTGAAAAAAACCGAGACGAAAAGGCACCCCTCCCTTTTTAATTGGTAACGTAGTGTCAATAGGGCTAATCCTGGGGCGGTAATAGCCTGCTTTTGTCTCACGAATGCATTTTTCAGTGTTGCTATGCGCCGGTTGTAGCACTCGTGGCTGTGAGGGATCTCAAGTTTAGATTTTGTGGCGGCTGTCTAAGCTGAGATGAATTTTTCATATTCTTGATTTTTTGTTGGAGTTTTGCCACATTGTTGAAAAGAAATTATACCGTATGTCTTCAATAATTATACAGTCTTCAAATCTAGGTGAGATTTGAAGACTGAAAGTACCTAATAAAAAAACAGGGATTGTACATATCTGCTAAGCTTATTAGTTCATAACAGCTAGGATATTTAGTCAACTATTGAACTGCATCAAAGTAAAGTTTACTTTTTAGAGTCACTTCCTGCTTCTTCAGAAACTCATGTTTAAGCACACGTATTTAGATGAAGATTCCTCACACAACATCTTCGAGCCGGCCAAATATAGGAGAAGATTCCTAATTAGTAAGCACCTTTACTATCGGTGCTTATTAAATTATCCTTTTTAGGGTTCCGTACCCAAAGGGTTCAAACGGAGCTCTATTGCGGTCACTAAACGTGTCCGTCTGTCTCTCCGTCGTCTGTTACACAATTTTGTGCCGAAGAATTTTTTAACTGCCCATTGAATCATGAACTTGAAATTTGGTGATAATGTTTATTATCTATACTAATATTATAAAGAGGAAAGATTTTTTTGTTTGTTTGTTTGTACCGAATAGGCTCCGAAGCTGCTGAACCGATTTTAAAAATTCTTTCACCAATAGAAAGCTACATTATTGCTGAGTGACATAGGCTATATTTTTATCCCGGAAATAGGTCCTGTGGGGTGGTCCACGGGAGCGAAGCTTAGGTCCACGGGAGCGAAGCCGCGGGGAACAGCTAGTTACGTATATTTTACTAACAAATACCAATATTGATAAATCAGATTTTTACTTTGGTAAAGAACCCTAAATGCGCGAAATCCGACACGCACTTGGCCGGTTTTTGTTTGAACTACCCCTTTTTTTAATGTATACTTAGTACCGATAAGAAGCAAAAAACTAACGAAACGGGTTATGCTCCTGTATCTTACCGATATCGGTTAGCAAATTAACATTATCTTCGCTGACTACCAAAGCGTAATTTGCATGACACAGGACCTTTTCATAGTTAAGCTGTGTTTTCAAGTAAAAGTATCTTCAGGATGTTTGCTAAGAGCCAGTGAGGCGTTAGCACAAGCTGCGTATGCGATGAAATACGTATTTTACCGATTCTACACTAGCTTCTGCATGCCGCTTCGCCCTTATGAAAATGTTTTATCGGCCCAATGGAATACAAACTATCCTATGTCCAACCCAGAGTCTCAAACTATCTGCACGTCAAATTTTATAATATTAGTATAGAGTTATTGTCTCTACATGAACTCGAATGTTTGTAGGTACTTTTTTTAATAAGGCAGACATACTGTTGAGAAGACAGATTTCAGTTACTTTCATGGATACTATTTCAATATGTTAGCAATGGTCGCAAAGAATTAAATCGATCTTAAAGCAATCCCAGGCATGTTTTAAAAACGTTAAATTATTTTAATGTTTTAATAATATTTTTTATAATTTTAATAATAATAAAATAAAAACTCAATTTTTATTGTGCATATCAGTCACAGATTAGGTACCTTTAATCAATGCAAGTGATGTAATTATTAACAATTACTAACTAGATCTAACTTTTCCATAGAAAAACGTTTCTATTACCAACAAACCAACTAAAACAACAAAATCTTTATAAAATCTAATTGGAACAGTTATAATGCACCCTTCAGGATGTCCCGCGGACGCAGACGAGCGTAATTAGCGGCCGGAAGTGCGTGTCTGTGACGTCACGTCCGGTCCAATTGAATCACTTGTTCGACGGAGGTCAGGGTTTGTCTTGTGCCAGTGTGGCAGACTGTATACTTGATATTGGCGAATTAAGTATTTACTTAAATCTTCTACTTTAATAATCTGAAACTCGGTATCCTGCCTTTCGCCGAAAATTGTTTGGCAGATTATCACTTGCCAACCAACGTTTCGCCGATGTTTCACTTTGACAACTAACGATTAGCAAATTTTTGTATGACATCGTTTTATTTGGTAGAATTATTGTTAAGCTGATTATTATAATGACACAAAACGTTTGGGACATTTATCCTTTGTCAAACATTTCATAAGATAAGATAGGTTAGTGACCAACCGCGTGCGAGCCGATCGAGCGAAGCGAGCGGTGCCTCGGCAGCGGCCGGCGAGCGCTTGAAAACTCATTTTTTGTCATTGTCTTAGAGATTTTAGGCTTTGGGATGTAATTTCGGGATTTTAAACTACGGGATATGGATCTTCGGGATTTTAAACTTCAAATAAAACATTCTGCTACTTGAAAGTTGGAATTTTAAAAAGTGACAATATGAAAAGCAGACCAAACGTACAGTTAGTGTGTACTGTGAGGTTGGGAAATAGAACAAAATTATATGATAAGTTGGCAAATGATTATTCGGCGAAATAAAATTCTGCGAAAAGTTTGTTGGCAAGTGTTAATCTGCCAAACAATTTTCGGCGAAAACCCTGAAACTCATTCATTCATCTACAAGCGCTGGATCTTACATAGTTTGCACAACGTAGGTACTCGTATGAGCAAAGCACTAAGAAAGGTTTTTGAAAATACTTTCCCTAAATGATATAAAAGTTTCTGTTGAAGTTAATCATTCTTGCCGATGGAAAATCCCACTGGGTTTATGGCTTGCCTACTGAATTCATTCATTTACTGACACAGCCTAAACCCAGATGCATGACATTATGAACAAGAGTAATGTAATAACACAGGCAGGATTTTTAAAAACGGAATGGAAGTTTTTATGGTAGTTCGTATTTTTCGCCGACGTGATATGTCATCGAATGGTAACTTATAGGCTGTATAGTTACTCACTTGATTAACATAATAAATAAATTGTAGTTCTAAAAACTAAAAAACACGCTTTATTGGTAAGGATAATGGGACAAACTGTTTAATTTATTGCATTGTCATCGGTCCTTGATAAGTGTGCAAAGTTTCAAATCAATCCAACGTTTTGAAGTGGGTGAAAATTACGTTCAAAGATTCCGTTACATTGATACATTGATACATAGATACATACATACCAAGCTAATAATAAAAAAAAAAATAAAAAAAAATAAAAAAAACTTGTCAAAATCACTGTAATTCAGTTATTTCTATGCTTCGATTTAGGTTATGGTCAGAAAAGCGCGCGACCACGCGCCATTTTTGACGCACGTCAATCAATTTTCATGGACCGGTTTCCTAATTGCTTCTAAACGTGCGTTACAATCACGGCTAACGATTTTTTGTCTTATCTAGAATTATTTCTGTAAATTTTTATGGTTAACTAGCTTTTGCCCGTGGGTTCGCCTGCATGAAAGTCAGAAATTATCCCAAAAAGTATCCTATGTACTACTCGTAATCCAGAACATGGTCACCCGTATGCAAAATTCGATTTATATCCGTCAAATCTTTTAAGACGTGAAATGGTACAAACAGACAGAGTTTTTTTCGCATTTATAATATTAGTATGGATGAAATATGTAGGTTGCCATTTTTTTAAATATCACCATACTACTACTACTCCATACTACTTTTATTACTTGTTTGATAAAAACTCAAAGGTCAAAAATATTTCAAAGCACTTTGATATTGTTAATTTTTCTCTCATTTAGCCTTTGGCATATGGAGACTATGGAACACATCACTAACAGTTTACTTTCAAAATAAAATTACAATTAAAATCACAACGATTTTTAAATACTGTTACTATGAAGGTACGACCTACCCTCGCGCCATGTTTCGCATTGAAAATCTGGACATGTCACATTTTTAGGGTTCCGTACACAAAGGGTAAAAACGGGACCCTATTACTGAGACTCCGCGATCCGTCTGTCTGTCTGTCTGTCCGTCTGTCACCAGGCTGTATCTCATGAACCGTGATAGCTAGACAGTTGAAATTTTCACAGATGATGTATTTCTATTGCCGCTATAACAACAAATACTAAAAACAGAATAAAATTAATATTTAAGTGGGGCTCACATACAACAAACGTGATTTTTCGGCCGCTTTTTGCGATAATGATACGGAACCCTTCGTGCGCGAGTCCGACTCGCACTTGGCCGGTTTTTTAGGGTTCCGTACCCAAAGGGTAAAAACGGGACCCTATTACTAAGACTTCGCGGTCCGTCTGTCTGTCGGTCTGTCACCAGGCTATATCTCATAAACCGTGATAGGTAGACAGTTGAAAATTTCACAGATGATGTATTTCTGTTACTGCTATAACAACAAATACTAAAAACAGAATAACATAAATATTTAAGTAGGGCTCACATACAACAAACGTGATTTTAGAAAGAAGAAAGAAAGAAAGAAAAATTGTTTATTCTGCACAAACTAAACGCACAATACAAAATAAAGAGTGGCATTCACTAAAAGTAGGTATTTTATTGCTGTTTTTTGCGAAAATGGTACGGAACCGAGTCCGACTCGCACTTAGCCGGTTTTTTAGTTTTCATTATGAAAGATATTCACTAACTACACTGCAGCCAGGGTGCGTCGGTTCATATAATATTTGTATTTAATTATCATCTTAATATTCTAAATGTTAATGCCTGTATGTTTCTGAATCAATCACGGTTTTGCGGCTGAACGAATTTGGATGAAATTAGGTACAGGATTCGGATGTAGTTTCTATCCCGGTCGTATGTTTTTGCTAGGAAAGCCAAACCAGCGAGAAGAAGCTGATTTTACTATAAAGAAAGACTATTTAGAATACTATTAAAAGGCACAATAGACGCTTCAACCTGAACTGCTATAACCAAGAACCTACAAATATTATGTCACATCTTATATCTCTGCTCACCCTTTATACAAGTGCATCGGGTGCATCGACCGTGACCGTGGTTGCGTAACTATTGCCACTTGACATCAATTCGCGACAGACAGACGGACTGCAAGTTCAATGTATGACAATTACTTGCGACCGGTAATGCACGCAGGGGGACGCGTTTCAGTTTAAGAGGAAACTTAATATTACATCAAGCTTGTTGTCCCTGAAAGGATGAGTAGAACTGTGTTATCACTTTTCACCAGTAATGTTTAGGAGTGGAGTAAAATAATAAAAATAATAAATTCTTTTTTGCAAAAAAATACTACCGACTTCCAAATTAGGAAACTACAAAGTGAAGTCGGTAGTATTTTTTTGCAAAAAAGTTTTTTATTTTTAACTTTTTCGTTGTACCTACCTAATAGGCACGTAGTTAAGTAAGGTACCAAAATAGAATATCATGAAAATGAACATAACCGGTGAAATGAGAGTGTACTAAGGTGAACTGTACACATCTTTAGAGCGTACTGGCGTGATGTTATGTTATGAAATGGTATAAACAATAAACAGACATACGATTGCAGCAATCCCGAGAGATTTGCCGTTATTTATTGAAGAGTTCTATTGTACAGCTCCGAAGTTCTTCACCAGATCTTCACCAAATTAAAATGGGACCAGTTTCGGAACATACTCTATCAAAATAAAAAAAATATTTTTAAAATCGGTCTACAATTGAACGAGATATCGGTGAACACAAACATAAAGTCGAACATAGAACCTCTTCCTTTTTGGTAAGTCGGTTAAAAAATAAACAATATGAGTTTTCCCGACAAAAAACTGGTACTTAGTTATTTTAAGAAAATCAAAGTCATCCACAAGGCATTGGATTTTCCCTGTATTAGAAATGAGAATAAATGAAGATTCCTTGTTATTTAACCTTTTGAACGCCAATGTCGGCTATAGCCGACATGAGCAAGCGTGCCCTGTGCGCCAACGACGGCTATACTCGACAAAAAACAGGTCGCAGAAAAATACTTGGCGTACAGGGCATAGGAATACCGATATGGCGTGGCGGTGAAAAGGTTAAGCTATTAACCAGGAACCAGGGTTACCGATATAGCCCGAAGAATTGCCAAACTTAAGTGGCAGTGGGCAGGGCACATTGCTCGCAGAACGGATGGCCGATGAGGCAGAAAGGTTCTGGAGTGGCGACCGCGAACCGGAAGACGTTGCGTTGGAAGGCCTCCCACCAGCTGGACCGATGACCTGGTGAAGGTTGCGGGGATCCACTGGTTGCGGGACGCACGAGACCGGTCAATGTGGCGACGCTTGGGGGAGGCCTATGTCCAGCAGTGGACGTCTTTCGGCTGATATGATGATGATGAAGCTATTAACCTAAATATACAGCCCTAATAATTAAATTATTAAGTGAAAACAACATTTTAAAAAAACTTTCCAGGTAACTATGAATTGTCATCCAAACCAAACTTAAGTTTTCACCAAACTTCATGTCCGCCCTGAAGTTGGCTACAATGACTGCGCAGTAGTAAATCTCATACAAAAACAGCACCGTCCTATCCGTGCCTTGCGCATCGGCAAGGTAACATCAGGGCGGCGAAGAAATTTGGCGAGAACTATATATTATATTATGTGTAAATTTCATCGCCATCACTTGGGGATAACCGTTTTTAAATTCCCCATATATACTAACTATCAAGGCAAGTTAAATAAAATCTTGCAAATCTATGGTTTTTGCAGCAAAATCCTCAGGTTAATGAACCCTTCTTTGTCACCACCCATGACAACTAAGGTGACTAACAGACACAAATCACGTTAAAATTCGACACATATCATAAATATCGAGTAACAGCGACAATAAACTTAACGATATCAAATCACATAGCTGCGCTACCACCAACTTCAGTGCTGTAAAATTTATAGATGAGGCCTCACTTACAGCGGAAAACGAGGCTGAAGAAAGCGAAAAGAAAAGGGAAATTGTACTTGGGAAATATAACTCCAAGACTAACAAAAAAAATTTTAAGAGAGGGAGAGAAGGTTAGAGGTAGAAGGAGGCATGGACAACTCATAGACTTAAAAATTGTTAAGAAAGAGAGAACAGGAGGAGGGAGAGGGCTTGCCCAGTATTATTTTTAGGATATAAAGGGCTAGTAAGATTAGTAGTAGTTTTTTTTTTTTTAAACGAGTAAGTATAGAGTTTCTTGTGCATTCTTCTCCATACAAGCTACTTTCCGAATGCACGGTAGAATCAACTTTTATAACTTGTAACGTTCAAAAGTGCCGCTTGGTGACCTACTTGAAATAAAATATCTTTGTCTTTGTCTTAGTAAAATGTAGCCAACGATCAGTAACAAACGGTGATGGAAAATTATGGGCTTGTGATAAATAAAAAAGTGTAAAAATAGTTCATTGATCCATAAGATAAACTGAAAATTGGAAATGAATTTGAGTTAAATTCCTTGTCAGGGCGTTGGTGAAACTGGCCATAAGTACATTTTTTTATTCCAGGTTAGTTTAACTAAAAATAACTCATGGTATAATGCAATTTTCAGCAATAATTGTTACATAGTTTCGGCTTAGTTGGGATGGGATCAATATTCCAAACACCATGTATATCCATGTTTCAGAAGCGATAATCTTTTACTATCTTTAATAGACTGTCATCGTAGATCTCAATCAAACTTTTTGTTTATATATCTTATTTTTTGGACGTTATTTTTTAGATCAGTTTTGTGAATTACAAAAAAAAATCGCTGACACTGGCACCACACCTGCAAAGTCTAGCCATCCACGCGACATGACGTGACGTCTCCAAGATAAATAATAACTGAGAGCCTCCATACTCTATTTATTACTTATTTATGTACAATTGCTTTATTTCTTACGGCACGTCACTAACCGAGTTCATGGTGTTAAGTTTTTGTTTATGATCGTGAGTCATCGATGGTTGCGCTTTCAAACTATTGCAATTCTGCTTGGTTTTAAGTTTTAGTTTTAAAGAACTGCCGTAGATTTTCTACTTTTTTTTCAACTTTCACGAAAAAGCGAAGTTAGATAGGCTGTTATAAAAGAGTGTCCGTGGAGATTGTTGCACTTTCATCTCCATAGAGTCCGAATATGGAATGTGCAACAAGCTTCATCTTTCTGATTGACAGACTCCTTGAAAATACATAAATCTTGTAAATGGTTTAATCGTTTATGCTTGGTGCTTGTATAAGTTTTGAGTTTGAGTTTATTATCTTGAGTTAGGACTCACTAGGTTTGCATTTTAGGGACATGCAATACACAATGCAAGCATGTTGGCAAGCGTAGCGTATGAAGCTCCTCAAGGTGGTCCGATGACCTTAAAAGGTAGCTGGGACAGACTGGATGCGGAAGGCTGAGGACTGGGTGTTTTAGTGAAGCTTGGAAGAGTAGGCGCAGTCACCATCAGCAGTGGACTGAATTCATATGTACTTTCTAAGCTTATCTTGGACATCACAGGCAACGGTGAAGGAAAACATCGTGAGGAAACCTGGACTTATAAGTTAAGTTAATGTAAGTCTGAAATAGCCAAGTAAGAGGCTTGTAGGGTTCCCAGAGGCGGCTTAATTAACTCTGACACCAGAGGTGGCCACATCCTGACACGAAAAGAAGAAGAAGAAGTGGACTGTGATAGGCAGAGTTTATTGATATCACGGCAAAGCGAAGTGCACCTCTTTCTTTACCTGCTCTAGATTTCAGGAAAACACTAGACATAATCTAACAAATATCTATTAATTGCGGCATGCAATTCCACATTAAATTAACTACAACTAGGGCGTGTTAACTCCGTATCATGCTCAGGGCGGCAAACAGAGGGTGTCTAGTATTAGGGCTAGATCGTTTCACCCTCTGGGTTGGGGATGGTTCTACTTATATAATTATTAGTTGCGCTATTTTAGACAAAGAGTTTAATAGCCGTGTTGGTCACTTGATTGATTTACTGTAGCGTTGTTTATTTGAACAAGACTGTCCTAATAGACTATCGTACAAAAATTTGAAGGCGAACGAACATACAAAAATAAACCTTATTTTGTTTTATCCTATTGAAGACTAACCAACCAAGGTTCCAAAGTTGTTGATCAACGGGCTGTTTGAAGTGAGTTAGTGTTACTATACACTCCGATCGATTCTTGTAATCTTATGTTGGATAACATTTTCAGTTGAAACTTAAAAATTATATGTTTCCTTCAACTTAGTTTTCTTCTCTTTTCTGTAAAATTACTGTTGTTATCGGAATGAAAATGTTACCGAGATGACACGAAGATCTTCATGGCACGAATAAACATTTAAACAGTTACGATTGACATAAGTAATAATCAAAATGATCATTAGAAAAACTATTTTTCAACGATATCTTGCATTTTTACAAGCTTTTAATTAACTTGCAATGTATGTATGTTTGTATGTATGTATGTATGTAAGTGTGTTCGGGTCAAATCTTGTAACTGAATTTTAAAGCAGTTACCCTCCACCGATTAAGATGAAATTTTGCATACACGTTTAGTTTGGATGACAATGCATGATTAGATAAGTGACGTCATTCTAAATCCAATATGGCGGCCTTCCCAAGATGGTGGACTAGTTATTTTTTGTGCACTGCCATGATATGGGTATCAAGGCAGTGCACAAAAGTGAGTCGAATACGAAAAAAGCTTGTTTTAAAAAAAAAAAAATAATGAAGAAATTATTTAAATTAGTTTTATATTTTTGTTTGCATTCAGGTTCTTCTCAATTTGTTAGTGTGACCAAAATGAGCAGATGAATCCGTTTCGCTAATAGACGAGGATGTTTGTCCAAACAGAGGGTTATCTATGAGGGTGAGTCTATTCATGTCCAACATATGTTGGACTGATTGCGTCACACGCTGTGTTGAACATAGATGTTGGTGTGGTTGCTGACATATTCGCTCTAATTGCCGTGAAATTTTGGATTGGCAGTGATATCTGTGTTGCTATTTTAAAGGGGTTATTCAGCTGTAAAGTGTCTATTGAGTTGACGGTCAATAGAGATGATGAGTCGAAGGAGAAAACATGCTGCGCTGACACCAAATAAATTGAGATGAGAGCAGAAGGTCTAACTAGTGGTAAGCTTGAAAATTATACTCTTAGGGAAGAAGTAGGCATTAACTGTGTTTTCTTTTTGATTTAGGTCTGCCGCTATTTATACGAAAAACATCATCATCTGCCTAGCCTTTTCCCTACTGCGGATTTAGCTAAGTACCAGTGTTTTACATGGAGCAACTGCCTGTCTGACCTCCACAACCCAGTAACTGGGTAACACGGTACCCCTTGGCAAGACTGGTGTCAGATCTCAAGCTTCTGACTACCCGTAACGACTGTCAAATGAATGGTCTTCAAATGATAGCCGGGACCAACGGATTAACGTGCTTTCCGAGGCACGGCGGAAACTCGGTATGTTGAAATGGTCACCCATCCACGGACCGACCTCGTCAAGCGTTGCTTAACCTTGATGACCCGTGCGACTGTATAATATTACTATGTATTATATTAGTGAGGACGCATGGATTAATAAATTTTTTGGAACCTTTCAAAAGGTCTGTATATATGACCGTCACCGGATTATTGCAAGTCTGTAAGTTTATGAAATATCTAGAGAGGTTATGAGCTCTTGATAAATTGTGAACATACGACCAATCAGTGCACCGGTCTACAATCTAGTTCGCAATCAATCTAATTAGCTCGCTATTGAACTTATTAGTTGAAGATTAATACTAGCACAGACCGAAGAAAAAAAAGCTAGCATTACATTAATTAAAACTGCTCAAAAAAGCACTCGAAACAAAAATAAAATCGAACAACATGAAACAAGAGCAAGATCCCTCTTCCCCAAATAAAGGGTGGTGCACACTGGTGTCGTTAAACAATAAAATCGTTGCGTAGTGACCCAACACTCAAGGTCACCAGTTCAAGGTTAGGGGAGCGAGTAGCGACCCTTACGCAACGCAACGCGCCCTACAGGTGGATGTTGAGATACGCAGCGAAGTCTTTCCCTAAGTTTGCGTGTGTAAAGTTTATTTTTTTGGCTTATGTTGCCGGAGTTGTTTTGTTTATGATAATTTGCTGAGAAATGAGCAAAGATTTTTGTGTATTATTTATGACTTCATCTTACATGAAATGAATTGATCTGTCTGAGCTGAAACTATCGTCATTTTTTATTTTCTTTCTTTCTATATTATCCCATCCATTTTATGCAAAGAGTTTTCACATAGAACATTTTTTTTAAAACACAGAATAGTTTCTCATTTCATTGCTCTATAACGTATGTAATATAATATTTCCTGAGTGTAGACTTAACAATTAATTTTTTTGCTCAGACGCGAAACTGAACCCGACCTTGAGCTTGAGCACAAAATGATTGAATCAAGGGGGGCTGGGGGACCCTTTACGCATTGTTTGGCGTATTTCAATCCTAATTATTGTTAGAAGGCTAGCTTTAATGATATGTCGTACTATTAGGACTTGATTTTTAATAGGTACTCTTTCTTTCTTTCAAATTTTGAACTCTCAATACTTTCTTTTTTATTCAGTTTGAGTCAATTCCAGTTCATTTGAGTTTATTTCTTAAAAGAAAAGCGGAGAGAATAAAAAAAAGTATGACTCCATTTTATAATAAGTAATAAAACAGGCAATTTTTTTTAAGGTTATTTTTCCAATAGATATTACTGTCAGCGATAAGTAGGTCTTTTTATCTATCTATTGCCTGTACGATCCAGTTGATACAATACAATATAAAAAGCTCAGTTCCTCAAGAGAGTCCAGTAACAGTCAAAAGGAAACCCAAGTACGTGTTATCAAAACGGCAAGTAAAAATCAATGTGCAGTGATTGTAACGGTCGGTTCCTCCTTGTTTATAAACAGTGCCGCTGGAGCCGCGATAACGCGCGTTTAGTGGCGATAAGAGCGCAATTAGTCGTTAAATTGGGCACGGGTCGTCGGTACGACTCACGTGGTACGCGCGATTTTCTACCAGTGTGCAACGGGCCTTATGTTTTTAGTTGATTATGATTAACGAATTGAGATGTTAAATAAGAGTTTAGTGATTATACAAGAATGACCTTTTTTTTGTTTATTAACTTTGTAGGCAATTGGAAGGTTCTTCCCACAGAAAGGCAAATTTGAAGCTGAGAACTTCTCGAAGTCTACTTTAGCATGTGCAAAATTGTTTACAACTGAGTGTCTGTCTTTCTTGTTAGGTTAACTGATAAGTTATATTTTTAAATTGAGGTTTGGTTAAAAAAACTGTCATAAATTAATGTTATTTTTACATAATTTTAAGTATCAGCAACCACTCGTATAGATCCTCACCTCTGTGTTCCATTAAACTTAGGGAGACCTGAGAGCTAGGTTACATAGATCTTCAGCGGAACAAAACCCGGAAACACTCTAATCTCAACTTCCGAACCTATGATCACATCGTACATTAATGACATTGTAAACACGCTGTAAGCACGTTGTTAACGATCGACCAGGCATAACACGCGTCCATATCGCAGCGGACGTTCACCACTAATCAGGGCGAGGTGTTTGTAAACTTAGGTTGGCGAAGGCGTGACGAAGCACGTGATAACCATTCAGTAGCTTTTAGATTAAGGTAACGAAATGGCAGATGAACTGGCAAGAGAGGGCTCAGCAAATGATTTTGTGGGTCCAGAACCATGTGTAGGCATTTCGACGTGCCTCGTGAAAGCCACATTCTGGAAGTTAGCTGTCCACAGTCAACAAACACATTGGCTGTCTAATATCGGTCTGGAACATTCCAAAAACATCCTGGGCTCTACGTTCAAAGCACGGGAATGCATTTGGAATTTGCAGGAGGCAAATCCGCTACCTGCTTGGGGCCTTTACTGGCCACTATGGAACCAAATACATGCTCATGAAGATGGGTCTAACCACGACACCCATGTGCAGTTTGTGCGGGGAACATATGGAGCGCATGGAGCACCTTCTGTCCACATGCGATGCACTGGCTAGTAAGCGAATGAGTCTTCTAGGACTAGGATATCCAAGACCAGAAGACTATAGGCTCAATCTTCTAATCTCGTTGTAAAGCTCATGAAGAATCCCAAGGGGTCGAAGTGTTCGAGTTATTTCTCGGCACCTAAACAAGATAAGATAAGAAGGTGAGGTTGAGAGGGAACTTATAATGGAAGTTATTAGATGTTATGTTATTTTATTGAAGTTATTAAATTAATGAGGTTGCTGTTGGTGCATTGAATTGAACGCAGGCATATCCCAAAGAATGAACAAACTTAAATGACAGTGGGTGTGACACATTGCTCGGATAATGTAGTCGACGGGTCTGAGGCTCAGGCTTTAGATCAGTGACGTTCTATTAACGACAGAGATGGGAAAAGTTAAAAATGTATGGGCATGCCAAGCGCTGTCACATGCTCAATGCATTTTGATAAAATTTTGTTTAGACCTACCGGAGAGACAATCGCATAACGGAGGCATAAGGAAGTCTGCCACAAGGTAGACAAAAGACCGGCGAAGGTAGCTGGAATTCGCTGTATGAGGTAAGCACATGACCCATAGCTGTGGTGATGCTAGAAGAGGCGTATATCCAAAAAAGTAGATATCTATCGGCTGAATGATGATGATGTTTGAGAATGAAGGGATTGAAGGCATTTGGCAAACTGGCTAATTATCCAAGAAAAGTGACGAATTATTGTTGAAGTTGAAGAATTATCAACAGGCTAACAGGAAATTGGCTCGGCACACGTGATTTTTATCTAGAACTCGTATCGTAACCGCGTGAGTTTTGCAAACAATTCATGAATGAAAGAAATTACGGTTACTGTAGTTTTTATAACGTTGAAAGGGTGACTGAAAGCATGGCGGTTTGAGATCTGCTGCAAGTAGTAGTAACTTTTAAGACTCTGGTTTTATTACTGTCTTTGTCTTGTCATTATCTCCTATATCCTAAGACATGTTCTTTATCTCAACTCCGCCTCGAAACATGAAATAGACAGTTATATAGTTCTCGCCAAACTTCTTGGCCGCTCTGAAGTTGGCTCGATGGGCAGGGCAGGGATCGGTGCTGTTTTTGTATGAGATTAACTACTGTAGCTAACTTCAGGGTGGCCTAGAAGTTTGGCGAGAGCTAAACTTCGTTATTTATTGTAATTAATCGTGGATTCGTTTTTATAGCGGCTGAGTCGAGTGAATGTCCTTCAAACTAACTTGGAATATGGGCCTAATTAACATAGGTATGTCTTCTACGTTTTTGTGTGGTTATTAAAAGTTCTCTTTTTTCCTCTTTGGCAGAAACGGGGTCTTACTCTACAGTTTCCAAACACCAAAACGCAAACAAAGAAAGATTCTTTCTTTCTTCAACAAAACGAACAAAAACTTCTCAAAGCCAATTTATCAAGCTAAAAGGTGCGTAATCAGCTCGGAACTAGGGCGACCGCGCCTATAATCGGCATCGGGCTACCGTAAAAATATTAGCACCTGATTACCGAGCCACCGTGAAGCGGAACCTGGTCGGTCTGATCGTTCTGACCGCTGTGGTCAATCGCCAATTGCTCATTGGCTTTTAGAGCGAATTATTCGAATCGGTGTGTTTGTATTGTAAATGTATGTCTAAAGTTGAATCAAAAATTGAGCAGTTATTTTAGAGTCACTGCTAGATGTTAGTAGTATCCGTTAGACTAACCTTATAGAAAAAGTCATCTTACTATAATTACTAATTTTATAAATGCGAACGTTTTGATGTGTGTTTGTTACTCAATCACGACAGAACGGCTGAACGGATCTGAATGAAATTTGGCACAGAAATAGATTATGGTCTGTAATAGCACATAGGCTACTTTAAACTCGGGTGAATCCACTGGCCGAAGCTAAAAGAGTCATAATAATATTGTAGCATATTAACAAGAATGTGTGCTGAAAACAATATTATAAGAAGTTATAATCAGCATTGGGATACCCTAAAAATATTAGCACCTGATTACCGACGTACCATGAAGTGGAACCTGATCATTCTGACCACTGTGGTCAGTCGCCAATTGCTCTAAAAGCCAGCCCTTTCTTTCTTTACCTCAACTGATTACTTAAGAAAATTGGTATTGTTATAGTTTGCTGTTTGTTTTGTAAAGTGTTGCTGTGCGATTTGCATGTAATATCATTAGACGAGGAAGTTAAGGCGGTGCATAGTCATTGTGATAAACTATTTCGTGAAGAAGAATGAACACAGATTTCATGAGACTTATGTTAACAGTTTCCCTGTCCAATGAATCATAAAATTCATTATATTGTTTTAAATTATTGTTTTACTAATTGGACAGTGAACCTGTTAAAAAGAAAACCCGTTCCATCATCGGACTACAATAACATGGTGGATATCCCATCCATTCGCACTAAATGTTTTAGGCGTACTTTCATTGAGCGTACAGCATAAGGAGTGGCATTCCCTGCCGGAGTCTGTATTTCCTGATAGCTACGACCTGGGGGTCTTTAAGTCAAGACTGAATAGGTTACCTCTACGCAAGCGTGCTTCACCGTCGACCACATCATCTCTTACCATCAAGAGATATAATGGCCAAACGCGAGCTTATCAATAATGTTTATAAAAAACCGGCCAAGTACGAGTCTGACTCGTGCACAGAGAGTTCCGTATAAACAGCTACATTCACCAAAATAAATAGGTAAACGTTCATAAACAATGAAAGTGCCGAACATTGCTCTAACGAAGGTACAATATTAACTTTGCCGTTCGAAAACTGTTGTCCCAAGTCCCAATACATAAATATATATTTTTTTTACTTTTCCAAGTAAATTTTATCAGTTGATCGACTATTACTCGTAAACTTGTAAAGCTGTGATAGTTTTCCTTTGAATTTCGTTATGTATACTACTGCCATGAATGTCCAAAAGCAACCATTTAGCTGGCAGGATGGGGGGGACACTTGACTCTAATAAAAAAATTGCAATTTTGAAGCTTAATTTTACGCAAACGGATCCCTGAATCGAAAAATGGTTTTCACAGACCCGTAACATTTTTGACTATCCAACGATACCCCACATCATGGGATAGACGAGGAAAAAAAACATCCCCAGTTTACTTGTATACACAAAAAAAAGTTGTTTCATGATTTCATTTTACCACTTTGTCGGCGTGATTAATATGTATATCCATGCCAAAGCATTCTAATACTAAGAGTCTCTGAACTAAGCTGCGTACGGACGGACAGACGGACATAACGAAACTATAAGGGTTCCTTGTTGACTACGGAACCCTAAAAACGGATGGTAACGGTCTAGTTTGATCTTGTCTGTCCGATTCCATATTTAGAAACTGAAATACAGTTAATGTTGAAACTTTAGAATGTTGAATTTCTTGGTCTATGCCTGTTTTTTTAAAGTGCCAGTAACCGCAGCTTTTCCTAATGCATAAATAACCTAACCTCATTGAATCCACCGAAATTCATAGAAAGTATAAAATTTGTCGGTATAAGTGCATCTAGACGCTCACACGTCACGGGCGGTGATTCGGTGCGCGCTGGTGAGTTAGTGACTTGGCGCTTTTTTTTCCAAAAGTAATGTTCGAAGTAATTAGGCGTGCGGGGATGCCTACTGGTGTTGCCTCCTGAGTAGGACCATTTAAATATTTTTTGAGAGTTCATTGACTAATTATGTTACATTTTGATTGGGTTTATCTGTTTTTAAACGAATTCAAAAAGTAGGTACCAAAGGACTTCCGAAAAACGGTTATTTTTTTTCTTTTTGTAATATTTTTTTTAATTACACAACATACGAAATAGAATAGAATAGTACGCCTATATTTACCGAAAGGATAGACAGTGGTGCACCTATAGCAAACCCGCATTTTTTTATTTAGTTTATATCTATCCAATTGAGTCATATTTAAATGCTTTAATTTCGTATTAAACCCCTATAGGGAAGGATTATTAAAAAAATCTCCTTCATGCTTCTAAAAATGTAGAACCACAAGTTTTGGCTCATGACGTTACATATCGAACTAAATATTTCAAAAAAGATGATACCAAATTCCAATCATCGGCACCAAACGCATAAAATTGTTGCATTCCTGCATTGCACAAGATTTTCCTCCCAATAAAGAGTTTAGCATGTATGAACACACCTACAGTCGATCGTTATAATTAGTTCTTACCATATTATTTTACCTAAGTACACTCAAGAACACAAGTGTTACTCAACTTTAGGCGACTCAACTTCCTTGACATTGAACTTGCGCTCAACTCAAAGAGCTTAAAAGCGTGAATTTAATTATGAATGTGATTGCTATGATTAGTCAAACGTTGTGTCACTGTTTCTCGAGCTATTGTAAAGAAAATGAAAGTGTCAGGTGAGATAATCGTGTAAATTCGGGTCTTTAGGGATATTAATTAAATTAATAAGAACGGAAGCAAAAAATAAGCTTCAAACTGTTACAAATGAAAATGAAAGTGGATTGGTACGAGCTTCTACTCGCAATACGCATGAAGAAAATCAACAATTTCGTTAACTTAGCATATAATATACAAACGCTGGACATCGCAGTCTATCGGCTATCCCAAATAACTTCACTGCTACTAGTTTTCATCTACCTAAATTACAAGCCAACATTTATTTTAATAGAAAAATCATAGCTTGTAACAATATCCTTATATTATCAATCCAAAATAAATTTTTTCCACAGTAGCCAATTAGTAAAAAGACTATACAAGTCCACTAAACACAGTGTTAAGTAGGTATTAGCATACTATTAGGTACAGTGGAGCACACAAGTGTTAGCGAACCGCGCTAGACGCATCGCGGCCTTGAACTTAGCGTCTCGGGATGCAACGCATTTGCATATAAACGCAAGCGAGCCGATGCGATTATCGGCAAACTGGTTATATAAAAGTACGGCGGGACGGAACGCAACTGGTTTTCTTGTACTGTTTAGCGATTAAGTGTTTGTGTGACTTTTATTTTGCTTGCTTTGGCTGTTCTGGGAGAAAATGTGTACGTTTTCTAGACAATGGGAGATCTGGAATGTCGTTTCTTGTATTTAGTTGGAGTTTGGTGTAGACGCATGTACTTATAGTTTTTTGACGTTGTTTTGTTTTCGTTTATGAATCGGAAAAAACATATCCCTAAGTAGGTATAAGTCACATAAGTATTATTACTATATACTTGCATTTTTTTATAGGTAGGTGAAAATTTCAATTTATTATTATTTATTTACTTTCATTGTTTTATTTATACTTGTGACAACTTTGCCGACCTGTAAATACTTAATTAATATTTTGTACTACACTTTTCTGCGTGAATATACCTATTCGCTGCTAAAGGGCGTGCACCAAATCAAATCAGAGACGCGAATGTATTATTATTTATCTGATTTATATTATTCTGAATATATCTGTATATATTCACGCTTGCTATCCCATATATATAGAGACAGAACTCTAATTATTATGCATTCGAGGAGAGGAAAACGAAAGGCATTGGAAAGACCACGCGTAGTTGATGTGGAATATGTTTTTTTTAAATAAATGAAAGTGTTATCTCATATTATCTTCAAAAGTATGGTAACTCTATTTATAACCTTGTTTGTAACACAGCACAAACTTTGTGGTGGGTCATGTTTATAAACCGTTTCAAAAAACGACTTGTATTCTTATATAAAGTGCGTTTAGTCGTCCTAAGAGCTTTGCATAGGTATAGGTACCTGTTTAAATATTTTATTAGAAATGTAATATTTTATTCAATGAGCAGTGGTGGCCCAGTGGTATCGGCCGCGACTTACAAGTTGTAGGTCGTGGGTTCGAGCCCAGGCAGGCGCTTTACTTTGTGTAAATTAATTCATCACCACTGCTCTCAAAACGGTGAAGGACAACATCGTGAGGAAACCGGCATGTCCTAAAACCAATAATTCGAAGACATGTGACATCCACCAACCCGCACTGGGCCCGCGTGGTGGATAACGGCCCATGCCCTCTCACAGAGGGGAGGCCTGTGTCCCAGCAGTGGGAACATTAATAGGCTGATGATGTGATGTGATGTGATTCAATGTGATGCAATTATTGCAGTAGTTACATCAATATTTCACTGAAATTTTATACTAAATAAAGATTCAATAAAAAAAAATTGGGTCCTACGAACTTTATTTTTCTATTAACAAAACCAGATTTTCATTATTTTATTAAAACTAATTAGCAAATAGCAAAACTCTGTTTTATTGCTTGTAAGAAAAATTGCACAAGTCCCAATTATTTCTCTTCGTGTTGTTTCCCATTCGAACCATTAATGCGTTATTTGTCTTTATAATAAAATAAAACATATTTTCTATTCCTTCTCTTGTCTCTTTTTGTATGTGTGTTTCAATAATGGTTAATATAAATAAATAATATAAAAAAAAAAAAAAAATTTATTTACAGCAAAATAATAATTATGTATCACCGAATCACTTCTGCCTGCGAGTTCACTCCGTCTATTGTCCGTAAATCTTCACGAATATAAAAGATTATATGTAAATAATTTACCTGTCTAGATATTCTTGATTGTTTGGATATGATAGCAAAACCAGTTTTGCTGAAAATATTCAATTACATATTATATAGTTTCAACATTATGAAGTGCATTATATCCTTGGTTTTATTGTAGACGCGGAAGGTTTTCTACATTTTACATAAATATTTTTCATTCTAAGATTTATTTCTTGGAAGCTACCTACAATCAAGTACTTGATATGATAGTACGAAAATTCTTCATGAAAAATTTTCGATGCCATCGTGAAAATTGTAAATTGTGGATACTGGAAATCCTGTTTTTTTTTTATGGTGCTAGCTGAAATTCAGCAGTAATTTGTTCACTACTAGCACAGATAGCATAATACTAGCATACAGATGCCTCATCCCATACAAAGAAACCGTGCCGACGTAACTAGCGTTTTTCATCTGATTATATCAATTATTTTTTTGTAAATCGATCGCGTTCGGTTTCATTCCACGGCGATAGATGACTCACCATCTATATCCGTGGAAAGGAGCGGAATGGAACCGAATGCGATAGATGTACAAAAAATAATCAGAATAATCAGTATAGAACGTTGGCACGGTTTTTTTGTACGGGATGAGACACCAATGCTACCAATATCTGTCAGCGAGATAGTAAGAAATTAACCCAAGGGAGTATACTACCGGGATAATTAACCTCTGTCCTAAAAAAATGCCAAGTTTTATCCGAATCAAATCAGCTTGACCAATCACCTTAAACTGAGGCTTGATTGATCAACAAATATCCAAACTTTCAAATGTATAGTATTAGGTAGTAATGCACAGCGATGTGCCCTAACAGGCATTGCACAGAGGGGGTTCCGGAGTGGTGTTTTAAGAGGTAACGGGGCCTCTTCCAGGTGATCCCCAGGGTAGTTTTAATAAGGTAACAATCCCACACTGCCTGGTCTTTTTCCCAAAAGCCCAGGCGCCTTTTGAAGGTCACCCGCGAAAAAAAAAATCTAACGTGACTCGATATTCAAACTTAGGACTCGTGCAAGATCATAGTTAGCAACTACTAGTCTAGCGGCTAGGTTCTTATGAAAACATTATGGTCAGCGCAAATTACGAGGAATCGTGCCTTTCTTTAGGCAAATCTTGATTGTTACCGAACAAAATGTTTACCTAGGTTCTAACCTGAAAAGATTGTAAGTAGACTGAATTAAGACAGTGCTTTAGAGATTTTATTGGCATTTATGAATGTATGTTTTTAAACGACTTCAAAAAGAAGTATGTAAAACGTCTTTTTAACGCGCTTTTATTAGCTTGGTATGTATGTATCCATGAATCTATGTAACGGAATATTTGAACGTGAGTTTAACCTCCTTCAAAACATCGAATTAATTTGAAACTATGCTCACTTTTCAAGGCCGATGACAATGTAATAATTTAAATAGTTTGTCCCATTATTCTTACCAAGATCTTCAGGATTAGCGACTATTGCACTAAAAAGTAAAAATAAATAATAGTAAAAAAAAACTAAAAAAACACGCTTTAATAAAAAACCAAACTAAAAAGTAGAAAATAATTTTCAATAAATTTTATTTAAGAATAGTGTGATAAACAAAAAAAGTTAGAGTCGTTTTGAAAATATCTTAAAAAGCACCCCAAGCTTTTTTATAACAACTTTGTTAATAACACTATTCTTAATTTAAATTAAAGCGTGTTTTTTAGTTTGTTTAAACTTTTATTTATTTACTATATCAATTAGTGTTGCACCGACAAAGTAACGTACCTAACTACCTAAAAGAAAATCTGTGTTGTTGCTGACGAAAGTATTTTTCAACAAGCTTTTGAAAACCTTCCTAGCAACATGTACTTACATTTAAAATTAAATGATTGTATTATTGAACATTTATTATTATTATAAACTTTACTGTACACCACAAAATAAAAAAAACATACAGGACAAACATTTTCAAAAACAAAAACCTAAAGACGAAGCTCTATCTAGCAGAGTCCGTCGGCAAAAAAATTGCGAGTTGTCTAACTAGAATAAGTAGTGAATAGATATCAGCATAAAATTATTGAATAGTACCTACTACTTTTATGTAACATGTCTATTAAAATCAATAATAGCCAAGTAACTAATAAAAAATTGAAATTTAAAAACATATAATTTTAATGCTAAGTAAAGTTTATTCATTTAGAAACTCGCCGTATGTTTGAAATATTTCAATTGATTTCATAAGTACTTAATAACTAACTAACCGTGAAAAATGACTATTTTCGACAAGTTCGACCGACTGAGGAAACTTATGAAAACGCTCGAATAATTATTAAGAACAAAACAAAAACTTTCTCTGTGTTAATTGCCAGTGTTTTTCTAGAGAAATATTTTCAAGGGCTTACTACTTGAACTACTTTTGATTGATTGAATAATTCCGTTGAATACCGAATACTTACCTCTTATATTGTCAAAATTATTATTTTCATCATCATCAACATATCAGCCGAAAGACGTCCACTGCTGGACATAGGCCTCCACCAAGCGTCCTACATTGACCGGTCCCATGCGTCTCGCATCCAGCGGATTCCCGCAACTCTGACCACGGGGGTAACCATAAGCTCATAGAGCGGTATCAATTTAGTATCGAATAAGGGACAGATGTATCTGACTTGTCACTTACTCGAATCAAATTGATACCGCTCTAAGAGCTTATGGTCACCCCCCAGGTCATCTTTCCAACTGGTGCCCACTGCCACTTAAGTTTCGCAATTCTTCGGGCTATGCCGGACAAATAATATTATAAACATGTAAAATTGTTTGTTTGTCTCTGGTAGTACTGATCTGATTAAGATAATTATTCCGCTGATAGAGAATTATACTGTAACTGAGTGACAAAGACTTGAAATAACTTTCATCCCGGAAAAATAGGCCGCGGGAACGAAGCCGCGGGAAAAAGACTACGTTTTTAACGATAGACTAGCGTTTGACAACTATATCAATGTGTTCGCCGTTGATGCACGCTTGCCTAGAAATAACCTAACTAGTACCTAATAGTGAGGTATGTTAAGTATCGTTTTAATATACTCAGTGACTTTGAAAGTATGTTCGAAAACTAAAATTTTCATAATTTTTCACATGTAAGAAATCTCGGGCGTATAAAGGCGCCTCCAGATTGGCTCCCGATAAAACCGCGCGTTTATGAAACGCTTTAACTTTGCTGCAGATCAAGAGCGAAGCTAAAGCGAAGGTAAACTATTGAATTTGTATCTGCCGTTTTATTAAACGGGCCACTTTACACTGTAATAAGTACGGTTTGATTGTAATTTTAATTTAATATTTGATGATTAAACAGATTAGTAACCTGAAATAACAAACCTATCACCCATTTACACATGTAGTATCACTCAGGATTCACCACACAGCACTGCATGCCGAGAGACAAGAAGGAATTGAACTTAGTAGAGTAGATTGTCCAAAAGTTCTGTGTTGACTGTACAATTTAATCCAAAATAGGCTTGGTAGTGTCGTTAATTGTACACTACTGGTAGTGCGGCTGGTAGTGTCCTTGCCAAATAATTAAATAAACTTTATTATTTTAAGCTATGTCATTCTTTTTATCACAGACATTTTTTAGGGTTCCGTACCCAAAGGGTAAAAACGGGACCCTATTACTAAGACTCTGCGGTCCGTCTGTCTGTCTGTCAGCTGGCTGTATCTCATGATCCGTGATAGCTAGACAGTTGAATTTTTCACAGATGGATGTATTTCTGTTGCCGCTATAACAACAAATACTAAAAACAGAATAAAATAAATATTTAAGTGGGGCTCCCATACAACAAACGTGATTTTTTTGCCGTTTTTTGCGATAATGGTACGGAACCCTTCATGCGCGAGTCCGACTCGCACTTGGCCGATTTTTTTATTTGGGATTCTTTGTTTGTTTTCGTTAAATAGTTTGCAGTCTGTGCTCAAGTATCAAAAATAACCTCAGCTATACGAGCTAAGCTAAAATTAACTTTGTTTAGCTCTTGGTCTGCAACCGTCTATATCTTCGCGATGGAGTTTGTAATAAGAATAGCAATGTTATTCTGTATACATCTAACGCTGAACAGTTTGGTAAAGTAAGCTCGAAGTTGCTGTCAATCTATATCTTGTCAAATGTCATGCACTTCACGCTCGCCTATGCTAGTATTATATTATCTGCGGCCTAACTTTTCACTGACATTTTTGTGACATTTAAATAAAATAGATTGGCCGTTTTAGTCGCCAGTGTGTAACCGGTCTTATAGACCACGTTACCACCCGATTCTGAAGGATGTCTTTGAGATTGAAGGTTATTCAAAATAATAAATACTTAATTATTTGGATTGTGATAAGATCGCTTACTTAATTAATTGTAATGTGCATAATTACACCAATTATTACTTAGGTAGATGGATTACAGACTGTTTAATGTATTTTTGATATAATATTGGTGTTACATAAATGTTTGTTGCTTTGTCAGCGTTTTCAGAAGTTTTAACATCTTTTAGACTGTTCAGTTTTTAGTGAATAATTTTTTTTTAAATAATGAAATAGATAGCAAGTCAGCCATTGTACGTTTGTGCATGAAGTTTTAAATAAATTATAATTAAATAGCAAAGATTGGATTATTGTGAATAGGTAGAATTGTATTATAGAAAATTATTTTCGGCAACCGAAACCGGCCATGTCCTATCAGTGAAAATTCGAAGACATGTGACATCTACCAACCCGCACTGGGCCAACGTGGTGGATTAAGGGCCATTCCCTCTTACAGAGAGAAGGCCTGTGTCCCAGCAGTGGGAACGTCATATTCTGATTATGCTATGCTATGATAGAAAGTTTATTGCTATTGCCGAGCGCCGTAGGATATGTTTTATGATAAAACACGCGGACGAAAACACGGACAGACCCTAGTGTATAATATACCTATCAACAAAGGATTTTTGCTAGAACTGGTATTGCCGTACTGGCGGCAAACACACTGATCTTTTAATATTTAATTGCTATAATCTTTAATTAATGCAAACTGCACAGATGAGCAAGCAATTATGATAATTAATATATACAAATAATAAGTACTATTATACATTGCACCTCATTATAAAATAACAAAAATTATAGTGAGATAATGAATAAATTAAATGCAATTTATTAAAACAAAATCTTGAATTTTTATTTCTGTGAAGTTTTTAATATTTTAAAAACGTTTCCCTATGTATTATTTACGTGTACATAATTACCTACGTGATTATACTTTAACCATGTATAATTTAATTATACCTAGAGCTTTGAAATGTTATAAAACAACTATCCTACTTACTTATGTGCCCATGTTGTTATATACATGGACTGAACCTACCGCAATGTATAAAAGTTGTAGCCTTCTCGATGAAACAATACTTTAATAATGAAAAATACATTCATAATTATCAGACTTGGTAACCAGATTCCAGAAGTATAGGGTTGGCCAAATGTCTACCGCTAGACCAATAATGTGTTTTTATGGGTTTGTGTTCGACGTCTATCTCAACTTGACGGTAGGTAATAATGTCGTCGTAGGTGGAGCAAGTTTACCTAGAAGTAACCTATTCACTCTAGACTTGAAATCTCCTAGGATTTGGGAGTCGTAGGTGTAGCAGGATGTGTGCAGTTTTCAGTACAAATTAGTTAATAGTTCTATGATAAAAATTTGGAATAATATATAGGACCATGACGGATAATGTTGATCTATATTCTAGCAAGTAATTAAAAAAAACGTGTTCATCCATAATTTACAAAACTTTCAGTGGTTTATACTCGTAAAAAGTTTTGTTCTTTAAAAATGTATAAATACAATTTCAGTCCATTTCAAGTCCAACGATTCCATGCAAATAAAAAGAGATGGTTTTGGAAAAATCGAGCTTAAAATAAACGTGATTTTCAAACCATATTGTTTATATTTTATTGACGAAACTAAGTTTCTTTATGGTTGAAGTAATATGGTAGAAACCAATTAGTATCAAATTAAATGATTGAAAGCGACACAATTTAAGAAAATTAAGAACGCCGAAGTGAGAAAGAAAATGAATGCATCGAGGCGGTCGCAAAAACTTGAAGTTTTTCTTATGGTTTGCTGAAAAGTACTACTTTTTAGATCTATATTAATCAATCAATAAAAATATGATGTTAACTAGGTATTTACAGGTTTCTGAGATCAAATTCATAATGAGACGCTTCCGTCCTTTTGTTGTGATTTTAAAATGAGCTTTAAGCTTCATCAAATATTATTCCTATTTAATGCTAACGGAAACCGGTATTTTTTTCTAATTATTTGTTTGTGTTAGGATAAGCTTTATTTATGAGTATATTTAAAAAAAAATGGAATAGACTAAGAAATATAATGAGTGCATAAATAACCGGTAGGCTATCCGACGGTCCAGTTGATAGTTATATTTAAGTTTTAAGGAATAAATTCCTGCATTTAAATTAATTATAAATTAATCGATTACGCTATTAATTTGCCGGATATACTGGAAAAGAGACTGTTATCGAAGAAAAATATAGGTATTTCCACTTTTCTGAAATTTTTTAGGCACTACATTCAGGACTGAAAACCTGAAAAAAAAAGATCAAATTCGAATCTCACCTGTGTGACAGTAATCTTCTAAGTAGTGCCTAGCAGCTCGCTGCACTATGGAATAATACAGGCTGACAGAAGATGCAAGCGCCATCTTCACTTCTCTTCTCACTCCGTCTGTCGCTAATAATACAGTTTGTTGCCTATTTGTTAAAGTTTCAAACAAAACAAAACGTACGTAAACTCAAACTTAGTTAACTGCATCAGTGTGTTTGTAAGTGCGAAAAGGAAAACTTGAGAAGAAACCAGTTAAAAAAAATCTAGTTTGAACTGCGTAAAGTTGCGGTTATGAAAAATTTTTTTGCCGGTTAAAATTATTCTTGTTTTTGTCGAAAAAGTCACGGTGTTCCATTTTTTTTTAATGTCCAAAGTCACAATTTGTTGCACTACCGCGCCGCATACTACCGCCGTCCAAAAGTCTACGCGAAATGAAACACGTAATGTAAAATAATATAAACGATTTGGATGCGGCCGGTCCGCGCCGCTCTTGCTGCGAGACTGGCCTACACAACACGCTTTTTTTGTTTCCCTTCTACGCGGAGGATGCGGCTGAAATAAGTTCGGATCATCCGATTATTTGATTGTGTTTATGTTTATCTATTAAACTGTTTACACTGAAACAATAGTAATGCTTTAGTGTTTTGTGAAGTGGACTGTTCAGTGGATTTTTTTTATTTCCTCATTGATGGTTTTGAATAAAAATTAGCTCTTATATCTCAATAAGTCCATTTAAGTTAAAACCGAAATAATTAACCTAAGAACAGGTAAGAAAATTTCAAGAAAATCTGAAGAAAATTCGCAAATTCCAATAAGATTCACGTTAGCAATAACAAAAACAAATATGGCGGCGGGCGAGAAAACGCGGGAAAATAAGTTTCCCGCCGAGACGAGCCTCTCGAGACATGCGTACGTAACGCAATGTTTACGTGAGACTTTTTTTACTACTAACCTCACATTTTACACGCTTTTTACAGCTTTTTTGTTCCATTCATTCGGGTTTTCCTTTTTCTAAACAGATGTCCAACTGTTTACCTGTCTAGTCAAACATAGCTGCAGTTTTGAATAGCAATTTTTTGACAATTACTTTATTCATGTAGATGTAGTTAGTGTTAGCTACTTGATTAGCATCTAAAGTTTGGAAGACTTATAATCAAGTTATGCAAATTAAATGATAATCAAGTGCAATTTATTCAAATTAATCAAATGTGATACGTTTGACTTTTTTGATGATTTGGCGGTAATTAGTTAAAGTACGTTTGTTGCCACGCCAACAGATCGGCTTATCGTTCGCGCTAACATAATCAGGAGCGGCGACGCAATTATGACGAAACCCTTTTTAAAAACGATTCGCATAAAAATAAAGAAAAAAATGAGAAAAATGTTCATCAACGCGACACGACACCCTCCCGCCACCCCTCAAACCCCGCGCCCCGGGCGGCGGGTGGCGTGCGACGGAGACGGCGACAGACTCTCGTGTTGTTGTCTCTCTTGATGCATCTCGCGCCACCAAGTTTCATACGAAAACTACCCGCGGTGCGCAGCTCCTGCTCCAAAGAGGTACGTAGCAACTCCACCCAGCGACACTGAAAATTAAACTTAATTTTCATGAGAAACAGAGTTCATTTCAGGACGCAGAAGATCAAGGATTTTCCGCGAAACCCAACACAGTCGAAGTTTCGTTCTCTTGCAACTGTGAGACACCACTACACGCATACTAAGCTAAGTTTAGCTGTCGTGCGCACTCGCTGCACCCGCGCACACACGCACAACTTCCTTGTCGCGCGTCCGTGTGCGCCACACGTGGCTGTGTGCGCACAAAAGTTCCTATACAAGTTTTCGGTGGACTTTCTTTGTGTCGGTGATTTTTTTCGCGGTTCTCGCGCGTGTGTGCGGGTCAGTGGGATTTTTTTCAAGTTTTTATTACTCATACAGTGGCGCGTTTGTTTGTATGGGGCAGTTTGGTAGTGTGGGGGTGGCCGCCCGTTCTTTGTGCCCCGGGATTGTAAAAAATGTCGTATTGGATTCTAGCTGGGCTGCTAATGAATGATAGATACGTGTATGTACGTCTCCCCCTGCATACTGCACGTTCGCATCTAAAAATCTGATGTGGGATTTGCAAATGTATGTAATCCTTTTTTTTCCAGCCGACAGTTTTCATCATTGCTCTCTGAATATAGGATCAGTAATGAGATTCTGAGGAGTGGTTCGTTTGGACCAAATAGTTCTTTTTGTTTTTAGAGCTTTTGTCGTTTTTGTTGAAAAGACTTCAACGCGTTACTATCATATGTAGCTAGGTATACGCTCGTCATTTGTTTTATAATTTGAGAAAATACTTCATCTCTCATTAATGTTGAGGTATGTCAGTCCCCTGTAGATATAGATTTGTAGTATAGGTACTCACATTCTCCTGCAAAGTAATTCCAGGATAAAGATGACTCATCATTGTCATCAATAACAAAGAAAGAATAAGTAGATATTTTCCTCCAGGATGGACTAGGATAACTTGAATTCTGTCTCAAGAATGTTTGCGCCGGTTAAACAACACTTCTTTAGGTACCTACTATTTAGTAACAGTTCCTTTAAAATCTATACTTAATATTATAAAGAGCAAATACTTTTCTGTTTGTTTGTACCGAATAGGCTCCGAAACTACTGGACCGATTTAAACAATTCTTTCACCAATAGAAAGCTACATTATTCCTGAGTGACATAGGCTATTTTTTAATCCCGAAAACGGGTCCTGTGGGGTGGTCCACGGGAGCGAAGCCGCGGGGAACAGCTAGTACTGCATGTAATTATTTATTGTTTACAGTTTAATGTCCGGTTTTCGATATAATAATTTGGATTTACAGGTTTTCAGCCAAGAAGATTGTAAAAAAAATCACTTTCATTTTTTTTTCATATCTTGAGTTTGAAATTAAGAAAAGTATTTCGTATGGTTTATAATGTCCTCTTCCCTAAGATAACTTACCCTTACAGGTGAATACCAACTCCCTCAAAATTTCAAACACTCCTTACTATGATGCAAAAGAAACTCAATGATCCCAATAAGACCGTCACTTTATTGCCACGGACAACGATAAATATCAATTTTATCATTCCCAAAAACTACCAATGGTAACAATAACGATACGTTATTGAATCCAGGAACAGAGCATTAATGACATAAATACTTAGTTGCAGTACATAAGCTTATATTCTAAGATTATAATCCCTCGTCGCAGGCCAGAGTCAGTTGAGAAAAATGGGTCACAGAACATATACAGGTTGGTTGGAAGGGCTGGGGCAGACTAAGGAGGACGGACGGTCTATATTTTCTAATACAGCTAATATTAATACAGAACAGTTTATCATTATAGGGTCGCCAAAAAATAGGTCACAGAACATATACAGGGTGGTTGGAAGGACTGGGGCAGACTAAGGAGGACGGACGGTCTATATATTTTCTAATGCAGCTAATATTAATACAGCACTTTATTCATCATCATTCATTTTAGGGACGCCAAAAAATTATATTATGTAAACTAATGTTATTATGTTGTGGACAACTGACCAAAATTTTAATGGCAGGTACGATTTTTATTTTGATATTTGACAATGACTTCCTTGTAGAAAGTTGTTCACTTACATCTGCTGGAGGAATTTTAAAATGTGCATCATCTTTCCGTTACACTACGTATAATTGTATATGTTTGCATCTAGAAGTACCTACTAAAACCTATTAAAAGAAAGAAAGAAAAGTGTTTAATTGTCACAAAACGACATACAATATAAGAACATGCTTATGCTATACCCTTAACAATAGTATTAGTAGTACTTAAATTAAGTTGTTAAGATGATACGATAAGTAAAATTTAAAAAACCCCCGACACATTATTATTTCATGCTACATAATGTATCTAGTAGTAGACACGCTTCGATCGACAACCATTTGTAAAACGTAGGTAATTATGCCACGATATCTTGTCAAAACACCCCGATTCAAACAGTAAAGCACTCATAACTTTAGAACAGCTGAACCGATTTTCATCAAACATAGCTAAGAACACTCTGGATAAAGTCACATTTTAAACAACAAAAAAAAAACTGGCCAAGTGCGAGTCGGACTCGCGCACGAAGGGTTCCGCACCATTATCGCAAAAAACGGCAAAAAAATCACGTTTGTTGTATGGGAGGCCCCCTTAATTTATTTTATTTTAATTTAATTATTATTATTTTTTAAAGTGAATATACAACTAAATATTCTGTGAACATTTCAAGCGTCTACCTGTTGCCGTTATTAATATCGAGCAAAAAACGGCAAAAAAATCACGTTTCTTGTATGGGAGCCCCCCTTAAATATTAATTTTATTCTGTTTTTAGTATTTGTTGTTATAGCGGCAATAGAAATACATCATCTGTGAAAATTTCAACTGTCTAGCTATCACGGTTCATGAGATACAGCCTGGTGACAGACGGACAGACAGACTGACAGACGGATCGTGAAGTCTCAGTAATAGGGTCCCGTTTTTATCCTTTGGGTACGGAACCCTAAAAAACGAAAACAATATCGGTTCATCCGTTTTGGAGCTATGATGCCACAGACAGATACACAAACACACATCAAACTTATAACTCTTTTTCCGTCGGGGCTTAAAATACATTCATTGTTACTATTGTTGGTTGTCTGATAGTCTATTTTTCTTACATTTCTTACCAGAAAATGCACGATTTCTATGGGATTGGTCAGGATATCGAAGCCGCAGGAAAAAGCGTGTACAACGCCAAAGAACTGTTATTTAATTTAAAATTAATGCACACGATTGAGTGCTTTCCTTGACTAAAAAAGAAAACAGGAAAATTGTTACACCAGACAAAACATAAAAGCCTCTTATTTCGGCGATCAAGCTGGTAATATAGACTGAAGATTTTTTGGTTATCAGAATAGTCGAAATTGAGACATAGACATACAATGAGACAAAACAGTTGAAGTCTGTATTTAAATTGAATAATCTGTAACACTCGTTGGTGATCCTTAAAAATAAATAATATATTTTAAGCGACTTTCCAAAAAGGACAAGTTTCTCAATTTGGGTGTTTAATTTTTTTAATGTTTTTAGAACATTAAGATAATAGTAGTATAAGCTATCTCGAATAGTTAAGTTAAGGAAACGGGAGCACAGCTCCAACTGAATTTCCTTAGTAAAAAGTCGTAATTCGAGGTTTGGGTCTCGTCTCTTTCCTCCTTCAATATTGGACTAATTTAAAATATATTCCATAATCTGAAAATTAAAGATATATCCTATGTCCCTATGTTTTCCTTTTAGATGATGAATTCTTTAGAAGCACTAGAACCCTAAAAAAATGCTCAAAATTGCGCTGTCAACAGAGGCTTAGTGTACAAATTTGACAAATATAAATGAAAAAAGGAAAACATAGGGACATAGTATATATCTTACTTTACTAGTTTATGGAATATCTTTTGAATTGGTCCAATATTGGAGGAGGAAACAGACGAGAGCCAAACCTTGAATTATGACTTTTTACTAAGGAAACTCCGTCGGCGCTCTCTGCCCATATTTCCTCTTAAGCGACTATGAAGCAAATGCATATAAATAAATGGTACTGATGAAAATGTTACCATCGAAGTGATCTTATGATGAAGCCGGAAGGTAGGCACTGGAATTCCGTAATAAAACAATGTAAGCTTGTCTTATTTGGACTTATTGGAATTGCAATGAGATGTACTCTTGCTTTAATGATTTTCATGGTAATATGAGGTTCAGTTATGAGGGCCACCACTGCATAGAGAGCAGTGGTGGCCCAGAGGTATCGGCCGCGACTTACAAGTTGTAGGTCGTGGGTTCGAACCCGGGCAGGCGCTTTACTTTGTGTCAATTATTTCATCACCACTGCTCTCAAAAACGGTGAAGGAAAACATCGTGAGGAAACCGGCATGTCCTAGAACCAAAAATTCGAAGACACGTGACATCAACCAACCCGCACTGGGTCCGCGTGGTGGATTATGGCCCATCCCCTCCCACAGAGAGGAGGCCTGTGTCGCAGCAATGGGAACATTAATAGGCTGATGATGTGATGTGTGATGTGATGAGGTTCAAACACTAAAAAAATGTTTTATCAAAAAAATTCAACCGATTTCTAAAACACCGACTTCGGTAAACAAGTTTTTTTTCGCTATGTAGTAGTGTTTTGCTTTAGGAGTCGGTTTAATTTTTTTCTTATAAAATTTTTCTTTGTAATATTTATTTACACAAAAACTTAAAATTCAATCTATATAAACAAGTTCATAAGAATTTTTTGTGGTGATATTTATAAAGTAAAAGTTATTACTTGTACTTTTCTGGTCAACAGAAGTGTGCACTTTATTCGTCTTATACAAACACTTTTAAAATTAAAGTTATTATATACAATTTTTTTTTTTTTTTTTAAAAAAACGTTGCCCCACACTAATTTCTTCCTGTATCGTGGGTGCGTTTACAAACACATAAACTCACATACACAAACACCCAGAGCCGGAACAACTATCTATAGGTCATACAAATATTTGTTCCGTGCGGGAATCGAACCCGCGACACGTTGCGCAGTAGTCAATCGCTCAACCACTGCGCCAACCGTGAAACTATTTATTCATCATCTTCTTCTTCTCCTACCTTGTATAAACAGTACATAAGGGATCCGCGACCTGTGACACTAATGAGCCCTGCATATTTTACGATCGCACGCTGTTGTCAGGCGATTGTGGCCTCTAGGTTTTAGATCTTTGCCGATGTCGAGGGACTAGTAAAAGACCTGAAATATGAATTGGGAAATCCATATTAATATTACAAATGCAAAAGTAACTCTGTCTGTAAGTTTGTTACATTTTCATACTCAAATCACTGAAACAATTTTGATGAATTTTGGCATAGGCCTATGCAGAAGATCCTGGAGATTTTTATTCCGGTGTAATGTTTTATTAGATAATATCCAAGATTCACGCGGATGAAGCCGCTCGCAGAAGCCAGTGGCTATATTTTTTGTTGACTGACAGTTCTTTCTTTCAGTGGTCATAAGTGTGGCTGCTAAGCATGGCATCTCCTTACAAGAGAAACAAATATTAAGTGTTTAAGGCGCCTCCCCGAGCAAAACGGCGCGCTAGTCGTGTTTGTGCAGTTTTTAAGAGCTATCTACTACATATTTAAAAAGAAATATCAATTAATAAAAATACATTAAATTTTAACATAATATTGATTCTAAAATGGTAGTATACTTTTTTTTAAAGAGGTCTATGTTTTACTAATCGCTTTCCAACAAAACCATAAAAATTAGAAATAATTATTGATAGCATGCATCTCCACGTAAAGTGTTCATTAATTATGTTTTGTACTAACACTAATGGATAGACTATTTGATAACGAACATTTTGTAAGTTTTTTTTTTTCAAAAGAACAATACTCGATTTAAGAAGATTTAAAATCTGGGCGTATTCACTACTGTAATTCATGCGCCACCAGTGCCGCTGGGCCAATAGGAATGCTCATGTCTCATGCTGATTTTTTGGTCAGGGTATGGCCTTCAATCAGCAAGTTCTCAATAGCAGTCTGCAGTCAGGCCTTGTATCCCGGCCCTATTATATGGGAATACCATGAAATGGCATAATGTGGAAAGTACTATTCAAAACGGGGTGAAAGTATAAAATTGATTCGTGGTTATGGTAACCAAGTAGTGTTTCATTTTCATTTTTCAGCGGTCAGAAAATCATCTTTATACTGATTATGTGAAGAGGTGAAATTGTCTGTTTGTTTTTATTAGGAAGTACGGGCAGTACTGTAAAGCTAAGAAAAGTTACATCATCGTTATGAGACAGATTAAGGCAAAAAATAGGTGATGGGCCACGGGGACTTTTAAAAGTGGTGCAAGCCTGACCATCCTTAGTCTTGCTAACAACTGTTATATGAGGCAACCTAACCATTTAGCGAACATCGCACACATCACATCATCAGCCTATTAATGTTCCCACTGCTGGGACACAGGCCTCCTCTCTGTGAGAGGGAATGGGCCGTAATCCACCACGCGGGCCCAGTGAGGGTTGGTATAAGTCACATGTCTTCGAATTTTTGGTTCTAGGACATGTCGGTTTCCTCACGATGTTTTCCTTCACTGTTTTGAGAGCAGTGGTGATGAAATGATTTACACAAATTAAAGCGCCTGCCTGGGCTCGAACCACTGGGCCACCACTGGGCCACCACTGCTCACTACTCTTAGCGAACATATCGAACAGTAATAGTAAAATCGTGATACACATTCGTTCATAATTCCGAGCACATCAGACATCAGTAAAGAAAAGCCACTCAATGTAATGATATGCATTAGCCGCCAGTGTATTAATCTGCCGAAAGCCAGGCTATTAGGAGTGAAAGAGACAAAAATATAAACAAAAAAACGAGAGAAAAAGAGGTCAGTAACTGGCGAGAGTACGGTAGCTGAGAGTACAGGCGCAGGCAGTCGTGGATAGGTATGGTTGCAATAAATAGTATCTATGTATACGAGTAGGTTAGATTGGGTTTTTGTCGCTTTTTTATTTAATTTTATTTGAGATGGGTTTGCTCTTGACTCTAGTATAGGTCGCTAGGTCTAGTCTAGGTGGGTCTGTGGTCGCTTTGTGTTAATTTCTGATGGATTTTCAGATGGATTGGATTCCAGGATTCTTTTTTCAGCAGAAAGCATAGAAAATTAGCTTTCCCCCGAGTGTTGTCACATCGCCTGGTCTTTAGCGTATCGCATCCAGCAAATGCCTGCAGCCTTCACCAGGTAATCGGTTCATCTTGTCGTTCCAACGCTGTTTCTTCACCTTCAGGTACGCGGTCGCCCCTCCATTTTTACTATACGTAATTTAATTTGCATAAATGCAATTATTACTTCAGTTATTATTGCAAGTAAGAATGTTTGTATGAAAATTAGGAATTTAGAAAAATATTGAAAATTTCGATGAAGTACTTAGTTTTTGATTGGGAATTAATTACATCTATCTGAATCTGATAAAAAGGCTCAAAAAGCTGTGAGATTCTTGTCCTCATGGCACAGTGCAGAAAAAATAAAACTATTATGAGTCCAGTTCCGCCAGCAGGTGTACATCATCTCGTACTCCACATATGTAAACAGTTCGCGATCAAGACGCAGATGTACCACCTGAGCGAGCATAGAGAGGACCTTACCGCGATTTAACTATTAGTTTTATAACAACTATAATTTTACAAGCTTTTATTTAGATTCTGTAATCAAATCAAATCTCGCAAGTTAAATTTGAATCAGTGTCAATGAAATTTTATAATAAAAGAACCTTGATTTAAAAAAAGTAACATTGTGTTGGGATAGAGACTTAAGGCTGTTTATTTTTAAGAGTCCAGAAAGAGGTGGCTAGATGACGCGTACCATGAAAGCTGGTTCGAGATAGCGTGGGAGAAATCTAACTGGCAGGATTTGCCCTGCACTTGGACAGCAACAACTAGACAATAAAAAAAAAGAGTGTCCATGGAGTTTTTTGCACGTTCCTATCTATAGAGATCAACGTTTGGAAGAACATGCAACTTGGTTCATCTTTCTGACTGACCCACTTGACAATTCTATAGTGTCTGAAATGGTTTAATTGAAATAAACGTTTTTTTTTTTGTTTTAGTTTAAAAGATAAGTGTTTACTGTACTGTTGTAGCCGTTTCGTAGACAACGCTACGAAAGTCTACGAAGTGCTACGAAATATGAAGTACCACAATTCTTTTATATAATGTTATGGTAAAAATAATTTTATTTTCTACAGCCGGTGTCTTCACTGCATTTGGTTTGTGCTAAAGGTAAAGATCATTATTTATAACGGCCTGGACTCGAGATGTTTTTCCATTCTCAAGGCAACACAGTGGAGTGGAGCGGCATTTCCTTCAAAAGGACTCAATAAAAATATCGGCAAACGTTTCCGTATAACTTCTAAGAAGAGCTATTAAAATATATTGCCCGTCGCATCCACACAACTCTAGCGCAAACTGTAGCATAATTACCTAGTGTCGGCGCTCCCAAAAAGTACAATTATATCGCCGCGTGTATTAGCTCTAGTGCCACTGTACGAGGTACGACTGGTGAGGGTACAAGATTCGTTCACCTGTTGCTATTTGTCTAGCCTGAACTAGTCTGTTCTTAGGCATGCTAGATTTAGTGGGAGTTTAGTCAAATTTTGAAACATACGATAACTCACTTGTTTTCCGTACATCTTATGTCTAGAGTTCTTTAGTTCTGGAGTGGCGACCGCGAACCAAAAGACGTCGCGTTGGAAGATCTCCTACTAAGTGGACCGATGACCTGGTGAAGATTGCAGGGATTCGCTGGATGCGGTCAATGTGGCGACACTTTGGCCTATGTGCAGCAGTGGACGTCTAATGGCTTAAATGTCGATGATGATGACAATTACATCATACTTCTACCATTATTATTTATTTGGGATCGACGCAGCTTCTTTGTCTTTTTACGTAAGCAACTGATTCAGGGGTCTAATATCTGTATTATAATTATTTGTAGAAAGGCCGAAGAATCCGAATCTGAACTCTCAAACTCCTGTGGATGTATAAAATTTGAATTAAACCCCTTCAAATTTTTAATTGTACAGTTTTTAGAAAAGGCTTTCCTTATACAGACAAAGAACTTGAATTTACATTTAAATATCACAATTTAAGTATTGAACACAATTGAGTTAGGTGTAAACCACGAGGTTGGTATTCCGCTCAAAAGTTTTCAGAGGGTTTATAAAGTTTTCTTCTTACTTAAATATTATTAGTTTGCGTACAAAGGACGTACCTTAATCTGTAGTTGATAAAAATGTTCAGGACCTTAAGATGAGATTGCATCGTTTTAACAGGTTTATGCATTGAAAAGGCTTGAAAATCGGTACCATACTACCAAGATGTTGGATTGTGGACTAAAGATAGGCAGTAAGACTACGGGCAGTCAGCCCGACTACTATTCTGCTAATCGACAAATTTTTATCTCTACATGGGTAATAAACTTATAAATTTACTATCTGTTTTACACAACTAACAACGTTAAATAAAAGTAGTAATTTAGATATATTTACAGACTTGCTGTTCCCCGCGGCTTCGCTCGCGTGGACCACCCCACAGGACCCGTTTTCGGGATTAAAAAATAGCCTATGTCACTCAGGAATAATGTAGCTTTTTATTGGTGAAATAATTTTTTAAATCCGTCCAGTAGTTTCGGAGCCTATTCGGTACAAACAAACAAACAAAAAAATCTTTCCTCTGATAATATTGGTGTAGATAATATAAGTATATATAATTGAATATTTCTCAAATTGACTAATAACAAGGGGAGAAGGGAAAAGTGCTCATTGCGCTTCAAAAAATTCGTCCACATCGACGTCAATGGGAAACGTGCCCAGAACGTTGGCAGCGTTGCCACGTTGAACGGCAATGCTGATTCTCTAGCTGAAGAAAAGGCCAGCCCTCTGGTCACGCGAAGACACTTACCATTTACTCGTCTGGAAACATTCGATGAGCACTCGGTCCCGAAGGACCTAATGTCTCAACCCCAAACGGCTCAAACATATAACTGCCAATAAGCATGTTATGTTTGCGCCGTTTGAGGTTTTCTGCACCAGCAGCAACCGCCCCAGCACAACCCGCCGTGCTAAGAAGATGGGATGGCGCAAGGGTATCGATAGATGTAGCGTGGGTAATTATATTAATCCGTTTCTAAAACCATTCTAGGTAAGCATGCGAGTTGCAACAACTTTATCAATTTGATCTGTAATCAAATATGATGTCAATTTATATGATGAACTGTTTTAATTAATTATTATGCTCAGCCAATCGCATCACAATTTGTCTATTGATCTGTGATTTGACAGCTAGTTAGTTTATTGATCAAGTTTTCAGTACTCTCCATTCTATTCATCAGAAAATGTATATGTTATTTAGTTGTGAAAGTAAGTTAGTTTATTTGCTTTCACGCGTCTGTACTTTAAACGTATATCCGTGAAAGGCGGACAGTTTTTGAGATAGACGGCCATAGGTGACGTGAACGGAGCCACGGGCGAATCCTGGTACAGAATGAACACGGGTGATTAAGGGTACACTAGTCGAAAGTTCGATGAAGATGTACGTTCAAAATAAAAAGTGATATCAAATTTTCTCATCATTATCTAGCCCTGTATGGAAGCAAAAAAGTAAAAAAATAAAATATTTGAAAGTTATGAGCGTCGAAAGTTCCACATTTCGACACTAATTTTAACGCATTTTTGGGCGGAAATGCCGTAAGAAGACGGAAAATTGCAAAACGGCCTCCATACAGGGATAGATTAGTAGTTCACAATGCAGATAATTTTATTTTGAACAGATACGTTTTGTCGTTTTTTCATGATATCCAGACTCCCAAAGGGCTGTTATAAAATTTCGCGCGCTCGGTTTCGTCCTAAATCATTATCCATTTCGCAAAAAATTGCAAAAGTGTGTACTCGTACGCGTACTAGCTTCCTACTGGTCATCACAGCATCTATCTCTGCCACACGTGTTGTCGGTTGATATAAAATGCATTGTAACCCCGCGCACAAAATAGTTCGTGCCGTCGACTAGTGTAACCTTAAGGCCGTCGCTCCCTGGGTGATCAGCACTCACAAGTCGACTTTAAGGCATCTTCTTCAAAACATCATAAACATAACTTTTGACCTTGACTATTTACCTTATGGAAAGAAAGAGATTAAAAAACATTATAATAAATCTTCCAATCTTTCATGCAAGAGGTATTTTGAAATATTTAAGACTTAAATACTATAGGATGAAAAAGATAATTAATAGGTTAATCTTCAAATCAACATTAGCTATGAAACAATAAACAAGCTGGTAGAATTGGCAGTGGGCGTTGTTGCCAGGCGCGGCTGTCGAAATGGAAAATGATCCTTGCAGGACGGGTGTCCACCATAATGATCATTTTGGATTAAAGAAACTTTATTCCCAATAAAGACATAAAAGCATACTTGAGAACAATACTAAAAAACGTAGATTACAAAAAGTTCGTCATCAGTATTTAAAGATAAAAGTTACCCATCCAATGCATTCGTTTCTCCAGAAGTGATCGATTCGAAATTATGTGCTGGCAAAGTTGAGTCTTGAATGCAGGACAGGATCTAATTTGTACACCTACATTTAGCAAATAAACGATTTCATTTCATTTCATCATCATATACAGGACGGTAACTTATTATAGAGTCGTGCTCCTTCAAAAGTTAGCATTTCTTGCCATAGTTAGTTCTTGTTTTAGGTAAAATTCACACACATTTCAGCTGTAATTCGTTCTCTATTGGGCATTGGCGTCTCCCAAGTGTCGCCACCTAGACCGGTCCCTGTAAGATTGCTGGATCTTTTTCATCCCTTCTTGTGATTTGACCCAAATTGTATTCGAGCAGTTTGTAGCAACCTCCAGTGCAGTGCAGTGGTAGCCTAGTGGTATCGGCCGCGACTTATAAGTTGTATGTAGTTCGTGGGTTCAAACCCAGGCAGGCGCTTTACTGTGTAAATTATTTCATCACCACTGCTCTCAAAACGGTGAAGGAAAACATTGTGATGTCTTAGAACCAAAAATTCGAATACATGTGACATCCACCAATCCGCATTGGGCCCGCGTGGTGGATTACGGCCTATTCCCTATCACAGAGAGGAGGCCTGTGTCTCAGCAATGGGAACATAAAAAAAGCTGATGATGATGATGTAGCAACGTGGATAGCTCTGTCGTTGACTACGTTTAAGTTGTGGAAGGTGCAAGTGGATGATAAAAGTCTGGAGGGTTTACCTATAAAAAGCTGGAATTCCTAAAACTGTAATGTAAATCACTGTACATCACTAGACCTAATGTTACTTTCTTCGCACATAAGCTATGAAAAGACAAACACTGTGAAACAAAAGCAGTGTAAATTGGCAGTGGACGTGCTCCATAGGCGCGGCCGTCGAAACGGAAAGTGGTCGCCGCAAGGACGCCCGGTCCCGGCCGAGCTTCCTTGCCTTCGGACTTTGGTGTGTGGTACACGTGTAAGCGGGCGGCGGGGAAAGTGAAACTTGTATTTGTGACGAGGTTTGAAGGTCTCTAGACAAGTGTCATTCGAATGGCATCGATATCGATATCATAGATGGCGATAGTCGAAATATCAGAATGTGAGGGTTTGGTTCTTCTATAGCGTTTGGCATTCTCATACATTATTGACAATAACTATCGCCACGCTTTTGTTGATAAAATGCCAGTTGTCTAGATTTTTTGGGGAAGCGATTTATTAGAGTTTTAAATTGGTATGGTTTATTTCATACTAGCGTCTGCCAGCGGCTACACTCGCGTTAAAAATAGTTTTCTTATCCCAAGAGAACATTATACCAGGATAAAATTTAGCCCACGTGCTTTTCCAGTTATAACCTATCTTTGTGCCAAATTTCATCTAAACCCTATGCCGTTCTGGCGTGATTGAGTAGCAAACATACATCCATGCGTCCATCCCTCCAAACTTTCGCATTTTTAATATTAGTAAGATGTTTTAATTGCTAAAAAAATATCCAACATTTCGGGACTTTGAAATGTTTTAGATCACTAACGTATAAGGTTACTTATTGTACTTTGACCATTTAGTCTACATCATCATCATCATATCCGCCGAAAGACGTCCACTGCTGGGCATAGGCCTCCCCCAGGCGTCGCCACATTGACCGGTCCCTTGCGTCTTGAATCAAGCGGATTCTCTGCCACAATCTTCTTCAAATGTACGTGTATTATTTGTGTGTAGTAATAACTTTAGCAGCATTCTCATAAAATACCTATTTATTATTATTAATATTTGCATTCATTCATATTTTCTGTCACTCCGCCATCCACTCTTCACTTGAGTCCTTTATTTTCAGATTTGTGGTCTGCTTAGGGGAGGTTTTTATGTTATCTCGAATAGCTCCTCATTATACACGGAAACGTGATCCGAAATCTTAAACAGCCTTTGTATTAAAATAAAACTATAGTGTATTGAAAAAAAAAATAACAATGCTAAATAATAACAGCCGCACGGGTCGATCATCAAGGTTAAGCAACACTTGACGAGGTCGGTCCGGGGATGGGTGACCATTTCAACATACCGAGTTTCCTCCGTGCCTCGGAAAGCACGTTAAGCCGTTGGTCCCGGCTGTCATTTGAAGGTCTTTGACAGTCGTTACGGGTAGTCAGAAGCTTGAGATCTGACACCAGTCTTGCCAAGAGGTATCGTGTTACCCAGTTACTGGGTTGTGGAGGTCAGATAGGCAGTCGCTCCATGTAAAGCACTGGTACTTAGCTGAATCCGGTAAGACTGGAAGCCGACCCTAATATAGTTGGGAAAAGGCTAGGCAGATGATGTATTGAAAAAAAAATATTATCGAAGTAAGTAATGATTCCCTTACTATGTAATATGTATTCTGTAGTAAACAGTATTATTTTTGTTTTGTTTTAGTGCAAAATATTTTTTAATAATCAACGACTATAAAAAAATATACCCAAAAAAAATTTGGATTTCCATTCTAAGTTGTCGTCAGCTGACCAAGTTTGTAAGGGGGATACATTTCCTTCGAGAAAGTTATTGTATGGGCAGAAGCAGTAGTTGCTTAAAATATGATCGCACTTTTTGTTACATCCACAACCATTCCACCAATTCGCACCAAGCGCTTCCAAACATCCTTCATAATGCGCACAGCTAAAGAGTGGAACTCACTGCCTGCGTCTGTGTTTCCGAACGCATACAACCCGAATCTCATCAAAGTTAGAGTGAACAGGCTTCTTCTGGGTAAGCTCACTCCATCGTCGACTCTGTCTCTGTCACCTCTGACCTATACTAGAGTCAAGAGCAAACAAATCATAAAAAAAAAACATCCTTGCTGTATATCTAGCTTAGATATGCATCATATTATTATTGGATACCTTGTACAAAATAAATAAATCTCACCAATCAGAAAATTTATAAAAGTACAAACGTCTCAAAAGGCTGCTCTCAAATTATCTCCAAAACTCCCCAATTTACTTTCATTTGATACTCATGATGTTATTATACAAGCATGCTTAATTGTTCTTTTTATCCAAGGCATGCACTCATTCAACTGCTAACCAGAGAAGCCATCCATCTTCGTCAGCCAGACGCACTGCATTAGCCAGACATTCGCAGACACCACGATAAAACTATACCCATCCCGCTCCATCATCAGCAAAACAAATGAAGCTTTTGTGTGTGCCTGTCTTTTTCTATAGACTGAGTGATTCAGCAGTTTTCGAGTTTGGAAAGAATGTATGTTTTACCATTGCTGTTGTGGTTTTAAACTTTATTTTGTTGTATCTAGGTTGGTTTTTGATTGGGAGGATGTCGTAGAATTAAATTTCCGAAGCAAGTGTTAATGTTGAGTGCAACAATCTTTTTCTCGGGCGCTTCTTGCAATGCCTGAAATTGGACAGTGTATTCATTTGGCAACGCGCTCCGATAGACTTATTAAGTGCTTACGTCGTGTTTAACGCTGTTTCGTTAACTTTTTGTATGAGTACTGTGTTAACATTTGATTTTTTGTGTCTGTCTGTACATTTGTTGGGCATTCGCTTTATTGGTATTCGTTGGTATCCGCGGACTGTTAAATTTTGAAGATTTAATATTATAGCCATTTATTGTCTTCATACTTTTTCTAACCCCTAATATTACTTTTATATGGAGAAGTTTAAATTTAAATATCTAGAATACAGTCAACCATTCATCTGTGGTAACAATTTTACATTGACAGCAATTTTATGTCATAGCTGCATAGCAATAAGGTAGATTTTCGAGGTGCAAGTATTACGATTGATATACGCTTGACTGTACCTAGGTTCTAATACAAAAGAGTACCTATGTATTGAAATACATGCTTTCGTAAAAACATATTCTCCATATGGGACAGTCGGATAAAAATAACTTTTTTTAGTTTATTGTTTTGACAGGTATTTTTTTAAAAAGTTGTCTGATTCATCCCTTTCAGTCTTATTTTACATTCTGCAAATTTCTTCTAGATCAATAACAGCACCTAATAACCCTCGCATTATCTAAGCTCATTAGTGGGCTATTTTTCAATTTGTACTAAGTAGAAGATGCGATGGCTCGTGTAACTTATAGTAAAGGGTACAACAAATGCTGTGCACTGTAATCCATCTACTTCACGAACCGATGGGCGAGCGGCGCGGGGCGGGAGATGTGGGGGCGCGAGCGAGAGGCGGTAGCGGGAGCGGGTAGTAATTAAAGGATGTTGTTTTGGTGTTAAAATCGTCGATTCTGTCTCTGTCACCTCTGACCTAGACTAGAGTCAAGAGCAAACCCATCTCAAAAAAAAATAAGTGAAATATTGTGAAATATAACTATAGAAAAACACATCTGAATTTAGGCATGTGTACTTTCATCCGGTAAGTCTGCTCTTGCATTTTTTTTTACTAGTATGGCTTATCTATACCTCTATAACAATATTATAAAGAGGAAAGATTTTTTGTTTGTTTGTTTGTACCGAATAGGCTCCGAAACTACTGGACCGATGAAAAAAAATATTTCACTATTAGAAAGCTACATTATTCCTGAGTGACATAGGCTATTTTTTAATCCCAAAAACGAGTCCTGCAGGTTGGCCCACGGGAGCGAAGCCGCGGGGTACAGCTAGTTAGGTATAAAAATAAGCCAGCTAGTAACAGATTACAAAGTCACACTGTCCCTAGCTCGGATACCTTATAGATTTGGGTGACAGTTTGTCATCGAAAACATTTTGATAAGTCATTATGTAGCTCAGCTAATATGTTTGCTCAGTTTTGTAGTATTCTACGATGATATAAAACTGATTTTACAATATACCATTTCCGGATTTAAATAGAAACCGTAAGATGATTGGCTAAATAACACCTGTAGCTCGACGCACTTGCCGATGCAGTTGATATTTTATAAGCGCAGTTGACGCTTACAACTTGGGCCACACCACAAGCTGCATGATGCATTAATCCCTGCTCCCCACGACGGATCCTTAATATATGATCGCGGGTTCGCGCCGGTCACGCCACGGATCACTTTAACTTGATCCTAGCTCGACTCACATTATTATTGCTAGTTTTTATGGGAAAATCAAGGGTTCAGGGACATGACAAACAAATCACGTATAAGTGCAGTGCTGTAGTATGCGCTGTAACCGCGCTTTAGTAGTTAGATTTGATCTACGAAACCCGTCCTTATTGCAAGTAAATATAAATTATTGCTATGAACGTGAGGTTGACTGTTACTGTGCGTACAGTACATTACGTTGCGGTGGCTCAGTGGCTAAGACCTCGCCTCACGTGCTTGAGGTCGTGGGTTCAAATCCGGGCAAGTGCCAATGTAACAATGTGACTTTTTCAAATTCATATGTACTTTCTAAGCTTATCTTGGACACCACAGCTACACAACGGTGAAGGAAAAAATCGTGAGGAAATCTGCACTTATATAGTTAATGTAAGTCTGAAATAGCCAAGTCAGAGGCCAGTGGGGTTCCCAGAGCCGGCTTAATTAACTCTGACACCAGAGGTGGCCACATCCTCACACGAAAAGAATATATTTTATTTATTTCGCTAGTTATTTATGTTTCAGTTTCATGTTAAAGGAGCCAAATATATTACCGATTCCAAACTTATGGCTGCTGAAAAAATTGTTTGGAAAAATACACATGGGGATTGAAGTCAGGACTCCACAGTCGTGCTCACAACCACTGGACACCCAAGCTCAATCTACGGCGGTATCTGGTATTGCGGTGCCATTTCGAGATAACGTGCTTATAATCTTATTTTCCATAGTTTCCCGTTGTATGTCCTTGATTTTTTTTCATAAAATATATCATCCGGAACATTTATTTCGAAGAGCCCTTTGTAGCAGTCCGTAGGCCCAGTTTTTTATCCGTAGTTGATGGACCAATAGTTTAAAATTTCGGCAAAACGGGTTTATTCATCAATTGTTAGCCTCACAAATGGTCAAATAAGTTAAAGAGTTAATTATTTGACCTTTTTAACAGACTTCAAAAAAGAAGGAGGTTCGCAATTCGTCGGAAACTTTTTTTTTATCCCCGATTACTCAAATACGCCTGGACCGATTTGAAAAATTCTTCTTTTGTTTGAAAGGGTATACTTCACAGAAAGTCCTATGGTCTTCAGGTCAGGATCTGATGATGGTATCCCAGAGGAATCGAGGGAACTCCTCAAATATTATAGGTATACATAAAGCGATTTTGGTATTTTCATCAACAATCAAAACAAGCAATCATTTGCACTCCGAAAGTATCATTTGGTGAAGTGGACCTGATAAAGAAGACCATAGATGGCCACTGGAACTCCTTAATGCTAAGTATGTCAGTACGGGTATAAGATATCTCGAATAATTAACCGACTATGATGAAGCAAATACTTATAAATAAATGGTACCATCGAACTGATCTGATGATCAAGCCGGAAGGTAGGCACTGGAACTCCGAAATAAAACAACGTATTCTAGTCGTGTTTGGGCTTATTGGAATTTTCATGAGATGTACTTTGACTATAAATGATTTTCGTTAATTGGAGGTAAAAAGTTAAAAAAACTTTTTAACATAAAATCAAACCGACTTCCAAAACAAAACACTACAAAGCGAAAAATAACTTTCTTTTCCCGAAGTCGGTGTCAAATAACGGAAAACAATGGGTACAAAAGACACAGACTTCGGAAAAGAAAGTTATTTTTCGCTTTGTAGTGTTTTGTTTTGGCAGTCGGTTTGATTTTTTGTTAGTAATAATTGATGAGTAACCGCGTTTTACCGACATTTTAAACTTTTGGTTAGCATATTTAACCATTAGTTTGGTTAACTAGGGATAAAAAAAACTGGGCCTTAATAATAATCTTAATTAATATTTACTCAATATAAAAATGTATAATGGCCTGTATGTTTGTAAATGTGGTTCTCCGGAAATACTAATCCAATTACGATAATTCACTGATAGGAAAATACTCTTTAGCCGAGTGTCATTCGCACTCTTTACTCCGAACAAAAAACTATTTACAAAAATATTGTACCGACTTCCAAATAAAAACAATACAAATTGAAAAATAACTTTCTTTTTGGAAGTCGGTGTCTTTGGTGGGTACCAATATTTCTGTTGTATATCGCCGAAGTTCTTCATAAGATCTTCACCAAATTGAAATGGGACCAATTTGGGAACATTCTCTTTCAAAGAAAAAAGATTTGACAATTGACGGAGAAATCGGTGAACATATACAAAAAGCAAAAAAAAACTTTAATGAAGTCGAATATAGAACCTCCTCCTTTTTGGAAAGTCGGTTTAAAATGCCATGAGAGCGAAACCGCGGGCAAAAGCTAGTCCGAAATATGCATTATCATAAAATTGTCGTATCTCTCGACCTTATAGGCATTAATTTGAATTCATTTCAATAATATGTTCTTTTAGAAAACACAATGTCTTCTTGTCCTTCGCATAATTTGGACAAAAAAAGTAAAAACAGTGCCATCTAGGTTAATATTAATGTCAATAGGACGAACTGGTTTTATTCGGGAATTTAAATAATGGTAATGTTTGTTAAAGGACAAAGAAGTTGAAATATCAGCCTGTCTGTTACTGATGCATAGGCTAATATGAAAGGAACCCTGATTGCCGCGCTTGACTCGGTGGAACGCAGAGCCAAGAGGCTCATTGGCGACGTTGAGCTGGCGGATGCCAAGCTACACAGCTTGGCTCATCGCCGCAAGGTTGCCTGCTTGTCGGTCTTCTACAGACTGTACTTCGGTGAGTGTGTTATCATCCTTACCTTGTTGCCATTCCACCAATTCGCACCAAGCGCTGCCAAACATCCTTAATAATGCGCACAGCGAAAGAATGGAACTCACTACCTGCGTCTGTGTTTCCGAACGCATTCAACCCGAATCTCTTCATAGTTAGAGTGAACAGGCTTCTTCTGGGTAAGCTCACTCCGTCTTCGACTCTGTCTCTGTTACCTATGACCTAGACTAAAGTCAAGAGCAAATCCATAACAAATAAAAAAAAAAACCTGCGTTGTTGCATACGAATTAATTCAGACATCCCAATGAATACTTTCGCCATAAGTTAGCTCGACAGTAATGTTTTAGTTATTTAATTAAACATGCTGGTATAATATGTAACATTACAGTCCACGAAGATTGAAGTAGAGGTTTTTTTTTGCAATCGGTTGGCTCACGTTTGACCACTATCTCGCCTGATGGTAAGCGATGATGGTCGACGATGATGCACGCTTGCCTAGAAGTAACCTTTTCACTCCGTAGTTTAAGACCCCGAGGTTGTAGCTAACTATGTGAGTACCTCTACATTTCACCAGTTATGTTTAAGGCCCTTAGTCCGCTTTAGTGCCGTAAAACGGTTACTTTCTAATGCCTATTCCTTAGTAAAGACTAGGTTAAAAGGTTTAAAAAAATAAGATGACTTAGTATTTGCGGGACTGAAATAATTACCAGTAAAGATTAACTGTAGTACCAGGAGATTATAATCATGAAGAAGTATTACCGAGGCTGGAATCTTGAGATGTAAAAAGAGTACACGGAGATTTTAGATTCTGACGTCCTGGTACTCCGTTAGTCTGTACCGCTTATGATTTTAGGCCCGGAAATACTTCTTCATGATTCTGGCCTCCTGGTAGTTTGGATATAAATACTTATAATGTTCAACATCTAACTAAAAAGCATGAGGAAGTTATATTGTGGAATACGTCGGGCGCACGGCCAGTACCGTGTCAACATTGGGGAATAGAATAGAATACTCTTTATTATGTACACCATATAAGTTACAGAAAGTATAGACGAAGAAAACATTACACTGGGTGACACAATGGGCGGCCTTATCGCTAAAAGCGATCTTTTCAAGACAACCTTTGAATATATACGCCTTAAGTCACTATGCGAGCCTACTGCCAGCAACTGGTCACCAATCTAGACTCCAGACTGCTACTGAGAAATGCTAGATTGAAAAAATTCAATAACAGACCGACCCGGGAATTGAACCCGAACCACTTGATCAGCAGTAACGCTTGCAACCACTGAACCAACGAGGTAGTTCATACTGACATTACAGATTTTTTTAAATTCATAAGAACTCACAATTGTGTGCCTTTTCAGAATTAATTTTATTCAGAAAAATGTGCCCGAAAGAAATGAAATGAATGTAATGTTTTCACGGGACCCTGAAAACATTATTCAGATGTGACATTCCTCTCGTATGTTTTACATCAACATGTGATTTGAATTTATGACTTTATGCCTCGTTCACTTCACTGCTTCTAATACAAGATGTTTTATATTTCATGCGAATGGAATGCGTCATTAGCCTGTAGTCCGTGGTTTGGCAAAGTTCTTCTGTTATTTTTAACCGACTTTCCAAAAAGGAACAGGTTCTCAATTCGGATGTTTATATTTCTTTTTTATTTATGTGTTTTCGGGCATATCTCCGTCATATATAAATTCAAATTCATTTATTTGCTAGAATATAGGTTTACAAAGTAGGATCTTAAATCTATGACGGTCCCTTTACATTCTACCATTAAATATGGTGTGCAAATGTTTAATTTCAGCTTGTACTATCATCTAAACTTATCTTTAATAAATTAAGAAAATAGACAGTAATAACAAAAATACCTCATGCAATTCTAAAGGAACTAATTAATTAATTGATGTCACAGTCACATTATTATACCGATGTCAATTCAAATAATGTCAGAATAAAATTATAAATTATTGTAAATTTAATTGATAATGTCATACTTATTATAAAAAAATATTGTAAATTTAAAGAGATTTGCAAAATTATTTTATTGTTCGAAAGAAGTTTATTTCGAAATGGTCCCATTTAAATTTGGTAAAGATCTGAAGAAGAACTTCGGAGATATACAACAAAACTCTTCTTAATGACGGCAAATCTCTGGGGATTGCTATAATCGCACGGTGTATGGTTCACCCTGGTAAGCTCTCATTCCACCGGTTATGTTCAAGTTACATATGATTCGGGTAGTCTATTCTGGCATCACTGTGGGCATTATAGGTACCTTACTTTAGAATTTGTTCATTATATAGATACCACTAAAAAGCGAAAATATTTTTTTTTTTTTACAAAAAAATACAACCGGCTTCCAAAAAAAAACGCTACAAAGTGAAAAACAACTTCAATTTCGGAAGTCGGTGTTCCTGTTTTCGTTTCTTTGTTTGTTAACACCAAGTTCCGAAATTGAAGTTATTTTTCACTTTGTAGCGTTTTTTTTGGAAGTCGGTTGTATTTTTTTGTAAAAAAGTTTTTCCAGTAATATATTCGTAGTATAAGTACCAAAGAGTATCGTGTTACGCAGTTACTGTGATGTGAAGGTCAGATAGGCATATCCTGGTAATATACTAGTATTTAGCTGCATCCGGTTCATCATCTTCATCATCAGCCTTTTAACGTTCCCACTGCTGGGACACATGCCTCCTCTCTGTGAGAGAGGTAATGGGCCTTAATCTACAATGCGGGTGCAGTGTGGGGTGCGGGTTGGTAGCTGTCACATATCTTCGAATTTTTGGTTCTAGGTTATGTTTTCCTCACGATGTTTTTCTTCACGGGTTTTGGAGTAGTGGCGGGCATCTAGTTAGACTGGAAACCAATTCGGCCTCCACGTAGTCGGGAAAAGGCTAGGCAGACTGATTGTTTGATGTGCTGATCCGCAACAATTAATAAAACAGATACACGTAAGACGTCAAAGTTACCAATTTTGAATTCAACTTTAATTTAATAACTAGCTGTTCACCGCGGCTTCGCTCCCGTGGGTTTCCCCACAGGAGCCGTTTTCGGGATAAAAAAATATTTCACTCAGGAATAATGCAGCTTTCTATTCGTGAAAGAATTTTTCAAATCGGTCCAGTAGTTTCGGAGCATAGGTTTAGTTTGTACTGAATAGTCAGTCCAAACTAACAAAAAAATCTTTCCTCTTTATAATATTGTATTAGTATAAATTATTACTAGCTTCTGCCAGCGGCTTCGCCCGCGTGAATGTCGAAAATTTTCCCGAGGGAACATATTGCCGGGATAAAAAATATCCTATGTGCTATTCCTGAGCAAAATTATCTCTGTGCCAAATTTCATCCAGATCCGTCTAGCCGTTTGAGCGTGAAGAAGTAACAAACATATAAACACACTCACAAACTTTCGCATTTATATTATTTATTTTGTGATTATTATTATATTATTGACTAACAACATTTTGCAACTAATCGTTAGTAAAACAAGTCGTTACTAAATATAGGAATCCGTCAGTAAATAACTCGAAGACAGAGTAGTTATGAAACATTATTCGTTCGGTGCAACGTTTCTATCCGATGCACTTGACCATGCACCCGTCGACCTCGCCGCGTCCTTCTAAGATACTTTGATCTTTATATTTGAATACATTATTATATTGTTTACGAATACATGAACCGGAGTTAGTCTACTGTGAAGTTGGTGCTTTAATTGTAAATACATACCGTTTGGTTTTACCACCAATACCGCAATCGTTATGGGATTGTGTAGCAAGATCAAAGCTCTTATCCCGGATTTCCGAATTAAGAATTTGAAGTTGAGTGTTTTATCAACCTCTACGTTAGCCTGAAAACTTGTCAAACTGTGTCATTAGTTCTCAATTCAGAAACCGGCTCTTAACAAACACACAACAACAACAACATACAATTGTCAAAAGGTCAAAAATCTCAAGTGAAAACCACGTGACCCATACATCTCGTCTTTTCGATAATGAGCATATCAATAATAAAAAATAAAAAAGTCGCTGTTGCCGATAGAATATCACTTTGCCTAGTGGCTCTTAGCATATTTAGCTTATTTTACTTTTTCGGAGTAGGTACTCCGTAAGTAAAATAGCTAAATATGCGTTTAATACTCTTTGAGCTGGTAGACCTCGCGAGTCTGTCTTTTTGTTTAATTTGTCGAATAAATTTATGTTTTTTTTTATAAAATTCATTAATCTGATTCGACAAAAAAGTCCATATAATTATCGAACCTGCTCACTAAGAGGACAGCAGCTGGACATCCGCCGGCAATCCGGACATACGACAGAATATTTGCCCAAGATGAAACGGAGACGCTTCGCGCTGCTCTGTCAAAAAGCTCTGTTACTTCTATTACAAAAACATTACATATCAACAAACCCTCATTAAGTACAGTTATGATTTATACTTAAAAAGGATTTTGCTAAAACAGGGACATAAGTATCAGCTTTGAAATCATAGCCCAGTTAATCGTAGTGGTTCATCATCGTTTTATTGCCCTTACTGGCACTTATCCCAATACTTTTGGAGTCTGTGGAACATATCTTATTCGTCCACTCTTCTCTACTAGTCGTCTTCTCACGGAGCAGTGGTAACGGCCGCGACTTACAAGTTGTAGGTCGTGCGTTCGAACCCAGGCAGGCACTTTACTTTGTGTAAATTAATTCATCACCACTGCTCTAAAAACGGTGAAGGAAAACATCGTGAGGAAACCGCTATGTCCTAGAACCAAAAAAATCGAAAATATGTGACAATAAAACCAATAACCCGCACTGAGCCCGCGTGGTGGATTACGGCACATTCCCTCTCACAGAGAGGAGGCCTGTGTCCCAGCAGTGGGAACATTAAAAGGCTGATGATGAGGATGAGTCGTCTTCTCAGTAGTTACAGTTAATATATTTGTCTTTAACTCGTCAAGGTTCAGAATAGCCACTTCCCCACAGTTCCTAAAGTATCCAGTCGTAGATAATATAATGTGCCAATAAGTTCTCTCACTTTTTGATTCTTCTTTGTTTCTTCTCCCTTCTTTTCTGGTGGGCGCCAGTTTAGATTCTGGCTTGCAGGAGTTGCAGAGGATAGAGAACTATAGTGTGGCGGGCTTGTCTCAAAATTAAAACAATCATTGGGAATACTTTGGCAGCATTGGCCATTGAAGAATTGCGAAACTTAAGTGGCAGCGGGCAGGGCACATTCCTCGCCGAACGGATGGCCGATGAAGCCGAAAAGTTCTAGAATGGCGACTGCGAATCGGAATACGATGCGTTGGAAGGTATCCCACTATCTGGACCGCTGACCTGGTTAAGGTTGCGGGCATGCGCTGGATGCGAGACGCACGGGATTGGTCAATGTGGTGACACCTGGGGGAGGCCTATGTCCAGCAGTGGACGTCTTTCAGCTGATATAATGATAATCGGCCATGTAATATTTGTGGCAATTAAATACTTTTCATTTCTTTTTTCTCTCACCAGAACCAGGTATTGAAAAGCCTGATAATCTGACAACTAGTCTCACGACTGGATATCGTGTTATCCTGTTACCAAGTTGTGAAGGTCAGATAAAGCAGTCGCTAGTTGATCCAGATAAAATGCAGATTTTTTGCTGTATCTGGTAAGATTGGACGACGTGCCCAATATAGTAGAACAAGCTAGGCAGATTGCTTTCGGGCATGCCACCAAAGGTCTGGGGGAGGCCTATGCCCACCAGCGGACGTGTTTCGGCTGAAATGCTGCTGCTGATGATGCCACCAAAACCTGAGTACTTATTTGAGGATCAGGTTTCTACTATTATCAGTTCCAAAAGTGTGTCCTTTACCATGTCGAAAAATTTAAGAATTAACATAGAAAGTGATTTATAGATGCAAAAAATATGCAGTCGTTTACTGCATTTAATCACAAATTTATCTGTTTGACATTATCAAGTCTTAGGAATAACCTTTGCAATTTTAAAGGTTTATGCTCTTATCCGGTTCTAAATAGGTAACTAAAAGCTGGAAAATCTGTTTTAGGTAGTGCAATAAATAAAGAATTGCTGATACGAGTATTTATATTCGAATATCGGATTATACATCATAAACCTGGATAAACCAAAAAACATACTTACCTAAAGAATAGAAAAGTGTGATCATTATTCGAGCAAAGAAAACATTATCCTTCTTCTGGGGCTGTCGAGTAAAAAGCAATGATGAATTTGACCACTATCTCACCTGATGGTAAGCGATGATCTGGTCGACGGTGAAGCACGCTTGCCTAGAAGTAATCTATTCACTCCGAGGTTGTAGCTATCGGGAAACACAGATTCCGGCAGGAAATTCCACTCCTTTGCTGTACGCCTAATGAAAGTACCTATTTCTAAAACGTTTAGTGCGTATGGGTGGGGTGTCCACAATGTACCTATGGCGCATTGCCGTACGTCTTGTAGACCGATGAAATGAAACGGGCTAGGCTGATATGCAATTCAATCGTACACTCCCCGAAATGCAACCGATGTAAAACCGACAAGCTGGAAACTAGGCGACGATGTTCAAGGCTCTGGAGCTTTGTCTCATTGCCCATGAGCCTCTTGACCCGTTTTGCATCAAGCAGGTATTTATCAGATCTGTACCAGAGATGAGAACAGCTGTTCTGGCGTGAAGTACCGTCTCACCTCACAGAATTGATTAAATTCGGGTTGGTAAATATACCCATATTTTCAAGCATGTCTTAAAAATGTACCTGTTCAATGACTCTCAATGAACCAACACGTTTTATTTACATTCCCGTTGTCCAGATACCAGTTTGGACTGAAAAATCATGATCATCATAATTTCAGTCGAAAGTCGTCCAACCTTGAACATAGGCTTCTCCATTTGTCGCCCCATTGACCGCTTTTGTACGTCTGACTTTCAGCGGTCCATCGGCCCCCACCTACTGGGAGACCTTCTAAAGCAGCGTCTTCCGGGTCGCCACTCCAGAACTTTTCGGCCCCATCAACCATCCGTTCTGCGAGCAATATACCCTGCCCACTGACACTTAAGTTTGGTAGTTGGTTTTATTTGCCGGAAATTACCTACCCGCAAAAAAAAACTATTTTTTTTTCTTTATAAATAAGAACAAAATTCTTAATAATTAATTACAATCTAGCCTAAAAGACTAATAAGCAATTTAATTCTAACTTAATATTTTACGTGATCGATTATGTTAAACTAAGAATAGTGTCCATTTGCATTTTTACACAAGTCCGTAGCACTTTCTTAGAGTCTGATATAATTTATAAAAACACTATGTTCATGTGTTATATATAGCACAGCGTTGACACTATTATTCATTCACTTTGTACCCGCAAATATAACATTGTTTTGTTTCCGAACCCTACCGTAAAATCCATGTATTTGTTTTGTTAATTGATTGATTGAATGATTATCCTGATAAGACTGATTTCCCTTTGTCATATGATCGTGTTTTCCATGTCCGCTGATAATTCGGTCGCCATATTGGGCGCCATATTGGGAATCCATTAAAATACCAATTATTTCATAAGTACACTTATTTACGTTCGGAAATTGTGAAGCGAATTATTTACTGTATTATTTTAATACTAGTTTTGTGTTGTGGGTTCGTCTAATAAGTATTCTAATATCTATGCTAAATAAAATAATACAACCGCTTAATGCAACCTGCTTTTAATTCTATCTATCCTATGTTTTCAACAATATAGCTTTATATGAATCTTTTTAGTAACCTGTTTTCATGCGTGATAATAAGGTCTGCCTTGTTGGTCCCGTAGTCGCTAGTTTGATTGCTTACCTTGGCGTTCTGGGTTCGATTCGTTCTTAGCTAGGACTTGATTTTCAGTTTTCCCTTTGAACATTTCAGTAGTAAGTTTTCAATAGGATATTTATAGTAGCACACCAGTTAGTATTATTTAGTTTGAGGTGTTGGGCTCCTATTATTTGGTACATTAACATAACTAGAACAAAATCTAAAATCTACGCCTTTCCTTTTCAGACCGGCCTATAGTTACACATCACATCACACATCATCAGCCTATTAATGTTGCCACTGCTGGGACACAGGCCTCCTCTCTGTGAGAGGGAATGGGCCGTGATCCACCACGCGGGCCCAGTGCGGGTTGGTGGATTTCACATGTCTTCGAATTTTTGGTTCTAGGACATGCCGGTTTCCTCACGATGTTTTCCTTCACCGTTTTGAGAGCAGTGGTGATGAAATAATTTACACAAAGTAAAGCGCCTGCCTGGGCTCGAACCCACGACCTACAACTTGTAAGTCGCTGCCGATACCACTGGGCCACCACTGCTCTTACCTATAGTTACATAAAAATAAAATCCAATTTACCTCCCATTTACAGTTCAATAGCGCAATTATTGAGTAAGTACATTTTAAATGCGCACAAACAGACACTCGGACTGAGCATATATTATAAAAGCACGCTATCCCATTTGCAGTGGCTCTGTTGATTTTTCCGATTAAAGCGCAATGCGGATCGCCAGTATTTTGTCCTGAAGGGTTCCGTAGGCTGGTAAACCCTTAGTGCTAATTTATGGAGAGACTTAACTCGAGCTGCAACTGGACAAAAAATATGAATCTTGTTCTCTGCGTACCCAAAATGAAGAAGTTTTTTGATACTCAAACAACTGAAGCAGAAGCTTGTAATGTTTGAAACACAAAACAAAAAATCTTATAATTGTAAAGTACACGTCTAGACAGGTTTTACGATCAAACTTAGAAAATAGCTACTGGTGACTATATTCGATTATTAAGCGTACACTAGTCGACGCACGAACTATTTTGTGCGCGGGGTTAAAATGCATTTTATATCAACCGACAACACGTGCGGAAGAGATAGATGCTGTGATGAGCAGTAGGAAGCTAGTTCGCGTACGAATACACACTTTTGCAAATTTGTAGCGAAATGGATAATGATTTAGGACGAAACCGAGCGCGCGAAATTTTATAAACAGACCTTTTTCAAACAGGTCTGTTTCTAAAATTTCGCGCACTTGGTTTCGTCCTAAATTATTATCCATTTCGCTACAAATTTGCAAAAGTGTGTATTCGTACGCGAACTAGCTTCCTTCTGGTCATCACAGCATCTATCTCTTCCGCACGTGTTGTCGGTTGATATAAAATGCATTTTAACCCCGCGCACAAAATAGTTCGTGCCGTCGACTAATGTACCCTTAAACGGCAAAAAAAAAATACTCTTGTCCAATATTTTTAGGTTATCTAACAGACGGACTAAATAGATATTTTTAGTCAACTACCCTTGTATGACCAAAAATTTCAACCGACGGAACCCTGTCACAAAAAAACACTCACCGCTTCACCATTTTTTTTCGGCAATTGATTGGCTGGAGCAAATAAAGCAAATGAAGTCCGATTGAATTTTTGATGAGCTTTCACCAATTTGTACCTTGTTCACTCACACGTACTTGCTACGGAAATGTAGTTATATGTACGAACTGTTACATTTACCTATAAATTGATTATGATTTTCGACTAGCTGTGCCCGCAGCTTCGCACTCGTACCCTACCCTACCCTACTTACCTTCCTGCCTACCCTACCTAGCTATCAATTTTTTTCTAAAGTAATCCTTTCGCGGAGAATTCATCTAGAAAATGACTTCAAATGAACAACGCCATCTATCGAATAAGGAGTTCAACTGTCCGAGTATCTGTATTGCGTGTGTTGTGATATTTTACATCTTGGACTCTTTAAATTCATCTACACTTTTGATAGAGTGAACCGATTGCAATGGAACAAAAACTAAGTAATACTTCAAGTTACGCACAATTTTTATGTATAAAAGTTATATTCAAAAATGCTGGAAATGGGCTCTTTTGGTTATTCTTTAACACCCTGGCTATTTTTATGAAAATATTTTCGAAGTACAAAATAGATTTTTCTATAGATTTATTATATGTATTGATTGTTGTGTATCAGTGTTACAAGGCATAAAAGCAGAGTTTTTAAAAGGTTGCTAGCGATACCTCTTATTAATAACTGTCTAAGCCCTTCGGGGAAAAAGGCCATAATATCAACAACAAAGAAAGAAAGAAAGAAAAATATTTAACAATGTTATGTGTTTTAAAGTATCTATTATTAAAATTTAGTGGTCTTGTTTTAGCAAGACAATTGTGGCATTGACCTTCCCTAATATCTCTACGTTGAACAATAAATTAGGTATATTTATTTTTTTGAAAATCACGAAAGAGATGTTAATTCAGGCGGCTTTACGTCTTTTTTTTTTTGCTTGGCGAAATGCTCATGCATACTGCACTACCACGGGGAGATAGGGCAGTTATGTGGGACTCTAACCCACTAAAACTCCACGGTGTCCTCCTGTTCCACTTATTGCGAGAACACGGGCACGCGTTAGCACTCACCGCGAACTCGCCGCGGCTGTCCGTCACCGGACCCTCCTCGGGGAAGTATCCCCTATCACCGGCGCACCAGAACACACTGTACGCCGTGACCACCCCAGGGACCAAATCAACACATGGGTGCCTGATGACCCCGTGTATGGCACTCTTGGTCCCACTGTGACGGGTCAAGGTCAATGGCCCCGCCACCTACCATTTTGCCGCAGGGGATAGGGAGAGCGGCTATCGCTATACCGACACTCCTCATCCCCTGCGGCCCCCTGCGTCCGCCATAAGACGGTGGCGACCCCGTGTAGGCCGCGGAAAATGGGCAGAGCGGCGCACCGCAATACCGGCACTCCTCTCCCGCCGCGGCCTCCAACCCTCAGCCGCGATATCGTATGGGACCTGGGAATCTCCATAAGACATCGCGGCCCGCCTCAGTTTCGATGTCGCCTGTTACCAAGCGGCACCGCAACCTACTAATTGGCCGCTACGCCTGACGAGCGGCCCGAATTCCAAAAATAAAGTTATATTTCACTTTGTAGTTTTTTATTTGAAAGTCAGTCAGTTTCTTTTTTAAATGGAGAATGTCAAATCAAGTTGGGTCTATGACTGCTATGCTCAACCGCAAAGGCTAAAATGGTTCTTTACCATTTGTCACATATCAAAAAGCTTCATCACGGCCATTATGCATTTATTTCACTCTTATTAAATCACTAAACAGTACACTCTACACCAACTCACGACATCTACACATCCGAGCAAAAGAAAACTAGCACAAAATTAAATCGCGATACCAAAAAACACCAGAAAATAAAATAACAAAATGGCGGCAGTAACTCATTAAGTTCAAGAGTTCATTGTGGCAAAACTCTTTGGCTTGCTGAAAGAAAAACCAAAGTGATGTAGAAGTAAAAATTTTGTGTCAGGGCGAGAGTTTGAAGCGCGCGCAGTTTTTACGTTCAACAACTTGGACCATTCGTCTTCGCGCGATGCATGGGAAAAGTTACTGACAGATCGGTACACTGGCGAGGAAATTTAGAGCCTAGTTCGATATATTGAGCGATTTAATGTTGTAATTATTTAATGTGCTTATTTTTTAAGTGCTGGGCAATGTTTGATTACCACCTTTGCTAAATTATTGGTGTTTTGTGGTTGAGGTGGCTGCATTGTAAAAATAGCGAAAGGTATCATCATCATCACCATCATCCACAGCCCGACTTCGCCCACTGCTGAGCATAGACCTCTCTCTTCTAAAAGGTATATGTGAGAAAAATTAAATAAAAACCTTCAAGCAAGCGATATAATAACGAAATTAGAAACTTTTTGATATAAAATGGTTGATTTGAGTTTAATTTTTCAGAGGGTAATAAAACATTTTTATTGTTTTTCATCACAGTACTACCAACATTTGAAAAAAAAACACAACACTACATTTTAAATAAAAACCAAAAGGGTGAAAACGTCCAATAATTCCGGCCACCAGTGTACAGCGGGTGCAACGTCACGACAACGACGTCCGCTAATTTATGGAAAACCTCTGAAGTCGCGTGGCTGGGCCAACTTCACCGGTGTGTACTTTTGTGCGCCCCAAGTGTAACCACCTACATCAGCGCTGTCAATGCTTACACTGGCGAGCATTATGTTCGTTCTGTAGTAGGTACTTGAACTTGCATTGTTGTGCAGACTTTTAGTTCGTTCGATTGTGGAGTTTTATTAGGTAACGCAGGTATAGTGGTTGTATCTTCCACAACAATTTTGTAAGGATTGGTAAACAATTACATTCGTTAGTCAGCTGTCAGATTTAAGTTGGTCGCGTATGACTTTAAGTAGGTTCATTTTTAGAAGAAGAAGTATCGGTCGTCCAGCAGCGAGATGGGTAGACGACATTGTTGCCATCGCGGGTGGGACCTGGATGAGACTGGCACAGGAATGTGCGAAAATGGCACAGAAACGTGGGGAGACTGGCTCAAGGAAAAAGAAGCTTATGTCTAGCGGTGGGCGAAGTCAGGCTGTGGGTCAAGATGATGACATTTAATCATCATCATTTATGGGTATTTTTATTTGTATGCTTCCCCAAAATATCATTCTCCCTAGCCTTTGCCCAACTATGATTCAGTATTCAGCTCCTATTCGCAAAATGTCCTATGAGCAGATCATCCTATTCTCAAAATGACCTAGTAGCAAAACGTCCTATTAGCAGAATGACCTACTGTCAAAGTACAGTCATGCTAAAAAAATACTGGGTGCCACAGAAAAAACTCACTTTGTAGATGCATATAAAATTAACAAATATATTTTTATACACTTTAAATTACAAAGCCATGGGAAAAATACTTTTTGAAAATAACATTATTAAAATATCGTCCTTCGCGGTTCCACGGGGTCTCATTGCTAAGAAAGAAAATTTGGTTCAAATAAATCTCACTAGATGGCACGACATGTTCACACAATTCAATAGAATTGTGAGTAAAATTAACATGTTCTGGAATTGAACATAAAAATTGTGTGTTCTTGTTTAATCAACTCTCCTAAGTACAAAATTATGGAATATTGGGATTGTGAATTAATTACTTAATTCACATTTCAAAGATTTATTTGAACGGATCATTTAAAATTGATGCCAATAGATGGCGCATTTTTAAATTTCTGAGGCATTCCACTCGATTGTTAAAATTTGCATTGTAACAATTTGGTGTAAAAATTGTAAAAACTTGCATAAAAATACTATAAGGCGAACCTGAAACCTAAACCTAAACCTAAACGGACTGTATTTAAAGAAAAAATATTCACGAACCTAGTAAACCCTTTTACTTGCAAGTCGCTGCTAACACCATCTATTGCTCGCGATCGAACGCGATTGATGTACTTACAAAAATAATAACATTAATCAGATGTAAAACGCTAGTTACGTCGTCACGGTTTCTTTGTATGGGATGAGGCATCTGTATGCTAGTATTATATTATCTGTGGCGGCTCTAGCACTCTTCAAAGCGATCTCTAACGTCCATGAAAACGCGCCTCTGAAGTTGAGTAGCCCAGACCAACCACCACCAAGTTGGGTAGGAATGTTGTTGATTTCTTGTCTAATGTTTTCCTTCAATTCGGATATGGTTGATGGATTACTGTTGTACACACCGACTCTTCAGATAACCCCAGAGGTGTGTGGTCTGGACTACTCAAGTTCTATTTAAGCGTGTTTTCATGAATGTTAGAGATCGCTTTGCAGTGTGCCAGAGCCGCGAAGGAAACATTTGAATAATGTTATTTTCAAAAAGTAATTTTCCCATGTCTTCAGTTCGTAATAATTTATTTTAAAAAATAAAATTGAAACAAAAAGAGGATTTAAAGTAATATTGCATTATGGCGAATCAACCGTCTGATGATGATCTTACAAAGACTTCAGGGGGTGACCATAAGCTCTTAGAGCGGTATCATTTTGAGATCGAATAAAGGACAGATGTATCTGACTTGTATACATCTGTAACTTACTCGATATCAAATTGATACCGCTCTTAGAGCTTATGGTCACCCCCCAGGTCTGATGAAGGGTTCGATGGAACAGAAGATAGGAATGAAGAAGAAGAATGAAGATAGGGTCACACTCGAGGGTGGAGGAGACGCCACCTGGAGAAGTTCCCAGCCTAAGTTGTGCTGCGCCGTGATTTCGTCGCGGCAGTCGGTACTGCGAATAATAACTCGCTTTCGGTCGTGGTCCAGTCCATTGTTGGAAGCGACAGTGGGTGGGACGCAGTCCCCTTTCAGCGAGGAAGCGATGCTCGCAAATGAGGCGGCAGAAAGGGAGCGAGAGGATTCAATCTACCTCCCTATTCGTAGCAAACGCACCGGGCATCGAAAATTGCGACAACATGATGGCCGGCTGCCACAAGGTGTGACCCGCGGGTGACAAACTTCGGGAGATTGGCGCCACAACAGACTGCGACGTGTGCCGCGCTTATCTCCCGAGAGGAATATCGACTGTTTACGGCCACAAAAGGGTCTGCATCAGGTCATGCGGGCCAATACCTGGCCGGGAAAGGTGTGATAAATTGCGCAAGCACTCCAACGCCCAGGTATGAGTCTGATAGACCCCTCCGCTCGCTCCAGGGCAGAAAACATCCATAAGAATTTCTACCCTTGAACCGATTTGTAACTTAAACTGAAAATTATCACTTTCGAACTGAACGCAAAAACAGTACATAATATCATTTGGATTTTACTTTGAATTTTTTGGTTTATTTTCAATTTAACAGTCTGCTTTATTCTCATAATTTATTTATTTATCTCTATTACTGGTATTATTAGTATGACTGTTGTACCGTTCCCATTATTTTGTTTATATGACGTTTTGTCATTTTAGAAAAGGGCGATTTGCTCGTATTATAATACGTCGTTTTGCGAATAGGGCATTTTGATACGGAGTCCTTCTGAATACCCTGTAACGACTGTCAAAGATCTTCAAATGACAGCCGGGACCAACGGCTTAACGTGCTTGCCGAGGCACGGAGGAAACTCGTTATGTAAACCATGGTCACCCATCCACAGACCGACACGTTCAGCTGATATTATTTTACCACAGCTTCTCCTTTCTTGAATAATATCGAGAAGCCTAAAACATGTGTATGAAAGATAAGGATGATAAACAATCGCGACAGTTGCATTGCATTTACCTTAAAAATGCTATTATATCTTGAGAATTTAGTAGTTTGTTGAATAGCCGTTTGCATGTAGGTACTAGGAACTCATGTGAATACCCTCTCGACCTATGAAGGTCGGACTAGAAACTGCGCATGAGTTCAATATATGACGCATAATGTGGTCGCAGACCTTACGTAAATGTACATGAAAGGAAACGAGATATTTAGCAACTTAAATTGTCTGCATATTCTTTATTAGGCGTATGAAGCCAAATACCGTGCACAATGGAAAAAAAAGTATAAGGAGGGCTGACTCCAAATAAATGGTATAATTTCGCGACAGAAGAAGAAGAAAGAAGAGTAGGTGTATGGAGACAGGTGGGCCACAGGGAGGCACAACGTAGTCTGATTGTGATACTCCAATAAGTCACAATGCGATTTCGGAGCTACGGCCAATACAATTCATCATCTCTTGTCGTACTCTCTGTGCGACATCACCTGCACCCTGAAGGACCTTTACGAGGCAAATGCTAACGCTGTCAACGTGGCTGAGCTCTGGTCAAAATATATTTAATTCGGAATCGACAAAGAATAAGAAAGCAATATTCTGCCACATAATTGCTTTCTGCCAAATTCTTGACGATTAAGTATAGCTTTTTGCCTAAAAAGATGGCATATAATATCACCATATATATGGCTGGCATATTTATTCAATAAAATACACCGGTTTCTATAAATTATCACGACGTGTGACATTAAAAGAAATACCCAAATAATTATCACGCGAAAAGATAAATAATAAATATGTGACATCATACTGACTGAATTCAAATTAAAATAAATTTATGTTTATAAACAAAAGTTAATAGTTTATTTATTAAAAAAGCTGTGAAAAAGAAAAGACTTGACCTATGAAATAAAAACCTAATGATGGCAAGCAAAAGTTCTGAAAGGAATGAATATTTAGTTTATTAGCAGTTTTCGCCCTGAGAGTTTCTGCGGCGTATAAGATTCGTAGACACTGCGTAGACGTTGCATAGTGCAGTACAAACATTTTCTTAATGTCCCTAGGCAAACTTCGCGTTTTGTAAGGCGTCGGCTTTCTATCAGTTAAAGGGCAACTGATAGAAATCCGACGACTGACTGCACTTGGTGCAGACCGGACGCTCTCAATAAACTTGGAAGAGTTGTTAATACTATTTTAACATAATGTAATTTATTTAAAAAATGGCAGTAAAGCTGCTAAAGCTGCTATGTTTACAGCTCTATATATTTCACACGGAAATCAAAACAAAACAACAATAAAGTACGTACTTAGTTCTGAATTAAATTTATTATACACGAAAATCTATAATTGATAGACATGAAAATTAGCATTCGTTTATATTCGGCAATACGATGATTGCCGAAGGACATAAAGCAAATAGTTGTAATGAGTTGCCTCGTAGCCTCTGGCTTTAGAAAAACTACATTTTATCAGCGATAACGATATTCAAAAGTCCAAAATGTTAGACATTGACCTCTTCACATTTCGGTAGCCCATAACTACATACAACGCTGGTGACTGGCTCAAAAAAAGTATCTTAAAAAAGTGTCTCTAACGCAGTGAGAGTTTGTTTAGAGTAGACGCTCAAAAAACATTACGTAGACACTGCGTAGACGTTGCGTAAACAGTGCGTAGGCGTGTCGTAGTTTCATGTGATTTTCTCTATCAGTGAGAGTATGTAGTTTTTGCGTGCGCATGCATGCTACGAATGCAAAGGGTCCAACACTAATTGCAAAGGCAAACTTAAACAAATAAATGTGACGTCGAGAATACAATCATCTGTTTGCATAATGATATTTCTTGTGAAAACTTTTTGAAAACAATAAAATCGTCCAAAACGAAATCTTGCGCAACAAACGGGTCTCAAAACAAATAAAAATCTGACATATTTGGAAGTGTCTCCTAATTTTGTATAACTATCGTCCAGTCACCTTGCACGACCTACCACAACTCAACTTTACCTAAGTGTTTATAAGTTTACTTTTATTTTTGTTTCACTAAAACTGGATTAGCATGATATAAGGCGATACTATGAGGTCATTTAATAATATCAAGTTTTAATATCGGTTTATTAGTGATTTAATTTGTAGGTTTAGATATAGCTACGAATATCGAATTGATTTCTTTTATTATCCGGCTGCCGAAGGAGGGTAAAGTGTTTAGCAGTCTATGTATGTTTGTTCCTATGTGGCGTTCTAGAGAAAAACGTGTTGGTCGATTTTGATAATTCTTACGTCAATCGATTCGTCTTAATCTTGCGAATAACAAAAATCTCTATACAGGGATTCCAGTGCTTGTGTTAGGAGTAATGGGGTTTTCCATCTCAAGGGGTGTTAGACAGGGCTGTGTAGCGTCACCGTGGCTGTTCAACTTGTACATGGACAGTTGTCTGATAGGTTTGAAAGAGCATGAGTGCGGATTGAGAATGAGCGAGTTGCCTGTCAATTAAATGCCTTCTCTATGCAGATGATCAAGTTCTACTTGCATCTTCAGCAGAACAGTTGCAAGACATGGTGACTGTGATGAATGAAGCTTTTAAGTTAAAAGTGATGAGTATAAATGTGAACAAGACTAAGGTAATGGTGTTTGAAAGAGAAGACGATTTATCGGAGTGTGGAGTCAAAATAAATGATAAGAGTGTGGAGCAAGTGATCGAGTTTGTATATCTGGGAACTATGTTCACAAGGGATGGAAATATTGAAGAGGTCGTGGAAAGGAGAGTGAATGCAGGGAATAAAGTGAATGGTGCTATACGTGCGGTTGTGACCAGCAAGTCGATGTCTCCAGAAGCTCGACTGGCCGTTCACAACAGCGTGCTGGTGCCTTCACTTAGGTATGGAAGTGAAGGTTGGGTATGACAAAAAAGACATGAAAGTAGGATTAATGCAGTAGAAATGCGTTCCTTGCGAAGTATGTGTGGTGTAACTTTAAATGATAGATTGAGGAATGAGGTAATAAGACAGCATTGTGGTTTAAAAGAAGATGTAGTGACTAAAATTGAAAAGAGTATGTTAAGATTGTTTTGCCATGTTGAGAGGATGAGTGAAAGGCAACTAACAAAAGGTATTTACAAGGCAGACGTGAGGGTTATGTCCAGCTGTAATGGTTTTTTGTCTTAATCATCAGATTAAGAGCTCTAGAAAAAGTGACATTCTGGCAGCGACCACGATTTGCTAAAAAATAACTTCAATTTCGGCAGTCGATATTTTCGTTTCTACACTGAATTTCGAAATTGAAATTATTTGTCACTGAGTTTTTAATTGGAAGTCGGATGTATTTTTTTTTACCTTATTGTCATGTACCTATAATGCCCAAAATAATTCAATTGAGTGACTTCGTGAAATGAAATGCAATGGTGTAAACAATTAATAGACATGCGATTGCAGCAATCAGAGAGATTTGCCGTCATTTGTTGAAGCGATCTGGGGGGTGACCATAAGCTCTTAGAGCGGTATCAATTTGAGATCGAATAAGGGACAGATGTCTCTGACTTGTATACATCTGTCACTTACTCGATATCAAATTGATACCGCTCTAAGAACTTATGGTCACCCCCTGTTGTATATCCCCAAAGTTCTTCATCAGATATTTACTAAATTTACATAAAGGTAAATAATCTTTCGAACAAATAAGATATTTTTTTAATCGAGCTAAAATTTACTGAAAAATCAGTCATCATCATCTGCCTAGCCTTTTCTCAACTATATTGGGGTTGGCTTCCAGTCTTACCGGATTCAGCTAAGTACCAGTGTTTTACATGGAGCGACTGCCTATCTGACCTCCACAACCCAGTAACTGGGTAACACGATACCTCTTGGCAAGACTAGTGTCAGATCTCAAGCTTCTGTCTACCCGTAACGACTGTCAAAGATCTTCAAATGACAACGGCTAAACGTGCTTTCCGAGGCACAGAGGAAACACGGTATGTTGAAATAGTCACCCATCCACGGACCGACCTCGTCAAGCGTTGCTTAACCTTGATGATCGACCCGTGCGGCTGTTATTATTTAGCCACGAGCTCCTCAATCAAAAAATCAGTGAACGTACAAAAAAAAGCATACAGTCGACTATATAACCTCCAAATAAAATTCAAATGTTTGGGTTTGACCGCAAGACATTTGGCTACCGCATAGCATTTCTTCTCCATACATTTTCGTCTTTTTCACGGACTTTACAAAAAGGAGGAGGTTCTATGTTCGACTGTATGTATGTTTTTGACAATTGTTATCGTCGAATCTCGCTTTGACTCACTCTTGACTAGATAAAATGACAATCTATAAACGAAGGCGATTGCTTATGCCAAAATCTAAGGGATACATTTCTATAGTGCTTGGCATCCAACCGCATTTTTGTCATCTTGTTCAGCAAACAGCTGGACAGGTGGACATCCTTATTTTATCTTATTTTAATTTAATTCAATCCAATATATGTTATTTAATATGAATCATTTCCACGATAATTTAAAAATAGTTTAATCCATCAAGTGGTGTGCCTAGAAATATAATTTCTAGGAAATGAGTCGAGAGGAGGTAGGCTGGATGTGATAGGCCTGTTGTCTATGCAACACTATCATTTGGAGATTTTTTAGGAAAAATGTAAACATCATATTGTAGCACTTATTATACTTTATATTACAATACATTATATATTTTTCTATTACTTTATATTAGCTATTTTACATATTTTTAAGTTTATAAGTTAAGCACCTACTTAGCCACGTTATGACATTATTTTTTAAGTATCTATTTTATTTACCCACGTCCGTGTGTCACTAGCGGGGTGCCAACTGAAAATCAGCGCTGGGTGTCTGGTGCCCAGCAAATGCTAAGTTGGTAACCCTTTCGGTGTGGACACGGTCGGCGCAATCATTCTTAAACCTTGTTTGTACTTTTTTTACTATTCTTCTCTGTTACTTTGTGATTGTTGTTGTTGTGTTGTGTCTTTGTCCAATAAATGTTTTCTATTCTATTCTATCCCACCCATACGCACCAAACCCTTTGGGAATATTTCATTGTGCGTACAGATAAGGAATGGAATTCTCTGCCGGAGTCTGTGTTTCCTGATATCTACGACCTGGGGGTCTTTAAGTCAAGACTGAATAGGCAAGCGTGCTTCACCGTCGACCACATCATCGCTTACCATCAGGTGCGATAGTGGTCAAACGCAAGCCTATCAATAATAATTTTAAAAAAGCTTTTTATAATTACTAAAGTGTTTCCTATTTCCTTTATTAATCTTAGCTGACAAGTACAGACGGTGTTACGCATATAAGCATACGTAATAACACAAGGTTACAATAAGAATGTTGCAAGCAGCCTCACGAGTGTCTGCCTCTGCCTTGGTAATGAACGGAGCGAAGGCCGTCACTCGGACTTGACCACGCACTCATTAATACTGTCACTTTAGTATAGTTTATTTGTTCAGTTGGTCGATTCTGCACAGTCTCATCGTGAAAACTTAGATAAAGTAAGTTGTCAATCCGGAAGGCGAAGTCAAGGCGGAATTGCAACTCACTTCATATTCATTACATTTAAGTTTTCACGGTGAAATATTTGCAGAATTAACCGGCTACCACTTGGCCGCAGAGGATAGGGAGAGCGGCCAACGCTTTACCGACACTCTTCCTCCCAGCCCCACCGCGTCCGCCATCAGACGGTGGCGTACCCGTCCAGGCCGCGGAACGGGAGAGCGGCGCACCGCAGTACCGGCACTTCTCTCCCGCCGCGGCCTCGAACCCTCAGCCTCGTCGCTTCCTATGAAACATCGCGGCCCGCCTCAGTTGCTATGTCGCTAAGTGGCACCGCAACCTACTTGCTTGTCGCTACGTCGTCGGCTTAATTGGCAAAAGCCCTGACGAGTGGCCCCTCCTCGGGTACCTCTTCGCTTCACCGTGGGTGACCAATCCACGGTTACTGAAACCTACCGTGGGGAGTGTGCACATATACCTAAACTGCACTAAAGTACTACTGTTTCACAGAAGCTTTACAATTGTAGAAAGTTATCATAGTTCTGTTGTGAAAGGAATGCTACTTCGTCCTGGATAGCTCTGTTTTCCTCTTGATAGTGGATAGTTCTAGTAGTCCTTACTGTCACTTTACTTCAGTTTACCTTTTCAAGAGCTTTGTATAAGGTTAATGGTGAGAGAGCAGTGGTGGCCCAGTGGTATCGGCCGCGACTTACAAGTTGTATGTAGGTCGTGGGTTCGAGCCTAGGTAGGCGCTTTACTTTGTGTAAATTATTTCATTTATTTATTTATTTATCTCAATTACTCAATGCACTTACAGTTTTACCCAACGCGTGCAGAGAGTCAACAATTTAGGTACTATTACACATATAACGTCAAAAATTTGTCAGAGAATTAAACAATACAAATAGAAACTCAATATTCAATAAAAAAAATAAAAAAAAAAACATTTCAATGCCTAAATAATCAAAAATACATTAACAATAATTAAAAATCATATCAATAAAAAAATATCAATCAAATAAGTATAAATTAATATAATTATAACGAAGAATTTAATAAAAATAATTTAATACAAAAAAATAAAAAAAATAAACATAATTCAATAATTTAAATTCAACAATAAAAATAATTTAAGAATTCAAATTTAATAATAAAAAAGCTTCGAAATAATCAGCATTATCTAGGTGCTAAAACACTCTTTACATTGCTTTAGGAATATACGCACATTCGAGTTGAATATGTCGACCTCCGGATGCTGAGCAGTTAGGGTATTGAGCAATGATACCGCCTGATTGGTTGAAGCATATTCCGCGGTACGAGTCCGGACTCTGGGAGCAGCGAGGAGAGGGCGCGAGCGCAGCCGCGTGTACTGAGCCGGCGCGGATAGCCCAAAGCGAGACAAGGTCGTGGGGTTGTCGATTTTGCCGTTTAGTAACAGAAAGTAGTGCAAAAGGAGCGCACATTTACGTCTCAGCTCGAGAGTATCAATACCCACCATTCCTGAGACGAACAGAGAGGGATACAAGTAGGGGTAATACCCATACATTTTTTTATATAGATACCGGCAGAATTTACGCTGTACGCGCTCTAATAGAAGGTTGTACTTTACCTCGTGTGGATCCCATACAATCGAATTAAACTCAAGCCTGCTGCGAACAAATGCGAAATACAGGGCAACAATTGCATGTTTGTTGGTAAACCGAGCCGACTGCCTTAAGACAAACCCGAGGGATTGGTGTGCTCGCTTACACAGATCGGTTATGTGGTCATTGAAGGTCAGCCCGGCATCCAACATTACGCCGAGATCGCGGATTGTTGTGACGCGCTCCAGAGATGTACCCGACACATTGTAGGTATACACATGCGGCGAGCGACAGCGAGAGAAAGTGATGATCTTACACTTAGATTTGTTAAACTCCAAGCGGTTGTGGTTACTCCAGGCTACCACATTGTCGATGTCCTGCTGGAGAGCATCACAATCAGCCGCATTCCCTATGCCTAAGTAGATCTTGAGATCGTCAGCAAACATCAAACACTTTGCCGTCTGAATGACCTCCGGCAAGTCATTGACCATGACAAGAAATTGGGTAGGGCCAAAAGTGCTTCCCTGACTCACTCCAGACTGAGTTATATACGTTTCAGACCGATAACCATCGAGTTGAACATACTGCCTGCGATCAGCAAAATAAATACAAAACAATTTCAAAAGTTTAGGCGTAAATCCTATGACTGAGAACTTATGCAACAGCACGTCATTATGAACACGATCAAATGCCTTTTTAAAATCAAAATATGCTGCATCTACCTGCTTACTGCTATCCATCTCAGTGACAGCATAATCCACAAAGTTGATTAGGTTAGTCGCAGTTGACCTACCGGCTCTGAACCCATGCTGACATTCGCTTAGAAGCGGTCTGATTTGTCTGGTTATGTGTCTGTTCAAGATAGACTCCAACAACTTGCCGAAGGCCGATAGGACAGCAATAGGCCTGTAGTTCGAGATGTGCGACCTTGAGCCATCCTTGTGTATGGGAGTCACACGAGAAAGTTTCCAAAGAGAAGGATAAATTGCGCTCTTAAGAACGAGATTAAAAATAAATAATAACGGTACCATAAACACCCTCATGCAGTCTTTCACAATAAACGGAGGAATACCATCTGGCCCGGTGGATGACCGGGGTTTCAAGCGCTTGACAGCTTGCAGCAAATCTTCACTGCTTATGCTGTCTAATGCTATGCGAGATGATGACACAACGGACTCCCCGCGCTCAGCGCGTTCTTGAGACAGCAGGGGCTTATCAGGTAAAAAAACGGACTCAAAATAGCTTGCGAAGGAATTTGCAGCGTCCAAACCAGTCACCACTCTGTCTTCATATTCGTACTCCCGACAGTTATGCCTGCTTCATCACCACTGCTCTCAAAATGGTGAAGGAAAACATCGTGAGGAAACCGGCATGTCCTAGAACCAAAAATTCGAAGACATGTGACATCCACCAACCCGCACTGGGCCCGCGTGGTGATTGGTGGCTGATTACGGCCCATTCCCTCTCACAGAGAGGAGGCCTTTGTCCCAGCAGTGGGCACATTAATAGGCTGATGATGTATAAGGTTAGTATCTTTCTTACCCAGTGCCTAGTACAGGGGTTACCAATTAGTTTCATTTGGGGTCCGTTTTTTTTAAATTAATATGACCGTCGTGGTCCGTAAGGTTTAAAGTCACCTATCCCCCTCCCCGGCCTTTACATCGTCACGTGTATATCCTATAAGGTTACAGAATCAATAATTATTCCATACAAACGTAGTCTAGGGATTACTCCACTGTTTGACGATGAACGGTAAAAATAAATGATATCAATTTGTTGCATTATTATCTAGCCCTGTATGGAAACAAAAAAGAAAAATATTTGAAAGTTATGAGCGTCGAAAGTTCCATATTTCAACACTAATTTTAACGCATCTTTGGGCGGCAATAAATATCATAAAAATAAGAAAAAATGCAAAACGGCCACCATACAGGGATAGATTAGTAGTTCAACAAAGCAAATAATTTTATTTTAAAAATATACATTTAGTCGTTTTTTCATGATATCTAGACTCCCAAAGGTCTGTTTGTAGAATTTCGCGCGCTCGTTTTCGTCCTAAATCATCATCCATTTCGCTAAAACTTGCAAAAGTGCTAATTCGTACGCGAACTAGCTTCTTACTGCTCATCACAGCATCTATCTCTTTCGCACGTGTTGTCGGATGAGATAGCATGCATTTTAACCCCGCGCACAAAATAGTTCGTGCCGTCGACTAGTGTAACCTTAAACGTAAATACCAAGATGTTATTCAAATATTAATGTGAAATATACCGAAAACAATAGCAGCTGCATTGCTCCATTCACCATTAGTATACAAAGAGTAAATGTTTCTCAGGATTTCGACGACATTCTCAATTTTCTTAAAATCTGCTAATCTGTTTTCAAATTCAACACAAGTAAATTATATTGAACTGTTTACTTATGGGTCACATAAAGTCGTTCCGCCATTTAGTAGTATTAGGTAGACTACTAACAGCTCACTACCTCTCATAGAGAGGAAGTTTGTGTCCCAGTTGTGAGAACATTATAGGTTGTTCTGCTTAGGATGCACTCTTGTACTTAAAATATCATAAATACAGTCTTCACTGCCTCTCTCGTGGTAGCACAATCTATGTATGTGAGAAAAGGTCATAACTAACTAAAAATATTTTAAGCAAGATTACGTGTATTGGGCTTTTTTTGTTGGTATCGCTACTTGTTCTTGGAATCCTACGAATATTCTTAGAATAATATGGTACGATAATCGAAATGAGGAAGATCTGATGAAAGCAAAAGCAACAGATGTAACATCACCAGTGAGGTCATGATTATGATGAAGTAATAATAGGTATCGCGTCTTTGAGGATACATTACTAATGGGGTAGGGTTTAGGAAAGCATGGCGTAGTAGGCAAGCCTGGCTTGATGCTATTGTCTTGGAAGAAACATCTTTCTATTTTCAGTGACACCATGACAGTTGACAGAACGGAATGGACGCAGAAAACAGGTTTCGCAGACCTTAAGTAACATGGGATTAGGGTAGGAAGATGAATAATGTGACGGTATAAGAGAATGCCATACATTTTCTAAGCGACATTCAACAACCTTGAAACTATAGTAAGTCGGGGCTGAATATGTTGGCCCCAATATATCACTTCGCTTCAACAATTGGCCGAAGATGCTGGCGTTGACGTCATACGCCCGGTTGCACCATCACAGTCACAACTGACCTTTGATAATGAACGTTCTGAAGGTCGCTGCAGCAGACTTGACCCGCGCTCTGACGTGGGACATTCTCTAGAACAGGGCTCACCAATCACTTTCGTGTCGGGCCCGTTTTTATAAATAATATGTCCGTCGCGGGCCGTAAGTTTTAAACCTATCACCTTCCCCCTTTACATCGTCACGTGTATTTACTTTATTAAAAGGATTTCGACTACATTTCAAAGTTACTTAAAATCTGGAATCTGTTTTTGTTACTTACATGTATGTCCGTTGTGACAAATAAACACTTATTCTTTAAAATTTAAGTAACACAAGTAAACTATATTGTACAAGAACGATCCGGCTATGGACCGCGGTCCGCCATTTGGTGACCCCTGCTCTAGAATGTGACACATGTCGTAAATAATTATAAACCTGTTGATTGAAGATTGGTTCTTTTAGATTTAATAAAAGTAGCACTTGAACAGACTTGAACACTCATAATGACAACCTATTTATAGCAAATGACAAGAAAAGACTGCACTAAAGCTTGATATGCCTCTCGCACAATGTCATGCACATTCTAATGGACTTTCGCTAAAAAGACGGGGCACAGACGCAAAAAAAGGTGCTGGTGGTGTGATTGCTTACAAATCAAGCGTAATAGCATTTAGAAATGGTCCTATACCACTCCAACAGTTGCCCCAAGTTGCTTGTGTGTAACGTATGTTTCGATCTGTAACGTCACACAGCTGGTTGTACCATTACAGTCACAACTGTCCTTTGATAATGAACGTTCTGAAGGTTGCTGCAGCAGACTGACCCGCTCTGACGTGGGACATTCTCTAGACTGTGTGTGTGTGTGTGACACATGTCTTAAGTATTAATAATTAATCCGTGGTTTGTTGGCCTATTATAATATTGGGTTTTTAGCACGTAACGTTTCAAGCGTTTATAACAACTGCAGGAAAATTATGCCATTTTTTTATTATTCCATAAAGAGTGTGGTGTTTTTAGGATTCCGTACCCAAAGGGTAAAAACTCGACCCTATTACTAAGACTCCGCGATCCGTCTGTCTGTCTGTCTGTCCGTCTGTCACCAGGCTGTATCTCATGAACCGTGATAGCTAGACAGTTGAAATTTTCACAGATGATGTATATCTGTTGCCGCTATAACAACAAATACTAAAAACAGAATAGAATAAATTATTTAGTGGGGCTCCCATACAACAAACGTGATTTTAGTATTCGTTAATGGAGAAATACGAGGCTCCTTTTCATAAAATAAAAACGCAGTTTTCTCAAAAATCTAATTGATTGTTCCTTTGACTACTTTCAAATCAAAGTTTCTTTATTGACACTGCAGTCCTATCTCGAAAGATAATTTAATATTAGAAAGCTTCATCAAATATTTAAAAAAAACCGGACAAGTGCGAGTCGGACTCGCGCACGAAGAGTTCCGTACCATTATCGCGAAAAACGGCAAAAAATCACGATTGTTGTACTAAAAAAAGAATAAAATGATATTTAAGTGTGGCTCCCAAGCCACACTTAAATATCACTTTTTTCTTTTTTTAGTATTTGTTGTTATAGCGGCAACAGAAATACATCATCTGTGAAAATTTCAACAGCCTAGCTATCACGGTTCATGAGATACAGCCTGGTGACAGACGGACAGACAGACAGACCACGGAGTCTTAGTAATAGGGTTCCGTTTTTACCCTTTGGGTACGGAAACCTAAAAAACTGGTATGAAAAAGAGGTAAAATGATTGGTTGATTTATAAGATAGTACGAGTATTATATCCCATTACAAGAATTATTTCACTGATAGAAAGCTTACTGAGTGTCATTAATAGTAAATAGTAGTAGTAAAAATAGATATAATTTAATTTGTAAAAGAGGCTATTACAAATAAGTAAGATCCCTGTCCTTCAAACTAGGATAAACCTGTATCTTGAAGAACATTTTTACACGTATTCATATTATAGCTCTGGGGGGTGACCTTAAGCTCTTAGAGTAAGGTTATTTTGAGATCGCGTAAGTGACAGATGTATACAAAAATATCGCCATTCGCCGCTTCACCTCATCCATGCAACTGCCATTGCTTGCAATCATAGCGCCAAGATATATGTAGGACTGAACTACGTCACACTTGACAATTTGTGTCACAGCCGACGAGTTGCTGTTGCTACGGTCTACAATCATTATTTTGGTCTTGCTCCGGTTGATTTTCAATCCAAATGCAAGACTCACGCGCTCCACCTTAAGGAGAAGTTCCTCCATTTGGTCAGCACTAGTCGAAAACAATGTTGTGTCAGCGTAGCAAAGGTTCGCAATTTTGTAGCAGCCAATTGCAACACCATCAGTCCAGTCTTCGTGGGTGATTCGCATAATGAGCTCCGTGTAAATGTTAAATAAAAGTGGCGATACGATACATCCCTGGCTGACACCTGCACTGGGATGGAAGCTATTCGAAATGTGGCTATCTGTTCGCACTGATGTTCGCTCCTTCGTAGAGTTCTCTAAGAAGGTGCACAAGATGTTTTGGTGTACCCATTTCCAGTAGCGTCTTCTTGGGAGAGTTAGGACTGTTAATTGACTCACTCGTGTTAGAACTCACTTTGACACGGAAAAACGAGGAGATGATCTACTAGATCTGGTAAAAATACAGGTAATATAAGATTTTTAAACTACAAAGTACCTCCTTGGAGGAGCTTGTGGCTAAGTAATAACAGCCGCACGGGTCGATCATCAAGGTTAAGCAACGCTTGACGAGGTCGGTCCGTGGATGGGTGACCATTTCAACATACCGAGTTTCCTCCGTGCCTCGGAAAGCACGTTAAGCCGTTGGTCCCGGCTGTCATTTGAAGATCTTTGACAGTCGTTATGGGTAGTCAGAAGCTTGAGATCTGACACCAGTCTTGCCAAGGGGTACCGTGTTACCCAGTTACTGGGTTGTGGAGGTCAGATAGGCAGTCGCTTCATGTAAAACACTGGTACTTAGCTGAATCCGGTAAGACTGGAAGCTGACCCCAATATAGTTGGGAAAAGGCTAGGCAGATGATGATGAAACTACAAAGTACCTCATGATGTGTTTACATTCAACTTCATGCGTCGCAGTTGAATGACAAGGCAAAATTCCAATAGAGTAAGTTAAAAAGCTTTAAAGACCAAATCATTCAAGTCGCCCAAAAAAAAACACTGCATAATTTGTCACCCTTTGTGACCATAAAAACTAACTGACAAACATAACTGAAAGTTATATACCGTTGTAAAAAAAGGCTTTAATCAGATCGGCTCGGTATGGATAGCTTAATGAGCATCAGCCATTAGTTCCACATCATTAGGCTGCTACGGAAAAAATGGCCTGTTTTTAATGAACAGACAAGCAACGCCTGTGTTTATCTCTAGTTATGTAAAGTTTTTTAGTTGAGAAGCTCCTTTTGAAGGATTCTGTTACAGTTGCTGTTACCATAGTCGTTTGATGCTCAGGTAAAATGTTATATTTGTAATACAAAATCATATGAACTTCACTTATTGCCTATCACATTTGGCGATACTATAATGCGTCCAAATTGTGTGAGTATATTTAAGGTTACGCTAGTCGAAAATTCTTCCATACAAACGTAGTCTAGGGATTATTCCACTGTTTGACGATGTACGTTCAAAATAAAAAGTGATATCAATTTGTCTCATCATTATCTAGCCCTGGAAGCAAAAAATTAAAAAAAAAAAATGAAAGTTATGAGCGTCGAAAGTTCCTCATTTCGACACTAATTTTAACGTATTTTTGGGCGCAAATAAATACCATAAGAAGACGGAAAATTGCAAAACGGCCTCCATACAGGGATAGATTAGTAGTTCAACAATGCAAATAATTTTATTTTGAAAAGATAGATTTAACTAGTAGGTTTTTCCTGATATCTAAACTGCCAAAAGTCTAAAATTTCGCGCGCTCGGTTTCGTCCTAAATCATTATCCATTTTGCTACAAATTTGCAAAAGTGTGTATTCGTACGCGAACTAGCTTCCTACTGCTCATCACAGCATCAATCTCTTCCGCACGCGTTGTCGGTTCATATAAAATGCATTTTAACCCCGCGCACAAAATAGTTCGTGCCGTTGACTAGTGTAACCTTAAGTGAATCTTTCAATGTTGACTGTACCTTTACCTTATAGACCTTTCAATCAAAATAACCTTCGATGGTTAGTGTTACTTGACCATTGTAAGACAGCATTGCTTCAGAGCTCATCAATCGGTATGTCAAATCGAAAGGTGATTACGAATCATTTTCATCTTCTGTTTGGTCTAGCAAAGGATTATTGTCTTTAGTGGATAACAGAATATTTCATGATCTTTCCTGAATAATAATAGCTTATGCAGTGTTGAAATGATTAGGCAGTGAGCAAGGAGGATTGGGTGCCCTGGGTGCGGACCATAATAACGTTCGAAACAAAGCGGCATTTTATTAGCGGCAACGTTGTTAATAATTTCAAAAATTTTAAAATTGACCAGCATTTCCACATCAAGCAAGCAAGCAGTTTTGGCGTTTTTCTGATGGTCGCTACTGTAGATTCTGGCATTCAGGAGTTGCAGTGGTTTGGGAATAGTGCGACGATATTTTCCCAAAGAAAGCAGTTCCGAAGAGTAGCGTGGTCAATTACAATATTTTTGTCTAGTAGCCTATTAAAATATTGTAACTTGTAGACGCTCTTTTCATCCATCATACAGTTATTATGTAACTAATTATCATCATCATCATCATCATCATTTCAGCCGAAGACGTCCACTTTTGAAAAGAGCGCCTCCTCCAAGCCGCGTCGCCACATACATCGATCCTGTACGTCTTGCATCAAGCAAATTACCGCAACCTTAATCACGTCATCGGTCCAACTAGTGGGAGGCCTTCCTACTATACCCAGCATCTTCCGGTTCGCAGTCGCCACTCCAGAACTTTTCGGCCGCATCGACCATCCGTTCGACGAGCAATGTGCCCTCTGCCCACTGCCACAATTCTTTGGGCCTCCTGCAGATATTATCTTTTCTAACTAATAAAATAGTAGGTATTATTAATGTATTCAATATTGCTTAGTCCATCAAAAACGGATTCTCATATCATTGTTATTAATTACATTAGCTAAGGTTATAAATGTAAGGTTATAAAATTGCGAACCTTTGCTACGCTGACACAACATTGTTTTCGACTAGTGCTGACCAAATGGAGGAACTTCTCCTTAAGGTGGAGCGCATAAAAAACGACAAAATGTATATTTTCAAAATAAAGTGATTTGCATTGTTGAATTACTAATCTATCCCTGTATGGAGGCCGTTTTGCAAATTTCCTTCTTCTTATGGTATTTATTACCGCCTAAAGATGCGTTAAAATTATCGTTGAAATATGGATCTTTTGACGCTTATTTTTTTTTGTACTTTTTTGTTTCCATACAGGGCTAGATAATGATGAGACAAATTGATATCATTTTTTATTTGAACGTTCATCGTCACACAGCGGAGTAATCGCCAGACTACGTTTGTATGGAAGAATGATCGACTAGAAAAACAGTAACCGTCTTATGAACTCTAATTCTTAAAAAAATAAACAATATAAATGAAAATATAATTTATCAACACCCAGGCCCAACCCTTGGTCCTAGATAGGTAAAATATTGCACAGAAGTTTCCTTTATATGGATATTTCGTAATTTCTAAGGTGGTTCAGGGGTTTCATGCTCGCTCGAGCGAAGCCGCGAGCAAAGGCTATTGATTATATACTCGTATCAGGACCACATGACCAATCATATAAGTTACTACACAAAACACCAGAATATTTTATTAACAATTTCAATAAACCAAAAATACAGGTGAATCTAGTTTGGTGCAAAGAGCTAAGGTAATTAACCTTAGCTCTTTGCACCAAACGAGATTCACCTGTCATGTGGTCCTGATACGAGTATATAATCAATAGCCTTTGCTCGCGGCTTCGCTCGAGCGAGCATGAAACCCCTGAACCACCTTAGAAATTACGAAATATCCATATAAAGGAAACTTCTGTGCAATATTTTACCTATCTAGGACCAAGGGTTGGGCCTGGGTGTTGATGAATTATATTTTCATTTATATTGTTTATTTTTTTAAGAATTAGAGTTCATAAGACGGTTACTGTTTTTCTAGTCGATCATTCTTCCATACAAACGTAGTCTGGCGATTACTCCGCTGTGTGACGATGAACGTTCAAATAAAAAATGATATCAATTTGTCTCATCATTATCTAGCCCTGTATGGAAACAAAAAAGTACAAAAAAAAATAAGCGTCAAAGATCCATATTTCAACGATAATTTTAACGCATCTTTAGGCGGTAATAAATACCATAAGAAGAAGGAAATTTGCAAAACGGCCTCCATACAGGGATAGATTAGTAATTCAACAATGCAAATCACTTTATTTTGAAAATATACATTTTGTCGTTTTTTATGTTATCTAGACTGCCAAAGGTCTGTTTATAAAATTTTGTTTTCGTCCTAAATCATCATTCATTTCGATACAAAAAGTGCTAATTCGTACGCGAACTAGCTTTCTTTAGCATCACAGCATCTATATCTTTCGCACGTGTTGTCGGATGAGATAGTATGCATTTTAACCTCGCGCACAAAATAGTTCCGCGAAGGCTTAGTCAGAGGTGTGTGTAGCAAGGTATACCCACATTTCGTTAGCTATATTTGAGTTAAGTAGCGAGTAAGAAAATAAAGAAAAAAATGTTTAATTGCCACAAAACGACATACAAACGTTACATTACAAGAACAAGAACAGTGGTAGTTGATTTTACAAACTAAACCCTTAAGGGTACAGTCGACGGCACGAACTATTTTGTGCGCGGGGTTAAAAGCATTTTATATCAACCGACAACACGTGCGGAAGAGATAGATGCTGTAATAAGAAGTAGGAAGCTAGTTCGCGTACGAATACACACTTTTGCAAATTTGTAGCGAAATGGATAATGATTTAGGACGAAACCGAGCACGCGAAATTTTATAAACATACCTTTGGCAGTCTAGATATCATGAAAAAACGACTAAATCTATCTGTTCAAAATACAATTATTTGCATTGTTGAATTACTAATCTATCCCTGTATGGAGGCCGTTTTGCAATATTCCGTCTTCACATGGTATTTATTCGCGCCCAAAAATGCGTTAAAATTTGATTCGAAATGTGGAACTTTAGACGCTCATAACTTTCAAATATTTTCGTTTTTTATTTTATTGCTTCCATATAGGGCTAGATAATGACGAGAGAAATTGTTATCATTTTTTATTTTGAACGTGCATCGTCAAACAGTGGAATAATAACTAGACTATGTTTGTATGGAAGAATTTTCGACTAGTGTAACCTTAACGATAGTGTCTCTTGCCTTCAACCGGAGACAAACCTAGATTCCGGTCTGCCACTTAGAAATGCCAGAAAGAAAAACCCAAATAAACTAAGCCCGAGCCGAGAATCGAACCCAATTGGACCTCATTCTTAGCAGTAGTGCTTCTAATAGTACTAAAACACTGTAGAGATCGTTGCTCTTTTTTAAAATTTGGTGCAAATCAAATCACTTTTTCGTGAGATTTTTGGTGATGGACGGTCTTACTAAAATACCATCTAATGTCAATCAGTAAGGCTTCTATTACAAAGTTACTGGTAAGTATTGTTAGATTATATTGTGGTCATTTTAAAACCGAACTGACCTCCCTAACTCAATTGATTCAAATAGTAATACTGATACGTAATCGTTCGTAAAAAAATATGAACACATTATTGGACTATTTGATTCGTTCGGACTCGAATGAGTTCGGATCCGTTGCGAGGACCGGTCTGACAGCTTTTTGTGGGATCCCACCCTCATCCGACGACCTGCCTGCCTTTTGAGACTTTTGAGGTCTTGCACACCCCATTGGAATATAAACCTTAAGTTTAGACAACGAAAAGTCTATAATTGATCACTGATCACCACGTTTGACAGTCACGACCTAAGAGCAAGGATAAATGTAAGGATGGAGGGTTTTATCAATCAATTTTAATTCTTACTCGGCTGTGTTTAGATAGTTTTTGGTGGTGTTTAGTCTTGATGAATAGCTCCTTTGATTTTTATCGTACATTTGACCCATCATGTCGAATGCCCTGGGAATGTTCGGAAGACGATTAAATAGTTATTTGCCGTGATTATAATGACGCCAGGTGATGTTCTTAGCATAATATCGCGCTTTTACACAAAGAACATACATTGTACACTCAAAGGGGTAGGCAGAGAAGGAAAGTGAGTAATATAAGTGTACGAATAACATTTCTACTTAGAAGGAAGACTATGGGCGAGCCTTTTGCCATTATTTGGGCAAAAATCAGTCTACAGGTTGAACTTCTATAATGAAAAGTGAATTAAATTTTTCCTAACCTGCAGCCTAATTGCGTAAGTGAATTCGGCAAGGCAAGGGTATGACTCCATGAAAGAGTATGAAAAATTATCTTTAATTAAAGCGTCCAATACCTAATCATTTAAAGGAAACTAGCTTCTGCCCGCGGCTTCGCCCGCGTTCATAGTTAAAATAAATGCTTTTTTTTTGTTTTACGCTCGCGTTTGACCACTGTCTCGCCTGATGTTAAGTGATGATGTGGTCGAAGGTGGAGCACGCTTGCCTAGAAGCAACCTATTGACTCTTGACTTGAAGCTTTACAGGATTATCCACTGGGTCAATCTAAAGATTCTCTGGAAATTTCATTAAATTCGGTCCAGCCGTTTCGGAGTCTATAAGGATCATACATACATACATACTTTCTCTTTTATATATATACATTTGTCATACTCTTTCATGGAGACATACCCTTTTCTCTGCCGAAATCACTTACGCAATTAGGATGCAGATTATTGAACCTGGGACCACAAGCAGTACCTACTAATCATCGCCAAGCAGTCCCTAGGCGATGCAGCTAGTATTATAAATGGACTGTCTGATTATCTGAACAAAAAAACTCAGAAACCCCTCAGCAAGGCTCAACGTGCTTGCCGAGGCACGGTGGAGGCTTGGTGGTCTCAGTATTTAATGCATGCATAGTCCCTTTCCAAGGACCGATAGCTGAAAATATCTTGATTGCTGCCTAGTCCAAAAACACTAAACACCTGCCTAGTTGGATTTAACACTTGCAGGGGGCAAGTGTTAAATCCAACTAGGCAGCAATCAAGATATTTTCAGCAAAAAAAGGAGGAGTTTCTCAATTCGACTGTACTTTTTTATGTGTGTTATTTCAAAACTTTTTAAGAACCGATTTTTATTTGAAAGCTGGTGCTACTCATGTGGTCCCATTTAAATTTGATCAAGATCTGACGAGAAGATTTTGAGTTATGCTTAATAATGCGTATTTTCATGGTAAAAAATAAGGTACTAAAACTAAAAATAGAAAAATAAAGTTTTTAACAAAAAATTATACCGACTTACAAAACAAAACACTGCGAAAAATAACTTTCTTTTTGGAAGTCGATGTCAAATCCAAAAAAAATTGTTACCAAAGACACCGACTTCCTGTTCTGTTTTGGAAGTCGGTTTAATCATTTTGTTATAAGTTTTTTTTATAATATAATTAAATAAAAAATAAGGTACCAAACCTAAAAAGAGAAAATAAAAAATCTTTTCAAAAAAAATTAAACCGACTATCAAAACAAAACACTACAAAACGAAAAATAACTTTCTTTTCGGAAGTCGGTGCCAAATCCGAAACACCGACCTGTTTTGTTTAGGAAGTCGGTCTGAAAAGATGTTAATTTTTTTTTTTTAATCCAAATATCAAAACCGAGACAATGACATACCACCACACCATACCTACATTACAAAGCCATGTAGTTTCTCATGATTAATGTAAAAATAATTGCCATAAAAACGAACATACACCTAACCATATGACGTGTATGTTAACGACCATAGTTTTTATGGTGTAAGCAGAAAAAAAAGCTGACACCGTTGACAGAACTGGGTTTTTGGTACGTTTAAGGGGTTATGTCATTTTAATCATGGGGTTTCTGAAGCACCATGTGTGAATATTGACAGTTGGGTTGAATGTTATGGGTTTTTAACCCTTCTCGTAAATTCACTTATGTAAGTGAGTGTTTTAGTACTATAGCAGCGTCTATCTGTATGTATGTTTAGATATTTCAAAGTATAGAAGGACACCGTCTTAGATGTTTTACAAAAAGAAGCTTTGGGATATCTGCGTATCATAAGGTGGGAAGGAAGGTTTGGGGAAAATCGTTCTCAAAGGTTTCCTTAGGTTGAGCTTGGGCTCCAAAAAAATGTGATAAAAATTACATTTTTACAGCAGAATTTATTATTTTATTTAAATCATTAATTCAGCTGTATTGAAGGACCAATTCGAACTATTTAGCAGTGCTAAAGTCGAACTTACCTATAGATACTTACGCCTGTGAACCCAATAACGGTCACTTGATTTGCCTAGATAGGAATTTGACATTACTTGAATGGACCTTATGTCAAAATTCTGTCTCTAGTATGTAAATTTACTGACAGATACGTTATAGGTAAGCCAGGACCATCTCCGACCATCACAAAGCATTCCACAACCCTTAATTGTCAGTATATTTCAAAGGAGCACATAAGCGCATTACTCCCGATGCATCCATAGTCTCCTAGTACTAATGGCAGGCCGGTCATCCATCACCGCGTCCCGCGCCGCCCCGTTACCCCCGCGCCCCGGCGCATCAATCTTATGCAACGCAGCCTGCACGCTCATGGCGTCCTGGTAACTCTTTAGTAATTTGTTGGTATTCTTTTGTTGGATTTTAAAAGGATAATAATAATTAGGACAAAATGTTTTGTTGACCTGTAAGATAAGGATGTGGACATTAAAATGAATATTTGGAACCAGCTTTTTCCCGAGGCTTTGCTTCCGTGATCTATTTCAAAACATGTTTATTTGCCGGCTTTTACTCTATTACATTTAAACAAAGCGTCAGTTCCGTATTAGTGAAAATTCTTACAAGAGCACTTTAGTGTGCTGCCCTGTCCTGACCTAGCGGAGGTCGTGGAAATGTACTAGATGAGGCCTCTGTCAAGCAGTGGATTGGAGTCTTTCATTCGAGTTAATGAAGATAAAGCAACATAGGCAGGAAGACGCCACACTACAATCACAAGTCTCATTACAATTAAAAAATCCTTAATCACCCGTTTCGGAGTAAACAATCCCTTACAAAACTCCGAAATAATTACTTACCTTATTAAAAACAGTCTTCCTCAGTTTCAATCCACCAAAATTGGAGTTAAAGAAATGGCACCTCGTTAAAGCAAGAGTATTGTGACAGTATCACATTGTCTGCTGTTCATTACTGGCTCTCTGTTAATTATGTTCCCCTGGTACACTGTTTGTTTTTCCTTGGATGGCGAAATTTTGAGAGATTGCATTGTGTCGGCTCGTTTTTTTAGTGGAAGTAGGTAGTAATTAATAGTTGGTTAGGTTCTGAGATTTAGACTGATTTAATGATATTTGTTGTTAAGTTATAACAGCTACACGAGTCGATCTTCAAGGTTAAGCAACGCTTACCGGGGTTGGTTTGTGGATAGATGACCATACATTACATACCAAGTTCGATATGAGCTCCGACTGAATTTCCTAAGTAAAAACTCATAACTCGAGGTTTGGCTCTCGCCTATTTTCTCCTCCAATATTGGACCAATTTAAAAGATATTCCATAAATTGAATGAAAAAGATATATTTTGTGCTTCTATGTTTTCTTTTTTCATTTATTGTTGTCGAATTTGTACAATAGACCTCTGTTGACAGCGATTGTGAGCATATTTTGAGGGTTCTAGTGCTTCTAAAGATAATGTATTATCAAAAAGGCAAACATAGGGGCACAGTATATATCTTTCTTTTTCAGTTTATGGAATATCTTATAAATCCAATATTGGAGCAGGAAATCAGAGAGAGCCAAACTTCGTATTATGACTTTTTACTTACAATATTCAATCAAATGTCCTCTTAAGCCATTGGTCTCGGCTGTAATTTTTAGGGTCTCTGACAGTCGGAAGCCAGAGAATATGACAGCAGTCTTGCTTGAGGTATCGTGGTACACAGTTACTGGGTTGTGGAGGTCAGGTAGGCTCCAAGTAAAATACTGGTAGCCGCAACCGGTTAAACTGGAAGTTTTGATCCAGAGGAATTTTATCTACCTAAAGCCTGGTGTACACGGGTATAGTTAACGGTAGAGTACTAATTTATCCTATCCTATCCTATCTTTCCATCTCCATCCAAAGGTTGTCTGTAAGAGATTGCCCTGTGCGTTAAGACCGCCCATTGTACACTTTGTTTTTGAAAAGGTTTGTCCTGTATGTTTTTTATTTTGTGGTGTAAAGTTTATAATAAATAAATAAATAATTATGTGACTAGCCCTTCGGACAAGGTAATCTACCACTTCCCTTCCCCACCACGGCTCCCACTCTAGTCTTCCGCACACTTTACCGCTTATTTTATTAGTAATGTAATTACTAATATAAATTTACGTGTAGAAAGTTTATCTACTGAAACTGGTAGTGTACTTGGAATTATTGTAGTATTGGTGTACGTGACTCTAGCGTTAACTCTACCCGTGTACACCAGGCCTTAATGGCTCGACAATTCAAAAGTCGAATGTCGATGGACTCGTGCGATCAAATCCTGGCAGTTGAAAGCTTTGTGCAATTTCCTTGAGTTTCATAAAAAGCTACTTGAGGTGTATGCTCGCGACTATTTGCGACAAATTAATTAGGTCGAAATTTTCAAAACATTCGTTTAGCACGATTTGTTCCTTAACAGCATCATTATCGATCTAGGCCAATGCCTTAATACATTCTTAAACAGCTTGTTATTATTAGTTAGGTTAGGTTTCATCATTTTCAGAAGCGTAATCAGCTTAAAACATTAAATCACAGATGCCATCATAATTGGAAGAATCCATTGCTGCATAAATGTAAGTCGCCAGAATGTAAATGTGTAGCCAGAATGTAATTTAATTAATTTGGTTGATTGAGTATTCCTTTGTGTTGTTTTAAAGTTGGTGTGTGCGACTCGTAAATTATTTGTGTGTTGTTTGTCTATTGTAAATGTAATAATTATATAACATTGACTCTTTGCACGTGTTGGGTTACACTGTTAGTGCAAGGAGTAATCGTATTGAAATAAAATAAAAATAAATAAATATTTAAAAAGCCGTCTACTCTACAGCCATCATCATTATCATCATCATCAGCCTTTTAATGTTCCCACTGCTGGGACACAGGCCTCCTCTCTGTGAGAGAGGATGGGCCGTAATCCACCACGCGGGTCCAGTGCGGGTTGGTGGATGTCACATGTCTTCGAATTTTTGGTTCTAGGACATGCCGGTTTCCTCACGATGTTTACCTTCACCGTTTTGAGAGCAGTGGTGATAAAAAAAAAATATCTTTCATACCCATCGAGTGGGATATCCAAATAAAGGGTTTTTAGAGGTAATAACAAAATATTTACCACTTATAGTTTAAAAGTAATTCGAAAAAATAATAATAACTAAAAGTTTGTGTAAAACAACAGTAAATTAAAAAAAAAACAAAAGTTGGACTGCTTAGTTAAGAAGTGAACTAAAAAGATGTAAAAAAGAAGAAAATCATGCTATGCAGTCGGAGGATACATCAGGGGGTGACCATAAGCTCTTAGAGCGGTATCAATTTGAGATCGAGTAAGTGACAGATGTATACACGTCACATACATCTGTCCCTTATTCGATCTCAAATTGATACCGCTCTAAGAGCTTATGGTCACCCCCAAGGTCAGCCAGCTCGCGAATATGTATCCTTCGACTGCAAAGCACGGTTGACTTCTTGTTTACATCTTTTTAGATCGCTTCATAAGCAGTCGGATTTTTGATTTTTTAAATGTATAATTTTATTTATTCCTTTAATCATTTTAACCAATTGCAGTTCGCTTTTTACTGGTCCTGCAAACCAAAATACATCCTGTACAAAAGGCTTGCAACTTACCTACATAGAAAACACTTCAAACCTGTTGAATTCACTCAAGAACACAACAATTCATATCAATTTCCCATTCCATTTTCAAAACGTATTCTCAATATTTTCCAGAAAACACTGAAAAAAGGAATAAGAAATACCTTATTATTTCCTGACACACTTTTTGACACCTTATCGCACTCAAACATCAATTCTGCACTCTATTTTTTGAGATCTAAGGTAGATTTTAGTTTGGAAAGTTGTTTAAGTTAATTCTTTTAAAAATGGAAGGTAAAGTTTGGAGCGCTGTATGCGGGAGTGAGGCAGCCCGGATATTGTCTGCCCGGAGATTGTTTAAGATAGCACTTGTACCTTACCTGGACTTGAACGTTTTATTTCAGCGTTTGAGTTAATTTTTTTCCTGGCTGCCTCTTGCGTACTACCGGCTTTGGATTGGATGTCGGTAATCGGTTGTTGTGGGGTTTTTGTAATTAGTTGTACTTTAAATTGGTAAATAATGATCTATGAAGGGTTAAAGATAGTAGTGCTTTTACATCTGTAGCTGATGACAGGTGACTTAAAAACCACTAAGCCTTACCAGATTCACAGATCTATTTAACGATGCCCAATAGTCACCCTATTGGGTATCGGTATGAAACAAGAAGACAGACCTGTGCCGATCCATATTGAATGAGGGTTTTCCGATGCCTTGCAAAGTGGATGTACTGAGACGTCAGCTCCAGGTACCAAAAGCTTATGTTTTTCGACATTAGTTAAATTGACGTCAGTAGTTGCGTTTTCACAGTGGAAAACCTCTTGCCATAGTGGCGCCAACTGGTGGCGTGAGTTTTGCCTGAAAACCCTAAATGGGAATTTGGGACGAGAGCAGAAGGATGATTTTGTATAACGATATATTATATAAGCGAGTCATATATAAAGGTTTCCCCAAACTTTCCTCTCGCCGAGAAAACTATTTCAATATATGTATATTTTGAATTTTGCTAAATTATTGTAAACTTGAATAATTTTTGGTTGACAAAACAAAGATTTCTCTCGAAACCAACGGCATATGATTTCTGAAAGCGTAAACAAAAATATTGCATTCAATTACTTAAAATATATGCAGAAATAACTGAAACGTGCCAATTAATTTTTCGCAATATTCATATGCACGAATACAAATGCTTGATCATACCATATTCATAGTCGGACCAAGTAGTCTTGATAGTTGCGATATTTTTTTTAAAGTTATAAAAAGATATGTTCTGTTCATAATGAAAAAGCACAGCCACTAACGAAAGTCAATCTATTCAAATCCACTTTAGCAAAAATCTATAAAAAGTCAAACATTTAAATTTCACAAAACATTTCGGCTAAAAAATCAGTAATTCGTATAAAACAGGCTTTCACGTACAACGCAATCTCATATCACGCTCGCAACAGCGCCCAGCGCAAAAAAAAAACAAAAAAAAAAGAGATTAAAAAAAACAATGCACGTCGAACGAAAAAACTTTATCCTGTCAAAAAATAGTAACAGGAATAATTATCGCGAACATTGCATTAATCAAATTCCGTGCACGGCGGTATTGGGAGGGGAGGGGGTAATGGGGGATGCCACCTCTTAGGGGTGCATGGAAAAACGAATGCTGCGGGCTCACTGCGAAAAAACGCTGAAAATGACGGGTGCACAAGCTCTAGTGATCTGCCGATATCTCTCGGGTGCTGGATGTGAATTTATTTTATTTTGTGACCTATATTTTTGTTTGATATAAAGGAAGTGATTTTGGTGTGAGTTTTATTATTAGATAATAATAAAACAAAATAATAATAATTGTTGGATTTAGTTCCTGTGGATTACTTATTAAATACTGTGTAGTTTTTGTTATACGAATAAAACTCAAAATTTTCTCAGATCAAATTATTAATAAAATTGTCTAAGGTAACATATATTTATTTCAAAAATTCCGACTAGCCGTTTAGACGTGATACTCATTTTAAAATCAGCTACTCCACGGAATCGGTGCCTTAAGGTATTCGTTACTTATTATAACGAGAGCCCAAATCACTGGAGTCTTATAAATATTATTTTAAAAAAACTCTTTCATTGCTAAAATAGAGTGTATTATGTTCTACGTTAGGCAATTTCAGCCACACATGTAAAGAAGATCAATCACCCGAAATGGAAGTCTTCGAACACATCCCCTAGAACTTACTCCGCGTACACCGCGCGAGTCCAGCGCAGGCTACCTATATAGTCACAAAAAAAGCGGGGCCCCGTCACCCGACGCCCGGTGGGTGCCCGCGCGGCCCAGGGGCCCAGCCGGCCCTACTGCATTCATTAATTGCTAATTTGCAGATCGGCCCCGATGTATGTCCGCGTCCACCGAATGTTTGTATAATTTTACGTAATACCATCAATGTTTTTTGGGTTAATCATTGTATTATTATTTTATGTCTTTATATAGGCACTGGTATATGAGATGTATGAATGTTTACGAAGCAAAAGGAGAGTGTCAAGATCGTAGCATGTGGCGTTCTGTAGGTTCTGCCAGCCCCATGGAAAAAGGCGTGAGTTTATGTGTTTGTATGAAGTACATAAGAAGGAAAAGCTACTTATAAATACTTTCGAAATTGAAAGTTTCTCCAGGAAAAACTAGATGACAGACGGAAATCCACATCGCGTCATTCATCTCGCATGTGATTGGTCGATTTGATAGCGGTCAATACTTGCGCCTTGCCAAATTCACTTGCGCAATTCGGCTACTGGTCGGCTTCCTCTCAAACCGGATGCACCTGAGAACGTTTTTTTTAAATGGCCGACCTTCCTATCTTAACCCAGATAGTAGTAACAGAATACCCCTTTGTGACAGGATTCCACGAGATCATGAACATTGCAGATATGGTGGTAAGGGTCATTTTGTGACAGCATACCACAAGATCATGACCATTGCAGATTATGGTGGTATGGGTCACTTTGTGATAGGATACCACGAGATCATGACTATTGCAGATATGGTGGTAAGGGTCACTTTGTGACAGGATACCACGAGATCATGACCATTGCAGATTATGGTGGTATGGGTCACTTTGTGATAGGATACCACGAGATCATGACTATTGCAGATATGGTGGTAAGGGTCACTTTGTGACAGGATACCACGAGATCATGACCATTGCAGATTATGGTGGTATGGGTCACTTTGTGATAGGATACCACGAGATCATGACTATTGCAGATATGGTGGTAAGGGTCACTTTGTGATAGGATACCACGAGATCATGACTATTGCAGATATGGTGGTAAGGGTCACTTTGTGACAGGATACCACGAGATCATGACCATTGCAGATTATGGTGGTATGGGTCACTTTGTGATAGGATACCACGAGATCATGACTATTGCAGATATGGTGGTAAGGGTCACTTTGTGACAGGATACCACGAGATCATGACCATTGCAGATTATGGTGGTATGGGTCACTTTGTGATAGGATACCACGAGTATTATATTATCTGTGCACGAGATCATGACTATTGCAGATATGGTGGTAAGGGTCACTTTGTGACAGGATACCACGAGATCATGACCATTGCAGATTATGGTGGTATGGGTCACTTTGTGATAGGATACCACGAGATCATGACTATTGCAGATATGGTGGTAAGGGTCACTTTGTGATAGGATACCACGAGATCATGACTATTGCAGATATGGTGGTAAGGGTCACTTTGTGACAGGATACCACGAGATCATGACCATTGCAGATTATGGTGGTATGGGTCACTTTGTGATAAGATACCACGAGATCATGACTATTGCAGATATGGTGGTAAGGGTCACTTTGTGACAGGATACCACGAGATCATGACCATTGCAGATTATGGTGGTATGGGTCACTTTGTGATAGGATACCACGAGATCATGACTATTGCAGATATGGTGGTAAGGGTCACTTTGTGACAGGATACCACGAGATCATGGCCATTGCAGATTATGTTGGTAAGGGTCACTTTGTGACAGGATACCACGAGATCATGACTATTGCAGATATGGTGGTAAGAGTCACTATGTGACAGCATACCACGAGATCATGAACATTGCAGATATGGTGGTAAGGGTCACATTGTGACAGGATACCACGAGATCATGAACATTGCAGATATGTTGGTAAGGGTCACTTTGTGAAAGGATACCACGAGATCATGAACATTGCAGATATGGTGGTAAGGGTCACTTTGTGACAGGATACCACGAGATCATGAACATTGCAGATATGGTGGTAAGGGTCACATTGTGACAGGATACCACGAGATCATGAACATTGCAGATATGGTGGTAAGGGTCACTTTGTAACAGGATACCACGAGATCATGACCATTGCAGATATAGTGGTAAGAGTCACTATGTGACAGCATACCACGAGATCATGAACATTGCAGATATGGTGGTAAGGGTCACTTTGTGACAGGATACCACGAGATCATGACCATTGCAGATTATGTTGGTAAGGGTCACTTTGTGACAGGATACCACGAGATCATGACTATTGCAGATATGGTGGTAAGGGTCACTTTGTGACAGGATACCACGAGATCATGAACATTGCAGATATGGTGGTAAGGGTCACTTTGTGACAGGATACCACGAGATCATGACCATTGCAGATATGGTGGTAAGGGTCACTTTGTAACAGGATACCACGAGATCATGACTATTGCAGATTATGTTGGTAAGGGTCACTTTGTGACAGGATACCACGAGATCATGACTATTGCAGATATGGTGGTAAGAGTCACTATGTGACAGCATACCACGAGATCATGAACATTGCAGATATGGTGGTAAGGGTCACATTGTGACAGGATACCACGAGATCATGAACATTGCAGATATAGTGGTAAGGGTCACTTTGTGACAGGATACCACGAGATCATGACCATTGCAGATATAGTGGTAAGAGTCACTATGTGACAGCATACCACGAGATCATGAACATTGCAGATATGGTGGTAAGGGTCACATTGTGACAGGATACCACGAGATCATGAACATTGCAGATATAGTGGTAAGGGTCACTTTGTGACAGGATACCACGAGATCATGACCATTGCAGATATAGTGGTAAGAGTCACTATGTGACAGCATACCACGAGATCATGAACATTGCAGATATGGTGGTAAGGGTCACATTGTGACAGGATACCACGAGATCATGAACATTGCAGATATGGTGGTAAGGGTCACTTTGTGACAGGATACCACGAGATCATGAACATTGCAGATATGGTGGTAAGGGTCACTTTGTGACAGGATACCACGAGATCATGAACATTGCAGATATGGTGGTAAGGGTCACTTTGTGACAGGATACCACGAGATCATGAACATTGCAGATATGGTGGTAAGGGTCACTTTGTGACAGGATACCACGAGATCATGAACATTGCAGATATAGTGGTAAGAGTCACTATGTGACAGCATACCACGAGATCATGACCATTGTGGATATGGTGGTAAGGGTCACTTTGGTCCAGTGCTTCTTAGATTTAGTTCATTAGGATATATATTGGCTAAGACCTCACCTCTCGTGCTTGAGGTCGTAGGTTCAAATCCGGACAAATGTAACATTTTCAAATTCATATGTAATTTCTAAGCTTATCTTGGACATCACAGACAACGGTGAAAGAAAATATCGTGAGGAAACCTGGACTTATATAATCATAATTATTCCATATTTTTTTTCAGTTTATTTTCATTTTATTTTATCAGTTAAGATAAGTCAAAAATAGCCAAGTTAGAGGCCCGTGGGGCTCCTAGAAGCGGCTTAATTTACTCTGACACCAGAGGTGGCCACATCCTCACACGAAAAGAAGAAGAAGAAAGATATATTTAAATGCTAGTGAAGAACTGGATCACCTCTAAATAATGAAGTTTTAAGATAGCTTTTATCACTCCCACAGAGATCGTGACAGAATAAATGTAAAGATTTTGCATTCAAAGTTGTCGTCATATGGCCAAACATTGTATGGGACTTTTTTTATAGAGTTGGCCATGACTTGACACTGACCTGACCTCGTATACAGTGCAATCACAGCCTCATGTGACTCAAAACTTAGTATGTTAATGGTAGAGGGTGGGCCTGTCGGAAACATTAAGGCGCTATATACGCCCCAATGTTAACGCAGTACTGGCCGTGCGCCCGCTCGATGCCAAAATATCAATATTGAACCTCCTTTTGATCAGTTTTGTTTGCAAAATATTATTTGATTTACATATGCTATGTTAGTTATGAAGAAATTCCAGCCATCAATTTTTCTGTGTAATTTTTTTTAAAACGTCCGAGTCGTTTTGGAGGAGTTTCCAAAAGTTGCGAAAAAATATCGTGTTGTTAATTATTTTTTAAAGCAAAACTATTAGTTACACGAAAAAACCTTGTGTTCAAAATTATGTACATGAATCAATAATAAATATATTTTTTTCAAACCTTTTAACCTATCCGTTACTAAAGGAGTATGCTTCAGAAAGGTACCGTTTTAAGGCACTAAAGCGTATGTAGGCCCTTAAGATTCACAATACCCACATGAAGTATTAGACAAAGTGAGTAGCAACAATTACGACGGTTTAATTGAGGGGTCTAACTAATGTCTAATTCAAAGTGTCTTCAGAAAGACTGATCCCTTCACTTGTATCGTTTTCAGATACATTAATGATAGTTTAATTATTCTATTCATACCCAATCACCACGTAACCAATTCTCACATAACAACAAAAAAGTTTAATTTAAAACATCCCTCCAAGATAGAATGACGTCATTGATCATTGCGCATATGTGCAAGTAATAATATCCGTTACATGAGCCGGCGTCTGCGGATGACATGTGACGTCACAACACAGTACAGGCAGATAGAATATTCTTTATTGTACACCAGTATAGCAGGATAACCGATGACGCATCATGCATGTACCCGTTTTAGAGTTTTGTATACGATTCCTAAGTAATGGTTAAAAACAGGTATGGTTGTTATTTTTGCTGTTGTTAATTTTATTAATTGTGCTATTAGTGTAGAGAAAACTTTTTTACATAAAAATAAAACCGACTTCCATTAAAACACTAGTTGTGTTCTGTACCATATACCTATAATATGCACAAAGTTATCCCAGAATAGATTACCCTAATAACATAAAAATTGAACATAACTGGTGAAATCTTTCATTCTTCTTTTTTTAAAAAAACGTTGTCCCACATTAGGAATTTCTTCCTGTATCGTCGGTGTGTTTACAAACATATAAACTCACATACACAAACACCCAGAGCCGGAACAACTATCTGTAGGTCATACAAATATTTGTTCCGTGCGGGAATCGAACCCGCGACACGCAGCGCGCGAAAGTAATGAGAGTGTACCAGGGTGAACTGTCCACGCCCGGGTGTCACCATTGTGTGGATCGCCCGGAGGACACGGTGGAGCATACGGTGGAGATCTGCCCCGCTTGGGCTGGGCACCGCCGTGTCCTCGTGGAGGCGATCGGCGGTGGCAACCTCTCGCGTCCGGCCCTGGTTCAGGCCATGTTACGGAGCGAGAGTGTATGGGAATCTGTCTCCTCCTTCTGCGAAGCAGTAATGCTCGCGAAGGAGCAGGCGGAACGCGTGAGGGAGTCGCAACGAAGACGCCCTCACGCCCCTAGCCACCGCAGGAGACGCCCTGGGAGTCGGGAGTCGCGAGCAGATTCCCGGCCACCGTAGGCGCGGGCTTGCGGACGGCGAGTAATGGGTAGCTCGCCGTCCGATAACGACCAGGCCCGAGTCGAAGGCGCGTTGTGTTCCACGCGCGCCTCAAAGAGATGTCAGCAGAACTGACGGGGTCCGCGAGGACCGATGCCTGTCTGGGTCGCGGATAAATTTGAAAAAGAGTTACCGCGGCCCTGGCTCAAGCAACTGAAGGAACACGGGTGGGTTTTAGTCAGTAAAAGTCTGACACGCCCTCCCGCCTCACCCAGAGCGGGAGAAGTCATAGGATGATTTCCCAACCAAAAAAAAAAAAAAGGTTGAACTGTCCACATCTGCGTACCCCTTTAGAGTGTACCGGCGGCGTGATGTTATATTATGAAATGGCGTTAACAATAAACAGACATGAGATTGCAGCAATCCCGAGAGAATTGCCGTTGTTTATTGAACATTTCTGTTGTATATCTCCGAAGTTCTTCATCAGATCTTCACCAAATTTAAATGGCACCACATCAGAAGCACCAGCTTTTAAAGAATAAATTAAAAAAAAAAACATAAAAATCGGTTCACCTGGAAAAAAGAAAATACAATCGAATTGATAACCTCCTCCTTTTTAAAATCGGTTAAAAAATTTTAGACCGTTAGTTAGATTATCATACATATGTGCTATACCTTTGTTAAACCAAAAATTAAAGTAGAAATATTCTGTCAATCCACATTTTTTTCTATTTTCCCAACTTCCCTACATTGTGGCTGTAGTTTGATGATAATTTATTCGATTAAAACAATAAATAACTTTTTCAAATTTCATTTAGAACCTAGAAAGTTTTTTTTTTTTTTTTTTTTTTTTATCATTACGATGTAACTGAATAGTTACCTCATAACAGTCACAATCTAGCATCGAGGCTAATAAGTAACTTAAATTTAACCTAATTTGCTAATAATTTATATGGTAAAGAATGTGTCCATTGGCACTTTTCTTATTGTCTCTATTATGATGGGAAGACACTTAGTTCATGTGTTCTTAAAAGGTAGCACTCACTGCACTTCGTAACACTAATTTCACTTTAAACTAACTCAAAAGGCTTAGTCCTTTTCAGTCTCCTTATTATGTCCGTGGTGTCAAGGAGCTGGATAGCCTCGACATTCACATGTTTATGAAGTCTCTGTTCATGAGCTTCGGCGTATTTTTTTATAACTTTGGCGACGAGGTCCACTCCTAAGTCCCGGTGGATATCCTCGTTTCTAATATAGGGAGCGTTTACTATGCTCCGCAGTACCTTGTTTTGAAATCTTTGAATAATTTCAACATTGGTACGTTTTGTACAGCCCCAAAGCTGTATACCGTATGCCCATACAGGCATAAGTACTTGTTTGTACAGAAGTACTTTGTTGTACACTGACAATGATGAATGTCTGCCAAGTAGCCAGTACATATTCCTGTAGCGGATATCTAACTCCAGGCGTTTCTTTTTGACATGAGCCTTCCAGCGAAGCTTTGCGTCAAGCGTCATACCCAGGTATTTTGCTGTATTTTGATAAGGTATTATGCAACCGTTGATATAAACCGGTGTATAATTAGGGCTTCGGTTTGTGAAGTCTATATGGGCCGATTTGGACTCATTTAACTTAATTCGCCATTTTTTTGTCCAGTTGGTGATGGAGTTCACAGCAATTTGTACTTTATCTACGGCTTCTTTGTGAGTGACACCTATAGCCATGATGGCTGTGTCATCTGCAAAGGTTGCAATAAAGTTGTTTTCCATTTCTGGGATATCACAGGTGTATAATAGGTACAAGATAGGTCCAAGAACACTTCCTTGTGGTACACCAGCTTTTATTTGCTTGAGATCTGAGTAAGCATCTTCATGTCGGACTCTAAACGTCCTCTCTGTTAGGTAAGATTCTAAAATGTCTGCAAATTGTTTAGGAAGCATTTTCCTTAACTTATAAATGAGACCTTTATGCCAAACCTTATCAAATGCCTGTGCTACATCTAGAAAAACTGTAGAACAGACTTTTTTTTCTTCTAGGGTTTTTTCTATAATGTTGGTAATTCTGTGTACTTGGTCTATCGTGGAGTGTTTTTCTCTGAAACCGAATTGGGAATCAGTTTCCTGTCTTCTATTATTGGTTTTATGCGTCTTATAAGTAGTTTTTCAAATAATTTTGAAATAATTGGTAAAAGGGATATAGGTCTGTATGATGTTACTTCCTGAGGCGATTTTCCGGGTTTGGGGATCATTATTACTTCAGCAACTTTCCAGATATCAGGCACGTGTTTCAATCGGAAAGTTGCATTTATAAGGGTTGTAAGTTTTACTATGGCTTTTCGTGGCAGATTTTGAAGCAGTTCTCCAGTGATAAGGTCGTATCCAGGCGATTTCTTTTTGGCTAAGTTTTTGATCATATTTTGCACTTCTTTCGGCGTAGCTAATCGTATATTCAACTCATCATGGTGAGTGACATCTAGTGTTATGTTTTCAGAGCTTTCCTCAGCACTTGTTTGAAAAGTTTGTTGTAAATGCTCTGCAAATATATTTGCTTTCTGTTCGTTGCTTATGGCCCATTTGCCATCTTTTTGTTTAATAGGTGATGCATGAACAATAGGCTTATTTAGACGTTTAGTGGCTTTCCACAGTGAGTGTTCTGTTTTTCCACTACTTGTTAATTGGCTTAAGTAATTATGTGTAGCATCATCATGATATTCCTGTATTGCTTTACTTAATCTTTTTGTAAGTCTATTTAGCATTGTTTTGTCAGGTGGATATCTTGATTGTTGCCATTTTTGCCTCTGAGCCCTCTTTATGGCTATGAGGTTTCTTATTTCTAACGGATAACTATGACTTGCAACTTTTCTTTTCAAGAGAGGTGTATTTCCCCAAGCGCAGTTTTGAATGTCTGTCACAAATTTTGACACTTCTTTATCCAATTGTTGATTATTTTTGAGTGGTACTTTGAGGTCAATCATATTGTCTAAATCGAATTTGAAACTATCCCAATCCGTGTTTTTATTCACTAAAGTTGGATTGCTTTCTTTCTGAATTATGGTTTCACTTAAAGTTAAGATAATGGGCGAATGATCAGAGTTCATATCAAATCCCTCCTGTATGTGAAGATATGTAGCCGACAGATTCTTAAAAATGAAAAAGTCGATCAGATCTGGAATTCTTTGGGTATCAGTAGGCCAGTAAGTAGGCTTTCCTGTTGATATTGCATTGCAATTGATTTCTCGCATAGCACTAAGCAATTCCCTTCCTTTAGTGTTGGTTAGTCTAGATCCCCAACGTATGTGTTTTGCGTTAAAGTCACCTCCCAATATAAACGTGTTGCCAAGAAGTTTCAACAGGTTTCTGTACTGCTCTATTTTCAGAGCATGCTTTGGTGGACAGTATATAGCTGCTACGGTAATGTGATGATGTTTAGTTTTGACCCTAACGGCTACAGTTTGTATGAACTCTTCTTCATATTTAAGTTCTAGGTAATGGTAGATGTTCTCTCTTATTATAAGGGTGCTTCCCCCTCTCGCAGTATTGACAGGGTGCAGTGCATGATATATTTTATATCCGTTGAGGTGTATATACGATTCTCTTGTGAAGTGAGACTCCGATATGAGGCACACATCAATTTTTTCTGTGGCAAGGACCGCCTGTAGCTCGTTTTGATGCTTTAGGAGTCCGTTTGCATTCCACGCCATTATTTTTAGAGTGTTCTTCATTTTTGAGTCATACGAGGTAGCTGCGTAGCACTATTTTCTAGGTTTTTTAACCTTAGTTCAAATGAGGTTAAAATATTCAAAATTTTGAACCTAGAAAGTAATGTAAATGAAGTTCAGGGGGGTGACCATAAGCTCTTGGAGCGGTATCAATTTGAGATCGAGTAAGTGACAGATGTATCGTGTATAGTCAGATACATCTGTCCCTTATTCGATCTCAAATTGATACCGCTCTAAGAGCTTATGGTCACCCCCCTGGCTTGCTCTCTTAATATGTTAACACTCCACAAGCTTAGCTAAGAATCGTGTTTACTCGTACAAATTTTGAAACTTTCAATACAGGGAGAGCGTTTTCAACAAGATCAAGGAATTACTCTTGGCCCATTATAAAAGATTCACAAAACTGTAAAAAGTCTACAACAATCCGCCATTTTGTTTATGATAAATCATTTTCAGCTGATTATAAAAACTTTTTCTTCATCATCATCATTATCATCAGCCTTTTTAATGTACCCCCTTCTGGGACACAGGCTTCCTCTCTGTGAGTGGGAAAACTAAAAACCGTGTAAACTATGGTGTAATTATTATTTTATTCATCATCCTAATTGTACGTAAAAATGGGCAGGTTGATTAGGGCTGTTACTAAATGAGCTATGTTGGATTAGATAAAATAGATAGAATATAGAATAACAGTAGGGTAACCGATGACGTACAGAGAAAGAGAGTTTTGCGTGCGATTCAGATGTAATGTTGGAAATCTATTACTGGTTTGGTGTTAACAACAGGTATGCTGTTGTTGCTGCTGTTGGCAGTTTTATTAAATGGTGTTTCATTTGCAGGTTACAGGGGAGGCTAATTGAGGCTGGAAGATTATGTTGAGAACAGAATAGAACAGAAAATTCTTTATTGTACACCATACGAGTTACACATCTCTTTTACAACAAAACCTTATTTATACGGGAACAAAGGCGGTCTTATCGCTGACAGCGATATCTACCTGACAACCTTTGGATGGACTGAAAGAACTTAGAATTAAAAAGGGGATAGTCTGCAGTGTACTGTTATTACATTACATCAATAATGAATCTGTAGAAAAGTAATTTTTGTACATCGAAAATATTTACAAATAAATAGCCTGGGTGTTAAAAGATAAACAACAAAACCTATTTCCGGCATTTTTGGAATGTTTGTCTGCTTGTCTGTTTATCTGTTTGTCTGTTTATTTGTGCACGCATCATGTGAAATATACGAAACCAATGTAGATAACTTTTATACATAAAAAATGTGCGTAACTTGAAGAATAACTTAGTTTTTGTTTCATCGCAATCGGTTCACTCTATCAAAAGTTAGATGAATTTAAAGTGTTCAAGGAGTAAAATTATCACAACACACGCAATTCAGATACTCAGACAGTTGAACTCGATATTCGATAGATGGCATTGTGCATTTGAAGTATTTTCTGAATGGTGGTGTTAAGATACTCCGCGAAAGAACGATGACTATAGAAAAAAAATTGGTAGGTTGGTAAATAGGGTGGCAGGGTAGGGTTGGCAGACAGATGACGGGAGCGAAGCCGCGGGTACAGCTAGTTAAAACATAAATATATACAATAATTATATTACTGTAATAAATAATATACATAACAAATTTATAGAAGGGGGAGAAAAAAAGAAAAACGGTTGAATAATGATGAAATAAATTAGATTGAAATAGAAAATCGTTAGAGAGAAAGGAAATGGTTTTTAACTAGGTTTTTAAAAGAAACCAGTGACTGAGCTTGTCTTATTGAAAACGACAACTCATTCCACAATTTAGTTATTTTTTTATTTATTTGTTAACATAGGTAAATAAATACAGATCTTATGTTTGATGAACAGAGCGCTATGCTATGCCAGGAGACGTACAAATATGGTCTAAATCTAGCTGAGGATAACAAATTAAAATTTACTTAAAAATTAATTGAAAATCATGCATAATTATGGTATTAAATTAGTTTATTTTTTAAATTACTTATTATTTAATACTCCAATTTTGTCAGACCTAAATCAATCTGCCTAGCCTTTTCCCAACTATATTGGGGTCGGCTTTCAGTCTTACCGGATTCAGCTGAGTACCAGTGTTTTACATGGAGCGACTGCCTATCTGACCTCCACAACCCAGTAACTGGGTAAAACGGTAACCTCTTGGCAAGACTGGTGTCGGGTCTCAAGCTTCTGACTAAAGTGCGCGCAAGATAAGTCTGCGCGCGACGGGTGGCGTGTTTAATGTTGCCAGCATAACTGATTTTTTTCCCTTTATTTAATCAATAGTCATTTTTCATTACTCGAAACAAAGTATTTTAAGTAAAACATAATTAATGACTGGCTTTTTCTACTTGCATAGAATATGATGAAAAAAGGTTCACTAAATGATTGTAAATTATTTATTGAATACTTAGTCATACAATAACTACTGTTAAATTTGGTCTAACAAAGGTCCTGCAGTGGCTAATACCGTAAATTTCAATTCTTTTTTTTTAATTTTTTATTCAACAATTTTTGAAGGAGCTGCTGCCACATAACCCTCTTGAGTTATTTGGACGACGGTGCGTTCAGAAACGCCTAAAACAAAATAACAAAGATGCATTATATTACATAATGCCGGTCCTGTCCCGCTGGTATATTTATGTACCACCTAAAAACTAATACTACAGGCACTGGTAGTACGAAAATTTAGGGAAATGTTTGTATAATGGTATCCCTAAAAGTTACCTGTCAAATAAGCAACGCGGGCTATATCTTTGTAAAACGGTACCGTAGGCCCGTTATTGTCTTGTTCACTTCAAGGAAATAGCCCTGCCAGCACTTTAAATTACTTTTGGCATAATGATGGCGATTATTTACTTGGGAAACGAATAAAAACACGGATTAAAGCACACTCTCTTGACACCTGACATATTTGACAAACGATTAGTTCCGATTTTGGCCGCGCGCAGACTTATCTTGCGCGCACCTTACCCGTAACGACTGTCAAACATCTTCAAATGACAGCCGGGACCAACGACTTAATGTGCTTTCCGAGGCACATAGGAAACTCGGTATGTTGAAATGGTCACCGATCCACGGGCCGACCTTGTCAAGCATTGCTTAACCTTGATGATCGACCAGTGCGGCTGTTATTATTTAGCCACAAGTTCCTCTTTATGTCAGACCTAAATGAGGAATTATTAAAATATCAAAAATATTGTAAAAAATATTTAATGTCTACATTTATTACGATAATAATTGTAATTCTAAATTAATTCGTAATTTAGGTGATCGTCAATATTATAATAACATTTATCAATTATCCCGCACAGCCTAGAGCTGAGCTTAGTTTCCGATAGCAATTCCAGCTAGTTATGTTTTATCTTGCGTTCAAGACAAATTGATATTATATTAGCGATGTCTAGTCTAAAAGCCTAAATAATTTGAATTGACATTTCGGTAGTATATGTCAAAGGTACAGTTTGGACTTTTTGACAATCGGTATTAGTGAAAAAATCTTTGTCGACCACTATAATATTAAAATCTGGTAATTACAATACACTTTATATTCAAATTCAAACCCCCGAATTATTTTAATTCTATTTTTCTAATAAATTTAATAACTTATTTATAAGTTTTATTTATTGTACAATCAAGAACTCGTGAAGCTTTTCACGTTGGACTCTGTACCGTTATTATTACAATGGCTGTAGATTTAAGGCTCATACTACAAGTGAAAACCTTCCTGTGCACTCGACTTTACCTACAATTCATAATTTTCTCATTCTCCATATCAACTTGCCCCCCCCCCTGGGCCATCGGCTGGCGACGCCCTTGATGACATTTTATAATTTTATCATCGAAAGCGTGGCGATTGCAAAAATGTCAAATGTCAAAATCGGAATGTCAAACGCTATCGAAATGCCACGTGATCAATCCCTTACATTTTGGCATTTCATCAAATGCCACTTGTCTAGTGCTTCAGGTCTTATAAATCTTTCTTTCTTTCTATTTTTAAGAAAAAACGTTGCAAAAAAAAATTTCTTCCTTCCTTCTATCCTTAGTAGGATGCTTCCAACAGACCAATGAATCGTATTATAGCCAGCAATGCTAACATTTTTTACCCGACTGCCGAAGGTGGGTAATGTGTTTATCAGTCTATGTATGCATTTATGTATGTATGTTTGTTCCTATGTGGCTTTCTAGAGATCAAATACGTTGGCCATTATTGATGATTCTTACGTCAATCGATTCGTCTTATCCTTGCAAGTGCCACTGGCTACATTATAATTCGAAAATAGAAGAATGGCGGATATTTTTTCCTCCAAAAAAAAACCAACGGGCAACGACTGGCTGACATATTGGCTGACCAAAAACAGATGAATCCTCCGACTGCACATCATGATTTTCTTCTTGTTTACGTCATTTTAGTTCGCCTCTTAAGCAGTCAGGTTTTTTTTCATCTTGTGATTCTGTATATACTCAGGGGTTGTCCCAATACCGTACAGGAAATAGTTGGAAATTATCCACCACATCCATCCATTTGTCGTAATGGGTACCTACTTTTGCCTGCACACGTATCGGCACAAGTTATACAGCAATCTTACTAATATTATAAATGCGAAAGTTTGGATCGATGGATGTATGTTTGTTATTCAATCAGGACAGAATGGCTAAACGCCTTAACGGATCTGGATGAAATTTGGCACAGAGATAAATTATAGTGTGGAATAGAACATATGCTACTAACTTTTATCCTGGCATAATAGTCCCTTACTTAGGATGATAAACTACATTTCACGTGGGTGAAGCCATAAGCTGATATATTATATTATACACACATCAACACGGTCTAGGGATATTTCATACTCAATTAAATTACTCGAAAAGTACTGGCCGCATTGGAATCTTTTATACACCGATTTGATTTTCATCAGAAATGAGGATGTCCGCAGACGAACCAAAGTTACCGACATAGCCCGAAGATTTGCGACACTTAAGACTGCGCCGAGCGAACGAGGCGCGCGGCATTTAGGTATTTGCTACAGCGCGCTAGTCGTGTGCGTCGACACACACACAATCACAAGTTCGCTCGAGTCCCGCTTGCAGTTGCACGACAAAAGTTGGTAACATAGGATTTTTAAAATTTGCGGCGTTGTGTTGAGTGACTTGAAAAGAAGAATATTGATTATTTAGATGTTTATGTAGGTACATAAAGCCCATAATTAAATCTAATAATCTATATTATATAGAAAATAATGTTTGTTTGTACATTATCCGTTCCGTTACTATTCATCCGATTGCGATGAAATTTTGGCGTTGTGGATTGTACGCCCGGGAATTTTACTGGGTAAGTAGGTAGGCTAGGTGAGTTGATAAGTAAGTTAGATGGGTAGGTGTATTGTATAGTAAAACCAGTCTGTAATAAAAAATCTTTATTTACCTAATATAATTTACCTTGCGTGATTTTCCATTTTACAAAATCTTACACAAAACCCAGGGAAACGTGGTATATTTATTATACAGAGTGTAACAGAAACGTCATATTTTAAAAATTGCTTCTAATTCTGTAAATGAACAACAATCTCCAGGGATGTCAAAGGAATTGCCCAAAAACTAATGGAAATGGAAAAGAGACAAGAAGGGTAATATAAATCTCATTTAAAACATGATTGTTATTTTCAATTACTGGTGCATTATGGAAGAATGTGTTACGTGTTCATACGATTTATTGCAGTTGTTTATAGAGGTATGCGAAATTCATTATTCTATTGCCATTTATGATGATCTCGTCTTTATCTTCAGTTTCTTCTTCTACCAAAATGTTTGAATATGAATCCGTATGTTTTGAAGAATCCTGAAATAAAATAAGATAATTGTAAGTAGTCCTTAAGCCACGGGCAGAAACTAGTACTAAGGCACATTTAAAAATGTATCTAAGAACAATTAACTTACATCGTGATTGTTGAATGGAATATCATCACTAACTAAAGGTTTTTCACCAACGTAAGGGCCCTGATCTTTATTGGTCAGCATTTCCTAAAAACGTAATAAAATATAGTTATTGTAAGTTATTTAATAAAATTATTAAATTGACGTAGTTATCAGATGTATTATCAACCTAACTCTTAAAATGTTGTGAACAGACTAAAAGAAACATAGTTTAAATAATACATAAATATTTTCGCATGTGAAAGACTTGCCAGCAAACACTGGCAACAAAATAAGTATAATGAATTTAAAATTTCATGGTGACCCCTTGGCCTCACTTCTCGTGCTTGAGGTACTGGGTTAAAATCCAGACAATGCGTCTTTTTCAAATAAATTCGAACTTTCCAAGTTTATCTTGGACATCACTGACAACGGCCAAAAAAAATAATCTTCCATCGTGTATTCTAAAATGAATGTCAGAATAGCAATCGGCACCCCCAAATACCCATTACACGATACCCATATCGAATGTTTGAGAAAAAGTTGCATCCGCCATCTTGGCTTTTAAAAATAATGTCAGATTTGCAATCGGCATCCCCAAAAACCCATTACACGATACCCATATCGAATGTTTGAGAAAAAGTTGCATCCGCCATCTTGGATTTTAATAATAATGTCAGATTTGCAATCGGCATCCCCAAAAACCCATTACACGATACCCATCGAATGTTTGAGAACCAATTGAAAAAAAAACCATTATGTTAGATATTTTTTTATAACAAAAAAATACAACCGACTTTCAAATAAAAATACTACAAAGTGAAAATAAATTAAATTTCGGAAGTCGGTGTTCCTGTTTTTGATTCTTCGTTTTTTGACACTGACTGGCGAAATTGAATTGATTTTACATTTTTTAGTGTTTTGAATTGGAAGTTGGTTGTTTTTTTGGCAAAAAAGTTTTTATTTTACACTTTTTAGTTGTGTACATAATGGGCAAGTTCTATAGCCTGAATGAAATTAGAGTGTACCAGGGTTTACTGTATTCATCTGCGTACCCCTTAAGAACTTACCGGCGTGATGTTATGTTATGAAAATATGGTGTAAACAATAAACAGACATGCGATTCCAGCAATCCCGAGAGATCTGCCGTATTTTTTGAGTAGTTCTGTTGCATATCTCCAAAATTCTTCATCAGATCTTCACCAAATTTAAATGGAACGTAATCTTTCAAAAACAAAAAAAAACTAAAATCTGTCCACAATTGATGCAATCGGTGAACATACACAAAAAAATCCTTCTTTTTGGAAAGTCTGTTAAAAAGGAAATAATGTCACAAAATAGAAATATGTACTTTTTATGAGAACAGATTCTTTTTCGGAAATGAGCGCCAACTATCTTCTTATAATATGTTTCCTTACGCTTTCCCATTATTACTATAACAAACATTTAAAAAAAATGTTACAGAAATATGCATTGAATAGTAAAAACATAAAAAGTAAATGTTAGTTATGCATAAAAAGTCATACTCAAAAAACAAAATATATAACTTACCTTATTCAACAAATAGAAATATGTACTTTTTATGAGAATAGATTCTTTTTCGGAAATGAGCGCCAACTTTCTTCTTATAATATGTTTCCTTACGCTTTCCCATTATTACTAAAACAAACATTTAAAAAAAATGTTACAGAAATATGCATTGAATAGTAAAAACATAAAAAGTAAATGTTAGTTATGCATAAAAAGTCATACTCAAAAAACAAAATATATAACTTACCTTATTCAACTATTTGCAGCAAGGTATACGTACACAATAGATCGCGAAATATCGTTATCGGCGCGTCGCTCCACAATGAGACGTGACCACTCTCCGAGCTCTCGTGGACGACTGAATTGCCGACCGGTTAAGACCGGTTTACGTTTCGCATGATTCAAAACAGCGCAACAATTAAGAAAAAAATAAAACTAAAATAACCGAGTGTCATTTCGAAAATGTTAAAACTATAAATTGTGATATGACAATTAGAGATTAATATGAATTAAAGTTTGTGAAAAAATTCAACAGTTTACTATAAATATTCAATAAAACACGAGCATGCTATTTTAATATTGTTGTCCAACTTTACGTATTTTTGTTATTTAAACTAAACAATTTTTTTTTTTTGCCAACATAGAATCGTAACACATTCATTGTGGTGTTCATTACATATTTTTTATGGTAAATATGGTAATAATATTGATGATATCCCTATAACTGTGACGATCGTTTTGGATTATTTTGCTCGGCGCAGTCTTAAGTGGCAGTGGGCAGGGCACATTGCTCGCAGAACGGATGGCCGATAGACCCCAAAATTTATGGAATGGCGACCGCGAAACGGAAGACGATGCGTTGAAAGGCCTCCCACTAGGTTGACCGATGACCTGGTTAAGGTTGCGGGAAGGCGCTGGATGCAAGACGCACGGGATCAGGATCGAAAACGTGGTGACGCCTGGGGGAGGCATAGGCCGCCACAGGCATCCGTCAATCAGACATAGGTCCAGCAGTGGACGTCTTTCGGCTGAAATGATGATGATTATGTCCTAGATGTACGAAACGAAGTAAAAGGACTATGAAAGGCAGAAGGAGTACGTGGCTTTCTGTAGATTCTGCCTACTCATTTTTTTGCCTATTCACTCTTCACTCTAAGAACCGGTTAAAGCTACTTCCATTGGAAAAGGGCGTTAGTTTATATGTATGTAAGTACGTATCATTGAACGAAACCACACTGCAGAACTGTACGCAGGAAACTAATTATACCGCATAATTTCAGCACTCTACACCCATATAGTGTTCCCATCCATCGTTCAGCATGCAGCCTTTTATATAAATAACATTATACATACCGAATATTTGCGCTCTCTGTCCCACTCATGGGAACACGTTAATAATCCCCATGCAAATGAAAAAATAGAGCATTGACGTGTCTGTGTGAGTGACGTGGACGAATCGATCGCGATCGACGCGTGTGTGCAACGAAATAAACGAAAACACGCAGCGGGCGGAAAAAATCGCCACGTCGAAATGGACACGAGTGTTGTTGGGACGGTTTGGAGTGGCTACTGATGGGAAAACGGTTATTTTTTTGTCAGAGTGATCAATTTTTAAGTTAGTTATTTTTTATGACCTCTCGCTCCACTCCTATAAATTCTCTCCTCTTAAAATCGTTGTGGCCTCCTAGTTTTAAGAAGTGCTCTATTCAAAACTATTTTTTTAATAAATTGTATTTTATGAATACATCTTTAGTTGAAGGTCCTAAATAAATAAGTGATTTTTTGTTTGAGAGATTCGTCTAATTACTTAATTTACAATTGCCAAAAGAAGTCAATATTGCGGCAATTATTCGAATCAAAGGAAAGTTTAAAGAATTCATACCAACGAACGTTCATAGATACGTAGATTTACTCAGCAGGTTTGTGAAACATAAGTCTTACGAAAAACGTAAATTTATGGCGTGATAGAGCTAATTTATGGCACAAAAAGCAAAAATGTAAAATACCAGAAACAAACTCTATTTTGCACAATTTGATGCAATCTATGAATATACCTTTTTCTATTGTAAACCAAAACCTGCATTTCCCAAAATGCAGCTGCCGCATAAAAACAACGGCCACGCCGCACCAACCTTACAACACCGCTGCAACCGTCACCAAACAGTCTGGGGGCCTGGGGTGGCCCCTTAAAAAAATTGCACCGCTCCGGCCCCGTGGAGAGGGGGGGGCCTCAACTTTGACGCGCGCCCCACTCTAATTGATGCTGTGAAGCAATACTATGATGATTCTCTAGTTGTTTTGGGATTAGGCACTAATTAGACTGCTGGTGAAATAATTGGAGCACCTGTTCAGTGCTTGAGTTTTGGTAGCAAATTAGTTGGATTAATTAGTTGTTTTTTGCGGTGATTACTGTTCAGTGGTCTTCCTCAAATACGTTAAGTTGCATTGCAGATTTAAATCATTGAGAGCAATTCTCGGTTATTCGATGCAAATTGCGTCATTAAATTGAAATGCGCTCTGTGATTATGAAAATGATTGGCAGATATCTGTAGTATGTTTTTATGGAAGAATTTGATAAAAGTATATCTAACTCCTTTAAACGAGCAGTTCTTGTATATATGTATGCATATATATACATATAATCGGAATTTTGGAAACGGCTCCAACGATTTTCATGAAATTTAGAATGCAGGGTGTTTCGGGGGCGATAAATCGACCTAACTAGGTTTCATTTATAGAAAACGACGTTTTCTCTATTTTCACCCGAGCAGAGCTCGGTCGCCCAGGTACTCATTGTTATTTTAATTGTTTATTTTGTATATTATTATGTTATGCTGTAAATCAATTATAGATATTATTATTATTCCATTTATTAACTATCCATACATACTTTTACATTTTTAAATATTATTATATATATGTATATATTTTCTTAAATTAATTTAAAATATAAAAATAGTAGCCTACCGGTATCGGCAACTGGGTCCAAGCTACCGGTGGTCAGGGCTCCAGAGAGAGGAACCTCCTGACTATACGCGCCGTGTCCTGGAGTACCTCTTTCTGGATCAAGCCCTTGACCCAGCTGCCCAACGAGAGCCTCCTCAGATGTTCGTCGAGGCTTTTGGCTATTATGCCATTGCCCGTCACGACTTTCGGCACAATGATTGCTGTATTCACATCCCACATGTCGACAACCTCGCGAGCCAGATCAAGATACTTAATGTTCTTATCTCGCTCAGCCTTCACGTGGTTCTCGTCATGGGGGACCGCTAAATCAACAATCATTGCGCGACGCTCTAGTCGGTCTATCACCACTATGCCAGGCTTATTGGCAACAATAGTCCTGTCAGTGATGATAGTCCGATCCCAATACAAAGTGACATTGCCATTTTCGAGAACTGGGTTGGGCACATACTTATAGTAAGGCACATATGGCTACAAGGTTGTGTCTATGCAAATAGTCTCCGTTAGCTAGACTAGAACAACTGGAGATAATGTGACGGATTGATTCCCCCGGCCGGTGACATGCCCGACAGATGTCAACCGTGCAGTACTTCATGTATTTCCGGTATAGTAGGGGAGACGTGGAAGATCGACCTTCACCCATCAGATAACTGGATGAGACATATTTTTTACCAAATATAATTTATTAACAAACATGCTTTTGATAACTTGCCTATCGAAAAGTGTTCATAGCTATTTTTAATTGAATTAATTGAAATCAATTTTTTTTCATCACCTTCACTCATTTGATAACCGAATGAATTTCATCTCAACTGATAGTTTTTAACACACAGAATATGCCTAGGTAGGCTTGCCTACTTGTTGGTAGGCTTGTTGGTAGTGTAACATAGTGTACATAACACTGTACATTACTACTACAACTATAAATATTAAATAAAAAAAAAACAACTTAACTTAAAAAAATAAACAATTTGAAAATATAACTTACTAAGTAAATAATATAAATAAAACTACTAAAGATAACAAATCAACTATTTACAACTATTAGATACTTAACTATACATACATAACTATAAAACTAAAATTGTACCGAGGTTGTAGTAGTGTAACAAACAAGTGATGCGGACAACCGCATTATTTTATATATACGGAGTAACAGGTTCCTCGTCGCGCCCGCCACCGGCCGGGAGGTGCGCCGGCGCGAGCGCGAGCGAGACGACACCACGCACAGTCCGCAGCCAAACCTCTTGAGGCACGGACGCTGTCGCTCTGACTAATTTTTAAATCTTGATACCGTCATTGTAAAAAACGGAATAAATTACATTTCAATATTTTATATCTATCTAAAACTGGATTGCTTCTCCATACTATTAAATTAAAGTTTTAATTAATATAAGTGACTGAGATTCCCAAACTTGGGTAAGTTATGCACAATTTTGTATTAAGATGTCTAACGGCCGTTACCTACCTATTTTTATTGTATTACCTTGTATTAATTTTAAGGTACGCGCCCGTCTGAATATCGTAGCTTATTCCTATCCTGTGTGTAACGCTTTGCCTTTCTTTCACTATGTACTTCTTAGTGTAATGCTTGTAACCGCCTCTGCTAGCGAACATGTACATTATCAATTTAGATTCACGCCTAGAATTCTTCCCGCCTTTATAAGCCCTAATTTGCCAATCTAGTTCTTGCCATGCATACCTAGCGTTTCCCGTGCACCCCTTATACCGACAGCTTACTGATGTGACCTTTGTCCCTAGGAATTACGTCACGGTTTTACTGACCGACACCGTATACTGGATCTGTCGCCTACATCACCTGCGTGGAGTGGCCACCGTATACTGGATCTGTCGCCTACATCACCTGCGTGGAGTGGCCGAGCTACGGGGACTACGCCTGGAGGACGGGAGCTCGCCAGGGAAGTGTGGAAGGCTAGACAAGTGCGCAAGACCTAGGCAGAACCTTAATTTTTTAATATACCCACATATTTTGTTAATTCTAAACCTAGTTTTATTCTTTTGTACACGTCCTATATACGTGACAATGGCGCCCAAAAACGTGGTTTAAGGTCTTTCGTACTTGCTTTGGTCATTTTAGTGGTTCTATGCGGTGGTGGTTTTCCTGGTAGTGTTGGTCTGTTTCTCCTAAATTTTTCAAACCTTAAGTAACTTTGGTATTTAAATGTAATTACATAAACTTTTATAGTTTAATAACCGTAACTTCTATCATCATTCATTGTAGCTATAAAAATTTAAAGTTCTTTGAATCAGAGTAACTTAGTGTGTTTCACCTGACTTCACCTGTTCATTATTTTATGTTTAGCTCTTTCGTGTTTTTGTTCTTTCAATAAATTGTAACAGAGCGGATTTTGCTTGGCTTTTGTGTGTAAATAATTGTGCATAGCCTGCCCAGTTTATTATCACTACCAACATATAATTTTAAATATTTCAATATGGCAAATCCAATTAAATATCTGCTGCTCCAAAAGTCTGAGCTGATGTATGAAGTGGCTATCCGGGGAGAACTTCCTTCTGACAGCGTTGCTGGATTAAGACGTCAAGTCACTAAATTAACACAATTATATTCGTCCGATGACATAGTAGATTCGGTTTATCAGTTTTTAGAGGATAGCAAAGGCTCTCAAGAGACGCTAGAGAAAGTCAAGACTAATCTTGATGCCTTAAAACTTTATTTTGATGAACCTCTTTTTAACAGGACTAAATCAATGTTACACCATTTATACTATAGGCTTCAACGTATTGAAACACCGCAGGCGGTAGATGATTTAGCCAAATTAAATAAATTAAAGAAAAGTTACGAAGGGTATTATGAAATACTTTTGAGCCTTGATAAGTCAAAGGTCAAGGACCAGGAACAGGCCGCGTCTTCAGTTACTTCTGAGGAGGAATTGCCTAATAAATCTAATTTAGCCGGGATGAATATCGCCGTTTCATGTGATCGCGGGCTAGTAGGAGAACTGAATAAATTAAAGTATGACGGCAAATCTTGTGTCAGATCGTTTATACAAAAGGTTGAAGAATTCCGTATGTCCAAAAATATAAACGAAAATAAAATACTAAGTTCTGCCACTGATATTTTCACTGGTGACGCACTTCACTGGTACCGTAACATCAGGGGCAGTGTCGGTAGTTGGAACGAAGTACTGACTGCGTTGAAGGATGATTTTGATGTTCCCGACTACGACTATCGCATGGCCTCAGAAATACGTCAGCGTACACAGGGCGAGGAAGAGAACATTACGATTTATTTATCTATAATGCAAGGCATGTTTTCTAGGCTAAGTCAACCCTTAAAGGAAGACGAAAAACTTGAAATTATATTACATAATATTCGTCCTTCCTACTCAAATATTATAGCTGCTAGCCCTAATATTAAATCACTTGAAGATTTAAAATTAATTTGTAAAAACTACGAACGTATTAAGGTTCGTTCAGAATTCTTCAAGGAACCACCTTCAGTTTCAGTAAATACTTTAGCTCCAGAATTTGGCTACCAGACTTCAAAGCGTAAGTCGACGACTAGTAGCCAAGGTAATTTTTACGCTCGTAAGTATGAAGGTGCTCACCAGCAGGGGTCGCACAAGGTCTCCGAAATTCAGGCTTCTGAGGCCGAAACATCGGCTATATCCAAAGTTCCTTACTGTCACCGTTGCCGCGTTAACACGCATTCTATGAGAGACTGCACGGCTGAGCGCAAAGTTTTTTGTTTTAAGTGTGGCATGAAGGAAGTTCGTACACCGGAGTGTCCAAACTGCAAACCAAAAAACTAAAAACTGAGAATTGTAGGACGCATGCGGTTACTCATACAGATAGCTCGGACTGGAATGATTGGCTCATGTTTGTTAAAAACTTCTTTTCTAGGAAAGATATTTCTACAATTTTCAATGTCAAACCGAGTAACGACCCTAGGCCTTATGCAAAAGTGGCAATCAATAAAGATTTATTTTTATATGGTTTGTTGGATTCTGGTTCCGCCGTCACTATCCTAGGTAAGAATTCTCATGAACTGTTGATAAATCTAGGTTTGATTTTATGCAACGACGAGAGGATAACTGTTACTGCAGCAGGAGGTCAGAGGATAACATCCCTTGGTTATATTCTTCTACCCTTGACCTTCGAAAACAGGTTTTCTATTATCAAGGCGCATGTTATACCAGCGATCGAAACCGTTTTAATCCTAGGAATCGATTTTTGGAACATTTTTAACCTGTGCCCTAAGTATTTATCAGAGGAAGAAAACTTATTCTTAACCGACCCCGGGCTCTTGGAAATTTCTACACCATCTTCTCAGCACCTATGTGGCTATGACGTATTGAACCCTTCTCAAAAACTATTAGCTGACAGCGTGGTAGATCTTTTCAAAGACATTTCGTACACAGAGAGAGGTTTAGGTCGTACTAATGTCATTAAACATCGTATAGATACTGGTAATGCTGAACCTATCCGTCAGCGATATTACCGCATGTCACCAGAAAAGCAACGTATTGTTGCTGAAAAGGTTGATGAGATGTTGGCGCTAGATGTTATTGAACCATGTGAGAGTCCATGGTCTTCTCCAGTACTAGTCGTGGGCAAGAAGGATGGAAAGCCTCGCTTCTGCTTAGACAGCCGTAAATTGAACGCAGTAACAAAGAAAGACGCATATAAGCTGCCATATGTGTCTGAAATTTTAGATAATCTGAAGGATGCGCGTTATCTTTCCAGCATAGATTTGTCCAAAGCATTTTGGCAGATATTAATCGACGAAAAGGACAGAGAGAAGACTGCCTTTTATGTTCCTGGTCGAGGAACTTTTATGTTTAAGGTCACAGCTTTTGGACTTACCAATGCTCCTGCTACGCAACAGAGACTTGTCGATCTTTTATTCGGGCCAGAATTTGAACTCAAAGTCTTTGCATACTTAGATGATGTAATTATTATAAGCAAAACTTTAGAGGAACACGTAGAACTGCTTCAGAAAGTTTACCAAAAACTACAATCGGCTAATCTCACTGTCAATCTAGATAAGTGTCACTTTTTCCGAAGTCAGCTACGGTATCTTGGCTACATAGTGGATGCTCATGGCTTAAGGACTGACCCAGATAAGGTCAAAGCCATATTAGACTTTCCCACTCCTGTCAATAGAAAGGAGGTTAAGCGTTTTTTGGGTACCGCGTCGTGGTATAGGCGTTTTATCCCACAATTCAGTACTGTAGCAGGTCCTTTAAATAAACTAACTTCTAATAAAAAGAACGCCCCTGCATTTCAGTGGACCCCAGAGGCTGACAAGGCTTTCCTAGAATTAAAGACAAAACTAGTTCAAGCACCTGTCCTTGCTTGCCCTGACTTTAACCTTCCTTTTGAAGTGCACACTGACGCTAGTAATTACGGTATCGGTGCGATGTTGGCTCAAACAATTGATGGTGTGGAACATCCAATTGCGTACATGAGCCGTTCTTTAAGTAAACCGGAGAGAAACTACAGCACAACAGAACGGGAGGCACTTGCAGTTCTTACTGCTCTAGAATACTGGCGCTGTTACCTTGAGACCGACAAAACCTTTTTAGTCTATACGGACCATTCTTCTCTTAAGTGGTTTATGTCTCTCACTAATCCAACCGGTCGGCTAGCAAGGTGGGGAGTTCGCCTTTCTTCTTTCAATTTTGAAATAAGACACCGCCGTGGTAAAGATAATGTTGTCCCAGACGCCCTATCTAGAAGTGTTCCAGTTGAGGCAATTTCAAACGCTGATGTTTCCACTGCTCCAGTACCTGATACTCAGGATTCTTGGTACCTGAAGATCTACCAGGGTTGTCAGGCTAATCCTATAAATTTCACAAACTACAAGGTGGAGAATAATGTATTATACAGGTACATGAAGACTAAGGTTGACCTTACGGTTGAGTTTGCTTGGAAGAAGGTTATTCCAAAAGAACAACAAGAACATATTTTAATTGAGTGCCACTCTCAACCTATTTCCGGTCATTTCGGCGTGTTTAAGACATATAAGCGCTTAACTCTTCGTTTTTATTGGCCCGGTATGTATTCTAGCGTAGTTCAATTCATCTCAAATTGTGAAACATGTTTATGTCATAAACATTCTACCCATGGTGTCTCTGGAAAAATGGGTAGGCCTAAAGACGTTTCTCGTCCCTTCCAAGTTCTATCAATTGACTTGGTTGGTCCGTTGCCTTCTTCCCGGAAACAAAATCAGTTTATTTTCGTTGTGACTTGCTGCTTTTCCAAATATTGCCTTCTTTTCCCACTTCGTCGAGCTACCTCGAATTTGATAGTTAAACATCTTGAGGACGATGTCCTTCTCGTTCACGGAATTCCACAAACTATTATTCTTGATAATGGAAGTCAGTTTATTAGCCGAGATTTAGATAAACTTTTCAAAAAATACAAAATTCCCAACATACATTTCACCCCGAAGTACACTCCACAAATTAATACAGTAGAAAGATACAACAAAACAATAATAACTGCTGTTTCAAGTTTCGTAGATGGGGATCATAGATCTTGGGACTTAAACCTTCCACAAATCCAATTCGCAATTAATAATTCAGTTAATGAAAGCACTGGGTATACTCCATCCTTCTTGGTACACGGAAGAGAGTTAGTCGTTTGTGGTTCTCATTACCTCGAATATCCAGATCCAACAGACCTAATATTTCTACCACGTGATGCTTATGCTGCAAACCTGGGCCAATTATCGCCAATATTCGACAAAGTGCAGGTTGCTTTGTGGGAAGCTCATGTAAAGAATACACAGCATTACAACTTGCGCCGAAAACATGCAGAGTTTAATGTGGGCGATATCGTTTGGAAGCGTTGCTACTTCCAGAGCGATAAAGATGCTCATTTTAGTAAAAAGTTGGCTCCTAAATTTCAAAAATGCCGCGTAAAGGTCAAACGATCACCATTAGTTTACGTCTTGGAAGACATGAATAGTCGCGATCTTGGCGTCTGGCATATCAAGGATCTCAAGCTTAGGATATACCCGTCGTAAGCTAAACTTTCGTTCCTATCAAAATATCTCTTTGCGGATTTCAATAAGTTGAAATCCTTTTTCTGGGGAGAGGGGTAATGTAACATAGTGTACATAACACTGTACATTACTACTACAACTATAAATATTAAATAAAAAAAAAACAACTTAACTTAAAAAAATAAACAATTTGAAAATATAACTTACTAAGTAAATAATATAAATAAAACTACTAAAGATAACAAATCAACTATTTACAACTATTAGATACTTAACTATACATACATAACTATAAAACTAAAATTGTACCGAGGTTGTAGTAGTGTAACAAACAAGTGATGCGGACAACCGCATTATTTTATATATACGGAGTAACAGGTTCCTCGTCGCGCCCGCCACCGGCCGGGAGGTGCGCCGGCGCGAGCGCGAGCGAGACGACACCACGCACAGTCCGCAGCCAAACCTCTTGAGGCACGGACGCTGTCGCTCTGACTAATTTTTAAATCTTGATACCGTCATTGTAAAAAACGGAATAAATTACATTTCAATATTTTATATCTATCTAAAACTGGATTGCTTCTCCATACTATTAAATTAAAGTTTTAATTAATATAAGTGACTGAGATTCCCAAACTTGGGTAAGTTATGCACAATTTTGTATTAAGATGTCTAACGGCCGTTACCTACCTATTTTTATTGTATTACCTTGTATTAATTTTAAGGTACGCGCCCGTCTGAATATCGTAGCTTATTCCTATCCTGTGTGTAACGCTTTGCCTTTCTTTCACTATGTACTTCTTAGTGTAATGCTTGTAACCGCCTCTGCTAGCGAACATGTACATTATCAATTTAGATTCACGCCTAGAATTCTTCCCGCCTTTATAAGCCCTAATTTGCCAATCTAGTTCTTGCCATGCATACCTAGCGTTTCCCGTGCACCCCTTATACCGACAGCTTACTGATGTGACCTTTGTCCCTAGGAATTACGTCACGGTTTTACTGACCGACACCGTATACTGGATCTGTCGCCTACATCACCTGCGTGGAGTGGCCACCGTATACTGGATCTGTCGCCTACATCACCTGCGTGGAGTGGCCGAGCTACGGGGACTACGCCTGGAGGACGGGAGCTCGCCAGGGAAGTGTGGAAGGCTAGACAAGTGCGCAAGACCTAGGCAGAACCTTAATTTTTTAATATACCCACATATTTTGTTAATTCTAAACCTAGTTTTATTCTTTTGTACACGTCCTATATACGTGACAGTAGTTGTTGGTTGTTGTTGTTGGTAGTTGTTGGTAGTTGTTAGTTGTTGTTGGTACTTGTTGGTAGACTTGCCTACTGTTCATGGCTACTTGGCAAGCAGATGTGAACAGGTAAGTCAATATAGGTAACTACACCGATCTGATAACCAATCGAAATGGATATCATAAATAAGATATTTTAATTACAAAACCAATCGTATATGCTTGCCTGCAAAAAATCGTACATGAAATATTGTTGCCAAGCTATAAAGTTTTAGAATTGGAGCTATTTGATAGTTGCGAGAGAGAAAGTAGAGCGTCCTAGGTCCGTGTGATAGAACAGGATACAACATAGCAGATGCACTCTACCTAACCGTTGAATGTATCTGAGTGGCGCATGCTCGTGTACAGTCGTAATATTCGAATTATAAACTTCAAAACGAGTTTATATTGACATACTTCATAAACACAGTTCGCCGACTGCACAAAATGAGGTAATGTTTTTTGAATCACTGTATTCCATGCCGTGGATAATTTGTAACCACCATCCCGTTTGAACGTGTGTTTTTTTTAATTTCAATCACTTCACGCACAATTCTTGAATAGAATTGGCGTTGCCAATGCAACCAAGACGTTCTAAACAGATTGCTCCTAACGTCAGATCCCTTCATGAGTAGCATAAGGCTTAAACTACCGAAAATATCAAGGCCATTTAGCGCAGCAGCCATGGAAATGTTACTGCCGAGTAAAGTTGAGGCATCAAATGAAGAAGTTGAAATTACTGAAGATATCGATGAAACTAATCATTCTATTTATGGAGACGAGTGGGACTCATCCGCTGAGTCATTATATCTTGTATATAAACAATTTTATCAAGTATTTTAATGTTTAATTACACTTTTTCCTGAAGAAGTAGCTTAAATACGTTTCACTCTTTGCCATTTTCCAAACCCCATTAAGTAAAAAAACTATTTTATTATACATATTACTGTTTTGAGCTTATATGTCATTTAAGACCACAAAATAATATTGTCCGTATTTTTGAGTCAAATACCCCTATGTGTGCGTCGGGTGAAATAGGTAAATAAATAATCGAAATCATCGCGTTAAATTCCCACAAAATATTGTTTTTTCAATTATGAAACGCGAATGTTTTAAAGTTTATAATTGGTGATTATAAATAAATAAAACAATTTTCCAATTCTATTTTTAAATTTGGGTGTTGTATTCAGAAAGTATGTCAATATAAACTCGTTTTGAAGTTTATAATTCGAATATTACGACTGTACACGAGCATGCGCCACTCAGATACATTCGACGGTTAGGTAGAGTGCATCTGCTATGTTGTATCCTGTTCTATCACACGGACCTAGGACGCTCTACTTTCTCTCTCGCAACTATCAAATAGCTCCAATTCTAAAACTTTATAGCTTGGCAACAATATTTCATGTACGAGTTTTTGCAGGCAAGCATATACGATTGGTTTTGTAATTAAAATATCTTACTTATGATATCCATTTCGATTGGTTATCAGATCGGTGTAGTTACCTATATTGACTTACCTGTTCACATCTGCTTGCCAAGTAGCCATGAACAGAAATAAGTAGGCAAGCCTACCTAGGCATATTCTGTGTGTTAAAAACTATCAGTTGAGATGAAATTCATTCGGTTATCAAATGAGTGAAGGTGATGAAAAAAAATTGATTTCAATTAATTCAATTAAAAATAGCTATGGACACTTTTCGATAGGCAAGTTATCAAAAGCATGTTTGTTAATAAATTATATTTGGTAAAAAATATGTCTCATCCAGTTACCTGATGGGTGAAGGTCGATCTTCCACGTCTCTTAGGCTAGTAGTTGTTCGTCATCTTAACTTCGCCCATAATCGCAAAGACAAAACCTTCGGTTTCCCCGAAAAGATCACCTAATCGCAGCCAAGCCACGGACGCTAAAAGATCTACATCGGGCCCATGTAGGACCCGGTAGAACCGTCGTCTGTGAAGTTCCTTGCTCTGCTATACCTCCCTGCGGTCATCAGTATCTAGTACTATAAATTTGCGCCAGTTCTCGTTAGCCAAGGAGAGCGGGGTAAGGCCCTTGTCCACCGCTACCACATCTCGATGCATACCCACGTCGGTTTTCTATAAATATTCCCTAAAGCTGCATTCCTCTCAGTTGTGCAGGGTCTTAGCATTTAAAAAGCCTCGACCCCTGCACTTCCTTCATGACCGATGACCGTGGGTGATGCATACGATTTGCGATCAGCAGTGTGCGGATCCAGGGCGTCAAGTTCTGTCTGAGTCCATTTGAACATGCTGAAAGAGTACATCAAGACCGGCTGACCCAGCATTTGAAGGCGCTCACCTTGTTCCCGCCTGATAAAAGACTATTTAATATTTTTTTCAGGTGGCTAAAGAAGCGTTCCTTCAACGACTATTTCACGTCAGTAGCATCGATGCCTTATAATTTTGTTTTTTAGAGTGATCCAAAAACACTAAGTTACCAACGTGTCGATAATGTCTTCGGCAGCATTTGTGTTTATCAGCTGCGAACACAATTCAATTTAATGTGTTATGCAGTCTCTGCGTGTTGCTTGTGATTTTGACAACCAGTCTTACTTCCCATCGTATCCCATGTAAAAAAATTACATTTTCACAAAAAATTAACCGACTTTTAAAGCAAAACACTAAAAACTGCAAAAATAACTTTAGTTTCGGAAGTCGATGTCTTTGGTACCTCTTGTTTTTATCGTTTTTAAACACCGACTTCCGAAACGAAAGTTATTTTTGTACTTAAAAAGTGTTTTGCTTTAGAAGTCGGTTTATTTTTTGTGATAAAGTTTTTATTTCTCTCTTTTTAGTTTTCATAGTACCCTATCACTATTAATAATAATATTGGGGATAACTCAAAAACTACTCGTCAGATCTTGATCAAATTTAAATGCAACCATATGATTCAAATAAAAAAAGAATCATGAAAATCAGTTTACCTAGTAAATTTTTTTGCAGTAACACATAAAATAAATACTGTCAAATTGAGAACCTCCTCCTTTTTGAAATTGGTTAATAATGACATTCAGCTGAAACAAGATAACTATTATGTAGTTGGAAAAGGATAAGCTGATGATGATATCAGTGTCTGAAAGATATGATATTTTTTAACCGACATCAAAAAAAGGTTTTTTTTTTATTTTATGTATGTTCCCCGATTACTTAAAGACGCCTGGACCGATTTCAAAAATTCTTCTTTTGTTTTGAAGGGTATACGTTCTAGTTGGTCCCATAGTCATCAATCTGGATCTGATAATGGGATCCTAGAGAAATCGAGGGAACTCCTCAAATTTTATAGGCATACATATAGCGATTTTGGTATTTTCATCAACAATGCAATCATTTGCACTCAGAAAGTATCATTTGGTGAAGTGGAACTGATGAAGAAGACCACAGATGGCCACTGGAACTCGTATGTTAAGTATGTCACCGGTATTAGATATCTCGTATTGTTACCCGACTATGATGAAGCAAATACTTATAAATAAATGTTACTGATGAAAATGGCACGATCGAACTGATCTGATGATGAAGCCGGAAGGTAGGCACTAGAACTCGGATATAAAACAATGTATCCTAGTCGTGTTTGGCCTTATTGGAATTGTCATGATATGTAGTTTGGCTATAAATGATTATCATGTTAATTGGAGATACCTACCAAAACTAAAAAGAGAAAAATAAAAAACTTTTTAACAAAAAATCAAAACGACTTCCAAAACAAAAAAACTACAAAGTAAAAAATAACTTTCTTTTCTGAAGTCGGTGTCGAAAAATGGAAAACAATGGGTATAAAAGACACCGACTTCGGAATAGAAAGTTATTTTTTACTTTGTAGTTTTTTTTTGTTTTGGAAGTCGGTTTGATTTTTTGTTAAAAAGTTTTTTAAGTAAGTTAAGTGTCATCTAGTAATTCAGGGACATAATTGGAACAACAACATGCATGAATGCACTAACTGAAATGTTAATAAGCAAAATATTAAGCGCTATTCCTCTCTCCTAGACGCTGACTGTATCTAGAATGTTGCTGTGCCCGACAGGGTCCATAATTGTTTCTGTAACTTATATTTACCACTTGTATGTACATTATGGATGCAATAAATTTAATTTGAAATGCCTTAAAAAAATAGTTTTGTAATAAAAACATTACCTACTAAAATAAATAGTTGACGATTTTATAATGTCATTACTTACTGTTAATCCAATATCAAGTCAGGCATCGGTCACCCAATTATGTAAAACAATGTTTACAAGTTAATTCATCAGAGGGCGTTGCGAGCCACATTACACGCATGTATGGTGGCCATCATTCTCGTAGTTTGTACACCAGACCTGCTATTTGTAGATGCTTAGTAGGGTGACCACGGCAGCTACAGATTTTGTTCCCAAGTAATATTATTATGCGAAAATTTACTTCAATAAGTAAAATTAACCGGCCTAGTGCGAGTCGGACTCGCGCGCGATGGGTCCCGTACTTGGTAAATTGCGGTTTACGATTTATGACGTATTAAAATTAAACTACTATAACATCATATATTTATTTTAGTTTTATCATTCTCTTATTTTAGAAGTTACAGGGGGAGGGGGGCACACATTTTACGACTTTGGAAGTGTCTCTCGCGCAAAATTTTTGAGTTTCAGTTCTAAATATGGGGAACCCCCAAAATTTATTGTTTTTTTTTTCTATTTTTGTGAGAAAAACTAAATGCGGTTCACAGAATACATCTACTTACCAAGTTTCAACAGCATTGTTCTTACAGTTTCGGAAAAAAGTCCGAATATCACAGCCGATATACGGACGAACAGACAGAGATACATGAAGAATCCATAAGGGTGCCGTTTTTTGCCATTTGGCTACGGAACCCTAAAAATATCTCGTCAGTTCTAGTAGGTTAAGGTACCAAAAGCTTGGCTTGTTAGTATATTGTGTGATTGACTTGCCTAATCCTCTCCATAGATCACGCTTTACTTAAATTATGGGTTAAGCTTGCTTTTGAATATGAGCTGTCATATAGATTTTTTTCTATTTGCATGTTTTTGTGTGCAACAAAGAATAAGATTATCTGCTGACCAATTCCTTGAAAAGTGTCTGCAAATACTTAATTGCAAATTAAGACGACGACTGACGCCAACGACCTTGAAGGAACAAAACGCGCACTCGTTTCACACTCGCGCGAGCCAAAATTTAGTAGTTTTTTGTACTTTCCTCATTATTCTGTAATTTTAAAAAAAGAACCCTCAGATCAAAATGTAAATAATTAAATTGTCTTTGAGATGGTGTCGATTTAATTAAAATACGCTCAGCGGTTTTAGTGTGATTGTCGTGGTTTTGTCCGTTTTAGACATAACTTTACAAATTAATTACACTATGTTACACAAATAAAACTCAAAATTTTCTTAAATCAAATTATTAAGAAAATGGTCTAATGTAACATATATTTTTTCCAAAAAAAATCGACAAGCCGTTTAGACGTGATTCTCATTTTAAAATCAGCTACTCAAGGGTATCTGCGCCTAATTTGAGTGACTATTTTTCAGCAGAAAGGTGTGCTTACCTTTGTAAAACCCCTAAGCAGTACAGGCAATAAGGAGTCTTCTATAACCTTCCCTTTTTCCCAAAACAAAACTTTGCCTATAGATAGACACTTGTATTTGTTTGCAGTCTGTGTGTTTGCATTGTGTGATTTATGTCTGTCGCTCACGTCATCTGTCTGGCCGGTTCCAAATGCTACGGTTGTACGGTTGGGATGGATTCCAGTCAAACCAGACGTGAAAATATCCGGTGATCTTGTCATGGTTCAACTTGCTTTAATATTTTAATACAGGCAGTTCCTGCCGGATGAAGCAATATCTTAAGGTTTAGTTGATTATGCAACTTAGTAATCAAAATGTCAAATGACACTTAACTCGTAGTGCACGGCATAGTCCTGTTAAACATATAATAGGGATTGTGCTTTTAACTTAAAAACGTACATAACAGTCTCTGTTGCTACATCGTTCCTTACAGTAGACGAAGACAGCTTGTGAAAATACACAACTTCTTATAGATTAATACAAAAATAAACACTACTTTTATCGTGTCCATTTCTCAAATTTTATCCGACTAGATGTAGCCTCCTGAATACCTGGCATTTGCTTTATTGAAGAATATAATCTTTCGAATTATCTTTAGAATCTTGGAAGGTGCAAGGGGATGGGTTACCCCATTAGACCAGATTATTTCTAAAATTCCATTGAAAAATATTTTCTTTCAAGCCTACCAATTCTGCCTTCAAACTAGCCGATTCCTCAGAAAGAAAAGGCGTTTATCTATGACAAATGGCCTTAGAACACAGAAGCCATGGCGACCACAGTTGTCCATAAATTCGTCACTGGCAGAGAGCCAGCCGCGCCGCGTTAGCGCCTGAAGTCCAGTAAGATGTACTATATTTTTGTCCGTACGTGTGGCTTCTTGGGTTGAACTTATGGAGGGAATATGTCCGTTAGTGTCCAATGGCTGATATAGTCCCATGCATTCGTATGAGAAAACAACATCCATCAGTTAGTTTCTGCTGTAGATCTTTGGCATTTCAAGATTTCTGTGTGTGGTGTGATGACGTGGTTTTTAATGTGTTTATCAGTCTATGTATGTATGTTTGTTCCTATGTGGAGATCTAGAGACCAAACGCGTTGACCGATTTTGATGATCAATCGATTCGTCTTAACCTTGTGAGTGTTACTGGCTACATTACAATTGGAAAATAGAAAAATGGCGCTTTTGGTGTTTTGGGCGCTATATTGTGAGGACCCAATATTTTTTTTCTTTCAAACCCATAGTGTGCGGTATCAAAACAAAGGGATTTTAAGAGGTGATTTCAAAAATATATAACTTATATGTGTAAATGAATCTAATAAAAAAAAAACCCTAAAAAGTTATAAATAAAAAAAGTTAATTCAATAAATCCGACTGCTTAAGATGGTGAAAATCATGCTTTGCAATCGGAGGATACATAAAGGAGGACATAAAGGAGGACCAAATCCAGATGTATCCTCCGACTGTACAGCATGATTTTCAGCATCTTAAGCAGTCGGGTTTATAGATTTTTTTTTAATTACCATTTTAATTTTTTTAAATGTTGATAACCGGAAGAAGCAGCGTTGAAAGGGCTGCCACTAGGTGAACTGACGACCTGGTGAAGGTTGCAGGAATACGTTGGATACGAGACAAATAGGACCAGTCACTGTGCAAACACTTGGGGGAGACCTACGTCAAGAAGTGGAATTCATTTGGCTGAAATGATGGTATTTCTTATGTCTTGATTTAACTGGAATGTATGTATGTTTGTAAGTGTGTCTGGATCAAAACTTGCAACTAAATTTTAAAGTAGTTATCCGCCACCGGTTATCATGAAATTTTGCATACATGTTTAGTTTGGATAACAATGCATGGTTTACTAAGTGATTTCATTCTATATCCAATATGGCGGACGGCCCAAGATGGCGGACTAGTTATTTTTTGTGCACTATCATGATATGGGTATCAAATGGAAAGGGTTTGCTGAGAAGAATACAAAACAAGCTTGTTTTAAAAAAAGATTTTTAATGAATAATTTTTCACCACCAGTGCTCTGAAAACGATGAAGGAAAACATCGTAAAGAAACTGGCATTTCCTAGAAAAAATTTCTACCAAAAATTCAAAGACATGTGACATCCACCAACCCGTACTGGGCCCGCGTGGTGGATTACGGCCCATTCCCTCTATCACAGAGAGGATGCCTGTGTCTCAGCAGTGGGAACATTAATAGGCTGATGATGATGATGATGACCACACAATCAAGAGCTATTCTTGTACACTTATATATATAGTTTGTGCCGACACGAAAGAAGAAGGACAATTCACCTCAATTCGAGCTATATCACTCACTCGACTCAACTCATCCTATTCTCAGCTTGCTCTAAATAAGGACACAATAGCAAATTTTTCAGTGCGTAAATCAGTATTGGAATAAATAGGAGTCCTTTTTAAGGACTATGAGTAACGAAATAGAGGAGTGTCGGGGCGTTAAGTGCGGCGTACACTGGCGACTGGCCAACTGAGCTGATGGATTTATAGTGTGCACTGTTACTTATACACCGCTATTATCGGCTGGCACTAGCCTAGCCGTTGGGTTTGCTTGATGTTGTAGCTGGTTTTTGAGATATTTGAAATTTTGCTGTAAATGCTTGTCGTTGCTTATTTTATGTTTGTTTGTATATTTTCTGTATGAGAAGCATGCTGTGGACTAGTAACAGGCTAATGTTATTTATTTGCAACTGACACATCCAATTATTTATATTTTAATTGTAATTAATTGTATTTATCGTAGTATTACGTATTCGGTCGCTGAGCTTAATACCCAATACGCTACGCGCCACCGCCCTTTGGCATACCTTGAGTTTTTATACGATACGCTCCAAAACAAAAATTTTCGATTTGAGCAGCAAGTCTGATGGGCTGATGTGGGAGTTGGATTGGGCGGGTCATTTATGCAGAATGCATAAAGATAGATGGGCCATAATCGTCACGCAGCGGGAACCGGAAGATGGGCGCCGTTGCCGTGGGAGGCCTAGGAAACGCTGGCGTGACGACTTAGAGGCGTTTACGGGAGATTGGCAGGAGATGGCAAATGATAGGGAAGAGTGCAAGGCTATGGGAGAGACATTTGCCCAGCAGTGGGACAACATAGATTGAAGAAAAAAATTGTATTTAACTTTATTACCTAGGGTATATTCTGCCATTACGTCAGATAACCAAGTCAGGTTCCAAGTTATTAAAATCATAAAAGTAAGACTTGCAGTTCATTTAAATTTTAACAGAACAAGTCAACGCCTACTTCTATTTCTGTCATCACTTAATATCGGTAATAATAGAAGTCCTTAATATTAAACTCTTTCTTTGTTACCTGCAAAATAAAGAGTTACAGTTTTTAGAGGAACCACCAGGGCCCGTAACCTCAAAAAAACCTATAAAAAATTAAAACAAAAACACAAAACTACATGATCACAACACACCCACACAGCCCAGCATAGCGTACGCACATAAATTCGTCAGACAAACCCTGGCGGCCAGCCAGTAGCGACTGCCAATAAGACCTTAGCTGCAGCTATGGGAATATCATGTCGTCCTGTTTATCTATTTTTATTTGGTTATAATTAACTGCAAACAAATATCATTTGTTTGTTTGTCATTGGGAACTGTTAAAAACGCACGGTGTTTTGGGATTGGTTGAGTAGACAGATAGGACATGCGAATTCATAAAAGTCACTTAAATTACTTAAAGTTACCAAACTGTCGTACTTGTCGTGTCGTACTTCGCAGATTTACGGTTCAGATCCAAATGTCGAATATTGATATTTAAACTGACATGGTCAATAACACGTAACCGTGATCATGGTGCTTGCAACAGCACCGAAATATCGGGAACTCGCAACAAACAGTAAACATGGTAAATAACCCGCTTTTAATGTTAATATTTGTTAGTAAAATATACTATAATAATTACATTTTAATAATTATTATATTTTTTTTTTTTTGTTTATTTCTATAATAATTAAATTCTTAAGAACAAAGTTTTTTGACAGACGACGGACAGACATACGGACACGTGAGTGACAGCAATAGGGCTACATGTGGACCCATCGGATACGGAACCCTAAAAATGTCTAATGTACCGAAGAAAAGGTCTAGTTTACCAATATTAGAATTAGGTCTGCATAGTCGTTTGATTCCTCCCGTCTATTTCATTCGTATGCTCACTGAGATTCTAGACGATCTCTCCCCTCCATTTTTGGTGGCCTGTTGTAAACCATATCTTGGTGTCCAGGTGTTCCTTCACTTGATCACACCATCGGCATCGTATAAGCCTACGCCCCTAGGTCTCTTTCCCTCCATCTTTTAAGTAACGATAAGTTTTTACAAATTTTCGAAATGAATAAAGCTGAATCCGGTAAGACTGGAAGTCGACCCCAATATAGTTAGGAAAAGGCTAGGCAGATGATGATGATGAAGTTTTTACAAATTTTCGCATGACTATACCAGGGGGGTGACCATAAGCTCTTAGAGCGGTATCAATTTGATATCGAGTAAGTGACAGATGTATACAAGTCATATACATCTGTCCCTTAGTCGATCTCTAATTGATACCGCTCTAAGAGCTTATGGTCACCCCCCTGACCCTAAATATCATCTAAACGGCCTCCAAGAACCTAAGAAAGAATATAAATAAACTAAGTTTAAAGAGCAGAAGAGAGAGACTATCAAAACTTTTAAATCTTCTCTCAAAGGAGACCACACAACAAATCTTGCTTTTCACAAAAACATATGCCAACAAAAAATACACAAAAAAACAAGTTAAATAGCTACAATCACCTTCCATTTGTCTACTCATAACCATATTATAAAGGTGAAAGCAAAAAGTACTTAACTGCACAATCAATCGAGAGGTTGAGGTCAATCAAACAGACGATTTACTAAGTAACAAGCGAAAATCATGCAAAAACTTGACAACGTGTGAAATAGATGTCACTATAGTTAAACCGTTTTAGCGTGGCGATAGCGGTCAGTGACCCACGTTCATTTATTGACATTCAAATTTCAAAAACAGAAATAATCAACCTCAACCTTTATTACTCACTAGTAGCCCGCCCCGACTTGGATGCCTGTAACCATCTGGAATAATGTAATTCAAATAGATGTAGTGGTTCCAGAGATTACCTTAAATATTCACGTAGGAAAAAAATCACAATGTTCGGGCTCTCTCTTTATAATATTACTAGCTTCTGCCAGCGGCTTCGCCCGCGTGATTGTCGAAAATTATCCCAAGGGAACATACTACCAGGATAATAAGTATCCTATGTCCTACCCAGGGTCTCAATCTATCTCTGTACTAAATTTAATCTAAATCGGTTTAACCGTTTAGTCTTGAAAAGATAAAAAAGAAACAAAGTTACTTTCACATATATAATAGTAGTGGGTCGCCCCGGCTTCGCCCGTGAAAATACACAAAAACCTTCCTCGTTTCTCACTCTTTCTATTGGTGAAAACCGCATGAAAATCCATTCAGTATTTTTTGAGTTTATCGCGTATAACGCGGCGGGGAACTTTATTTTATATGTAGTGATTATATTAGTTTAAGGATTAGTTAAGGCGCCGATTCCCTTGAGTAGCTGATTTTAAAATGAGAATCATGTCTAAATGGCTAGTCGTAATTCTTTGAAAAAGGTATATGTTATATTAGACTATTTTCTTAATGATTAGATCTAAGCAACATTTGAGTTTTATTTGTATAACAAAGTGTAATTAATTTGTAAAGTTATGTCTAAAACGGACAAAAACACGACAATCACACCTAAACCGCTGGTCGTATTTTCATGAAATCAACACCATCTCAAAGATAATTTAACTAGCCACATTTTGATTTAAGGCTTTTTTTTAAAGTCATAGAATAATAAGTAAAGTACAAAAAACTACTAAATTTTGGGTCGCGCGGGTTTGAAACGAGTGCGCGTTTTGTTCCCTCAAGGTCGTTGGCGTTAGTCGTCGTCTTAAGACTAGCTTTTCCTGTGGCTTTCGGTCCCGTGGTCTATCTTACAGAAAACATGCGATTTTCAGGGATAAAAAGTAGCCTAAAGAAGAATTGAAGAAGTATTGTGGTGATAGTGTACCTTCCTATCAGTGAATAAAATTTCGTAATGGGGTCAGAAATTTTGGAGATTACCAGGGTAATCTAACAAACTTCACCTCTTTATAATGAGTTTAGATGAAAAACGTTACATAATTTATTGTAACTTCATAGTTCTTGTTTGGTTTCTCACAAAGAGATATTAGAATAATGACCGCTATTGACATGCTAAAGCGAACGAACTATACTAAAAAATCTTTAAAGAGAAGAGTTTCTTAAACGATTTAGCAAAGCATTGATTGTTGTAAACTTTATAATCATCCATGAATCCATTTATATTGTGAATGGATGAAATTGAATCAGGTTTTCAACGGATTGGTCTTGGGAGGTTGCGAAGATTAGCAGAACGGTTTTGTTGGACAATTGATGTTTTTCATGCACTCTGGGAATAGGTCATGTCACTATACCGTTTAATTACTAGAAAATGGCATGCAGAGCACTAACTGTCCCAGACTTGTTTGTGGCCAGCAATTCCCTTTTTGATAAAAAGAAAAACGCAAAAGTAATTCGTTTTATGATGATGGAATGGGTAGTGATTATTGTTTAAGGATACACTAGTCGACGGCGCGAACTATTTTGTGCGCGGGGTTAAAATGCATTTTATATCAACCGACAACACGTGCGGAAGAGATAGATGCTGTGATGAGCAGTAGGAAGCTAGTTCGCGAACGAATACACACTTTTACTTTGTCGCGAAATGGATAATGATTTAGGACGAAACCGAGCGCGCGAAATTTTATAAACAGACCTTTGGCAGTCTAGATATCATGAAAAAACGACTAAAATAAAATTATTTGCATTGTTGAACTACTAACTACACTACTAACTACTACTAACTAACTATCCGTGTAGGCTAATCTATCATGGAGGCCGTTTTGCAATTTTCCGTCTTCTTATGGTATTTATTGCCGCCCAAAGATGCTTTAAAATTAGTGTCGAAATGTGGAACTTTCGACGCTCATAACTTTCAAATATTTTCTTTTTCTACTTTTTTGCTTCCATACAGGGTTAGATAATGATGAGACAAATTGATATCACTTTTTATTTTGAACGTACACCGTCAAACAGTGCCATAATCCCTAGACTACGTTTGTATGGAAGAATTTTCGACTAGTGTAACCGAAGCGCTGGCCCATCGGTAACGACTGCAACTTAAGAGTTGTAGGAGGTGAAGTGGTGGATAACAAAGCACTCCTTCTCCCAAAGAGAAGGCCTGTGTCCCAGCAGTGGAAAAATTATAGGCAGATGGTTGCTTATGCATCAACATCATCAAAAGTCATCTTTTTATTCGTTGTCTTCATTGTTGAAGGTCGTGCCTGTTTTGGAACGCTTTGACGGAGACACTGACAAACTGCTTCCATGCCACTCTGTCTTCAGCTCTTCTCAGGGCAGTGGTCACCGTCGGTCCTGTAATCGCCCTTATCTGATCTGACCAGTGAGTTGGTGATCGTCCGCGCAGTCTCTTTCCATCCTTTCCAACCCCAACCAGTTTCTCCAGGTTGTCTGGTTGTCTCCGAGCGATATGACCAAAGTAGCTCAGGACTCGTTGGTAGCAAATCGTGGAGATCTCATTTGTGTGCTTTGCTGTCCATGGTATGTGCAACATTCTTCTCTAACACTACTTCCTTCTTCGGTCTACAGTACAAATAAAAGTTATAATAAAGAAGATTATAATCTACATTTGGAAACATGCATTGGGAAATTTTAATTTTCCTTTAAAGGTAAGTTTCACTAGACCAAATTGAACTTTTTTAAATGAGCTAGCAAAATTGTACCGGTCTATTTGTTAAGAATACTATATGAGGTACTTACCTTGAAATTCTTGATGGAATAAAAAATATAGGTAGGCAACTAGGTAGGTAATAGAAATTCTTGTGTGGTCTAGCGCTTAGCTATAGACTCAATTTAAACTATTGTAATGTGTAATTATCTAGTTGTTTTCAAATCTAAATTGGATTTGGAGATGAAAGAAAAAATGTTCTGAGGAGCGATCTAACAAGAGATAATATGTACTTGTCTTGTCGCTGGGCAAACTATATTCTATTGCCAGGATCTTACTCATATTATAAATGCGAAAGTTTGGATGTTTGTAACTCATAACGCCAGAACGGCTGAACTGATCTGAATGCAATTTGGCCCACAGATAGATTATAGTCTGGAATAGTACATAGGCTTTATCACGGTATAGTGTTCCCTTGGGATGATAAAACACTTTACAGGCGGTGGAAACCGCTGGCAGAAGTTAGTATGTTATTTTTCACACATCCTGTGACTGTTTTTGTACCGACTTCATAACAAGGAGGTTATCAATACAATACGTATGTATTTTACATTGTAGGATTTACACAATATTCACATTGTTACTCTATGTGGGCTTCTAAAACTGTGTGCTTTTCATAAGTGTATATTTGTTTGTATGTAGAAATTATTTATTAACATATATACAATTGAATATTGTAAAAAAAAAAAAAACCTATATACAAACCTATATTCTGCACCGGCAGCAGCCGCCCCAGCACAGCCCGCCGTGCTAAGAAGATGGGATGGCGCAAGGGTGTTGACACATGTTGCATCCCAAACCAAAGGCCTACCCACCTTCCTTTGTATGTATGTATGTTTATCCACGCATTTCTCCGAAACTAGTAATTGGGTCGTGATTATTCTTTTTTTATTGGATTAAGTATCTCTCAACTTAGGTGTACGTTTCATCAAAATCGGTTTGGCAGTTTTCGAGATATGGAGCATACAACCGAAATCCTTAGCGACAAACAGTACGAATGTGTAAATTGAGTTATTATGGATATTTCGTCAATCCTTTAGTACAGTAAAAATATACACACAGTATGGAAACTACCTAAAAACGCTCGAAACGGCACACTCACACAAACATACCCACCGACGAGACCATTAAGGCACTTCTGAAGTGCTGTCAGAAGTGCGAGCCGCGGATACAGTCGTGATGATACACACCATGACATCACTTGTTATCACACATCACATCACATCATCAGCCTATTAATGTTCCCACTGCTGGGACACAGGCCTCCTCTCTGTTAGAGGGGCCTCCTCTATTGTTATACACCGTGGTAATTTAGTCGTCCAACAAAAGCAGCCCACTTTTTCTCCCCATGAACAACTTTTTACATGAAAGTCATAGGCAATTCTCATAAAATATTTGGATTTTCCATACAAAGTTATCGTCAGCAGCTGATCAAACTGCTCGACATAGGCCTCTCCCTAGCGTCACTACACTGATCGCTCCTGTGCGCCTGTCGCATCCACCAGATCCTCAGTGGACAAACAGTGCAGTGACAAGTACTACCCTGAAGATAAGCCGATGAAGATCAAACCATCACAGAAAATGTATACGCTGTCTTATCATATGTCAAAGGTTGTCAAATGTTTTACGTTGCAATCACCGCTTTAGTAGTCATGATGTTACCGCGTGTACTGACAAACTCTCGCATCCACCATCGTCGACAGGTCATGTATGCCACGGATTTTATGTTTTGGGGACTGACTAAAACGCAAAGATCACGACTGGCACACCTTAAACCCACAGAGTTCCTGCCAGGACAGAAAATGTTTATCAATCAGAAATGCCCACATCCTTGACGAGGTCACCGCTCCACCTAGGGGGAGGTCTTCCAACGCGAACGCTGCGTCTTCCGGTACGCGGTCGCCACTCCAGAATTATTCGGCGCAACGGCCATCCGTTCTGCGTGCAATCTGCTCTGCCCACTGCCACTTAAATTTGGCAATTCGTCGAGCTATGTTGGTAACCTTGGTTCTCTTAATTGCGGATGTCTTTATGTCTGATTCGATCACGCAAGGAAACGCCGAGCATAGCCCTCTCCATTGCCCTGTGAGTGACTGTTACCTTTCTTATGAGGCCCATTGTGAGCGACCACGTCTCAGAGCCATAGTTCATAACTGGCAACATACACACTGGTCATAGACTTTCGTCTTGAGACACTGGTAAGTTGGACGAGAAGATACGCGCAACTTCCCGAACGCTGCCCAGCCGAGTCGGATTCGACGGTTGACCTCTTTCTCGAAGTTGGACCTACCTAACTGGACCGTATAGGTATAAACACTTAAATAAAATGTAATAATCTTTATGTAAGCCTAAAAATAAACGAGTCTAAAATATGGCTTTGAAAATCTCCTCCACATCGTAGTCCATTGGTATTGTGCTGACCTCTGACCAAGGTAAAAACCAGCCCTTAGGTCATGTGAAGTATCAACTAGGTGTTTAGACGGATATCACGATAGGTAATTGTTTTACCTATATATACAACACCAATTACGACAATTCTACCAAAAATGTTGATTGCGGTTGATAAAGTAAACATCGAAAACATTTTGTTACTAATGAATCTAAAAGTTTTTGCTGGAGAGTCCTAAGTGCTTCGTACTGGTGATTATTTTGAAGCGGAACTAATTTCAAAAAATAAAAAACGTAACAGACAATTCAAAATAACGGCTGTTGTTGATAGCTACACTAAAATTCGACTCAAAACTATTTGCTAGATAGCTAGATGTTGGATTGATGAAGGAGGTGTAAACCCCGATTACTCAAAAGACGTTTTCGAAGTCTATGCCCGGATTTCTGAATTAATTAAGTTTTTGCCACACTCTACATAAGCCTGTAAATCTGTAAAGTGTAAAATCTGTAAATTGTAAAATTTTGGCATTTAAGTAGGGTTTCAAACGTTCTCACCTCTATATTATCAACGCTCGGGTGAACGCCGAGAGTCGAAAATCGAAGAGTGAAATCAATACCATTTAGGGGTTTATTAGAAGTTCTCGTATAGTTGTCGGCACGTAACATGGCAAGAGTCGTTACATGCGCACAAGTCGTTTTTTTTTAGGTCTCTTTGGTTACCAAGCGGGATGGGCGGAATGTTTAGCACCGTTCCGAGCGCGCGATTAGTTTGTCCGTTGACACAAGGATCGACTGACCAATCGCGTCGCGTCCACGTTCCGTTCGCTCATAATGGTGGTTGGTCAGTTCGCGCACTATGCGCAAGACACAGCATGAGAAAAATGGCTAGTTTAATTTACTTTTGATTTGGCCGTAAGTAAATCATCGATACATGGCATCGGAACATGGTGGACATCCCACCCATACGCACTAAACGTTTTGAGAATACTTTTATTATGCGTACAGCTAAGGAGTTGAATTCCCTGCCGGAGGCAGCTAGTGTGAAGCGATAGCTACAACCTCGGGGTCTTCAAGTCAAGAATGCATAGGTTACTTCTAGTAGTTCTCTCTCTCAATGCTACACCAGAGTTTTTTTTCAGAACATCCTATATAGGTATAATTATATACTCAAGTTCATAACAGGCGTAACACTGAGGATAGCACAGTTTAGTTACTTAGTTGCTTTATGATCACAGAGCACAGATGCCTCAGAGAACGCCCGTGCCGAGGCAATGCCGTCGCAGACATCTGACTGAATATCCTAAGCAAAAATTCATAGTTTGAGGTTTGGCTCTCGCCTATTTCCTCCTCCAACATTGGATCAATTTAAAAGAAATTCTATAAATTGAAAAAGAAAGATATAGGCACAGTCTCTATGTTTTCCTTTTTACCCGACTACGGCGAAGCCAAAAGGAAGGTTTATGATTTTAGCAGTCTATGTATGTGTGTTTATGTATGTTCCTTCGTAGCGCCTAAACTATTCATGCGATTTTGATGAATAAGGTGTCAATCGATTCGTTATTATGGCCCGGGTAACAAAGTTTATCCTTTTTTACCCAGGCCATATAACGAATCGATGAAAAAAGAAATTCCTAGTCGGGTTACAGTTTCTATTAAACTTTTTTTGATGATCTTTAGAAGCACTAGAACCCTCAAAAATATGCTCAAAATTATGCTATCAACAGAGGCCTAGTTTGTAAATTTGACAACTATAAATGAAAAACGTAGAAGCACAACATATATCTGTTTTATTCAATTTATGGAATATCTTTTAAATTGGTCCAATATTGGAGGAGGAAATAGACGAGAGCCAAACCTCTAAATCTCCTCTACAGGTGTACGCCCCGACCTCGGCACACCCCGACGACGAGGTAGAGACCATGTATGAGGATATATCTAGAGCCATGCATGGTTTTTTAAAACTCATTTCACCGTTGTCATGGGGGACTTCAACGCGAAACTGGGCAAACGAGACGTGGATGAGCTGCAAGTGGGGCAATTTGGAGTTGGACGTCGGAACCACCGGGGTCACCTACTGGCCAGTTTTATGGAGAGGGAGGGCCTCTACATGATGAACTCCTTCTTCAGAAAGCGTGAGCACAGGAAGTGGACCTGGCAAAGCCCCGATGGTGCAACTAAAAACGAGATCGACTTCATCATGTCAACCAAGAAGCAAATGTTCAATGATGTCTCTGTGATCAATTCGGTGAAAACCGGCAGCGATCACCGCATGGTAAGAGGCACATTGAACATTAATGTTAAGCTTGAAAGGTCTCGACTGATGAAGTCCATGCTCCGTCCAGCACATATCCAGGTCCAAAACCCCGAGAACTTTCAGCTCGAACTCCAGAATCGTTTCGAGTGCCTAGGGAGCTCCGTGGACGATTACAGCGATGGGTTCGTGGAAGCTGTCCATACGGTCGGGTCTAAGTTTTTCAAGACCCGCCGTACAGATAGGAACAAAAGACTCTCTGATCCAACTCTCAAGCTCATGGAGGAGAGGCGTGAGATGATCCTGCAGTCTTCAGACGATGCGTTGAAATACCGGCAGCTAAATAGACGGATCTCAAAGTCCTTGAAAAGCGACCTCCGCCGCTTTAATACCGAGCGTATCAAAGACGCGATTGAGCGGAATAAGGGCTCCAAGGTCTTTGCAAGAGATCTGTCTATTGGGCAGAGCCAGCTCACGAAACTTAAGACCGATGATGGCAGGATCGTTTCCGCCAAACCGGAGCTTCTGAGGGAGATCGAGAGATTCTATGGACAGTTGTACACGTCAACCAGTAAACCCGTCGCGAATCTAGCGAATGACCCTAGAGCTAGATTGACCCGACACTATACCGAAGACATTCCCGACGTCAGCCTGTATGAGATTAGGATGGCTCTGAAACAGCTTAAGAACAACAAGGCACCGGGGGAAGACGGAATTACGGCCGAACTCCTGAAGGCGGGTAGAAAACCAATACTTAAGGCCCTTCAGACGCTGTTTAGTTCCGTCATACTCGAAGGGAAAACGCCACAAGCATGGTGCAGGGGTGTGGTGGTACTCTTCTTCAAGAAGGGTGACAATGGCCTACTGAAGAACTATAGGCCCATCACACTTCTTAGCCATGTATACAAGCTGTTTTCAAGAGTCATCACGAATCGTCTCGCGCGCAGGTTTGACGATTTCCAGCCTCCCGAACAAGCCGGATTTCGTAAAGGCTTTAGCACCGTAGACCACATACATACGCTGCGGCAGGTTATACAGAAGACTGAAGAGTACAACCTGCCTCTCTGTTTGGCGTTTGTGGACTACGAGAAAGCCTTCGATTCGATCGAGACTTGGGCTGTACTACAGTCTCTACAGCGGTGCCAAATTGACTACAGGTACATCGAAGTGTTGAAGTGTTTGTACAAAAACGCCACCATGTCAGTTCGACTTCAGGATCAGACCTCGGAACCAGTCCGTCTGCAGCGAGGTGTGAGACAGGGAGACGTCATATCTCCGAAGCTGTTTACCGCTGCACTGGAGGATGTCTTTAAGGTTCTGGACAGGAGAGGGCAAGGCATCAACGTCAATGGCGAGTACATCACTCACCTTCGGTTTGCCGACGATATAGTGGTTATGGCTGAGACCATGGAGGACCTCAGTACAATGCTCGATGACCTCAGTAGAGCTTCCGAAAGAGTGGGTCTTAGGATGAACATGGACAAAACCAAGGTGATGTTGAATGCCCATGTTACACCCACTCCTATCAAGGTCGGAGACTCTACACTCGAAGTTGTGGACGACTATGTCTACCTGGGACAAACGATCCAGTTGGGTAGGGCCAACTTCGAGAAAGAGGTCAACCGTCGAATCCGACTCGGCTGGGCAGCGTTCGGGAAGTTGCGCGGTATCTTCTCGTCCAACTTACCACAGTGTCTCAAGACGAAAGTCTATGACCAGTGTGTGTTGCCAGTGATGACATATGGCTCTGAGACGTGGTCGCTTACAATGGGCCTCATCAGAAAGCTCAAAGTCACCCAAAGGGCAATGGAGAGGGCTATGCTCGGCGTTTCCTTGCGTGATCGAATCAGAAATTTAGAGATCCGCAAGAGAACCAGGGTAACCGACATAGCCCGAAGAATTGCCAAACTTAAGTGGCAGTGGGCAGGGCACATTGCTCGCAGAACGGATGGCCGATGGGGCAGAAAGGTTCTGGAGTGGCGACCGCGAACCGGAAGACGTTGCGTTGGAAGGCCTCCCACCAGGTGGTCCGATGACCTGGTGAAGGTTGCGGGGATCCGCTGGTTGCGGGACGCACGAGACCGGTCAATGTGGCGACGCTTGGGGGAGGCCTATGTCCAGCAGTGGACGTCTTTCGGCTGATATGATGATGATGATGATGAAACCTCTAAATATGACTTTTTACTAAGTAAATTCAGTCGGCGCTCTCTGCCCGTATTTCCTCTTAACATTCCCAAACAGGCCATACAATCCAAGTGTGTCAGTGTGTGTCACCATTTACTCATACAGATTGATAGTTCGTTACAATTCTGACTAGGTATTGCTATGACTGTCCAATCTTGTGCTCAGCACACAAGGCGCGGGTACGAATTTGTAATGGCATATCTATTCGTTGCCTCTACGATGCCAAACTCTGTGTTTATACTCAACATTTTAAGTACCCATTTTGCACAGAAACTGAAAGCACGCATTCTCTAAACACAGCTTCAAAACGATCAATAAATACGTCTATGTTTACTGTAGCGACTCAAACACCATAATTTGATCCAATCATAAATACGCAATACCAAGCTTTTAATAGCTACCAGGGTATAATAAAGAATTTAATTTCAGAACGCATCTGACATCCAACGCCTCAGGTGCATTTTAACCAATCACAGCCAAGCGCGTGCTCTATCGACCAATGAGAACGCTCGGCAATGATCGGCAATCGACGCACGAGCGGAAAATGGAGATAAATCTAAATGCGCGGACGCAGATGTTTGATACAATAGCATAGTTATACAATATCAACCCGTTCTATACATTGTGGCGGATTTTTTTGAATTTAGGTCATGCATTGTGGTAAGTGTAGGATTAGTGCGAAGAAACACCTGTGTACCTTTGTATGGCTTTTCTCTTAGGTTCAAGTTGCAAAACTAGATTTTTCATCAAAGGCCTCATAGGTTTGAAAGTTAGCTTCTTAGTCGTAATAGAAATCAGTTAAATATTTTTGGAAAATGCGAAAATTTGTGTTTTTCCTCGAGCATATGTACCACCTTTGCCCGATCGAATATTCAGTTACCTTTATTTTTTACCCGACTGCCGAAGGAGGGTAATGTGTTAATCAGTCTATGTATGTCTGTATGTTTGTTCCTATGTGGCGTTCCAGAAACGTTGTTTCCAAAAGCGTTGGCCGAATTTGATGTTTCATACGTCAATCGATTCGTCTTAACCTTGCAAGTGTCACTGGCTACATTAAAATTAGAAAATAGATAAATGGCGGCTTTTGGGCGGCATATTGTGGGGGGCCAATATTCTTTTTTCTTCCAAACCCATCGTGTGGGGTATCAAAATAAAGGTTTTCAAGAGGTGATTCCAAAAACATGTAACACTTAAATGTATCTAATTCGAAAAAAAAATTAACGAAAACGTTATAAATAAAAATGTTAATTCAAAAAATCTGGTTTTGGTCAGCCAGCTCGCGAACATGTATCCTCCGACTGCACAGCATGATTTTCTTCTTGTTTATGTCTTTTTAGTTCGCTTTTCAAGCAGTCGGGTTTTTTGATTTTTTTAATTAACTTTTTTTCAAATAACTTTCTCTCACAGAGAGCAGGCCTGTATCCCAGCAGTGGGAACATTAAAAGGCTGATGATGATGATGATTCAGTATCCCCTGAAAAGCAACCCAAATTCAGTACCAGTATCTGCATACACGGCACACAAAATCGATGTTCGTGAAATCATACTCAGGTAGATTGCAATTATTTCCTTCACATTTTAAAAACAAAAGCACTTGTGAGAGCCACACGCATGAATTGAAACTTTTTTTTTGTACTATTTCCTCTTAATCCTGCTAAGTGATTTATTGATTGATAAACACAAAAAAATATGCAGTTAGCTTCAATGAACTGAAAAGGATATTACGAAAGTTTCAAAAGAAAGAGTTTATCTAATTGGCCAGTAATTATTTTGCACTTAATCCTAATCCTTACATTTCATAAAACGCTACTACTGTCTTTTACACTCGTATATCAGTTGAATGCACTTACCTACAACTAAAAACCATTTAATAAATCGTATTCATTTTTTAGTTTTTTCAGTGGCCATCATTAATGTCTATGAATACCAGCTCTACATAGAAGTAGATCATTAAAGCCACTGTGCTGGCTTATTCGTAACAGTAAGTCAACAAGATTTAAAACAGCAGCTATTGCCAAAACTAAGATCACAACAGGACTTCCAGTCGTCCAGTCCAGTCGATCAGTTTACGTGTTTGATTTTTAATGTTGATTCATAACAATTTTCATACGAAAGGAAAAAGTGCATCAACTTTCTTCTCAGTACAGCAGAGGCAGAACCATTCATATTTTGTCCGACCAGTATGAGGCTAATTCGGACAAGCTCTGTCACTCGCTACGTTCAGATCCTTAAAAGTGGTTGGGTATGAACAGCAGACAAGAAGGTAAAATATCACGTAAAAGGGCTCCAGACTGGCACTGTATTTGAGATGGGTAATGAAAGGTTAACACTGAATTTGAGTGACCAAATCGACGAAATGAAGAAGCAGGGGCAGATCAGTCTAATAACACAAAAAAACTTAACCCACTGTATCTTTCTTCTCTGTGGCGCAGACTCGCAAAAAGTGTTGTATACAGTAGTTTTATGCTTTCAGCATGCTCACAGCCATGAAACGTGACATATAACCGAATAACTGTACCGTCAGTCGGCAGACATAATCGTGAATTAATGACTGAGCGCTAGACAGACCAAAAAATACTAAACACCAAAAACCGGCCAGGTGTGAGTCGGACTCACGCTTGAAATTATAATTCGTTCATCAAATATTCTTCTAAAAAGTTTGCCTGCAATCTCAGTAAAGAAAAATGTTCTTTTTTTTCTACATATTATCCTCCGTAGTTTCGGAGTTAAGGGGAAAATATTCATCTATTTTTAACCGACTTCCCAAAAAGGAGGAAGCTCTCAATTCCAATGTTTATATATTTTATTATTTTAAATTAAGATCGGGCATAACTCCGTCATATATAAACGAATTTGAAAAATTCTTGTTCGGAAGAAGTTTATGCCGAAATTTAAATTTGGTAAAGATCTGATGAAGAAATACGGAGATTTGCAGTAATTTTTAAATTTTTACTGTTGTAAGTAAATGTTTAAAAATTACTGCATATCTCTCGGGATTACTGCAATCGCATATCTGTTTATTGTTTACACCATTTCATACATACCATCACGCCAGTATGCTCTAAACGGGTACCCAGATGTGTACGATTCACCCTGGTACATTCTCATTCCAGCGGTTATGTTCAAGTTATTCGGATAATCTATTCTGGCATCACTGTGGGCATTATTGGTACCTTACTGTAGAACTTGTCCATAAAATACAACCGACTTCCAGCTTTCGTTTTTTAACACCGACTTCCGAAATTGAAGTTATTTTTCTCTTTGTAGTGTTTTTATTTGGAAGTCGGTTGTATTATTATTAAGTAATTTAAGAATTGTGTTTTTTTGTAAATTATTAACAAAATACTATTTGAATACCTCAAAATAGCCTTTTCATTTCATAGGTATGACGGTCCAGAGTGAAAAAGATTTTTAGTTATATTTTATAATTTGTCCCCCTAAGTGACCCCATATTCAAAATGTATTTCGAAAATCAGGAATCAGTACCTTAGCCTTTCATTTGTATCGGTAGGTAGTATAGATTCGGTGCAAATTGGTTGTGACATACGGACAGAATGACAGACAAACAATTCTATAAAGTTTCCGTTTTATCATTCGGACGAACGGAACCCTAAAAAATACTAAGAAACGCTTACACACTACTTGGTTTTAGCGGTTCTATGACTTATCTCTCCATCTCTCTTAATTTGGGACAAAAGAAAGAGATGGGTGTCGGATTAGGATTAGCCAGCTCAAGTGTGTATGATTTGTGACTAAAACGTAAGTTTTCATAGTTAACGAACGTGAAATCCATTTGCAAGAATAATTTTGTTTGTAATAAAAGTTGGGTGGCTTTCTTTAACTACTATTTCTGAAAGCACATGCATTTTTATAAAATCTTAAGTGCTTCGATAAAAACGAAAAAATAATAACGACATGACAAGCGATTTAAAATTCAATTAATCATAATCACCTTTTGACTTGAAGTCTAAAATAAATATAAAATTGTTTACTGAAATACAGTGTTCGTAGGTTAAGTACTCTTTACACAGTAAATAACCATGCATACCATCTCATCATTCATCGTCATTTCAGCAGAAAGACGTACACTGCTGGACATAGGCCTCCCTCAGGTGTCGCCATATTGATCGATCCCGTGCGTCTCGCATCCAGCGCCTTCCCGCAACCTTAACCAGGTCATCGATCCACCTAGTGGCAGGCAGGTTTTTAACGCAACGTCTTCCGTTTCACGGTCGCCATTCCAGTATTTTTTGGCCACATCGGCCATCCGTTCTGCGAGCAAAGAGTCCTGCCCACTGTGCCCACTGCCACTTAAGTTTCGCTATTCTTCGGTTTATGTCGTTTCTTTGGTTCTCCTGCGAATAACCTCATTTATGATGCAAGAAAAAGCCGAGCATAGCCCTCTCAATTGCTCTTTGGGTGATTTTAAGCTTCCTGATAAGGCCCATTGTGATCGACCACGTTTCGGTCCCATAAGTAATTACTGGCAACACACTGGTCATTGACTTTTGTCTTGAGACACTGCGGTAAATTGGTCATTAAAATACCGCGCAACTGCCCGAACGCCGCCCAGCCGAGTCGGATTCGACGGTTGACCTCTTTCTCGAAGTTAGACCTATCCAACTGGGCGGTTTGTCCCAGGTAGACATAATCGTCTACAACTTCGAGTGTAGAGTCTCCGACCTTGATAGGAGTGGGTGTTACATGGGCAATCACCATGACCTTAGTTTTGTCCATGTGCATTTTAAGACCCACTCTTTCGGAAGCTCTACTGAGGTCATCGAGCATTGTAATGAGGCCCACCATTGTCTCAGCCATGACCACTGTGTCGTCGGCAAACCGAAGATGAATGATGTCCTCGCTATTAACATTGATGAACATTGAAGACATCCTCCAGCGCAGCAGTGAACAATTTCGGAAAAATGACGCCTCCCTGTCTCACACCGCGCTGGAGAAGAACAGGTTTCGAGGTCTGATCCTGAAGACGGACTACCATGGTGGCGTTTTTGTACTTCTACACCTCAATGTACCGGTAGTCGATCTGGCACCATTGGAGAGACTGCAGTACAGCCCAAGTCTCGATCGAATCGAAGGCTTTCCCGTAGTCCACAAACGCTAAGCAAAAAAAGGCAGGCCTATTCGGTCTTCTGTATAACCTGCCGCAGCGTATGTATGTGGTCTACGGTGCTAAAGCCTTTTCGGAAACCATCTACCGGGCACAAATTAAACCCCTAACTTTGCCAGACCAGCCGGGCGAGCACGGCCTACTGTACACATTTTTATCACAATTTGGGAGCAAAAACCGTGATAAAATGCGTGACTCAAGCCTATCACAGAAGCTGTGCTCGCCCGGCTGAAGTTTGAACTAAGGAGTTTTGAGTTTTGTGTACGTCCCCGTTCACAATGCAGATTTTAAAAGAATATCTACACTCTATCGAACACCCTTTGAACGACGGTCCTAAAAACACTGTCTGTACCTCAAGCTGCAGTCGCGTTTGCGACTCGATTTTAATTAAATTCCAAGTACCTAATACAATTCAAAATCATTTGGACATCATAAAAGTATCACTAACATTTCTACAATCTGTCGGTTCTGTATTCGTCAATACAACTGGTTACAGACTACAGTCAATACAAAACATTCTATATTATCATTGTAAGTAATTACTGGCCGCAGTCAGTATTTTAAAACTAATCAGCATCAAATAGCACGTGGTAATTATAGAAATGAGAAGGTATCATTAAAGTTGTACCTATACTTCGGTCGTAAGCAGTCATGTTGGAGCTTCTGCAGTGATGAAGTTTTTCGAATAGTTAGATCACTATAAATAGTGCTATCCGTGGTAAAAAGATATGAAGATTGATGGGGAAAAAGTGTCCCAAATATTTCGATATTTATTTATTTTATTATATTTGAAAACTTACAGCTAATTTTAAAACATGCTTCGTTGTTATAATAAAACTAGCTGTTCCCCGCGGCTTCGGTCCCGTGGACCAAATAGCCTATGTCACTCAGGAATAATGTAGCTTTCTATTGGTGAAAGATTTTTTTAAATCGGTTCAGTAGTTTCGAAGCCTATTCGGTACAAACAAACAAACAATCAAAACAATCTTTTCTCTTTAAAATATTAGTATCGATAAAGTCCAATTAAAATTTGCATAAAAAACAAATATGAAAATTACAGGCAAGAGTGATACTATAAACAAAGGTAATTCAATTCAATTCGTTTATTTAATAACGATTTTTACATCGTGTCTGAATTTATATAACTAAATACCTATGTAAGAATAATAATAAGCTAAAAAAATAAAAATTAGCTCTTTTTTCTTTTTTTTCCATTATTGCATCGTTAGTAGCTTAACGACAATAATGGAAATAAAAATAATACATTATGGTACAAGTGTGCAATGTTGGTGATTACCGCTGAGGCGCCATTGAGACCCGAGCCGTAGGTGAGGGTCTTAAGAGAGCCGAGGACGGTAATCATCAATACACACGTGTATCATACGACGTTTTTCAACACACTTGTGAAGAAAATAATACTAAAAAATCATTTTCAACAGTAAAAACGAGTTGTGTAATTTTTTTCACAATGGCGGGGTAAATTAAATCAGTTTTCCTATACGCGCGCATCTAACACTGGCGATCGGCCATAGACTAAAACAATGAGGTTACTTTATTTTTTTAGCTTTTCGCGGATAGCGTCTTAGCCACGTACAAAATGGGGAATTTCAAGTTTTCTTTATTGCAGAGAAACAAAAGTTATATTTAAGGGGAAATTTTATTTATTTAACACATACAAGTTGAAATTATCTAGTTGAATACGAAGTTGCATGAAATGAGCAAGCAATATGTTAGGTTCTAGCATTTTGCTGAATTGTTTGACTAGAAGCTATGCCACATTTTATGTATTTAATGGATATCATGGAAATAGTAATTACTACCCATATCATGTTATGGATATAGTAAGTACTACTTCCATGACAGGAATAGAAAGAGATTAATGTCAAATGGGACACTTTTAATTGATTGACAGTGTTACATTTTATTAAATTGAAAATACTTCAATTTTAACTGGATTAGAATTAATGACTTATTTTATTAATTTTCATTGGACTGATTTGTGACACTTTTAAAATTAGTTTAATTTAAAAGTATTTAAAATGAAAGCAGGAAACCATTAAAAAAAACTATAACTCACTTGTGAATAATAGCAATGAAAAAGTCACAGTTTGATTACAGGTATCATTATATGCCTAATTGCGGTGAAATAATAATAATAATAATAATAAATTTTATTTTCTCATCACAAATGTTGAAGGTACAGAAAATACTTAAACTAATACAAAAAATGAAAACATTTGTGAGAGACTGGTGCCCGAAGAAGGTATTGAATACCTGTGTTACGGGTCACCAGGCTCCCCAATTCTTACAGTTAGACCTTGTATGTAATAGATCAAGCATGAACTAGGTATGTGATGATGTTAAGGTATACAATGCATAATTTATGACATTAAGTAAAATGCTGATTCTAGAATGGATATAATATATATATATACATATACACATGTACAGGTGCTTGTGAGTAAGTGAATGTATGTAGGTGTATGTGTGCAGGTGTATGTGAGTGAGTGCTTGTAAGTAGGTGTATTGGAGTGTGTGTATGTGAGTATGTGAAAGTATGTGTGGGAAGGTGTAGGCATACGAGTGTTTGAGGGTTTGAATGGGGGTAGAGTTGAGGGTTAGCGGATAGGAATCAGCAGCCCTTCAGTTGCATGATTAGAGCCACTTTATGAGCAAGTGTGTTGAAAATCAATAAACATAACAGATTCTTAATAAAAAAGATAAAACTATACTTACATAAAACTTAAGATAAACTTTTTTATCCCCGTAATAGTATTTTCAACACACTTGCTCATAAAGTGGCTCTTATTTCACCGCAATTAGACACATAATGATACCTGTTATCAAACTGTGATTTTTTCATTGCTATTATTCACAAGTGAGTTATAGAGTTTTTTTTTAATTTATTTGTTGAGTTGCTTTGTTCTTAAAAAAGTTTCGATACAAAAAAGATCGTGCTCAATAGTACAAATAAATTAATGTACCTATTGTTTGCTCATTTCATGCAACTTCGTATTTAAATAGATAATTTCAACTTATACGTGCTTAATAAATAAAACTTTCCCTCAAATATAAATTTTATTAACTCTGTAATTAAGAAAAAATTAAATTCCCTATTTTGTACGTGGCTAAAACACTATCCACGAAAAGCCAAAAAAAGGAAACCTCATTCTTTTAGTCTATGGCCGACCGCCATAGTTAAATGCGCGCGCATAGGAAAACTGATTAATTATGCCCGCCATTGTGAAAAAAATTTCACAACTCGTTTGTACTGTTGAAAATGATTTTTAGTATTATTTTCTTCACAAGTGTGTTGAAAAACGTCGTAAGATACACGTGTGTATTGATGATTACCGTCCTCGGCTCTCTTAAGACCCTCACCTACGGCTCGGGTCTCAATGGCGCCTCAGCGGTAATCACCAACATTGCACACTTGTACCACAATGTACTATTATGTACGTGTATTTTGTAGGTTGTTGTATGTAGGTTTTTCGTGTGTAAAAAGATGTTATTTTATTAAATGAAACTGCTGTTTTTTAGAAAAGTCGCTTTTTTATCCGAGAATTGCAACTTCAATTCAAAAACTCAAAGCATCAATTAAACCATTTACGGGCACTTTTAAATCATCAAGGAATCAGTAAGATAGATAAAGCTAGTTGTCAGTCATCATTAGGTACCAACCTCTCTAAGCGAAATTGGAATCTAAAGAAGATCACGAGAGTTAACTGCTGAATGAAAATAAACACTGAGTATTTTTTGTCTGCAATATATTGTATTACAGGAATTAATCAATCTGCCTAGCCTCTTCCCAACGGTATTTTACATGGAGCGACTGCCTATCTACTATCTGAACTCCACAACCCAGTAACTGGGTAACACGATACCCGCGTTACTGGTGTCAGATTCCAGGCTTCTGAGTACCCGTAACGACTGTCAAAGATCTTTAAATGAGACCGGGGACTAAAGGCTTAACGTGCTTTCTGAGACACGAGGATTCTCGCCATGTAAAGATGGTCACCCATCCACGGACTGACCTAGTCAAGCAATGCTTAACCTTGAAGAATATCCCAAGAACATTCACAATCAACTCACCTCCTCATAAAATATCAATTCCCCTGCTCTAAAACTATTAATAATTAACTTAATCTATACGGAACCGTTAATTAATTCCGAGCACACATAACAACGTGCAAATACCTGTAGTTAAGGTTTAATTACACTGGCAGGCAAATTTTATGTCTCTATCGCTACACAACTCATCTAAGTATGTACAGTGGTATGAACAAGTTTACTGTCATTTGTAAGCTATAAATAACATCCTTCTTATATTCATCATCATCATTATAATCATCGGACTGCACCATTACATAGGCAATGGTCTGAGCAATGCCTTGGTAAAAAAAATTATTTTGTAAAAATACGAAGCAACTGTGCGGCGTCTTCTTTCTGTAGGTCGTTGTGACACAGACAACAACTGATCGCAAGATCGCTTAATCTCTCAAGCGATCTTGCGATCAGCTGTGTTTTTTTTTTGGAATTCTAACTAAATATGTGTAGCTTGCAGTTTCCCTGTCGTCACGTCCTGTCGATACTTTTCTGACCGTTTACACATAATACCTGAATAGAGAAAGTTTAGTCCATCCATTCTCTATTTCAACGACCTTAACAGTCAGTTGATTGAAATAAGCCTCTTCAATCGCACGCCATTCTTCTCTAATTCGTTCAGCTGCTTCCAACACTGCGGAAACCGTCGCTCTATCAATCCTGAAAGTGTCTTACCAACGTTGATTCATTTGCAGGTTGTATCATCATCAGCTATAGCATGATTACTGCAACTAGATCACACCATTTATCACCACCTTGGTCACTCTCATCTAGCTACTACCGGCCGGCTTATTACGTATCTTTTGCAAGAGCAAAACGATAGCGATCAAACGCTTTATGCCATAAAAGTCGGCATTACCTGAAGTGTAGGTATGGTAGGTCCTACACAATCGTATGCTAATCGCTCGCTGTTTGTCAAATGCACTAATTAAAAAAAAAAAAACGCCAACAACTCTAAAACTTCTGTATGGAAGAGCAATTATTGCGCAAAAATCGCTATCGTTTTGCTCTTGCAAAAGATACGTAATAAGCCTGCGGATATCTGTCTAAGATCGTTGCCCTAACAAGCATGAGAGAATTCTACCCTATGCTTACTTATTTGTGGTTTCAACTTAAAAACGCGTTTATCCCAAACGTCAGATGATGCTATGATTATAGAAAAGTTCCCTAAGGAAATAGTAGTTCCAGAGGACTCAAAAAACAAATGAAAACGTTTAATTCCAAACAAGATATTCCAATTTCAAAGTCAAGACTAGTAGCGTTATTTCAAAACTCTTTTTGATGGGTGTATGTACTCGTATGTAGATTTAGTATCATTACTGACTGTTTTAACATAATACATATGAATTTGTAATTGAGAATTATTGTTACATGACCGGGGAATTCCGAACACGTGGAGCAAGCATTAGAACGGATGGAGGCTAGATTTTTTTTGAAGATGATTCATCGTTGCTGACTGCTTGCTCGTTCCTTCTCTCAATGTGAAGGCTTTGCAGTAGGCTTATTACAGGTCAATGATTCTTAACCACACACATACATATTATTTTCAAATAACCTAATATAAATTGGAGGGAATATACAACAAAAAAATTAAGAAGTAGTTTAAAACGCCTTTTGTCAGAGAAAGTCTATTACAGCACTGACGAATTTTTTACTGATAAATTTATCTGACTTGTGTGAAATATCCAGATTTTATTCCTAATTACTTTGACATTTAATTGAATAATTTTATAAACATTTCATTGATGAGTTGATGACACTATACTGTAGTATATTATAAAGTTCTAATTTGGATTATTGATTGTTTTGTATAATGGATAAGTTGGTAATTATTTGATGTTTACTTGTTATATTTGTATGCCGTTGAGGTAAAACATGACAGTGATAAATTGAATGTAACATCTTGCATGGCATGTGTGTTTATGCTCATTTTTGGACAAATAAATGTTCTTATCTTATCTTATCTATCTTATCTTAAGTATATTGACATGAAAAACTCTACAAAATAAAAAGTGCATGCAAAGATCTATTACAATGGATTATTATTTCATTTTTAATTACTGAAAACCCTCCTTTATATAGTTATCAAATTTCGCATGAAAACATTTTTCCAAAACCTTCATTTGTCAGCTCCAGTTTCCCTCTTCAATTACAGCGTAAGGTATCTGATATGTCAAACTCGGGTCCATATTGGCTCACCTAAAGTTCTTTACCCGAAATTGTTCTTCCTAACGATTTGTAATCTGAATGATCACTCTTCCTAAAATTTTTCATCCTAAAGTTTTCATTCATACTATTTGTAGTGCTACCGGCGATGTTCATAACAGTCGTGTTTCCGAAAATTTTAATTAATAATATCATTAATGTAAATATATTTAAACTCCTACTGTTTTTTATCATAACGCTTTTATCCCTAAACATAATTACAATAATATTTTCCAAGTGTAATAAAAAATATATGAAGCACCAAGAACATAATCATGAACCAGATATTGTGGTTACATACTTATTACTATAACTATACCTGAGATAATTATGTCTAAAAAACCAACTGTTCAGAATGATTAAAGGTCATTTCACTGATTTTTGTCTTAAATGAATGAAATTCAGGTCAGGGTGTCGTCTTGGGGGCACGACACTCTTGACCACCATCTCTGGGGTGAGATGGTGGTCAAGGGCTAGCCTATATAAGATAAAAAAAAGGTGAACTTTGGCGCACCCGTCAAACTCCACTGTTTGTGTCGTGAGTGAGCTGTTTTTTTTCCTAATTATAATAATATTGCTTGTAAAAAGTGCATGCAAATTACTTTTACAATGTATTATTATTATATGTTTAATTAAGTAGTTAACTATGTCAAACATCGGCCTGTTTTCAGATCGCATTCTGAAAACCCTTCTTAATTGTTTCGTTAATTAGTTAATCCTCAATGCGCATACCAACTGCTCTCAGATTTAAGTTTTTAGTTGACAAAAATCTTCATCTTTCTAAGGCTCTGATAGACTTCGTTTTGAGGGATAAAATTGACATTGACTGAGGGGAGATACATCTTTTAAAGAAAGAAAGAAAATAAAGTATAACTATTAACTAAAGAGACAAGCATTTAAATGATTAACTTACGTGCTTGCGTGTTTTTCTACGGCTATAAACTTAAAAGTAAAGTTGCTGTTATTGTTAAAAACTTGTATTACAATTCAATCAATCTGCCTAGCCTTTCCCATCTATATTGGGGTCGGTTTCCAGTCTTACCGGATTCAGCTGAGTAATAGTGTTTTACATGAAGTGACTGCCTATCTGACCTCCACAACCCAGTAACTGGGTAACACGGTACCTCTTGGAAAGACTGACAGGCTCGGGCGTCCCCGCAGTCTCCAGACTAGTCCCCCAATGATGGCGTCCGGACTCCGCGTGTCTGAAGGTTGCCAGCGTGGAACCTCATCTCACTTCATTCTCCTCACCTTCCTTCACTCACAGCAATAATGCCAAGGAACAAAAAGAGAAAAGCTGAACAGCGGCAGCACTCACTCTCACATAAGGTGCACCTCAGTAACATCCGAGGTCTGCACTCGAACCTTGTCGCAGTCCATCACCACCTTGAGACTGAGAAACCAGCACTTTTGTTCCTTACGGAGACGCAGATCGGATGTCCGTCGGACGTGGCATACCTATCTTACCCAGGATTTACCCTGGAGCACAAATTCAAGCCACGTGCGGGTGTATGTATGTACGCCCGCGACGACATCTGCTATCGGCGTCTCCGTGACCTTGAAGACTCTAACTACTCAGTGCTATGGGCCCTGGTGGACACAGGTCTGGATAAGATTATCTATGCCTGTGTCTACCGATCGCATAGCGGTGATCTGGAGACAACCAGGATCACACAGTACCTGAGTGAGGCGGCTGATGTGGCCCAGCAACGGTACCCTGCCGCCCAATTAGTGTTACTGGGGGACTTTAATGCTCACCATCAGGAGTGGCTCTTCCCATACCAGTGCACTGACCATGCTGGACGAGAGATGCGAAATCTTTCGCTGGCGCTTAATCTCACCCAGCTGGTGCAGGGGGCTACGAGGGTGCCGGATGTTGATTCGAATACGGCCAATTGCTTGGACCTTCTGCTGACAACAGATCCAGACCGATACTCAGTGTCGATTTCATCACCTTTGGGTAGTTCCGACCACTGTCTGGTGAAGTCTGTATCCGTCTACTCCCCGCCCGATCCCAGCCCGAAAGGCACCCGGCGGGTTTGGCGGTACAGGTCAGCAGATTGGGATGGGATGCGATCTTTTTTCGCATGCTATCCTTGGCAGCCCATTTGCTTCTCTTCGGAAGATCCATCGTCATGCGCTGATGCCGTGACTGATGTGTTGCGCCAGGGGATGGAGTACTACATTCCATTCTCTGACGTAGCGCTTTCCGGCGTTGACCGACCATGGTTTGGTGCTGAGTGCAACCGCGCAAATGCGGTTAAACACAAGGCTTACCTAGCATGGGTCGACGCTCGAGTGCACAAAGTGAGTGACGTAACTCAGAAGAAGAGAGCCTTCAACAGGGCTGCCAAGTCCTGCAAAAAGGCGATGCGAAGGGCACGTTTTGACCATATTAGCAGAATCGGGAACAAACTAGCTTCATACCCTGCTGGTAGCAAAGCGTTTTGGTCCCTGGCTAAGTCGGTTGAATCAAACTTCTGTCGCCCCTCACTACCACCACTGCTGAGACCCAACGGGTCACTGGCCCACTCCGCCGAGGACAAGGCAAACTTGTTTGCCTCCCTTTTTGCGGAATCTTCGCGTCTGAACTCTGATGGCGCGCGGCCCCCTCCGTCTCCTGTTGGATGTGGGACGAGTATGTCGGATATTCGCATCCATCAGAGGGAGGTCTGTAGGGTGTTGCGTAACCTTGACGTGAACAAAGCTAGTGGCCCCGACGGGATACCGGCAATTGTACTGAAAACTTGTGCGCCTGAATTGTCTCCGATCCTGACACGCCTATATCGCCTTTCGTTAGTGACTGGAAAGGTGCCGAAGGCTTGGAAGCAAGCTAACGTTCAGCCAGTCCCCAAAAAGGGTAGTCGGGCTGACCCGGCAAACTACAGACCCATCTCGGTAACGTCCATCCTCTGTAAGAGTATGGAACGTGTGCTGAACAATAAGCTCCTGGCATACCTAGAAGACAATGACATCCTCAGTGACCGCCAATACGGCTTCCGCCGAAATCGGTCAACTGGGGATCTTCTAGCGTATGCCATTCACGTCTGGAGTGAGGCCATCGAGAGGCACGGGGAAGCGCTTGCTGTCTCCCTTGACATCTCGAAGGCTTTCGACAGGGTCTGGCATGAGAGCCTTATTGGTAAGCTTCCTTCCTTCGGTCTGCCTAGTGGTCTGTGTGACTGGATTGCTGACTTCCTGAGGGAGAGGTCCATCCGAGTGGTTATCGATGGCTGCTCGTCCGGTCAGCTAGGTATTAACGCCGGAGTCCCTCAGGGGTCGGTGCTCTCGGCTACACTGTTTTTGCTGCACATTAATGACCTGCTAAAACCCGGAACCTTTAGGTACGCAGACGACAGCACGGTTGCTGAGAGATACGTGTCCGGCGCACGGGCTACTGGGACTGAGATCCGGTCTCTCCGGGAGGCCATGGTTGAGCGCTTGAATCTGTCTTTGGAGGCAGTCTCCGAATGGGGCGATGCCAATCTAGTCAATTTCAATGCAGCTAAGACCCAGGCGTGTCTTTTTTCCGCAAAAAAGAGCCTATTCCACCCGGCTCCATCTTTCCGTGGTGTAACCGTGCCGATAACGGACCATCTCGACCTTCTGGGTGTTACTTTAACATCGACCCTCAATTTTGGTCCATTCATTGAGGCAAAGGCTCAGTTGGCTGCAAAAAAGTTGGGGATCCTTGCAAAGGTGAGACGGTACTTCACGCCTGAACAGCTGCTCAATTTGTATAAAGCGCAAGTTCGGTCATGCATGGAGTACTGCTCTCACCTTTGGTACGGATCTGCCAAATATCAACTTGATGCACTTGAGTCGATTGACAAACGGGCCAAGAGGCTAATCGGCCACGATGCACTGGTCGCCTCAAAGCTCCAGAGCCTTGAACATCGACGCCAAGTGGCCAGTCTGTCGGTTTTTTATCGGTTACATTTCGGGGAGTGTGCGATGGAACTGCACAATTTGATTCCGCCTAGCCCTTTCCATCACCGGACAACAAGACGCACGGCAATGCGCCACCGGTACATGGTGGACATCCCACCCATACGTACAAAGCGTTTTGCGAATACTTTCATTGTACGCACAGCTAAGGAGTGGAATTCCCTGCCGGAGTCTTTGTTTCCTGATAGCTACAACCTTGGGGTCTTCAAGTCAAGAGTGAATAGGTTACTTCTAGGCAAGCGTGCTTCACCGTCGACCACATCATCGCTTACCATCAGGCGAGATAGTGGTCAAACGCGAGCCTATCGATAAATAAAAAAAAAAGTCACATTAAATACATAATAAGATGTCACTGTTAAGGTTACACTAGTCGAAAATTCAAATGGATAATGATTTAGGACGTGACCGAGCGCGCGAAATTTTATAAACAGACCTTTGGCAGTCTAGATATCATGAAAAAACTACTAAATCTATCTGTTCAAAATAAAATTATTTACATTGTTGAACTACTAATCTATCCCTGTATGGAGGGCGTTTTGTAATTTTCCGTCTTCTTATGGTATTTATTCGCGCCCAAAAATGCGTTAAAATTAGTGTCGAAATGTGGAACTTTCGACTCTCATAACTTTCAAATATTTTCTTTTTTAACTTTTTTGCTACCATACAGGGCTAGATAATGATGAGACAAATTGATATCACTTTTTATTTTGAACGTACATCGTGAAACAGTGGTATAATCCCTAGACTACGTTTGTATGGAAGAATTTTCGACTAGTGTAACCTTAAGTGCGCTCATCTCACATAGACCGGTCCATCGTACATCGCTACTGTGTCGCGCTCGCGGTAAACACATACACACTGGCGACTTTTTGTTTTATGTTCCTTTGCTCTATAAATAGTAAAGAGGGCAGTAACACTTACCTCCTAGATTGTCAAGGCTGTTGCATATGTATCAGCGGGTTACTTGCTCTGTCTGTGTCGAGCCTTATTTGTTTGAAGGTGCAGGAATCTTTTCAAAAAGACCTTTTGTTTTTGGATCGATTACTATTGGGATTAATAAAATTAATTATTTGGAAAACCATGCTGTGCCTACCGGCTGTACCCAAAACAAAACGGATTTGTGGTAAAATTTTGATTTTCTGGGATGGAAAGTTTTCGATTTCTTTCAAACAATAACTAATCAGTTTTTCCACCACTGTTGATTCTGTCTTTCAGGAGTTGCAGTGTTTTGGGAATAGTGCGGTGGGATTGTCCCAATAATCAGTTTTATTATCTGAGTTAGAAGAAACCCGGCAAATCAGCTTTTATTTCGAATTAGCTGTGCCCGCGACTTCGCTACCGCCCCAACCAACCATTTTTTTTCTAAGATCATTCTTTCGCGGCCGCCATAGAGAAAGTGACGTCAAATGCACGAGGCCATCTATCGAATAACGAGTTCAACTGTCCGGGTATCTTAATTGCGTGTGTTGTGATATTTTACTTCTTGAGCATTATAAATTATTTTACCTTTTGATAGAGTCAACCGATTACAATGAAACAAAAACTAAGTAATACTTAAGTTACGCACAATTTTAATGTATAAAAGTTATCTACATTGGTTTCGTAAAGTAAACAGACAACAGATAATAATAACAAAAATCCAAAAAAAGGCTTTAACACACTGTCTATTTTTTTACTTGGCTGCAAGGAAAGGGTTATGTTTTTCGCGCGTATCTTGTGTTTGTATGTATGTAATATTCTTTATTACCTCGTATCTTTCAAACCACTTGACGGATTTTTATAATTAAGACATCGTTAGATAGGTCTTGGCCGCCCAAGTGTTCTTAGCTAATAAAAAAAAGAAACATGGCGTACTTTAGTTCGCTTTTTAAGCAGTCGAGTTTTTTGATTTTTTGTAAATATCTATGTACGTACAATGTACAAAAACGACTTTACTACAGATTTATATATTGATAACACTGAATTTATTGCTGTATTCCAGGTGTATTCGGTTAAACAGGAAGCCAGCCCAAAAAAGTTGGGCCAAGTTGTTGCGAAGCAGTTGATAATGATCGTTAGTTAGTTTTCCTACTGCCCATTCTATAACTAAGCTAAATAAGCTTATGTCACAGGTATCAATTGCAAATTAATGAAACAACGGAATGGCTTACATCGAAGACCAAACTAACTTATTCTTCTCGTTAATTTGATTCATTATAATATTGCTATAGGCAATTATTACTTACTGTTAACCTGGATCATCTCACTGCTAAGCATTACCCCCATGATTTATATGCAATATGAATATTGCCTGGGTAGATAAATGATCATTCTATTTAGTCCGTCAGGTCAGTAAGATTATCAAATAATATTGGACCCGTATTTTTTGCTTTATCAAATGAATAAAAATTTACAAAGATAAAGCGCGTCAAAGTTCAGGAGTGGGGGCTTGTGACGTCACTTTGTTAGTATAAAGTGTAGCACACCGTGACGTCACACGATATTTCAACGCACTGTATCGTCGTATTTTTTGTTTACGTGGCAAAATAAAAACTACATGTCCAATATTTTTAGGTAATTTAACTGATGGACTCAATATTTTTTTTATCATCTACCCTATTCAGAGCTTATGTACTGGCCGTTACTTATTAAATCCGATTATTTCACCCAAATTCAAACATTAATAAATCAACAGCAATAAGATTTATGTTGTGTAAATATTCAGCCTTTCAGCCTGGGGTCTGTTGTCTGTCGACTGGCGGGAAGCTGGCACGGTGCCCCCATGGCGTGCCAAGAACACCCCCGTGCCCCCATGCCATACTACAAAGATTTATGCTGATTTCTTCAATAACTCCCATCCGTTTTGCTAGAAACTTTTTATTCTTTAGTTTGGTGAGAAAATCTTTTAAAAATGCGTTTTATTTTTATAGTATGTAGTCTCGCGCTTGACCACTATCTTACCTTATTGTAAGCGATGATCTGCTCGACAGTGAAGCACGCTTGCCTAGAAATAACCTATTCACTCTTGACTTAACATCCTCTAGATTGTTGATGTCAGGAAAAACAGAAGCCGGCAGGGAATTCAAAAATAAAAGTGTTCCCAAAATATTTTGTACGTATGGGTGGGATGTCCACCATAGTACCGATGGCGCATCGCCGTACGTCTGGTAGTCCGATGATGAAACGGGCTAGGTGGATTACTCCGCCAATTATGTATTGATTTTGATGATTACATTTTTTTTGTTTATTTGTTCCCGAATTGGACCCATTTAAATTTGGTGAAGTACTGATGAAGACCTTCGAAGATATACAACAAAACTCTTCAATAAATGACGGAAAATCTCTCGGGATTCCTGCAATCGCATGTCTGTTTATTGTTTTTTCCATTTAATAACATAACATCACGCCGGTACACTCTAAAGGGGTACGCAGATGTGTACCGTTTATCCTGGTCCACTCTGGTATCACCCTGGTACATTTCAACGGTTATTTTCAATTTCATGTTATTCGAGTAATCTATTTTGACATATCTAACTTTTTTGGCATTATACTCGTAGCTACTTTACTATAGAACTTGTCCATTATGTTCCACAACTAAAAAGTGAAAAGTAAAACTTTTTACAAAAAACTACAACTGACTTCCAAATAAAAACACCACAAAAGGAAAAAATTATAATTTCGGAAGCCGGTGTCAAAAAACGAAAAAACAAAAGGTTTGTTCAAAAAATACAACCGACTTACAAATAAAAACACTACAAAGTGAAAAATAAGTTCTTTTTCGGAAGTCGGTGTTCTTTTTTTTTTACTTTTAATTTGTTTTTGTTTGGAAGTGGTATTTTTTTGTAAAAAAAAAGTGTTAGTTGTAGTTTTATTGTACTTAGGTCCAAACCAAGGTATATAGATTAACCAAGAAAGTATAACCTTTTGCCATACTTACTTGGTTTAGTTAACTATTGTAACGAATTGGTTATTTCTAAGTAGAACGATGGTTAGCATCCAGATTATTTCTACCGATTATAAACCTATTTGAAAGAAAGAAAGAAAACTAGTTTATTTGGCACACACAGATACACACAATGTAGGTACAAATAAAAGGGGATCACATATGCAATCGCATAATGTTCAACTGACTGATATAATATATTTATGGTCTAGTTTATTAAACAAAAATACATCGGCTCTAAAAAAACTACTTTTCCGGAAGTCCGCAATTCTTCTGCTTTCTAATCTGTATCAAAGATTTTGATCAGCAGAGGCCTCAAGAAGCAATTTTACCAACTTTTTTGATTATTTTCATTAAATTGCGTCTAAAAGCTTTTTACTTTCAACAAAACATTATAGAACACAATAAACAATCTCCAAAAAAACAAGACTTTTCTCTCATAACACTTTTTTTTTAACAAATCGACTTCCGATCCTCGATTCGCGATCGTGGAAACTACCTGTCCATCTCTTGAAGATTTTCATGACTGACCGGTGCTCGTTCAACCGAATCCACACCTTCCACACCATAAAATAAGGTCCAAAACTATTCACACGTTTTCCCACACGCTTCATCGTCGTATGTGCAGAAGTGAGCCTAACGCAACATTGAACATTGTTTCTCAAGGTTTTAAGTTGATTTTGCCTCGTCTGTAGATCAACCTTAGGTGGTTTTTGATAAGTTTTTTAAGGAGAATGCTTCCGTTAATAGAATTTTAATGAAGTAATGTCAGTGGCGTGGCGGAGGTTGTGCATGTCATGCCCATCTCCTTACGTGCTCTGACGCATGCCCGCTGGTCAGGCGGTACCGATAGCAAGGAAACTGGAGCAAACGGCGCCATCTTTATTTTTGTTTGACGTTTGATGACCTTTAAAGGTAGGTAGTTTTAAAAAATTGTGACGCATGTAAGAAACCAATCAAATAATATGAGTCCAATCAAAGAAAATAATTCCTGCCTTTTTTCTAAAGAACGGTTTTATCTCTTTTTAAACCCCGACGGAAAAATAGGGGTGGTTCCAAGTTTGACGTGTGTACCTGTGTTTGTGTATTTGTATACTTATGAGTATTTTTGTATCTGACTGTGGCATTATAGCTCCATAACGGATGAACCGATTTTGTTTAAAGACATTAATGACATTATCCGGAGTGTTCTTAGCTATGTTTGACGGAAATCGATTCAGCTGTTCAAAAGTTATTAGAATTAGAATTTATTTATGTTAAGGGTGGTTTACTGTTTGAATCTGGTCGTTTTCGCAAGATATCGTGTAATAATTACGTGTTCGATAGATTGTTGACCGAAGCGTGTCTACTACTAGATAAATTTGTCGGGGTTTTGGAAATGCTTTATCTTGACGTAAAATAAGAGTTTGGTAACTTAAAATATAGTATAAATAAATAATTAAAATAAGATGGATACCAGAATATTAAATATTTTTATAAAATAGAATCCGCAGTTTTAGTTATTACTTATTTTCTTATTCGCAATTTTTGTCTGTGTTTTCTGCAAATAAATAAAATCTTTATGAAACGATTCTTGACTCTTTTCACGTTTAAAAACTTTCATTAACTTTCTGCAACACCAAGTTTTGTGTCAAATCTGCTAACCGTACCTGAATGTGAGTGGGCATCTATATTTGCCGAATCTATTCCATCAGAGTGAAGATAATAATTACAGAGGCACCGTTATAGATCGAGATACGGGGATGCCTCGATAATGATAAACCAATCCCCGAAAGCAAATGGCTTTAACAGCTTTATAACTAGCTCGTGCCTGCGGGTTTGCTCGCGTGAAAACCGTGCTATCAATATCATCAATACATATAATAAATCTGTAGAAAAGTAATTTTTGTACATCGAAAATATTTCCAAAAATAGCCAGGGTGTTAAAGGATAACCAACAGAACCAATTTCCGGAAATTTTGTCTGTTTATTTGTGCACGCATCACGTGAAATATACGAAACCAATGTAAATAACTTTTATACATAAAAATTGTGCGTAACTTGAAGAATTACTTAGTTTTTGTTTCATCGCAATCGGTTCACTCTATCAAAAGTTAGATGAATTTAAAGTGTTCATGAAGTAAAATTATCACAACAAGCGCAATTCAGATACTCGGACAGTTGAACTCGATATTCGATAGATGGCGTTGTGCATTTGAAATAATTTTCTGAATGGCGGTGTTAAGATTCGCCGCGAAAAACACTATAGAAACAAAAATGGTAGGTAGGTAAGTAGGGAGGCAGGAAGGTAAGTATAGTTAGTATAGAGGTTTGGCAGGCAGATGACGGGAGCGAAGCCGCGGGCACAGACTAACAGAATACCTCATAACATTGTACTTGAACAACTTTTACAATGGGACCAAACAAGAAATCTAAAAAAAAAAACGAGTTTTGCAAACATCATATATGACATTTCATCATCATCATTTCAACCGAAAGACGTCCACTGCTGGACATGGCCAAGTCTCTCACAAGTGTCGCCACATCGACCGGTCATGTTCGTCTCGCATCCAGAGCATTCAGGTAGCTTTCACCAGGTCATTGGTCCACCTAATGGGTGGTATACCAATGCTACATCTTCCGGTATGCGGTTGCCACTGCAGAACTTTTCGGCCCCATCGGCTATGCGTTCTGCGAGCAATGTGCCCTGCCCACTGCCACTTAAGTTTCGCAATTCTTCGGGCTATGTCGGTAAATTTGGTTCTCCTGCGGATATCCTCTTTTCTGATGCGATCACACAAGGAAACTCCGAGCATAGCCCGCTCCATTGCTCTTTGGATGACTTTAAGCTTTCCGATGAGGCCCAATATGAGCGACCACGTCTCGGTCCAATTAAACTATTTGCAGGCACTTTTGAATTTCCGAGGTTGGTCAGTAAAAATATGGTATAAACTTAAAGGCTGAAAAGGTTTTCAGAGCAAAAGAAAACAAAAAAAAATAATTTTTATATTAGGAATTGATAAACCAAATCCAGACCTAGGAATTTAATGCCTGGACATGCATTACATTCCTAGATCTGAATTTGGTTCAGTTGATGGCAATAGACTTGCTAGAGGTGAAATGTAGCAGCACTGCATCACACCTCTGAGTGTTAATAGTTTAATGTAGGCACATCGAAGTATAGTGTAAACATCGTACTTAGAAATAAAAGTGACCCAAATGAAGTGCAGCACATATAAGTACTTTGTGGTCTACCTCACTAGACGCTTTCTAACCAACCGTCGGGATTTCGGTGTACTGCAATTTGAGGTTATAATACAAATTCGAGTTTTAATGTAGGTATGTAGATCACGTAGTGGTCGGAGGGTTTAAAGTCTTGGGTTTTGCTTATGATTTGATACCAGACAGCATTATTACCTCCTAAATAATATAAAGTGTGCAAGTCTGTTTGTTAATCAAGAACACCAAAAAAACTGAACGGGTTTAGATGCATCTTCACAGATGAGTAGACCATAAATCTTGGATTAGGGCATATCAAACTTTTTGTCCTGGTAGAATGTTCCAGGTTCATGCGGGTGAAGGTGTTGGCAGTAGCTAGTACCTAAGTCCTAAATAAATATTGTAGAGCTCCTAGTGAAACACTTTTTTCCCGGGAGTAGAATATTTCTAGACCTGTCAATTTGAAATTGAAATAAACATTACAGAACTTAGATCGCCTGTCTACCTTTCAAAAGTTATAATACCTATTTGGAGGTACCTAACTAACTGGTAATTAGCTTCTCAAATCAAAGACCTCATGATTTCTAGAGAGCTTTTAAAAATAGAACGCAAAAGCACACTCATCTGTCAGCGCTCACAAAAGTAGCACCGATATTAACCTATTCAGTCTAATCTGTCAGTTTGACAGACAATTAGATGTCTCAGCCTTGGGGTCCCTGAACAGGTGAGCTCTTGGCCTTAATTACGTCGGCATTTTGAATCTGTGGCGATTTGTGGAGTGTGACCGTGATGAAGATGGTTGCAGAGAGTCCACTTTGTGACAAACGGACTTATACTTAGGAGACTGTCCAGCGGTGTCACAAGTCACAGTCTGACACAAGTCTTATCGGGCAGATAAAAGTAACACAAACCCACTAGATGTCAAGATGAGACGTTATCTCTTAACAGAAACAGTAATCAAGATTTAAATTTCAATAAAAACTTTCAGCCGTTTTTATAAAAGAAGAGTGCGAGTGCTTTTGGGGTTTTTTTTATATTTAACTGTGAAGTATTGCTTTATGCCACTTGTAATACCACAGAATAAATAATAGTACCGTAATACGTTGCCCTAAACCTTTTCCTGCATTTTTGTTCCAGCTCCTCGCAGATTTTCAGCAGTAGATTACGACAGTTTACAATGTAACCTTCTGCACTTTCTTTCTCCATGGTCTGTCTAACTGTGAGTATGTTTTCGCACGCGCGACGATTATTCTACCACAGATTATGACAGACACGCGTGGATTTGGCGCGCAAAAAATATTTGACAGTTCATTTAGCGGGATTTGGATTAGTCTGGCGTTGATTTCATGATGGCTAGACGAATAGTTTTTTGGAAAATTGATTGGTTAGTCCCGTAGCCCTTTTTTGTAGAATTTATTGGATTTTGATTGATAAAAAAGTTGGAATTCCCTACGTCGTAGATAGCTGTGAGTAAATTGGTACCAATTAGCTGATGGGTACTTGTAATAATGTTTTTTGCTGAGATTGACTTTTAGAAAGTTAATACCGAGAATACTCAGTGGCGTATGATGAATACCTAGTTGTCAAATAATCTAGGGTCTTTTGTTAATGTCCTAATGACATGATTAAAATCAATTCAAACTACTTTTGAACTCTTGTCATGGTTTGGCCTCCTAGTAGTTAGGTTATAAATGCTTATAATGTTCCACATCTAACTAAGAAAGCTTTTGCTTTTTTAGTTAGATGAGGAAGTTATACTTTTATCATGTGATTAAACTCTCTAGTACTGATTTTAATCGCGTTTTTGATTTTGACGTCCCAAAAACCACTAGTACCTACTGATCCATAGGTGCCAAATGTGGGACTAAATTTTATATAATAAATCATTCCACTTACGGCACCTGCGAAAAATATTGATAGGTGCCGAATGTGGAATACCTCAGGTGCCATTAACTCAGGTGCCGTTAAACGGGTGCCCAATATGGAATACGTCGGATTCAAGAAAGCGTATTTAAAGTTAAGTTTTTATTATGTTGTATAACCCTTTATATATGATTTCCCTATTATTTATTGTACGTTTAATATGAACTGGGTATTTTCAACAGTCAGATAACTCTTAATTAAGGAATTAAAATCTCAGTTTGACAGTTACCTTAGTACTATTGAGAAGTCAGGCCTAAATAAGATGCAAAAATAAATGAATCAACTTCAATATAAATCTACAGCTCAAAACACTCTTCAAATAACCAAATTAGAGTGGGAAACCCATAATATGCTACATTAGTACATTCCATTTTTTACCGTCGGCTATCGAGATGTAGTAGATTAGATGCCGACTGTTAAGCGTAGGCAGGTAGGTACTGCGGTTATCAAGAGAGTGAAGACATAAAATGCTCTTAGATATGTACCGGTAGCTGTGTTAGGTTGTGGTGTAGCATGACTTTGAGCGATGCTATTGCAATAATACAGACGTATTCCACATTGGGCACCCGTTTTAACGGCGATTAAGTGCATATGTGGAATATCTCAGGTACTCAGATGCCATTAAAACGGGTGTCCAATTTAACGGGTGTTTATTTATGAATAAATAAATAAATCATAAATTTGGAATACGTCGTAATGCACGGTGTAACGGAAAAGTATGGTCATATTTTAAAATCCGCTTCGGCCCATGTAAATTAACAACTTTCATGGAAGTCATAGTGAAGGCCCAAAAAAAATTGTTCCTCGCGTACTAATTAAGATTAGCAGGATCACCTGCGAACAAACCAACACACCAACAAAAAAACACGGATTTTTTTTTGTGTTCACTTTGTATGCAATATTGGTACATATGCGGCGGTTTATATGGCAGATTGATCTTTGAATAATTGGCCTTGTAAAGCGTTGTTTCAGTCTACCAGTCAATCTGTGTGACTGTCCTCTGGGAAAACATCTTTCTAAAACTCGATGTGCCATAAAATGGGCACATTCGTCGTTTTTATTTAAATATGTTTTTGATACTTCAATGCCTTTGAGGATTTTTCTTATGGTATTAAAATGTAAACTAGAAGACACACGCCTCGTAACTTTGCAACAAAAACTTTGTAACCTTTACTTTAAGAACTTCATTATTATATTTACGAATGGCTCACTTGTTTGATTTAGCATTTGTCCGTATTTGTATAACTCCTAAAGAACTTTTTGACAATCAAGGCTTCCATACCCCAAAGCACTTTATTTAAAGCATCGCCTAGCCTCGCTTCCTCTACAGCAAGCTCCCACGTGCAGTCACGCTCCGTCAGACGGAAGCTCATACCAAAACGTCTGCTGATCACGAATGTTAAGTGCCGTCAATCATTAGCTGCTGCTGAGCTGATCGCTTGCTTGTTGTCTTGCAAAGGGCAAGCTAAATGTGAAAGGGTGAAAGAGCGAGAGATTTTGTTAAGTAGATATGTTTTAAATTAGATCATCGACATAGCACTGAAGAAGCAAGCTGAAGTTGCAATAGACCTAATATTATTAGTCATAAAACCGATGACCACTAAGGTACACGTGCAGTTCTTCAGTGCAGAACGGGAATCAGCAAACGTAAGGTCTCGACGCCTTCAAGCTAGGTGGAGGGATAATCTTCGCGGGATGACTGGAAGCAGTTAGATGAGAGTTGCCGGGAATGGAGATGATGGCGTGCGTTTGGAAAGGCCTATATTCTGCTGTGGGCTTAATGACTGACGGAAGCTCATACCAAAATGTCGAATGTTAAGTGTCGTCAATCAAGGCTGATCTGATCGCTAGCTTGTTGTCATGCAAAGGGTATGGTAATGTCACTGGAGGTGAAAGAGCAGGCTTAGTAACGATTTTATTAAGTTGACCTTAATTTTCTCACTATTTTAAAGACCTATCGCAGAAGTCTGTAAAGATGCTCGTCCGGTAAAGTGCTACCATTGCACCCATTTTCACCAGTTACCAAACTGCGTTATTGTGTTCTGGACTTCCGGTTTGTGAAGTGGATGATGGCTGTCGGTGTAATTGCAGGCACTTAAAACAATACATTCCAGATTCGTGTTAATGAAATTGCAGTGCACCTGCGATGTTTGGCTGCAGTCACTAATTTCGTGCCTGTCTGCTCTTCTTCTGTCCTCCTTTAGTTGTTTTTATAACAAAAAGCTATCACAGTATCTCACTCGATTAAGATCCAGATCACTCCAGGTTTTCTAGCTAGTATAAATTATGACGACGATGAAGATGCTCGCATCTCATTGTTGCCTTTTATAAAACCTCTTCCACTACCGTCTTTTTGAGGTACCTTTTGTGCAGTATCAATCTACACTTACAAAATTATTGTTACCTGATCACCTAAGAATTTTGACGTGCCATTCTCAACACTGATGTAACTAAAAGCTTCCCAATCAATCCGAGATAATGAATTAATGGCAGCCTTTCTAACGACTCATCGCAATTTGTTCATATGTGTACTAGCACTGGAGGCCCTATTCTGTTTTGTTGGTACCTGGCGTTAACAAACCAATGTTACGCTCTAAGTTTAGACTAAAATGACTACTGAATTCAAGACTTGAAATTTCTGAAAACAGAGAGACTGCCAAAGGAAGGATTACCAAACTTAAGTGGCAGTGGGCAGGGCACATTGCTCGCATAACGGATGGCCGTTGGGGCCGAAAAGTACTGGAGTGGCGACCGCGAACTGGAAGACGCAGAGTTGGATGGGCTCCCACTAGGTAGAAGTATGACCTTGTCAGGGCTGCGAGATTCACGAGAGCAATCACCGCGAAGCCGCCGCGGCTGTCCGTCAGCGGACCCTCCTCTGGGAATTACTCCTATTATTCCTTACGTACAAATCTTTCCTCTTTCAAATATTAGTATAGAAGTATAGATAGTATCATATGTTTATGTGTTTGTAATTAAAGTGTGTACCATTATTAAATAAATAAATAATAAATTTTATGATATTATAAAAGTTTAGATGATTCAAACATGTTACATGACATATCTTGCTAATATTTTAGCAGTAAAGAGTCTGCAGGACCATCTTGTAAGGATTTGAAATTGTCAATTGACACGAAAAGACGAACACTATAGTGACGCTTTTTCTCAACCAAGAAATACACTAATTCAACATGGCTCAACTATCGGTCATCGAACCACAAGACGTACGGCAATCCGCCATCAGTCCATCATGTACTGGTACTGTACTACGGCTAAGGAGTGAAATTCCGTGCCGGAGTCTGTGTTTCCTAGAGGTCTTTACCACATCATCGAGAGATAGTGGTCAAGCGCAAGCCTATCAAAAATAAAAATAATGACTTTCAGAATAAGCCCCCAGACATCATAGTAACCGCTAGAATCACTCGAAATAAAGAGGCAGACGTTCTTCAAAGACATGTGATTACGGCATTAGCCAAATATTACCGAGTACAGTTAGCACGCGGCCTTATACACTGGCGGCCACAAGTACAGACTGACTAATTGGGTGATTTAGAACAACCTGATTTTCGGTAAAAGTTAATTTCTTTGATTGATGCTTTTAAGTTTCTTCAATTAGATTTATAATGATGATTATAATCAATCTTAGTGCAATTATTGTGGTATTTATTAGTAATGTAGTTTTTAAGTGTCTTTACCTATGTATTATGGGATTAATTGGTGATTAATATAATCATAGTTTTCAATTGAAATTAAATTCGCAGTTGTATTTGCTTTATATTTGGAACACAGACACAGGCCTTTACTCTATGAGAGGGAATCGGCTGTAATCCACCACGCGGGCCCATTACGGTTTGGTGGATGTCACAAGCCTTCGATTTTTTTTAGTGCAGTGATGATGAAATAAGTTACACAAAGTAAATCCCTAGCGTGGGTTCGAACCCACGACCTACAACTTGTAAGTAGCGGCTGTTCCCACTGGGCCACCACTGCTCTAAAATAAGTACTTTAAGGCCGTACCTGACCAAAAAATCAGGTATGAGCATTCCTATTGGGCTAGCGGCACTGATGGCGCATGAATTACAGTAGTGAATACGCCCAGATTTTATAATAAAATCTTTATAAAATCGAATATTGGTCTTTTAAAAAAAAAATACTTACAAAATGTTCGTTATCAAATTGTCTATCTATTAGTGTTAGTACAAAAAATAATTAATGGACACTTTACGAGGAGATGCATGTTATTAATAATTATTTCTCTATTTTATGGTTTTGTTGGCAGGAGATTAGTGATACAGACACCTCTTTAAAAAAAAGTGTACTAAAATTTTAGAATTAACATTATGTAGAAATTTAATGTATTTTTATTAATTGATATTTCTTTTTAAATAAAGAGTAGATAGCTCTTAAAAACTGCACAAAAACGACTAGCGCGGCGTTTTGCTCGGGGAGGCGCCTTAAGAATAATCAACCAATTAATCATAACTATGTATAAGACTGGTACTGGTCCCCGAACTACGATCCATACGAAGACACCATAGCTAGTAGGAGTAATAAATCGGGCCTATAGATAAACTCTTCAGTAAAGAAGATCGTTTCAGGCTGAATCTTTGCTAAATAACCTTATCTTTGCTAAGAATACCATAGGTAGAATTTATCAACAGCAAAATTATACAACTGCAGAGCAAAACCTCTTATACAGCCATGCATGTCATAAAACTGGCTGTAACCACCATACTTGGTCACAAGATCACGAATTCCCCATTACTGTCACCTTTTCTGCCAAAATCCAATATACCGAAACACAAGTTCTTACGTAGATATTACGTCACGAGGTAGAGATTCACCGCCCGGGGCAGTGCACCTGTCCTCGTCGGCAACCAGTGGTTAGCAGCACGCACTGGTGGTTAGCAGGCGGTGGTTAGCGAGATGTTTGATGGTTATAAAGACCACACAGCTTCTGATTATGGTGAATGAATGGAGAAGAGATGGGTTCTGGTAATTTTTGGAAATGTCCCATCATTGTATTTTTTATCATTATCAAAAATGGAAAGAAGAGTATAGTAGGACAATTCAGGCTGAAAATAAAATCAGAAAAAAAATTCTAGGAAGCCTTAAAAGTCTATTACCGAAGCAATCTAAAAATTGTGAAACGTGTAACTAATGTTAATAGATAAATTCGATTTTACGTCGTTTCAGCTTAAGCGACTATACCGTTCACCTCCTGAAAAAATAAACTTTCAAAGCTATCTAGACTTTATTCGATCTTTTGAAAATCTTTACAAAAAACTGTACAATATAATACAGACCAACAGCCAGCAGATTCACCAGATTTTCTCCTAATAATTTGCGTGGCGAAAAGTTTAAAAAACTCGCCTCAGTTTCGTACAAAAAAACGTTCGTAACGGTCACTGCGGACATTTAATTCAACCATTAAGAATCAACGGTCTATATAAATCCAAAAACAAGTTGCAGTGGCCCGTCGACAATAGGTAAGTAAAAAAAAAGAAAATTACCAAAGAGATTGGTCCGAGACAAGCGCGTCGCGAGCCAAAAAACGGGCGCCTTGTACAAAAGAAAAAAAAAACCGAAGCCAATGAGAAAAAATGTGACTCGATATCGAATCGAGTGGGCATCGAGATCAGATAGAACGTGCGTGACTGTCCTCGCGCGTAGAATCGATCCGAGAGGCGCGTGGCTACCGACTGGCTCTATGCTCTATGCAAAAATCGATTTTGAACTCGACCAATTGGAAAGTCTAGATTCATCGCTCATTAGCTGCTGAATCGATTGTTCAAATTATACTTGGAATGGCACAGTCAGCCTTACCAAGTAATTATGTGGCTGTGCAAAAATATTTACACTGAATCATTCGATACCTATTGCTTGGTAAGAAACTGTTTGATACGAACCAAGCAATGTTCATCCAAGTAAGGCTGGACCAATTTCCTGTTTGGAAATTCTTACAGATCAGACATGCTGGCTTTGCTGTGTGGAGGCCTTATTCAGAACTGTATATAAAATACTAAGAAGTTTCTTTAAGCCCTCTATAAGTATTTCTGGCGAACAAGCTGTTCTCATAAACGCCAAGAAATACTTTACCTTAAGGATATTCTACCCATAAAACAAGACCTTTCGGTTCAATATAGAGACTAGAGACAGGATTATACCGTGTCAGCATCCTGACCACGGGGAGAATTTACAGAATACCTTCCCGCCCCTTTTTTAGCTGGTAACCAGAGTGGGGAAGACCTTAGCATCAAACGATTGCTTTTTGATCTTCAAAATGATCCCATCAACAACCACGTATACGTAGCCGAATAGGACAAAAAATTATCAATAAATATTATAATTACCGTCTCTTTCGTCACCCATAGGGGGGAGCGGGGGAGCGCCAGCACCATTGTTATTCTTCGCTTAGCGAGCCCAATATTTTGCGAGGGCCTAAAACAACAACACAGCGTAGCGGTAGATTTTAACCAGTGTTTTTTTTATCGCGACGGCGACGCTTCATTTGATGTAGCTATTATCTTAGTTATCTTGTACCTATGTGGAAAACCTAGGAATTGGATATATATTTTTTTGGGCTTAGTTTTTGTTAGGAATGTTTTTAAATGGAGGGTAATTTCGTTTTGTCTGCTGGGTTGTTTTTTTTGCACGTATGTGTAATGTTTTTAATTTTACGGAATGTGTATAATATGGAATGTTCTTTTCTGTGTTTTTGGAGCTTTTCAGATGGAAATGATCAAAATCACGTGGAAACGCAGACTTGATTGAAGTCTCATATCCCTTACTTACCCTTGACCTTCAAACCGGATAACAGCAACACTCCTTGGTGAAAAAAATATGTATGGTAGTAGGTCCAGGATAAGCTCAGCTCTAGATTCTGGTTCTGTTCCTACCTGAGTAGAAAAATATGTAAGGACGCATGTGATGTGATTCAATTACTAAAGAAACGGATGGAAGTGTTACTTCTCATTTAGTTTGTAGGGTATTTTTATAGAGAGAGAGTAGAGTACCCACTGGTGCTAAGGGATTTGTGCTGTCAACTTACATTTATTTCAGAAGACTATCTTGTACTTCCGTGCTGAAAAAGAAAACAATTCGTACAGTTGGGAACATTTATATAAAAGTTTTCTTTGTATATATAAGTAACATAACATTACGCCTGCATCTATATTTCTTAACGGGAGGCAGAGACGACACATTCATTTTTCGTCAGTACTTACATAATAGGTGGCGAATCCTTTGCCCTTGACTTAACTCAAGTCCAGACTACGCCGCGTTGCCCGGCCTGGGGATCGAACCTAAAGCCCACAATCAGACTCGGCAGTCGCACAAACGACCACTATCCATGGGATTTAAGTATGCTAAGTAACAGCAGTGATCTTAGCAAGTGGCGTTCTGTAATCTCTGTCAACACCTAAGGAAAAGGACACAAGTATGGTGTACCTACGTTAAACATAACTAGCAAAATGGGTGTATACTGATTATACTAAACATCTCTACCCCTGCTTACAACAACATAATTTGATTGTTTCCCGGACACCGTAATATTTGTTCATCATCAGCATCATTTCAACCGAAAGACATCCACTGCTAAACATAGGCCCATAGACCGCGGTCCTGTGCGTGTCGCATCCAGTGGCGTACCGCAGTCTTAATCAGGTCCATCCTGTCTGAGGCCTTCCAACGCTGCTTCTTCCGGTACGCGGTCTTTAATTTACTTATGTATTCCATCGGCGCCGGCGTTGCCGTGGCGGAATACCAGGTAATAGATTTCATTAAGGGTACACTAGTCAACGGCACGAACTATTTTGTGCGCGGGGTTAAAATGCATTTTATATAAAGCGACAACACGTGCGGAAGAGATAGATGCTGTGATGAGCAGTGGGAAGCTAGTTCGCCTACGAATACACACTTTAGCAAATTTGTAGCGAAATGGATAATGATTTAGGACGAAACCGAACGCGCGAAATTTTATAAACAGACCTTTGGCAGTCTAGATATCATGAAAAAACCACTAAATCTATCTGTTCAAAATAAAATTATGTGCATTGTTGAACTACTAATCTATCCCTGTATGGAGGCCGTTTTGCAATTTTCCGTCTTCTTATGGTATTTATTTGCGCCCGAAAATGCGTTAAAATTAGTGTCGAAATGTGGAACTTTCGACGCTCATAACTTTCAAAGATTTTCTTTTTTTACTTTTTCGCTTCCATACAGGGCTAGATAATGATGAGCCAAATTGATATCAGTTTTTATTTTGAACGTACATCGTCAAACAGTGGAATAATCCCTTGACTACGTTTGTATGGAAGAATTTTCGACTAGTGTAACCTTAAGAAGACCCTGTGTTTGTCGACACGATAAATAGTACAGAATAGTGTTCTTATCGGCCAACATTCTGTTATTATTAATCAAATTCACAATAAAGTACACGTAAAAGGAAATGTGTTCAATCATTATATCTGTAGTTATAAGAGGGACGCACAGTTAACTCTCATTTAGCGGGCAGGTGTCGCGGCGTCTCTCCGAGCTCCGTTTACATAGAGACCATACTTTGTGTTTCACAGGGCTGACACAACGACGACGTGGGAAATGAAGTAGGTAGGCTCTTTGGTTCATGCGACGAATAGTTAGCAATCAATGCTTATTAGAGAAAACTGTTATGATATTACAAAGCCTTAGTTTTTCTTTATTAATTGGGTGCTGTATTTCTTGAAAAAAGTGATACGAATGACTGCCCAAACCGAGATAAAGAAATATAACTTAAAGTAAAACATGACCAACTACATACAATCTATACTAATATTATAAAGCTGAAGAGTTTGTTTGTTTGTTTGAACGCGCTAATCTCAGGAACTTGGTTGGAATTGAAAAATTCTTTTTGTGTTGGATAGTCCATTTATCGAGGAAGGTTATAGGCTATATAACATCACGCTACAACCAATAGGAGTCGAGCATAAATGAAAAATGTTGCAAAAACGGGCAAAAATATTCCTTTTTGAAAGCTTTTGTTGCGAGCGCTGCGTAAACGGTTTAATTTACGCAAATATAATGTATGATGGAATTGTTCTTCTTTAAAAGTTCTAAAAAAAAGTCCGCGACAGCATATGTCTATCTTTTAAGATTAACTTACAATAGCAGCTTTTATGTTCTAAATTTTAATAAGATCGCCGCCGCCGGTAGAAACAAAAGTTAACATTCGTATAGTATAGTAAGGGTAGGTAGGGTAGGGTAGGGTAGGGTAGCTAGGGTAGGTAGGGTAGGGTAGGGTAGGTAGGGTAGGTAAGGTAGAGTAGAGTAGGTAGGGTAGATAGGGTAGTTATGGGAAATAAAAAAAAATAGGGTAGGTAGGTAGGAGGTAGTTAGGTAGGTAGCCAGTTTACGGGAGCGAAGCCGCGGGGGTCAGCTAGTTTTAGAATATAGCAGCTGGAAATCTTAACAGTAAGGAAGTTTCATTAGCAACTCACTTTACTTGTTTTAACGAGACAGTAAGAAATCTATCGACCTGCCCGATCGGTAGTAGTCGCCACCACCGCTGCACCGCCAAGACGGGTCAAAAGAAGATAGCAGCAGCGAGCAGAGTAGATGTATCGAAGGGCAAGATATTCAGACAGACAGGAATAGACACAAAGAAACGGATTTTGAAAAAGTACCTTAATTATAATGATACCAGCCCGTCACTGTACAGTGGGACGTATCTATACAGAATTATTATTGACCTCTAGTGACAGAGCTAAGGCCTCTTCTCATACAGAGAAGCCACAAGTATTAAAAAGGAGAGGGAAATAATAATTCCCCTCAACCTCGCAACTCGCGACAGCCCTGCCCGCCACTTGCCGGCGACTGCTGTTTTTTCATTTACGAATATTTTCCTTGGCGCACGATATTTTTTCAGCGTGTTTTCCCAGTTGTAAGATAAACTACACTCCATCAAATGTATATTTTTTACCATTCCAGCCTTCGGCCTTCTAGCTACCTCTTATATTTTAAATTTCACGTGGAACCTGTTACCAATTTAGGTTATATTTTATACACTGTGTTTTTTAGCTAACGTTAGAAACGTTACTGTATTTCATTTTTCTAGTTTGAGGTAATTTTTAGGTTATTGAGCGGTATTTTGTGGTATACTAGGAAATGGGGAGAAAATTGTAAGTATATACTAAGTATTTTTTTAGGTAGGTTCAAGTGTAGGCTGACGGCAGAAATGTTTCATCAGCCTGTAATTACATCAGCAGTCTGAACATTACAATTAATTCTAATTGGAATCTTTGAGATTCCCGATCTCTCCGGATATTTGAAAGGCGTACCATCAGGGACTGAAACCAACTTGCAGATGCCTTGTTAGACATTAAGCATGAAATTTGACACCAACCGGCGATTATCGCTGTATGCACTAGACACTACGCAAATCACCCAAGGACAATCCCCGACTGGTGCAGGCCACTTGCAGAATATGGAGACAAAACACATTGGGCTATGGGTTTGGAAGGTTTCGTGGATCGATTACCTAAAACTATAGAAGGACTATTGGCCCCTGCCTGACCACTGTTGATCTACACGGCTCTAAAATGGCAGGGGATAACTTGCACACTCAATTAATGGGCTCCCCCATAAACAGCTTAGTCGCTAGCCCTTTAGTGACGTAGCGCCAAGGGGGCAACATATACGGAGGTGCTTAAGGGCCTACATACGCTTTAGTGCCGTAAAACGGTAACTTTGTAAAGCATACTCCTTAGTAACAGCTAGGTTAAAAGGTTTGAAAAATATATATATTTATTATTGATTCATGTACATAATTTTGAACACAAGGTTTTTACGTGTAACTAATAGTTTTGCTTAAAAAAATTTATTAACAACACGATTGTTTTTCGCAACTTTTGGAAACTCCTTCAAAACGACTTGGATGTTTAAAAATATTTATACACAGAAAAATTGATGGTTGGTATTTCTTCATAACTAACATAGCATATGTAAATCAAATAATAATTTGCAAACAAAACTGTTCAAAAGGAGGTTCAATTTTGATATTTTGGCATCGAGCGGGCGCACGGCTAGTACTGCGTTAGCATTGGGGTGTATATATCGCCTTAAGGAGTGGAGAGGTATGCCACGGCTATCAGGACAACCCTGGAAGAACGGTCAAGATCTCTACGAGCATCTTACTGGGTTAACTTCCTTCCGCCGAGCACGTTTGCTCTTGCGAATCTCCACTCAAGCCGACCAATTCACTCCGACTGGCCAATAAAGGCAAGCCGGCGATGAGGGACAAGACTTCTTCCTGAAGATCAGGTCCGTGGGGTCACCACTGCCCACCAGCTCGCCACAAAGCTGCCCAGCGGATTGTATCACTCTCAGTCTGGCACCTCACCCTAGCCTTTTTGTGGCAAAATAGAATCTCGGAACCGGTACCGACACTAGGGTTCTTTGAAGCACGCAAGCCCCACCACGACGTCAACGTAGAGATACTGCGGTGGGGTTGTTATAATATCATTATTTTTACTATTAACCTTTACTTAACCCTTCGGTATATAAGCGACTTACTCATCTACTCAAGATAAATTATTCAAAAAAATAACTATCATCCAAAAGAAAACCTTAACCTCACTGCTCACCCTAAAACCCAAAATAAGCGTGAAGTTAAAGGTGAGCGCAATCATCGCCTATTAAGAGCCGTTAGTTAAGTTTGTCGAGAAGACAATGGCCGCCGTGACGACACGCCTGAGAGGCTGCGTCTGCGCATTCGACAAGCACCTAATAAGTATTTGGGTACTAATTAAAAATGCCCTAATTTTAATGACGTGCCTCGATAATTGGTAATTGTTTGGGCAGCATAACATTGTAACTATTGTTGAAGGTGGGTATTTACTTACTTGTTTTAGCCAGTGTTCTACGAGTGATTAGCCAGTGTCCGTTAGTAAATTTATAATGGTTCTCACCTATTACGAAGCATGACGTGGTTTACGGTGATAGTCCAGTAATGGAGATTTTTTTTTTGTTTTTTTCCTTTTCTTTTTTAATTTGAAGGCTCAGGTTCGGGAATTGAGGACAAACATTTTCTAAAGTTCATAGGAATAGTTAGCTATAGTGTTAAAGTAGTACCAATTCTTTAATTCAAATGATCCAGACATTATTCGGCAATTGATTTCGAAACTTTATACAATTTATTACCATCTAATTCTGATGCCTACTGTACATTCTCTATAATTTTACGAATTTCTGTAGATTACACACAATACCTACACATTAAAAACATTTTTAAAATTACGTAAATACCATTTGCGACTTCTAAAACTAAATAATTTTAAAAGTTTCAGTAAAACTAATTGGAAAGCTCTGTCTTTTCAGGCCGATGCATATTCATGTTGGGTATGAAGGACAATGCACACACAATAGTCAACATAAGAATGACGTCACGCTTCAGCGGATATGCGTCTGCGCATCCGATACGCTCATTCTGGTAACTTAACGACCAATCATTTAATACTGCTGATAAACGCACTTGAACTTTTTATCTTCAACATTTCAGACTTACAGTCAATGTTCCTTTCATAATTATTTACGCAGTCTGGCAGATGATTATCTAAAATTATCTTAGTATGAAATAATGAATTTGGAATCCACTTCAAAATGAAAGGTTTAGGATTGTGATTTTAAGTGAGTTAATACAGTGCAGCCAGCCAACACCCGAATTGCGTAACACACTGAATCATAGTTTTCAATCACAGCCTGAAACCTCCTAACACACTCAATGAATACTGTTGTATTGACTAAATGAAAAGGGATTACGATCGATTGCGTGTGCAAATAAGAGTTTTCAAAATCGGTCCACAAGTGACAGAGAAATCGGTGCACATACATTAAAAAAATACATGCATTCGAACATAGAACCTCCTCAGTTTTGGACAATCGTTTAAAAATTAGCAGGTTGCATTGCAGGTCAGTCAAACGAGTAAAATACTTTGTTCTGTAGGAAACAGACAGTCTAATCCTGTTTGTGTTTAAGTCTGGGCCCTTTAACGGTCGAATCTCATCTCTTTACAAAACTAGTACGATTTGGTACCTATACAACAGCCGGCATTCTTTATTAACCCTTACATTCTCGTACCCACGCGAGATGTATAGCGCGGACTACACGGTTTTGATACTTGACTGACACCTGTGATCTGATAAGTAAGTGCAGTTATAGATGAACGGATGTGCCCACGAAAAGCAGTAAACATCTGGATAAACTTGGTTTTTGCAATAAGTACGCCACTACGTTTGTGTGCGTAAAATTTTAAATCAACAAAATGATCTTGGGAAAACTGGGCGTTGCGACTTGTGATATAGATATAAATATGTAATAAGTAATGTTAAGTTAACAGTGATACAGATAATATAATACTAGCATACAGATGCCTCATCTCATACAAAGGAACCGTGCCCTCGTAACTAGCGTTTTTCGTCTGATTAAACTGATTATTTTTCTAAGAACATCGATTGTGATAGGTTCCGTTCCAAGGATATAGATGGTGTCAACAGCGACATGCAAGTAAAAAGGTTTACTCGGTTCATGAATACTTTTTTTAAACACAGCGACTAATTGTTACAAAGATATTTTTTGCATGTTGATACAGTTTCATTGTACCAAGATGTTACAAAACAAATTTAAAAAATCGAGTGGATGCTATAGAAATTTAAAACCGCGCGATCTATTGGAATCAATTTTAAATGATTCGTTAAAATAATCTTTGAAATGTGAATTAAGAGCCAAACATACCTTAATTTTGTGCTTAGAATAGTTAATTAAACAAGAACATATTTTTTTATTGATCGTCTAGAAAATCACAATATATCTAAAAACTCAATAACAAATAGAAGCTCCTCACGCCATCTAGTGCAATTTATTTGAACCAAATTTTCTTTCTTCGCGTTGGGTGCCCGTGACAGTGGTCTGACTCCTTCCTTTGAATAAACGGAATGGAAAAGTCTGAGAATTTTCAGAGAAATACAAATGTCTAATATTTACTAATGAAGCCAAAAGTGGCGAAAAATGTCAATCCCGAGTCCCATTTATGACATTATTGACTCCCCTTGCATACATTCATCACTCATTAATTCATTTTCATTCAGGGACTTTTCAAGTGCTTTTACCAAAACAAAAATAATAAATATTATAGAATTTATGCAACAGTATCAAGATGCATCGTTCTGCTGCGTCCGGTCATCAAGATGTGGAAGATAGAGCACCTGTTCGCTGCGGGCGTTCGGCAATCTTCGGACAACTCCGGCTCAACCCTTACAACACTCTATCAATAAAAAATAAACCTTATCACAATTCTATAACGGAGGTAATTGTGTGGATGTTTTTGTAGCGTAAAAAGGGTGGATACGTGGGAAAATTGTGTAGAAATAATTATATGATTTAACCTACTTCTGGCTTTATTGTGTTGTGATGTGATGTAAGAACAAGTAAATAAGAAATACTTTGGTGATTGGGAGAATGAAGTCGCAAGTTTTTTCATGTCCTTTCAACATTTCTTTGTTATTCCACACTTCCTCAATTCTGCTTTAAAAAAATCCATCAAATCCGATTTGAAACGTCCTGCGTTGCCTGTCTTGATCCTGTCTCTATGGGCACCAATTTTTAACCGACTGCCTAAAAAGGGAAAGGTTCTATGTTCAGCTGTATGTTTTTTTTATTTATTTTATGTATCTTCACCGATTAACCGGGTACAAATCCAAACTCCAAGCAGCAACTGGCTAGTCTCAGATAGAAAAACCAAATAACCCTTCGACACTGAATCACACCCAGGACCTCTCGCTAAGCTGTAGTGTTTCAGCTGAATTAACTATGGGGATCCACTGGTTGCGGGACGCACGGGACCGGTCAATGTGGCGACGCTTGGGCGAGGCCTATGTCCGGCAGTGGCAGAGGCACAAGAAGACCTTTCTATTTCTATCCCTTTGGTCATCACACTCATATCAAATGATTAAAATAAAATTATTTTAATTAGGTATGTAGACCAGATTGACAATCTGATTTAAGCTTATTGGTACCAACTTTGATCTATGTTTTCCATCGTATGGGATGATACCTCACCTCTGCCTATCTCCTTAAGATAATAGGGGTGACTATTGTCCTGTCGATTTATTAAAAAGCGCAGTTAAAATCTACAAAATGGGACGCCAGGAATGTCTGACCTTAGCTTTGGCTACATTATACAATGACATGTCAACCAACGACGTACAGGGTGTAGACAAATTGAATTAGAAAAAAAAATGTCTGAGTTTTTATATTTGTGTCATTTATTTTTCCGGATTCTTATTTTTTCTATTATTTATTGTATGCGTCATATTTGGCGCAACTTTTTTTAATTTTTCTATCTATTTTAATATTTTGCGGTTTTTTTATTAGTCTATGTTTGTTGTGATGTGACGATTCTAAACACTAACCCTAACTAACCGAGTTTCTCAGCTCAAAATTCACACGCGTTATCTGCTGTGATTGGTTGAATGAATTTTCAACAGCCAACAGAAACTCGGGGTAAGTTTGTGACTTAGGTACCTAAGTTTTATAGTCCAATAAAATAATATCTAATAATAGAATCAGTTTCCTAATTGATAGTCCAGCTCTAGAAAATATTTATTAATCAGTGCGCAAGCGAATTTTCAGGCAATCTCTGCAAATATCATCCGTTAAATAAAACTTTCATATTTCTCAAAGCCCTTTCATGATCAGCAAAAGGTAAATAACCGCTAACATTGATTAAAATATTTCATTCAGTTTTTACCTTCTTTGAAACAAGAGGTCAATGACACCCGATTTTGTTAACGGTAAATTATGGTCATATTACAATGCTAAAATCTTCAATAGCACATCTATTTTAAGAAGAGTTTTAATGGCGGTTTCTTGTCCTAAAACATTAGACCGAAATGAAAAGTAGCTTTAATGCTATTCCAGACTATAATCTATCTCTGTGCCAAATTTCATCCATATCTGTTCAGCCGTTCTGGCGTGACCGTGTGAGAAACATACATCCAAATTTTCGCATTCATAATATGTATAAATAAGTTACATAGCCGTAATGATTCATCCAAAGCCGTTCGGTAGTTTTTGAGTGTAAAAGTAACAAACATCCATCGATCCATCCTCACAAACTTTCGCATTTATGTTAGTAGAAGGACTAGCTGCTGCCCGCGGCTCCACCCGCGTGAAGTTAGTACTTCTCCCAATATCTTCATAAATTATAGCTTAGGTACTCGTATGTGTTATTCTGATTCTGAAATTAGTTAGATTTTAGTAGAATATGATAGTAGATTTTTTTAAAGCACTTCAACTTGTACTTGTCCGTAGGAATTTCAATATTAACCTGAAAAACAAAGCTCAATACAAAAAGGACAATCATTCTTTCAAAACACTTCCTAAATATTCTCACGTTTTTCCATTAATTACTTAGTTATTATTGTCGGTAAAGTACCTGCTACTTCACCGCACAGTTAAACTTAAACAATCTCTTTACTTAAAGCCACTGACCTATTGTGTTTAATCAGGAAATATAAATATAACGTGCACTTATAACTTTATTACAATAAAAGAAAAAAAAAGAAAAAAATACGGTAAGCAAAAAAGTTTTGGTTAAACACTGTCACTTTTTTACAACAACTTTGTTCCTTTCTTTTCAGTTTGTTTATTTCTTGAAAAATATTTAACAACTAAATAATAGTTGGGAAAAGGCTAGGCAGATGATGATGATGGTATTTAACAACTAAATTCGAATTGTGTTGCCAACTGTACAACGGTATACAGTCTTGTTCCCTATTAATAGTCTTGCAAGTTGCAACTTTCGATCTCAGGAACCACATTCCATGTTGTGATGGTAAAAATAAAACTGATCAATATTGTGATTTAGTTCTGTAATAATAGCTGAAAGACGGCACACAATATTATTGTAATATAATAATATGTTTATTTATTTCTATAGAATTATATTTTTAACTGTACGTATTATTTTATTTTTCTAATAAGCAATCAATCCGTATTGTACAGTTTTCTTTTTATCTTTTTTTGTATAATAATTAAGTATGTGTGTACATGAACCGTTAAATAAATACAATCTTACTAAAAAACTGGAAAGCATCTTCTTGAATCTAAACGATACCGAACAAATTGCGTTGATCACTTTGATCTTGTATCAGCTAATTATAGACCATGTTTCCTCACCATGTTTTCCGGCTGATAAAGATCTCGTCAAAAATAACAGCAGGTAGGTACGTAAACCTTTTTTTTTCATAATTGATAAAGCTGTCATATTTATAAAAATACATGCATAATATTTAGTTATTGTGACAACTAAATATTATGCATGTATTTTTTAGCATTACTTAAAACCTAGTCTTAAATTGGCTACTGTCAAATAATAAAAAAAAACTTTTAAATATGGTATATTAAAAGTTTATTGACAGGCAGTAACTGAATGACACAAGACAAAAACATTTTCGCTTATTCCGTGTAAAATATACTTCATATTTATTTTATTCATGTCTTAATATTTTTAAATTTTTAAAACAACAATCCATTTCAATTTATTACATGCAAAGTTACAGATTACCGTCAGTGAGATTATCAAGAATGTCATAAATATCGAAAAGAGGCACTGACCAGGCAACAATGGAATCAACCTGTACCAAACTAACCCTTTCTTCGGCCGGTTTTTTTTTTCTTATTCCTTTTTTAAAAGATCGAACCTTTTCTTTTTTTCTGGCCATTAGCTTTTTTTATTCGTATTCGTATCTTCGTTTTTTGTGGGGATCCCAAATTAATATAATGTTTTTTTGGGTGCGATCCTATCGAACTGGTTTAGTGGCCGAAAACTGGTGGGAAAGATTTAATGAAAGTGTTTTTTTTCGATTCAAGATAGTTAAGATACTCTCGTTTTCGTTAAGCGTAGATTTTACATAACCTGTTCATAGATGCGTTGATGTAGAATCTCGGTTTTTCTAAACTAATCAGGGTTTAAAAGGACTTAGTTTTTTTGTGAACATGTTTGCGTTTAAGCAATCAGTATTTATATTTCCTTATGTGTTGATCGTATCTCGAGTCGTTAACATGAAATTTCTGGGTAATCTAATCCTTTTTCGCGTGTTGCGACATAATACCTTTTTATTGTTCTTTTTGCGTGTGTTTTTAATTACATCTCTTAAATAAAACTTCGAAGGCGCCTATAACATTGCAGTGGAGTTGAATTATTACTGACTGACTCCCAACTGTCTTTTTTTCTTTTAAAAATGTTGTTGAGCACTCAACATCTGTCCAATAGTGATTGTCATTAACAGGACGCGTAGGATAGACGGACGGACAGGTTTCAAGGTATGTAGACAAGCGGGTTTCCGAGCCTCTTATTTTTACGTTTTGCATGCATTCACTGCGTAAAACGCTGGTATTTAACCGTACTCCTATACTGTTATGATCTTGTCTGGAATTTTAAAATAGTACAAAATAGAGCCGCTTTGGAGATAAAATCTCTCGGGTTTATTATTAAAACATCCGTTATTTCTGAAGTTGAAAGAAAAAATAAGCAATTACGGGTTGATTCTTAAGACCATAGTGACCGGTTTTAAATTAGCGAATTAAAGAACAATTGCATTGTTTACATTTCGTGTCATTTTAACCAGACAATGTCCAGACAAAAAACGAAAAAGACAGCCGCAGAAATATTTTTCCTAAAACTGTTAATGATTGCATTTTCAGCAAAAAAGTTGTCAAGACACTTTAAGAGGTGATACCTCACCCGACTGTCTGCTGTTACCCATTGTGGCTCCCAAAATTCACAATCTGTGACCAAATCTCGACTTTTTTCAGTCGAAACGTTCCTTTATCCGCGGATCTCGCCAAAACGCCAGACGTAACGCATAAATCCTTATTTAAATATACCTTGCAATTATCATAGAAGCGTATGAGCCTATGAACCATAGCAAACTCAAAGAAAATATCATCTTAATCCCTTGCAAATACATTCTACAGTCCATTAGTTAGGGATAGTTTCGCGAAAATACACGAACGTCGTAAGATTCGCGGTGGCGTTCTATTTTCAATTCAAAGCCGTACAAGTTAGTGTTTGAATTCCATTGGGTGTTAGTGAAAGGGTTTTTATAGCAATAAATAAAGGAATATCGAAGTTGGCTGTGTCAACAACGCGTTGCATTCTTGTGCAGTGTGTACGACACACGCACACATGTACAGGTCGCGAGATGACGCCGTATGTGTGTGTACACAAATACTTATTGGTAAATGTTGACTTGGGAACAGAGGTTCAGATGCACATGCACGTAATAATTTAATATTATTTTTTTTTTGTCGCAAATTATATTAGAAACAACTAAATGTTTCCCCTCAAATAACATGTCATGTCATGAATTTCAGATGAAAATCTTACTGTCACAATAAAAAAAATACTACGTAGTATTTTAAAGTTCATTTCTTTCACATCGATTAGTGAAAATAGGTTTATAAAAAAAATAAAACAAAACTCAACCTGAAAATCAGAAAAGAACAAAAAAATTAAATAAAAAATCATGTCTTAAAAAAAACACTGACCAACAAGCCCACATATTCTTACCACCAAAGTCATCTCCACAGCTTCCCTGTGCGTCTCCCCCTGACCTTGAGTCGAGTTGACCCGTTCCCGCGAATCAGCCGCGTTGCCCTCGTGCTTCTGCCTGACCACAGAGGGAGTGCACCGGGGAGGGGGGAACTGATTCCGAGTAAACTTAACTTTACTTTACAAGTTGGTAACATTGAAGCGTGCGGGCAGAGTGAGTTGAAGTCTGAAGTCCATTCGCTTCGGCAGTGGAGGGTTAAGACAGGTTGCAGGAAAATGGTTGAGGATAAGATTAATAAGGTCGATAAACTTTTGACGGTTGAGAGGAATGACAGATTAGAGCGTGTTTCATTTATTTATGGAGAAGACTTTTAAAACTTTTTTTGCACACCGTACTTATTTTTGGATGTTGTATTCTATGCCATGATTTTCCCGATTTATCAAGTGATTACAAAAAATCTTCCGTCTTAGGTAACAAGTTAATTAAAAGATGATAAATTAATGATGTCTTTTCTTTCAATAATACAATATGTTATTTGTCATTAATTAGGCAGGCAATTGCAATCGATTTGAATACTGAAGTAGGTATTTACAAACTTTCCACAAAACGTCAAACAGTCAAGTATGTGACCACAGACACAAATCTAACTAGATAACGCAAGTCCCTCCATCTGTATGAAAACCAAGCGTGACACTTTTTTACGGGTTATTGGACAATTCGCACGAATTTAACTCGCCCGAAAAGTACGAATCGACTACTTTTAAAAATATTATTATTTCTGTGGCGATTCGCGAATTGGCGAATTTATCGGTGTGCGAATAGACCACTCCAAAATTATGTAGTAGGCTATTGGCACACATTTTATTTTAGAGAACAAAAATAAAAAAGTACAGTCGTGTCTCGGATGTCATAATAAATGAAGATTTAATCGAAGTTTATAGACATTTTACTTGAATCTAGGAAATCAATGTATTAAATAAGTAATTACCACTTAAAATGTGGAGATATATAAGTTATATAAGATAGACAGGCGACAAAACAATATTATTCTTATATATCTATCTTTATTATTCTTAAATATTATATATCTATAAGATAACATACACATGTACACATGTTTTTGTGAATGTTTGTCCTTTATTTATTTTTTGTGGTGTACAATAAAGTATATAATAATAATAATTCTTCGGGCGAATCACCGCAGAAAATTTTTATTTTTAAAAGGGGTCGGTTCGCACTTTTCGGGCGAGTTAAACTCAATAACCCTTTTTTACACACAATTTAAAAACAAATTTACTTACCAATGAAAGAAATCATGTCCAATGCCTCGACCAACTTTTTCTACACAGTATTCACAGCTCAATAAAAGGCATTTTTCAAGATTTCGGTGGATTTCCGGTGCCAATAATGCTAAATGAAAAGCTCAAATTACGATCTTTGATTGTAATTTTACTCCCTTTTTTTGACACTCGAAGAACATACAATTGCGTCATCTAGTTAGATTTATATCTGTGTAGGTAAACCATTTAAAATGCCACAACTTGCGTAGCATAAGTTTATAAGCATCGCAATAAGTTCTTTGTACTTACAGTAAGTTGATCAACATCACCTCAGGTACCTACCTCTTGTAGGTTCAACAACTTTGAAGCCTTTTATTTTATGAGTTTATGACCTAGCACGATCTCATCGTTCTACCTTGTTGGCTTAGTGGTCAGAAGTGCGCGTGAGTCGTGAATGCTGGGCGTAGGGTTTGGTTTCGATTCCCAGGTCGGTGTTTAAAAAAGTGTTACATATTAAAGGACGCAATTTTTTTTGCATGGGGTATTGGCTCACAACACAAATTAATGAAATGCATGTTGGTTTCAAATCCGGTAACATGCTCTATTTCCGAAAGGGTGACCGGTAGTCCCAGTGTGGTGTCGGGATTATCGTCCACAAGTCCCTTGTGAACAACGTGGTGAAGATCGAGAGTGTGTCGACCAGTAAGGCGTACCTTATACTCAGAATATCCTCAAGATATTCGCTGAAGGTCATACAGGTCTACGCCCCAACTTCGGCACACCCCGACGACAAGGTAGAGACCATGTATGAGGATATCTCCAAAGCCATGCATGGTTTCAAAACTCACTTCACCGTTGTCATGGGGGACTTCAACGCGAAACTGGGCAAACAAGGCGAGGATGAGCTGCAAGTAGGGCAATTTGGAGTTGGAAGACGGAACCACCGGGGTCACCTACTGGCCAGTTTTATGGAGATGGAGGGCCTCTATAAGATGAACTAGCTCCTTCTTCAAAAGGCGTGAACACAGGAAGTGGACCTAACAAAGCCCCGATGGTGCAACATAAATTGAGATCGACTTCATCATGTCAACCAAGAAGCAAATGTTCAATGATGTCTCTGTGATCAATTCGGTAAAAACAGGGAGCGATCACCGCATGGTAAGAGGCACATTGAACATTAATATTTAGCTTGAAAGGTCTCGACTGATGAAGTCCACGCTCCGTCCAGCACAGATCCAGGTCCAAAACCCCGAGAGCTTTCAGCTCGAACTCCAGAATCGTTTCGAGTGCCTAGGGAGCTCCGTGGACGAATTCAGCGACGGGTTCGTGGAAGCTGTCCATACGGTTGGGTCTAAGTTTTTCAAGACCCGTCGTACAGATATAAACAAAAAGCTCTCTGATCCTACCCTCAAACATATGAAGGAGAGGCGTGAGATGATCCTGCAGTCTTCAGATGAGGCGTGCAAATACTGGCAGGTCAATAGACAGGTCTCTAAATCCTTGAAAAGAGACCTCCGCCGCTATAATACCGAGCGTATTAAAGACGTGATTGAGCGAAATAAAGTCTCCAAGGTTTTTTCAAGGGATCTGGCTATTGGGTAGAGCCAGCTCACGAAACTGAAGACCGACAATGGCAGGATTGTATCGGCCAAACCGGAGCTTCTGAGGTAGATCGAGAAATTCTACGGGCACATCAATCAGCAAGCCCGTTGCGAGTCTAGCAAACGACCCAAGAGCTCGATTGACCCGACACTATACCGAAGATATCCCGGACGTAAGCCTGTGCGAGATTAGGATGGCTCTGAAACAGCTTTAAAACAACAAGGCGCCGGGTGTCTACGGAATCACGGCTGAACTCCTGATGGCGGGTGGAAAACCGGTCCTTAAGGCCCTTCAGAAGCTGTTTGATTCCGTACTCGAGGGCAAAACGCCACAGGCATGGTACAGGGGTGTGGTGGTACTCTTCTTCAAAAAGGGCAACAATGCCCGGCTGAAGAACTATATAGGCCCATCTCACTTCTTAGCCATGTCTGCAAGTTGTTTTCAAGAGTCATCACGAATCGTCTTGCGCGCAGGTTTGACGATTTCATGGCCAAGTTTTTATGAGTAATATGATTAATATGCATTATCATTTAAAGTGGGCCCAACAAAAATTGTCTCCGTTTTAACCGACTTCAAAAAAGGAGGTTCTCAATTCGTCGGAATCTTTTTTATTTATTGTGTGTTCCCCGATTACTCTATGACGTCTGGACCGTGTTGGAAAATTCTTCTTTTGTTTGAAAGGGTTCCCAGGTAGTTCCATAGTCATCACGTCAGGATCTGATGATGGGATCCTGGAGAAAGCAAGGGAAATCAAATTTTATAGGTATTTTTGCATTTTATCAACATAGAATTCAGAAAGTATTATTTGGTGAAGTCGAACTGATGAAGAAGATCACAGATAGCCGCTGCTAATTCTCAATAATAAGTATGTTTTGGGTATAAGATATCTCGAATAGTTAAATGACTGTGCTGAAGCAATAAATGGTTCTGATGGTAATATATGGTACAATCGAACTGATCTGGTGATGAACCTGGACGATAGGCACCAGAACTTCGTAATAATACAATGTATCCCAGTCGTGTTTGGGCTTATTGGAATCGTCATGAGATGAATGATTTTTATGGTAATTGGTGGTACCTACCAAAACTAAAAAGAGATAAATAAAAAACAATTTAACAAAAAAATCAAACCAACTTCCAAATCAAAACACTACAAAGCGAAAAATAACTTTCTTTTCGAAAGTCGGTGTCAATTAAAAACGAAAAAAATAAGTACCAAAGACACCGACTTCCGAAAAGAAAGTGATTTTTGGCTTTGTAGTTTGGTTTTGGCAGTCCGTTTATTTTTTTTATCTTAAGGTTTTTTATCCATGTATGAATTTCACAGAAGATCATTTTTTATTTGGTGTGGGCATTCATCCAATAACTTCTCCCACTCTGGTTGAAGCGGCAAGGCATGTCAGTCTTTACACACGTGCTCCTCCAGTTGCTTGTGCCAATGCCGCGGTAACTCTCTTGCAAATTTTTCCGTTGAAGCCCTGGACAGAGACTGACTATCTGTCCGTGAGAAAGTTATATTAGTCTGGTTAATAGTTAAACTCCCGATTTCTGAAATTGACGTTAAGGTTACACTAGTCGAAAATTCTTCCATACAAACGTAGTCTAGGGATTATTCCACTGTTTGACGATGTACGTTCAAAATAAAAAGTGATATCAATTTGTCTCATCATTATCTAGCCCTGTATGGAAGCAATTTTTGGGCGCAAATAAATACCATAAGAAGACGGAAAATTGCAAAACGGCCTCCATACAGGGATAGATTAGTAGTTCAACAATGCAAATAATTTTATTTTGAACAGATAGATTTAGTCGTTTTTTCATGATATCTAGACTGCCAAAGGTCTGTTTATAAAATTTCTCGCGCTCGGTTTCGTCCTAAATCATTATCCATTTCGCTACAAATTTGCAAAAGTGTGTATTCGTACGCGAACTAGCTTCCTACTGCTCATCACAGCATCTATCTCTTCCGCACGTGTTGTCGGTTGATATGAAATGCATTTTAACCCCGCGCACAAAATAGTTCGTGCCGTCGACAAGTGTATCCTAATAAATTGCGTCAGATTTTCTTGCTAAAATAGATTATAATAAATTCTCAATTTTAAATTTCATCCCTACGGGGAACACAGTTGTGATCCAAAGTAAGGACTCTAAACGAACAATCTAAAAGATTTATCATAATAATATCGTTTGACAAACTGATCGATGGCCGAAATATAGTAGTTTTTAGGGTTCCGTACCTCGAGAGGAGAAAACGGAACCCTTATAGGATCACTTTGTTGTCCGTCCGTCTGTCTGTCAAGACCCTTTTTCTCAGGAACGCGTAGAGTTATCAAGCTGAAATTTATATCAAATACTCAAGTCTACTGTCCCTTAAAGCTGTGAACAAACTTCTAAGCCAACGCAATCAAAAGATACAGCCGTTTATGCCGCAAATTGCCGCAAATTTTCGACACTCGCAAGGGAATCAAAACCTACAGGGTATCTAATTCTTCTAGCACAGATAAAGGAAAAATTGCGAAAACCGTAAATTTTTAATTACATCATAATAATATAATAAAAATATTTTTAATAATTTTAAACTTACTACCCCTTTCCTCATGAACGCATAGAGGTATTAAATTGAAATTCATAATTATGAAATACTCAGGTCTATAATACCTTTAAGCTGAGGTTATAACGGAACCCTCGGTGCGCGAGTCCGACTCGCACTTGGCCTGTTTTTTTATAGTACCGGATCACAGCATCCAAGGAACCTACTGAAGGGACGAATGGCCTATATCTTTGCAAGGAACTACACTAACGAACATCCTTTAGATGGTGTCAACTTATAAGTTTTTAAACTGTCATGGTCACTAAACACATGGTAAATATCCCGCTTTTATTTAATGTTAATGTTGGTGTCAACTTGTTAAGGGTTAGAAAATAATAATGACTGGTTCGTTTGAGTTCAATGACATAATTTCATAGTCTTGAAAAGGACTGAGAATCAATTGGAACCCTACAAAAACTCATACCTGTGTTTCCAGTAGAAATGATAAAGCTGCATAGTAAATCTATATTTACTTAGGACTATCAAAATCTCGTCTGTGCACGACCGGCATTTGTCCAGAATCCAAACTCTGGTGTGCTACTAAAACAATCCCAATTAAATATCAAAACAACACATTGCGCAATTCGAGAATCAAACCCATATACCATCAACAGTTGCGCTTGTGACCACTAAACTATCAAAACGTACATTTAACTGTAATACCCAGTAAGACTCTGTCCTAATTATTGCTGATATAACACAAAGTATATTACAATTAGTTAGCTCAAACTACTTTCACGGTTCGTTCAGTTTCTAAGTGTAACAGCAAACAATAATATCAGCATCACTACTATCAAAAGCATATGAAATTGGCGTTTTGTAAGGGAGGAACATACAGTAGTTTTTTTTTTAATATAATATATTTATTGAATCAAAGTATGTACCATTGCTATCTATGCACTTTTGCCATCTCATAGGTAGTTCATTGATCCCTTTACTAAAAAAACCATTCGGACGGGAATCAATAAAATCTTTGAAGGCGCTTTGGACTGCCCCATCGGAGTTGATTCTTTTCACTTGCAAGAAGTTATCCAAATTTCGAAAAAAATGGTAATCTGTTGGAGCAAGGTCCGGGGAGTACGGTGGATGTCTTAGGCATTCCAATTGAAGCTCCTCTAATTTGGTAGCCGTATGTTGTGCAGTGTGTGGTCTAGCGTTGTCCTGAAGCAGCAGTAGCCTAGAGCGATTGACCAGCCTCGGCTGTTTAGCAGCTAACTTTTCCATCATGGTTTGCAGTTGCTGACAATAGACATCCGCCGTAATCGTCTGGCCAGATTTAAGAAAGCTGTAGTGAACGACACCGGTACTAGTCCACCAAACGCTCACAAGTAATTTTTTTTTGAGTAAATTTTCGCTTGCGGCAAGATTTGGCTGGTTCGCCAGGGTTTAGCCATTGCGATGAGCGTTTCCCATTATTGTACAGGATCCACTTTTCATCACAGGTAATGATTCGATTTAAAATCCCTTCATTATTGTGCCGGTTGAGTAATGTAACGCAGCAGTCGACGCGCGTTTGTCGGTTTGCTGCACTCAATTTATGAGGTACCCACCTTTCAAGCTTTTTCACCTTCCCAATTTGCTTCAAGTGGATTAAAACAGTTTTATTACTTACACCGCAGCCTGCAGCTAACTCGGACGTGGTTTGCGATGGATCCGCTTCCATAATATCCTTCAATTCTTCATTATCAACTTTGGTCGTTCAGAAAGAAAACGTTGGGACCAAAAACGCACTGTGTTTTCTTTTGCGACACCGTCGCCATACACATCATTAATCCTTCGAGCCATTTCTGCAGCACTGGTGCCAAGATGGAACTCGTACTCGTAAATAACACGATATTTCAAGTTTTCCATTTTGTAAACTGACTGGCGCAAAGAAAAACCAAAATAGAAAAAAACCAATGAATTACGGTTTTCCAAACACAAAAGCATGAGTAAATAGCTGTATAAATTTAAAACTGGAATTCCAAACCAAAGAGGAGATATTTGAGATCAAAGTGGCCAGTACGACAAAACGCCAATTTCATAGGTAAGGACCGCATACTTCACCATACAAACTTCAACCCCATAAGATGAAGACTATCTTATGTCCTTTCCAGCGTCTAAAACTATCTCATAAAAATTTCATCTAAATCGGTCCAGCGGTTTAAGCGTGAAAAGGTAACCGACAGACAGACAGAATTACATTCGCATTTATAATATTACTAGCTTCTACCAGCGGCTTCGGCCGCGTTAAAGTTGAAAATTATGACTATAACCTATATCTGTGCCAAATTTCATTCAGATGCGTTTAGCCGTTTGAGCGCGAAGAAGTAACAAACACTCACACACACAAACATTCGCCTTTAGAATATCAGTGAGATTTATTTGTTTATCCTCGCACTGGAACGTCTTGCAGCAACTACACCAATGGAGAAAAAACTTATAACGAACTAACTGTACGTCCAGGTTTCCTCACGATGTTTTCTTTCACCGTTGTCAGCGATGTCCCAGATAAACTTACGTCATTGGTTACTGAAAGGAAAAGTTGAAGCAAAACAAACAAGAAAACTGACAGATTTACTTGAATCGAAATCAAATATAACTTTCAAATATATATATTTTTTGGCTCCATACAGGGCTAAGTAACCTTAAGGGTACACTAGTCGAAAATTCCTCCATACAAACGTAGTTTAGGGATTATGCCACTGTTTGACAATGTACGTTCAAAATAAAAAGTGATATCAATTTGTCTCATCATTATCTAGCCCTGTATGGAAGCAAAAAAGTAAAAAAAGAAAATATTTGAAAGTTATGAGCGTCGAAAGTTCCACATTTCACACTTATTTTAACGCATTTTTGGGCGCAAATAAATACCATAAGAAGACGGAAAATTGCAAAACGGCCTCCATACAGGGATAGATTAGTAGTTCAACAATGCAAATAATTTTATTTTGAACAGATAGATTTATTCGTTTTTTCATGATATCTAGACTGCCAAATGTCTGTTTATAAAATTTCGCGCGCTCGGTTTCGTCCTAAATCATTATCCATTTCGCTGCAAATTTGCAAAAGTGTGTATTCGTACGTGAACTAGCTTCCTACTGCTCATCACAGCATCTATCTCTTCCGCACGTGTTATCGGTTGACATAAAATGCATTTTAACCCTGCGTACAAAATAGTTCGTGCCGTCGACTAGTGTAAGTACCCTTAAATATTTATTTTATTTGTTGTCATAGCGGCAATACATCATCTATGAAAATTTCAACTGTCTAGCTATCACGGTTCATAAGATACAGCCTGGTGACAGACAGACAAATAGACAGACGGACAGTGGAGTCATAGTAATAGGGTCCTGTTTTTACCCTTTGGATACGAAACCCTAAAACAACTAAATAGCTTTTTGCTGCGACTTTGCTTCTGCGGCCTAAATCACAAGAACTGTGTATTTTTACGAGTTATATTATCAGTGAAAAGATTTTCTTAATTAAATCAGAAATTCCACCTGACAAACAATTTAACACGTTTAGAGTATTTCTTCAGCATTAGAAAATATTTTATCGGATCGCCCATCGGAAGTCACTTTATATTACCCTATATCTATTACAGCTTCTATCTAATCTATGGCTCATTCCACATTCATATTACTCCATAAAAATCTTAAATCAATATATAACCATAAATAAAACTACACTATATCTTAAACACAGCTTCAGTGTGGACCACGGTCGCAAGCCCTTCAAAATTAACCGGTTCTTATTTTATATCCTTATCCCACTTCTGAACTACAAGTATACCCGTCTCGTTTTGCCCTTCGGACATTTTTTTATCTCACTCTCACCACCGCTGTAACTACCACTTTCCCTTTTCAAAGGACGAAGACACCAATATTTGGCATCTTTGTCTGATATATGGGCTTTGATACGTGTGTCTCGCTCTTCAGGAGTCAGGATTTGGCCTTGAGACTGAGATGCTGAGTCTGGTCAAAGTTATTTTTACTTTTTACTCGGAACGATGACTAAATGCGTTAAGAAGCTAGTGGCAAGTCCTCCGCTTGTTTTATGGTATGTGTTTTGTGTAGGTGTGTGTATCCGAACGCATATTATTATCTGTAGCTTTATTGACCGTTGGTAGCCATTTTCGATTTTTGAGTCAATAGATCTTATTGGAGATCGATTCTAACTAAACTGTACAAAATTCTGGTCGGAGATGAAGATGACCGTCTTAATGGTATTTCCGAATGACATTAATTGCAAGGTGTTGTCGTAAATATTTTTTTCTAAAACTAAAAAAGCTTACCGTAATAAAAATGTTGATGAACAAGAAATAAATTTGACTACAAATAGGGTTTTAAATCATTGTTTATCTGAGCAATTAATATGTATTTCATTTATTTCATTTTGACCATTCTTGCCTTGTGAATTTAAAGTTTGACGAAGCAATTTAAAGGAACGAAAGTCATACAAACTTTTGAATAACCACCAAGTCTATTTAGATTTTAAATAATGCATGCATTTCTCCAATTTTCAATTTCAAAGCCACTGTAATATGGATTCTGCTTTGCGCCGATTACTAACGATTGCATTGGACTTTCGGCAAGAGTGAATTGTAAGATTTTTATAAAATTATTAAATAATATGAACTTCTTAAGAAAAAAACTGGCCAAGTGCGAGTCGGACTCGCGCACTTAGGGTTCCGCACCATTATCGCAAAAAACGGCAAAAAAATCACGTTTGTTGTATGGGAGCCCCTCCTTAAATATTGATTTTATTCTGTTTTTAGTATTTTATGTTATAGCGGCAATAGAAATACATTATCTGTGAAAATTTCAACTGTCTTGCTATCACGGTTCATGAGATACAGCCTGGTGACAGACGGACAGACAGACAGACAGACGGATCGTGAAGTCTCAGTAATAGGGTCCCGTTTTTACCTTTTGGGTACGGAACCCTAATAAATGAAGAATAAACGCCCATCACGAACTGATCTATCTGATATCAACTCAAACTGCTAACAATTTTCAAACCATTATGTATGAACATTGAAGTCCTAGATAATAAGTTTGCTGTTTGCCTGGTTTCTCATTAATGAAACTTTTCAATAAAAGATTTAAAGGAAACAACAGTAAAGTAATCCAGCCAGATCATTTTCCTAGGTACTATTCCATGGCATAAGGAAAAGTTAGACACTGATGTAATGGAATCCGAAGACGAATGGAATAACTATAGAATGAACAGGGCTACTCGACTAGACTTGTTCAGAAAAACCCAGTGCGTAAGCATTGCTAGACCCGTTTTCTGTTTAATTCGTTAAAGAATAAAAATCTTTTTAAATAGACTATATGAAAACATGAGTTTATACGATAAGATCACGTTTTTATTCACAAACAAAGTTATAGTAAAGTTAAAAGTTATACCTTACATTTCGCAAGTTACGTTTTTGTTCGAAGTAATAGGTGAAGAGCCTGTTATAAACATAGTTTACTAGTGAGAGAGCTCGGACTCAAATCCAGGCGACGACGGTTGTCTGCTAATAAAATCATCTCTACTTATTCGTTGTCTTCATTACTGAAGGTCGTGCCCGTATTGGAAAGCTTTCACGGAGTCTTTGACGAGCTGCTTCCAAGCCACTCTGTCTTCGGCTCTTCTCAGGGCAGTGGTAACGTGAGTCCCGTAATCGCCCTGATCTGGTCTGACCACCGAGTGGGTGAGCGTCCGCGTGGCCTTTTCCCATCCACTTTTCCTACAACAAACAGTTTAACCAGGTTATCTGGCTGTCTCTGGGCGATGTGACCAAAGTAATTTAGGACTCTTTTGTAGCAGATCGTGGTGAGTCTGGTTTTAATGTTTAACTGGTCGAGGATAGACTTATTTGTGCGTTTTGCTGTCCATGGTATGCGCAACATTCTCCTCCAGCACCACATCTCGAAAGCCTATATATATAAAATCATAAGTATTGTAATATCCCAAAAAACATTATCCTCGGGATCAACTTTGGACCTCATGATTAACAGTCCCGGTTGCAGTCAAGTTGTCAAAAAAACAACAAAAAGATTGCTTGGATACAAGACCACACTGTTGCTATGGCAGACGAAACCATAGATTTAAGAAATATTTTGTCTATGGACGAAACTTTTGTGTCTGGTGTGCGCAATGCCTAATGGTTTAGGCTTCGTCCTACCACGGAAAATGGAGTTATGAAGAATTTCTAGATTCTTAATACACGTTGGATTAAACAGCTTCCAAAGTTCTGTCGTCTTTGCTGTACCTGTTTTTCGTGACTTATTCAAAGTTGCATAGGTGAATGTTCTTTGTGAAAGCGTTTTCAATTTTCATGTGCATCATTCTCGTTTCTTGACAGGCAGTCAATGATTCTAAACAGTACAATTTTTTTTAAATCATTATTATTCTTTATTAAGATATTTAGTTCTATTTTGAATAAATAGTCATGAATACCTCGTAGGTCTAGTTGTCGTAAGTGCGACTTTGGGAAGAGAGGTCCTGGCATTGATTCGTGAGCAATGGTATGGGTCTTTCCTTTACGAAATTCTTTTTAATTGTCTCCTATTTGTTAAGTAATATAATAGTTATTTATATATCCTTACCTAACCCAACTAGAGATACCTAAGAACGAGACAGTATAGGAAGAGCAACAAAGAAAATTAAATAGCTTGTTTTTTTTTTTAATAAAAAAAAATATAATTCCAATCCCGAAAATTAAATCCCCAAATCTAAATCCCGATGCACACGCAATAAACAATCATGAGACAGATCCTGAGACACATGATTGATATGTTAATTTTCTTCCCTGACTTTCGTATGATTGATTGGCTACAGATTACCATGTTATGCTCGTCTTACCCGTCATGGTTTCCGCTGTGTAAGTACACTCGTGCACCTGGGGTGTGTCACCTGTTAGGTTTATTTACCCTCTGGTTTTAAGTCCACCTGGGAACACAGTAGGTCTTGTACCTGAGGTTCATTGCATAAAGCAACAATCCCTTTCATGTTTTGTTACGAACTTTCGTATTGTTTTCTGTCACTGACAATTTAAAACAATATCATGGAAAAACTTAATACATATTTTACTCATGTTTTGTGTAATCAGTTTATCTACCTATAATGTAATTAATATATAATTATTATTTAAGTAAAATTTAGTTTTATAGGTCCTGGATATCTTTTTGATTTTTCAAGAAGAACGTGTCCAATTGATAATTTGCTATTTATTTTGTAAAGAATGTTTTTAATAAAAGATAAAAACGAATACATGCATTTTCAGTTCGTTCCTGCTTAAAGGCAGGACGGGTTTTATGGAACAAGACCAAACGAAAGTAAAGATAAATTCAATGATAATGAGGCAAGTCATACAGATTCGTAAGTTCATCTCTTGGTTCAACGCACTGCAGCAATTACCGCGCCGCGTCGACCAAAACAAGCAAACCATCGACCTTGCGCGGAAAACCAAAAAAAATCCCCCGCGCACCGTCCTGACCTACATACGACGCCACACGCGATAAAACGTATAAAATAACATAATAATAAGACTAAATAATAATAAAAAAGGAAGCGAGACTCAAATAAAAATAATAATCACAAGATTACGGTTACGCGCGCGTGGTGGGCGCGTTTTTCATTCACGCTCGGCTGGAATAGTTCTCTTTTTAAAAAGGGGACGACGGTACGTGCCGCGGACTTGCCTTTTCTTTTATTTTCCGATTTCTTTCTTTTTTAATCATTTCACGAATATGGAGCGTTTTTATTTTCCCCGGGCGGACGGCCGTCCCATTCATGCGGCGGGTTGCTTGCCTTATGTCCGACTTTTTGTTGCTTGAAACAATTACGAGTTACAACCGGTCGTAAGATTTGTCGGCTCGTGGTATGCCGTTTGTGTTTTTTGCTTACGTAATTGAAGCTAAGTTGATGACGCTGATGAGATTGCTTTATCAAGTGTTTTATTTATTTGTTTGTTTTCTGTTATTGTTAGAATGGTAGTGGGAGGAGTAGGTATAATAAGGCTTGCGTAATTGTAAGTGTAACAAGGTTTCAGGTGTAATGTAAATATAACCACAAGTTGTTTGCAGACGCAGACGCACTATTTTCCCCCCCTGTGGGTTCCCGCTTTGTCGAGGCGCGGAGGCTCAGTAACCGTGGCTTGGTCACCCACGGTGGAGCGAAGAGGAACCCGAGGAAGGGCCGCTCGTTAGGGCTTTTGCCTGCTAAGCCGACGACGTAGCGGCCAACTCGCCGACGCAGTGGGACGTAGCGGGTTGCGGTGCCGCTTGGTAACAGGCGACATCGCAACTGAGGCGGACCGCGATGTCTTATGGAGATTCCCAGGTCCCATACGATATCGCGGCTGAGGGTCGGCGGCCGCGGCGGGAGAGGAGTGCCGGTACTGTGGTGCGCCGCTCTCCCTACCTTCCGCGGCCTAGACGGGGTCGCCACCGTCTGATGGCTGACGCGGCGGGGCCGCAGGCAAAGAGGAGTGTCGGTATAGCCGCTCTCGCTATCCCCTGCGGCCGCAAAATGGTAGGTGGCGGGGCCATTGACCTCGACCCGTCACAGTGGGACCAAGGGTGCCATATACGGGGTCGTCTGGCACCCATGTGCTGAAATGGTCCCTGGGGTGGTCACGGCGTACAGTGTGTTCTGATGCGCCGGTGATGGGGTGTACCCCCCTCCCCGAGGAGAGTCCGGTGACGGACAGCCGCGGCGGGTTCGCGGTGAGTGCTAATGCGTGCCCGTGTTCCCGCCATAAGCGGCACTGGAGGACACCGTGGAGTTTTAGTGGGTTAGAGTCCGACATAACTGCACTATCTCCCCGTGGTAGTGCAGTATGCATGAACATTTCTCAAAACAAAAAAAAAAGACGCACTATTGCGGTCCTTGCTTTCATAGAAGTGGGAGCTGACAAGACAACGGCTTTAATACCTATTGCATGAATAGTGATGATGACAAAAAAAAACTATTAATAAGTCCGTCAGATAAATTACGTAAAAATATTGGACACGTATTTTTCTTTTATCACGTATACAATAACATTACGACGATACAGTGCGTTGAAATATAGTGTGACGTCACTCCGTGCTACACTTTTACTGACAAAATGATGTCACAAGCCCCCACCTCCTGAAATTTGATGCACTTTATCTATGTAAATTTTTATTTATTTGCTATAGCAAAAGCAGAGTGTCCCAGCAGTGGTGGCCCAGTGGTATCTGCCGCGACTTACAAGTTGTAGGTCGTGGGTTCGAGCCCAGGCAGGCGCTTTACTTTATGTTAATTATTTCATCACCACTGCTCTCAAAACGGTGAAGAAAAACAACGTGAGGAAACCGGCATGTCCTAGAACCAAAAATTCTTAGACATGTGACATCCACCAACCCGCACTGGGCCCGCGTGGTGGATAACGGCCCATTCCCTCTCACAGAGAGGAGGCCTGTGTCCCAGCAGTGGGAACATTAATAGGCTGATGATGTATTTGATAATCTCACTGACGGAGTAAATACAATCATAATGTTTCTACCCAAAAAACATTCCTATATTGATATAAACTTATTCACCGATCACCAGTAACTAGAAAATAATAATAATAACCTTGAATTGCCCCCTATTATTATCAGAACATTTTTATACGTGTGCACAGATAAGCCTAAGATACTATGGCGACTTGGCATGCCCCCATCCGTTCAGTAGTTTTTGCGTGAAAGAGTTACAAACATACAAACACACCCACAAACTTTCGACTTAAGGGAACACTAGTCGACGGCACGAACTATTTTGGGCGCGAGGTTAAAATGCATTTTATATCAACCGACAACACGTGTGGAAGAGATAGATGCTGTGATGAGCAGTAGGAAGCTAGTTCGCGTACGAATACACACTTTTGCAAATTTGTAGCGAAATGAATAATGATTTAGGACGAAACCGAGCGCGCGAAATTTTATAAACAGACCTTTGGCAGTCTAGATATCATGAAAAAACTACTAAATCTGTCTGTTCAAAATAAAATTATATGCATTGTTGAACTACTAATCTATCCCTGTATGGAGGCCGTTTTGCAATTTTCCGTCTTCTTATGGTATTTATTTGCGCCTAAAAATGCGTTAAAATTAGTGTCGAAATGTGGAACTTTCGACGCTCATAACTTTCAAACATTTTATTTTTTTACTTTTTCGCTTCCATACAGGGCTAGATAATGATGAGACAAATTGACACCTATTAAATTTGAACGTACATCGTCAAACAGTGGAATAATCCCTAGACTACGTTTGTATGGAAAAAAAATCGACTAGTGTAACCTTAATAATGTATATTAGTATGATTATTGTGGATTTTAGTGTGATATAGTAGGATTTAATTCAATCAGCCAAACAAAAACAATCCACATCTTCGAACTTACGCTAGAAAAAGTTCAGTTCAATCACCCCTCTGGTAAGTAGTGCTAAGAAGCTGTAAGCACTAGAACGAGACTTGTTAGAATTCTTTTTAGTCTGTGAAGGAGGCACGTGTTTCCTCGGTAAGGTAATCATGGAGCCTGATAGAGCATTGAATATAGCCTTGCATCATTTGCTTGGCTTCCTAGTCATTGCTATGAAAGTAGGACTGGAAAGTCATAACTGGAGTGGAAGAACGACAGCCTAATTGCGTAAGTGAAGTGTGGAAAAAGAATGGGCAAAAGGAACAACTCCATGAAAGAATATGACACATTTCCTCTAAATGATTTCGGTATTGCGTAAATAATTTAGAAAGGGTACGTCCTCCATCTCTTTTTTTTTTGTGGTGGGAAATCATCCAATGACTTCTCGCGCTCTGGGTGGAGCGGGAGGGCGTGTCAGAGTTTTACTGACTAAAACCCACCCTGTTCCTTCAGTTGCTTGTGCTGGGGCCGCGGTAACTCTCTTTCAAATTCATCCGCGATGACGTCCTCCAGCCTCCTCCCTATGAGTTGAATTCACATATCCTTTTCATGACCTATCCCTTTGCGAGTGTATTACGCAAAAGATACGAAAGTCGTTATTTTAAAGGTGTCCCTTACCTAAACTTGTTCTTTGCTGAATTCACTTATGCAACTAATGCTGCGGGACTGTCGTTGAGATTGGTAAAAAAAAGAGTTAAGATCTGTGGTAAACAATGAAAATAATAACCAAAAACAATTGAAACTGCAATTAATATGTTTCACCATTTTATTATTCGAGTGCTTAATGGTTAGTCCATCTTCTGGTTCTTGCGCCAAAAATTTTACTCAGAGTTAGGTTGCTAACACGAGGTTAGATTAAAATATGTCATACATATTGGGCCCGTGGTAGCTACTAACTCGGAGTTAGTAAGGTAACCCAGGGTAGGCCTTAATGCCACTGTCATTGCTCGCAGTTATTTTCTTCAACACTTTGGTGGATGGCGATCTCTCTGAAAAAAACTTTTGTGATTAGAGCAAGCACCGTTCTTTACAGAACCAAATTTATTGCTTCAATAATCTCAAGAGACTCCTCCACTTGCTACCGAATGGCCAATTACTAAAATTAGTAGTTAATTTGTTGTACAGCAGAGTACCTACGTGTCTATTTTTTGTTGTCATCTATTTTATTACTTTCTAAGCATGACGCATGTTTTGATACCTACTTAAATGTAACTTAATTAACTACCTATCTGTCTTTGTTTAGTTGGCCACATTTCAAATAATTATTATAAGCGCCCGGAGATGGGTTTTACTTCAAGCAATCCAGCTCATGAACGTTCAAACTGCTGAGAATCATGTCCGGTTTTTGAATTCAGAATTTCGAGTTATGAGCTTTGCAAATCCTACTATGTCAAAATTTGACAAGTTTTCAGATTAAAGTTGAAAAAATCAAATTCTTAATTCAAAACATCTATTGTCAGCCATTCCATTAGTGAGTGGGAGTGGGTCGTAATCACAGAGTATATTATTTATACGGACAGTCGTCACCCTATTGGTTTATTGCGGGTTGGTCGACAACACAATGTATCTACCGCGCGCCGGTTTTCTCGCGTTTTCTTTCCCCATTTTACTTTGCTTTACGCGGTTTGTTTCACCAGCACCAAAAAACATCGCGTGAAGTTTAGTGTGGTCCTGTCTTTTAAGACCGTTACCACTGGAACATCAAGCCACTGTTCTCTACGTCTCCCTCATAGCTTCTTTATTGAATGTTAAATCCTTGAGCCTCAACCCATCTTCTGAAACTAAGTTGGTTTACAGCTACAACTGCTAAAGAAAATACTTGCTAGCTCCATTTCTTCGCGTTAGAAAGTGTCTGAGCCTAGGCAACAACGTTCTAAACGTTGTTTTTCCTCTGTTCAGTCGCCGAAGCTTGCTTTTTTGTTTTGTTTCGTCCGAGCTCCAATTTAACACTTGTCGCTGGCGTGGCGCCTTCGTATTGTTGGTTAAGTGAGGAGTGGCCGTTGATTTTTAACTTCAAGTAGCTACCTAATTATTCCGATGATAATTAAACCGAACATTATCGGAACAAGGTTTATACTTGGTCAGTAAATTTATGGGGGAGTAACTTTAGTTCGTGCCTGTTCCCTGAAGAGGTGAGTTGAGGTGTAATGGTAGGTACTTCTGTCCTATGTGGACGAGGAGAAAAAGCAAACTGGTTATTTCTGAAGCTACACAAAGAGTGGAAGAAACGCTATACAAAGAAGACATGGCACCAAAGTGATGAAATCTTTTTAATCTTTAATTCAGTTGATCATAGAGTATCAATAAGCCAAGAATGTATACTAGACAAATAGGTTCCTTTTAATATTTTTCACGAGCAGCGCGATGTCTGTTTTTGTGACTAAAAAAAATTGTCTAGTCGACTAGATACTTGAGATGACTAACGTATAGTTTGCAGAATTACACAAAAAAAAGTTGATAATTGCGGTTATAACACCAACGGCCATTCCTTCATACGACCACTACAGTGCGGTCAAATCAAAACTTTTTGCGTTCAAGAATGTCCGTAAAAAAGTCTCCCGTGTAATGGCGATCTGATTCGTGGACGACCGTTAGCAGAGCAGGCTGCCCGACACCCATTGTCCGTTCGACTCCCGGCCGAGGTAAAAAGATCGCGATAATACGTGAGCTGTTATTATGTACTGTTATGTCGCGGATTTTCGATGAAAAATGTCATTTCAGGTTAATGATCGGACGTGGTTTTTGTAATTGATTCTTATTAAGCTGTGGAAACGTGATGGATTTGTTTGGGCACGTAGTTTCCTTTTTAAATTTTAGAATGGATCATATTTATTAGATAGTCGTTTTAATTCGATCTTTCTAAAGGAGACGCAGAGATCTTAATTTAACCGAGAGAAAATCAATCAAAATCAACACCTATTTCTATAAAGGAGTTTTATTTCGTCAAAAAATATAATTTCTTCTCTCAACAGGGTCACAGGGTAGACTAGATCACTCTTCCTTTAATAAGTTTTAGATATCCCCTTATGTCCGATCTCAGCAGATCACTCTGTACCTATAAAGAAAAAAATAATTAATTGCTTTTTCACATTTTTGATTTTTGAGCTTCTAATTTCTTCAGCGAAGTAAAGCCCATTACAGGCCCATAACTAAGCTAAGTTATTTTAGCTGGCCTACTTGAACTCTGCTGATTAAACCAAAGAAGAGGGTATAATATATATTCACTTATTTAGCCAAGCTTATTTGGCTTGTAGAGTACAGGAGCGCCATCTAGGATATTAATACGAAACTAATCAGCTGGATAATATTTGGTAACTGAATAAGTTGCGGCAATAATAAAAATGCAATAAAAAGATGCTACATATCCTCAGTTAACAAAAAAAACATAAACATATTTTGATAAATGCTGGTTTTCAGATTTTCAGCGAAAATCAGTTTCCTCCAATAAATTGAGGTTCCATTTTGTTAACTTATTAAAATGGAATTAAAATATTAGTGAAACCAGTTCCAAATATTCGGTCATTATTATTTATTTTCAATCCTATCTTATCGGATGATTACGAAATTATTTGGTGATTGCAGCTGTTGTAGTTGTACTGCACTAGTGCGCACTGGATCTGGTGGTTAGGTTACAGTACAGATTATATAAATATGACAGACATTTAGTCTAGAGATGTGCAACTCAAGTTAACTCGAGTTGTGCCTGACTCGAGTTATCTTCCGAACTCGAGTTACTATCAAAAAACCTAAAATAAAAAAATCATGAGAAAAAGTTTTTTTTAAAATAAATAACTCGATCGAAAGCTACAAATGTAAAAGTCATTATTAGCTGCAACCAAAATTATTTGTTGTGATTGTGGTAATTTGTGAAAGCTGCTGTATGTGTATAACTAGTTTTGTTGTTGATTATATTATATAATTATAATTGTTTTAAATAAGTCGGACTAAAATCAAAAATACAGATATGTGATTTATACTAAAAATATCTTCTATTATTTTAATCCTACCAACTTATTTTATTTCCTTAGCCTGTATTATCCCACTCCTGGGCAAAGGCTTCCCCCATTCCTTTCATTTCCTTCGATGTTTTGCCTCATCTCGCCAATTCTCAAAGAAGAAATAAGTAATAAGAAAGTAGTAAGAATAAATAAATAATAAATAATTATCTGTCAAATATGTAAAAAAGTGATTTGTAACTAATAAATAATTAATTCTATCTTAACTTCCTTCGTTCTGCTAACTCGAGTTATGTGAATTTCAACTCGAGTCGTACTTATCCCGAGTTGGCCCATCACTAATTTAGTCAGTAGGTTGAGTGCTGTCAGTACTGTGAGCTGAGCTATTTTCACGGAATTTTGAGAGAGACAGCGCGGACGCAGTCTCTCACTACCAAAAATTACGCGTCCGAGATATCCACATTAGGGATATTCGCAAGGGTCAACCTATCCGCAGTGCAATGGAAAGGCCTCGCCCTGGGGGAACCGCCTTCTTGATCACGGTGTCCCCTACGCCAGGTAAGTATGATTTGTTTACCGAAATCCGGGAGGGTCGTTCAACGGCGGAGAATCTTAACACCGCGATTCAGAAAACGGGCTAAATGAACAACGCCATCTATCGAGCAAGACGGAACTAAAATACACTGGCGAACAAAGTGCTAGTTCGAACAGAGTCAAACAAGCTCATTATGTTTACGCAAGAAAAAAATCAATTACAGAAGCGAGTGGTCCATAATTTGGGCTTCCTTACGGCAACGGAGTCCGTCCATCTGTCTTAATGTGTTTATCGCGTGTGAACTTGTTTAAAGATTCGAGAAATGCATTGAGGTGGTTACCACCGGTTACAGAGACAAAAAAGAATCGAAAAAGTGGAAGGATTTGTAGTTAACGTTCATGAATTGTGGATTAACTTGCTTCTTTTCTTGCAAACTGAATCAAAAGAATGTACTGAGCTGGTTAAATAACTTCTACATTTACAATCCAATGCGAATCATTAGTACGACCCAAAATAGTAAAAGGTTTGTTTTGTTAATATGTACCTATTAGTTTATTATTTGTATGGTTAATTTATGTATTTTATCTATGACATTATAGAATTATTATATTAAGATGGGTCTAAGTTAACCTGTTCATAGTGCTCTGAATATTATCAATACAAAATTAATCTATAGGTACTAATATTATAAGTCACCCAAAGGGCAATGGAGAGGGCTATGCTTAGCATTTCCTTGAGTGATAACGTCAGAAATGATGATCTAAGCAGGAGAACCAAAATTACCGACATAGCCCGAAGAATTGCCAAACTTAAGTGGCAGTGGGCAGGGCACATTGCTCGCAGAATGGATGGCCGATGGAGCCGAAAAGATCTGGAATGGCGACCGCGAACCGGAAGACGATACGTTGGAAAGCGTCCCACTAGGTGGTCATCAGACCTGGTTAAGGTTGCGGGAAGGCGCTGGATGCGAGACGCACGGGATCGGTCAATGTGGTGACACCTGGGGGAGGCCTATGTATAGTAGTGGACGTCTTTCGGCTGAAATGATGATGAATATTATAAAGCTGAAGTGAGTTTGTTTGTTTGTTTGTTTGAACGCGCTAATCTTTGGAACTACTGGTTTGAATTGAAAAAATATTTTTGTATTAGATAGTCCATTTATCGAGGAAGGTTATAGGCTATATAACATCACGCTACGACCAATAGGAGCAGAGTATAAATAAAAAATGTTGCAAAAACGGGCAACAATATTCCTCTTTGAGAGTTTCCGTTGCGTGCGCTGCGTAAACGGTTTAAGTTACGCATCAATCATGTATGTAGGGTAGGTAGGGTAGATGGGTAGGTAGGTAGCCAGTTGACGGGAGCGAAGCCGCGTGGGACAGCTAGTATTCTAATATAGCAAAAAGTTCTAGACGGATAGGCATCTGAACCTCGAAAGTTTTTACCTACGTTACCTTTGAACTACCTAACAATCCTTTTAATAAATAAATAATGCTTAACATAAGTCTTTATCATCTTTTGTCTGACCAACTCGTAACTTTAGGTTTTAGGGTCACTATGACCTCTACTTTTTTATGGGATTCTAGAAATAATGTTAAGCATTCGTCCTACAGACGTTCTTGGAACGGGTTGGGCTGGTTTGGTCGGCCGCGAGTGTATGGCACGGGATTTAATTACTGCTATAAAATTATTAAGCTATTTATACCTGTTTATTGCTGATCTTGAGATTATTAGATGCATAAATATTTAGTCGAGGTATTTAAACTGGTCACTTTTCTGCTGGGTTATTTTTAGGGATCCGTACCCAAAGGGTTAAAACGGGACCCTATTACTAAGACTCCGTGGTCCGTCTGTCTGTCTGTCAATCTGTCACCAGGCTGTATCTCATGAACCGTTTTAGCTAGGCAGTTGAAATTTTCACAGATGATGTGTTTCTGTTGCCGCTAAAACCACAAATACTAAAAACAGAAAAAATAATAATTAAGAAACAACAAACAAAGGTGATGTTTTTGCCGTTTTTTGCGATAATGGTACGGGACCCTTCGTGCGCGAGTCCGACTCGCACTTGGCCCCTTGAACCCTTAAGGGCCTACATACGCTTTAGTGCCGTAAAACGGTAACTTTCTAAAGCATACTCCTTAGTAACGGCTAGGTTAAAAGGTTTGAAAAAAAAAAGATATTATTGATTCAAGTACATAATTTAGAACACAAGGTTTTTACGTGTCACTAATAGTTTTGCTTTAAAATAAATAATTAACAACACGATATTTTATCGCAACTTTTAGAAACTCCTCCTTAACGACTTGGATGTTTAAAAATATTTTTACACAGAATAATTAATGGCTGCTATTTCTTCGTAACTAACATAGCATATGTAAATTCGAGGTTTGGCTCTCGTCTCTTTCGTCCTCCAATATTGGACTAATTTTAAAGATATTCCATAAACTGGTAAAGTAAGATATATTCTATGTCCCTATGTTTTCCTTTTTTCATTTATGTTAGTCGAATTTGTACACTAAGCCTCTGTTGACAGCGCTTCTATAGATAATGTATCATCAAAAAGGAAAACATACGGACATAGTATATATCTTTAATTTTCAGTTTACGGAATATCTTTTAAATTGGTCCAATATTGGAGGAGGAAAGAGACGAGAGCCAAACCTCGAATTATGACTTTTTACTAAGGAAATTTAGTCGGCGCTCTCTGACCCCGTTTCCTCTTAAAAGGCAAAAAAAACACTTGTTAGATAGGAGTTCGACTATCCGTTAGTGTTAGCTAAATAGCTGACATGTATGTATGGCCTTTCAGAAATCGAGCAAGCGTCCACAGAGGCACCCACTATAACTACAGTCAATTGTTTCAATGATTCAACTTATTCTTCTTGCAGCATTATTAGCAAACTGATTAGCAAATTCTCTAAAGAGAATTACAGTTTAGAATATGCTTAAGGCGCCTCCCCGAGCAAAACGCCGCGCTAGTCGTTTTTGTGCAGTTTTTAAGATCTATCTAGGTACTCTTTATTTAAAAAGAAATATCAATTAATAAAAATACATTAAATTTCTACATAATGTTGATTCTAAAATTGTAGTACACTTTTTTTTTAAAAGACCTATATGTTTTACTAATCTCCTTCCAACAATACTATAAAAATAAAAATAATTATTGTTAGCATGCATCTCCTCGTAAAGTGTTCATTAATTATTTTTTATACTAACACTAATGGATAGACAATTTGATAACGAACATTTTGTAAGTTTTTTTTTTTTTCAAAAGACAAATATTCGATTTTATAAAGATTTTATTCTAACATCTGGACGTATTCACTACCGTAATTCACGCGCCAACAGTGCCGCTAAGCCACTAGGAATGCTCATATCTCATGCTGATTTTTTGGTCAGGGTGCTAAATTGTTCAGAAATTGTTATCTGGGGGGTGACCATAAGCCCTTAGAGCAATCAATTTGAGATCGAATAAGGGACAGATGTATCTGACTTGTATACATCTGTTAATTACTCGATATCAAATTGATACCGTCAAACACCGCTCGATATCAAATTGATACCGATAGCTCTTAAGCTTATGGTCACCCCCCTGTTGATTTATCTTAAATTTGTAAGGTTAGTTATTTACATATGTACATTATTATTTACAAACTAATATTAGAACTAATCTAAGAATAAATATATGTTCAATTACCTACGGGGCGTCAAAAAATACGTCCACATCGCTGTCAACAGGAAACGTGCCCAGAAGGCCTGCAGCATTGGTTTTTTTTTTTGTTGATTTATTGAGTTATACTGCAGGTTACATCATACAAAAGAATTAATTAAACTTACGCTAAAAACAACTTGTTTGTTGTTAGTTTTGGCGCTACGGCCAGGCGTCTCTCTCATCTAATTTCATATCGTTCCATCTCCAAATTGTTATCGCACGCATCGATATGCTTTCTAAAACTCCAATTTTCTTTTACATTGTCGTGTTGAAGTGAACTGGCTCGCCTCGTATTTAATTCCTTATCAATGGTGCCACCGGTAGACCCGTTATTTAATTTCTGAACGAATGGAGACGGCCATTTTGCCGCCAACCGTGACCAATGCTACACTTTGGTGTCCGAGATTTTTTTATTATATTGAGAGCAGTTAGGTACCTATAGACGTCTGATAAAAAAAAATGGTAAAAAAAGAATAAGATTTTCCTTGTGTAGGACAAAATTAGATGCATTTAGGGCGGTACTGATAAATGCATAGGAAAATTAGATGCATTTAGGGCGGTAAATGCATAGGATAATTAGATGCATTTAGGGCGGTTATTATTAATGCATAGGATAATTAGATGCATTTAGGGCGGTTATTATTAATGCATAGGAAAATTAGATGCATTTAGGGCGGTAATGATAAATGCATAGGAAAATTAGATACATTTAGGGCGGTAAATGCATAGGATAATTAGATGCATTTAGGGCGGTTATTATTAATGCATAGGAAAATTAGATGCATTTAGGGCGGTTATTATTAATGCATAGGAAAATGAAGGATATATATAAGAAGGGGGAAATGACTACGTCAGAGTTTTAAGCATGCTCGCCTGCTTATTAATAAGAAAGAAATAAGAGCATCACATAGCAGAACCCTATCTTCCTTTCTAGCCTAGATCCATGTCTCCAGCAGCCTTATTGCGTAATTAATTCGGCAAGGGCAAAAAGTATGAAAAATCGACAAATCACATGCGAGATGAAAGACGCGTTGTGGATTGCCGTATAAGTGAATTTTCATACTCTTTCTCCTTTGCCTTGCTGAATTCATTACGCAATAAGGCTGCAGGTGTGGGGCTCCTCATCACTCTTCGCTAAACATGTTACTTCTGCGTCGTCAAGAACTCGATATATCTTTGACTTTCTTCAGTTGAAAGCTCAGGCAACCACCTGAAGAAAGATGTTCTTTCCAAGATGTCTTCTCAGAGCAAATTAAACTCAACAAAACTGATATCTGTCAATCTACCTTCAGATAGATAAGATCGCCTTTGTACTCGTATAAACAAGTTTGTCTTGTAGAAGAGATGTGTAACTTTTATGGTTTACAATAAAGAATATTCTAGTATAGTGGTCTCTGGAAAAGAAGACTCTTTAACAAATGATAAGGTGTATCATATACACCAACGAGACCTTATAGTTACTGAAACAAATTGAGGAAAAAATGCGCCCATTACATTATTGGTAGATCACGAGGTGGCATCAATCACGTATAGAGCCCCAAATAAACTGATTGAAAGCAGCTCGAGGTCACAAACGCAAAAAACTGTAGAGCAAATGGTGTAAGTTCTTCTAAAGGCAGCTGACTCCGCTGGCTTACCATTATAATTGTACCATTGATCCAAAGAAAGTCTTGCCAAGAAAAGGACTTTTAAGGTTACACTAGTCGAAAATTCTTCCATACAAACGTAGTCTAGGGATTATTCCACTGTTTGACGATGTACGTTCAAAATAAACAGTGATATCAATTTGTCTCATCATTATCTAGCCCTGTATGGAAGCAAAAAAGTAAAAAAAGAAAATATTTGAAAGTTATGAGCGTCGAAAATTCCACATTTTGATACTAATTTTAACGCATTTTTGGCCGCAAATAAATACCATAAGAAGACGGAAAATTGCAAAACGGCCTCCATACAGGAATAGATTAGTAGTTCAACAATGCAAATAATTTTATTTTGAACAGATAGATTTAGTCGTTTTTTCATGATATCTAGACTGCCTAAGGTCTGTTTATAAATTTTCGCGCGTTCGGTTTCGTCCTAAATCATTATCCATTTCGCTACAAATTTGCAAAAGTGTGTATTCGTACGCGAACTAGCTTCCTACTGCTCATCACAGCATCTATCTCTTCCGCACGAGTTGTCGTTTGATATAAAATGCATTTTAACCCCGCGCATAAAATAGTTCATGCCGTCGACTAGTGTACCCTTAATGTACTAGTTCGCTTCGATTTCTCTATTTGCCTTTATAATGACCAATTCAAGAAATTGGCGACTGGTGCAAAAAACTCCAAATTTTACATATTCCTATTTCTTTTCGAATTGGCAAAAAGAACGGCTTCAGCATATTATACAATTATCACGATGTAGGGCATAATATATTAGGTACTTTAAAGCTGAATGCTAATGTACTCTTCGAGAACGATGACCCATCTAAAGCCTTCAAAACTACCCTCCATTTTACTATACGTTTTTTATTTGTCATGTTCAGTATTACCACGGTAATATAACATTACCGTGGTATTACCTAGTATTACTTAGGTACATACAATATGTTATGTATAACGAAGCCCGCTCTAATCAAATAAAGACAGGAAACTCAGAAGCTAAAAAATCACAAAAAAGTAGCGATCCAAAACCGCAAATTCAGCAACGCTAAGTTTTTTCAGGCTCCAAAATGAAACTTTTTAACCTGCCAATCAGTTTTTGTAACATGCATAACGCCTTCATTCTCCCAATTTCCCTCCAACATAGGAAAATCCGTTTTTAAATATTTATAGCTTAGTTAGGTAGATACAAATTTTTGGTGCATGGCGGGTGGGTGCGGCAGTTGCCATGGTAACCACGTCGTTGTTTTGCCGATCGGGCTTTGTCTATTCTTTTTTTTTCTTGTTTGGCTTTTTTCGTACGGAAATATAGGCAGAGGCATGGAGGCAGACAATGCCTTTTAGAGGGTAGTACCGTCGTGTGTTAGATACTCGTATGTGTTTCGCGAATAACAATTAAATTGTAGAGAGCTACAGGTTTGACGGTTTTTTTTTTTGGAGATATAAGTAGAGGCGGCTTTAGGGTACCTCGTTGCAGACTTATCTACTAGTACCACAGTAAATGATTTTGTTGGGATATTTTTAGACGATAGGTCTAGGGAAAGATTTGACTCAGAAACAATTGTCCGTTGAGATTTGTCTTCAGTTGATGGCAGTAGTCTTTACTGTCAATATATCTAAATGATAATCATTTCTTAATTTAAATAAACACATGAGTGGGCAGTACCTACAGTCATCGATGAAGCCAGTATTTCCTATCCGACTGGCTGGTAATACTTATTTTCTCTGAGAAGAAAACACCGAAGTACACCGAAGCAAACTCAGAGATGACAGTTTCTTTCAAACATTATCTTGGTCAGATCGATCAAACATCTACGAATGAGTACCTATACTAAATAGTAGTAACTTAGTATTGGAACCAATCAGATTGGTATTTGTGATGGACTTTTGAGGAAAGAACCACACAGATTTAACTGAGGGCCTGTCCAATCAGTACAAGCATTTATACCTAATTGTGCCGTATGGGATTTTTAACTGGCGAAAAACAGTCGTTAAAGTATACCTAGTATCTACCTAGTAATGCGAGTTTACTAGACTATAGATATGCCTACCAACCAGTAGGTATCTCTGCTTGCCCCTCTGGCTTCTGACTTTGGCTACAGTAATTACCTACTGGCTTTTAAAGTTATGAGTACACTATGACGATTAAGGAGAGCCAGATTATGGAAACATTGTCGTATCACTCAAGAAAGTACCTACTAGGTAAGTAGCCATTTACAGACAATATCAGTCCTTATACAACCCTAAAAAAATAAAGAAGATTTTTTTCAAGCAGTAATCAATAGGTCCCGTACTATATTATTATCTTACATCACATTCATCAACATTTTTTTTTTTATATACATTTCCTTGAGCTGCTGTTTCATTATATCTTTCTAAGTTAATACAACATAAGTCTTAGTCTAACGCGATAAGATGTATTTTTTCTTGTAGTTTATTGTTTTCTTAGTTAACATGAAGTAAGTCACAAGTTACCAACAGCGTGCGTTTCAAGTACCAAATAGCTTAATTAAAAACAAAATTTAGCCATGGCACTAAGGTTTCAATTTTGCCGAAATTATAAAATTATCATATTTCTCATGTTACAATGTTAAGACAAACTTAAAAGACATGTTAAATAAGACATAACTTCCTTTTTCAACATATTGAAGCCGAAATAAAAGAGAACAGTTAAAGTACAACAGTCTCGTGATAAGGTTTCCGAATGCATCTGTCAAAATCAAAACACCGAGCTGAAGTTATTCACATATCCAAAGTGTTGGCGAACAGTGTTTCGCAATATTACTTCTTCAAAAATTAGAAAAATATTGTTATAATAACCATGCTATCCAGCTTGAGGACTGGAGTACAGGGCGTGGTATGTCATTTCAAACATAAAACAATGTTGTGGCTACTGTAAACAATCGTATTACATAATTACGTTTTGACGTTTGCGTTTTACCTACAGTGATTTGTGATCGTATTTTCAGCTGCGTGCTGCATCTAGGAATATTCAGACTAGCGCAGCCCTGCAGCATGACAGCCTGTTTGTCCACCGTGATTCCCCTGAGGACAACCCTGACACTCCCTTTGAATTCTCGGAGGCTAACAAAAAGGTCAGTGACAGTCATCTGTTTTCGCTAAACATTTCGTCTTTTTGGATGTTCTTAATTCAAAATATCGCTGATTGTGACAGAAGATTGTATATTTTTATACTCTTTTGTTAAATCTGAGGCTTATTAATTAATTAAGATGGTTAGTGCTGATTGAATGATAACATTAATATATTTTAGGTTAACTTAATAAAATGATAACAAAACAACATCATATTATAGGTAATGAGTAGTGTGAATACTTATACCCCTGGGGGGTAACTATAAGCTCTAAGAGCGGTATCAATTTGAGATCGAATAAGGGACAGATTTATATGACTTGTGTACATCTGTCACTTACTCGATATCAAATTGATATCACTCTAAGAGCTTATGGTCACCCCCCTGATCTCTGAGTTAAGCATTTAAAGTTGAGTATTTCTGTCTTTGTCAAACTCTTTTTTGGTCTGAATATTTGTAAAATTTTGGCATATAAGTAGTGTTTGTGATATTCTTACCACAAAATACTCAATTCAAAAATCAGCCCGTAGTGAATTATTTCTAGTTAGAATCTACTTAGGTTAATTAAGCTATCAAAAAGCCAAGTTTTCGTTTCAAATATCACATGGGTAAGTAAAAATAAATAAAAAAAAGCTTTTTGTTAGGTGTTTGTTCTCAACAAGTGCCAATCAATAAATGTATCGGAAAAATTTTAAAACACTTTGTAATTTTTTTACACAATGACATGTTGTTATTAATGTAATTAATCAAATGTTTTTAAATCTCATTTCAGCGAATTGATGCCTTATTGGGTATCTACCCGGAAGGTCACAAGCGTGGAGCGATGATCCCTCTTCTTGACCTGGCTCAGCGTCAGAATGGAGGCTGGCTACCCATCTCCGCCATGCACAAGGTAGCTGATCTCCTGAATCTACCCCGCATGAGGGTATATGAGGTGGCTACATTCTACACTATGTTTATTAGGTGAGTTTATTAATTAGAAATATTAAATTAAAGGAATAGTTACCTACTTATTAATTATTGCCTTAATCCACCATGCATGCCCCAGTGTAGGTAGATGCATGTCTTAATATTTTTTTAAATCTTAGTGTATATTCTTATAAAATCAACTGCTGTTCAGCAAAACGTTTCTATTCATAGTTTCAATGCCAAACTTTAATAATAAATGGTTTTCCAATGTTTTCTTCATTAATATTGGTTTGCTAATAAAAAAAAAAACCATCATTAAAATCATTACCGTTCTATGGCTTTTAGACCAGTAAAACTAATAAGATTGAACTAAACTTTTGGGCGCACGGTTGGCGCAGTGGTTGAGCGATTGACTGCTGCGCTGCGTGTCGCGGGTTCGATTCCCGCACGGAATAAATACTTGTATGATCTACAAATAGTTGTTCCGGCTCTGGGTGTTAGTGTATGTGAAATTATATGTTTGTAAACGCACCCACGATACAGGAGAAATTCCTAGTGTGGGGCAACGTTTTTTTAAAAGAAAACAGAAAACAGAAACTAATCAACTGAAAATAGTTTTGTTCTGACGAAAACTAAATCTGATTTTATTGCGGACTGAAAAAGAAAACCAATAATTTTTATATTTTTTAGGGTTCCGTACCCAAAGGGTAAAAACGGGACCCTATTCTAAGACTCCACAATCCGTCTGTCTGTCTGTTTGTCTGTCACCAGGCTGTATCTAAAGAACCGTGATAGCTAGATAGTTGAAATTTTCACAGATGCTGTATTTCTGTTGCCACTCTAACAACAAATACTAAAAACAGAATAAAATAAATATTTAAGTTGGGCTCCCATACAACAAACGTGATTTTTTGCCGTTTTTTGCGATAATGGTACGGCGCGAGTCTGACCCGCAGTCGGCCGGTTTTTTTTGTATGCATAATCTTGCAAGCTGTCGGTAGATTATGAGGAGATGACATGAAGACAGTATTGCAATGCAAAACCAATGCACACTTAAAAGTGCTTTCTGTGTGATCTTCCAGACATCAATTCGGCGTGAGTTTTGGCTCTTTACCTTTTTTCAATTAATACAGTTAATGTTTAATATTGCTAAATTTTAACCTTGCAGACGACCAATCGGCAAATACCACCTCCAAGTATGCACAACAACGCCCTGCTGGCTCCGTGGTTCTGATGCCGTCCTGAAGACGATTGTAGAAGGAACCCAGTGCAAAGTCGGTGGCACCAGCCCCTGTGGAAAGTTCTCCATCTCTGAGGTGCGTTTTATCTTAATGTAGCAACTCATCTGTCGCAATAAACGCAACCGCCTTCCCTAGTCGGTGCCGAGACGCGGGTTGGGAATTTGTGCAAAAACAGAGAGAGAAAACATTGTTATTCTCTTTCTTACTCTTTATATAAAACGTCGCCCGCGCAGACCCTCGACTCTTTATTAGCGTTGAAAATGCCGAAAATAAAATAAGAGAAAATAATTTTGGTTTTTTTCTGTTAGAAAAATGAACAGAAGGAATCCTTCGTAAAGAAACAGAATTCTCCCGGATATTTCGGTTGATGTTTTGAAAAGTTGAAAAAAAACAAGTTTTATTGAAATTGAAATCTTTTTAATAGGTGAAATACAATCCCAATTTCACTGTCCGTAGAATCGTCAGCTTCACCAGGCTCGAGCTCGAATTCGAAAGCTTTTTTTAGCTTGCATTAAATGTAAATTTGATCGAACGTAAACAAGTTTATGAAGTTGCTCTGGAAGAAGGCGATTGCTATCTTTGGAATGCGTTCGATCAAAAATTTACCAGTTTCTTTCAGACGCCGCAGATGACGGTAGAACACTCAACAATCTTATGGCAACACAAGAAAGTTGTTTAGAGTTTAGAGTGACAAAAGCTATATAGACATTTTTTTATTCTACTCTCCATTTTATTAGTACGTAATACGTATTATTATATAAGTACTCAGTACGTATTTCCACCAATCAAACGACTCTGTTTCAGTCTACGTCATAACACAGCGAGTTTTGTAGCCAATAAATTGCGTCCGAAGGCGCCACGCCACGACACGACACGTAAGTGTGTTTCCGTCTTTACACACAATTCGCTGTGTGAGCGACGTCCCTTAAATTATTTAAGGCCAAAGTAAGGGTGCGTAATTTTTATGTAAACAGAAGCACGCAGAATTTAAGTCGCTTAATTATCGTCAGGTGTTGCTACCCAATAATAAATTCTATCGGGAATGCCAAAAACCCAAAATGTTTTGTTTTGGATCGTGGCACTTCGGTAGCGATTGACTTTTTGAGCTTTATTAGCTCCAAATCTCTAATACAAAATAAGATTTATTTCAATAGCAGTAAGGTTTGTTTTGCATTGCCAAAGTTTCGCATTAATATGGCCAATGAATGTGCCAAGCCAGCATCAAAATAAGGTGTTTACCCAAACTTTGCTGTTTTGAAACAGTTAATAATATTGTGGACCGTCTATAGAAATTTGGCATACAGAATTTAAAAAATAAAATTGAAAATATTATTTTAAACCTCATAAAGTCATAGTCATATCTTATGCTATTCAGCTAAATATGAACAAGACTGAAAGCCAAAACTAATCAAGTTAAAACAATAGAAAAAAAGGATCCAAAATACAATTAAGGTCCGACCGCACTAAGCGTAACTACGCGTCAGCGGAGCGACGCGACAAAATATATTGTATGAGATAAAGTGTCGCGTCGCGTAGTTCCGCTGCCGCGTAGTGCGGTTTATCTCATACAATATCATACAAAGTATATTTGGTCATGTCGCGTCGCGTCGCTCCGCTGACGCGTAGTGTGGTTTGATCTTTAAGTTGTGTAATAATATTACGCAAAAACCTCTTGAAAGATATTACTCAAACCGGATAAATAGTCACTTACTTAGTATAATAGTCGCCCATTCAGTATATTTTTTGCTCGGTTAAAAATTTCCCTTTAAAAATTATGGACTAAGTAATACAAATACATAACGTACCTATATACAAACTGCATAAAAAGGGAAGATGTGCGGTTCCTTGATAATGAAAAAATTCGTCCACAATCCTTAAAAGGAGAAACGTGTCCAGAACGCTGGCAGCATATCCACGTTGAATACCAATACTGATTCGTGGCCGAAAAAAGCCCAGCACTCTGGTCATGTGAACAGTTGACTAAGAAAGACGTTGAGAGACAACGTGATACACGTGATGAATAATGCTTAAAATAACATGATATTTAGGAATATCACTTCACTACATATTATAAAACAAAGTACCCGGCCGCGTCTGTTCGCGATAATCTCAAAAACTACTGAACGGATTTTCATGTGGTTTTCATCAATAGAAAAAGTGAGAAGCGAGGAAGGTTTTTGTATATAATTTGTCACGGGCCAAGCCGGGGCAGGTCGCTAGTCTTACTAATATTATAAATACGAAAGTTTGGATGGATGTATGTTTGTTACTCAATCACGCCAGAACAGCTGAACGGATCTGGATTAAATTTGGCACAGAGATAGATTACAGTCTTGAAAAGCACATGGCTACTTTTCATCTAGGTATAATGTTCCCTTGGCATAAGAAAACACTTATCACGCGGGCGAAGCGGCTGGCGGAAGCTAGTTGTCTATAAATATTATAAAAACTTGATTATTCATTTATTTTTTCAGGTTGAATGTCTCGGTGCCTGTGTCAACGCTCCTATGGTCCAAGTCAACGACGATTACTACGTAAATATAAATTAAAATATTAATTACTAAATTATGTTAGATTAGACCCAATGCATTAAACCAGTTAAACATTTTAGATGTAAAGGTACTCGACATCTAAATTGTTTAACTGATTTAATGTTTTGGAAAGTACATTCCAGTATCACACCGTCTATAATTACATTATAGAATCGTCGTTAATTAAATTTAAATCAAGTTCCTTGGCTGTTGTGATAATTCGCGCTTCCCGATATTCACATTCATTTTGCAGTCATTTTATTTCCAGAAACTGAGTGCAAAGCCCGCTTAGTTATTGACAATTAGGTATACTCTTTAGTTAAGGCCATCCAAATTTAATATATTACCTACATAGATCTATATAAAAACTAAAATTCTGCTGCAGCAGCAAGCACAGGGGATTGACCATAAGCTCTTAGAGTAAGGTTATTTTGAGATCGCGTAAGTGACAGATGTATACAAGTCATTTACATCTGACCCTTACACACACTCTAAATAACCTTACTCTAAGAGCTTATGGTCACTCCCCTGGTCGTATTTAAATACTGCGGGAATAATACTGTAAATACCAATAAATAATCAGATCTTACCAATATTATAAATGTGAAAGTTCGGATGGAAGTGTGTATGTTTGTTACTCAATCACGCTAAAACGGCTGAACTTATCTGAATGAAATTTGGGACAGAGATAGATCATAGTCTGGAATAGCACATACACATCCTGGTATAATGTTCCCTTGGGATAAGAAAATACTACTAATAATATAATAAATATAAAACCTAATGTTCCTTTTTTTTATTTTCCAGGAAGACCTGTCAATAGAAGACACCAAAGAGATCATTGAAAAGCTCAAAAAAGACGAGAAACCGAAACCTGGCCCGAGGTATGTACCCTTTCCATCACTTTATTTACCTCAACTCAACTCCCATTCACGTAGTCGTTATAGAAAAGCGGCTTGTCGAAAAACACGCACTGGATTTTCATCTCTTGGCGTTCAGACGCGCATTATACAGAGCAAATAGGGGTAAATAAAAAGTACGTGTAGTGGCACCAAAGCCGCCACTTACGAACTAAAGACATGACGTCAAAGTTTTCGGCACGATTAGAACACATACAACAATCCGACAATAACCATCGGGCAGTTGCCCGGACCAGACACAACACCCGTCTGGTCGGAGGATGCTCCCTTTTTTATGGAAGTTTGTGGGACTTTACACCCTGTTCCGCATACCCCCAAATACGTAAATTTAACAAAAACTTAGTTGAGACAATTGGAAGGAATTAGGCACCTTTCGTATTATTACTACTTCCCAAACTTAATACGTTGGATGCCCTTTCCTTTCCTATTACTCGTTCAAATCGAAGACATGTGACACCAACCCGCACTGGGTCCGCGTGGTTGATTACAGCCCATTCCCTCTCACAGAGAGGAGGCCTGTGTCCCAGCAGTGGGGACATTAAAAGACTGATGATGATGGTGACTCGTTCAAAATAAATGTGCACCTTGCCCCCACCGTGCGCCAATAGTTAGAGTCGAACGTAAGTTTTTTTTTTTAAATCTTTGCCTCACTGGGAAACTCACATACACTATATGTAGGTCATACAAATATTTGTTTCTGCGGGAATCGAACCCGCGACACGCAGCACAGCAGTCAATCGCACAACTGCTGCGCCAACCCGCACTTGGCCCGCGTGCGTGGTGGATTATTCCATTGAGAGTGACGTCACAGCGCCAAATGCATAGTTATTTTGACCGTGCAGTAGATATCGCATACATGCAGCATGCTACTCTGATATGGGAGAGTAATGTTTTGTAGATGTAGTACGGAGTCAGTTTCCTATTCTCAATGTGAAGGAAACTTGTGGGTTTTTGTAACCAGTTAGAAATGCGATGTGTGAATACCACAGAACAAAAAAAACGCCTACTACAATAGAAGTCGCAAGTGGGCGGGGCCCGCGTACCCCGAGCTTTGCACAGTTCTGCATATGTTTCCTTCCGCGCACACACTACGCACATCAGTCTTGATTCAACCGTCACGGTGACAAAAACTTGAAAAAAAATACAAAAATGCCTTATTGTGCTGTTTTAGAATGTAAACACGATAGCAGAACAAAAAATGTATCAAAAGTAGGTATATCTTACCATCGGCTAGTCTTAATTTATTTTATTTCGATAAAAATGTAAAAACAATATTTTATTAAACAAGACAAGTAAAAGTTGAATTTATGGTGTTAAACTTAAGGTCTACTTTCTTTAAAACTCAAACATTGTTCTCGAAGATTCCAACTATGCACATGTCACATTCAGCTACTCAATTAGAGATTACCAATATCGATAATGAGTTATAGATACTTTAAACTTACAATATTCGAAAAAATCTTCTTACGCGCGAAAAACATAACCCTTTCCTTGTAGCCGTGTAAAAATAAAGATTACGACGAATTGAGAACATCCTCCTTTTTTTGAAGTCGGTTAAAAAGACAACAGCCTTCAAAATCAACAAAGTGTAATAATAATAACACATGAACATAGAACCTCCTTCTTTTTTTAAGTCAGTTAAAAACTGGCTTACGTGTTAGTCTGAAATTTAAGATCTACTGGTGTATAGACCTAATTTTCATCAGTTCATTAAGGAAGTTAGTCAAGCTAATCATAATAAGAGTGTAGCCGCAGGCGAAAGCGTAAGCTTCCCATATCAGTAGGACGTATTGCATTTGTTGTGTAGTCTATCGCATCATCAATCATCAATACATATAATAAATCTGTAGAAAAGTATTTTTATACATCGAAAATATTGCCAAAAAAATAGCCAGTGTGTTAAAGGATAACCAACAGAACCTATTGCCGGCATTTTTGGAATTTTTGTCTGTTTATTTGAGCACGCATCACGTGACATGTACGAAACCAATGTAATAGTACATTGTGATACAAGGGTGGAAAGTAGGTTATTGCAAACGAGCTGTCATTAACAAGCCCGAGCCGAAGGCGAGGGTTTTAAATGACACGAGTTTGCAATAACCTACACACCCGTGTATCACACGACGTTTTTCAATACAGTTGTGAGAAACAGTAAAAACAAATCAAAGAATTAGATTTGTTTGTTCACAAAAAATAAAATTTTCAATATGGCGCGTTGTAACTGGACATATTTTTTTTACAAAGAAAACAGCCTATACAGCCTATTCGATTTTTGACAAACGTTGATGTGAAAATAATTAACTTATAACTGGTAATTAAATATATTAAACAACTATTAAAAAAAAAGAGAATTCAATGCTAAAACGTACGGAATCATTAATTTTTCCTCGTATAAAATCGTATCCCATTTTATTTTATGTATGAAAACTCCTTGCTACAAAACTTTTTTAAATTGACTTATGGCGCGTTTTTGCAACTGGACATTTCTTTTTCAACGAAAACAGCCTATACAGGTTATTCGATTTTTGACAAATGTTGATGTGAAAATAATTAAATTAAAACTGGTAATTAAATATATTAAACAACCATTTAAAAGACTTTTGAGAATTCAATGCTAAAACGTACGGAATCATTCATTTTTCCTCGTAGAAAATCTATCCCATTTTATTCTATGTTTGAAAACTCCTTGCTACTAAACTTTTTTAAATTGACTTATAAATTTAAAACTAAACTGCAAACATAATGATCGAGCTCGTAAACAAAAGTCACGACCGCGTAACAGAAAGATGCCTATGCGTAAGATTTAACTTTCGAATCATAATTATAGCCTCTGAAAGTACGCCATGTTTAACAACTGTATTGAAAATAACTTTTATACATAAACATTGTGCGTACCTTGAAGAATTACTTAGTTTTTGTGTCATCGCAATCGGTTCACTCTATCAAAAGTTAGATGAATTTAAAGTGTTCAAGAAGTAAAATTATCACAACACACGCAATTCAGATACTCAGAGAGTTGAACTCGATGTTCGATAGATGGCGTTGTGAATTTGAAGTCATTTTCTGAATCACGGTGTTAAGATTCTCCGCGAAAGATTGATGACTATAGAAACAAATATGGTCGGTAGGTAAGTAGGGTAGGCAGGAAGGTAAGTATGGTAGGGTTGGCAAACAGATGACGGGAGAGAGCCGCGGTCACAGCTTGTGATTAATAATAGTACACCAAAAACTACGTATACGTACAGTACTGTCTTTTCTTTCATTTTTTAAATCCATGGAAAGGTTGTCTTGAAAAGATCGCTTTTAGCGATAAGGCCGCCCATTGTGCCACCCAGTGTAATGTTTTCTTCGTCTATACTTTCTGTAACTTATATGGTGTACATAATTAAGAGTATTGTATTCTATAATTCTATTGATAGAACAAAAAACACTAAGATACGCCCATCTTTGTATCAATAGAATCATTTTCAAAATCGGATCAGTAGTTTACCATAAAATATCTTAATAATACTTTCTATAAATCGTAAGTATTGGAATAAATTTATATAAAAACTTGATTACAAACATAATAATATTTATCGACTCTAGTTATTGGGCACACGGTTGGCGCAGTGGTTCAGCGATTGACTGCTGCGCTGCGTGTCGCGGGTTCGATTCCCGCACGGAACAAATATTTGTATGATCTACAAATAGTTGTTCCGGCTCTGGGTGTTTGTGTATGTGAAATTATATGTTTGTAAACGCACCCACGATACAGGAGAAATTCCTAGTGTGGGGCAAGGTTTTTTTTTAACTAAACTGTATTTTGTTTGAAAATAATACGGAATGTCGATAAATAAGTCAACGACCGTGGTACATCACTACAGGAGGACGAGTAGTAATGACCTCATTTCGCAAATATAAATCTTATCGGTAACGAAATACGGCTTTAAATTAAATGAATTTATTATAGTGACATCTAGTGGCGGGTAGCGTAACTTGCTCATTAAACTATTTCGTGTGCGCTTTAAACGAAAAAAGTAATAAATACTCAAAAAGAGTAGACAATAAACCAACTCTATTGTCATAAAGCTGTGGTTTATTTTCAAATAAGCGACGACTGACATATTTTCTACTTTCGTCTAAAAATTAAACTACCAATCACACCAAAGATTTCTTAGTGTTATGAAATACAATTAATCTGTATATGTGTGAGTTTGGGTGCGCTGGTTCCGATACTAATAAAGCTATATGCGATTTCTACTGTCTTCTCTGTTCTGTGGTGAATACAAATTGAAGTTTACGTTAACGCGATTAAGCAAGTTAATAAACTCGAAATAAGCTCAAAGAGAACGTTTACATTAACGCGAACGAGTACGTTAAAAATTCACACTATAGGCACCTATAGGTCTATCCACACATATCAGAGCCGTGCCCGGGACGTGGACGTACCGTGACCCGTCAGGGGCTCAAAAAAATATCGATGTGTACATTTTATATGAACTTGTTCACACACGTCCGTGCACGGGCTAGTGACGAAGCCTCAATGCCTGGCCCGGCCCTGTGATGTCAAGGGCACGGCCCTGTGATGTCAAGGGCACGGCCCTGTGATGTCAAGGGCACGGCCCTGATATGTGTGGATAGACCTTAAGTCCTCTATATTGCCTCAGTTATCTGTATCATCAGCGAAAGTGGCAGCTCGGTGACATTTATTTTTGACTAGCTGTCCCCCACGGCTTCGCTCCCGTCAACTGTTAACGAAACTAACCGTTTACGCAGCGCACGCAACGGAAGCTCTCAAAAAGGAATAATTTTTGCCCGTTTTTGCAACATTTTTCATTCATGCTCCGCTCCCATTGGTCGTAGCGTGATGTTATATAGCCTATAACCTTCCTCGATTAATGGACTATCCAGCACAAAATGGATATTTCAATTCCAACCTGTAGTTCCTGAGATTAGCGCGTTTAAACAAACAAACAAACTCTTCAGCTTTATAATATTAATAATATTGTTACAAGATAGGGCAACGCCATCTAGTGACGAGTAGAAGAACTAAGTAGTTACTAGTGGCGCCATCTAGTATCGAATAGCGGAACTAATCTTCTAGTCGCTTCGGGAACAGTGAGTTCGAAAGTCGATTGTTCTGGAAGTTTCTCGAATTATCTAGAACAGTATGGAACGTTCTAGAAACATCTTCGGTGCTATATAAAGAGCGGTCGGGTTCGTCGTGAGTCAGTTTCGATTCGGAAGCGACACAGAGCGATCAGAAAAGGAAAATAGTGAGAAGTAAAAGAATTGTTTAAGAAGTGTTTTTGTAATAAAGTGTGATTAATTGAAGTCTGCTGTTTAAATAATTTATCCCTGAGCCCCAGCTCGTAACAAATTGGTGTCAGAAGTGCGGGATAAATTATGCCGGTTCTACCAAAGGAAGAAACGGAAGGGGTGCGCACCAGGAGTCAGCGCCAGCAAGATGTAGACCAGAGGCGCTTTGGAGACGCTCCCTCACCGTCATCAAGTGGACATCGAGACTCCACGGCTGCAGCGGAACCCGCTCAATCGTCGGCGTCGCCTGACCTAGCCGCCCTGATGGCATTCATGCAGGAGCAGGCTCGCCGTCAGGAGGAGCAGGCTCGCCGTCAGGAGGAGCAGGCTCGCCGTCAGGAGGAGCAAGCTCGCCGCTTGGAAGAGCAGATGCAGCGCGACAAGGAGGAGCAGGCTCGCCGTCAGGAGGAGCAGGCTCGCCGTCAGGAGGAGCAGGCTCGCCGTCAGGAGGAGCAGGCGCGGCGCTTGGAGGAGCAGCTGCAGCGCGACAAGGAGGAGCAGGCTCGCCGTCAAGAGGAGCAGCTCTTGGTGATAAAGGACCTCCGCGGAGCCATCGGGAAGGAGATGAAAGAAGTTAAGGACCAGGTCCAGCAACATGAGACCCGCATTGTCGAGATGGAAAAGACAATACGTGGGTTCAAGTCTGGAGACGGGACCGTGGCAGCTGCGGTAGTGGCACCATCGCCTCGTGGTTTTAAAGTGCCACCATTCGATGGCTCTTCGTCATGGTCCGCCTACAAGATTCAGTTTGAGGCCGTGATGAAATCGAATGGGTGGACCAACGAACAGGCATTGACTGCTCTAACTTTGGGCCTCCGCGACCAGGCCTTGTCTGTATTAGAAGCGCTTGGACACGACGTCACCTTTGAGAAGCTTCTAGAAGCATTAGAAGCTAGATACGGTGACGCACACCTGGAACATGTGTTTCGGGCCCAGTTGAAAGACCGATCGCAACGGTTTGGTGAAACTCTTCAGCAGTGGGCTCTTGATGTGGAAAAGCTGGTCCGAAAGGCTTACCAGTCATCACCGGTGCTGATTGACGGGAACCTTGTACAGGCGTTCACGGATGGGATCCGCGACCTTGAGGTTAGAGCTGCCGTAAGGCTAGGGCATTTCAAGAACCTTAAGGACGCCCTAGCCCACGCTTTGGAGGTAGAGGCAGTACGGCGGGACGAACGAAGTCACCGAATCAGGGAGGTAGCGACTTCACCCCGATGCTATGGCTGCGGAGAGAGAGGCCATATCCGATTGAGCTGCCCGAAGCGAAGGCAACCCCACGGTAATAAGCAGCCGCCAGTTAAAGGTTCACCAGACGTCCCTGCTGGGCAACAGCAGCAGGGAAACGAATAGACGCCAGGACTAAGGGGCGGGTGCTGGCTGGTAATGGAAGAGCCCCAAGGATCTCGATCTCACAATCCTGTGACGGGAACAGCCTGATCATCGAGGGCGAAATTAACAGAACACCTTGCAAGCTGACATTGGATACTGGAGCTTCTCGGACAGTTGTCAGTTTCCAATTAGCAAGACGGTTTCTTGGGGACTTCTTCGGGAGCCATGAAGGTGTACATCTGAGAACAGCCACCGGTCAGCACATATCCGTCCGAGGTGAGAAGGAGGTTGACATGAAGTTAGGGAACAAAGTTTATCGCCACAATGTTATCGTGGCCGACATAGTGGACGACTGCATTCTGGGTTTGGACTTCATGCGAAAACATCAGTGTGAGATTGACGTTCATCAAGGAGTGTTGAAGTGTGGCTCAGAGGAAGTCTTCATGGAAGGTGCATCATCGGGAAAGGTGTACTGCGTCAAGAAAGTTATTCTTCGTCCAAGGTCAGAAACAATCGTACCAGTTTGTCTACCAGGAAATTCTGGTCGGGAAAACCGATGTGTACTTATAGAAGGATTAGATAACGATGCTTCATGGAAGATTGCACGCACCTTGGTAAGGGGAACTAGAGTTTCATCCGTACGTGCACTCAACACAAGTGACCAGGACCTAGTGCTCAAGAAAGGCACAATGTTAGGCACTTGCGAAGGAGTGGTTTGGATGCGTAGATGCCACGAAAACCCTACCAACGCCAAAGTTCAAAGTGCAAAATACGACGTGACTTCGCTTTTGAAGGACTCCCAGAATAACTTATCGGAAGAAGAAAAGAACAAGGCTAAGAAGATGTTGAACAAGTTCGCCGACATTTTCTCGACAAATGATGCCGACATAGGAAAGACTGCGTTAGTTCAACACAGAATAAATACAGGAAATGAGGCACCAATCCGCCAGCGACCAAGACGTGTGCCAGTGGCACGGGAACGTGAAGTTGACGCCATGATCAAGGGTATGGTGAAAGATGGCGTGATTGAACCTTCATCCAGTCCATGGTGTTCACCAGTAGTGTTGGTGAAGAAGAAGGACGGCAGCATGCGTTTCTGTGTTGACTATCGTCGACTAAACGACATCACTAAAAAGGACAGTTATCCGTTGCCAAGGATCGACGACACGCTGGATACGCTTACGGGAATGAAGTGGTTTTCTACCTTAGATCTGAAGAGTGGCTACTGGCAGGTCGAGATAGACCCTCGAGATAAAGAAAAGACAGCATTCTCCACAGGAAAAGGATTGTGGCAATTCAACGTCATGCCATTTGGTTTGTGTAATGCTCCTGCCACTTTTGAGAGATTGATGGAGCGGGTGCTTACTGGACTGATTGGAGATGCCTGCCTTGTCTACTTGGATGACATTATCATCGTGGGTAGGACCTTTGAAGATCACCTCCGCAATCTGGAGCAAGTGATGTCGAAGATACGAGGAGCCAATCTAAAACTAAGCCCAAAGAAGTGCGCGTTGTTCAGGCGGCAAGTGAACTTTTTAGGACACGTGGTTTCCAAAAAAGGTATTCAAACGGACCCGGATAAGCTCGTTGCCGTCAAGGATTGGCCAGTTCCTGAGAACAAAACGCAAGTCAGGGCATTTCTCGGTTTGTGCTCCTACTATCGACGGTTTGTGAAGAGCTTTGCTGACATTGCCCGACCTCTTCATAAACTAACTGAAGACAAGATACAGTTCTGCTGGAATGAGAGCTGTGACGTCGCATTTCAGAAGCTGAAAGAACATCTGTGCAATGCTCCCATCCTAGGCTATCCTGACCATGAAAATGAATTCATAGTTGACACAGATGCCAGCAATACTGGAATCGGCGGGGTGTTGTCACAACGAAAAGGAGATCAGGAGGTTGTAATTGCGTACTTCAGCAAAGCCTTATCCAAACCTGAAAGGAACTACTGTGTCACTCGAAGGGAGCTTCTAGCAGTAGTGAAAACATTGCAGCATTTCAATAAATATTTATTGGGGCGGAAATTTCTCCTGCGAACGGACCACGCTGCACTGAAATGGCTACTGCAATTTAAGAACCCAGAAGGACAGGTAGCAAGATGGATTGAATTACTGCAAGAATTTGATTTCGTAATTCAACATCGTAGCGGAACGTCGCACGGTAATGCTGATGCTCTCTCGCGAAGACCATGTCCAGACCAATGTAAACATTGTGCGAGACAAGAAGCTAAGCAGGTAACACTAGTGCGGGTTTTGAGGACGGATCTTAGCGAAGAGTGGAAGGAAACCTTGCAGAGTGCTCAACAGGAAGACAGAGACATAAAACCGATCCTTGAATGGAAGAAATCAGGTGCCCCTAGGCCTCACTGGAGTGATGTCGCAGCAACCAGTTCCATCACCAAGAGTTATTGGGCACAGTGGGAAAGCTTGGTTATCCAGGATGGAGTTCTATGCCGGAAATGGGAGAATGCTCGCGGTGACCAGTGTCATCTACAAATGGTCGTACCTAAAGTTAAGGTGCCGGAGGTCTTACAGCTCTATCACAATGAAAGTTCAGGGGGTCACATGGGAGTTAAGAGGACTTTAATCAAGATCCGAGAACGATTTTACTGGATCCACTGTCGAGAGGACGTTGAGGAATGGTGCCGCAAATGCACAAATTGTGCGGCTGTGAAAGGACCACAAACTCGAAGCAGAGGGGCACTAAAGGTTTACAATGTTGGTGCACCGTGGGAACGTATAGCATTAGATATTGCGGGACCATTTCCGGAAAGCCAAAGCGGGAACAAGTACTTCTTGGTCGTCATGGACTACTTCACAAAATGGCCGGAAGTGTTTGCAATCCCTAATCAAGAAGCCGTTACGGTGGCTGATAAGTTAGTTCACGAAGTGTTTTGTCGTTTTGGGGTACCCTTGGAAATCCACAGTGATCAAGGCCGGCACTTCGAGTCAGAAGTGTTCAAGGAGACGTGTCGTGTGATGGGTGCTCACAAAACCAGAACTACTGCTTATCATCCACAATCAGACGGGATGGTTGAACGATTCAACCAGTCACTAGAGAGATATCTTGCAAAGGTTGTGGAAAACAGACAGAAGGATTGGGACAAACACATTCAACCATATCTCATGGCATATCGCAGTGCTGTTCATGAAACCACAACAGTAACACCAGCTTTTGCTAATTTTGGCAGAGAACTACGATTACCTGCAGATCTAATCACTGGCATCCCACCTGAGTCTCCACGCAGTATAACAGATTATGCAAACGAACTACGGAACAGGATGAATGATGTGTATGAGCACATCAGAGAGACAGGTCAACAGATGTCTGAGAGGATGAAGACTCGCTACGATCGGAAGGCGAACAATAAGGGCTTCGATGAAGGATCACTGGTATGGTTACATAACCCGGTACGCAGCAAAGGAAAATCGCCAAAATTGCAAGCAAAATGGGATGGACCATATCGCGTAGTTACCCAGATTAATGACGTCACCTACCGAATTCAAAAGGGACCCCGAGGTGCATCAAAGGTCGTTCACGTGGATCGGTTGGCCCGTTATCATGGGTCTAACAATGCTCGGGACGAGCATGTCTAAGAGGGAGGCAATGTTACAAGATAGGGCAACGCCATCTAGTGACGAGTAGAAGAACTAAGTAGTTACTAGTGGCGCCATCTAGTATCGAATAGCGGAACTAATCTTCTAGTCGCTTCGGGAACAGTGAGTTCGAAAGTCGATTGTTCTGGAAGTTTCTCGAATTATCTAGAACAGTATGGAACGTTCTAGAAACATCTTCGGTGCTATATAAAGAGCGGTCGGGTTCGTCGTGAGTCAGTTTCGATTCGGAAGCGACACAGAGCGATCAGAAAAGGAAAATAGTGAGAAGTAAAAGAATTGTTTAAGAAGTGTTTTTGTAATAAAGTGTGATTAATTGAAGTCTGCTGTTTAAATAATTTATCCCTGAGCCCCAGCTCGTAACAATATAATATAAATATATAGTGTAGATACGGGTAGTCACAAGCTTAAGATCTGACACCAGTCTTGCCAAAAGGTATCGTGTTACCCAGTTACTGGGTTGTGGAGGGTAGACAGGCAGTCGCTCCATGTAAAACACTGGTACTCAGCTGAATCCGGTTAGACTGGAAGCCGACCCCAATATAGTTGGGCAAAGGCTAGGCAGTTTGATTGATTGATATAGTGTAGATATGGAATAGATATGGTATAGTATATTTTTGCATAATCCTTATTCGTTTAACTGTCAATATTGCACCTTCCACTAGTTGTCTCTGTATCACCCAAAGGTCGACTGGTATAAAATGCCTAAGGCATTAAGTCCGCCTCTGTACATTTGTTGTGCTTGAAGTATTAAATAAATAAATATGGTGTGGTATGGTTAGTAAGTACAGGACCTATGACCGAGCCTTGAAAAATTTAGATTTCCCATAAAATAGTTTAAAGTGTTGTCCTTAAATATTTCACCAGTGATAGGATAGCTAATTTTAACGACTCTAAAGTACAATGTAATTCATGCGCAAGTTGACGCACCCTCATATCTCAGCCAACCAAAAAAAACTCTTAGTTAATTGTTACATTTTCGTTTTCCCAGGAGTGGAAGATTCGCCGCTGAACCTCTTGGAGGGTTGACATCCTTGAGTGAAGAACCAACCGGCCCCGGCTTTGGACTACAGGAAGGCTTGAAGGCCTGAAAGGCTTAGATCAAACACTTGCAAGTTTTGTAAATTTTATTTATAGGCAATATTTAAATAAATCATTGTTAGATCAGTTATTTTTTTTTATTTACTTTCATTTTATTTGTTATCTGTGGTTTTGCAAGTATTCTATACCGGCAGCTGGATTAGAGGGTATGTATCACGTATGTATGATCAAAGTGCCAATCTATCAACGTTGGCTATGGTCGAAATGTATAGACTGAAACACACTTACGTGTCGTGGCGTGGCGAGACGCCTTCTGACGCAGTTGATTGAAACTCGTTGTGTTATAACGTAGACTGGAACAGAGTCGTTTCATTGGTGGATCCCGGGCCACGCCACGTAAGTGTGTTTCCGTCGTATAGGGATTAATCACGTGACATTGCCACACATTTTTGACATTTATCCAATCGCTACCGCGACGCTTTCGTTGTTAGCGGCCAATACATATACCTACCCTAGGTAAGAATGAATGCGCGAGCAACTCCCGCGCTCGAGTCAACATCTGAGAAGGATGTGACAGATCAAGGGCGTCGCCAAGGGGGGGGCAGTGGAAGTACATAAATAAGTGGTCGAGAAGTTTACCCAAAACCCCCAATGATTGATGATTCGTGGAACGTTACCCATTGGATTTTATACCGTTCTTATAACACTCGCCGTAGGAGTAAGACTCGTACTACCAGTTTTAAGCTTCATATGCTTTTTTTTCACTGTACCATATTAAAAATTCATTTTTTCCCATCCTCCTTATATCAACTTGCCCCTCCCCCCCACCCCCCCCCGGGTCCATCGGCTGGCGACGCCCTTGTGACAGATTAATATGTGATTATAAAATTTAGCCAAATTAGTTACTAAATTGTCAAAAGTAAATCAACTGCCGTAATTTGGTTGAATCTCAATCAAGCAGATTCGTTGGTTTTCGTTCCAGAAAGCGGAACGAAAGCGAAGCGGTTTTTCGCACTGGAATTCCTCATGGATGCGGAGGGGTCTATCAGACTCTTACTGACTAAATCCACCCGCAGCCTTATTGCTTAAGTGAATACGTCAACGCAAAGGGTTTGACGGCTATCAATCGATCAATCACACAGACGGAAATCCACATCGCATCATTCATCTCGCACTTTGATTCGCGGTTGCGTTGCGCAATTCGGCTGTTGTTTCCTCGCATACTTGCGTCGGGTACTGTAGGTACTTGCTTGCTGAATTCGGCTGTTTTGGCCTAGTGCTGGCCTGCCAGGCGCCATCCCGTAATGGGGAGTAAGGTTTGATTGATGGGCCGGCGACGGATATGGGGACATCCGGACATCTTCACTGGATCCTTTTAGGGGCTGGAAGAGGGCGTTGTCTGCTCTCAACCGAAGACCGGCAGCCTAATTGTGTGAGTGAATTCGGCAAGGCAAAGAGATCATCGCGTCCCAGGACTTTGCACTGTCGACCATTGAACGAACCACGGTCGGCTGCGACAGGTAGCGTATGCCGCGCAGTATCCTCCGCACAATGCACGAAGTGATGGCACCGAGCACACCACCGACACCCTATTTATCGACACAGGTACTGCCCAAAGCAGCCGTGCCCCGACAGCACATATTAAATCACCCGAAACGTCAGGGAGCCGTGCTTCCTCCCGAGCCAGCGTTCGAGCACCGGCCGGATCGCCTCGATTGTAACGAAGCGGGTTAGCACAAGTCTCGCCCGCCATACCGCCACCAGGACCTGATGGAGCACCGACCGGCGCAATGAGATATATCTGTCGCTTCAACAGTCTCTCGCCCCGCGTCTGCACCTCCTCGCGCCACCGGTGTGCTATCGCGAGTGTAAGTTTTCGCCTCAAGGTCCCAGGGTCCCCGCCCAGTTTCTTGCCAGCCAGTAAGAAACTTTGTGTAAGTCTACTATGGACAAAGATACAAGGGAATGGAGATATACTAACTATAATTTTATCTACATACTTATTCTATTCTCATTTTATGCTCTTAAGCTAATACTGTAAAGTTACTGTAAACTTAAGGTTGGTTTTACATTGCCATCCAATCCAATGGCCCTGTAATTTCATTCAACCAACTAAAGGATGGAAATAGTTAAGCGAATTACGTTTTAGGTACCTACACCTACCTACATATATCAAACTATCACAACCGGATAGTCTTACATATTTTCACGTGAACTCCTAACATTTCCGTTTTTAAATATCGATTATTACTTAACAAGAAATCCCTTGCGAAATTCAGATAAGTAAGTTAACAATGTGTGAGCTATCTCGTTCATAAACTACGGAACTGCCTACTTAGGTTCGTGCGTTCACTGATAAGGAACACGTAAGATAGGTACTTACTATAATTTTATTCGGTTGTGCGAGTTGTGCCTATGTTATTGTTCAGTGTGTTACTATGATATAAAAAGTTATTTGTTTTAATAATTTAGGTGAGTCGGCAGAAACTCGAATAATAGAATGTTGTTACTTTTTGTTGATTGTAAGTAGGTAAATGTGTTGCGATTGGTGTTAAATACCTACCTCCTTTTATAATACTATTGTTATAATACGATCTTTTTGTAAAAGCGATTTACTTATGTAAAATGAAAATAAAATCGCAGTGTCAAAATGGTGTTGATTTACAGATGTTCCGTAGAAATTACAGAAATGAAGCAAATCCTAAAGAATATACGAAAATACAGCTGTGGGATCCCAGTGATCCTAATGATGCCTGGGAAGAAAACAATGTAAGTTTATTATCGTTTAGTATCTAATTGGAATGTTAAGTTTATGTTAGGTTATAATAATTTATTTGTGATTTTTTTGCCGAGTTTCAGTTTATTATTTATATTACTGCTCAAGCGTAGCTAGACAAATTTCTCTAAAAGCTTGTTGATTAATTCGTTTGGACTATGCGGAAATTCAGGTACAATAATTCGTTTTCGCCTGTCTGTATGTATATATGACGTTGACGTCTGTCAGACTCGTATTAGCCTCGCTAGAGTAAAAATTTTCTTTGCTTAATAGTGTTCTGTGCTGTCAGACACCATAGTGGTGAGCTGCGTTTACTAATTTGTATGAACAGTGTTCGACTAAATTGATCATCAGTAAATTATTTCATTTCAACAAACACATATAGGTAGGTTAGATTAGAAGAATAAAAAGACTTAATATTTTTAATAATTATAAATTATTCTGTTAATAAAACGGGAAAACAATACTAAAACAACTTTTTTTAGTTTGTATATCACCTCTAATGTCAAAAGCTATTGACATGTCAGTTCTGAAACGTCAGGTGTTTGCATTTTAGTTTTGCTTGCTACTTTCTGTCAGTGATTTTTCATTCGTTGATTGTTCGTGTCGTCTTCTTGGGTGTGAAAATGCCTATCGGGGCCTAAGCTGAAAGGCATTGTGTGAACGATGAAAAGTAGCCCCACGCGCAAATATGAAAATTTCTCCAACGACAACCCAGGGAAGGAAACGGACAAGTATTCTCTAGACAGCCAAGACACCGCCAGTGTGGTTAGTCCGTTGTTGAAATTATTGATTTTGTTTGTGTACTTACTGTATAAGATGTTATTGATTTGTCGCGTTTTAATGTTTAGATAAGTCATACGTTACTTTTTTATATGTTAACGCCTTTGATAACTGCTGGGAATATCGTAGGGATGCAGAAACCGCTATGAATCATCATGAGAGTTACCGACTGCTGTTGTGACCTACGTATGCGCGGCACACGACCTAGATCGTTCTAGTTCTAGACATATTTCGATCGACCTTTTTATAAATTAACAGTTTAGTGATCTTTCGTATTTTTATGACGATCAGGTGTATTTTTTGGTCCTTTTGTACTTGTAACGTTGCGAACTCGATCTTTTTGCCGCTTTTCATGCGTATTTCGCACTCTCACTTTCACCTCGACACGTTATTGCGGTTCTCCTTTTCAATTATAAGTACTTTTTAATTTTTGTGGTGAAACAATGTCATAAGGTTCAGCTTCATCCAGTTAAGACTGCAAGCCAACTCAAACTTTTTTGGGATAGGCTCAACAGGGTTTTTATAAAAGTGAATATTTTAGAAGACAATGCATAAAGTAAGTTTTTTTTGTGCTTATTATGCTTACTTCAACTTGAAGTCTTCCTTAGTTCAAATAAAAATAATAATAAGCTTTCAGTATTATTACTAACAAAAATAAATACTACAATAAAAATTAAAGTACCTGAATGAATTTATTTTAATAAAGAAGAACCTAACCAACCCAAGTTAGGTTCTTCTTGAAATTTTACTAGATATATAAATGGTTGCTTCTTGAAAGTAAAACCACATTAAAACTTTGATCTGCGATCAATGACTAGTCCTGTAAATGAATCTAACCAAAGTTGTCTGTACTAAGCGTACCTATGCAGTACCTTTGTACTTAATGTTCCGAGTTTATCCTTAGTTGATAATGCTTAAGAAAAAATACTATATAATAATAAAAAAAAATGATAAAATATTTTCTCCTCACAAAACAGACATTAAAAGTTACTTATGTAAAAATATACAGGCACATATATTCGTAGTCTAGAATGTGTGAGGAGCTGGTGTCTGAGTTAGGCATAGGAATGCCTGTATTACAAATCACCAGGTCTCCACCCTAGAAAACGAATCAATAAAATCTTGTGGTTCCAGTGTAGTCCAGTTTATAAGACTGTTAGTAGAAAACATTAAGCATCATGCAGAAAAATGTAAATGGAATAAAAAACACCTCAGTGTATGGTACCAAGTTTATTTACTGCATGTTAGTTGTAGTTATGTGTGTGCATGGAAGTGTGTGTGCTTGCATTTAATTTAATTCAATCTAATTCAATCCAAATTAATTCACTTCAGATAATTACAACTTAATAATTATAATCCAATTCAATGTAACTCAATTCAATTTAATTTAATCTAATCTAATTCAACCAATTCAATTCAACCTAATTTAATCCAATTTAATTTAATTCACTCTTTGACAAAGGCACAATATTACGTGTTCTTATCAAAGAGTGCAATTTTGGTTTTGATAGTAATTCTAGAAATAAACCTGAAGCATGCAAGCAACAAAAGATTTTTAAAAATAAGTTTTAAATTATAAACTTATTTTTACATATCTTTTGTATTAGTCTGAGACTACTATCTTAAATAGTACTTTTATCCAACTGATTTCAGTATTTTAACATCTTCCTTAACAAAGATGAGGTTTTCGTATTGTTAAGCATATTTAATTAATAACAAACATGCATAAAAAAAGAACTACAATCAAGGTATGTAATAAATAGGTAAAGCCATGAGTTCCACGCAAATAAAAGTTATGTTTAGATATCCACTCAATGTTAGATAGAACAATAGCAAGGAAAAACTCACTTATATAAAGGCAATAAAAAGCTTTATCTGCATATATAAATAATACATAATGAACAATTTATAAATGGATTGATGTCAGTTTGACATAAATAAATAAATCCTAGTTTTATGCTGGATTTTGGTCATGCTTTTTCGATCATGGACCTCATCTATTGCTTTCTACCAGGACATATAGCAGTTAGAATGGGCCTTATTAGAATTACGAGAAAAAAAAACTTGACTTGATTTGATTCACATCATTGAGACCTAACATATTGCTTAAATTTATATTACTGTTGCATAGACCAAAGAGAAAAACATTATCGCTTACCATCATGTGAGATATTGGTCAAGCGCGAGCCTATCAACAATAAAAAAACTTTTTTATTTATTTACATAGGTAAATAGATACAGATCTTATGTTTGATGAACAGAGCGCTATGTTATGCCAGGAGGCGTACAAATATGGTGTGCAAATCTAGCTGAGGATTACAAATTAAAAACTTGCTAAAAAATTTCGAGAATATTGCATAATTATGGTATTAAATTAGAAAATAATTTGAACAATTAAATATTATTTAATACTTCAATTATGTCAGACCTAAATGAGGAATTATTAAAATCTTAAAAAATCTATGTCCAAATAATTAAATGTCTATATATACAATAATTGTAATTCTAAATTATTTCGTCATTTAAGTATTCGTCAATAGTATAATATAATAATAATATAATAATTTATCAATTAAAAACAATTTCATATAGTTTCTTAAATTGTGCAAAATTTAGTTATTTTATTGTGTCTGGAATTTTATTACAAATGCATACACAACACTTTTTTTTACACTTGTAATTATAATCTTTGTACTGACTATGAATTGGAACATTTCGTACCATTGTCATTTTTCAAAAAGGTTGGGATTTGTTTTGACGAAGTTTTAATTTCTAATATGTAGATCACCGGTAGCATAAGTATTCGTGCACAGCTGTCATCTGTTTTCAGAACACACATAGCTCTAATACACCTTTTTTGTGCCTTGAATAGTTATCCGTGGAATTACCCCAAAAAATAATACCGTATTGTAGAAGGCTACTAGACCATGATAGGCAACAAGTAACGCTTCTATGTTTAATATTCTAGCCAATTGAAAAAGTACATACACAGTTTTTTTTTTTTTTCATAGCTATTCTATATGAGCTTTCCAATTAAAGTTATTGTCAATATGGATACCTTTTTAAACACACTTTTACTTCTTCTATTTCGTTGCCATTGTAATTGACACAAATTTGGTTTCCTTAAGGTTGATTACTAAATTATTCATATTAAGCCAATGAATTATGTCAGTTCAGAGTATTATTAATGTCATATTGAAAAGTGACTATGGCATGGCTATCGTCTGCAAACAAAATCATTTGTTTTTGACCCACTCTTGGCAAATCATTAATGTAAATGAGAAATAAAGGTGGCCCAAGCACGTTACCTTGAGGCACTCCATATTTTTACTCCTGTAATTCGACATATACGTTCGTTCCGTTTTGGTTTTTGCGCACCCTCTTGTGATTTCAGTACATTGCAATCTATTACTTACGTAATAGGACTCTAGTAGTTTTAAAATGTTTCCTCTGATGCCATAGCAATGCAATTTATCTAGAAAGATTTTGTGATCAAGAATTAAAAGGCTTTAGTCATGACTGTGTAAACAGCGCAGATGGGAGTCTTTTTATCAACAGCAGACATAATTTTATTTAAAAGATCGAAAATAAACATGTTAATTGTTTTATTTCGCCGAAAACCGTTTTGTTCTTTGCACAAAATATTATAATTGTAAAGATATTGGTATAGCAAGTTATAAATATCAAAGACACAGTGTGGGTTTACCAAAAATATAATTAATGAATGGACTAATCTTATCTCAAATAAAATCTGTTATAATAACTGTGTGGATTAAGTTCATGGTTTAATACTTTATCAGGCAATTGATTCTGTGATTTTATTCTTCATTGATAAAGATAATAATGAATGAACTTATAAATTCGGATATTTTGTCACATTAGCTTCGAAAGTTAAATCTGTTAACCTTTCATGAATGTCAACATGAATTTCTACAACCGTTTTTCACAATCTGTTCAACCGAATTTGAGATCTATCCCGTAAACATAAGGATGGCATGAAAAGCATACACCTGTTACCAAAACCAACTGTTTACTACAGCAGCCATTTGTCATATCACCAACGTAATAGATGTCAAAATCGGTTGAACTGGCTGTAAAATGGGATTATTTAAATGTCTAATGTTATCTCAAATGCCAATATATAAAGGCCATTATTTTCTTTATTTGGTGGATATTCAAGATGAAAGGACTTGTATTATTTACAATTATTATCATCATCATCTGCCTTTTAGTGTGTCCATTGCAGGGACGCAGGCCTTCTCTCTGGGAGTGGGAATAGATCTTAATCCAATATGCGGGCCCAGTGTGGGTTGGAGGATGTCACATGTCTTCGAAGTTTTGGTTCTAGGACATGACGATTTCCTTACAATGTTTTTCTTCACCGTTTTTATGGTACATTAATGAATAATAATATTATTTATTGGTAGTGTTTACACAAGGTAATTAAAATTTAATTAAAGTAGGTTTTAGTGACCCATGCGGCCATGCCTTTTTCATAAAAGAAAAATATCTTAAAATTATTTTGTTTTTTTTTTTAAAGCGCATCTATGATTACTTGAATGAATTGTCAACAGCCAACACTTGCTTGACAGTTTGCCACATTCATTTTGCGATAATTGTCTTTGGAGATACTGTTGCTATTCTCTAAAAACAGTAGTCATATACATAATCCAGTAAAGAACGGTAATGAGGTAGTATTATGTAGACGCAAAATGTACTTAATTGATAAGAAATGTAGAATAGTGTAACTAAGAAGTAATTTAACAAGAAATACCTTCTATTTAGATTCATGATCCATTTTAAAAATATATATCACAATAACGGGAAAAATGAGTGCCTCTCGTCCTCGTTAAGTGTCTTTTTACACCCGGTAGATAATAATAAATCCTGGCAAAACTCGCCTCCAGTCTATCAAGTTTTTCCACTAATTACGTTAACGTCGCGAGCTTTAAGCTTTAATTTTAATTATTAAAAGGTTCGTTCGCGTCGCCGTCAAAACTTTGTAATTACTTTAATTGCTTGTAACCCTTTTTGTGAAGCTGGTAACATTAATTGTTTAATTTTAACCAGGCTTTGCTTGTCGCGGAGTTTGATCGCGAAATTGTTTATGTATTCTCTATTGGGACAAGTAATTTTTGGGGCGAGTTTTTCACCTCGATGTAGGTACGTTGTGGTGACTGCAATACTGCCACTTCCTCCTCCTTGCATAGATTCCCCAATGCTAGGGGTCGTGACCACATAATGGCTTCAAAACTTTCTCCACTTGTTCCTGCTTTCAGCAATCCGTACGGCTTCTGAGGCTTTGATGTTTTACGAGGTTCGGATTTGATCTGACCAGCGTATATAACTTTTCCTCTAGGCCATTTACACTCTATTTTGCCAGTCAAAAATTGCCTTCAGTTAGTTGTCACTGCCACTTATGAACTGTATAATAATTCCCGACGTCACACAAAACCTGCATCGCGCAAGTAAAGTTATTTGCGCGACCAGCATATTCGACAGACCGACAATCTTTGCCCACCAGACACAAAAACTGTCTGGTCGGAGGATCCACCCTTTTTATTGAGGATGAGGGAACTGTCTACCCAGTTCTTCATACCACTAACACGATATATAAAAACGGCAATAGGCTACTTGCCTTTTTGTTAAACTCTACCTCTTTGATGAATACCTATGGGTACCACGGGGAAACCAACGCTAAGAAAGAAAATTTGTTTCAAATAAATCTCACTAGATGGCGCGATATGCACCGATTTGTTATTTAATTGTGTGTAAAGTTATAATTTTCTGGAATTTAACATAAAAATTGTATTAGTTTAATCAACTCTCCTAAGCACAAAACTATGGAATATTGGGCTCTCTTAATTCACATTTCAAAGATTATTTAAACTGATCATTTAAGTTTGATGCCAATACATGACATGGTTTTAAATTTTTGACGCATTCCACTCGATTGTTTAAATTTGTATTGCAACATATTTTGGTGCAATAAAAATTTAATACTGTAAAAACGTGCAAAAAATACTATAAAACAAATCGTCACTGTATTTAAATATAAAAATATTCACGAACCGAGGAAACCGTTTTACTTGTAAGTCGCTGCTAACACCATCTACCTATCGCCGTGGAACGATACCGAACGCGATCTATGTACAAAAAATAATCAGTTTAATCAGACGACAAACGCTAACTATGTCGGCACGGTTTATTTTTATGGGATGAGGCGTCTGTATTCTAGTATTATATTATCTGTGCCTCATAGACAGTTCGATAGAAAGTTTGTATTAAAATTCTGTGATGAAAATGTAATTCCAGATTTCACAGCACATAAAATAAGGGACAACTGCCCATGTTGGGTATAGGTGGTACCCAAGTATACGCATCGTAAGATTATGACTTAGAGGATATGGAGATTTTGAATGGCACGGCTTAAACGTCCCAGGATTAAACCGTCATCGAAAGGTCCCTTTTGGGTTCAACAGGGATAGTTATCCCATTCATTTAATATAATCTTTTATTATGTATTAAGCTTAGTTGTGGCTTCTGTGGGTTTGCCAGTTTTAGAACCATTTTTAGGTAGATTGTACTCTGTTGTACCTACACCAAAAATTGTAGCAACTCTCTTCCTACTCACTCTATTTTTTGGCATAAAAAAATGTTTATCTCTTTTGTTGATTTTCCGACACCGACTGCCCCAAATGGAGAGTAAACCTTTAAAATTAGAACTTCTTCTTGAAGGATTTCATAGAACCTTTGTCCTTCGTGACTTTGAGAACGTTGAAACGGATCTTCTTCGAGGGCCCGTATAAAGAAAAAAAGAAAGAAAAATTGTTTATTCTGCACAAACTAAACGCACAATACAAAATAAAGAGTGGCATTCACTATAGGTACAAATTAGCCAAAAGCCTCGTATTTACACATATAGCCTCGTTTAGCCTCGTTTTTATACATTTGTGGATACCTAGATCTGTTTTACAAAAAGTGTAGTTTTCTAATGCTTTTTTTTTAATTTATACACGAAGGGTCATTAAATTAAATCCAATAATGAGACTTTTCAACGGTAAAGAATTATTCTTTACCGGTGAGAAATCTCATTTTGCTGTTCATTGATTAATAATATTTTTTTTTTTTAAATCAATGAACATCAAACAGGCATGAAGGTTTTTACTTAGCTCAAACCTTCGCCGGAATAAATTGAATTCTTCACACGCATGCGCGGGAAACAGCTGCTCCTTGATAATATGCTGATGTTACATTATCAGCACGTTTTTTATCATTACAAGGCCTGGCAGAGTCCCAAGTCGGGTCACTAGAAAAATATTGTACCACGTGCTATGTTTAATAGCAGTTTTTACGCAATGAGGTGTTTGCACTATTAAGCCGGGTTCACATGGATTGAGTAAACAGTCAACTGGCATGCTACTCTACCCGTTCCCAGTATTTACCGATTCTCAGTATTTTACCAGTCTTTTTTGGGAGTGGATAGCAAAGTCAGCACAAAGGCTTATAGTATTTTGTGAACTCAGTTCTTCGCTGACACAATTTAGATTCCTTGATTAATTTCATTTTTGGCTTAGAATTTTATAGCGTCAATAAAATTTCGCAAAAGTCAGGTAAGTTTACTGTCTGCTAACATGGTGTAGTTGAGTAGGCTTTAGAGTAAGTGCGAGAGTGGAGGAATCCAAGTGCAGTAACACAGGAACCTTGCCCCCTTTGTTGACGTTTACGTTTTAATGCCATCATGATGCCAATGCGAGAGGGGATGGAGTTAGAAAAAAGTGCGAAATTTTGTGCGCGGGGTTAAAATGCATGCTATCTCATCCGACAACACGTGCGAAAGAGATAGATGCTGTGATGAGCAGTAAGATGCTAGTTCGTGTACGAATTAGCACTTTTGCAAGTTTGTAGCAAAATGGATGATGATTTAGGATGAAAACGAGCGCGCGAAATGTTTTAAACAGACCTTTGGGAGTCTAGATATCATGAAACAACGACTAAATGTATATTTTCAAAACAAAATTATTTGCATTGTTGAGTTACTAATCTACTCCGTAATCCCTAGATTACGTTTGTATGAAAGAATTATCGACTAGTGTAACCTTAAGCAACGCTTGCTAAGATCTATCCGTGGATGTGTGACTATCGACTAGATAACAAAACGCCCCCCTACCTCGGCAATTATGTACAGCCATTAGTCCCAACTGTCATTTGTAGATCTTTGAGAGTCATCCCGGTTGTAGTCAGTCAGAAGCCTGAAGTCTGACACCGGAGTCTTGCTAAAAAGTATCGTGTTACCCAGTTACTGGGTTGTGGAGGTCTGATAGGCAGTCGCTCCATATAAAATGCTAATATCCAGGTGGACTGGCAACAGACCCTAGCATAGTTGGAAAAAGCCTAAGCAGATTGAATACGGCCCCTGCCCCCCCGTACCATGACGTGTCAAAACTATCATGGTGAGACCGGAAAAAAGGGACAGATGTATACAAGTGATATGTATTTGTCCCTTACGCACACTGGAAATAACTTGGCTCTAAGAGTGTGGTTATCCCCCTGCACTTCCAAATTGAAGTGCTCAACTTGAAAATTGGTGAAGTATTGTAGCAAGTAAATACTCGACTCGTGTAATCTCGGGTTTTGGCTAAGATTTATGTTGAAGGTAACTCAGTAGGTGTAACGCGGTAGCTGAGTAATGTCGAATGCGTAAGCGCATCGAATCGATATTCACGCATTTTTTCGTACAAATGAGAAACGCTTTTATGAATAGACGGCTAATCTTAGAGTAACGAAATAATGTTTTTACATAGAATTAATATAACAGACAAAGGCGCTGATTGGCTATTGATAAAACTGACAATAGCTATATAAAAGATAGGGAAATACGGCGAAATATGAGTTAAAAATAAACTAATGTGACATAATTGTTTTTTTGTGGCAGTTTATATGATTAATTTAATTTAACTGCTTCTAATATTCATATGATTGATTATCTTCAATCAACTATTAGCCACCGTCCAGCTATTTGTCAGTTCTGAAGCTTTCAGAAACTTAGGGTATTAAATTAAATCTGTGTTTATATTCCACTTGAAGCTCTTTGTTGAGCTATTGTTGTCTCGGTCAGCTAGTCTCAACATCTTCACCATCATCATCAGCAGCCTTTTAATGTTCCCACTGCTGGGACACAGGCCTCCAAGTCTCTTAAGCTTACTAGATATTCATCATCATCTGCCTAGCCTTTTTCCGAACTATATTGGGGTCGGCTTCCAGTCTTACCGGATTCAGCTAAGTACCAGTGAGTAACCTTGATGATCGACCAGTGTGGCTGTTATTATTTTGCGTCAAAGAAACCCCTAATTTAAATACATTTTTGTCAAGTTTTAGAATGAGAATTAATGTGCTTTTTAATATCTAGTAAGCTTGAATTTGAAGATCTTTGACAGTCGTTACGGGTAATCAGAAGCTTGAGATCTGACACCAGTCTTGCCAAGAGGTACCGTGTTACCCAGTTACTGGGTTGTGGAGGTCAGCTCCATGTAAAACACTGGTACTCAGTTGAATCCAGTAAGACTGGAAGCCGACCCCAATATAGTTGGGAAAAGGCTAGACAGATTGACTTGACGCAGCGCAGGTTAGAATTCAAAAGTTCATACAAATAAGAGATCAAAATGCAGGCCCCCAGATGAGAATTCAATCATTAACCCTGGTTAGAGACTTGATAGAATTACTTCGTTTCGTTACTATCTCTAGTAGATAATTTAAGTAACACGATCTCCATTGTGTATAATATTGACGGCACATGATAAAATGACTAACCTGTACTGTTTATTTTATCGAGAAGTACGGTACTTTCCAGAAAATATAATTCGTTGTTGGCGTTGTTCGGGATTTCCCAATTCTGTTGCTTCAGTCAGCTTCGAATGAAAAAAAAAAGCCCGTCTAAATGTAGCTGGCAACCGTAAAACAATGTACAGTTATTTTGTACTAATGAGAAGGAGGAAAAAGTTGTAAACATTAATACAAATAGTGGTAGCTTTTAATGATGCAAGCTGTTGGAAATGACCTATTTTTCTTCGTTGGCTCGTGGGGTAGAAGGTCGTGGGTTATTGATTTGTTACGACTGTGCAATGGATGTTACCTTGGTGAATCCTTGGTGTAGATATTTTCTATGCTTTTCATGATAGGTGCAAAACACTTTTTTATTGTAGATAGCTCGCGCTTGACCACTATCTCACCTGATGGTAAGCGATGATGTGGTCGACGGTGAAGCACGCTGCTATAACCTATTCACTCTTGACATGAAGACCGCTAGGTTGCAGCTATCGGGGAACACGGGCTCCGGAAGATAATTCCACCCCTTACGCTTACGCATAATGAGAGTATTTCTAAAACGTTAAGTGCGTATGGGTTGGATGTCCACCATATACCGATGGCGCATCGCCGTACGTCTTGTAGTCCGATGATGAAACTGGCTAGGTGGAATTAGATCATGCAATTTATATTTCGAGAGACGTGGTCGCTTACAATGGGCCTTATCAGGAAGCTTACAGTCACTCAAAGGGCAATAGAGAGGGCTATGCTCGGAGTTTCCTTGGGTGATCGAATCAGAAATGTGGAGATCCGCAAGAGAACCAGGGTTACCGACATAGCCCGAAGAATTGCCAAACTTAAGTGGCAGTGAGCAGGGCACATTGCTCGCAGAACGGATGGCCGATGGGGCTGAAAAGTTCTGGAATGGCGACCGCGAACCGGAAGACGATACGTTGGAAGGCCTCCCACTAGGTGGACCGATGACCTAGTTTAGGTTGCGGGAAGGCGCTGGATGCGAGACGCACGGGATCGGTCAATGTGGCGACGCCTGGGGGAGGCCTATGTCCAGCAGTGGACGTCTTTCGGCTGAAATGATGATGATGATGATGAATTTATAATTCTCCAAATGTTGACTTGTAGAGAATGCCTTAGGCTCTATATAATTGGCATTCGATGTCAGCGAAGGCGATACTCGAAATGTCAAATGCAAGGGATTGATGACGTGAATTTTCGATATCGCTTGTCAATCCCATACAATTTTGCCTTTTTGACAATCGTTATCCACGCTTTCGATTATAGAATTTCAATTGTCTAGGGCCTCTAGAGGCTTTAAGCCAGGGTCTGCACAGCCTGTCTTCTTCTTCAATACATCTCTTTTCCTATCCTATCCTTTTACTTGCTACATGATCTTTCAGTCAAACAGTCCATCCATCTTTCGTTGGTCCCTTCGCGTGTGTCAGACGAATTTGTTCTAAATTGGTTTTCTTGAAACAGTCTTCTTCGTGTAAAATGCGCACAGCGAATGAATGGAACTTACTACCTGCGTCTGTGTTTCCGAACGCATTCAACCCGAATCTCTTCAAAGTTAGAGTGAACAGGCTTCTTCTGGGTAAGCTCACTCCATCGTAGACTCTGTCTCTGTCACCTATGACCTAGACTAGAGACAAGAGCAAACCCATTACAAATAAAATAAAAAAAATGCGATCACTAATAAATGAAGCAGTAGCAGAGCTCTTTGTGGTAGAACTTGTACTGGATATTTCAACAGTTCATAGGTACAAAGGTGGACGACTTAATGCCTTAGACAATGTCTACCAGTCAACCAAGTGTGGTGAAAAGATAACATGGCAGGTGCATAGTTTTAATAGCGTCTTAATTTCAGCGACTTGTCTAATTATTGCAAACAAGGTTTTTTTCTAATCAGCGTTTCCGCGTTCTATGTTTTACACTGAGCATGAAATCTGGTAGTCCTGTCGCCTAATGAAAATGCGCATACCAACTGTAGTTACGATTACCATGGTAAATCTCGTATCAGCGTTAATAATCACTTCTGCTCTGACTACTAATCCGTTTTTATGGAAACTACTGAATACCCTCGAGTCGAAGAGTTTGTAGACTGAAATGGGAAATATTTATCTCTCTTCACAATTTCTAACATTACGAGTATTTGCCCTATTCTTTAGCTGCCTCGTTGATTTAATGCTTGATCGCACTAAATCAACGAGGCAGCTGAAGAAATCGTGTTAATGCTCGCCCAAGGGTCCTTTTTTAGGGTTCCGTACCCAAAGAGTAAAAACGGGACCCTATTACTAAGACTTCACGATCCGTCTGTCTGTCTGTCTGTCTGTCCGTCTGTCACCAGGCTGTATCTCATGAACCGTGATAGCTAGACAGTTGAAATTTTCACAGATGATGTATTTCTATTGCCGCTATAACAACAAATACTAAAAACAGAATAAAATTAATATTTAAGGGGAGCTCCCATACAACAAACGTGTTTTTTTTTCCGATTTTTATTCGATATTAATAACGGCAACAGGTAGACGCTTGAAATATTCACAGAATATTTAGTTGTATAATCACTTCAAAAAATAATAATTATTAAAATAAATTAAGGGGGGCTCCCATACAACAAACGTGTTTTTTTTTCCGTTTTTTGCGATAATGGTGCGGAACCCTTCGTGCGCGAGTCCGACTCGCACTTGTTTTTGTTTTGTGAAAATGATTCCTGGGCTGGGCTTGGCGTGTCAGACTTTTACTGCCTAAAAACCACCCGTGTTCCTTCAGTTGGTTGTACCAGGGCCACGATAACTCTCTTTCAAATTTATCCACGACCCAGACAGGCATCGGCCCTAGCAGGCCCCGTCACTTGTGCTGACAACTCTTTGAGGCGCGCGTGGAACACTACGCGCCGTAAACTCGGGCCTGGTCCTTGTCGGACGACGAGCTACCAATTACTTGCCGTTCGCAAGCCCGCGCCTACGTTGGCCGGGAATCGGCTTGCGACGCCCGAAGCCCGGAGCGTCTCCTGCGGTGGCTAGGGGCGTCTTCCTCACGCGTTCCGTCTTTTCCTTTGCGAGCATTTCTGCTTCGCAGAAGGAGCAGACAGCTTCCCATTCCCTCTTGCTCCATATCATGGCCTGAACCAGGGCCGGACGCGAGAGGTCGCCACCGCCGATCGCCTCCACGAGGACATGCGGTGCTCCGCCCAAGCGGGGCAGACCTCCACCGTATGCTTCACCGTGTCTTCCGGGCGGTCCACACAATGATGACACCCGGACATTTCCTCCCGCCTTATCCTGAACATTGGCCCAAGGGTCCTGGGCTCCTGTCTTTCGTCTTCGGTTCGGGTTGTCCCGACTTTTCCATTACAATATCCTTAATAGCAGCCTTCTCCATGTACTTTTTTAATTATTGATACAACTTGCCCACCACTATCTCACCTGATGCTGAGCGATGATGTGATCCACGATAGACCACACTTGCTTAGAGATAATCCATTCACTCTCTCTGCCGACCCAAGGGTAAAAGCTATTAGGAACCATATACTCCGGCAAGAAATTCCACTCTACTAAACATATCTGGCTACACCTTGGGGAATAAAGGAATTATGTTGTTACGAATTATCAGTTTGAAACAGGCTTTGCGAGCTATCGAGAGCTCTCGCATGGCTGAGCACACGTCGCGCTTGTATCAGAATCATTGAGCTAAACGAGAGTTTATGTTGATAATGTTTGTACCTTGAACCTTTCTCCATGTGGCTCTAAAAAATATGCTCTTTATTTTTGCAACTTGGTTGTAGCTTTTGTAACTCTTTCAGGGAGGCTTGCTTTTGTAAATTGAGAAAGGGTTTTTTGTAAAGGCTTCCTTTTACCAATTTGCCGTTAGAATAATCTTACAATCACTTTTTAACCGACTTTCTAAAAAGGAGGAGGTTCTATATTCGACTTCATGTATGTTTTTTTTTTTTTTTTGTATGTTCACCGATATCTCCGTCAATTGTGGACCGATTTTGAAAATTCTTTTTTTGTTTGAAAGACTATGTTCCGAAATTGTCTACAGAGGCTTTGCATATAGTGTTATTCTATCGGCGATGCCAAATGTAAGGAATTAATCACGTGGCATTTCGATAGCGCTTGACATTTTCAAACATTTTTGACATTTTTCCAATCGCTATACTTGATATAATGCCACTTGTCTAGAGCCTCAGGTCTGTATAAAATTAAAATTTGTCCTAAATCCAATTTACTAGCGTCCGCCTTTTGATTTTACCCGACTGCCGAAGGAGGGTAATGTGTTTATCAGTCTATGTATGTATGTTTGTTCCTATGTGGCGTTCTAGAGACCAAACGCTTTGGCCGATTTTGATGATTCTTACGTCAATCGATCCGTCTTAACCTTGCGAGTGTCACTGGCTACATTAAAAATGTATAATAGAAAAATGGTGAAGAGGAGATTAGAGATTAGAGATGATTTCAAAAATATAAAAACATACATGTTAAATGTACCTAATTCGATAAAAAAATATTAACTAAAAGTTATAAACTTAAAAAAAAAGTTTATTCAAAAATAAAAAAACCCGACTGCTTAAGAAGCGAACTAAAAAGACGTTAACCAAGAAGAACATTTGGTTTTGGTCAGACAGCTCGCGAATATGTATACTCCAACTGCACAGCAGCAAGATTTTCTTCTTGTTTACGTCTTTTTATTAGTTCGCTTCATAAGCTATCGGGTTTTTTGATTTATTGAATTATCTTTTTTTCCTTCTTTCGTCAATCTTTATCAAAAAGTATTCACCCCCTTTTATTATCCATTTTATATTTTCCCCATTTTGGAAGAATTGTATCCCGTTGATTCGTCAAGCCAAAAGCGGCTCTATTGCTCGGCGAAATACTCAATGATTTTCCTTCTACTCATAAGATTAGGTACCTACGAAACGTAACAAATATTACTACAAGCCCGTTGATTATTCCGCGTTTACGAACACATGAATAAACGGCGCCATCGTTCATTTACCACTAATTATTTACGATCAGTCTGACGTCGGACGACGGTGCGTGCAAACGTGATTTTAGCGTTTATCTCCGTATATAAAAACATACGTTTTTGTCGTGTTTTCGCGTCCACATGCTTGGGATAGCGAGTTAGCAACAGGTATTGTTTGCGAAGGTTGCTCAGTGAAACGGGTGCGTAATTTTTAAGTATTCTCTCTGGCTTTGAGTAAAGTTTTTGTGCTTTTTGTTTGGGAGTTAAGGTTTCTCCACAAGTGTGTTTTTTCACTTTGAAGTTTATTGGTCTGTTAACACGTATAAGTTATTTGCTTTGTGGTGTTCGTGACTCTTCAAAGAACTGTGTTACAATATTGGTGTACCTACCAATAAAAAGGTACCTATATTCTATCCGTGTATGTATTGATAAAGAGGCCCAACTGGGTTCCCCAACGTCTGAAACTCTAAAGTGAAGAATTTTCCATGCAAGCTTTCATCTCCTGTTTAGGTAATCCCCGAAACGAATTTTCAAAAATCCTTCTTGAGTGTTGTTCCCCTTTGCTGTAAAAGGAACCCTCGTGCAAAATTTCATGCTTATAGACCCAGCGGTTTATGCTGAATTTAAGAAATTTACTAAGCAGATGTGCTCTCGGGAGATGTAACAAATTTTGTTGACAATTCATTGAACCAGAAGATTATTTGCCTCTTCTTGACTGATAAACTATTAGCATAATAAAGACAGTTGATAAGCAGCTGTTCAATCGTGATTATTATTCATTTAATTGTTACTATTATCTGTAGAATATATTCATAACCAGTTATTATGAAATATACCGGCTTCCGGTGTGTTCTCACGGTCAGCAATGTTTCTGTGTGCTTAGTGCGACTTTTTTTTAACTTACTCACTCGTGATAAAGTAAACGATATCTTATGTCAAAATGTATACAAAAAAAGAGGTTTTGCCTTGCCGTCACCAGACGTCGCTTATCCAGTTTCAATACAAATTGGCATTAACGTTAACGCGATTGAGCGTAAGTAAAAACTCGCACTAAGGCCTCTGAAGATTTTCTCTCACTAGTCAATAATAGATAAAAAAACCGGCCAAGTGCGCGTCGGGCCACGCGCAGGAATAGGGTTCCGATGTTGCATAATAATGCGGACTAAGAAGAGGGTTTATTGTTGTTACATGAACATTAAAACGGTTTCAGCGGCTCACAACGTCTAAAAACGGGCCCACCTATGGTCGGGTAGCAGAATTTGCTTGGCAATCAAATCTAATTTGACTTTAGATTACAAAAAGTCGAAAATACTTCTGCACATACACAAAATAGACAACCCCGCGCGCATGCGGCGTACGGACTACAGACCGGTACTGCCAACGACTCCGTCCACTCCAATGCGTTATTAGAGCTTAAACATTATTTTGGAAATCATTATTATTATGGATGTTTTGATTTTATTTTTGTATATTTTTACATGATTCATAAGCATATATTTACTCTGTTTTACACAGCTAACAACGATATTAAGGTAATTTTTCAATGGCACTTAATCAAAATTTTTACTGTTCCAAGTACATTTTATAAGTTGGTCGACTATTACTCGTAAACTTGTAAAGCCTACTTAGCCGTGATAGTTTTCCTTTTAATTTCGTTATATATACTACTGCCGTGAATTTTTTCACATAGCCAAGAGCAACCAGTCACTTGACTCTAGCAAAAATATGCAATTTAAAGCTTAATTTTACGCAAACGGATCTCTGAATCGAAAAATGGTATTTACAAACCCGTAATATTTTTGAATGAACTATCCAACGATACCCCACACCATGGGATAGACGAGAAAAAAAACATCCCCACTTTACGTCTATAGGAAGAACCCCAAAATAAAAATGTTTTTCATGGTTTTATTGTACCACTTTGTCGGAATTATTAATATGTATATCCATGCCAAATTATAGCTTTCTAGTACTTAGAGTCTCTGAGCTAAGCTGCGGACGGACAGACAGACATACCGAAACTATAAGGGTTCCTTGTTGACTTCGGAACCCTAAAAAAGTGATAACCAGAATATTTATTTATTTATTTAATACTTCATGCACAGAAACGTACAGAGGCAGATATTCTCCAGATTTACCATACATTTTTCAAGGTTTAGTTTTGGCATACTTGACTACGCGTTTATATGAGGAGGTTGGTAAGATAAAACAGGAATAGTTCAGCCTTGAACTGTTTCGAACGAACTGTATACTTCTCGCCAAACTACTGGGCCGCCCTGAAGTTGGCTTTCCGATTCGCTAGGCACGGATCGGTGCTGCTTTTGTATGAGGTTTATTACTGCGCAGCCATTGTAGCCAACTTCAGGGCGGCCAAGAAGTTTGGCGAGAACTATATCGGTATTGTAAACAAATCTGAAATCTTTCTTACCGTAATGGAATTGACGTTAGTTTGATAGGTGAAACGTTGAAGCTGTAAGTAACAGATTATTTACTTACAGCACAGATAATATGATACTAGCATACAGATACCTCACGGCTATACATGGTGTTAGCAGCGTCTTGCAAGTAAAAGGGTTCTCTCGGTTCATGACTTCTTTAAATACAGTGACGATTTTTTTTTGTAGTATTGTTTTGCACGTTTTTACAGTTACATCGTACAAAATGTGTTAAGAAACAAATTTAAAAAAAAAATTGAGTGTCTCGCACTGACCTCTATCATACAAGTACGCTGGACTAAATATATGTGATGAAATGACAGTTGATTTTTGTCCCGAATCAAAGCGCCCCACTCGAGGTTCTCAGGAACTAAAATTGACACATTTAGAGATGGGTTAATCCCGATATTTCTCAAGATTAGGTAATACTAATATATTCGCCTGGAAATATTATATTATTTTAACTAATACGAGTATAAGAGTATTCGTAATATTTTTAAATTACACTAATATCAAAATGGGCGCACGGTTGGCGCAGTGGTCGAGCGATTGACTGCTGCGCTGCGTGTCGCGGGTTCGAATCCCGCACGGAACAAATATTTGTATGATCTACAAATAGTTATTCCGGCTCTGGGTGTTTGTGTATGTGAGTTTATATGTTTGTAAACGCACCCACGATACAGGCGAAATTCCTAGTGTGGGGCAAAGTACTTTAATTTAAAAAAATAAATAAAAATAATTTAGACTTGGCAAGGCGTATCACTCATCTACTGTATTGACTTCTCATAATATGTTGCAACTAAATATCTCATATTGGTATTAGTGATGAATGTTATATGATTGTCTAATAATCAGTAATAATATGTTAAAAAGCAATGTGTAATACTAAATTCTGGAATCATCATCATGATCATCCACAGTCCAACTTCGCCCACTGCTGAGCACAGGCCTCTCTCTTCTTGTATCAATCACCTCGTTCCTGTCTGGAATTAATTCTGGAATAATATCATGATAATTATAATTGTATTAACAAATGTTTTTAAGTCAAACAATTTATATCTGCATCTGAAACAGAGTTGAAAACTGATATAAGTCTTCACGTCGCTGGAATGCGATGTCATTCTTATTTGCACCTTAACAGTACAGAGACAGGAACTCAGCGATGAGAGCGAGAAATATGTCCGTTGTAAATTATTATCTATCTCATTCGTACGCAAATATTTGTATGAATGATGTTCCAACCGAGTGAATCCAAACTATTGTAAATGTAAGTATTAACTAACTAGTATACTTGAGCGAGCAGATACTTGCTCAAATATACTAGTTTTAAGGATAAGTTGTTAGCCTATCCCCATATTTAAATCTCACTGATCTGACAGTAATGCGCTATAACTTTAGTAGCACGCTATCCACTAGTTTATAGCTTGCAATCTGATTGAAAGTATTTTTCAGTTAACCTTTACAGCAAGTTTTCTATTACTTAGAAATGAATCTCAATTAAAATAATTGGGATTTTCTTTTTCTCTTACGTATTAAAGTATTCTCACGTATTTTTATACCGAAGGCTATGTCCCATCTCTAATATTAGTTCCATGGAATCTCACGTTAAGTCACGTTGCTATCAGCGCCAAAATGGCGAAAATCTAATGTCTTAATTTTGTCATCGATAATATGAAGTCCAGCGTACTTGTATATTAGAGGTCAGTGGTGTCTCGCCTCAGAAATTTAAAACCGCGCCATCTATTTAAATCAATTTTAAATGATCCGTTCTGGCGTAATCTTTGACATGTGAAATAAAGAGCCCGATATTCCACAATGTTGCGGTTTAATGCAACTTAAGATTTAATGCAACTTCCCGCCTCCAACCTTTATGTCGTCACTTGTGGTGACCCCTGCTTTAGGAATCATCATCATCATCATTTCAGCCGAAAGACGTCCATTGCTTCACATAGACCTTCCCAAAGCGTCGCCACACTGATCCGTCCAGTGCGTTTCGCATACCGGACACCCGCATGCTTTAGGGAATAGATTTTTAAAATTGTGTAAAATACAATTTATTTTATGCCTTTTCTGTCGATTTTCGGAATTCTAGTGATTGCCTAGGTATTTTAAATACCTGATTTCATACATTTCCTTTAAACTGTACATATATTACCAACGGCTTACGAGTATATTGAAACGTGTTTATGTTTTTAGTTTGACATAGTCGTCATTAATTTGATTGAAGTAGGTACACCTTCCTCAATCATATTTTGTCATGTTTTTGTCACAAATGTATGACATGTGTCACGCAATGAAAGTTCTTTACATTACTTATTGTGTTTGTTTTTGTCGAATTACGTGCGATAACTGAATAAGCACATGTTTACGTATTTAGTTTAAATTAGAGGCGCACTCGGGGGAATCCAATACAGATAGTGAGGTTCGGGTTAATGACGTGTACTTACCTACTGTGTATTTTACTGTACTTACTTGTCCTATTGGGCTCGGCGCAAACGGGCCACAGGTGGCTGTCGCGCGCTACCGCCACATTTGTAACAGTGGAGTAAGAAGTGCGCGACAGCCACCGGTGTACGGAAGCCGCTACGTTTCTATTGCTGTATAGATCAGATTGTGAATCCCAAATAGCGGGAAGTAATTGGATTTCCGATATGAAAGTATCGATATCCATTGAGGCGTCGTTGTGTTCCATGATGACGCGTGCGATGCGTAGGATGCCTAACGCCTAGCTGCGCGGGGGTGGTGCAGCGCGACAGTGGCGGGTGTCGGCGTCTTATGTGGCCCGCAGCAACCACAAGTGGCGAGTTGTGGACACTGCTATAGCGAGTGGCTGGTCTACACGTGTGCGGTGCGTCTGTACAACAAATATGGAATAGTGTGTTAAGTCGCAGTCGCTGGCCACCGGTGGCAGTGGTCGGTGTCCCGTTAGTGCCGCGCCTTAGGTAAACATAAAAATTATAGGGTGTATTTACAGATGACAGATACGAGGATTCCTATTTTGAGATAATTTATTTGATTAAATTGTTCAATCGAAGAAGTTCATAGCGTATATAACGGACTTATGTGTTTCTCATAAAGATCAAAACTGATTGACGCGAAAGTTAGCAAGTTAGTATATAAAATAAAACAGTCGAATTACAGTACTAACTATCTCTCTGGACCTCTGTTTACCAAATAGGACAAGAAAATTAATATACACTGTAGTATAACAAGTTATAGACTTAATTCTGTACGTCTACAATGTCTCTCTAGATCACTTGTTCGTTTGCAAAATAGGACATGCAAATCAAAACATACTATATTTTTAGTTTTACCTACTGTTGTCCCCGGACCTCATGACCATAGTGACATGGAAACGTTTTGTTGCAGCATTCCACGGAGGAGGGGGGCGGGGGGCGGCGCGGGTTGATCGACGTGACCGCAGGCGCAGGCGACATGTGGATCAGCGCCGTCGAGAGCTCCATACTGGCCTGGGAGGAGGTAAGACTTAAGATTATTTTATGAACTTAAGGCTGTAGTCTCCTGCAGAATATCATCTTCATGGCCTTGTCCCATCTTCTTCATAGCGAATCGATGGTAAATATGATTCTCCACACCCATGTTGATGCGGCGTACTTACGCAGCCGCTGACGTTAGTAGGAGACTCCAGCTTAACCAGTGTAAAAATATATCGTGAGGCGAAGCCTTAGCCATCCCGTTTGTCAAAGGCTTTTAGACTCGAGGAAGGCCACTTTGCTGAGAAGTAATTTGGCAAATTAGACATCATGTTTCGTTGAAATTCAGGCAACTAGAGTTACTAGATAGAACAATTTTATTACCTAATGCTCTCAATATGTTCAAACGAGCTTTCGGGCTAACGTTATTCGGGCGAAGGTGCTTCAGTCAAGTGAACTTCGGGAAATCGTAACGCACTCGTACGACTCTTCTTCGGATAAAATTCCACGTGCTATCAATTGAATGGTGTTGCAGATATAATCTAGATTTCTAGGTCTAAAGTAACTTTAGATAAAACAAATCAAAGCCGATGGTGAAACAGTCTTTCGTTGATAAAATGATAAGTTAAAAGGTCACCTCACATCTCGAGACTATAATGAAATCTCTATTTAGATAAGACCCAGATATCATATGTGTAAATGCTGCGTTAATCTTATGTCTTGCTTGTGTACTTCAAAGATTTTTGGCCCATATTTTTCATAGACAGACAAGACTACCTTTTCCCGTGGACTAAAAAATAGTCGTAGAAGTTTTGTAGTCACTCATTCTCTTGGCCCATGCTTTTCTATCAGTCGTCCCCTCAGTTGTCACCCCTTTTTTAGCCCCCTGATCTTTCACACATTCCATCCATCGCTTCTTTGGTTTGGTCTTTCCCTGTCTAACAAACTACTCATAAATAGCTTAAATGAGTGCGGTCTATAATGAAGGAGATCCCTAAGATTTTGTTCCCAAGAACAGACTTAAAAGCTACTCACAATTACGACCCTAATGGCATTTTACGACCGCCATAAAGTAATATTCCACAGACGCTTCATGCCCACAAACCATATTGATTTTAACAGACACTATTTCCTCTTCAAATAAATAAATAGAGCGTCTTGTGGCAATACTGTGTGGCCAGGTGTTGACTCAATTATTTACTGAGAGACTGAAAGGTCAACCTGCTAGGGAGTTAATGCTCCGAGGGATGTTTACTCACGGAAATGAAAAATCCAATCATTGCTATAGTAGACAAGAATAGCTATGCATTAGATATTAGCTTAGGTAGCTGATCAAAGCCGAAGGAGAATTAATGTTGAAGATTTAATTTGTATCATAGTTATTTTAACCGAAATACTTCGACTACTGTTCTTTTCCGCGTGGCCTCCAGGACCCACCAGAGCCGCCCGCTCTGACAACTGAATTATTCTTAGAATCTGTCTTGCTGAAAGTATGGTAATTTGAAATGAATCTGTCAAAAATTAGGGACCTCTCCAATGTTCCCGTTTCGCATTCTTGATATTGAACTTAAGGGTACACTAGTCGACGGCACGAACTATTTTGTGCGTGGGGTTAAAATGCATTTTATATCAACCGACAACACGTGCGGAAGAGATAGATGCTGTGATGAGCAGTAGGAAGCTAGTTCGCGTACGAATACACACTTTTGCAAAATTGTAGCGAAATGGATAATGAATTAGGACGAAACAGAGCGCGCGAAATTTTATAAACAGTCCTTTGGCAGTCTAGATATCATGAAAAAACGACTAAATCTATCTGTTCAAAATAAAATTATTTGCATTGTTGAACTACTAACCTATCCCTGTATGGAGGCCGTTTTGCAATTTTCCGTCTTTTTATGGTAATTATTCGCGCCCAAAAATGCGCTAAAATTAGTGTCGAAATGTGGAACTTTCGACGCTCATAACTTTCAAATATTTTCTATTTTTACTTTTTTGCTTCCATACAGGGCTAGATAATGATGAGACAAATTGATATCACTTTTTATTTTGAACGTACATCGTCAAACAGTGGAATAATCCCTAGACTACGTTTTTATGGAAGAATTTTCGACTAGTGTAACCTTAACCAGCCCTTCATGTAACTGCGTTCTATTTTTTTAACGTCGTGGTCTTTTGTCTACATGACATGTAGTTTGAGCTAGTAAAGAGAATAGGCAATCATTCTTGCATTAAAAAAAGTCAATCCTATGTCTGTCGTTCAAGCTGAACAACCTCATGTGTGACTAAAGACATCATCATCATCAGACTTATAATCTTCCCACTGCTGGGACACATGCATCCTCTCTGTGAGAGAGGTAATGGGCCTTAATCCACCACGCGGGCCCAGTGCGGGTTGGTGGATGTCACATGTCTTCGAATTTTTGGTTCTAGGATATGCCGGTTTCCTCACGATGTTTTCCTTCACCAAAGACATATAAAAAAAACGATTAGTTTCTTCAAGTCGCCATCGTTCCTTGACTTCTGTTAAGAACTTACTGATAAACATGATTTCCTCTATTATTATGACTCAATATTGTCTTTATCTTGCTTTTGAGTAGACACTCAAGCGGGCTTAGATAACATTTACAATCTAAAGACGAGAGTAGAACATCCCCTTTATCTTGGCCAAAGTAGTAGCACATAATGATATATAAATAATTACGAATCCATGTTGTCTACTGACATGGAATATAAAATGTGGATAAAGATAGAGGGAGGACAAAATAAGATGGGAGTATTTTTTGAGGAATGACATGAAAGGAAAGGGAGCTAATAATAGTGTTACAGTTGAGACTTGACAAGAGAGATGTTCTTCTTGTTAGGAGAAGTGTTTATTAATGTGTATTGCCTTTTGAAAATCCGCTATAACAGCCTTAGGTCTGAACTTCTGAAGAGAGCCTTTTTATCCGTTATCGGCAAATTCGATCTCAATTATTAAGCGTAGGTTACGGAACTATTACTTGTCCTCTCTTACATAGCTCGGTCTTCGTCATAGTTATTATATTTAAATTTCTGTTTCATTTAGAATATGATATTTATTATAATATTCATTAGTCTATTGTTTTAGAAATTATTTATGTATTTTATTAGTTAGATAGTTTATTAATATCCGCCTTAATTATTGTTCATATATATATTTTTTATTTTTGTACCCCTACCACTGTTGTGTTCTTTTTTAACCCAAAGGTTGACTGCTAGAGAATGCCTTGCTGTATTAAGTCTGCCTATGTATCACCATTGTACATAAAGTTTAAATAAATAAATAATTATGGACTAATAAAATATTTGGAGATGGCAGAAGGTAGTCGACCTGGTCAAGGTTGCAGGACTCCGGTGGATGCGAAACGCACGGGACCGATTAGTGTGGCGACCCTTGGGGGAGGCCTATGTCCAGCAGTGGGACGTCTTTCCGCTGAAATGTTGATGATGAAGTCAGATAGTTAGGGCCAATACATTATACACCTCTGCCGACCCCTTCGAAGAATACAATCGTATAATTTCCAATCCATATCTCAAAACCTCCCACCACTCACATAATTGAACGTAAACACATAACATTAATCGACATCCGACGTCAATATCCCTAAACAGCACGACATTTACATAAACAGATAACACTCGTCTTGGCCCATAACGATAACATTCACATCACTATAAAAGATCGATGAAACGAAACATCGTTGTCACAACACTACGGTCTCAATTCGATTGTTAACGATTGATTGATTGAACGCGACGATGTATTGAAAGCAATTTGTTTAATGACTAGTTGGAAATAGGCCGTGTCACTGTTGAAAGATTGGCTTTTTAGAAGCTTTTATTTAACTTTAAGTATGGGTCAAATCTTGGAACTGAGTTTTAAAACAGTTATCCCCAAAATATTGAGCTGAAATTTTGCATACGCTGTTTGGTTTGGATGATGTTTAGCTAACTAACATTCTAAATCCAATATGGTGTACCAATTAAGTATTTAGCACCCTCATGAAAAATATATCAGCTGAAAGGTTTGCTGTGGAGAATACAATAAATCTTGGTTAGTTTTTTGAAAAACGGCAAAACAATCACGTTTGTTGTATGGGAGCCCCACTTAAATATTTATTTTATTCTGTTTTTAGTTCAACTATCTAGCTATCACGGTTCATGAGATACAGCCTGGTGACAGAATGTGACAGACAGACAGATGGACCGCGGAGTCTTAGTAATGGGTCCCGTTTTTACCCTTTGGGTACGGAACCCTAATTAATCTTTCTGTCATTAGGTTTAGAATTTTTGATCTATGTATTCAAGTATCTTAGTAGGTATGCGATCTCATGATCATTGTCTCAGAAACATACTTAGTTTTTGTGTTAACATTCGTTAGTCAATGACGAATTTAATGATGTTGGTTTGCCCATAATTTCATGGTCTTTGAGCTTTGGCGAAGATATGGCAATATTACTTGACTGTCGTAATATATAAGTATACATACATACTGGCACACGAGGCACAGCCGACACAGAGGGATGGCGTCGTCCTCGTCGCATCGTGAGGCGAAACAGGTTAGCCTGAAGTCTCTCTGCAACATGGAGAGGGAACGCATAGCATTGGCAATTAGATGTAACATGCTGGCCCGTTTCTTGTTTGTTTGCACGTTCTGCGAGTCCAATACAACACCGCTTGCAGGTTAACGTTGGGGCTACCGCGCTTTTACAGTGCATCGGGCATGTTCGCGGAGGCAGCCGTTGCAGATTTTTACGCCATTATGCGGACTCGTATAGCATCTTTGATGCAGCGAGAGCGCGATAGCTCCAACAGCCTTGTAGCTGTTGTGGCCGACAGACTAGACAGCCTATTGATGTGGCACTGGATGACGACTTATAGAGCGTCTTTCAAATATGTTAAATAAGTTTTTAAATTTCGTGTACTTTCGCAATTGTATGCGTGTGTTAATGAACATTATATTATTATAACCACGACCGCCAAGAGCGTACCGACGAAGAAGAAGACTGTATTGGGTTAATTAATGAGTTTAAGCTTGTCCTGCAGTCGGAGTCTTCATTTGAAGAACAATAGTACATTGTTATCCTAGGAGTGAAAGTAACTTATTTAGTCCCGAGACGGGGTTTGGCGCCTGTGCTTTTCATTACAAATACAAGGAAATAAAAATAAAAACATGAATTAGCTAAAGAAAAAATGATTGCCGCTTTCCCGCCTATTTTGTTTGTTTTTTTTTCTGTGGCCGGCCTGCTATTCAGCCATTATTTTTTATTTTCATCATTGAAAAAAACTACAAAGTGAAAAATAACTTTATTTTTGGAAGTCGGTGTCTTTCGTAGGTACCAATTTGTTGCGTTATGGACACCGACTTCCAAAAATAAAGTTATTTTTCACTTTGTAGTTTTTTATTTGGAAGTCGGTAGTATTTTTTTGCTAAAAAGTTTTTTTATTTTTCACTTTTTAGTTGTACCTACCCAATAGGCAAGTTGTTTATTAACCTATAACGCCAGAATAGATTACACAAATACCATGAAACTTGAACATAAACGGTGAAATGAGAGATCTGCGTACCCCTTAAGAGCGTACTGGCGTGATGTTATGTTATGAAATGGTATAAACAATGAACAGACATGCGATTGCAGCAGTCCCGAGAGGTTTGCCGTTATTTATTGAAGACTTCTGTTGTATATCTTCGAAGTTCTTCATCAGATCTTCACTTAATTAAAATGGGACCAATTTCGAAACATACTCTTTCAAACAAAAAAATAATTGTCAAAATCGGTCTATAATTGACGGAGATATCGGTGAACATACATAAAAAAAAAAAAAAAAAAAAAAAAAAAAAACATACAAGAAGTCGAACATAGAACCTCCTCCTTTTTCGAAAGTCGGTTAAAAAATGGTAAATATTTTGCCCAAATCTAAGTTATTTTAAAGAAATTGTTGAAACTAAATTATAATAAAGTTATTAAAAAAAAATATATTCGTTAATCAATACTTAACTTTAAGTTATTACAATTTTACTTCGTGGTTGTATAGAAAGTTGGAACATGGTTCAATAGATATGTGAAAAGGAACTAGTTTTTTTTTAAATAATTTGACAGCTGCCAGTTGAAAGCGATTCTCCCTAGGGCTGAAAAGTATTACTTTCAACCCGCTCCTCAGGCAACTTAAGACCTACTTTCAGAGTATGAGTAATGAAAAATAATTAATATTGACTATGCGCTTGGGTATACCTATCTTTATTTGCCGGGCGTTAACGAGAATTGAGGGGGACTTGATAACGATACGATACTGCGTAGTACAATCAAGCCGGAAAGCGGGACTGCGGTACTTACGGTCCTGTATGTTAGTAGAAAAAATGTATTTGATTGTGTGGAAGAAAAACGATCAGTGTTAAGCCAAGTTTCGCTTTAATGATTTTGGTCATTATTTTTAGGGTTCCGTACCTGAAGGGTAAGAAAGGGTCCCTATTTCTAAGACTCCACGATCCGTCTGTCTGTCTGTCCGTTTGTCACCAGGCTGTATCTCATGAACCGTGATAGCTAGACAGTTGAAATTTTCACAGATGATGTATTTCTGGTGCCGCTATAACAACTAATACTAAAAACAAAATAAAATAAATATTTAAGTGGGGCTCCCATACAACAAACGTGTTTTTTTTTGCCGTTTTTTGTGATAATGGTACGGAACCCTTCGCGCGCGAGTCCGACTCGCACTTGGCCGGGTTTTTCTTACTTTCTTTCTTTCTGAACGATGATGGTAATAAATAAGGTGACTACTGAGATGAGAATCAGGAGAGAAGTATGGAAGAAGACGCGACACGAAGATATGTTGCCGCTACCTGGTCTTAGCCTTTTCTATATTTAACTAAAATTTTAATTACCGTCATACTTTTGAGCACATCGGTACCTGCTATCACATCACATCACATCATCAGCCTATTAATGTTCCCACTGCTGGGACACAGGCCTCCTCTCTGTGAGAGGGAATGGGCCGTTATCCACCACGCGGGCCCAATGCGGGTTGGTGGATGTCACATGTCTTCGAATATTTGGTTCTAGGGCATGCCGGTTTCCTCACGATGTTTTCCTTCACCGTTTTGAGAGCAGTGGTGATGAAATAATTTACACAAAGTAAAGCGCCTACCTGGGCTCGAACCGACGACCTACAACTTGTAAGTCGCGGCCGATACCACCGTGCCACCACTGCTCTCTGCTAACAAGTCATCATCATCTGCCTAGCCTTTTCACAACTATATTGGGCTCGGCTTCCAGTCTTACCGGATTCAGCTAAGTACCAGTGTTTTACATGGAGTGACTGCCTATCTGACCTCCACAACCCAGTAACTGGGTAACACGGTACCCCTTGGCAAGACTGGTGTCAGATCTCAAGTTTATCAGATCTCAAGCTTCTGATTACCCGTAACGAATGTCAAAGATCTTCAAATGACAGCCGGGACCAACGGCTTAACGTGCTTTCCGAGGCACGGAGGAAACTCGGTACGTTGAAATGGTCACCCATCCACGGACCGACCTCGTCAAACGTTGCTTAACCTTGATGATCGACCCGTGCGGCTGTTGTTATTTAGCCACGAGCTCCTCGCTCTCTGCTAACAAGTATTTTTTTTAAACAATTTTTTTTATATTGAAAAATGCATTTTTACGAGAAACAAAAGTATATGCATAATTTCATCTCAATCGAACACCGGGAAGTGGGTCGAATTTAACTTGCGAGATTTGATTACATACACCAAGACTAGAGAAACGAGATAAAAGCTTGTAAAATAGGCTTGTCCAGCATCGCAAATAACACTTACTGGTTCTTCAATATCTTAGCCAATTCTTTTAATGGTCTTCCTCTAAGGGTCTCCACATCGACTGGTCTTGTGCATGTCACATCTAGCGGACTCCCGACTCTCTCATTAGGTCATCGGTCCACCTTGTGAAAAACCTTGCAACGCTGCCTATCTTTATCCACATTTTATTACCATCATCATCATCATCATCTGCCTAGCCTTTTCCCAACTATATTGGGGTCGGCTTCCAGTCTTACCGGATTCAGCTTAGTACCAGTGTTTTACATGGAGCGACTGCCTATCTGACCTCCACAACCCAGTAACTGGGTAACAACGGTACCCCTTGGTAAGACTGATGTCAGATCTCAAGATTCTGACTACCCGTAACGACTGTCAAAGATCTTCAAATGACAGCCGGGACCAACGGCTTAACGTGCTTTCCGAGGCACGGAGGAAACTCGGTATGTTGAAATGGTCACCCATCCACGGACCGACCTCGTCAAGCGTTGCTTAACCTTGATGATCGACCCGTGCGGCTGTTATTATTTAGCCACGAGCTTCTCTTGATAAAGCAATGTAATCAAATCGGATCGTATACACTCAACATCATAGTTAGGATTGCATAGACCAGATCTGTAGCAAGAGGCTCTACCCCTGAAGCCTATTTGCATATAACTGACCCAGATTCCATATCAATTAGGTTTATGAGCCGAGATATGTTTCCATTAAATCCTACTTCTAATGGCCTGTTAGCATCTCAATTGTGACGGTAGTCATTCATTTTGATGTGATGGCCTTTTGTTTGGAGACTAATGATGCTTCGTTTTTCAAGGGCGTCGTTGGTTGCTGTTTGTAGGGGATCTTTTTTTTGTTTATTTTATTTTGTCATAGCTTTTGCCCGCGACTTCGTCTGCGTGGTATTAGTACCTACTTCGAATATATCGATAACAACTATCCTATGTCCTTCCCAGAAGGTTCTCAAACTGGAGATTTTATTATATATCATCTAAATCGGTTCTAGCAGTGAAATGACAGACAGAGTTATTTTCGAATTTTTAACCGACTTTCGAAAAAGGAGGAGGTTCTATGTTCGACTTCTTGTATGTTTTTTTATTTTTTTTTATTATGTATGTTCATCGATATCTTCGTCAATTGTGGACCGATTTTGAGAATTCTTTTTTTGTTCGAAAAAGTTTGTTCCGAAATTGGTCCCATTTTAATTTGGTGCAGATCTGATGAAGAACTTCGAATATATAGAACAGAACTCTTCAATAAATAACGGCAAATCTCTCGGGACTGCTGCAATCGCATGTCTGTTTATTGTTTATACCATTTCATAACATAACATCATGCCAGTACGCTCTTAAGAGGTAAGCAGTTCTCTCATTTGATCGGTTTTGTTCAAGTTTCATGATATTCGGGTAATCTATTCTGGCGTTATAGGAAACTTACTAAACAACTTGCCTATTAGGTAGGTACAACTAAAAAGTGAAAAATAAAAAAAACGTTTTTTACAAAAAATTACTACCGGCTTCCAGAAAAATAACTTTATTTTTGGAAGTCGGTGTCCATAACGCAAAAAAATGGTACCTACGAAAGACACCGACTTCCAAAAATAAAGTTATTTTTCACTTTGTAGTTTTCTGGAAGTCGGTAGTATTTTTTTGTAAAAAAGTATTTTTATTGTTTATTTTATTTTGTCATATCTTTTGCCAGCGACTTCGTCTGCCTGCTATTAGTACCTACTTCGAATAGTCTATTCTATATATTGCGCACTAGCGGATGCCTTGCTGTTTCACCCGTATAGTGCCCGTCCCCGTGGGAATACAGGGATAAAAAGTAGCCTATGTCACACGGGGATAGTGTAGCTTCCCAACGGTGAAAGAATTTTTGAAATCGGTCCAGTAGTTTTTAAGTTTATTCGTTACATACAAAAATACAAATGTTTCCTCTTAATAATATGATAGATATAGATTAATACTGTTGATATGTGGGACCCGCCTTACTTGAGAAATTGTTAACTGCCACACCTCTTTCTACTTCTCAGGATGATTGCCGGGATAACAACTATCCTATGTCCTTCCCAGAAGGTTCTCAAACTGGAGATTTTACTATATATCATCTAAATCTTAAACGTGAAAAGACAGACAGTGTTATTTTCGAATTTTATAATATTAGTATGGATCTTGAAGACTTCTCTTGTGAAAGCTTAGATGCTAAATACGATAAATTGAACAACAACCAACCAATGTTGCCAAGGGGGTATCGTTCTACCCAATGAAGGGCTTGGGGAGATCAGAGGGTCTAGACAGACTGTAATTTTATCAGCGATGACGATAATGCCAAAATGTAAGGGATTGATCTTGTGACATTTCCAGAGCGCTTAACATTCCCATCATTTATAAACGGAGACCGGATACTGTAAAATTATGGACGGATGGGTAAAAACGGGATCTTATTACTAAGAATCCGCTGTCCGTCTGTCTGTCTGTATTTCTGTCTGACTGTCACCAGGCTGTATCTCATGAACCGTGATAGCTAGACTGTTGAAATTTTCACAGATAATGTATTTCTGTTGCCGCTATAACAACAAATACTAAAAATAGAATAAAATAAATATTTAAGTGGAAATATTTAAATTTTAACCCATATAACAAACGTGATTTTATGCCCTTTTTTTGGCGATATTGGTACGGAACCCTTCGAGCGCGAGTCCGACTCGCTTTGGCCGGTTTTTTAACTTTTTACAAACTTTATAATACCTTGTTTTCGTATGTGTGTCAAGCAACTAGTAATCGATTTTCTAAGCACTTCCTGGCATACTATTAAGCTGAAACTTGGCATACATTTTAACCGACTTCAAAAAAAGGAGGTAATCAATTCGACACGTATGTATGTATGTAATATTGTGGGAATAGCACAATATTCACATATGTTATATATATATATATATACTCTGTATGGGTTTCTAAACAAGTTTGCCAAATTTCATTAGTGTATGTATGTATAGTAGGTATGTATGTATGTTTGTCCAAGCATAACTCTGAAATTACTTATCGAATCGTGATCTTTCTTTTTTTGTTGGATTACGTATCTCTCAACTTAGGGAACAGGGCAAGTTTCATCAAAATCGGTACAGCAGTTTTCAAGATATGGAACATCATACAACCGATTTCCTTAGCGACAAACAGCATGAATGTGTAAATTTACTTATTATGGGTATTTTGTCAGTCCTTTAGGTACCTTACTATAGAACTTGCTCACTTTTATAGTGATAGGGTACTAAAACTAAACAGTGGGCTATGATCTTTTTTTTACAAAAAAAACCGACTTCTAAAGCAAAACACTAAAAAGTGCAAAAAATACTTTCGTTTCGGAAGTCGGTGTTGAAAACAATAAATACAAGAGCTACCAAAAAGACACCGACTTCCGAAACTTAAAGTTATTTTTGCACTTTTTATTGTTTTAACCGACTTCTCAAAAATGAGGAGGTTCTCAATTCGGATGTTTCTATTTTTTTTTACTTTTACTTGGATAGATAAGATATACTTAATCGATGTGTGACCTTGTTTCGTTCAAAGTAATCAATAAATTTTATGGAAAGGCTTTCATTTTAATGACATCGGAATAATAAATGGCTTTCCACCATCTATCACAATCATTCTATAACCTTGTTTGTACTATTTTTACTGTTCTTCTCTGTTACTTTGTGATTGTTGTTGTTGTGTTGTGTCTATGTCGAATAAATGTTTTCTATTCTATTCTATTCTTTATTCCATAATTGATCCTACATACATCAAAAAGTCATTCAATCAAATTTTGGGCGCACGGTTGGCGCAGTGGTTGACTGCTGCGCTGCGTGTCGCGGGTTCGATTCCCGCACGGAACAAATATTTGTATGACCTACACTACATATCGTTGTTCCGACCCTGGGTGTTGTGTATGTGAGATTATATGTTTGTAAACGCACCCACAATACAGGAAGAAATTCCTAGTGTGGGGCAAAGTTTAAAAAAAAACCGACCAAGTGCGAGTCGGACTCGCGCACACGAAGGGTTCCGTACCATTATCGCAAAAAACGACAAAAATCGCGTTTGTTGTATGGGAGCCCCACTTAAATATTTATTTTATACTGTTTTTAGTATTTGTTGTTATAGCGGCAACAGAAATACATCATTTGTGAAAATTTCAACTGCCTAGCTATCACGGTTCATGAGATACAGCCTGGTGACAGACGGACAGACAGACAGACAGACAGACAGACAGACAGACAGACGGATCGCGGAGACTTAGTAATAGGGTCCCGTTTTTTTAAAAAGAAAATTTAATTGGACACCCAGTTTCTAAAACGAAAATAATCACAATATTAATGTGACAAATTTTCATGCCAGCATTAACTTCTTCGACAGTATTGAATTAATAAAATTACCAACAGCCATCACGTCACTTGACCTGCATTAAATTCTTGACTCGTCGATAATTGCGTATCAGAAACCGTGAGTTAATGTTATGAATTAATGCATATATTATTATATTCATCTCATATTATAACAGGACTTCGCAAAATAAAACAGGTTTAAAAAAAAAATACATTTGCGTTATTAACATTTTTTTTTCGGCAATCACATGTTTTTCCAATAAAACCGGTCGCTAATAGTGTTAATCGATTAAATCTATTTTTAACCAATATCTATATAAAAAAGGAGGAGGTTCTATGTTCGACTATAATTGTAATTTTTTTTTAATGATTGATAATGATAAGCCTATCAATAATTTAAAAAAAAAAGCGCTTGACCACTATCTCACCTGATGGTAAGCGATGATGTGGTCGACGATGTAGCACGCTTCGCTTATTCACTTTTTTTTGTGTTTACCGATATCTCCGTCAATTGTGGACCGATTTTGAAATTCCTTTTTTTGTTCGAAAGAGTATGTTCCAAAATTGGCCCCATTTTAATTTGGTAAAGATCTGGTGAAGAACTTCCAAGATATACAACTGAACTGCTCAATAAATGACGGCAAATCTCTCGGGACTGCTGCAATCGCATGTCTGTTTATTGTTTATACCATTTCATAACATAACATCACGCCAGTACGCTCTTAAGGGGTAAGCTGGGGGGTGACCATAAGCTCTTAGAGCGGTATCAATTTGATATCGAGTAAGTGACAGATGTATACACGTCAGATACATCTGTCCCTTATTCGATCTCAAATTGATACCGCTCTAAGAGCTTAAGGTCACCCCCCAGATCTCTTATTTGATCGGTTTTGTTCGAGTTTCATGATATTCGGGGTATCTATTGTGGCGTTATAGGCAACTTACTAAACAACTTGCCTATTAGGTAGGTACAACTAAAAAGTGAAAAATAAATTTATATTTGGAAGTCTGTGTCCATAACGCAAAAAATGGTACCTACGAAAGACACCGACTTCCAAAAGTAAAATTATTTTTCACTTTGTAGTTTTCTTATTTGGAAGTCGGTAGTATTTTTTTTTGTAAAAAGTTTTTTTTGACAAATATTTTCACACGTGTCGAATAGAATAGTGGCTTTTCTAAATCGGGGTATTTGTTCTGTGGACGAAGTCAAGTTCGGATTGAACGATTACTTCGTAGATATTTGTGAATTTGTAGCTTTTGGAACAATAAAGGCGACGCGGAAGACGGCTCAGAAAGAGGTGCCAAGACGACCTAAACGCGTACCGTGGCCTTCACGGTACGCGTTTAGGTCGTCTTCTTTAGGTCGGTTCTTGAAGGAGTGGAAGAATATTTACTAGAAGAACTAGGGGGACTTTGCCCAGCGGTGGGACGGTATCGGCTAAAATAAGAAGACGTTTCATCTTTGGTCATGGGACCTATTTGTCATGATACTTCCATCCAAGATGAGGAACTCGTGGCTAAATAATAACATTATAATTATATAGGATTTATAGTTTATATATATATTTTTGCATAAACCTGATTCGTGTAACTGTCAATATTGCACCTACCACTAGTTGTCTCTGAAGTATTAAATAAATAAATAAATAACAGCCGCATGGGTCGATCGTCAAGGTTAAGCAACGCATGGCGAGGTCGGTCCGTAGATGGGTGATCATTTCAACATACCGAGATTCCTCCGTGCCTCGGAAAGCACGTTAAGCCGTTGGTCCCGGCTGTAATTTGAAGATCTTCGACAGCCGTTACGGGTAGTCAGAAGCCTAATATCTGACACCAGTCTTGCCAAGGGGTATCGTGTTACCCAGTTACTGGGTTGTGGAGGTCAGATAGGCAGTCGTTCCATGTAAAACACTGGCACTCAGCTGAATCCGGTAAGACTGGAAGCCGACCCCAATATAGTTGGGAAAAGGCTAGGCAGATAATAATACTTCCATCAAAGTCATCACGCCAGCTCTTTCTAGTCAGTCCATTGGATGTTCACCACTCCACTGCGCACTCCGATGCTGAAAGTAGCACATTCTTTTTTTTATTATTCATAGGCTCGCGCTTGACCATAATCTCGCCTGAGGGTAAGCGATGATGTGGTCGGCGGTGATGCACTCTTGCCTAGAAGTAACCTATTCACTCTTGACTTAAAGACCCCTGGGTTGTAGCTATCGGGAAACACAGACTCCGGCTGGATTTCTGAAGTAATTTGTGCTCCATTGTTGTAATTGCTGCAATATGGCGTTTCAATGCGAGCATAAACGAATATAAGTAAATAAATGCCTCCGCAGTTGCTGTGTTATATTATTCAGTAATAAATACCTCCAATAATGTTTTTGCATCAAAATCAAATATTGTCGCATAGTCAGGCTTCTGTTTTGCACAGCCACCTGTACAAATACAATTATTCGTTAAGTTGTCAGTATCAGTGACGTAAATCCACGAGCACACCTGATGCCATAGGGCCTATATGTACCTACCTACTACAAAACTAGTCAAGGGAGTAAAATTTAAGTTTTTACCAAATAAGGGATTTTTCCAATAAAAATGGCCGTTTGACAACTTACTAACATTACATATGCGAAAGTATGGATCGAGGTTTGTTTGTTGCTCAATCACGCCAGAACGGTTGAACGGATCTAGATGAAATTTGGCACAGAGAGAGATTGTAGTCTGGAATATCACATAGGCTACTTTTCATCCGGGTATAATGTTACCTTGGGATAAGATAACACTTTTTACGCGGGCGAAGCCGCTGGCAGAAGTTAGTATCACTACATAGTATATAACAAAGTCGCTTCCCGCTGTCTGTCTGTCCCTATGTATGCTTAGATCTATAAAACTACGCTACGGATTTTGATGCGGTTTTTTAATAGATAGAGTGATTCAAGAGGAAGGTTTATATCTAGAATACACGCGGGCGAAGCCGTGGCAGAAGTTAGTTTTCTATAAAAAAAAGCTGTCAAACCGCCATTTTTATTCCTCAGTTAAAAGTTATCAGGCTATTGAAAAATCGGGACTAGACCTGTATTTTAGCTGTCTGCCAAGTCTATGCCCAACTGTTTTGGAGTCGGCTCCAAGCCTAACCTGAGCTAAATATTTGCTCTGCCAGTATTTTACATGAAGCGACTATTTCATCACCACTGATCTAAAACGGTGCAGGAAAACATCGCGAGGAAACCGGCATGTCCTAGAACCAAAAATTCGAAGACATGTGACATCCACTAATTCGCACTGGGCCCGCGTGGCGGAACTGGTGGATTAAGGCCCATTCCCTGTAGCCTGTAGGAGGCCTGTGTCCCAGCTGTGGGAACATTAAATGGCTGATGATGATGACTGCCTATCAGGGGCTCTAGCATGAGACCTTAGAGCAAGGTTATATTCATTGTGCGTAAGAGACAGAAATATACAAGTCATATACCTTTGTCTTTTACACACGATGGAAATGACCCCCACAACCCAATGAGTGTTCTGCTGGGTGACACGGTACCCCTTGGCAAGACTGGTGACAGATTTCCTAACAAGGCTTTTGCTAATTGGTTTCGGCCCCTGGTACGCCTTCAAAGGTCCGGGACCCTAGGGCCCCGAGAATCTCAAAGATACATAAAGATATAAAAATTTAATCTTTTAAAAAAAGGCTTTTTATGGACAAAAAAAAAGTTAATTCAAAAACCAAAAAACCCGACTGCTTAAGAAGCGAATTAAAAAGACGTAAACAAGATGAAAATCATGCTGTGCAGTCGGAGGATACATATTCACGAGCTGGCTGACCAAAACCAGATTTATGGAAAATAAGACTCGGAACTCACCAACAAAGATTTTCATTCTGGAAAAATTAAATAATATTATTCATTAAAAAAATTTTTTTTTAAACAAGCTTTTTTCGTATTCTTTTCTCCGCAAACCCTTTCATTGGATAACCAGTCATGGCAGTGCACAAAAAATAACTAGTACGCCAACTTAGGGCGTCCGCCATATTGGATTTATAATGACGTCACTTAGCTAACCATGCATTGTCATCCAAACTTAACGTGTATGCAAAATTTCATCTTTATCGGTTAAGGATAACTGCTTTAAAATTCAGTAGCAAGATTTGACCCGGACACACATACATACATTGCAAGTTAAATAAAAGCTAATAAAATGCATCAGTGATCAGAGAGCAGTGGTGGCCGAGTAGTTTTGGCCGCGACTTACAAGTTGTAGGTCGTGGTTGAAGTCGTTTGTATAATAACCTAACCAGTCAATATAGAACTACCCTCTTTGGGAAAAGTGTCTTTGCTATGGCCACAAAGATATACGATCAAATTCCCAATAACATAAAAGAATGTAGCAATATTAATGTCTTTAAAAATAAATTGTTCCAATTTCTTATGGAAAAGTGTTTTTACTCCGTAGATGAGTTCTTATCGACGAGAACTTTTTAAATGTTTTATTCCGCTTGACGATATTTTTTGTTGATTGTGTTGTGTCTGTTATTTATGACTAATAGTAATAATATAATTTGTATTTAATCTGACATGGAATTAGAAATTTACACTCATATTTACATTATGTTATTTAATCATTTGTATGCCTAAGTGGCTGATCATGGCATGCACACTATTATTATATAGTTATGTAATGAACACCTGCATGTAACCCATGTATCACAAATAAAAAAATTTGATTTGATTTGATTTGATTTGGTTTCGAACCCAGGCAGACGCTTTACTTTGTGTAAATTATTTCATCACCACTTCTCTCAAATACTGTGAAGGAAAACATCGTGAGGAAACCGGCATGTCCTAGAACCAAAACTTCGAAAACATGTGACATTAACCAACCCGCACTGGGCCCGCGTTGTGGATTACGGCCCATCCCCTCTCACAGGAGGAGGCCTGTGTCTGTGTCTGTATCGCAGATTATAATGAAAGTGCATCATAATCTGCGATGTAGCTACAGTATCTGGCACAACGTGTGAGTAGGTAGAGACAATGATATTTTTATAACGGTCCTACGTATATTCAGTCATGTTTAAGAAACAGTTTTGGTTATGATAACTGAGGAGTGATGACATACGGTTACGTTACGTAACTTTACTTACGGTTCTGGATAAGTACCAAACATACCATACAAGCACCAACCCATGAGGATTCCATATCTTAATTTAATTTCGGTGCGCCGCTTTTGCCCGCGGCTTCGCTCGCGTGAAAATAGCCCAAGGGAACATACTCCCGGGATAAAAAGTATCTGATATCCTAATTCAGCACATGGTTTAATAAATAATAATAATAATAATAAAAATTCTTTATTTATCTCGACATCAAAATACAGTGACTATCATAATATGTAACCTTGTATGGAGAAGGGTGTCTGAGATAGGTAAGGCCCTGTGTTACAGATCACCCATTTTACACTACTAGTACTCTTTACAAAATCGAAATTTAAGTGTAGATTAGAATACAATTAAATTAAATTTAAAGATATCTTATTCACTGAAGAGTATGAATCTACAAACAATAAGTACCTATGTAACTATCAAAAAAAATGAGAATGGATAAATGAGAAGGATGTGTGCATGAGTGTAAATGTGTGAGTGTGAGTGTACGAGTGTGAGTGTAAATGTGCGTGTTATGAGTTTATGACACTGGTTTTAATATATTTTCCGTGGAAATGTAGTCAAGGTTTAACAGCCAATTCCTTAACACGTACAACGCCATGTCGGACATTGCTGGGCGACAATTAACTTACCCTATAAGCCATACAAAATATTTGAAATTGACAAAAAAACAATTGTTTGTTTTATTGTTAGTATTATTAAATATGAATTTCTAACTTACAAAACATTGACATAACTGCAGAAATCTTTATAAATGTGAAGATAATTCATGTCGCCCAACATTGTCCGACATGGCTTGCTGCGTATGATTATTTGAGTTTTCTTCCGTTGAAGCCGCGCGGGTCAAAGTGTCGCCCGCTCCCGAGCATCCCGCCCGCGCACCCCCACTCTAGCGCAGTGAGCGCGCACAAGTCTCAGTGCCTCGCAGGACATTATCGAGAAAGCTTGTTGCACATTTTTTTTCCCGCCAAATCGTAAACACGCTACGAGTAGGTATACGACTACAGAATAGAATATATTCTTATTAGGTATTCAAAATGTGTGACTTTGATGATGCTTTTGAAATAACAGAGGAAGATTTGACACAGCTTCAAAATATTGAAATATCACTACTGAACAGTAGTTTTCACATTAGTTCAGATGAAGAAGAAAGGCAAATAGTGCCTACTAGGCAAAATCGACGACGTATCATCAGATCGGATAGTGAAGGCAGCAATTCAGGATATGAAGTCAGTACACAAGAAACTTCAATCGTTACGCCTACCACGAGCTCTTGGTGTGAGCCAACAGGTAAACAACGCCACATAATTCCTTTTACCGAGATTTCGGGTGCTCCGCTTCATGTCAGATTATCTATGACTGACAAATCACCCATCGATTTTTATTCACTCTTTGTGACTGATGACGTGTTTCAACAAATAGTGCATAACACAAATCAATATGCTATTCATAACATTACCAGTATGCCTGATGCTTCAAGAGGTGCACGTATTAATCAGTGGAGTCCGACGAATATAAAAGAAATTAAAAAAATTTTTGGTCTTATTTTATTCATGGGCTTGGTAAAATTACCCAGATTGGCAGACTACTGGTCCAAAGATAAAATTATCGGGCATCCTTTTCCGAGAACGGTTATGTCCAGAAACCGATTTGAATTGCTTTTGAAGATGTTACATTTTTCTGATAAAGATGATGAAAACAAAGAAGACCGACTACATCGAGTACGTCAACTAGTGAACAGTTTAAATGAGAACTACAAAAAAAACTATACCCCTGGTGAAGATATTTGTATTGACGAAAGCATGGTTCCATTCCGTGGCAGAATAATATTTAGGCAGTATAATAAACAAAAAAGACACAAATACGGAATTAAAGAATTCAAATTATGCACGATTCCTGGGTATACTTACAAGATTAGCATTTACGCGGGAAAAAACGACGATACAAATACAACGCCCACAAATGTAGTTATGTGTTTATGCGAAGATTTACTCAACAAAGGACACACATTGTATACCGACAATTGGTATACAAGTTGTAGCGTGATCGCTACAAGACGCTTTGCTTTAGCCTTTTTTTTAATTTGTCAAAGCAGGCTAGTTATAATTTTTCAAATTTTCATATTTCGTTTGTCAAGAAAACAGAAGACGATTTTTTTTCTAGGACTGTCACAAAGAATTTTGATAGAAAGGTTTGGCTCTGAGATCCACTACTAAAGGTATTATTGTGGCAGGAAACCATTCCTTGTCGTTAGGCCAAGGGTACGTGATATTCGGGTCCACGGGCGCGCCGGAGCTTGCGGACCGCATGTTTCTGTAATTGAGCTCTGTCAGAGACACCAACTATCGTTTCGCTACCAGGACATGCCTCATAGTTGCCGTTCGACAGATTGAAGAATAGGGCAGTCCAGCCAAAACAATGATGACAAGCTTATCATAAATATAACCATGTCGCTGACAAGTGTTTATGCATCATGAATCAAAACTGGTATGTAATGACTATTCTTACTAATTGTTCTTTTGAATGTCGATTTCTTCTGGTATTTCAGACCCTTTTGGTTCCATAATTTTGATGGTCAATTTCCTTGTCTGTAGATATCAGTTGAGCCGACTTTCGGCTCTTTACCCCGGGACAGAACGAACTACCTCAGGAGTACCTGCAGTCTTCGGGGTTCCGAACATCTTTCAACGGGTTCCGTACATTTTCTTTTAAAGAAATCGTGAATGGTTGAAGAGGTTCTACGGAAGACGGTTTGGTTCATCCAATAACAATTGTCTGCTTTCATATTTCTTTGAAATTTTTGTTTATATTTATGTAGCTTACATTTTAAGTTAGCGTACTTAAAAACTTTTATTACCTTACTTGTGTCATGTTACGGTATCGTACTTTAATTGAATGCTTAAGCCATCATTGGACTGGTTGCAACTATGTCTGAAGATTAGGCACGTGATTTCCGCTTTATTCTTTTATGCCTTGCCATAATTTCACTCATATGTTTATTTTACTAAATACTAAAAATAATTTAAACGATATTGACTATTGCGTCATTCCTTTTTTAAAATAACATGTTTACTTTTTTACTATTTTCATGTTTTCGGTGTTTGTGTGTTTAATTCAAAATTATACGTTATCGTTGCGTTAAAAAAGTTTTATTTATTTTTATTTAATAACGCTACAAATGGCACCCGAACTAAAGTAAGTTTTAATATTCATGTTACTACTGAAGTATATATTCTTTTTCATTATTGTGTGTGTGGTGCTCTTCGAGCAATTTTTAATTTTATCTAGTTTCAGAACCTGGAAATTTTCTTAATATTGAATTGGATTCTGTGGAGTATACCACTCTTTCTACTTATACCCCTTGATCGGATGAGGCGTCAGGCAAAATACGTTTTCTTTTGCTGCTGATGTATTTGTCTTATATTCTGAATTATAACTTGTTATTGTAAGTCAATAAAGAACCTAATTAATATGAAATAACTTTTATTTCTGTCCTCAAATACATATTTTTACATAACCCTGAGTTTTATTTAATTCCCTTAGCTAGCAGTAGATAGAACCCGTAGTGAATGCTTGGAAGTATGAACGTTTAGGCTTCGAGTATAAAGGTAAGCTTGGATTACAAGGTTGTTTGCTAGTTATCTATTTATTATTATTTTTTGATTCTTAGCCCAGCTATAGCGTTTTCCTCGTCTTTCTCTCCATACGCGTTCCTTGTTCATAACATTCGATTTTTAACACTTTCCAACTTTGGGTAACATACTCGTGTGATGTGGAAGGCGTGTTTCATCACGTGTTATTGGTCGGACTCTAAGCATTTATTTTTAGCTGAAAGTTGGGTTCATCACGCGTTGAACTTGTTCTTCCCTGCCGAGGCTTGTGTGAAAGTTGCAGTCGATCTATCTATGGCTTTTCTCAGAAACCTATAAGATTTTTTTGCCTTTAATCTATACATTGTTATTACATGTCTTTCCCTGCTTATCCTATAGTCATTTTAGTCGTTAATATTTGATATTACAGTGGCCAATATAAAGTTTGTTGAATCTTAAACTCAAATCTCTCTCCCACATTTCTCTCCTTTACAAATTGCCTTATAATTTCAAAATGGTTATTTAGATTCACCAGAATCCTTTCGAAATATTAGTTTTACTCTTAATGCTATGCATTGTTACCATTTTTTGCCAGTTTATTTACATAATTTAATGTTAATTTTTCAAATTATGTATATTGTCAACCTTCTCCATTTCAAACAATCAACTCGTTGCTAGGCAACAGACTGATATTTTCACCGCAGTTGACACTTGGTGATGTTTATTATGAAATCTTTGTTCCCTCTAGTGATGTACCGGTGTCGATAAAATCTCTTATCGATAAAAATTTATGAGATGTACACGTGTCGATAAAATCTTTTATCGATATTTTTTTCAAATTATTTATTTTTTTCGGAATATCTGTTACACTGCCTGTAGTGATGTTCTTTTTAGCCTGCATGATTTTAATCAATAAGATTTTCTTACCTAGCCTATTATCGATAATCTAGTATTTAGCCCTTACATATGACCTTGTTGGACCTTTGGCTCAAGTTGTATCTTTGAACTTGAGTTTTGTTTTGGTCTTTCCTTTGACTCCTGTTCCATAGTTTGAACTGGAGTCCCATGTTTTATATATAGGTTGTAAGTTTTTACTCTGATCCTACGTCGTTTTTTTTTGACTGAGGATATTTTTTTCTGTCCGGTGTCGAATTTCAGGCCAAGGCTTTTCTTTGTCCGAAGCTGTTATTTCTGACCGAAGACGCTTTTAACTGGAAGCAACAGTTAAAATTTATTTAGTTTGTCTACTAGGGTCTAGGATATTTTCTTGGTATTGAGTTGGGCTAGGTAATTTCATCTAATTTTATCCTCTTGATTATCACAGTTAGGGTTGTCAAACCTTTCTAGGGTTGGCAATCAATTATTTTTTTATTTTTTTGCTGGAAAGAGGGTATTGTAGCGTGATCGCTACAAGACGCTTTGCTTTAGCCTTTTTTTTAATTTGTCAAAGCAGGCTAGTTATAATTTTTCAAATTTTCATATTTCGTTTGTCAAGAAAACAGAAGACGATTTTTTTTCTAGGACTGTCACAAAGAATTTTGATAGAAAGGTTTGGCTCTGAGATCCACTACTAAAGGTATTATTGTGGCAGGAAACCATTCCTTGTCGTTAGGCCAAGGGTACGTGATATTCGGGTCCACGGGCGCGCCGGAGCTTGCGGACCGCATGTTTCTGTAATTGAGCTCTGTCAGAGACACCAACTATCGTTTCGCTACCAGGACATGCCTCATAGTTGCCGTTCGACAGATTGAAGATAACCATGTCATCATAAATATAACCATGTCGCTGACAAGTGTTTATGCATCATGAATCAAAACTGGTATGTAATGACTATTCTTACTAATTGTTCTTTTGAATGTCGATTTCTTCTGGTATTTCAGACCCTTTTGGTTCCATAATTTTGATGGTCAATTTCCTTGTCTGTAGATATCAGTTGAGCCGACTTTCGGCTCTTTACCCCGGGACAGAACGAACTACCTCAGGAGTACCTGCAGTCTTCGGGGTTCCGAACATCTTTCAACGGGTTCCGTACATATTCTATTAAAGAAATCGTGAATGGTTGAAGAGATTCTACGGAAGACGGTTTGGTTCATCCAATAACAATTGTCTGCTTTCATATTTCTTTGAAATTTTTGTTTATATTTATGTAGCTTACATTTTAAGTTAGCGTACTTAAAAACTTTTATTACCTTACTTGTGTCATGTTACGGTATCGTACTTTAATTGAATGCTTAAGCCATCATTGGACTGGTTGCAACTATGTCTGAAGATTAGGCACGTGATTTCCGCTTTATTCTTTTATGCCTTGCCATAATTTCACTCATATGTTTATTTTACTAAATACTAAAAATAATTTAAACGATATTGACTATTGCGTCATTCCTTTTTTAAAATAACATGTTTACTTTTTTACTATTTTCATGTTTTCGGTGTTTGTGTGTTTAATTCAAAATTATACGTTATCGTTGCGTTAAAAAAGTTTTATTTATTTTTATTTAATAACGCTACAAAGTGTAGATTTGGCACGGCAACTATTAGACAAAGAAACTCATTTAGTAGGCACCATTCGAAAAAATAGAAGACAGCTTCCCAAACATGTTGTTACTGCTAAGCTCAAGAAAGGCCAGTTTGCTGCAGCCGAAAGCACCGATGGAATAACTATGATGAAATGGAGGGACAAGCGCGACGTATATGTTTTGTCCACAAAGCATTCGGTACGGTTTAGTCAAGTAAATAAACGAGGACATGTGATATCAAAGCCAAAGATTGTTGTAGACTACAATAAAGTCAAAGGTGCCGTTGATTTGGCTGATCAATTAGCTGCGTACTCTACACCACTGCGAAAAACAATAAAATGGTATAAAAAACTCGCTATTAATTTATTACTTAATACTACGTTAGTGAACGCTATGATTTTATATAAAAAAGTTACCAATAAACACACGTCTATAGTAGACTTCAGAAAAGAAATAATGCAAGAATTTTGTTCGAATCCTATGACTGAGACGGAAGAGATTCGTGAAAAAAGAGCAAAAAGAGGAAAACACAGACTAGTCAAGAAAGAAGGAAAGAGTAGTATTATTAGAAGAGGGTGCTCTGAATGTTACAAGGAAAAGGTCAAAATTCTAGGTAGAAATCAAGCGAAAAATAAAGTAAAAAAAGTAAGCACATTCTGTGAAGACTGTCCAAATAAACCGTTTCTTTGTTTAGATTGTTTTAATAAAGTTCATCGTTCTTTTTAAATATTTTTGATTGTTATTTTGATTCTTTTCTTATATGATTGTTGTTTTGATTCTTTTAATTATTTCTAAACCTAAAAAACTGTTTGATTTATGTTAATTTACCTAGTAAATATTATTGAAAATTTACGTTTTCCCATGATCTCAATTATTTAAGTTTAAATGTGATAATTGTTCCTATTTCCTAAGTTTAAAACAATAAAACTGATTTTGATTTAATAAAAATCATGATTTTTTAATTTATCTATAAACCGAACACTATTTTATTCCATAAAATCGAAAAAACAAATCAAAATTGCATTACACAATTTTTTATGTATTGTTGACAAAATAACATTTTTAGAAAAACTGACGCAACTTTTTTATATTTGTATGTTTTTAGAGTGCTGATGTGATTACACTAATCTAGGAGGCCGCGCGGGTCATGTTGCGTACAATTTTGCCCTGTATTATTGACCGACAGCTTAGTAGAGACGTTTAAACATAGCTCTGACTGTCGGACACCATTGTCTCCCACGGCCCGAACGGAACATATTGGTGTCGCCCATCATTGTCCGACATGGCCTGAATGGAAACTTATCATTTTATTTCGTGGCGTTATACGTGTTAATTTCCTTTTACAAACCTCTTTTGTATGCGTGTATATAGATAGTTTATTATTAATAGAGTTGTACAGAAAAGTACCAAGAAAGCAGAAAAACCTTTGAGAGAAACTTGTTTTGTAACGGATGATTGGACAAATATTGGTTAATCTTCTGTTTTGTGTTAGGAGATCGGGATCAAGGGGTAGTTCAGCGTGTTTTTTTAAAACCGTCATGATAATGAATAATTGCCGGACTGTAAGTACTTGGCAGTGTTGATAAAGTTCAGAAGTTGGGTAAAGGATTGGAAAAAAGCAACTAACTTTTAATACCGCTCTTTGGGCTCTTTCTAGATTGATCATGTATGATTTAGAGGAACCGCCCCATGTGGTTATACAATATGAAATAAGTGATTGGCATAATGCGAAGTAAACTTTCTTAAGAACTGATGTATTGGTAATATGTCGTAGGTTTTTAAATATATAAATTAATTTGCGTATTCGTTTAACATCCCTTGTTCTATATGTTGTTGGAAGCTGAGTCTGGAATCTATAATTATACCAAGATATTTAATAAAACTAGTTTTAACCAAGCCAGGACAGGAACACTGGTTGATATTATCACAAGAGTGAGCTTTTAAGTCAAAATCAGGTTGATCTTGCGGCCTAAGTGAGTAAATCATAAATTTCGTCTTATCTTACATTTAGGGTTAGCAGGTTGTAATGCAGCCATTTATAGACGGTATCGAATCCTTGTTGAGCATATTGTCTAACCTCATCCCAAGTGTTAGCATGAAATATCAAGACAGTATCATCGGCAAATGTGATAATTTTCCCGTTTTCTAAGCTGATATTACATAAATCGTTTACGTAAACTAAGAATAATGTTGGGCCGAGGATACTGCCCTGTGGAACACCGTATTGGTTAGGAAGTTCATCGCTAACCCAATTTCCTATTTTCGTTTTTTGTGTTCTGTCAGATAGATAGTCTGTGAATAGTTGCAGCGGCAGACTTCTGACTCCCATATTTTCGAGTTTTTTAATCAAAATGGGAACAGATACTGTGTCGAATGCTTTGGCTAAATCTAGGTAAATGGCTAAGGTCTTCTTTTTATTATCTAACTTATTAATTATGTGATCTGTTAGTTCGTGGACGGCTTCAGCTGTTGACCTGCCAGAGCGAAATCCGAATTGAGATGGAGATAGAAGAGAGTTTTGTTCAAGATATTTAGTAAGCCTGGTGTTCATTAATCGTTCTAATATTTTTGACAATGTTGGCAGTATGGAGATTGGTCTATAATTATTGACACAGTATCTGTCTCCTGCTTTGAATACGGGTACAATCCTGGAAGTTTTGAAGGCCTGCGGAAATATTCCAGTAGAAAAGGAGAGATTGCATATGTATGTTAGTGGGGGACTAATAATTTTGGAAAAACGTTTTAAAAAGGATCCAGATATATTATCAACGCCGACCGCACACTCGCTTTTTAAATTACTTATTAAGGACTGTATTTCCTCTTCGTCAGTAGGCAGAAGAACAAAGGAATTTGAGGCGAATTTATCAGATGGCTGTTGCCATTATCATTTGGAAAATTTATATGTTGTGAGAGTAACTTTTCTGACAGTTTCCTTCCTACATTTGCAAAAAATTAGTTAACTGAATTTATAGACTCTATAGGATTGTCTGCTGAGATTAATTGTGTGGATTGTTGTTTTGTTTTATTGGTATATGTTATATTTTTAATTGCTTCCCAAAGTTTCTTGTTATTTTTCCCTGCTTGCTTAATCAGTTCTTGTTCGTAATTTTGCTTAACTTTCTTTAATAAGGTGTTGCAAAAGTTCCTGTATCTTTTGTAAGTGGCACGTACTATTTCATTATCTGGATTTTTTAATACTTTAATTTGTAATTGATCACGGTTTCGCATACATCTAAGAAGGCCCGGTGTTATCCAAGGCTTCAATATTAATTTACGTTTGGATGTAGTGATTAGTTTCGTGTTATCATTTATGGCTTGACTAAGTGAGTGTATGAAATAATTTGTTGCCTCGTTAACATCCGAAATGTTGTAAATATATTGGAAATCTATATTTTTAACATCCTTTTCAAGTCCTTCATCGTCGGTTCTCCCGTCTTTCTCCCTCTATCGGTTTACCCGTGTACCAAGTTTCATGCAAATCCGTTCAGCCTTTAAGACGTGAAAACTGACAACACAGACAAGTTTTTTTAAAAATTTTTATTTATCGATAGGCTCGCGTTTGACCACTATCTCGCCTGATGGTAAGCGATGATGTGGTCGACGGTGAAGCACGTTTGCCTAGAAGTAACCTATTCACTCTTGACTTGAAGACCCCAAGGTTGTAGCTATCAGGAAACAAAGACTCCGGCAGGGAATTCCACTCCTTAGCTGTGCGTACAATGAAAGTATTCGCAAAACGCTTTCGCATTATTTTGTAATATTTGTAAGGATAGATACATTTTCGTATACGGTTTTCTTCTCCCATACATCTCTCTAACATGATTTACAATGTTAGTAGGTAATACAAACAATAAAAGTACTAAACCTCAACCCAAAATTCATAGATCCATTTTTATGAAAACGTAACTAATACCTACATGAAAATGCTACAATTTCAGCTTCGGCGGCGGAATTTTGTAAAGGTTCCCTCAGCGGAAAAGCAAAAAACTTTTTTAGGCTATTCATATGCCTGGGCTCGGCAGCAAAGCACTTTCTATAAAAAAGCTCAACTATCTTGGATAGGCTGAGATATAAAAGGTAGGCTTAGAATTGCAAAGCCCGAAACGAGCCTTTTTCATTTTCTATGACGTATTCAAGTCACTTTTCATAAAATTATTTATTAACCATAATATGTTGTCTCCGGTGCTAGGTAAAGGTTTGGATGGCATCAAAATCCTTTTTTATGTAAGTACAGTTTTTGTTCGCCGGCACATCAGTCGGGAATGAGTTCTATCGTCAGGTACGAATCCATAGTACAATAATAGGAATGAGAAAGTAACTCTGTCTATCTGTCTGTTTGATATTTTTTCACGTTTTACCGGCAGTACGGATAAATTAATCTTTGAGCACTGGTACACCATATCCTGGGTTAATAGATAGGATACGTCGGGATTATATTCCTTTGGGATAATTTCCGACCAGGGGGGTGGCCATAAGTTCTTAGAGCGGTATCAATTTGAGATCGAATAAGGGACAGATGTATCTGACGTGTATACATCTGTCACTTACTCGATCTCAAATTGATACCGCTCTAAGAGCTTATGGTCACCCCCCTGAAACCGCTGTCACATAAATAAATCACAAATCAAATCCCGAAATTGCTTTAAAATCTAAAGTTTCTGTCTATATTCCAAAGAAATCGATTTTCATAAATATACTGCGTAGTTCTTCCAGTTTAATTAACAATGAAGACATAAACATGTCTTAGCACCCTTTTACCACGGTTATGGTGTAATTACTTGAAAATTGATCAAAGACTTACAGGAAGATATATTATAACACTCGTGCTTTCACTTTTACTAAAGCCCCGTGTGATATAGTGTTGAGTTGGCAATGTTGGCACCGTTCGACTGTAAAGTGGGGCAATTGCCTCTGCAAACTATTGATAGTTTTCTTGAAGTAATTGGTTTGTTCAATGAGTGAATTTAATTATCTGAGGCGTAATTCTCGCATTTTTCAATCTCTAATATCTCTTTATTTATTCAGATTGCGATGCGACTACGAATAGCCGAAGTTTTTTTTTTTTTATCATCTGGTTAACCGTGCTTCCCAACCGAAGGTTTATACAAAGTTACACCTAAATCGAACTGTTTTAAAATTCAGCTGTAAGATTTGATCCATACAACATACTAACTCTAACAAGGTAAGTTAAACACAAGCCCTCTGGTCCTTCGAGCCGGATACTCGGAAAATTACTTCCACCGATCCACTTTTATGCTAACCATAACCAGCTACTCCATACAGGTAGTCTTAACTTGAACCTCAGTAGGTTTTAAAATAAATACCACATTTTCCTCCAATGTAATTTAAATTATTCGTTAATCATTATGTGGTTTGTTTTTGTATTTTTAAAGTCGGATAAGGAAAATAAAGTTACAAAAGTTCGTATTTTTTTCCTTTTAGCACATAAAAACCTTGAGCAAAGGTATTTATTACGTTTTTAAGATACATTTACCTGCATAATACACATAATTAAATGTAAGTATCTTGCTTATTGAAATAACTTACTGCTGGAGGCTCTTTAAGGCGTCTTAGATTCACTACATTGTAATGTGTTAATTAACGACCACATTTCACGCGTACTAAATTTAAGCAAGTATTCATAAATTATTGCTGTAAATAATAATTCTTAAGTTATACATCGAATCATGTTTTCTGTCTCTTCCTAATCGCTTTCTCAATGCTAAGAATCGTGACTCCGTTTCAGACTGTTAACAGGTTTTCTCCATATGTTACGAACAGCAGCCTGGTGGAGTGCGGCGCTGATCGGTATTTCCAGATGCTTCTATATTTGATCAGACTGCACCGTTTGGGGCTTCGGCATCTAGGTCTCTTGCTCTCTAATAAAAGCTTTCTTTTATTAAACGACTTCAAAAAAGGAGGAGGTTTGTATATAAGCTAGATAAAAAAAAAGCTTCTATTGCCAGTCACCATAAGAGTTTCCATATTCAAATCCGATTCTAGTATTGACAAAACCAGGTCTAAATCAACAACACTTAATTCCTCGATCCTAGCGAAGGTGAGACCGTACATCACGCTAGAACAGCTGCTTAACTTGTATCGAGAGCAACTCTGGGATGGATCTGCCAAATACCAGCTTGATGCACTTGAGTCGATCGAAAACTGGGCCAAGAGGCTCATCGGCAATGAAGCACTGGTCGAATCAAAGCTCCAGAGCCTCGAACATCGAGCCTGTCGGTTTTTATCGGTTACATTTTGGAGAGTGAGCGATGGAATTGCATGAACTTATTCCTCCTAGCCCGTTCTATCATCGGACTAAAAGACGTACGGCGGTACATGGTTGACTTGACATCCCATCCATACGCACTAAACGGCTTGGGAATACTTTTACTGTGCGTACAGCTAAGGAGTGGCATTCCCTGTTGGAGTCTGTATTTCCTGATAGCTACAACCTGGGAGTCTTCAAGTCAATGAGTGAATAGTTTACTTCTAGGCAAACGTGCTTCATCTTAGACCGCATCATCACTTACCATCAGGTGAGATATTGGTCAAACGCAAGACCAAACCAATCCAGGTTGCCTGGAAGAGATCGCGGAAAGCGATAAGGCCGCCCATTGTATGTTTTTAGTATTAAGTTTCTTTTTTTCTTGTTTATTATGGTGTACAATAAAGTGTATATAAATAAACCAATAAAAAAATATATATAGAGAAATGTGATATCCAACGTTTCTCAGCCTCAGCAACAATATTAATCAAACCTCCCAAGCCGTACCAAGAGTACACTTACAAGGCATCTTTATGGTAAAAACACTTATTAAAACAGTAACTCCGTCTAATTGCTCAATTGTTAGTTGATCTATCTCGAGCGCCATCTCCATGGCGGTAATTGTAGCCTGAACACGCACGTCTACAGCTAAATCAGTTGTGATTGGATCCAATGGGTCGTCAAGATTTAATCTGTCCCCAGACATCTTGCTGGGATTGGTCAATTTGTTCGGACAGTTTTTTTTGGTCCTGTTAGAGTGGTTGATGAGAAAGTATTTGAGCAAATTATTGGTAAATGTGTAGAAGATGAGAACGAAGTGTCTTCTTTCTTAGTTGAACTTGAGTTAAGGAACGCCACTGAAACGTCGAAAATATTTAAAAAGTTTACAAAAAAAGATGAAAATAAGAAGTTGTAACTTGGATTGAAAAAAAAAAACGTAAAATATGTGATAGTTTTGCCGTCGTGTATCAAAATATCAAGAGAATTGTTACAAATACGTCAGCTGACTTGCTTTGTAATTCCATGCTCCCGTGCTCGTCGCCTTCACTTTCGCGGCCCATCTTACAATATCCGTGCATTTTTGGGAATAAAACCAGCCTGTGAGATTGAGCGATAATGTAGCTTACTATCCAGTTTAAGAATTTCCGTAATCGAATCAGTGCTTTCAGCACCCTAATTGTGTGAGTTCAAAGAATAGCGCACAGTATGCTTTCCTTGCACTAATTACTTCATATGTTCAAAAATTCGTCTACAAGACGAAAAAAGAACAAAAAAAATGATTCAAAAATAATCTAAAACACGCAATGTTGAGTTATCAAAATGAAAGGGAAGGAGCGTGCTTCGTGCTGTCAAAACAGATAAGCAATTCGGAATAGAATAGAATTTCATTTTGCAAATATGGGAAATACACAATAGCTGTTATGATATCAAAGCTCAGCCATATTTTACCATTCGGCATGCAAAATTTACATACAACATGATCTTACATTTTAAAACCAGATAAATTATATAAATAATATTTTCAACACACTTGCTCATAAAGTGGCTCTAATTTCACCGCAATTAGGCACATAATGATACCTGTTATCAAACTGTTACTTTTTCATTGCTATTATTCACAAGTGAGTTATAGAGTTTTTTTTAATTTAGGTATTGGTTGAGTTGGAATTAATGTACCTATTGCTTGCTCATTTCATGCAACGTCGTATTTAAATAGATAATTTCAACTTGTACGTGCTTAATAAATAAAACTTTCACTCAAATATAAATTTTATTTGCTCTGTAGTTGTTAAGGATCGCCTTAACTCCGTCAATAAAACGCGAAGAAAATTGATATGGAGGCAAACGGCGGCGAGGAAATTACTCGGGAGCTGGCTTTCTTTATGTACATAGACTTCTTTACTTGTATAGTACTGTAAACTGACTGACACATTGTGCAAACGTTGCCACCTCTTTTATACAAAATCTAAAATGCTGGCCAGTGGACCATTTCCTCACCCCCGAATATGTTTATTTACTATAAGATTTTTTACAAATGCCTTGAGCTGGCGAGTCTTTAATAATACTATGGTTTATTACATTATATTTACTATAACTTATCGATCAACCCTCTACGACGTTTCATCACGGAATGGCACGCGGTCAAAGGTGACGGGCATATTTATATGACACCGCCCCCCACCTCACTACTATAAAAACAAATGGTACCATCGGAAAACCTTATTCTTATTTTATGCGTCGTAGAGGTAAGATCTCACAATATAAATATTATAATATGAAAATATAGACTCGAATACATCTTAATACAGTGAAGGAATGGTTATAAGTATGTAAACAAAGGTAATATAAATAAAAGAAGTTCATCTCCATACATTTACTTAAAAATCCTACTTGATTGTGATTGGCTCGGTGTCAGGTCGCCTAACCCACTACTTGCACCCAGTGATTTTAGGGTGTCGTGCACAGTAGTAAAGAAAAATTTAAATTCCCTATTTCGTACGTGGCTAAACCACTATCCACGAAAAGCCAAACAAAAAGAAACCTCATTCTTTTAGTCTATGGCCGATCGCCATTGTTAAATGCGCGCGCATAGGAAAACATCAATTTTGCCCGCCGTTGCGAAAAAAATTTCACAACTCGTTTTTACTGATGAAAATGATTTTTTTGAATTATTTTCTTCACAAGTGTGTTGAAAAACGTCGTATGATACACATGTGTATTGATGATTACCGTCCTCGGCTCTCTTAAAACCCTCACCTACGGCTCGGGTCTCAATGGCGCCTCAGCGGTAATCACCAACATTGCACACTTGTACCATAATGTACTATTAATTTCCATCAAGGTAGGTACAACAATTTCTTAATCTAATAAATTTTAATCTTAGTTTAGAGGCTGTACGCTGTCACATAGAATTATGGAATTCTCTAACTCCTAAACTAAGTCAAGCTTGTACTCGTATTATAGGAGTTAGTCGAGCTGTTTGACTTCGACACAGTACAGACTTAGACATATTACGTCTTATAAGCATACAATGAAACGATTTCTCCTCTCCAGTTTTTAGTTGAGATTTCAAAGTGTGGTAATAAACCGTAATGGCAGTAGAAAGTAACATAACTCGAACAATTAAAGCTTTATTCTTTTACCAACACACAGACTTTCATTACCGTTATCGGATGATTTCGGACATTTTATAAATAAGGGGACTTACAATATTAATGACTTTACGTACCCATGATTGAAACTCTGTAAAATTTTTTATTGTGTTTTATTTACATATTTGTTTTATAAATTATACACAAACATACTGTAACTCACCTTCTGTTTTATTCTATTTTATTCCTAATATATTGTATGTTTCATTTCCGTGAGTGTGTCCGTGGCATCAACAGTGGGCCCTATCAGAATATCAGCGCAGTGATATTTTCTTTTTAATATCGTTGCACATGCCGAGATAGGAGCCTTTTTGGTCTCGCACGGGGTTTTTATATTTTATTATTGTTTGTGTTTTGCTTATCTCGTGTCTCCTGTGCGGGTTACAAATAAATATTTTTTCTTTCTTTCTTTTATTTCCTTGAAATTGTAGCCATGATACAAAAATATTGAGTACCTGAGTACCTACTACGCCAGATATGTCTGGTCCTTTGAATAACGGCACGTGATTGGCCTAAAGCTAATTGGCTCTGACGTGGGTGTCTCAAACTTTGTTGTTACTGGAGGAATAATTTAATAAAAGGGAATTTGGAGCATGTATTTTCGAAGCAAGAGGCCTTGAAACTGGAAACTCGTTTATTCAAATTAGTTTAAGGATCAGCTTTTGGCCGTCTAGAATAGATTCTATCTGGCTTTTAGCCCTGAGAATGGTCAAATGGGAGCCATTTATAAGTAGTTCCGCTTGTGGTCGGCTCTTCTGTTCACAGTGTGGTCGGATTTGTTAGTCATCAGACTAACAGCAGAAAACAGAATTAGCCTGGGTTGCTGTCACTGGACAGAGAGACCAGAGGTTTTTGTTAAGTTCGTTTTTCGCCAGTTCTGTTTACTTCGTATGTGATAGGGAGGAAAGCCTCCTATTGACTTCAAATCCAGACACGGTTGCTATTGGGTGAACCCTTATGCAAAATCCAGTTCTAGATAACATGATAATACGGATACAGTGCTTCTACCACCAAATTTCGCCAGCTACTCTATTCTTACTCAAATTTAATGTTCTATTCCACATAGACTCACGAGACTTCAGAAGCCACTGCACGAGTGCACGGTTCGAGTTGGTCCTCCAGCAGAAAACTACAAATTTTATCTTTTCAAGCTTTTTACTGTCTTATTAAACCCCCCTTTCTTTCTTCCCCAGGTGGCTGAACGTCTAAATGTAGACGTTCGCCGCGGTCTGTCATGGCGGGAAGCCAACGACCGCATGAACTTCGTCGGCCCCAACGAGTTCCAGGTCAAGGAACAGGAACCGCTATGGAAGAAGTACATAGAACAGTTCCAGAACCCGCTCATTCTGCTGCTGCTTGGTAAGTGTATCTTTATAATAAGTTTCTATTATATTATCACGGTATGATGTTGGTATTTTCGATGTATATGAATTTTTGAGTGCCGCCAGTCTGCATAAGAGTTTGGTCTAGTGCTCGCTAAGGGTCGCGTAGTGTCAGATGTCGGCAATCGATCGCTGTCTGCAACACCGCGCCCTAACAACATGTCGAGGTAACGAGTAGCCAGATATTTTGTTGCAATCGTATATCTCAACTCGCATAGGTTGTTAGGCAGGTTAGAATTGAGTGCTGTATGTAGCAGCCTGGTAGCTGCTCCTTATAGTAGGCAAATCACCTAACCGCCTAAGTGCCTGTGATCAAACAGCTAAAAATAAAAACTACTGGCAATTTTCTTATTCATGGAATAGTTTCGCCGATAACCGATCCGAAACCTTTATCTCCAAACATCAACAAAACTGAACTAGCTTATCGTTTTGAAACATGAGCGCCATGCTATTTGGCTTGAAACGAAGCATTAATTTCCCTTGAAATGTTCCTTTGAACTCATGAATAAACAACTCAATTTTATGGCTTCCATCTTTCTATAGAGCAAACGTCTGCTCGAGTTTCTCGAATTTTAATCGCGGACAGTGGGACACTTAGCTCATTTTTCTGATTACGAGATCGTCTCAAGCTTTAAGATAGTTAGGGCGAGTTAAATTACGTACTTTAAGGGTCGGCAGATAGACGACGTTTTTATAGAAAGTTTTGTACGGGTTTTACGGGCTAAATCTGCGGGATGCGAGGCCTCTCAACTCCTGGCATCTCAACGCGAAGAAATCCTCGGAACAGTGAGGTCGCTCCGTGATGCCTGTGAACCTCCCAGGAAGCTTCTGTGTTTTTGGACGGAGCTAGGCTGGCTATGTTAGCCAGTACCCCCACGCACAACGGACCAAATGGGAGTCTAAGTGCGGAAAAGGGAGTCACTACCACTACTACTACTACGGGATAAACCGGATAAGAATTTCTATGACAAATGGTTGTAGCATAAATGTAAAAACAAGAAAACACGCTTTAATGGTAAATTGAAGTAAAAAGTCGCTAATCCTGAAGATCCTGGTAAGGATAATGGGACAAACTATTTAAATTATTGCATTGTCATCGGTCCTTGATAAGTGTGCATAGTTTCAAATCAATCCGACGTTTTGAAGGGGGTGAAAATCACGTTCAAAGATTCCGTTACATTGATACATAGATACCAAGCTAATAAAAACGTGTTAAAAAGGATATCGTACACTCAAATTCGTAAATATATTAAAATAATTAAACTAGGAGCAAAGAAAATGCTTTTCATTAAGTAATCTCCGCATAAAGGTAATTTCTTAGTCCTAATAAGGATACATTTACTGCAATATTTCCTGTATTGCACCATTCCCACGGATACGTCTGTGCCAGTAGTTGTGGGAAATTAACAGAACTACCTGATTTAGATTTCCATGCTAGCGCTAGACACGTTTGTCTTGACGATAATCATTCAGTTACTTTAGGAACACATTTTGTAATTGCAATGCAGTTTTCCTACAAAAGTAAAGGGAGTATAGTAGTCACAGTGGCCGTTACCACTGTGCGACCACTGCTCAATTTTGTACACACGTTTGTTTCTCGTGCATTTTTAGGGTTCCGTACCCAAAGGGTAAAAACGGGACCCTATTACTAAGACTCCGCGGTCCGTCTGTCTGTCTGTCACCAGGCGGTATCTCATGAACCGTGATAGCTAGACAGTTGAAATATATACATGGCGCTATAACAACAAATACTAAAAACAGAATAAGATATATATTTAAGTGGGGCTCCCATACAACAAACATGATATTTTTTGCCTTTTTTTGCGATAACTGTACGGAACCCTTCGTGCGCGAGTCTGACTCGCACTTGGCCGGTTTCTATATAAAAGCTTGTTTTCTTTATCTCACTTCTGGACAAATGTTTTCACCACTACTTCACCATCTTTCTCCACCATTTACGAGCAACGTGCTTCCTTCCAGTTTCGGCGCAATCTGTCCACGAGTAATTCGTCCCGCTATCTCCATCGTGGTCTGTCAGGGTACTTAAATATGTTAGAAATAGCTGTAGAGCAAAAACAGTAGGTACGTTGAGAATTTATGCGGTTACATGCGGTATGACAGGAAAAGGAAAAAAAGGTTTATGATTGTTGAAAAATAAAATGCTGAATCATACGGCGTCTGCGGTAAAATATGTGGCGTTTTGTTCCTCTTTATCTTCTTTAGAAGAAAAATGGTTACGTTCACATTATCTTGATCAGGATCTGCTTTAGCCTTCTCCCAAATATCTAGTGGTCGACTTCTGCTTCAGCCTTTTTGATGATACATCTAATACTTTTAAACGAGCAATTCTTGCATATATATTATCTGATTCTCGGAAACGGCTCCAACGATTATCATGTTTTTTTTTTATGCAGGGGGTTTCGGGGGTGATAAATCGATCTAGGTCGGTTTCATTTTTAGGAAACGTCGTTTTCTCTATTTTCACCCTCGGTCGCCCAGGTACTTATCTTTAGAAGTACTAGAACCCTCAAAAGATGCTCAAAATTGCACTGTCAACAGAGGCCTAGTGTACAAATTTGACAACTACAAATGAAAAAAAAGGAAAACATAGAGGGCAAAGTATAGATCTTTCTTTTTCTGATTATGGAATATCTTTTCAATTGGTCCAATATCGGTGAAGGAAATAAGCGAGAGCCAAACCTCGAATTATGAGTTTTTACTTAGAAAATTGAGTCGGATGTCTGCGACCGCATTTCCTCTTAAGATGTATGGATAACGGCTGGGACTAACAGCTTTATTTGCTTTCCGATGCACGGAGGGATCTCGGTCACCCATCCATAGAACGACCTCGGCAAGCGTTGCTTACCCTTGACATTCGACTCGCTTGTTATTATTTACCCACGACCCCCTTCTTACAAAGGATCGTTTAAAATCCTATGCATGTTGCACTAAACCAAACTTTCTACTTTCGAAGTCTTCTCATATTTTAACAGTCAGACTTTCAAACACATTAGTATGTTCCACAGTTCGTTGACTTATGTTCTACAAAATACTTGATTTATATGCAGCCTTCTTAGTTATACATGTAGATAACTAGACTGGTTTTAGGCACGCAAAAATGGTACTTAGATGACTGGTTAAATGCATCGAACTTGAAGCAGCCGTTTTGTGACCTAGATTAATTTTTTCTTCGCATTATTTGATCACGTACCTATAAAATATTTGAATTATCGTCCAGGATTTAATCAAACTTGTTGTAACTTAGGCCTGTCTGTCTGTCTGTTTGTATGTCGTTTTGTGGCAATTAAATACTTTTTAACACGCTTTTATTAGCTTGGTATGTATGTATCAATGTAACGGAATCTTTGAACGTGATTTTCACCCTCTTAAAAACGTCGGATTGATTTGAAACTTTGCTCACTTATCAAGGACCGATGACAATGCAATAATTTAAATAGTTTGTCCCATTATCCTTACCAGGTTCTTCAGGATTAGCGACTTTTTAGTTCAATTTACCATTAAAGCGTGTTTTTTTTTAGTTTTTAGAACTACAATTTATTCTTTCTTCTTCTTTGCCTGTAATCCCTGAAGGCTTAGGGCCGGCGCTCACTGACGGCATGACACTGCAAAGGATTTTTCCGTGGACAAATGATTTTCGACCTTACCGCGACACGGCTTGGCACTTTTCAGCATACCAAATCATTCTGGCATTCGCGGCATGCAGCGGCATTCGTGTAGAAATAAAGAAATCATCATTAGCCTTATAATGTTCCCACTGCTGGGAAGCAGGCATCCTCTCTGTGAGAAAGGTAATGGGCCCCTAATCCACCACAAGGGCCCAATACGGGTTGCTAAATGCACATGTCTCCGAAGTTTCCTTCACCGTTTTAAGAGCAGTGGTGATGAAATAATTTACACAAAGTAAAGCGCGCCTGCTTGGGTTCGAACTCACGACCTACGACACGTTAGTCAGAGCCGTTACCACTGAGCCACCAGTCCTCTCCAGAAGAATGTCAGCGCTAAATACATTAACATAAGGTCCAAAATCAATTATCCACGTAAAATCCTTTGCCGTGCCATAGTACACCTTCATAAAGGAATTTCAGCGCTAAATTCATTATCATAAGGTCCAAAACCAATTATCCACGTAAAACCTTTGCCGTGCCATAGTACACCTTCATAAAGGAATTTCAGCGCTAAATACATTACCATAAGGTCCAAAATCAATTATCCACGTAAAATCCTTTGCCGTGCCATAGTACACCTTCATAAAGGAATTTCAGCGCTAAATTCATTGATATACGAAAATCAATTGTCCACGAAAAAATCCTTTGCCGTGCCATAGTACACCCACATTATGCTTTGTCTGACCCGGGATTCTAAACCAGGGCCTCGCACGCTTCAGTGCCTTTTGCGACCACTACACCAAACATGACCATGGATGATGCTCGTAAATCATACGAAAACACACATATTTGTTAACGTTCTGTTCAAACACCACAAATTATTAGTTTGAATAATGATGGTTAATTTTGGCGTTCACAGTAGGTAAGCCTTTTCAACGCCAAATAAAATATAATGACAAGACTACGCTACGGTTAAAGATCTTTTGTGTACATGAGTACCTATAACTTTAGTACAGAGTAAATTGAAAATAAACTCGTGTATGACTAGATGTATGAACAAAGATTTATTATTAAGAGTAAAATTAGTAAAGTAGCAATTAAGACAAAATTAAAAAACATCACATCACATCATCAGCCTATTAATGTTCCCATTGCTGGGACACAGGCCTCCTCTCTATGAGAGGGGATGGGCCGTAATCCGCCACGCGGGCCCAGTGCGGCTTGGTGGATGTCACATGTCTTCGAATTTTTGGGTCTAAGACATTGTCACGTTTCCTCACGATGTTTTCCTTCACCGTTTTGAGAGCAGTGGTGATGAAATAATTTACACAAAGTAAAGCGCGTGCCTGGGTTCGAACCCACGACCTACAACTTGTAAGTCGCGGCCGATACTACTGGGCCACCACTGCATTAAATATGTACGTAAGATTAAACCATAACAGTGTAATATTATATAAGTAGTAGATTTGTAAGTATGGTGGTGCATTGTGATGAAAAAGGCGAGTTTAGAATTAAGTAACACCTCTGTATATATATATTTAAATTATCATAGTAGGTAGCAGTCTGTAGTTTCTGCCTACCCCCATGGCAAAAAGCGTGAGTTTACGCATGAAAACAAACTTGTTTTCATCAAATCGGAGCTAATCGTAATTTTTCCGCATCACGAGATTCATTGAAATACTTACGACTGAAATAATCTGATGAATAATTGCTGTATTGTTTTTCCAAGTGTTACCTACCTTTTGTTATGATAAAATTATTATTTTGCTAGAGTGAGACTGGGTTGAAAATTTATAATAAAGAGTACTGTTTTAACATACTTCTGCTTATAAAATTGTTCACATCAGACTAGCTTTCGCGTATCGATGACAAATATAGTTTACAAGTTGCAGCCCGCGGATCCGCCAGCATGGATATAGAACTTCCCCCAATCTTACTTCTTACTATCCTACTATATCACACTATAATAATATTATAATAATTCTATAATCAATACGTATAATAAATCTGTAGAAAAATAATTTTTGTACATCGAAAAATTTTCCAAAAAAAAATAGCCAGGGTGTTAAAGGATAACCAACAGAACCCATTTCCAGCATTTTTGTCTGTTTGTCTGTTTATTTGTGCACGCATCACGTGAAATGTACGAAACCAATGTAAATAACTTTTATACATAAAAATTGTGCGTAACTTGAAGAATTACTTAGTTTTTGTTTCATCGCAATCGGTTCACTCTATCAAAAGTTAGATGAATTTAAAGTGTTCAAGAAGTAAAATTATCACAGCACACGCAATCCAGTTACTCGGACAGTTGAACTCGCTGTTCGATAGATGGCGTTGTGCATTTAAAGTCATTTTCTGAATCGCGGTGTTAAGATTCTACGCGAAAGAATGTCACTAGAAAAAAAAATTGGTATGTGGTATGTAGGGTAGGCAGAAAGTTAAGTAGGGTAGGGTGGGCAGATGACGGGAGCGAAGCCGCGGGCACAGCTAGTAATCACAATAATATTATAAAACATCACAATAAAATTAACAAACATACACACACTCACAAGCTTTGGCCTTATAATATTAGTGTGACAGTAAGATTACTAGCTTCTAACAGCGACTTCGCCCGCGTGAATTTCGAAAATTATCCCAAGGAAATATATTTCCGGGATAAAAATCTTATATGCTAATTGACTATAATCTATCTCGGTGCCAAATTTCGTCCAGATCCGTTCAGTAGTTTTTGCGTGAGGGAGTAACAGACATCTATCCTCGACAGAGAGAGGATGGGCAGCACCAACAGCTTTCAGTTGGCTGAAAATATTATACATAAATTTATTTAAATGTTCATATTTTCTAAAAATATCAGTAATTTACGATATTAGTCATGTTATTATACGCTATATAGTTATGTAGGTACGTCATCTACAAATAACTAATAAATTTTTCCAATGTTACTAATTCATATCGTTACGGCAACTAAATTTTATGTGATATAAAGGTAAATATTATTATTCACGCGTTGGCAATATTCATCATTCATGAGTCTCTAGTGCGAAATGAATAATAAAATATATAAATAAGTTATATTCTTTTAAAGTGGCAATTACCTAGCCTCTTCAAGGGCAAATGAATAAGACAATAATTTTAATACTAAAATAGATAACTAGGTTGCTTGTCGGACATCAACTCATCAAGGATTGAAACATCATTTATTTATTGTCAAAGATAACACAGACATTGACAAATTGATCTAATACCGGTTCTCTACAAGCTGAAATAAGTTTAATGAATAATAAAATCTATCGAACAACTAAGACACACAACGACTAACTAACACACACACACACACATACACACACACACACACACACATACATACACCACACCAAAAACACATACACACAACATAACATAACAACCGACATAATATCATAATAACTTGACAACATAAGAGGAGACAAAGATGTCTCTTACTACAAGTTCTTTCATAGGGTATGTAATTGCCACAAAAAATCTCGTGGTGTTTGCTTGTAAAAACACCAGAACAGATAAGTTTTTCAATGTTTTCCCCGAGGATCAAATGAACATCCCTAGTTAAAAGTAACAATGCTAAGCAAATGTATAATATGTGTGAATAAATATTTAATATGTACGTGTGTTATATTTGAGGCTGACATGTTACACCAACATGTGTTGTTGTTCGATATAATCTTTTACGCAGGCCATCCACAGTTTATTTTGTCTATTCCTACTATTTATGGTCATCATAGCACACTTATTAATTCGGAAAGGAATTATCAACTCGAGCCGTGCAGTATTCTTTGTATGAAACTCTCTACTGCAACGCACACTAATCGGAATCGTAACGTAATCACCTCGCCTCGGGACCCTCACGAACCGCGGTGCGGTGCGTGGTCAACTTGAAGTGCCCGCGCTTACGGGTCGTCGTCTGATCTGTTGCCAACCAGGGTGAACCAGCGGTCGCCTAGCCGTAGCCGAGTCGACGTACCGGAGCTGCAGATCCGCATTGGTTACGTACTTACGTAAGGTTGACGCCTGTTTGAAGGCGAGGCGCAGGGCGATACGGTTACGATCCCTTTGCGAGTTGAAAAGTGTGCTATGACCTTACCGGTTGTGTGCCTTAATTACCGAAACAATTAAAAGCCCTCCCAGTACTCCATAGTCTAATAAGTATACCCAAACCCTTGTTTTATCAGAATCAAATATAACTTTATATTATCTTCAATTCTGATCCTGCAAAGCACTTCACAGTATCGATCGCAATGTTCAAACATTAACGTGCTACAGGCCACAACTTAGCCGGGCTTTTAGCACTAGACGTAAATTTATTCAGAGCACCTGTGACTTGCCTTAGTTTAATATTGTACCTTCCTGGAAATTGGACGGAACACCTGCCGTTTTAGGGATGTCAGGAGACCTGAAAGTTCTGTTATATTGCTTGAGAGGATTTCAATCTAAGCGAATATTATAAAGAAGCCGGACAGGATAAAACCTCCATTGAAAAGGGAGGATCCTCCGACCAGACAGGTGTTGTGCTTGTGTCTGGTTCGGGAAACTACCCAACGGTTGACGGAAGTTGGTTTCTTGCGGGATCCAAGACAGTTAAATTCATTCGCCGGGACTTCGTCGAGCTTCATTGCCTCGGCGCTTTTCTGGTGGTCGCCACTGTTGATTCTGGCTTTCAGGAGTTGCAGTGGTTTGGGAATAGTGCGGTGGGATTGCCCAACGGTTGATGTCGGACTGTTTTATACGTTCAAATCGCGCCGTGAACTTTGCTTGCGTGATGCAGGATTGCCGCTACAAACTATTTACTTCTATAATCTGAAATGATGATCTGATATGATTAGAAAGCTATGCCATCGCTTCTTCTTCTTCGTGTCAATGATCCCTTTTATGCGAGTGCCATAGAATTTTTATCTTGGAAAAAAATCTGTGAGATGGTCATTGCAGCGAAGCCACGGAAAACACTACATAAAGGAAGTATTTTTAGGGTTCCGTACCCAAAGGGTAAAAACGGGACCCTATTACTTAGACTCCGCGATCCGTCTGTCTGTTTTTCCGTCTGTCACCAGGCTGTATCTCATGAACCGTGATAGCTAGGCAGCTGAAATTTTCACAAATGATGTATTTCTGTTGCCGCTATAACAACAAATACTAAAACCAGACCAAAATAAATATTTAAGTGGGGCTCCCATACAACAAACGTGATTTTTTTTCTGCCGTTTTTTACGAATATGGCACGTAACCGTTCGTGCGCGAGTCCGACTCGCACTTGGCCGGTTTTTTTATTTACCATCAGCTTCTGCAACCGCATTTAACCGCAACTGAAATGTTGATTAAAAGTTTTAATGTTGTTTTGAGTTATGCAACATATTACGATGTAAATGAAGCTGCGTTAATCAGAGACAAAAGACCCAAAATTGGCAAACTGTTGTGACGAGCAACCCTTACAATGTTACCGCCGTCAGCATCAAAAGCTATTAACACAATTTCCAAGGGTCATGCAACATTGTTCACATCGCTATCGCAAAACAACTGGCAGTTACGACCCTTGTCTCTGATAGATTAGTTAAACATGGCAACACTGGCAACCCTATCAATTTTGCGAGGCAGCATCAGAGGTTGATGTTTAATAAACACGTTGTCTATGACCTTGTACTGACAGCTTAGGATAAGGGGTCTAACGACACCCTACCGGCGTTCGTAATGAGGGTAGTCTGGCAGCTATATTGGAAAGGTCGATGTACTTTAATCTGACAGATTTCTATTCTATCAGTTTATTGGTTGGGTAAGCGAATTTTGATTGGATTTTGTAGGTAGTACGGCGTTAGAAAATTTCGCTCGTTTACCTATAAATTAAGAGGAGCTCGTGGCTAAATAATAACAGCCGCACGGGTCGATCATCAAGGTTAAGCAACGCTTGACGAGGTCGGTCCGTGGATGGGTGACCATTTTCAACATACCGAGTTTCCTCCGTGCCTCGGAAATCACGTTAAGCCGTTGGTCCCGGCTGTTATTTGAAGATCTTTGGCAGTCGTTACGGATAGTCAGAAGCTTGAGATCTGACACCAGTCTTGCCAAGAGGTACCGTGTTACCCAGTTACTGGGTTGTGGAGGTCAGATAGGCAGTCGCTCCATGTAAAACACTGGTACGTAGCAGAATCCGGTGAGACTGGAAGCCGACCCCAATATAGTTGGGAAAAGGCTAGGCAGATGATGATGACCTATAAATTAAGTACACATGAACTCACGAATATTGCCAGAGGGGGTAGGCAGAAATTACAGAACACGACCTGAAAGGATCTTTTCATACTCTGCCCGTATATCTTGATGTCCAATCAGCGTGCTATAAACCCAATTCGAGAATTTACAATTATTATCATCCATATACGTCATTCCGGTTGGTTCTTTAGAACTCTACGAAAGGTTAACCAGATACGCACTTATAGTGCACCCACTTTTTAACCTACTTTCCAAAAAGGAGGAGGTTCTATGTTTGTTAGTCTTTTTTTTTGTGTATGTTCACCGATTTATCGTCAATTGTTGACCGATTTTGTAAATTCTTTTTTTTTTATATAGACTATGTTCCCTAATTGGTCTCATTTTAATTTGGTGAAGATCTGATGAATAACTTCGGAGATATACAATAGAACTCTTCAATAAAATAAATGAGGGCAAATCTCTCGGGATGTCTGTTTATTGTTTATACCATTTCATAACATAACATCACGCCAGTACGCTCTAAAGGCGGAGAAAGATGTGTACGGCTGATTTCTCGTGTCTCCTGTGCGGGTCACAAATAAATACTTTTTCTTTCTTTCTTTTCTTTTACAGTTCACCTTGTTACACTCTCATTTTACCGGTTATGTTCAAGTGTCATGATACTCGGGTAATCTATTCTGGCATTATAGGTACCTTGTTAAAGAATTTGCCTATTAGGTACAAATAAAAAGTGAAAAAAAATGCAATGAAATACTACCGACTTCCAAATAAAAACACTACAAAGTGAATAAAAACTTTCGTTTTGGAAGTCGGTGTCCATAACGAAAAAAATTGGTACCTACCAAAGACATCGGCTTCCAAAAAGAAAGTTATTTTTCACTTTGTAGTGTTTTTATTTGGTAGTCGGTAGTATTTTTTTGTAAAAACCTTTTTTCTCCAGTTATGTTTAAGTACCATGTAATAGGGATGCGAGCCTTTTGCCAAAAAACTGTGCACAAGTGCAGACTTCAGGATGCCACGGAGAAATTCCAGTTGGAAACAGTACCTCTTAGCCCGACCTGGGAATCGAACCCAGCACTTCATACTGAGCAGTAGCGTTTGAGACCACTAGACCAGCAGGGCAGTTTTTAATTCTGTAACCACACAACTCTGAAAATTTTCAGAAAAAGGACAACTTTGATTGCGGTTCAACAAGATTTGCGGGTAATCTTACAATTGGGACATAACAACCACAGCATTACAAAGTAGATGTTCCAAAAATAAAGGTTATTATTAAAATAAGCTGCTTGAATACGTCACCGAATGCACACAGCGACGGACGAGCAGTCGGGTATTAATAACTTCTACCAAAACGACTATTTTTGGGTAGGTATGTATGCATGTAAACTTGAGATTTATCTCAATTCTCGTTTGTGTAACTGATGTTTCTTTTTACCCGACTGCCGAAGGAGGGTAATGTGTTAAGTCTATTATGTATGCATGAGTGTATGTATGTACGTATGTATGTTTGTTCCTATGTGGCATTCTAAGAGACCAAACGCGTTGGCCGATTATGATGATTCTTAAGTCAATCGATTCGTCTTAACTATGCGAGTGTCACTAGCTACATTAAAATTGGAAAAGGGCTCGTTTTGGGCGTCATATTGTGGGGGCCCAATTTGTTTTTCATTAAGTCCATCTTGTGGGGTATCCAAATAAAGAATTATAAGAGCTGATTTCTAAAATATACAACACTAATATGTTTAAAAGTACCAAACGAAAAAAAATGTTAACTAAAAAGTTAATTATAAATAAAAAAAGTTATTTCATAAAATAAAAAAAACCCGACTGCTTAAGAAGCGAGCTAAAAATACGTAAACAAGAATAAAATCATACTGTGCAGTCGGAGGATACATCTGGTTTTGGTTGCCCAGGTCGCGAATAACATAAAAAAAAACAAAAACAAATGAACTCGTTTTAGATTGTTACAACATTCGCACGGCAAATCTTGTTTCACACAATGATTGGTGACAGCTTAATATCCGCTATTCTAATTTTGAAATGTCATCTCTTTTGGACTTTTATTAAAATTGGCAGCCAAGGACAATTTTCACGTTATACACGAGTTTCTACAATCACCTTCAGCCTTATTTATAACAAATCGTTAAACACAAATAACATAATATTCTAAATTCAAATTCTCCATAGAAAATTTATTTTATATTAAGAATCTGTTGATCAGTGTTTTGCTTAATCATAAGGTAAAGTTGTTAAATTTGGTCCATGTCCAACTAAAATCGCGATGGAGGACTGCTGTGGAAGCCCTGTGCCCCCCCATACCTGAACGTAGGACATTATGTCGTGTACAACTGACCATCCGCTTAGACCCATTGAATGGCCAGAGTGCATTGGAGGATTATGATCATTATCATCAAACTTTTAATGTTCCCACTGCTGGGACACAGGCCTCCTCTCTGTGAGAGGAAATGGGCCTTAATCTACCACGCGGGCCCAGTGCGGGTTATTGGATGTCACATGCCTTCGAACTTTTGGTTCTAGGACATGCCGGTTTCCTCACGATGTTTTACTTCACCGTTTTTAGAAGATTGGTGATGAAATAATTTATACAAAATAAAGCGCCTGCCCGGGTTCGAACCCATGACCTATACGACACGTAAGTTGGGGCCGTTTTCACTGCGCTACCACTGCTCATTGGCGTATATAACATTGTAAACTACGATGATGTTCCTAAGGGCTGAGAAACACGCAGAATTAATGAAAACATCAAACGAAGTACATACTAGGCGTCCACTCGTACGCGGGTACGCGAAAATGGTTTACATAGACCAGGGACGAGGAATGGCGAACGTATGGCACGCGTGCCTGTGGTGGCACACGACAAAATATTTTGGGCACGCTAAAATAAGGTTATTTAGAAACTAGGTATTTTTTAAGGATCCGTACCCAAAGGGTAAAACGGTACCCTAATGCTAAGACTCCACTGTCCGTCTGTCTGTCACCAGGCTGTATCGTGGCTATATCATGAACCGTGATGATGAGGTAGACAGTTGAAATTTTCACAGGTCATGTATTTCTGTTGCCGCTACAACGAAAAATACTAAAAAGAGAATAAAATAAATATTTAAGTGGGGCTCCCATACAACAAACGTGATTTTTTTTGCCCTTTTTTTGCGATAATGGTACGGAACCCTTCTTGCCCGAGTCCGACTCGCACTTGTGAGTGCCCCAAGCTCCCATACACTTTAGAGGAACGAATAAGCATCACTGACGATGTCGGTGCGAATGGCGTGTTCGCCTACTGGGGGGTGACCATAAGCTCTTAGAGCGGTATCAATTTGAGATCGAATAAGGGACAGATGTATCTGACTTGAATACATCCGTCACTTACTCGATATCAAATTGATACCGCTCTAAGAGCTTATGGTCACCCCCCTGGTCTCGAAATATTTAAAGAGTTTGCCCTCGTCTCGAAAAGTTGAAGACGAAGATCAATATTGTTTTAGGTAATTACTTCGTGATTTTGGCCCTTCTAGGAAATTAAATGATCCAGCCAATAATGATTGGCTGGATCATTTTATTTCCCAGAAACATCATACATATATTCGCTACGTGTACTTGTATGCGAAATATTTAAAGCTACACGAAAATACAGTACACCTAACTGCACATCAACTTGACATGAGTCCACATCAGACAGCTTGTACAGTACAATCAACCGCTTAAACAGGCTACCAATTTGGCGTTAAGTGGGCCTTTCTCTCTTACGAATAAGTGATTTCTCAGTTCAAGCATTTTAAATGTATTACAACTAGGGTCTCAAGGGATCTAGGATTCTTTGTCACATAAATGTTTTATTTATTTATCTAGTCTACCAAATAGCCAGGTTTAAAATGATATTATTTCATTTACAGAGGGCCCATGAATTTCGAATGATTGTAAACTACCTGTCCAAAACCATATTGAAAATGATAAGTTATTAATTAATTGTCTTACTTAGAAGCTATGAAACGTAATTACGAGGTAAACATAAAACAATGTCTCGATTAATAAGGTGTATTATTCTCAGTATTAGCAATGCAATCAAAAATCTCGTTTATATAATATATTTATTTAGTTTCGTACGACCTATTGTCGGGCCTACGTTGTCCCCTCATATCCAAGTACTAATGCTGTAACATGGAAGATTGTAAAACCAAACCATTTTTTTTAAAGAGTAACCGTGGAGGTTCTTCTCCATAGGAAACGAAGAACCCGAACCGTGCAGCTTTTGTCGACGTTTTATAAGTGTAGGCCCATGTAGGCCTATGTGAAAAAAAAATGATTTTGATTGATTTTTATTTTGAATAGTTTCGAGAACTCATTTTACATAATACATATAACATCACGCGCATATTTCGCCAGTTATTTTTAAGCTCTCATTTTAATTGTCAGTATGATGTTTGTCACAGATCCAAGGCCTATTTTACCAGATTTCTCAGTTCTACGTGTAGTTGACCGTACTTACGTGTTGTTTTGCGGTACCCGAGGTCATTGTCACGGCCCGCATGCACTTGAGATCCCAACCTGTTCTTGCGAAGTTTTTTATGCGACTAGTCACGCTTCCGAGGCATTAGCGAATGTGAAGCTCATTATAAGTGCCTAGTATTTTTAGGGTTTTGGCAATGTTTTCATTTGCTTTTTTGGGTAGTCACCTATTTTTTTGGTACAGTACTCTCCACAATTTTGACAGTTATGTTCGAGTTCCATGTAATATCATCATATCAGCCGAAAGACATCCATTGCTAGACATAGGCCTCCCCCAAACGTCGCCACATTGACCGGTCCCGTGCGTCTCGTGTCCAGCGGATCCCCGCAACCTTCACCAGGTCATCGGTCCTAGTGGGGGGAGGCCTTCCAACGCAACGTCTTCAGTTTTGCTCCATCGGCCATCCGTTCTGTGAGCAATGTGCCCTGCCCACTGCCACTTAAGTTTGGCAATTCTTTGGGCTATGTCGGTAACACTGGTTCTCTTGCGGATCTCCACATTTCTGATTCGATCACGCAAGGAGACTCCGAGCATAGCCTTCGCCATTGACCTTTCGGTGACTGTAAGCTTTCTGACGAGGCCTATTGTATGCGACCACGTCTCAGAGCCACAGGTCATCACTGGCAACACACACTGGTCATAGACTTTCTTCTTGAGACACTGTGGTAAGTTGGATGAGTAGATACCGTGCAACTTCCCGAACGCTGCCCAGCCGAGTCGGATTCGACGGTTGACCTCTTTCTGGAAGTTGGCCCAACCTAACTGGATCGTTTGTCCCAGGTAGATATCATCTTCGAGTGTAGAGTCTCCGACCTTGATAGGAGTGGGTGTAACATGGGCATTCAACATCACCTGGGTTCTGTTCATGTTCGTCCTAAGACCCGCTCTTTCGGAATCTCTACTGAGGTCATCGAGCATTGTAGTGAGGTCCTCCATGGTATCAGCCATGACGACTATATCGTCGGCAAACCGAAGGTGAGTGATGTACTCGCCATTGACGTTGATGTCTAGCCCTCTCCAGTCCGGATCCTTGAAGACATCCTCCATGTAATATGGGACGAGTGTTTCGTCATCAACCGGGCATTGTGTCCAGACCAGGTCTAGGTTGCTACTGAGAATTTCCTGATGGAATAACCCAATAACACTTACACTATTATTATAGTTTGGAGAGCAGTGGTGGCCCAATGATATCGGCCGCGACTTACAAGTTGTAGGTCGTGGCTTCGAACCCAGGCAGGCGCTTTACTTTGTGTAAATAATTTCATCACCACTGCTATCAAAACGGTGAAAAGGAAAACATCGTGAGGAAACCGGCATGCCCTAGAAGCAAAAATTCGAAGACATGTTACATCCACCAACCCGCACTCATCCATTCCCTCTCACAGAGAGAAGGCCTGTGACCCAGCAGTGGGAACATTAGTAGGATGATGTTGTGATGTGATGTGATTATAGTTTCAAGAACAGAAAAGAAAAAGATATAGGTGCATAATAAATGTTTGACATTGTTTCGTTATAGCGGTAAACTTGCGTGTTTCACGCTTGTTGGAAAACATTTTCATTTATTACTTTCATTGGCCTTTGATTAATAATGTGATTTTTTCATAATGGTTATTTTCTTTGATACATACGGTATAGCATTTTCTTTTCTAGCCACCTATACCAGCACGTAAAAATGTAAATGTGGTCCAAAAGTGATTGTTTTCAATTTAATCACAAGGTTTCGGTGTTCTATAATAATCTATACTTAATATTATAAAGCTGAAGAGTTTGTTTGTTTGTTTGAACGCGCTAATCTCAGGAACTACTGGTTGGAATTGAAAAATTCTTTTTGTGTTGGATAGTCCATTTATCGATGAAGGTTATAGGCTATATAACATCACACTACAACCAATAGGAGCCGAGCATAAATGAAAAATGTAACAAAAACGGGCGAAAATATTCATTTTTGAGAGTTTCCGTTGCGTGCGCTGCGTAAACGGTTTAAGTTACGCAACAATCATGTATGTAGGGTAGGTAGGGTAGATGGGTAGGTAGCCAATTGACGGGAGCGAAGCCGCGTGGGACAGCTAGTATATTGATAAATCTGATTTTTCTTTGGTACGGAACCCTAAATGTGCACTTGCCAGTTTTTTTTGTTATATAATAGTTTGTTGATCCTTTTAGGTGTACCTAGTATCAGTTTGTCGACTTGTACAAGTTGTACAATGCCGACAGGTATAAAACTAGGCCTCTCCAAAAGATAATTCTTAAACCCATAACAAAGAGAATTTAAACCACGAGATCATTGTCTCATCAAATCATAATATACTAGAACGATAGTCATAATACATATTATTTATCATTGAATCAGTTACCTGGTGCCCGTAGTCAACTGAAATCAATCACTTATGTATGCCTAACGATAACAAAACAATGTTTTCAATTACTTTCTTCTTCGCTCATGGGAAATTGTAAACTAAGTAACTACAACTTGTGATTTGTTTTACCTCCTATCCGGCGCCGCAACCATTTGCTCGCTGAAGCCAATGAATAGTCTATGCAGTTCGGACACAATTTGAATCAAATTCACAATTCAAACAGTAGAATTTCTTTGTACTACTCTATCGATCTTTAACATGCTTGGTGGGAACCCATGCGCACATTTTGGTATTACTGTCATTGTGCGTGCAGCTAATGACTTGGATTCCTTGTCGGATAACTGAGTTTCCTTATAGGTATCACTACTAGGTTTGTAAATCAAGGGTGAATAGGCTACTTTCAGGCAAATATGCTCCATCGTCGATCACATCATCGCTTGTTCTGGTGCTCGTTACCTATAAAAACTGGCCAAGTGCGAGTCGGACTCGCGCACGAAGGGTTCCGTACCATTATCACAAAAAACGGCAAAAAAAACCTGTTTGTTGTTTGGGAGCCCCCCTTAATTTATTTTATTTTAATTTAATAATTAATATTTTTTAAAGTGAATATACAACTAAATATTCTGTGAATATTTCAAGCGTCTACCTGTTGCCGTTATTAATATCGAGCAAAAAACGGCAAAAAAATCACGTTTGTTGTATGGGAGCCCCCCTTAAATATTAATTTTATTCTGTTTTTAGTATTTGTTGTTATAGCGGCAATATAAATACAAAATCTGTGAAAAATTTCATCTCTCTAGCTATCACGGTTCATGAGATACAGCCTGGTGACAGACAGACAGACAGACAGACGGATCGTGAAGTCTTAGTAATAGGGTCCCGTTTTTACCCTTTGGGTACGGAACCCTTAAAATAAATACAAATAAAGGCCAAGTACGTGTCGGTCTTCACATATTTAGGGTACCAATTTGTCAATATATTGGTATTTGTTAGTAAAATATACGCAATAATAAACATTATCACCAAACTTCAAGTACATAGGTCAATGAGAAGTTAAAAAAATCTTCGGTACAAAATGTGTGACAGCAATAGGGTTCCGTTTGGACCCTTTGGGTACGGAACCCTAAAAATACCTATTGATTATGTCTTTCGAAAGGTTAGAAAACTGGCGCGTGCTTGGCAAGATCTATGAATTTCAAATGTGAAATAAGTAAGCTAAGAAGGACTTATACTAGAAAGTATTTTCTTTTTAACACGCTTTTATTAGCTTGGTATGTATCTATGTATCAATCTAACGGAATCTTTGAACGTGATTTTCACCCCCTTCAAAACGTGGGATTGATTTGAAACTTTGCACACTTATCAAGGACCGATGACAATGCAATAATTTAGTCAAAGTCAAAGTCAAATATATTTATCCAAGTAGGCCAATACGCGACACTTTTGAACGTCAAATTAAAATTAAAATTTACAAGCAATAAAAGTTGATTCTACCGTGCGCGTTTAAATAGTTTGTCTCATTAACCTTACCAAGATCTTCAGGATTAGCGACTTTTTAGTTCAATTTACCATTAAAGCGTGCTTTTTTAGTTTTTAGAACTACAATTTATATTCACTTTAGCCCGCACATATACACTGACACTATCACCAAAACACAAATTTTCGCTGACACCTTTCAAACTTCACACTTGTTGAAATAAAACAAAAGTGGAAACGGAAAAAATATGTGGTATGGCGGGCAATTTAGATTCTCATTGCGCATGACAGCGCACCGCGCGCCTCCATAGACATGACACTACTTTTCGACAGTAAGTCAAGGAGCCCATATACGCCAATAAAGTAATAAGTAAAAGTGTGCTAAAAAACTTAAAAAGTTATTTTATGATGCAGTTGTTTGAAAATCGAAGGAAAATGTTGTTTCTTTTTAATTTTACCTATCTACGAATATAAAGTACATGTTTTCACAATATTAATTCTTATTTATAATTTAAAAAAAATTGTTAATTTCCAACTGTTATCAAAAAGTTCTGGTCTTCTATAAATATATTGACAAACCTTTGTCCGTTGCTAGGCTTATAAAATCAACATATCTTGGTTGCTAGGCTTATTTTGTCAATTTGTTGGGGACTGAGTAGGAATCATCATCATCAGCCTTTTAACGCTGGGACATAGGCCTACTCTCTGTTAAGAGGCAATGGGCCATAATCCACCACGCGGGCCCAGTGCGGGTTGGGAATGTCACATATCTTCGTATTTTTGTTTCTAGGATATGCCGGTTCCTTCACGATGTTTTCCTTCACCGTTTTTAGAGCAGTAGTGATGAAATAATTTACACAAAGTAATGCGCCTGCCAGTGTTCGAAGCCACGACCCGCGACACGTAAGTCGGGGCCATTACCACTGGGGCACCATAGCTTGCCACCGATTACATGGCACTTATAAAACGTAACTGGTGAAATATGTGTTTAGTATAGGTGCACTATTGCCTATCCTTTTGGGGAATACAGTCGAACTGTCATGTTATTTAAAAATATATTTTCAAACTTGTAACATTTGAGTACCATACAGTTTAACCGGTATTTATAACTGGGCCTACTTAAAATTAACGTCGAGCCCACCCTGCCCTTAACTACAGGATACATTCCGTTTTATTGGAACGTTTGCTTGTGAATTTAGAAAGTACAATGCTCCTTCATGTTTCAGTTAAGGGTACACTAGTCGACGGCGCGAACTATTTTGTGCGCGGGGTTAAAATGCATTTTATATCAACCGACAACACGTGCGGAAGGGATAGATGCTGTGATGAGCAGTAGGAAGCTAGTTCGCGTACGAATACACACTTTTCCAAATTTGTAGCGAAATGGATAATGATTTAGGACGAAACCGAGCGCGCGAAATTTTATAAACAGACCTTTGGCAGTCTAGATATCATGAAAAAACGACTAAATCTATCTGTTCAAAATAAAATTATTTGCATTGTTGAACTACTAATCTATCCCTGTATGGAGGCCGTTTTGCAATTATGGTATTTATTCGCGCCCAAAAATGGATAATGATTTAGGACGAAACCGAGCGCGCGAAATTTTATAAACAGACCTTTGGCAGTCTAGATATCATGAAAAAACGACTAAATCTATCTGTTCAAAATAAAATTATTTGCATTGTTGAACTACTAATCTATCCCTGTATGGAGGCCGTTTTGCAATTATGGTATTTATTCGCGCCCAAAAATGCGTTAAAATCAGTGTCGAAATGTGGAACTTTCGACGCTCATAACTTTCAATTATTTTATTTTTTTACTTTTTTGCTTCCATACAGGGCTAGATAATGATGAGACAAATTGATATCACTTTTTATTTTGAACGTACATCGTCAAACAGTGGAATAATCCCTAGACTACGTTTGTATGGAAGAATTTTCGACTAGTGTAACCTTAATGCCAGTTCTAGTTTTAAAATACAATTAAAAGAAAATTGATTGATAAGAGGCAGGCACCGCTTCGTGCTGTATCCTTGACGTAAATAATAAAATTTACATATTTATTACGATACTTCATGTGGCTAATCTATTGCAAATACACGTTCAAAATTGTGTCATGAAGATACTTTTATGTGTGTACGTGTTTTATCTGTTTTACAGGTATACACGATTTATATTGTTTGTTTTACATAAGTGTTATGTAACAGATGTATGGTACGCTTAAGGTTTACTAAGAGCCGTGTGTTAGAGAAAAATGTCGTGATGGCCCTGTCTCTTTGGCACTGCACTGGGACAGTATTATAAATATGTTTAAGTCTGGTTAAACTGTTAAAAGATCACCAATTCACCATACAGGTATATAGATAAAAAACTTATTCGGTGTATCGAAAGACAACAAAGGAAAATAGGGATCGAAACGAGAATGATCTTACAAAATCGTCATAAAAATGGAAACATTTAGGATTAGACGTCCGTTTTAAGATTGGATTTGATTAATTTGTATTGGGGATCTGTGCCTCGCACGTTACCTTTGCTTTGTAACCTTGTTACCCGACTGCCGAAGGAGGGTAATGTCTTTATCAGTCTGTATGTTTGTTCTTATGTGGCGGTCCAGATACCAAACGCGTTGGCCGATTTTGATGATTCATACGTCAATCGATTCGTCTTAACATTGCGAGTGTCACTGGCTACATTAAAATTGAAAAAGAAACATAACCCTTTCCTTGCAGCCGGGTAAATAGAAAAATGGCGGCTTTAGGGCGCCATATTGTGAGGGGCCAATTTTCTTTTTTCTTCCAAACCCATCTTGTGGGTATCAAAATAAAGGTTTTCAAGAATATTTAACACTTATATGTTTAAGTGTACCTACCTAATTCGAAAAAAGGTTAACTAAAAAGTTATAAATAAAAAAAGTAAATAAAATTAAAAAACCCGACTGCTTAGAAAGCGAACTAAAATGACGAAAACAAGAAGAAAATCTTGCTGTGCAGTGGGAGGATAGGTTCATCTGGTTTTGGTCAGCCAGCTCGCGATTATGTATCCTCCGACCGCACTGCAAGATTTTCTTCTTGTTTTTACGCTCTATAACCTGGCGACTCTTCTAATCGCGAGTGATTATGTGACCTCTCTAGAAAAGGGTTCACTATCGCTTACCATCAGGTGATATAATGGTCAAATAAAATAAAACGCTATAAAATATGAATAAACAGACGGAAACTCATCCTATGACAGAACTGTAATCAGTCGTTCCATGATGAGTTGCAATTGTTACCGGGGTCCATTAATGAGCTCAATTACAAGTATACAATCAAATCGTGTAATAAGCCGTGTCATTGCCGCAGTATGGACGTCAACGTAAATGCCTGCTGGGGAAATAATAGCTCTGTAAACCATGAAGGTGAAATGAGTGGTCATTCTGCCCATCACTCGCTGTATGAGTGCGAGAGGCGACTAGATAGCTTATTTATTATATCTGTTAGTATCTCGCCGATAAAGTTAGAGCTTTTATTATTTTTCGATAGGCTCGCGTTTGACCATTATCTCACCTGATGTTAAGCGATGATGTGGTCGACGGTGAAGGACTACAAGTAACCTATTCATTCTTGATAGTCCATAACTTGACATCTGATGGTGGACATTCTGCCCATTCCGCGCTGAATGAGTGCGAGAGGCGACTATAGCTTATTTATTATATCTGTTAGTATCTTGCCGATATAGTAAGAGCCTTTTTTAACACGCTTTTATTAGCTTGGTATGTATCTATGTGTCAATGTAACGAAATCTTTGAACGTGATTTTCACCCCCTTGAAAAGGTCGGATTGATTTGAAACTTTGCACACCTATCAAGGACCGATGACAATGCAATAATTTAGTCAAAGTCAAAGGCAAATATATTTATTCAACTAGGCCAATAAGCGGCACTTTTAAAAGTCAAACAAAAAATTAAATTTGCAAATTTAATAATAAAATTTGCGCGTTCAAATTGTTTGTCCCATTAGCCTTACCAAGATCTTCAGGATTAGCGACTTTTTAGTTCAATTTACCATTAAAGCGTGTTTTTAGAACTATAATTTATTTATTTTTCGATAGGCTCGCGTTTGACCATTATCTCACGTGATGGTAAGCGATGATGTGGTCGACAGTGAAGCACGCTTGCCAAGAAGTAACCTATTCACTCTTGATAGTCCATAACTTGAATTGACACTTGATTAAAGCATTTTTTATTGCATTGCATGTTATGAGAATTGGTAGAAATTACCACCAGTAAGATTTTTTACTGAAAAAGCTAAATATCACAACAGGTAATGAGATACTGAAGCCTGACATGTTTTTGGATTACTTACATCAATCTTCTGCGTGCTTCTGGATATGTTACTTGGGATCTGGACAATACAGTTTTCTTTTCCGTTATTCATTGGCAACCGTCCCTAAAGTCTTCGAAGTGCAGTGAAATTCTGTAGCTCAAATGAAAAGTACCCAAGTAGGTCGCTGCAAAAACAACCTGCCAAACAAAATGAAGATTACGAGTAGATCCGGTCGACTCCCAATGTGAGTGCTGTCCTCACCAGACCTTCTGGCAGGAGTGTCCATGTACCTGTACCATTGAAGAACGAAATGACGTCGCTGTTGAAAGTCTAAAGAAAAAACACTAAACAGTTTATAACCATTGTCTCGAAATTAGAGGTCGAATTATGCATAGGTCTAGTAACGAGTTCTAGTCGATAAATCGATTGTTGCCATGAAACATTAATGACTGTGCGACCTTAAAACGGTTGCACCTGCTGTTATTGACGATGCTATCGTTACGAGGTTATTTCAAGGGTTTCGAAGTCAATAAACCTCACTTATAGGGGCTTAGGTTACCAAGGTTAAGTACTAGATAAATCCCGCGGCTTCGTTCGCGTGAAACGTTTTTTATTATCCCAAGAGAACGATGTACCGGGATACTTTCTCAAACTATATGTTAAACCAGGTTATGAACTATCTGTGTGAAAAATTTCATCCAAATCAGTTTTGCTGTATTTGCGTGATTGATACACAAACATACAAACTTTCACATTTATGATGTTAGTAGGATATATTAAAGTTAAAAGGATATTTAATTTACTCGGAGGTTCGCTTCCGTAGACTGTCTGACAGGAACCTTGCATTTTGCTGGGACGAAAGTAGGCTATGGACTTCAGGGATATTGTAGCTTCGGTGAAAGAATTTTCCTTATTAAATCAGTAGTTACGAACAGAGTTTCCCGCCTACAAAATATTTTATCTGTGTAAAAGTTAAGACTAAGATAATACGAGTGTACTAATAGAAAAACGAAGCTGAGTCGACATTTGTTAAACTCTAGCAAAACAATATAGGGTTTGATAAGTTATTTACTCCAAATTCTATTTAGATACTGGCCCTTAGTACATTTTTGAATATGACGCGGCTAGCTTACGTGCCGAGTGGCAAGCGGCAACCTACTGCGCACCTATTCAATAGGAGCGCCGGCCGATTGTATCTAAACTGCGGAGTGAGACCCCCTTGATTCTAATTGCAAAGTCCTTGCTATTTGGCAATAATTCTGGCTAAATAAATCTTAGTGATTTTGATGACCAGCTCTTGGTCTACTAAGCGGCTTCTTCTTCAATGATTCCACGTTCTTAATTTGTATTTTCTTCGACCGGTTCTCAACCACATCGGCAGCCTTAGCGCTGGTCGCTCAAATGTCTCTCATGGTGCAGGTGTTTTTGCATAAGGAGCTGGCCAAGAGATGGGGCATCGCCTGGGGAGTGGTTCCACAGTAGCATTATGACTGATCGGAGTGCCCCTATCTGACCAAGTACAGTAGCCCAATCTTCGGCTAAACAGCTAAAATTCAGTCACTCACAGTATGACCTATATTCCGGTTTGGTACCTATGTATATATTAGTAATAGTATGCGTTGCACTGCACATAAGAGCGGACATTATGACGCATTATTTACGAACAGCCCTCTTAAAATAGATTAGCACATATTCATACGTAACTATCAATAGAATGTACTCATTTTCTGATGTTTTATATCTGATTCATGCGCGTTTAGCAGGCGCGGCGTTTTTTTTTCAAACACTGGGCTTTTGACCTGCAATGATCATGTTTAATTTAGGAATGTGGATTTTGTTCGTGCAGATTTGTTTTTCTTTTTTTCTAACGATTCACCTGATCTTTCCTAACCCTTTGGCGCATGCATGATTTTATGTGATTCAAGGATTCGCGGATCATAAGACTGTAGAGAAATACCAAATATTTCAATAAGCTTTCCAGCATGAGCATTTTTAGGGTTCCGTACCCAAAGGCTAAAAACGGGACCCGATTACTAAGACTCCGCGGTCCGTCTGTCTGTCTGTCTGTCACCAGGCTGTATCTCATGAACCGTGATAGCTAAACAGTTGAAATTTTCACAGATGATGTATTTCTGTTGCCGCTATAACAACAAATAAAAACAGAATCAAATAAATATTTAAGTGGGGCTGCCATACAACAAACGTGATTTTTTTGCTGTTTTTTTGCGATAATGGTACGGAACCCTTCGTTTGCGAGTCCGACTCGCACTTGGTCGGTTTTTTGTTTGTTATTACGACTTAAAGTTTTAATCCATCTGGCCACATCTACTTTTAACAGGAGTAATTTAGAAATAAAGACATAAAAGTTTCAAACAGGGAATATTAGTTTATTAGGTCGTCCTTCCTGATTCCAGTTGCCTTTGTTATACAAATACCCTTCATCATCATCATTTCACCCGAAACATGTCCACTGCTGGACATAGGCCTACCCGAGGCGTCGCCACTTTAGCCGATCCCGTGCGTCTCGCATCCAGCGCCTTCCCGCAACCTTAACCAGGTCATCGGTCCACTTAGTGGGAGGCCTTCCAACGCATCGTCTTCCGGTTCGCAGTCGCTATTCCAGAACTATTCGGCCCCGTCGGCCATCCGTTCCTATACCAATACCCTTAGTTTGTCATAATGCCAAGAAGTACTAAATGCCCCTAAATTGCGTAAGTCATTGATAGCCCAAAGAACATCCCCGCATTTTATTTGCTTGCATTAATCGTTAACAAACCGTCTATTCGACATCGTAAAACACGCAATGAATACAGTCGAACTGTCAAAATGACATCGAGCGCCGAGCGTGCGTGCTTGATCTTTCAAATAAAGTTACGAAATATGGGTGTCTTTACCATAGCTGACGATTACACTTACTCCTTTACTAACGCCATGTTTTCCTTGTCTCCAGGTTCAGCAGTGGTGAGCGTGTGCATGCGGCAGTTCGATGACGCCATCTCGATCACGGTGGCCATCATGATCGTCGTCACCGTGGCTTTCGTGCAGGAGTATCGATCTGAAAAGTCTCTAGAGGAACTTAACAAGCTAGTTCCGCCATCTTGTAATTGGTAAGTTTTATATTTTTACTAGCGACCCGCCCCGGTTTATCGCTCTTTCTATAAGTGAAAACCGTATGAAAAGCCGTTGTGTGGTTTAAAACAAGTAAGTGGCGAAACGGCCGGAGACAGACAGCGACCTTGTATATTTATTTATTATGTAGGTAGGTAGTATAGGTACAGTACAACTATTTTCTTAATGTTCCTCGGCAATCATCGCATTTCCGAATAGAAACGAATGCTAATTTCCATGTCCATCAATTATTAGATTTATCGTGTATAATAATTTGAATTCAGAACTAAGTACTTTATTGTTGTTTTGAATTCCGTGTGAAATACTATATATTTGACACGGAATTCAAAACAACAAAAGCTTTAAAAATAGCAGCTTTCCTCCCATTTTTAATATACATCAATTAACAACTCTATATACTTCCAAGTTGATTGAGAGCGTCCGGTCTACACCAAGTGCAAAGGGCTTCGTGTTTCGTCCGTCGGATTTATATCAGGTAAAAATCCGACGACTGACGAAACACGAAGTTTGCCGAGGGACATTAAAAAATGTTTGTACTGTGGGTACTATTTAGAGACTAAGGGTGGGTGCACACTTCACGGGGACAAGGCATTCTATCTTTGGCCTAAACATACTGAAATATATGTCAAGAATATCAACAAAAGAATGCTCTAGTTATATATTCGTGTAGTCTGAATTTAATCCCACTATGAATATTAGACTAACTATTTTTTATTCCCACGAAATTTAACAAAATCACGCGAGTCTCGCATCCAGCGGATTCCCACAACCTTCACCGGGTCATTGGTCCTTCTAACGTCTTCTGGTTTGCGATCGTCACTCCAGAACTTCAATTCTTATGCTTACACGGGACCGGGCAATGTGGCGATATTGGGGGCCTCCCCCCAATATCGCCACATTGCCCGGTCCCTTCTATGTTCATCAGTGGACGTCTTTAGGCTGAAATAATGATAAATCTTACTTAAGGTTACACTAGTCAACGGCACGAACTATTTTGTGCGCGGGGTTAAAATGCATTTCATATCAACCGACAACACGTGCGGAAGAGATTGATGCTGTGATGACCAGTAGGAAGCTAGTTCGCGTACGAATACACACTTTTGCAAATTTGTAGCGAAATGGATAATGATTTAGGACGAAACCGAGCCCGCGAAATTTTATAAACAGACCTTTTGGAGTCTGGATATCATGAAAAAACGACTAAAAGTATCTGTTCAAAATAAAATTATTTGCATTGTTGAACTACTAATCTATCCCTGTATGTAGGCCGTTTTGCAATTTTCCGTCTTCTTATGGTATTTATTTGCGCCCAAAAATGCGTTAAAATTAGTGTCGAAATGTGGAACTTTCGACGCTCATAACTTTCAAATATTTTCTTTTTTACTTTTTTGCTTCAATACAGGGCTAGATAATGATGAGACAAATTGATATCACTTTTTATTTTGAACGAACATTGTCAAACAGTGGAATAATCCCTAGACTACGTTTGTATGGAAGAATTTTCGACTAGTGTAACCGTAACGTCAAATTGAATTGGGATTGTAATTTGAAAGCTACAGGTACGGTTTCGTCATTGAAACTGCCTACTGTGTCCACACTTTACAAGCATAGATAGTAAAAATTCTTACCATAATTACTATCAACTAACCACAGTAATCACACTAATATTATAAAAGCGAAAGTCTGTGAGTGTGTTTGTATGTTTGTTACTTCTTCACGCTCAAACGGCTGAACGGATCTGGATGAAATTTGGCACAGAGATAGATTATAGTCTGGAATAGCACATAGGATACTTTTAATTCCGGGAATATGTTCCCTAGGGATCATTTTCGACTTTCTCAGGGCGCTGGCAGAATTGGCGCAATTTTGCTCTTGCAAGATACGTAATAAGCCTGCGGTACTTCCGATTCCACAAGATTGTATTTAAGAGCAAGTTGCTGATGGTTTATTAATTTTACCCAGTGTCGCATATGGCAAATGCCGCCCACTTGTGTCTGTCCAATTTTGATAATTTATTGGAAAAAAAAGGTTTTATCGATATTGTCCAAGTCCCATCAATATAAACATAACCCACCTGTTAATCAATCTGTCTAGCCATTTAACCGACTTAAAAAAAAAACACTACATAGTGAATAATAACTTCAATTTCGTAAGGCTGTGTCAAAAAACGTAGAAATGAAAACAGGAACACCGACTTCCGAAATTAAAGATCTTTTTCACTTTGTAGTGTTTTTTTTGGAAGTCGGTTTTTTTATTACGTAGCCACGAGCTCTGTATTCCTCACAGGTTCACTGTCCACAGACCACATACGGTCTGTAGAGAGACTTCCATATCAGTCCACAGACCGTATGTGGTATGTTCGCCCGTACAATTTCTAAGTCATCTGATACTGTGGACGTAAGGAGAAAGTCTCGTATTTAATGCGGACTTGGCAGGACACATCATCACAGGCAGGACATAACTGGACTTATGGACCATTCCCACTCTGGAGCCTGGACAGTGAACCTGTTAACATTTTTAATCTACTTAATTTGTATACGTACTCTCCTCATGTAACCAATCATCCTTACCCACGTAAGTAGGGTAAATATCGATCGAGCAACTATGACTCACACAATTTATTTCGATTAATCCCATTGCATTGACAGTAGAGTTGATTATTGCTTAATTAATGGCTGTCGTTGACATTGGCCGGAGATAGGGCAGTCTAGTCCTTTGAATAAGCTTAATTAGTATTATCGTCTTTATTGACGGCTGTTGACGTTATTAACTTGGACAATTATGTCGTGTTTGTCGTGATGACATAGTCATTAACCCATCCGCACTGTGTCCTTAAATTATGGCCACCTCTTTCACAAAGGCAATTATACTCTCTCTTAAGACGACGACTAACGCCAACGACCTTGAGGGAACAAAACGCGCACTCGTTTCACACCCGCGCTACCCAAAATTTAGTAGTTTTCTGTACTTTCCTTATTATTTTAAATTATCTTTGAGACGATGTTGATTTCATTAAAATACGCCCAGCGGTTTTGGTGTGATTGTCGTGTTTTTGTCCGTTTTAGAAATAACTTTACAAATTAATTACACTATGTTATACAAATGAAACTCAAAATTTGCTCAGATCAAATTATTAAAAAAATAGTCTAATATAACATATATTTTTTTCAAAGAATTACGACTAGCCATTTAGACGTGATTCTCATTTTAAAATCAGCTACTCAAGGGAATCGGCGCCTTAAGTAGAGGCGCCCATTATAGGCCGATTTGGCTTTTTTGTTAGCCTACATTGTTTCGCTCTGCTGTGCAAACATTTTCCTTTTCTTCTTCCTAATCTCCAAGTCTAATGATATATAATTGAATGTTAATTTAATTCTTAATAATTGATTAATCATTGTAATTTTTAATTTTGACTAGTATTTTAATTAATTGATTTTTAATTTTTATTCATAATTTAATTTTGACTTGTATTCTTATTAATTGAATTTTTATTGTTATTTATTTTGGAACGTTGTCGTCTCCCTTCTGGAGGTGGGCGTTAATAGCTGCGTCACAGCTCCACTAATGCAGCTATTGCCAAACACAATTATATGTATATGTGTTTTTTTTTGTTCCAATAAAGATTTATTATAATGCGATCTCTGACCATGTTCAGATCGTCAGGCTTGTGCAACGTTTTTTATCTATCAGAATATGTTATGAAGGTGTATTGTTCGACACCTATCTTGTTTAGAACCGTTAAACCCAGGCTAAAGTAGGTACGATATTATCGCCTGATTGGTCGCAAATAAGTCTCAGTAGCAGGTCATTGGTTCGAATACATTGCTAAACAATGTTACTCTGTTATAAAATTTTCCGTTGAGCTCGGTAATTGGCAATTATTTCGCTCCCTACTTATGACGACAATGGAGTTATTATTTATTGATGAGCAACAGACTAACTGCCTCGACTCATCGGCTGTTACAACTAACTCTAATTGAAGGTACTCTTCTAATTGAAATAATTGTTTTGAGTTTGATAAGTTATAGTAAACAAAAAAAATTGTCAATCAGACAAATTAATATCAATAAGGGCATTTTTTTTTTTATTAAATGGCAACATATAATAAGGAAGAGCTCGTGGCTAAATAATAACAGCCGCACGGGCCGATCATCAAGGTTAAGCAACGCTTGACGAGGTCAGTCCGTGGATGTGTGACCATTTTAAACATCAGAGTTTCCTCCGTGCTTCGGAGGTACGAAAAGTACGTAAAGCCGTTGGTCCCGGCTGTCTGATACCAGTCTTGCCAAGGGGTACCGTGTTACCCAATTATTGGATTGTGGAGGTCAGATAGGCAGTCGCTCCATGTATAACACTGGTACTCAGCTGAATCCGGTAAGACTGGAAGCCGAACCCAATATAGTTGGGAAAAGGCTAGGCAGGTGATGAAACAAGAACATATAATTTTTATGATCAATTCTAGAAAATGTTCATTTTACACACAATTCAATAACAAATCGATGCATATCGCACCATCTGGTGATATTTATTTGAACCAAATTTTCTTACTTAGTGCTGGGACCCCGTAGTAGGGGTTGAATCTTGCCAATATATTTTAAGACAGTTATTCCAACCTATTGAGCTGAAATTTTGCATACACGTTTAGCTATTGATTGACATCGGATTAATTATTTTGTATGCACCCCCATGATAAAGGTATAAAAAGAAAAGGTTTTCTGAGAGGAATATGAAAAAGCTTTTTTTAATGTTTTTTTTTTCTTGTTTCTATCCACAGTCTCCGCGAAGGCAGTCTCGAACACTTCTTAGCACGCAACTTAGTCCCTGGTGATATAGTCCATCTGAACGTTGGAGACCGCGTGCCAGCCGATCTTCGACTCTATGACAGCATAGACCTGGCTATTGACGAGTCTTCCTTCACTGGAGAGACAGAACCAGCTGTGAAGAGTGTGCTACCAAACAAGGCAGCTGCGGGAAGGGTCAATAAGGATAATATTGCCTTCATGGGGACGCTTGTTAGGTGTGGTAATGCGAAGGTAAGGTTCTTGTTTATTTTGTTTATTGCCAGGCTACTTAAGACTCCATGATGGTATTGACGAGTCTTTGAGACGGAACCGGCCGTCAAGAGTGTGCTACCGAATGAGGCAGCTGGGGGAAGAGTCAATTAGGATAATATTGCCTTCTTGGGGACGGTTGTTCGGTGTTTTAATAATTAAAATAATTTTCTCGTTGATTTGTGGCATGTCCTTTCAAAATAATCAATGTTAAATTAAGCTACACTGAATAGAAATACCACTTAAAAGGCAGCAGTAAAAAGCTTAAAAGGCAGTAGGCGGTATTATGGCACAAGTGGGTAGAGGCCTCTGTCAAGCAGTTGTAATGCTTATTAGAACCAACCGGAGACCTTCCTAACTGCCGCATTCTAGTTAAAAACCTTGAGTGGACGTTCTCATGGAATAAAAAAATATTTCGTGTGTAAAAACATTAGACATCGAGAATTCTCCTTAAATAACCGCATTAGCAAAATAAAAAGGAGAATTTACAGTATTAACTTATTTTTTTTTGTGCATGTTTCAAATGTGATTTTAACCTTCGCAATCCTTCTTTCCAGGGCATAGTTGTAAGCACAGGCGAACGCTCAGAATTCGGCGACATCTTCCGGATGATGCAAGCCGAAGAAGCTCCCAAGACTCCTCTGCAGAAGTCCATGGATACCCTGGGCGCCCAGCTGTCCTTGTACTCCTTCTGCATCATCGGCTTCATCATGGTAACTGGCTGGCTGCAGGGCAAGGCGTTGCAAGACATGTTCACGATCAGCGTCAGTTTGGCTGTGGCGGCTATTCCTGAAGGTAAGTGTATCTAAGAACTTCAATCATTTTAATAAGCCATTTTAGAATGGGGTGATCAAGATTTTGAGATAGGTCAGTAAAAGTGTTGGATTATATTGGCCTAGGATTTCTCCTCCTGGTTGATGGTGTTGCAACTGCACCAATCTTAAATGCACGAAAAGCATAACCCAGACAAGACAGGGAGAAATGATTTTAGAATCTTTTGGATTATCCAATAAGTTAAGGCAATATATACGCCAGTGTTAACGCAGTACTGGCCGTGCGCCCGCTCGGAGCCAAAATATCAATATTGAACCTCCTTTCGAACAGTTTTGTTTGCAAAATATTATGTTTCAGTTATGAAGAAATGCCAGCCATCAATTTTTCTGGGTAAAAATATTTTTAAACATCCAAGTCGTTTTGGAGGAGTAAAGTTGCGAAAAAAAATATTTTTTTGAAGCAAAACAAGTTACACGAAAAAACCTTGTTTCAAAAATAATTTACATGAATCAAAAATGAATATATGTTATATTTTTTAAACCTTTTAACCTAGACGTTACTAAGGAGTATGCTTTAGAAAGTATCCGTTTTAGGGCACTAAAGCGGTGGAAGGCCCTTAAGAGGACATATAAGCTGCCACATTTACTTCTGTTTTTCTAGAAAGTTTTGCGTTTCTGAAATAACCCTTAATGTTTATTTCCAGGTCTTCCGATCGTGGTAACTGTGACGTTAGCCCTTGGTGTGATGCGCATGGCTAAGAGAAACGCGATCGTCAAGAAACTGCCCACTGTCGAGACCCTGGGCTGTGTCAACGTTATCTGCAGTGATAAGACTGGTAAGTAATCGTTGCATTTGCATATTATAGAGATTTATAGTAACAGTACACCGTTATTTCACTAGTGATGTTTTTACCCGACTGCCGAAGGAGGGTAATGTGATTATTTTAATTTTATTGTACTTGAGGGAGTGCCTATTGTCTGGCTAGACGCATATTCCGAAATCTGGAGATTCCTTCTGGCTCAATTTTGCTCGCCATAGTTTTTATGCATTATGAACAGAAGTATAAGTATCTTATTAAACCATGGCGGCTCCTACACTGGAAGTACCGGTTTTTCCAGGAAGGACCTGCCCTGACAAGTTTCTTCAGGGCGCGTTTTTTTGTCACTTGGAACTGCGCGGTTATATCATTGAGGAATTTAAATGTTGTTACCGAGTAAATCGCATCGCGCGGATGCCTCGCGGTCGCCGCAAGCGTACTTTCGCGTCGCCTAACCGAGCCCTCTCTGAGAGAGGTCTACTTGTAAACTCCAATTTGAATCATACCTATACCTTTCCTCCTTCAGGAACTCTAACAAAGAACGAGATGACAGTAACAACAATATCGACATCGGGCGGCCATATCGCCGAGGTCACGGGCACCGGGTACAACGCTTGTGGCGACATACAACTACGCGCGTACAAAGGACGCGATCTAGATGTGGCGAGGATGGCCGTCAATACTATGTTGGAGGTAATTTAAACTTTGTTTTGGAAGGAGAAAGTCCTCTTCATAAACATCATAATTTCAGCAGAAAGACGTCCACTGGTCCTGTGCGTCTCGCATCCAGCTGATACACGCGGTCATCAGATCATCGGCTTACTTTGTCGGAGTCACGTTCCTTCCCACGTTGTATCTTAGTCCCTTTATTGTAAAGAAATACTCTGACACAATCACGCACTACTAATATGTGTAGTGCTTACAATGCACGAATGCCACTCGTGTTCGATTGGTTTTATCAAAAGCCTAAACTAGGTGGACAGATGACTTGTATAAGGTTGCGGGAAACCTGGCGGATTCGAGATGCAAGGGACCAGTCGATGTGCCAAAACTTGGTGAAGGTTCAGCAGTGGATGTCTTTCGGCTGAAATGATGATGATGAATAGTCTCATATGTTTTTTTCGTGTACCAAAGTCGCACAAGAACGTGCTGTGTTAGTGTTGCCTCGAGTTGACTATACCTTGCTTTTAATTTCAGGTGGGAGTCCTCTGCAATAACGCGACAGTCCGCGACGAGGTCCTGTACGGCCAGCCCACGGAGGGAGCCCTACTGGCCGTGGCGCTCAAGCACGGGATGAACGATGTGCGCGAGCAGTACACGCGCCTGCACGAGATACCGTTCAGGTAAACATCATCATCCCTCGACGAACAAACTTCTTGTTCTTCTTCTTGAGTCGATAGAAAACTCTTTATATATTTTGGGCCACACCGATTGCGGCGTCAGTGGCGAGGATACAGTCTTCCAAAGTGCAAGTTGGGCACTTGGGACACTCCAGCATGTGTAAATATTCTGTAAAGGGACACCGCACTCACACTGACTTAATAGTCAGTGTGAGTGCGGTGTTAGATCAGCGACCCGCTACGCATTTCCTGAACAAAATATAAGTCGTCGACAGGTGAAGGAGAAGAAATCGAAAGACTTCCACTGCAGGAGAATAGGCTCTCTCAAAAAAGATCTACCGAAAGGAAGAAGTTCTTGAAATATGGATCCTGGTCCAAATGCCATCACCATCGAATCACTTAAAGTACATAAACTCACTCAAAAAAAAAAAACAATACAACATAAGAACTTTATTGATCTCTTGACGTCTTTGAATCCCGCATCGCGCAAGTAATGTTTGCATAATCATCTTTCTCTCATACTGGGACACAGGCCTTCTCTCTGTGAGAGCATCAGAAGCTTTATTTGTTATTCTAAGCTGATTTCCCAGTGACTATTTCAATTAAAAAGTACAAACAATTTTTAATTGCAATTTAATTTGAACTTTTTCTCTTAAGACATTGGGCTTGTTATTTTTAAACTTGATAATTATCTCAGATTCTGTTCTTACTCTTTCGCCATTGATGACCTAATAATAGAAAAATTAAATTGTTTTTACAGCTCCGAAACAAAGATGATGGTAGTGAAATGCGCGCCCAAGTTCGCGGAAGGCAAGCTGAAAGAAGAAGTATTCGTTAAAGGCGCCATCGAGAAGGTTCTACCTTTGTGCACGCAGTACGTGGACAGCAGCGGCAACTACGCACCCATGACTAAGGAGAAGCAGAACGACTTCATGGGAGAGGCTTATAATATTGCTAGGATGGGTAAGTGTCGGCATCATTATTGTTAGAGAAGGTTCGCTGTACGCAACTACGCGCCCTAGGAAAAGCAGGACGACTTACTGGGGGAGGCTTACAATATTGCTAGAATGGATGAGTGACGTCATCGTTCTGAACAGTCTACCACTGTGCACGCCGTACGTAGACAGCAGCAATAACTACGCGCCCTAGGAGAAGCAGAACGAGTTCCCAAGGGGGGCTTATAATATTGCTAGGATGGGTGAGTGACGTCATCGTAATGAAGAGTACCGCTGTGCAATCGGTACGTGGACAGCAGCGGTAACTACGCGCCCAAGAAGAAGCAGGACGAATTCCTGGGGGACGCTTATAATATTGCTAGTATTGGACTGGAAGTGACATAGTCCTTTTTTAATAGCATTGTAACTCGAAAGTGATTTCTCTCCTTCTCATTCTTTTTCTGCAGCCTTGAATCCAAACCGTGACAGTAACTGTTTAAATCTCTTAGTTTATTTACGGCAAATTACTGTATTTTCGCATTTTTTACTTACGGTTACTATTTGTTTGACTTTCCACAGGAAATTAATTAGAAAGTTATTTTTCAACACACTTGCTCATAAATTGGCTCTAATTTCACCGCAATTAGGCACATAATAATACCTGTTATCAAACTGTGACTTTTTCATTGCTATTATTCACAAGTGAGTTATAGTTTTTTTTTTTAAATTTATCGGTTGAGTTGCTTTGTTCTTAAAAAAGTATCGTGCTCAATAGTACAAATAAATAAATGTACCTATTGCTTGCTCATTTCATGCAACTTCGTATTTAAATAGATAATTTCAACTTGTATGTGCTTAATAAATAAAACTTTCACTCAAATATAAATTTTATTTGCTCTGTAATTACGAAAAATTTGAATTCCCTTTTTTGTACGTGGCTAAAACACTAGCCACGAAAAGCCAAAACAAATAAACCTCTTTCTTGTAGTCAATGGCCGGTCATCAATGTTAAATGCGCGCGAATAGGAAAACTGATTAATTTGCCCGCCATTGTGAAAAAATTTTCACAATTCGTTTTTACTGTTGTAAATTATTTTTAGTATCATTTTCTTCACAAGTGTGTTGAAAAACGTCGTATGATACACGTGTGTATTAATGATTACCGTCCTCGGCTCTCTTAAGACCCTCACCTACGGCTCGGATCTCAATGGCGCCTCAGCGGTAATCACCAACATTGCACACTTGTACCATAATGTACTATTGTATAATTTTTCCCCAGGGCTACGCATAATCGGCCTCTGTCGCGGTGCGCGGCTAGAAGCGCTGACGTACACGGGCGTGTGCGGCGTGTGCGACCCGCCGCGGGAGGGCGTGCGGGACGCCGTGGCCACGCTGGCGCGCGCTAGTGTGGACGTGAAGATGGTGACGGGGGACGCACGGCCCACGGCGCTAGCTGTTGGTGAGTACAGCATCATCAGACAGTAATGTTCCCACTGCTGGGACACGCTTCCATCCCGCTGGGGAGAGATCTTCAAATCACCTAGAAAGTGAGAGAACATTCGGTGATTTACGCTCGTGCCTTCTCTATATGAGAAGAAGCCTTTGAATTGCAGTGTGCCAGTAATATGCTCCTATTTTAAATGACCATTAATAACGACTAATCAAAATAAATCGTGAGGAAATCGGCAGGGCATAGAACCAAAAAATCGAGGACAGTTGACATCCACCACCCGCACTGAGCCCGGGTGATGGATTACGGCTCATTGACTCTTACAAAAACAACGTTAAAAGACTGATGATAATGAAAATAAATCGACCGCAATGGATAAGGTTAGAGTCATGTCAGGAAAGGCGTAAAAAGAGGCATTGATGGACGTACGTAAATTCATCAATGCCTAGTTGTGGCCATGGCTTGTATAGTACTTTTCTTTTTCTTTTCAAATAATGCGCGGAAATTAAAACTTAGAACTCATTCTGTCAAATTCAATTACTTTTCAGAATCAATGACGAACAACAATATTTTTTTCCGCGTTAAATTCATTTTTTTTATTTTTCATATAATCTATACTAATAATATTATAAAGAGGTAAAATTTGTAAGTTTGTATGTAGGCGGTAATCTCTGGAACTAATGATCCAATTCTAAAAAAAATTCTCTGGTAGAAAGCTACATTATTCCTGAGTGCTATAGGCTATATAACATCACGCTACGACCAATAGGAGCGCAGCATAAATGAAAAACGTTGCAAAAACGGGAAAGAATATTACTGTTTCAGTTATGCAATCATGTATGTAGTGTAGGTAGGGTAGGTGTAGGGGAGGTGTAGGGTAGGTGTAGGGTAGGTGTAGGGTAGGTGTAGGGTAGGTGTAGGGTAGGTGTAGGGTAGGTGTAGGGTAGGTGTAGGGTAGGTGTAGGGTAGGTGTAGGGTAGGTGTAGGGTAGGTGTAGGGTAGGTGTAGGGTAGGTGTAGGGTAGGTGTAGGGTAGGTGTAGGGTAGGTGTAGGGTAGGTGTAGGGTAGGTGTAGGGTAGGTGTAGGGTAGGTGTAGGGTAGGTGTAGGGTAGGTGTAGGGTAGGTGTAGGGTAGGTGTAGGGTAGGTGTAGGGTAGGTGTAGGGTAGGTGTAGGGTAGGTGTAGGGTAGGTGTAGGGTAGGTGTAGGGTAGGTGTAGGGTAGGTGTAGGGTAGGTGTAGGGTAGGTGTAGGGTAGGTGTAGGGTAGGTTTAGGGTAGGTGTAGGGTAGGTGTAGGGTAGGTGTAGGGTAGGTGTAGGGTAGGTGTAGGGTAGGTGTAGGGTAGGTGTAGGGTAGGTGTAGGGTAGGTGTAGGGTAGGTGTAGGGTAGGTGTAGGGTAGGTGTAGGGTAGGTGTAGGGTAGGTGTAGGGTAGGTGTAGGGTAGGTGTAGGGTAGGTGTAGGGTAGGTGTAGGGTAGGTGTAGGGTAGGTGTAGGGTAGGTGTAGGGTAGGTGTAGGGTAGGTGTAGGGTAGGTGTAGGGTAGGTGTAGGGTAGGTGTAGGGTAGGTGTAGGGTAGGTGTAGGGTAGGTGTAGGGTAGGTGTAGGGTAGGTGTAGGGTAGGTGTAGGGTAGGTGTAGGGTAGGTGTAGGGTAGGTGTAGGGTAGGTGTAGGGTAGGTGTAGGGTAGGTGTAGGGTAGGTGTAGGGTAGGTGTAGGGTAGGTGTAGGGTAGGTGTAGGGTAGGTGTAGGGTAGGTGTAGGGTAGGTGTAGGGTAGGTGTAGGGTAGGTGTAGGGTAGGTGTAGGGTAGGTGTAGGGTAGGTGTAGGGTAGGTGTAGGGTAGGTGTAGGGTAGGTGTAGGGTAGGTGTAGGGTAGGTGTAGGGTAGGTGTAGGGTAGGTGTAGGGTAGGTGTAGGGTAGGTGTAGGGTAGGTGTAGGGTAGGTGTAGGGTAGGTGTAGGGTAGGTGTAGGGTAGGTGTAGGGTAGGTGTAGGGTAGGTGTAGGGTAGGTGTAGGGTAGGTGTAGGGTAGGTGTAGGGTAGGTGTAGGGTAGGTGTAGGGTAGGTGTAGGGTAGGTGTAGGGTAGGTGTAGGGTAGGTGTAGGGTAGGTGTAGGGTAGGTGTAGGGTAGGTGTAGGGTAGGTGTAGGGTAGGTGTAGGGTAGGTGTAGGGTAGGTGTAGGGTAGGTGTAGGGTAGGTGTAGGGTAGGTGTAGGGTAGGTGTAGGGTAGGTGTAGGGTAGGTGTAGGGTAGGTGTAGGGTAGGTGTAGGGTAGGTGTAGGGTAGGTGTAGGGTAGGTGTAGGGTAGGTGTAGGGTAGGTGTAGGGTAGGTGTAGGGTAGGTGTAGGGTAGGTGTAGGGTAGGTGTAGGGTAGGTGTAGGGTAGGTGTAGGGTAGGTGTAGGGTAGGTGTAGGGTAGGTGTAGGGTAGGTGTAGGGTAGGTGTAGGGTAGGTGTAGGGTAGGTGTAGGGTAGGTGTAGGGTAGGTGTAGGGTAGGTGTAGGGTAGGTGTAGGGTAGGTGTAGGGTAGGTGTAGGGTAGGTGTAGGGTAGGTGTAGGGTAGGTGTAGGGTAGGTGTAGGGTAGGTGTAGGGTAGGTGTAGGGTAGGTGTAGGGTAGGTGTAGGGTAGGTGTAGGGTAGGTGTAGGGTAGGTGTAGGGTAGGTGTAGGGTAGGTGTAGGGTAGGTGTAGGGTAGGTGTAGGGTAGGTGTAGGGTAGGAGTAGGGTAGGAGTAGGGTAGGTGTAGGGTAGGTGTAGGGTAGGTGTAGGGTAGGTGTAGGGTAGGTGTAGGGTAGGTGTAGGGTAGGTGTAGGGTAGGTGTAGGGTAGGTGTAGGGTAGGTGTAGGGTAGGTGTAGGGTAGGTGTAGGGTAGGTGTAGAGTAGGGTAGGTAGGATAGGGTAGGTACGTAGCCAGTTGACGGGAGCGGAGCCGCGTGGGACAGCTAGTTTTTCATAAAACCGCTTTCTATTTGCAAGCCAATTCGAAATATAAAAAAAAACTTTTGAAAAGTTACCTCCTTGGTTGCCAAGTTTCGGAGTACAAGATCGTTAAATTTTTAAATTACACGATATATGAGTTTACTATGTAATTTATTTGGCTTTTCATACAACTTTTGCCGGCCGCTGCTCGCATGTGTTTGACCAGTACAGCAATTTAGATTTATCTCGAAGAAGGTTGTCAAAATAATGCTCAAATTTCCAAGCATGTTTGAGAAAACATTATTAAACAGTTACTGCAGTAATGAACTTTTTGATTTCAGCACAAATGGTTGGACTGGATGTGCTGCATTCGCAGTCGCTAGCCGGAGATCAGTTAGACGCCATGACTGACGAAGAATTGGACAGGATGATTGAAACTGTGAGTGTAGTTGGTTATAAAATATTATTTTTCCACTACCTTGTCTATGATGTAACACATTGCCATATTGCATTTAGACACAAGATTGTAAATTAAAATAAAACCGGCCAAGTGCGAGTCGGACTCGCGCACGAAGGTTTCCGTACCATTATCGCAAAAAACTGCCAAAAATCACGTTTGTTGTATGGGAGCCCTACTTAAATATTAATTTAATCTGTTTTTAGTATTTGTTGTTATCATCTGTGAAAATTTCAACTGTCTAGCTATCACGGTTCATGAGATACAGCCTGGTGACAGACGGACAGACAGACAGACAGACGGATCGCGGAGTCCTAGTAATAGGGTCCCGTTTTTACCCTTTGGGTACGGAACCCTAAAAAAACAAAATTACATAATAACAGATACGAAATGACTTTCTTATGGATCATTGTGTAACTGGCAGAATGATACTGAACCTGTTACCTCTCGAAAAAGCGCGCGTTGATTGTGTGTATATAGTCTGTGGTTTTGAGTCTGAACGTTTTTAATAAATTGTTGTTGGAACTTATTTGCATTTAATTAAGTAAGCTCATCAGTTAGTGGAAAAATAATAGTTCATGTCTCGCATAAAATGGCTTTATTTTAACACTCGCATGTAACTTTCGAAATTGGCTACATCGCTCGTGTTAAAATCTCGACTTTTTATGCTCGACACGAAATGTACTATTATGGAAATACTGTTCGAATGCAAAAATCCTGTCAATTGTCATTCATAGAAAGCTGTTCCAGTCCAGATTGACTCTAAAAGTATATTTTTATGCACGATTACTGTGGGATTCTGACTCTTCAACTAAATGTTTTGTGTTGTTCACAGGTGAGCGTATTCTACAGGGTGACTCCTAAACACAAGTTGGCTATTGTCAAGTCACTACAAAGGGTTGGCAATATCGTCGGCATGACAGGTAACATTGCTATATTCATGTTTTACATAACTCATGAATTGCTTTTTAACCGACTTCAAGAAAAGGAGGCGGTTTTCACTTCAGCTGAATGTTTTGTCTATTTCTAATCTTATGACTATCAACAATCATCCTGGGTGTCTTTCACTGTTTTAAAAATTACCGTTTATTAATGAAAAATTTTTATAAGAGTCCTGGCAAGATAAAGTTGCACATTATTTTTCTTTTAAAAAAATGTAAAAGCCAGGCCCACTACTTCTGTTTACCCATAAAAAAACAAATATGCTTTTATAACAGGTGATGGCGTAAACGACGGTGTAGCTCTGAAACGCGCGGACATTGGCATCGCGATGGGACGCAACGGTACCGACGTGTGTAAGGAAGCCGCTGATATGATCCTTGTTGATGACGACTTCGCTACTATTATGTGAGTTATTTGTCCAGTCTTCGGTAATAAGACACAAATACAAACTTCTTTCTTTCGTGTCGATTTACTCAAATTATAGTTCAAATTCAGATTTTTCAGACCAGTATGTAGCTACTTGAACAGCTCTAACAACATAGCCAAATAGATTATCATAGACCCATCCAAAACAGTGCCAGTGTGGAGTCCCTTCGCAGGATATGACCCACCTCCTTATCTGCTCTTCATGCCCGACCACCTGCGTCTTTCAGGATTTGTCCAAGAAGCTACAATACAAACTAAGCGACTCCCGGCAGTCTCGCGTGGATCTGTGTATTAAAACTACCTTTTAGTCGGCTGTTTTTTGACATAAAAGATTGTATGACTGTATTATTCAAGTTAACTTAAATAATACAGTCATACAATCTCTCTGTAGAAACTGAGCTGTGCTACCTGCTACCGTTACTGGAAAGAACATAAAACACTGGCAAACAATTAATTAGTTGGTTCTTGTAATTCGGAGGCTTTGCAGATGAACTAGATTCCTAAAAAAAAAAAAAAGTTTTTTTTTCTAATCCTTGTCTACTTTCCCATAGCGCCGCCATCGAGGAAGGAAAGTGCATATTCTACAACATCCGCAACTTCGTCCGCTTCCAACTGTCGACGTCCATCGCTGCCCTATCGCTCATCGCGCTCGCCACTCTCATGGGCATACCCAACCCGCTGAACGCCATGCAGATACTCTGGATCAATATTATTATGGACGGTAAGATACTACGATATCATCGCTGATCACGCTCGCCACTCTCATGGGCATACCCAACCCGCTGAACGCCATGCAGATACTCTGGATCAATATTATTATGGACGGTAAGATACTACGATATCATCGCTGATCACGCTCGCCACTCTCATGGGCATACCCAACCCGCTGAACGCCATGCAGATACTCTGGATCAATATTATTATGGACGGTAAGATACTACGATATCATCGCTGATCACGCTCGCCACTCTCATGGGCATACCCAACCCGCTGAACGCCATGCAGATACTCTGGATCAATATTATTATGGACGGTAAGATACTACGATATCATCGCTGATCACGCTCGCCACTCTCATGGGCATACCCAACCCGCTGAACGCCATGCAGATACTCTGGATCAATATTATTATGGACGGTAAGATACTACGATATCATCGCTGATCACGCTCGCCACTCTCATGGGCATACCCAACCCGCTGAACGCCATGCAGATACTCTGGATCAATATTATTATGGACGGTAAGATACTACGATATCATCGCTGATCACGCTCGCCACTCTCATGGGCATACCCAACCTGCTGAACGCCATGCAGATACTCTGGATCAATATTATTATGGACGGTAAGATACTACGATATCATCGCTGATCACGCTCGCCACTCTCATGGGCATACCCAACCTGCTGAACGCCATGCAGATACTCTGGATCAATATTATTATGGACGGTTAAGATACTACGATATCATCGCTGATCACGCTCGCCACTCTCATCACTCTCATGGGCATACCCAACCCGCTGAACGCCATGCAGATACTCTGGATCAATATTATTATGGACGGTAAGATACTACAATATCATCGCTGATTACGCTCGCCACTCTCATCAATATTACTATGGATGGTGGTTAGATTGTTTGAATTTGTTGGCTTCAATTTCTCTTTAGAGAGATCTTTTGTCTGTGCTATAGTATTGGTATTAAGTTCGCGTGGATACCCGTAGTGAGATGCCTTTAGGTTGGGCTTGCTGTCTGACCTTCGTAGTCGACGTCGTCATCACGGTGGTACCGCGTCCGGGCGTGGACACTGCTCAATTCGTTGCTTTACACGCCTGGGGTTCAGTTCAAAGCTAATTTTGATTAACATCAAAAATTCCGTGTCTATAGTTTTTACCGTACATCACGAATCTAAAAAAAGAAAACAGAGCTATGAAGTTAAAGTATGTGACATTTATGTCTTATTTTTGTTCACAGGACCGCCGGCTCAATCCCTGGGAGTGGAGCCAGTGGACCACACAGTGCTGCGGCGGCGCCCGCGCGACACCACGCGGCGCATCATCTCGCGCGCCCTGCTGCTCAACGTGCTGCTGTCCGCCGCCATCATCATCGCGGGCACACTCTGGGTGTTTAACAGAGAGGTGAGACTTACTGACACGACATACAGTACAATGTCTGAGTGTATAAATTAAGTGCTGTAGTGTGCAAAGGTTGGGAGCTCGTGGCTAAATAATAACAGCCGCACGGGTCGATCATCAAGGTTAAGCAACGCTTGACGAGGTCGGTCCGTGGATGGGTGACCATTTCAACATACCGAGTTTCCTCCGTGCCTCGTTACGGGAGTCAGAAGCTTGAGATCTGACACCAGTCTTGCCAAGGGGTACCGTGTTACCCAGTTACTGGGTTGTGGAGGTCAGATAGGCAGTCGCTCCATGTAAAACACTGGGACTCAGCTGAATCCGGTAAGACTGGAAGCCGACCCCAATATAGTTGGGAAAAAGGCTAGGCAGATGATGAGTGTGCAAAGGTTTGCACCTAAAAAGCTATAGTCTGCAACTGTCTACAATCGTGCACCTGAGGTGCTATAGTGTGTAACAGCGTTCAATTGGGTGCTAGTGTGCAACAGCGTGCACCTAAACTGCTACAGTGTGCAACATCGTGTGTAGCGGCATCAACGCCGCCACCTTCAAACTAATGACATGACGTCACACAAATACTGCATCGAGCAAGCAACTTCGGCGCGATTCGACCGTTGGGCAGTTGCCCGGACCAGACTCAACATCCGTCTGGTCAGAGGATTCTTCCCTTTCTATGGAGGTTTGTGTATCGTGTGCAACAAGGTACACCTAATGCGCTGTAGAGTGCAACAACGTGCATCTAAAGTGCTATAGTGTGCAACATCGTTTACTTGATGTGCTATAATATACAACTGCGTGCACCTAAAGTGCTATAGTGTGCAACAGCGTGCATCTAACGTGCTAGAATGTGCAACAGCGTGTACCTGAAGAGCTATAGTATGCTACAGTGTGCACCTTAAGTGCTATAATGTGCAACAGCTCGCACCTAAAGTGCTATAGTAAGCAACAGCGTGCACCTAAAGTGCTATAGTGAGCACCTAAAGTGCTATAATTTCCAACAGCGCGCACCTAAAGTGCTTTAATGTGCAACAGCGAGTGCTTAAAGTGCAATAGTGTGCAATAGCTTGCATCTAAAGTGCTATTGTGAGCAACAGCGAGCACCGAAATTGCTATAGTGTGCAACAGCGCGTCCCTATAGTGCAACAGCGTGCACCTAAAGTGTGTATCTGTAATACGTTTCAATTCAACTGCAACTGGCCGTAGGTTTTTTTTTACCAGAACAACAGTTTCACTGTTTGCATTGGAGACACAAGAGTTAATCGTAAATGTGATTCATAGGAATGTACAGTGCGACATAAAAGAGTAGAAATTAAATGAGGGCGCCACAATCGCTCAGATAGCAACCCAGTTAGTACGACCCAGCTGATCTTGATACTTGATTAGTATTATTTATTTATTGGGTATAAAAAATGAGTAAATATATTAAATAAGTATATTTATTAAATATTTAATATGTAGTAGTAATAAAACAACAATAAAAAAAAAAAATTGTATTTTTAATAATCAATTGCTTTCCATATAAACTCAGATATAAAATAAAATTAATAAAATAAACTAATCTAATAAATCAAAATCAAAATACTCTACACCTTCCATGGGATCACTTAAGTTCGTGTAGTCTATTTTAAGCTCTGGTATTGATTCGTCATTAATTTCTGAACCACTCTCATCGTCACTGCTGTCTGCACCATGGGACTACACTTCATCCGTCTTATTAATAAACGTGGACTAAGGTAAGAATAACTTTATTCCAAGCATTAGGTTGGTACTAAAAAAAATCCGTATTAATAAACACGGAATAAGGAGAGATTATACTAATCTGACACTAGTCTCGGACTAAAAGTTAAACCATGGTGCCAGCTAGTTTAAGGTCGGAATAAGAGTAGTGTAACTATGGCAACCACAATTTTTTAATTTTTTTTGCATCGCCCTATTCGGGCAGGCTAAGGTCTTAGACCATACCGCCTCGTGTTCAGTGCATAATATCCTTCTTGAATTCTTTAGTATGCATTATAATGCGGATACAACAGATTCTAACGTTTTTTGGAGTATTTGGCAGCAAATTGTATCAAGTTAGCCTTCCCAGTAAGCCTTCCCAGTAAGCTTTGCGGGAGGTAGTCAATACTACAATAAAATTCTCCGCTCCACTATCCCGAGATCGCTTCTGTCAATGCTTTCACAGATTGACCAGTTGCGTAGACAGTTGAGAAATAAAACTACACCAATTTAATATCACAATATCCACTAGGAATCAATTTGTAAATAATATTAACAGCTGCTGAACTACACTCGAAAAAATCCCGCCAAAAACTCTCGCAACCACAATTATTACATAGACTCTGATTTTTTTATTTCGTAGATGTGGAACATTAAAAAAATAAGGTCATTGGCAGCTGTTTAGCTTTAGTCAACGAAATTACAAATATATTAATTAATTAATCATCATTTTATGTAATTTTTAAATTTAAAGGTAATACGATAATTTGAAAAGGAGGGATCCTTCACCTTTACATAAATCTCTATGGCAGATGTCATTTTTAGTTTTTTTTTCTACATAATGTCTTCAACTTGCTTATTTTTCATTCACTAGTTCATTCTTTTTACTTTTAAATTCAACTGGGTTGCCAGAGCTTACGCGTAAATCCAAGACTAAGAAATGAATAGTTAGTCCGAGGTTATTCCATGTTTATTAATAACATTGCTAGATCTATGTTAATCCTTAGTTACTCCGGGATTAGCTAGTCCAAGAGTAACTTCGGAGTAAGCTGGGAATTCGCCATTTTTATTAATAAGACTGCATGTGTTTAGCTGGTGTTGAGAATTTCCCACCGTTTTCAATGCCGAGTTGCACGATTCTGCGCACTGTGCTTACAGAAACACCTAAAACAAGCAAATAAAAAAAGAATCACTGTCAGTCCGACGAAAGAAGTTCCGCGGTAAATAAACGTGAATATATTTTAAAATTGTTTCTTTCCTTTTTTCTTAGTCGATTGCATCAACAAATATGGCAAAGCAAAAAAAAAATATCGTATCCGCAATAAATTACATTGATTGTTTTTGCCTTACTATCAACGTTGTTAAGTCGCGCTATAACTACAACGGTATTTGTTTACCTTAGCATAACCTCAAAAATGGTAGACAAATAATTTGTAAATTATATGTGGTTCGAAAATTTAGCTCCCTGAATGTATTAATCGTTTGTAATTAACGTTTAGCGTAACTTTCAATAGTTACTTACCAGTAAAATTTGCTGTACGATGGTAAACATCTTCTAAGTTGCATAGAAGCTTCCCAGCTTGGAATTCGGCTATACACCACATATAAACTTTGTAAACTATATCACGGGCACCTCCACGAATTACCTTATTCATGATTTGCCACTGTTTTTCTGTCCACACTCAGAAATATCACACAACAACCAAAATTCTTACGAAAATCGAAACCGATCGAGAAAAATTGACAGCTCAAGTACTCATTTTAGATGTTGCCAGAAAATGAAAACTTTTAGTTCCCAAATATTTAATTTCTACTCTTTTATGTCGTACTGTAAACCACAATTAAATTTGTTCCATGTAATAATATTTCTCTTTTCTCTCATCCCAGATGTCAGACAACAAGATAACCCCTCGTGACACAACAATGACGTTCACCTGCTTCGTGCTGTTCGACATGTTCAACGCGCTGTCGTGCCGCTCTCAGACCAAGTCGCTGTTCGAAGTGGGGCTGTTCTCCAACAAGATGTTCTTAGTAGCGGTGACGCTCAGCCTCGTGGGGCAGATGCTGGTCATATACTTCCCGCCGCTGCAGAGGGTGTTCCAGACTGAGGCGCTGACTGGACACGGTATGTCTATAAAGGGTTTACTGCTTTGTCATTATTTTTATAGGTCTTTTTGCTGGGCTGATTCTGTTAAGTAAACATGAATACTTGGTCTCCGAAATACGACCGTAAATTGCAACCTTATCAACTATATGATTTGTATTAAATAGGGGTTATAAATAAATGTTGAATCCAGTGGAATGTGAACTAACCTTAATTCAACTGTAATGAAAAATGAACTTTTTTTCTTTCAGTTTATACTCTCAAAAGTTGATGATTACCTGAAATTCTGAATTCACATATGGGCAGGTTCTTTAAGCTACCTTTATAAGCAATTTAAAGAGCAAAATAGAATTTCTGGCCCCTTCTCATGTTTTGCAATGGGTAAAAGATTAAATCAGTAACAATCTAAAAGTTACAGTTGAAAGTTACAAGTCTCTACTAAAATTTTTCATCATCAAATCACAACGAACAAAATTTCAATCAAATATAATAAATGCAGTCGCCATGGATACATTCTTAATCCAACCTTAATCCGATCTTAAACTAGCTAGCACCATGGAATAACTTTTAGTCCAAGACTAGAGTCATATTAGTATAATCTCTCCTTATTCCGTGTTTATTAATACGGAAATTTGTTAGTACCAACCTAATGCTTGGAATAAACTTATTCTTACCTTAGTCCACGTTTATTAATAAGACGGTTACAGTTTAGGTATTGATTTGACTTGTAAAATATGCCCTGTAAACTCTTACTTACTTATACTTCACAAAGCATGTTCTCACATTCATTACTTACTTCCAGATATAATATTCCTCGTCTGCCTAACATCAAGCGTATTCATAGTAAGCGAAGCCAAGAAACTGATCGAGCGAACACTGAAGAAGAGGTCGGCTGGCAAGTTCTCCGGCAAGTCCCGGGACGCGATGGACTTCGTATGACACAAGCCCGACGGCAAGGCGCAGTAAGTGCCCGCGCTGGGCCAGGCTGGCGGCCAGCCGGCCACGCTGGCCCATGCTGGCGGGGCGGCACTAGTGGGACGAGTGACGTCACCGCGTCGCTCCAATCAGGACTAAAAGACATTCAAAATTTAAACGGCCCACGTAGTGTAGGTGAGGCAAGTGTGAGTGAGTTGGGAATGAGTGAGGCGGGAACGAGTGAGGTGAACAACTCGTGCGCATTCAGCGGCAACTGCGAGTGTTCCCGAGCCCCGTTCTCCATATACGACGGCAAAATCAATATTCCTATGAGTTTCTAGATAAGGAACGAAATTATCGCAGTATTTTTGTGTGACACACCTTATTTATTAAGTTTTTTTTTTGTCTTATTTTTTACGTTAATTACTAAGTGGAATTAGTGAATTTATATTTTCGACATGTTTTTGTAAGACGAAATTGGACGTATATTTTTTTAGTTATTTTTAGAATTAAATGTGTGTGTCGTATATGGGAGTGCTACTTATGTGTTAGTAATGTTGTAAGATGATGTAGTAGCTTGTATTTAGGCAAATGAAGATTCTGAGATTGCAGAGTTTTATATTCACTTATGTTTATAGAAAGTTGTTATTATATTATATCAAATCTCATTAGATCGTTTAAATAGTATAAAACACTCTGCAACCTAAGAATAAGTTGGAGAAGAAATGCTTTCTCTGAATATTGCATTTATATTATGACATTTTCGTTGCTATTGCGCCATTAATCAATAGAAATTAGTGAATCGTTGACAGTGACAATATATCAAAATCATGATATTTACGTCACAATTTGAAACCTGGGGGGTGACCATAAGCTCTTAGAGCGGTATCAATTTGAGATCGAATAAGGGACAGATGTATCTGACTTGTATACATCTGTCACTTACTTGATATCAAATTGATACCGCTCTAAGAGCTTATGGTCACCCACCTGAGTAATATCGTTAAATCATCTAAAAAAACAGAGACAGTTCTTTACACATACAACATAGAATATTAAGTGTGGGTTAAAACTTATTGACGCAGATTCAAAGCGGATTTCTAATAATGTATATAGCATATTGGTCCATATCTCCACATCTTAATGCACACATTAATTTCCATCCAGATAAAAAAGAAGCGCGCATTCGATTTTCGAATACGATCGTCTGTATCTGGAAAGGAATGTGTGCTTTAAGTGCTGGAGATAGGGGCCAATATGGCATGTTTAATCCAAGTGGTTTCTATGTCCTTATCGTGTAAGTTCATGGGGACTCCATGTATTATGTCATCATTCCTAAACATAAAATACAAAGTATTTATTTCAATAGAACAGCTAGGCACTTGCACCAGTAACTTATATAAAAAATCATTTTATTAAAAAAAATACATTATTTATTTCTTACTATAACGTTTAGGGAATCAACGTTGCAAGCTTGCTTAGAATGATTCCATCTAGGAGTTTGTTTAGCTTCGATAAGATCATCAAAACTTTTAAAACGATTGTTACATAAATGTCCTCGCTTCTATTAAAAATCTAGTGATTGTTTAGAAGTTCTTATGTATAGTCTGTGGACTGCAATATGAAGCTTACCTAATATTACTTATTTAGGTAGAAAATTATTATAAGCCTAAAAATCTTACACCAGTCTTTGCTACTGTGTTTTGTGTTATCCAATGGGCGGTAAAGGTCAGATAAACATTTGCATAATGTAAAAAACTTTCTCTCTGGCGCAGATGTGTACACGGAAACCCGAACCCGACTAAACTGGGAAGAGGGTTGGACAAACAAAATGGCGAGGCAGATTGACTGAGGTAGATATATCGGTTCACTGACTGTACTTAAGACATTACAGTACGACATAACTTACATGTAGCATCGGCAAAATTCGTAAAACCGATCACATCCGAACTGATAACAATTGGTAACATTGTAATTGGTAATATTCAAAATGCTGTCTCGGGTTGAACTGAGCCGGGAATATATAGCACGAATAGGGTTAAATGGCGCGGTAGTGTGTGATTTCTATTGGTTGTGTAAATCGGAAGTGATCGGATTTACGAACGTTGTCGATGCTTCATATAAGTTGTGTTGTACTGTACGTAATAGTGTAAAATAACGGGTATATTCGTGTCGTGTCGTTTGCCGTTGTTAGAGAGAGATGGAGATATACCGCTGGTATAAATCTATCTACTCACACAATGTCGTATTTTAACATCTATCTCATACAATGTCGTATTTAATCATGTTAGAACCGAAAGGGTTCAGCTAACGGCTTTGTGTATAGCTTAAAAAGCTTTTTATCTATTGACGTCATCTATATTTATTACATCTACGAATCATTAGACCAATGTTACTTATTGGATGTTCACATAATATTTAAAATTGATGTGTAAAATTTGACTTCTAAGTAACTTAGATTAGCGAGGTAAATCGACTAGATTTTTTGTAATTTTAGTCGTGTTTTGCCTATCAAAAATGTATTAAAATACTTCTTCTAGTTTCTTGAAAGTCTTTTCTTTTATATCTGTTGTTTCAGTCACTAATTATTCGTTCCAACAACCAATCCTGTTGTTGAAACTTAATTAATTACTACATCTTAGAGATTCGGCAACAAACTAAGTGATGAGACTCAGAAGTAGGTTTGAATTTTCTATCTAAAGACGAAAGTAACTATAATCGGCTTATTATTAAGAGTATTGTCATTCATTGCAACTTTAATGCATAGACAATGTAGAGAGGACTATGTGGACCATAGATATTAATAATTATATTCAGCTGACTTTAAAATCATAATATAATATATGTAATTCAATTTATATCATCATAAAAATATCTTGACAGCGTTAGACGCGTAAATCATTTAAAAATAATAATAATAAATAATTTATAAGTAGTTTGTGTTACGTAATACCCAAAGGGGAATTCAATGTTCTAAATTATATGAAAATGTATTCTTTGTTTGAGTAGGAAATAAATTGATATTAAATTTTTCATATTTGTAGTGAATTGGTATTATCGTGTTTCACTTATCTAAGGGAAGGAATATAAACTAAGGATAGTTTTTAACATCCGGTTTCTTGCATCAGACTTTCAAACTCGTGTCAACTGTCTAAAATAGCAAAAGGGACTATAGTTTATTCGCGTTAAGAAAATAGTGAGTCATCGTTGTCAACTGGCCTCTTGACCAACGGCGTCGCAACAAATTAGAAAGCATGCAACCCGATTGGTCGACGGGCCGGCTGACAACGATGTCTCACTATTTTCTTAACGCGAATGAACTGTAAAATCGATTAGCTTGACAGGAGTTTTCAAGTCTGTCCACCAATGTCTGCGTTGATGAGCCTTTGTGAGACCGGGTGTTTGTGATTGGTATATGTAACGGTCTAAAATTGTCTAGATACTTGAAAAAGACAAAGAAATTAGTGTTGAAAAATAACGCTTGCGGTCAGGGGACCCCAGTCAGGAACGAAGTTCCTCACGCAGAAGTAAGAGAGAGGTGTGCGTTTTGCTCATAGAAAGAGGAGAGGAGGGGGTATAACGCAAAAATCTTACGTGACATTACATTTACCCCCAAGTTGTGTTCAGGAACTTCGTTCCTTAACATTCGGGCAGTAGAGTTCCGTAACTTCGTTCCTTAACTTTCGGACAGTAGAGTTCCGTCTTCGCCATTAGTCTACGGTACCCTAAAAATGTGGTTGGTCTATGTAATCATTTCGCTGTGTAAAATTGCTTACGGTGCAGCTTAATATTGTCTAGTTCCCTATGTCGTAAATAAACTATCCATTTATGAAGTGTAATTGTGGTAATCTTTTGAACGTACTAAGTAAATCGGAATTATAATATTGTGTACAGTTTTTGAAATCCTATCTCTATTTTCGGGCTCGTTTTCAAAAATAGAAAATACTTATGCATCAACTAAAAGTTATACTAAAATGTCCTGCAGATTTGACGTAAGTCCTATAATAAACATTAAATTACAATTCCGATTTGACAAAAGTGTGGTCCCTTAAAATAATTTCGTTTGGGAGTGTGTGTTGGCTGTGATAATCAAATAATATGGCCCCGGATGATATTACACGGTTTTATTATACCTATATCCGTTCTTTTGTGTATACTAAATAAAAGTCAAAAGTCTTAAAACGAGAGAGCGAGATGACACGAGACTCCGTACAGAGACAATCTTATGCTAAATATTCGCCGTCCTACTCTCACGTTTTACGACCGCTCTTGTCTATACGAATTTTATTGGCGTAGAACTATGATTAATGCCTGTGTAGCGTCCTTTTTTATTTAAAATGACGTTGGTGTTTTTCCAGTAAAATACCAAAATTAATTTATTTCGGTTAGTTTCGGTCTAACATGGTGCTTGATAGACTGTTGTGTTTTTATATTTTGACTACTAGAAACAGATTTGACGGTCAATGACAGGGTGTTTGAAAAGGAATTTAGTCCGATTGATGTTTAAAAAAAAAGTTATTCTTAAGCTACCGTGGTGTGATGTGTTACAGCCATATTTTTGGCAGTGTGGGAGTTAGATGGGGCTATACAAGGCAATTAGCGACATCAATTTGAACTGGCTTTAACACTTCATAGTATGACTCTAGTATAACATAATGGCTTGTTGTTGCACTCTTAAAGCAGGCCAATATTAATTAAATGTGCGGTGTCATGTAAACTGTTAAGCGATTTTAAACCTTGTGCGGTGCAACTATTAACAGCACATTGCCTGGCTCAGTGATTCAAGGGCCGGTGTTTGTGTCCTAAGCTAAAACAAAATCAAAATCTTATCTATTGCCATTGTACTACCGAATCTGTTTCTAGCTACACCTCAATAAATATGTAACTATGTAAAAAAAATGTGAAATCTTTTAGCGAAATAACATCACATGATGTCATAATATTTGTTAGCGAATGTAATTCCTTTTAACTCTTAGTTAAATTATGTAATCGTATCAAACTTTTGCTTTTTATGATCTGTAAAGGTAGACTTCGGAGCAGAGCGGCTCCAGCATTACTGACGCCACGACAAGCTTTCGAGTCAAACGTCCACTGTTACTGTCGCGACAGTAACAGTAGTACGAATCAAACGCGTAACGATGCGTTTTACACGGCTCTTAGAACCTTCTTTCCACGAATTTCAGTGTCGCGGCTCCACTGACGCGTGAGCAGCTTTGGTCGGAAGTGAACAATAACAGGGCTTTTGAAAAACTTCTGAAAAAAAGTACATTTATTACCGGTTGGTTTAATGTTGTATTGAGTAAGTTACAAATAAATTGTCAGATATTTTCGTAATTTGATGGTACGAGTAATTCAAAAGTCGTGTTTGTTTGAAAATATAAGTGATAGTATGTAACTTTTCCATGTGATCCCGAGTCATATCTGTAAGTTGGTGTCTGCGAATTATATTGTCTCCTAGCTGTCGTACTACTAAAGCATGGATGCGTCTAGCGAATAGGAAGAAAAATACGCTACAAATGATAAATGTGTGCTTTTGTTGGCATTCACTGTCTTTTTATCATATTAAAAGAAGTAACACCAGTTTTTATTAGTTTTTATGTTACCCGCGGTTCACACTACATTTTACTGCATTTTTTTTCCAGTAAAATACCGGGATCAAACGACGACATACCGCTGTTGATACTCTTAATAACGTGTGGTATAATGCCGTGGGATATCAGCATTGTTCTGCAAAAAAGTAAGATGTGCGGTCAGGTCTGGGTGGGTACCCCCGTCAGGAACAAAGTTTTTCACGCTTGAGTCTTGATACTTGCACGCACACACACCACAGACACACTAGTAAGAGGGCGCAGTGTGTGTATATGCTCATAAGGAGAGGGTATAACGCAAAAATGTTACGTGACGTTACATTTTCTCCCGACTCACACCTATCGCAAGCCGCGTTAGCCACGATCCACGCGAGACAATGGCTTTGTAATTGTTTCGGTAATTACGGCACACAACCGGTTAAGGGATTTCGTTCCAAAAACGTGCAGTACAATGTGTTAACCATGGCTAACCGTACTTGGCACACTTAGCCGCAGGCCACGCTAGAGCTACTGCGGTGAGCGGGGGGCGACCTGCGGGGGCGGGAGGAGTAAAGACGCTGCGTCTTGCCGCTGTAGTGTGCCACGTTGAAGCGGCCGCGTGACACGTGGTTTTGATTTGTAAGTGGAGTAAAAATATTGACTACTTTATTCGCTAGACGCGTTCCCACACTATTCATAAGATATTCAATGTTTTAAACTACCTACAAATAAATGTTAAGTAGGGATTGACTCTCTGTAGTATTAAGGCACTTAGGGCATTTTGATGGAACGTAGGAGGTTACAAATTTTAATGTATTTGAAACTATAATAAAAATAATAATATGTAATATCAATTAATTGATCAAAGTATTTGTAGTCTTTTATAAGGTTGGGTGGGGCTGCAATGTTTGTGATTCTTGTGAGAAGCCAATTGCCAGTTGTAAAAATAAGATTTGTTATTGTGTGAGTTAGTGATTAAAATATTTCATTATGACAAAAATGTCTTGAAAGATACTGTATCTTTGATAATGTCAAGCAATTTCCACTGATGTTGTACGATGAACATAATGACATTTTTATATTTACTTTCTTCTCTTTGAACTACAGATAAAACATTCTTGCTCTTCCAATTAACTTTCGACATTAGCAGAATGGTCGACACCGGCTTTGCTTGCCACATAAAAATATAGAATGGAATAAACATTTGTCTTTCTTAATGAATTCGAGATTTGAGTTTGATTTCGAAAGAAAAAAGAAAACTGCGTTTATATGATTGATTATAATCATTTGTACAGTCAGTGCACTGCCTTACCCGACCATTTAAAAAAGAAGAGGGGCACATAAGCAGGGCAGTGACTGTACAAACTTAAATATATAAATACTGCGTGCACGCACATAAACTCACACAAACGCAGTCTGTATTCCTATGGAGTGATCGAAACTAGGTATCACAGAAACATCAAGACATCATTATCACAACGATTTCAGCCCTAGCCAATAATTTTGTATTCTAAATACATCTCTCAAACTGTTTTCACCTCTTTGTAAAATAGTGAAATTGTGGAATAAAACCAGTTAAAGAATGTATAATTTACAGTTGTAATGGCGTTTGCACTGTTTAGGGTTATTTTATGAACGAAAAATCTATAAACAGACGGTTTAAACTTTTTATCTTGTAACCTGAATTATAAATACCTACTTAATAATTTCCATATAAGTAAATCTTTATACCCGACTGTGGCGAATGCCAAAAAGAGTCATGTGTTTACTTTGCATCATATATACAAACCTGGGATCTTGCTCTGACGTTTCAAAACTATCACGGTTCCACTGTGAGAGAGAGACGGAGGAGTATCCCTTTTTCATAGCATCATCATGATGGCGTTACATGTTATAGTACGGCCCCTGTAATTAACAGGCCTTATAATTTGTATTTATTCCGTACAGGAATTACAGGTAACGCATATCGCCCATTTAACTTCGCTTTTCTCTTTAAACAGTGTGACCAGCCTTCAAAAATGATAGTCAAATAATGTCATCGTTTCGTATAGCGGTGGAATCTAATGTCTTAGCTATACGGACCAACATGTACACCGTGCAAATAAAAATAGTCCCAAATGTGTATAAGTCTTTTATTTATCTTCGTTGTTCTGATTTTTAACATTAAAATATATTTTGTTTTAAAATTACGCGGATATGCTCACGCACGCGGGTGTGGCCTGCAATTGGCCCCGCATGCGTTTGCGTAGTACCCTTAATGTAAAGCCCGCGTGCTTGAGCAAAACCGCGTGATACTAAAAACAGCCCGTGTTACTTTTTTTTATTAGCAGGAAAAAACTAAAATGTTGGCTTTTTCGGTATTGATTTAGAGTTTAGACCTTGTCCAGCAGGAGCGAATTCGCCAATTGTCTCGCATTAATTCATACGCGCGTTGGCGATGTATTGGGCGCCAATACATCGCGGCCACTAGCATCACGCGAATCCATAATACGCGCGTAAATCGCGTGCACTTCGTCAGACTTGACTCGCGCGTGATACGCGCGTACTGCGCGCCAATCGAGATACTAGAAATGCCTTGTTGCGTCCACTATACGCGCGAATTTATCAAGGGCAATTGAGCGACCAAGAGCATTTTGTACGGAGTAGCCCAAATGCGATCGCTTCACCATACGAATTCACGCTCCGTGCTCGGCTCGCCTAGCACGGAGCGTGAATGACGCAGCTTAAAATCTTAAAACTATCACAGCGCAACAACTTTGACGTAGTCCACCAGCATTTGTGGCTCGTTCCAGGTCTCTAACCACGAGCTCATGTCTTGCCAGAAGTTGAGGAGTGCCTTCCTGCTAGGATTGCTCCAAGGCTTGGGGCGGTTGTTCACTGTGGTCACGCCGTCGGGAAATACCGTGTTGCTGCCAGCTCCCACACCCAGGGTTATGTAGAACTGGGGACATAGGATAATGGTTCATTAAAACACATACATCAGTCACGTCACCGTCAAGTTGCAAGTCAGATACAACAAAACATATAGTTTAGTCAACATCGGTACTCTCTAATTATTTCAAATTAAGGTAGCTTTTCCCGGGGAAAGAGGGATATAACCTTGGTGGCATAGTTACAACATCTCTTCGCCTGTCTGTTGATTTTTATTACTCGTAAATAAAACGCCAAATTTATAGGTCCAATACTCACGTGATCATCAAACGGCGACATCTTTGTTCCCATGTGCAGCAAGGTGTGCGGGACTTGAGGACACTCAGCATTGAAGCGCCCGCGCAGTCCACCCGGTTTAGCGTCCAGTATCGCCCACTCCGCCCCATCCACTAATAGCGTTATGCGATCTGTGTGAAGGAAACGGTCCTTTTAGATTCGAAGAGCATTAGGTATCATCAAGTTTTACATACATACATAACCTCACGCCTTTTTTCCCATGAGGGTAGGCTACAACTACTAAACTACAGAACGCCACCTGCTACGATCCTTACTGTTAGATACGGGACACAAGTAAAACTTAGGCGGCTATGAACGCACTAACGTTTTATTAGCAAGTGAACAATCCCGCAGCGGGAGGCGCGGGGTGCGGGGCGCTGCGCGGCGTCGTCGTCTGTGCAGGCAGTCCTCAAGGCCGCGCATCGCTACACACATACATATTACTTGTACACAACACTTACTTCTTTTGCTTCACTTACATTTATACACACACTGAGTACTGCGCACCTGGCCTTTCTGAAGAACATAAGGCTTGTGTAGTACATGTACTATGTCATGTACTAATGTCTTATAACCCCTAGATGGGGCAGAGGGCCGTCTACAGATGTCCTCCATCGCGTTTGGTCTGTAAAAGATCGGTCCGGTTTCTATCTGTTTCGGTTTCAGGAATCAATTACTGTCGGGCAAGCGGGTGATTAGCCCATAGCGAGGCTGCCGCCTTAGAGCCTTCGGATGTGCTCGGTTTTATTTCGGGTATCCTCCCTAGTGAGACGATTCTGTTTTAAGGCGCGGAATATTCGACCTTCGCCCTGCATCCGTTAGCTCAGCTGCAACTCGGGGGGCGGACGCGCGGCGGCGCGGTTGCAGCAGGTCCCAGGGAGAACGACGGGGACGTGGATGACTCGGACTGGCTAGGGCTCTGCTTTGTACGGTACTCCGCCACGAGTACTGCAGAAGGTATTTTTGGTATTTTATAGGTAATGCTGTTCTCACCAACAGCGATTCCCACCAAAACATACCCTAACTCTCCCCCGTGTACTATGTACTATTAGGAAGTAATTCCACGAACGAGAACGAACTATTCTGTTTCGGTCGTTAAATCGTTCCCCAAGTACAGTAGTACAGTGATCATCTGGCTCGCGAGTGCTGAATCAGAACGAATAAGTACAAGTGTCTGAGAGAGTTGAGAGATTAGAGAAGCGTGCGCGCGAGCGTAATGGACGATTTACGATGACCGACCTGGCGAACAAGAAAACAAGTGAATCCTGACTCGTGAAACATCCACGAAGTTTTATGTTAATCTTAGTAAGATTTGTAATTAATCACTTATTCGTATCTATAATCAATCGTTTACTTAATTTTGCAAAATTTAATGGCATTTAAATTATTGTAAAATGTTCTAAATCTGCAAAGTATGAAGAAAAATCAAATATGTATTCCATTACGTCCGACTGACTGGTGTCTTAAGATCGGTGAACTAAAATGAACTAATAGTACTAAAATACCGAACTAGTTCCTTTGTACGATTGTAATAGTTCAGAGTGTTCCATCAACGATGCAGCTGCTAACTAGCATGTAAAAGCTTAATGATTACATGGAGCCCATTTGACTGAATACTCGTGGTAGTCGTCTCCCCAGAGGCCTTCGTTCAGCATTTTGTTACTTAGTAAGATGTCGTGGCACTGGAAGTCCATAATGGGACCACCGAAGAGAACCTGGAACCAAATAAATAAGAATAATTATTATGATCACCCGAAGTCAAAGTTATTTGGTGGCAAATTATCGGCTCTGAAAAGTACTGCTTGTTGACACCAGCCGGGTGAGCACGGCGTGATAGGCTTGAGTCACGTATTTTATCACGGTTTTTGCTCCCAAACTGTGATAATAATGTGTAACTAAAGCCTGTCGCAGTAGGCCGTGCTCGCCCGACAGGGGCCGTACCATAACGTTTTAAAGCCATCATGATTTCGCTGTGAAAAAAGGTGTGTGCTCTTCATCCTGTATAGCTCTGTCTCTCTATCACAGTGGAACATTGACATGTCAGAATAAGGCCCCAGAGATGGCCATTGCCGATTTGCTTTCTTATGACTTTAGATACAATTGAATACTTTACTCCGAGCCAAAGTTCAAATGTGGCTGTCTTAAAACCAGCATACACTCAAAACGAAACAGCTGTTGCTCCTTGGCGGCAGAAATAGCTTAGTTATGATTCTTCACACGAAGTTCTTCACAAACTACTGACAACTTAGCAACATGAAGGGTTAAAAACTATACCTTATTCGAATATTCAGTAGTACCATTCTTGAGCTCCTTATTACCACGAGCTGATGCTATTTGGATCACTCCAGAACTGTAGTGCTGACTTCCGTATTTTTGCAGGAATGGCTCCAGTAGAATTTCTGGAAGAAGACAAAGAAAACTCCTTTATTTCCCCAAGATATTTCACTAGATTTAAAAACGTAGCGAGAATTTGGAAAAGATGATTGTGGTTGGGAACACCGAAGGCAATAGAGCGCGCGGTCGTTCATCAACAAGATGGACCGATCAATTGAAGGACTCGTCGGCCTTCAAATTCTACACGGTCGTAATGGACGCGCTGGACAGAAACCGGTGGAGGCAGATCATCCGCTCCAGGTGCAACCCTGATGCTGACCACGATCCTCAAACGTAAGGGACCGACCAAGAGAGAGAGAGAAGTAGACTCGCTACTTACCAAACTTAATACCGGACCATTCTACACAGTAGGCTATGCAGATGACATAGCCATAATGGTCAACGGTAAATTCCCGAACATAGTGTCTGGTTTATTACAACAGGCATTGAGGATGACAGAAGAATGGTGTACAAAGAACCACCTCTCTATCAACCCAAGCAAAGCAGTCATTATTCCATTCACGAGGAAGAGACAACTAGGAAACCTAGGAGAGCTCTCCCTCAATGGAATGAAACTGCCCTGGTCCACCGAAGTTAAATATCTGGGGGTCACGCTTGATAAAGAACTCAGGTGGAAAACTCATGTGGAAAATATTACGACAAAGGCCTTACGAGTGTTCGAAATGTGTCGTTCCACCTACGGTAAAACTTGGGGGCTTAAGCCCAAAGTTTTACGATGGCTGTACCGGACAGTGATAATACCTATTATCACATACGGCAGCATAGTGTGGTGGCCAAGAACAAAGCTTGCCTCGTGCAAAGCGCCACTCACCAGGTTACAAAGAACAGTGTGTCTAGGCATCACGGGTGCTTTTAGGACAACACATACGGCAGCGATTGTGAGATACCTCAATATCCCTCCTCTGCATATTATGGTTGAATTCGAGGCAAGGAAGACATTACATCGTCTCGCTGTTGCTGGACTATGGGATTCCTCTAAGCCAAAGACTAACCATACAAAGTTCGATGAGAATGAAGACCTGGATCGGGTAACAAGCATGTTATCCGATAAAATGCAAACTATGTATGTGTTTGAAAGGTCTTTTAAGGTCCAAATCCCTACAATAGAGGACTGGACGAAGGGACTCGATCCACCAGAACAAGATAGTCTGGTGTGGTACACTGATGGAATCAGGTACAGGAGCGGGAATATACGCAAAAGGCTACAAATGTAGCAAAAGCTTAGGGAAGATGGCAACTGTATTTCAAGCAGAAACATATGCCATAATAACCTGTGCTCAAGAGAATATAGATAGAGGAACCAGAGGTAAATCTATGTATATTCTTAGTGACAGTCAGGCTGCAATCAAAGCCATGGCATCCTACAAAGTGGACTCCAGACTTATTCTGGATGCTGTCTGGACCCTAAACAGGCTTGGGCAGCACAACAGGGTAAGACTTATGTGGGCACAAAGGATTCCATGGTAACGAAGTAGCTGATGAACTGGCAAGAGAGGGCTCAGCAAATGATTTTGTGGGTCCGGAACCATGTGTAGGCATCTCGACGTGTCTCGTAAAAGCCGCATTTAGGGAGTTTGCAGATCACAGACAACGAACTTGTTGGCTGTCTAACACCGGTCTACAACACTCCAAGAAATTCCTAGGCTCTTCGTTCAAACCCCGGGAATGCATTTGGAACATGAGCAGGGGGCAAATCCGCTACCTGCTTGGGGCCTTTACTGGGCACTTTGGAACCAACGACATGCTCATGGAGATGGGTCTAACCACGACACCCATGTGCAGGTTGTGTGGGGAACATACGGAACGCATGGAGCACCTACTGTGCACATGCGATGCACTGGCTGGTAAGCGAATGAGTCTCCTAGGGATTGGGTATCCAAAACCAGAAGACTACAGGCTCATATCTCCTAATCTCGTTGTAAAACTCATGAAAACGGTTTTTAACGAGATTAGGAAGGAGTAAGTTATCTAGGGGACCACAATAGATCCCAATGGTTCGAAGTGTCCGAGTTATTTCTCGGCCCCTCCATAAGATAAGATAAGAGAGAGAAAAACGTAGCAATATCTAAGGGAAGTCTAACATTAGATAGATCCTTTAGGTCGAGATGCTAATGTAGACGATGATAAATTGATGTTCCTTCGTCTAAAATTTTGTAATAAAACTGACCAAAAATGGAAGTTCCAGATCTACCCTTTTCATAGGACATACCTACGTAAAAGAAGACTTAGTACCTATGTAGGTTAAATAATGGTATCTTATGTATCAGACCTGGATATATCCAATCCCCTTGCGGCAACTTAGCTCTGACTGTTACAATTCCATAGGTGAACGCGAAGCTCTTGGAAGTGATCTTGCCACTGACGATGGGTGGCAGAATATCTGCTCCCCACGCCTGCTTCATGCAGGCTTCGGCTGATGATGTGCACCTGAAAGCAGTAAGCAACGATGATAGATATTATACAGGAATATTTGTAGTCAAAAAGTTGAACGTGTTCATGCTCTGGAACAATCGGCGAACAGTATCTAACTAGCTGTTAGAGGTGCCAGCAAGATTTTTGCATTTTTAGGGTTCCATACCCAAAGGTGACAAAGGTGAAGCTGGTGAACTCTCTTGTGTTCTCCATCTTTAGTTACGGCTCGGAGACGTGGACGCTAAGGAAGGCTGATCGTGATCGCATTGACGCTTTCGAGATGTGGTGTTGGCGAAGGATGCTTCAAATTCCATGGACTGCGTTCCGCACAAACGAGTCTATCCTTCGACAACTGAACGTCAAGGCCAGGCTCTCCACCACCTGCCTGCGAAGAATCCTGGCGTTCTTTGGTCACATCGCCCGTAAGGATGGTCATAACCTCGAACAAGGTCGAAGGCAAGAGGCCGAAGCCCGATCAGATGGTCTGACCAAATACGTGCAACGCTGAACACCAAGCTGCACGATGCACTCCACGTCGCCAAGGACAGACACAGATGGAGAATTATCGTCAGGAAAAAGTTGATCTCCTGTCGGGGGAATCACGACCCTCAGTAATGAGGAAAACGACGCGAGGAGGAGGATACCCAAAGGGTTAAAACGGGACCCTACCACTAAGACTCCGTGGTCCGTCTGCCTTTCTGTCTGTCCGACACTAGGCTGTATCTCATGAACCGTGATAGCTAGACAGTTGACATTTTCACAGATAATGTATTTCTATTGCCGCTATAAAAACAAATACACAAATACTAAAAACAGTATAAAATTAATATTTAACACGTTCAGACCGGCACCTCATAAGTAGGACACGGACAGGAATTTGGTGATTTGCGCCGTTGGATATTGGAAAAAAAATCTCCAAATTCCTGTCCGTGTCCACCGGTGGTACATCACCGCCCCATGAACCAAAAATCGTGCCGGGCGGGGTGCGCGAATTATGCTTTCTCTCTCTTTCTAATAAGCAAGTAATTGTAATAATATGTGAATTGTTTTGTGTCATCAGTTAGAAACGCGCGTGCCGCGATGACGTAACAACGCCGGAGGAATTTTGTGCATTTTTCGCGCCAAAACACGACGACGACGCGACGCGTTATAATCTGCGCGTGATTGTGTGTGCGAGTTTGTTTATGCCTGTGTTTATTGCATAAAACGATGTCGACAATAATCATACAGGTGCTCTAGTGCCAAGACCACATAACTGGAGGCCAAACACTGTCGTGGAAAAACCAGACTCTGTTATGGATTATAATAATGCGAAAAAGGGGATAGATATTTCTGATCTGGGGGGTGACCATAAGCTCTTAGAGCGGTATCAATTTGAGATCGAATAAGGGACAGATGTATCTGACTTGTATACATCTGTCACTTACTCGATATCAAATTGATACCGCTCTAAGAGCTTATGGTCTCCCCCCAGATGGCTTCGTACTATACCAGCCTTAGAAAAACCCTAAAGTGGTACCGCAAGATAAATTTGCTCTGTGTGTGAAAAACCAATGTGTTTGGATTGTTTTAATACGATTCATACAAAATAATTTTCATTTTTTACCATCCATGATGGCATTTCATTTTATATTTTTTCAATTTTGATTTAATTTTCTCAACGTAATTTATCATACATAATTTGCATTACGTACAATTTATGTCGTGATTACGTAATGTTTTTTTTCTAATAAAATAAATTCAATATTGATTTTTGTTTACTTACTTCTCGAAATAATACCCACCTCCTGAGCCACACTATGAAAATTTGTTAATTTTGCTAGGCGTGGACGGTAAGTACAACACTTTCTCTCAAAGCGGCGCGAATTTCTTAGCATATTGAAAGTATAGTGTGACGTGGCCACCGGTGGTACACCCCGCCGTGTCAGCAAATACTTGGTGCTCCACCGGTGGTACACGCCGGTCTGAACGTGTTATATGGCGCTCCCATACAACAAACGTGATTTTTGTGCTGTTTTTTGCGATAATTAATGAACCCTTCGTGCGCGAGACCGACTCGCACTTGGCCGGTTGAAATCTATTTATAATGAGTGAAGATACAATTATTGAGGTGGTTGGTGAATTTTCATCAAAAGAGCTTATCAAAATTGGAAGGTTTTCTATGACAAGCCGTAGTACTTTTTTAATTTCGTTTGTTTTAATTTCAGTTTCGTGTTCTCCAAAATGAAACAAAATTGTTATACCCCTACTTACCCCCTTAACAGATTGATAGCGCCAGTATAAATGGACTCGTCAGTGAACCCTGGTAACCTCTGTTGCAACTTGGGAGAGATGCGCAGCTTGCCGTCAGATACGGACACTGTTGGGTCAGATGCCAGACGCTGGTATGACACGAATGGGAAGTTCTGTGGACAGGCAAATAAGGAAGTAAGTGGAAAACAAACCAACATCACACCTGGATTTTCTGAAATGGAAGGGGAAGATACTGTTGCAGTTTATCAAAAATAAATCAATACTGTTCAACACTATATAGCCTTCTCTGTCTAACCATAAATAACAAAGTTAATTATGTGAGCTCTTGTCAACACTCGAAACTGAAATGCTAGCTGGCACTGTACTGTATACCGTCTACCTTAGTTAGAGCAACACGTGCTGCACACACCTTTCGATATATATAAAACAAAGGGTAATTAAACTGTTGTTATTCAAACCCTTAAACCGTTCTTTTCTTTGGTGTCTACCTCATAAACCTCAACAGATACTTCCCACATTTCAAGATGATGACGGCAAATCTTTTCGTCTATAATTAATTAAAACTTTATAAAACATGCTTATAATTGACAAAAAAGTACGATAAGTAATATCGCTTGTCAATACACATCCGATGAGCCCGAACATGATGGTCCTATCTTATCTGGTTGAAGAGTTGCTTATCTGGTTAAAGAGTTGCTATAGCTACTTACCTTTTGACCCAATCATGAGACCACCTCCATAATGTTTCCAAAGTTACAAAGCAGTCGCAGACATCCGACTGAATATCCGTTTTGATAATACATTATCTGTAGAAGCACTAGAACCCTCAAAAATGGGTGTGTTGCAAGGGTTTTTATCTTACCCAACTTCAAAAGAGGTGGGAATGATTTATGAACTAGTAATTTCTTTACTTGGTTAATTAATTATTCTAGCCTTGTATTACCTATGTATTGCAATTATAAATGTATTTTTACTTTTAAATTCTACATAGTAATGTTGTAAAATAGTTATAAGGCTACGATGGGGCTGACATAAACCTCTAGTTTAAAAGCCTCTAAAAAATAAATAAAAGAATAAAAAAAAAAAAAAAAACTCAAAATTGCGCTGTCAACAGAGGCCTACGTCTAGAAATGAAAAAAGATAAACATAGGGAGGGGCATAGTATATATATTTCTTTTCCAGGTTATGGAATATCTTTTAAATTAGTCCAATATTGGAGGAGGAAATAGGCGAGAGCCAAAGCTCGAGTTATGACTTTGTACTAAGGAAATTCAGTCGGAGCTGCATAGCAAAAAAAAAAACTAAATCTATGGTCGGAGCTCTCTGCCCGCAATTCCTCGGTACAACAAGTTTCAGCATAATCGGATGCCAGGAAGTGCTTGAAAAATAGATTACTAGATACCGGACATATACATGTACGATTTACGAAAGCGAAGAACTTAGTGTGAAGCTTGTAATAAAAACTATTAGGTGAATTATTTACGTCAGTTAAGTCGACGACGGTTTGTCGTTTTATTCATTATTAAGATATGCGTCCCCAAGAAAATCAATACCTAGTAGGTCTGGGGGGTGACCATAAGCTCTTAGAGCGGAACACTTCAGATACATCTGTCCCTTATTCGATCTCAAATTGATACCGCTCTAAGAGCTTATGGTCACCCCCCTGTACCATGAAGAACCTACTCACGTCAGTATATAGTAGGTATTTAGGTATAATGGTCTAGGTCTACATAGGTTTTATTGAAGTTCTTTCTTTAGCCGCGTTGAGCGATTTTTGGTAGGGGTACAGATAATATAATACTAGCATACTGATGCCTATTTTTTGTAGATACACAAAATAATCGGTTTATTCAAACGAAAAACGCCTGTTACGTCGGCACGGTTTCTTTGTATCGGATGAGGCATCAGTATGCTAGTATTATATTATCTGTACCCCTACCAAAAATCGCTCAACGCGGCTAAAGAAAGAACTTCAATAAAACCTATGTAGACCTAGACCATTATACCTAAATACCTACTATATACTGACGTGAGTAGGTTCTTCATGGTACAGGGGGGTGACCATAAGCTCTTAGAGCGGTATCAATTTGAGATCGAATAAGGGACAGATGTATCTGAAGTGTTCCGCTCTAAGAGCTTATGGTCACCCCCCAGACCTACTAGGTATTGATTTTCTTGGGGACGCATATCTTAATAATGAATAAAACGACAAACCGTCGTCGACTTAACTGACGTAAATAATTCACCTAATAGTTTTTATTACAAGCTTCACACTAAGTTCTTCGCTTTCGTAAATCGTACATGTATATGTCCGGTATCTAGTAATCTATTTTTCAAGCACTTCCTGGCATCCGATTATGCTGAAACTTGTTGTACCGAGGAATTGCGGGCAGAGAGCTCCGACCATAGATTTAGATTTTTTTTTTGCTATGCAGCTCCGACTGAATTTCCTTAGTACAAAGTCATAACTCGAGCTTTGGCTCTCGTACATCGTACGCGTTCGGTCCCTTTCCATAGCGATAGATAGATAGAGTTAGCATAGATAGAGCGACTTGCAAGTAAAAGGGTTTACTCGGTGCATGTTTTTTTTTTAAGTACAGTGAAGATATGTTTTATAGTATTTTTTTGCACGTTTTTACAGTTTTATTGCACCAAAATGTGATACAATACAAATTTAAACAATCGATTGGAATGCCTTAGACATTTAAAACCGCGCCATCTATTGGCATCAATTTTAAATAATCCGTTCAAATAATCTTTGAAATATAAATTTAGAGCCCAAGCCCAATATTCCATAATGTTATGCTTAGCAGAGTTGACAAACAAGAACATAACATTTGCATGTTCTTGTTTAATCAACTTCTTCATTTAGTTTTATCTGACCCATTTTCGGCTTTTTTATGTAATCAGAAATTGCAAATTTTCTCGTGACAATGCAATTTTTAATTTATATTGTTTAAATCAAATAAAACACTTGTAATTATTTAAAAGCAGCTACTGATGGTCGACGACATACTTAAAAAGAAATACTATACCGGCGCATAAACAGGCAGGTACTGCTCAATTTGCCACACACTATTCCGCAGATTGTCGAAGTTCTCCTCGAATATCGTCTGTCCTGAGCATAGTGCGCATGCGGTTCCTCCGCGCACCTTCGTCACAGTCCCCTTGCATTTTGTTGTGACAGGCACAGAAGTGTCCGTAGCTGGAATTGGGAATAAAACAATTGAATAACGTGACTGAATACCAAGCCAGTTTTGCCAGAACGGGAAAGTTAACCTTACAAACATAACATTAATAATCACCCATATTTTGGCCAGATACCTACCTATAATGAGAACTGTATTTGTCAATGAAACTGTAGGGCGCGTAGTATTTTTTTCCATTGAAATTTAAAGTTATTTGTACAAATCAATGGAATCTAGTCTACCTCCACTGTATAACTAGGACTGCCATGAAGTCCAGCAGCCTTATTGCGTAATGAATTCGGCAAGGCAAAGCGCAAATGGTAAGAAAAATCGACCAATCACATGCGAGATGAAAGACGCGATGTTGATATCCGTCTATGTGATTGGTTGCTGCTGGGATTTTCCCACCTAGAATTTTTCAGTAGCAGCCCAATTCCTGGACTTGTTGGCCGTGTATACGACCGTGATGTAATTGTGTTTGAAAATAGTCAAAAAAGTAGGAAGTTTGTTAAATCTGGATCGAGTCTAGCTAAGCTCTAACTAAACGATGTTTTATCATCCAGTTCGATGTAGCACGTGGTGGCAGATAGATTAAGGCAAGAGGATTAATTATAAACCGCATCATCCTGTTTGATAATAGCTTGCGGTCACCAATTAGTCAGCTAACCGTTGTATTTATCTCGTTTTTCGCTACGGCTATTTGTGTAGCGATTACTGGGAAGATGTTCAATAATAAATGTTTAAAATTATCGATATAAAAAAAAAAAAAATATTGTCTGGCCTCAAGGCCCATAGGGTATTAGTATTACATCTTACTTAAAACTATGTTAGTAACATGCAGGAACACTCAAAAATAACATCGAAAACCACAATCACAGGAAGGTTTAACAGGCCTTGTTAACAACATGTAGCCTGATAAACCTCCCCATCGTAGGACCATCTAACCTCTCTGCAAACACCCTCAGAATGCCGTTGCTGCTACCCCTCACCCTGGATATTACTGAGGCAACTTTCTGCCGCATTATTGCAAAATAATCGTCAGTGTGCGCATCAGCAAACATACCTGACGCACTACAGTAAGGTGGAAGCCTCAACAGTGCCCTGAAGGTATTGTTGTATTGAATTCGCAGGGCATTGTCTGCTTTTAGGGTATGGTTATACCAAAGGCTGCTGGTGTAAAATGTTTGGCAGAAACTCTGCTATTTATGTTTAATTTAAAACTCAAAACTCAGCCCTTTTCTCAACAGTAGCCTACAAATTTGGACGTGAGAAGGTGACTAAATCCATCTAGGACCAGAATATTGTGAATCTAAATATAAAATCAGCCTCAACGTAAGTCCTCAAAAGCAAGCAAAGGAAGCAAGAAACTCAAAGCTGGAGCGAATTGCTAGTTTTGTCCGGATTTATTCAAACTGTTAGCTTCACGATGCGACGCCATCCCTCTCTATCGGCTGTTATTCGTGTGCACTCATGCAATGGGCCACCCATTGCAGACTTAATCTGGTCAGTCGTTGCCTCGTCGGGACACGGGTCCAAAGAACAGGAGTACTCGAGCTTGGACCATAGCCGATAGACGCTGCCTGAAACCAAGCTCTTGATGGATATGTTAGTGCGAAAGTCAGTCCACGACACTCCAAGCATTTTTCTTCAGCACCACATTTCCAGAGCGTCTATTCTCTTCCTCTCAGTGTATCTCAGCGTCCAGGTCTCGGTTGCGTATATAAATATGGGGAACACAAGTGCCCGTAAGAGCCGGGTTTTCGTGGCTTTGGTGATATTGTAAATCCTCCATATTTTCTTCAGCCTATCCATGGCAGACCTGGTCATAGCCATGCGTCGCTTGATCTCGTCCCCACAACCACCGTGGTTTGATATTAAAGCGCCCAGGTAGACGTATGATTGTACGACATCACAATTCGCGATTTCAGTGACATCTGGCGAATTATCGTTAATGCGTTCGACAATCATCATCTTCGTCTTGGTTCTATTAATTCTCAAACCGAATGCTGAGCTGGTATGTTCCATCTTGTATAGGACCCGTTCCATGTGGTCGGCACTAGCCGCGAACAGCGTAGTGTCGTCCGCATTTCGCAGGTACGATACTCTTATACCTCCTATCGACACACCGTCCGTCCAGTCCTCAAGGTTAATCCGCATTATAAATTCAGTGTAGATGTTGAACAATAGCGGCAAGATTATATATACTTGACGTACGCCTGCACTGGGGTGAAAGATCGTCGTCGACCAGCGGCAGTGAGACCGCCGTCCTCACTGACGCTGTTGCGTCCTCATAAAGACGCCTCAAAAGATGCACAAGATGTTTGGGAGTGCCCATAGCAAGAAGGGACCTCCACAGCACTGGCCATTTCACCGATTCAAATGCCTTGGAGGTAATGTTGAATGCCCATGTTGCACCCACTTCTATCAAACTCGGAGACTCTACACTCGAAGTTGTGGACGATTATGTCTACCTGAGACAAACGGTCCAGTTAGGTAGGTGCAACTTCGAGAAAGAGGTCAACCGTCGAATCCGATTCGGCTGGGCAGCGTTCGGGAAGTTGCGCGGTATCTTCTCATCCAACTTACCACAGTGTCTCAAAACGAAAGTCTATGACCAGTGTGTGTTGCCAGTGATTACTTACGGGACAGAGACGTGGTCTATGTGAGTACTGCTTCCACGTCTCAGAGATATCTTCCAGCTCAATGACCAGTTCCCCTCGACAGTTTTTATCAGCTACAAACTGTATTAACCGTTCGCCTCTCTCGTTACGCTGTCCTAGTCTGAATTTACCTACGCAGTGGTTCAGCTAATGTGAGTTTATACCAATTTTGGCGTTGAAATCACTCACAATCATAAGTGTTTCTCGATGGTAGTTTCGAGCTCACGGTAGAATTTCTCGATAGTATCATCACTAGCTGAGTATGTCTCACTAAGACCGCAGATATTTAGTTCACATCTGGATATTTCCATTTCCAAGATTTCTAATTTTCCTGGCATGAGTAAACCACGTACATTCCACGTACCTATCTTCTGGACTTGACGTAGTTTAAGAGGTATTCCAGTAGCAGTGCTTCCGTCCGCTGCCTGGTCCTGGTCCTGGACGTAGTACGGCGCCGATCGCTAAGCGGGTCACATGGCAAAAGCGATCTCTTTAATTGTGCTTGCATGATGACTTTCTTGAGAAGATAGTGCAGTGGTTTACCCTTGCGAGAGAGAGTGAGAGAGAGTTATTTGGACCCCAAGGCTGCTGAGGCCTCTTCTAGCCGGATGCCCGGCCAGGTGTATGGGTATACCGCCATTGCTCGGTCGCCAGTTCCTCGTTCGTTATCCAGGGAGCACCACGAATGCTAGGGGCGGCCGCCGTCAGCTGTTCGTACAAACCTCTGACGCGTGCAGGTGAGGTTGACTATTGGGGCCGGCAGGATGATAGAACCGTTCTCCATCTTATTCCCCCCTTAATATTTATACAGGCTAATTAAGATGTGATGGTACTAACCAGTAACAGTATAGCTCAGCTTGTCCTTGATACATCCAGCTCCGTCTGCAGATACAACGACATAGAAGTTGATGATGTCACCAACTTTCAGCTCCAGGTTAGGATCCTCTACGGTCCACCTTCCATTCTTGGCCTGGACCACTTCTCCTGAGATGGAGCCAACCTCTCTGTTTCCTATTGGGCGGTTGACGTTGCCTTGGAATACGAAGCGGCAGACTTTTGGTGCATCTAAAAATTAGCATACGGAGAAAGATAATATGTTATTTTAATATGCAATTAAGAGATACAGGTCGATTCAATTTAACGTCGGCATTGTAGTTAGTTGCGTAGTATTCCACCCCTATTGCTCGCTGTCACATGAATTCGCTACTGCGCATCGAGTCAGCGACTCGCTGAGTGTTCGCTATTAGGTTTGAATCTACCTTCACTTCGCCCAGTTAGAAGTCTGTTAGGTAAGTTATCTTTAGATCTTTAGTAATATTGCGATCTTGAATGATGCCGAACGGTACAAAACATTCTACTTGAAATTGTGTTATTTTATCATTAAGTAGGTATTGGTTTTTACGTCCCGAGCGATTTTCTGCTCTCTTTAGTTATACTAGAAGTATCTTAATATTTTTTTAATAGTAGACATCATCATCTTCCTGCCCTTGTCCCATGTTACTTGGGGTCGGCGCAACACGTTTTCTTCTTCCATACCGTCCTGTCCCCCGTCACGCTATCACTGACTACCTTTTCTTTCATATCACTCCTCACACAGTCCATCCATCTTTTCTTTGGCCGTCCCCTCCCTCTCCATCCATCCACATTTATATTCATAACTCTTCTAGTAACATGCGTTTCATCCCTCCTCATCAGATGACCATACCAGGACAAACGGTTTCCTTTCAACTTTTCTGTCACTGGCGCCACTTTCAAACTGTTTTTTTTTTTTTTTTTTTTCATTTGTAATGTGTTTGCTCTTGACTCTAGTCTAGGTCATAGGTGACAGAGAGAAAGTCTACGATGGAGTGAGCTTACCCAGAAGAAGCCTGTTCACTCTAACTTTGAAACTTCCTCTAATATACTCATTTCTCACTTTATCCATTCTCGTCACTCCGCACATCCATCTCAACATTCTCATCTCTGCTACATGCAATCTCTTTTCATCCATCTTTTTCACAGCCCAACATTCTGATCCATACAGTACGACAGGTCTTATCACGGACTTGTAAATTTTACCCTTTAACTTGTGGGGCATCCGTGGGTCGCAAGTTGTGCCAGTGACCTGTCGCCATTTTATCCATCCCGAGTTGATCCGGTGCGTTACGTCTCGGTCTACCTCGCCATCCCCTTGGACAAGCGACCCCAGGTACCGGAAGTCGGAGCAGATTGGTATGGGCGTTCCAGCGAAAGCTATGGGCACGGAACTAGAGAGACCGCCGAAGTCACAAAACAAGTATTCAGTTTTGTTTCTGCTCAATTTCAGGCCAACACTCTCCAGTCTGTGCCCCCACACCTCCAATTTGCTCTGGACCTCTAGGCCACTCTCGGCAACCAGCACAATGTCATCGGCAAACAGCATACACCAGGGTGCCTCTTCCTGTATGTCCGACGTCAGAGCGTCCATTATCATCAGGAAGAGGTATGGACTGAGAGCCGACCCTTGGTGCAAGCCGACCGCCACACTGAAGCTGCCAGTAGTGCCCACTGTAGATCGGAATTGAGTACTGCATCGGCTGTACATCGCTCGGACCAACTGTACATACTTCCCAGGCACACCTTTCTACTTAAGGGCCCACCACAAAACCTCACGGGGCACCCGGTCGTATGCAACAACAACAGCAATAGTAGACAACTAACAATAAATACTTAATATAAGTATATGTAAAATATATAAACATTGATAACGCACGTGTTACTGACATATTGACTTTATGTATGTTGAAAAAGTTAGAATAAAAACAAGATAAAAAGCAGGGAATTACATTTTACATTACAGACGCAAGTCAACTTTTCGGTTATCCTTGTCTTTAGTATATTATACAGGGGATAGCGGAAAGGTGTAATCATATTATAAAAACTGCTTCTGCCCATGTAAATGAACAAGTTTCTCCAAGGAAGTCATGTGAAATATAAAAAAGATATACAAATTTTGATCAGCTGTCGACAATATTGTATGGAAAAAACTTTTATTTTTTTGGTAATTACCTAAGACTTCCTTGGCAAAAGTTATGATCACACCTTTCTGTGACACCCTGTACAGTAAGCGCCATTTTCATATATTATTTGAAGAAGGTTTCTTCTTTAAATTCTATATGAAATACTCCTAAAGAACATATTTTTTCGCAAGTACCTATGTTCGCATTTACTCTAAAAGACTGTCGAAAAACAATGCATATGTCTAACTGAAAGTAAATCTCAACAATTTATTCGCCTGTTATCGTTAGAGCTCCAGTGACCCATGAGGTCATAAAAAGTGCATGAGTATATTACGTATCTGTTGTGTTCTGTTTTAAATGCTCGACTTTCTAGAACGATTAGTTTTTGCTAGTTATTCCTGTGACTGTATGTTTTTATTTAAATCATCTATCTCCTGTCCTTGTCTATAGGTATTTGAAGTCATATAATTTTCTTCTGCACTGTATATCTGTCAGGCGTCATCGTTTTGTATATTTCGTACTATAACCACTTACCTACTTAATTCACAATGTCTCTTTTCTTATAGCTATCGATATTGATACAAAGCTCTTTTTATGTTTGATATTATTGAGACAAACCTCTTAGGCCAAATTTAGGGTTCCGTACCCAAAAGTTAAAAACGGGACCCACTGTCCATCTGCCTATCACCAGGCTGTATCTCACGAACCGATCACGATTCTAGCTATCAAGCTAGACAGTTTAAATTTTCACAGATTATGTATTTCTGTTGCCGCTATAACAAAAAAGACTAAAAACAGAATAAAATAAATATTTTAGTAGGGCTTCCATAAAACAAACAAGATTTTTTTGCCGTTTTTTGCGATAATGGTACGGAACTCTTCGTGCGCGAGTCCGACTCGCCGGTTTTTTTTATCCGTAGTTACCAGTAAATTATTGTTTACTAATTTACTATACTTACTATATTTAACTTCCTTTTCTGTATCGGAAGAGGCCTTTGACCTGCAGTGGGTCAGTGACAGGATGGTATTATTATTATATTTAACAACGGATCAAGAAGCCAACCAAGAATTGAGGTAAAATCGAAAAGTTTGTCAACACTCTGTTACATCTCTAACTCCCAAGGGTCGTTATTATTTCGTTTATTTAATTTCTTTTCTTATTGTCTACATTTTTTAATACATATTTCTAAAAAAAAAACATTTCAAATATATAAAAATAGTGGCCCACCGGTATCGGGAACAGGGTCCAAGCTACCGGCGGTCAGTGCTTCAGAGAGAGGAAGAGAGGAGAGGAGGTTTCCGTCATGCGGGACGGTAATGTCAACAATCATTGCACGCCTCTCGTTTCGGTCCACCACCACAATATCAGGCTTATTGGCTACAATAGTCCTGTCAGTGATGATGGACCGATCCCAGTACAATGTGATATTGCCATTTTTGAGAACTGGGTCGGGCATATACCTGTAGTACGGTACCTCCGATGCCACAAGAGTGTATTTCAGAGCAAGTTGCTGATGGATAATCCTGGCTACAAGGTTGTGCCTGTGCAAGTACTCTTCGTTGGCTAGACGAGAACAACCAGAGATAATGTGGCGGATCGATTCTCCCGGGCGGTATCATGCCCGACAGATGTCAACCGTGCCGTCCTTCATAATAAATCTCCGGTAGTTATTCGTCATGATAACTTCGTCCATAATTTGCACAGACAAAACCGTCGGTTTCCCCAAAGAGGTCACCGAAACACGGCCAGGCTACGGACGCTGATTGGTCTAGATCGGACCCATGTAGGGCCTGGAAAAAGCGTCCGTGAAGCTCCTTACTCTGCCATACCTCCCTGCGGTCGTTAGTGTCAAGAACTACAGGCTTGCGCCAGTTCTCATTCGCCAAGGAGAGCGGGGTGAGTCCCTTGTCCATACTGCTACTACATCTCGATGCATATAACACTTCACTGGCAGGTACAGATTTTAGCCAACAATATTTGTCATTAATGCATTCAATTATGAAATATTACTATTTTTTATATTAATTTAAAATGGAGAGAAAATCATTGTCGATAAACAAACTTTGAACATCTTACTTTAAAACTAAAAGATAATCTTCAACTTACCTGGTATTGAAGCCTTAAATCCTCTTGGTTTTAGAGCCGCTATAGTCACATCAGGTATTTGATATTGAGCACATATTGCTTCTATAAAAATAAACAGACTTATGAACGTCGCGACATGTCTGCTCTCATGGGCACTCATTTTGTTACTGATTGGCTGTTTACTAAATAGCAGTTTTTGCAAGACATAGCTACATATTTTATTATTGTGTGTTTCAGATAAAATTGTCTTTTGCTAGTTTTTACTTATTGAAAAGTCATTGCCAGTTTTTTTACCCGAATGCCGAAGGAGGGTAATGTGTTTATCAGTCTATGTATGTATGTTTGTTCCTATGTGGCGTTCTAAAGACCAAACGCGTTGGCCAATTTTGATGATTCTTACGTCAGTCGATTCGTCTTAACCCTGCGAGTGTCACTGGCATTAAAATAGGAAAAGAAAAAAAAATTCGGACATTAAAATAGGAAAAGAAAAAAATTGCGGATTTTGGGCGCCATTTTGTGGGGAAAAAAATTTAAATACAAAAAATAAAATTTATATAATATATAACACAACATGTTTAAATGTAACTAATTCTAAAAAAAATAACTAGAAAGTTGTAAATAAAAAAAGTTAATTAAAAATCAAAAAACCCGACTACTTAAAAAGCGAACTAAAAGTTGCTTAAAAAGAGAAGTAAAAGAATCGAAAGTCAAAAAGGTCAGCCAGCTCGCGAATGTGTATCCGCCGACTTCACAGCATGATTTTCTTCTTGTTTACGTCTTTTTAGTTCGCCTTTTAAGCAGTTGGATTTTTTGATATTTAGGAATGCCTGTTCCATACTACTGTTGGAAGCTGGTATAAGAAGTTTTGGTTTGAATTCATTGAGGAGTTTCATTCTCTAATGAACTAAGTAGGTATTATTTGCATTATAATTATCAATTTGACGAATTCACTCACTGACTTCATAATAAAGTCTTAGGTACAAATTTTTCTGACACAGCATCTTGGCATAATTGGCATTGGCGGGTGTTGTGCAAAATGATCTATGGGAAAACAGATAAAAACGAACTTAGATTATGAATTTTGCAAAATCTGATTCTTTTTTGGTAGCCTAGTCTATCTACCAGTAATTTAGGAAGCATAGCATATTGTTATTTAATAAGAGCTTTTTTCTATGCACAATTTCAACAAGGCGTAGTAAAGGATCATTTTATAATAAGACATACAGCGATGTCCACGGAAGTTTTGGCAATGGGAATCTTATCAAAGAAGGCGACTATATACTGGAATTTGCATCTAGACATGAACTATCAATAATTAACACCATGTTCAAGAAGAAAAATTAACACCTCATAACATACAAAAGTGGAGGGAAATGTTCTCAAATAGACTTCATTTTAGTCGATAGAAGATCAAGGATCAATTTCACAAATGGCAAAGTCATTCCAGGGAAATCAGTTACCTCCCAACATAGAATACTGGTGGGTGTATAACCTAAACCTATAAAGACTCGGATAGATAAAACTCCTCGAATAAAATGGAAAGAATTTTCCAGCTCTAAGGGCGATTCATTCCTCGAAGATATGCACGACTACCTACACCAAGAGCTTGCAAAAGACTATGCCAATGCAGAAGAAATGTGATCAAATTTTGAAAAGACCTGTAAAAGTACAGCTTAAATCAAACTTGGCATTTCAAAAGGAGGTATTAGCAACAACAAAGACCCAACCTGGTGGGATGAGGATGTGAAGGAACAGATCAAAAACAAGAAAATACTATTAAAGGTCTGGCAAACCTCACAATTAGAAGAGGATCACATCAAATACAAAGAATCAAAATTGCTTACAAAGAGGAAGGTTGCACAAGCAAAAGCAAAAGCAAAACAGAGTTTATATGACAAAATTGAAGGAGCAGAAACAGATACAGAAATACTAAAATTGCCAAAACTAGACATAAATCGACTCAAGATATAAAATTTAATAAATACATTAAAGACAAGGATCACAAATTGCTAACAACAGATAATGAGATAAACCATAGGTGATACCAATCCTATAATGAACTCATGAACGAAGAATTCCCAAGCCAATATCAGGTACTTTTCGACCCTGTGTAAGGTCCAGTGCATAAAATTGGATACGATTAGGTGATCAATGCTGTGAAAAGGATGAAAAATGGCAAAGCTGTTGGGCCAGATGATGTACCTTCAGAAATATGGCAAATGTTAGGACATATAGGCATAGAATGACTCACCAAAATTTTTAATATCATCCTCCGAACGAAGAAGATGCCGGAATCATGGAGACTTAACGTTCTTGTACATTTTTATAAAAACAAAGGAGATGTCACACAATGCGCAAACTATAGAGGCATTAAGCTTACGTCCCATACCCTGAAAATCTGGGAAAGGGTATTGAATCACCGCATCCAGTTACTTATTTCCATAAGCCAAAACCAATTTGGCTTCACACCCTCCAGATCTATAACAGACGCTATACAAGTGGTCAGAATCTTGGTTGAAAAACACCGTATGAACCGAGAAGATCTGCACCTTATTTTCATAGACCCTGAAAAGGCTTTTGACCGAGTGCCACGAACGTTAGTGTGGCAAGCGCTTAGGGCACAACAGTTTCCCGAATGCTATGTACGTAGTATACAAGATATGTACCGTGATGTACGTACGAAAGTTAGGAGCGCGGCTGGTCTGAGCCAAGAATTCACCGTAGGGGTGGGAGTCCATCAAGGCTCTGCATTGAGCCCCCTTTTATTTAACCTCGTGATGGATCTTATAACCAAAGAAATCCAGGCACCACTTCCCTGGAATCTGCTATATGCAGACGATATCGTTCTAGTTGCCAGGAATGTGGAAGATATGCAAGCTGCTCTCTGCCGTTGGGTGAACCCCTTAGAAAATGCTGGTCTCAGGGTAAGCAGAACGAAGACTGAACATCTCGCTTGTCATTTCAGTGGAAGCCAAGACAACACCGCTAAGGGAGTCTTTTACTCTGACAACACACCAGTACCGACAGTAACCCAATTTAAATACCTCGGCTCAGTAATTTCCGAAAACGGGAACGTGGATGCAGACGTGGTGCACATAGTAAATGTTGCCTGGCAAAAATGGCGAAGTATGACGGGAGTCTTATGCGACACCCTAATGCCAATACGCACAAAAGGAAAATTTACAAGACGGCGGTTAGATCGGCAATGATGTACGGTGCCGAGTGCTGGACCGTGAAAAATAGCCACGTCCAAAAACTACACACCGCAGAAATGAAAATGCTAAGGTGGTCTGGAGGAGTAACGAAAATGGATAGGGTCCGCAACGAATACATCCGAGGTACTTCAAGGGTGGCTCCAATACAGGACAAGTTGTCATGAGAAGGACAGAAGAACACGTCGTGAGAACGGCTCTGAGCTTACCTGAGGGCAAAAGAGGCCGAGTACGACCTCCTTTGACATGGTGGACCAGTATGACGAAGCTCCTCAAGAAGGAGAAATTGCCTGACCCGACAACCCTCGACAGAGCGTCTTGGCGCCGTGAAATAAGGAGAGCCGACCCCACCTAAAGTGGAAAAAGGGCTAGGAAGAATAAGTAAAGGATCATTTTATACACCCTGGGTGTCTAAAATGATCCCAGGGGAATTTGATCCCTGGGATGATTTAACCCCACTGTTGAAGTCAGGCATAATTAAAAAAGTGAAATTATTAATAAACATGGTTTATTTTAATTTCAGCAGTCTTACTTTTATGTAACTGTCCTTTCTCTTTTCCCTTTCTTTTACACGTCACTAAAAATGAATAGAATAGAATATACTTTATTGTACACCATACAAAATATACACAATTACAAGAAAACTTATTTATACGGGTACAAAGGCAGTCTTATCGCCCAACAAAAAAACAAAAACACATGAAACATTAATTAAACATAACAGTGCGGGTAAAATGATCCCGAGGATCATTTTATCCTCATATCAGAGGATCGTTTTACCCAAAATACATAACATATAAAAAAAACAAAACATAACCTTCAGATATTAGTTATATAACATCATAATATGGCCGATTCTATTGTTTAAATACGTTGGGAACGAATACAAACACTCCTGTTACATTATATATACATGTAATAAAAGTACACATAAGTGCAGTGTTGTGGTTGGCCAGTTCAGCAGAGACCACGCGTCCCCGTGTGAGCGTGGGGATGAATCTGTTTTAAAAGAGAGGACACCTCTGTGGTCAAGCATTCCGAATCAGCAGTGTCACCAGCGTATCATCTAAGAGAAATAAACGAAGTAATCAATCCAACAAGGCTTTCTTTTGTGCTTACAACGCCGCTCAAGTACTCCCGCCAGCGAACCCTATCAAGTTAACTGTAACATCCGACAAATAGTCATCAACAGTGGTCCTGCGAGAAGCCGGATCGGGTTCAAGAAAGAAGATGCCTGCAGCAAGAGCCGGAGTAGGACGTTCGAAATCTACAGAAGAAAGCACATCGTCGTTGGATTGGAGCATGCACACGCCAAGCGACACTGCAAGCAAATCAACTACAAACGCGTCGGTGGCGAGTCGATCTACACTTAATATCGTCCTTTGACCCTATGGGTTTTGCAACACCTGTCTTAATCCAAGGGAAGAAGTTAATACAGGACATTTGGCGAATTCATAGGCTGGGATGACTCAATTAGTCAGCAAGAAACTTGGATGAAGTACCTGAGTGAAGTGTCAAAATTGATCAAGTTGTACTGCTCTCACCTCTGGGACAGATCTACCAAATATCAACTTGATGCACTTGAGTCGATTGACAAACGGGCCAAGAGGCTTATCGGCAACGATGCACTGGTCGTCTCAAAGCTCAAGTGCCATGGACATCGATGCCGAGTGGCCAGTCTGTTTGTTTTTTATCGGTTACATTTCGGGGATTGTGCGATAGAACTGCACAATTTGATTTTTCCTGGCCCTTTCCATCATCGGACAGCAAAACGTACGGCAATGCGCCACCGGTACATGGTGGACATCCCACCTATACGTACAAAGCGTTTTGTGAATACTTTCACTATGCGCACAGCTAAGGAGTGGAATTTCCTGCCGGAGTCTTTGTTTCCTGATAGCTACAACCTTGGGGTCTTTAAGTCAAGAGTGAATAGGTTACTTATAGGTAAGCTTGCTTCACCGTCGACCACATCATCCCTTACCATCAGGCGAGATACTCGCCCCGCCCAAGGAAGGGACCATTCACTGGAGATTCACTGACGCGAGCGAAGAAGTATACGCCGCGGCGGTATATTAGAGGTCAGTTGAGCCCGACGGAAGCATAGACATCTCGCTGATCGCTGACAAGGTAAGAGTGAGGCCAACGAAGCCTGTGTCAATTTCAAGGCTAGAATCACAAGCTGCCTTGCTTGGCAGCAGGCTATCAGACGCGATCCAAGACGAGATGGAATTAGAGATTTCCAATAATACCTACTGGACGGATGCTAGTACCATACTGCAGTGGATCAGGCGGAACCAAGAAAGTTTAAAGCCATCGTGGCCAATCGACTAGCTGAGATCGAGGAAAAGTCCAAGCCAGACATCTGGAGATGGGTGCCTACAAAGGAGAATTCTAATTGAATTCAACTATAATGCCAGATGGTTTAAAGGTCCGGCATTTCTCCGTCAATCAGAAGAATAGTGGCCATTTCGGGACTTCAAGCTTGAAGATACCACGTCGGCAGAAAGAGGCAAGCTGAAGGTGATGACGACGAAGGCTGTAGAAGAAAAATGTATCGATGTGGGAAGGTTTTCGTGCTGGGAGCGACTGCTGCGCTCAATGGATAGAGTCGTTGCGTTCACGCGGCTCTCATAAGAAAAGACCCGCAAGGCGACCTCCGCCGCCACGCGTCTGGCAGACAAGCCCTCAAGGAAGACGCCAGAAAGACAAGAAACAGCATCCAATCACCAGTCGAGCTGTCAACAAAGAGGATAAGAAACGGTCGTACTCTGGAAGAAGAACGCCTAAGGAAGGCCGTTGAAATATTGCTAAGGATGAGCCAGAACGACAGTTTCGCGAACTTTTTTTGTCAATTGCTAAAAAGAGTCATGTTTTTACTTTGCATCATATACACAAAACTGGGATCTTACTCTGACGTATCAAAACTGTCGTGTTTCCACTGTGAGAACTTGTGTGTAGAGACGGAGGTCTATCCCTTTTTCACAACGTCATAATGATGGCGTTACACGTTATAGTACGGCCCCTGAGATTAACAGGCCTTATAATATAGTACTTATTCCGTACAGGAATTACATATCACCCATTTTACTTCGCTTTTCAATTTAAACAGTGTGACCAGCCTTCAAAAATGATAGTTAAATAATGTCATTTTTTCGTATAGCGGGGGAATCTAATGTCTTAGCTATACGGACCAACATGTTAACCGTGCAAATAAAAATAGTCCAAAATGTGCATAAGTCTTTTATTTATCTTCCTTGTTCTGTTTTTTAACATTAAAATATTTGCTTATAAGATGGCAATATTAAAAGCATACAAAGTAGACTAGGTATTACTTTATTTTTATTAGTAGGAAAAACTAAAATGTTAGGCATTTTCGATATTGATTTAGACCTTGTCTAGAAGGAGCGAATTCGCCGCGAATTCAAAATACGGGCGTAAATCGCGTGCACTTCGACAGACACGATTCGATACTATAAACGCCTTGTTGCGTCCACTTTAAGCGCGAATTTGACGCGAGTTCACAGAGATTTTGTACGGAGTTGCCCTAGTGCTCGCACGTTGGTACGGTCCTTCTGGACGCAAAATACGCGCGAGAGATTTGCAGCGAATTCGCCCTTTCTGGACAAAGTCTAAAAGCAGTTTCTTTTTCTCGTCAGCAATCAGTAGATTAAGAATTATCTTTCTGGTAAATGCCACTTGACTGTTTCAACTTTATTGTTCACAAAAAAATGTTGATAATAAGTAATTCTGACTTGTATAATATTATACAAACTTTCTTATGTTAATTCTTCAACACTGGATATTCCAGAGAGAGTTTTGAGTATTTTTTGGTCTATTCATGAACCTAGTTGGCCTCACTTAACACAATTCAGTCAAACAAATAAATCTATAATCTTAAAACTATCACAGCGCAACAACTTTGACGTAGTCCACCAGCATTTGTGGCTCGTTCCAGGTCTCTAACCACGAGCTCATGTCTTGCCAGAAGTTGAGGAGTGCCTTCCTGCTAGGATTACTCCATGGCTTGGGGCGGTTGTTCACTGTAGTCACGCCGTCGGGAAATTCCGTGATGCTGCCAGCTCCCACGCCCAGGGTTATGTAGAACTGGAGACATATGATAATAGTTTAATAAAACACAAACATCAGTCACGACACTGTTAAGTTACAAGTCAGATACGTTGCCAAAAAAAGAATCTGCCGTACGTAACAAGAATCTGCCCAAACCAGAATCTGTCCTAAACCGAATAATCCGTCAAAACATGCCTATAGTTTAGTCAATATCGGTACTCTCTAATTGTTTCAAAAATAAGGTAGTTTTTGCAGGGGAAAGGGGGATATAACCTTGGTGGCATAGTTATATCATCGCCATGTTGATTTTCAAATGGCACGCGTTTATTCTAGCTTGTATAGAAAGAAAATAATGTTCATCTCTCATCGCCTGTACGTTGATTTTTATTACTCGTACATAAAACGCCAAATTCATAGGTAAGAGTCTAATACTCACGTGATCATCAAACGGCGCCATCTTTGATCCCATCTGCAGCAAGGTGCGCGGGAGTTGAGGACACTCAGCAGGGAAGCGCCCGCGCAGTCCACTCGCTGTAGGGTCCACTCGCGCCCACTCCGCCCCGTCCACTGACAGTGTTATGCGATCTGTGTGAAGCAAACGGTATAAGCGCTTTAGGTATCATCAAGTTTTAATGACTGCCTCGTTGGTCCAGTGGTCGCAAAAGCTGATCATGAGGTCCTGTGTTCGATTCCCGCGGGCAAAGTGTATTCTGTATTCCTTGAAGGGTTAGTGCTCGTTACTGGAGACGCCGTGCGTTGCGCGTCGCGTCGGCCTGTGTGGCTCGCACTACATTCAAACATGGCGTATGTGTGTTGTTAGTGTTAGTGTTTATGGAGAAGCAATTTTACATGCGTTTGCTTGATGCAGGTGGAGCCCGCGTATGGCGTCGCGACTTTTATCGCGGCGGGGCTCGCAGACGTAAGGCAGCTGGGGTGGTAAAACGTGCGCGCGGGAGCGTCGTCGCGTCATCGCGCCGGCATTGGGTAGGAACGTTCCCGCCACCCGAGAATGTCACGCACGAATTTGCCAAGGTATAGCATGTAAAAGCTTAGTGATCACCTGGAGCCCATCGGACTGAATACTCGTGGTAGTCGTCTCCCCAGAGGCCTTCGTTCAGCATTCTGTTACTTAGTAAGGTGTCGTGGCACTGGAAGTCCATGATGGGACCACCGAAGAGAACCTGGAACCGAACAAATAAGAATATTATGATCAACCAAAGTCAAAGTTATTTGGTGGCTAATATCGGTCTGTACAGTAGTCACTGCTTGTTGACACCAGGGCCGTACGTTTCAACGCTATCATGTTTCCGCTGTGAAAAAGGGATGGTGCTCTTTATCTAGTATAGCTCTGTGAGAGATATCACAGTAGAACCATGATAGTCATGACATATCTGAGTAAGGCCGCAGAGATGGCCATTGCCGATTTGCTTTCAATTGAATACTTTACTCCGAGCCAAAGTTCAAATGTGGCTGTGTTAAAACCAGTACACACTCAAAACGAAACAGTTGTTATTATTAGATATGTAGTTACTATAGACAGGTATAGGTAGTTATTATTCTCTTCTTTACACGAGGTTCTTCACAAACTACAGACAACTACGCAACATGAAGGGTTAAAAACTTTACCTTATTTGAATACTCAGTAGTACCACTCTTGAGCTCCTTATTACCACGAGCTGATGCTATTTGGAGTACTCCAGAACTGTAGTGCAGACTTCCGTATTTCTGCAGGAATGGCTCCAGTAGAATTTCTGGAAGAAAACAAAGAAATCTCCTTTATGACTCCAGGTTTTTTTTTTTTTTTTTTTTTTTTTAAACTTTGCCCCACACTAGGAATTTCTTCCTGTATCGTGGGTGCGTTTACAAACATATAAACTCACATACACAAACACCCAGAGCCGGAGCAACTATCTGTAGGTCATACAAATATTTGTTCCGTGCGGGAATCGAACCCGCGACACGCAGCGCAGCAGTCAATCGCTTAACCACTGCGCCAACCGTGCGCCCTAGGATATTTCACTGGACTTTGTAGCAATCTCTAAGGGAAGGCTAACTCTAATATTAAAGGTTTTTAACATTTTGGACGATATACGGTCAGCCATGGAAAGCAGTAATCTGACAGTCTTGGAATTGCTAGATTTCTGTAATGCTTTTAATACTATTGATTTCGACGTTTTGCTTGGTATTCTATGCTCTTTTAATATATCTCCATCGGTGGTTGACTGGTTTCGTAGTTACTGTTCGGGCGCCGGCAACGTATATGTATCGTAGAGAACTTGTTTTCCTGGTGCAGTACTCCTGCCGGGGTACCACAGGGTGTCGTTTTGTTCCCTTTAATTTTCGCAGTTTTTATAAACTTAATCTCAAATGAACTTATTTCTTCCTACCATGTTTATGCAGATGATCTACAGTTGTTCTTGCGGGCACCCCTCGGAAAGCTGTCCGAAGCTATCGTTACCATAAACCTTGATCTGGCTCGCATTTGTGATTGGAGCAGGAGGTATGGGCTTATGGTTAATTCTATTAAGACGCAGGTTATTGTAGTGGGAAGTTCTAGAATGGTTTCAAAGATCGACTGGACGTCTCTTCCCCAAGTTATTTTTTCAATTCTGTTATTCCATTCAGTGAGAAAGTTAAAAACTTGGAGATATTCATCGACTAAAACTTATCATGGACTGCCCAACTGCAGGAAGTTAGCCGCAAATTGTTTGCGTCTGCTGCAACTTTCTGGAGCCTGCGTAATTTTCTTCCAACTCCCACCAAGATTGCGCTTGCCCAATCTCTTCTTCTCCCCATCCTTGATTATACTGATGCTATCTGGAGGATGTCCAGCTATCTGGACCTTACTCAAGAACAACTCGATAAACTTGAGTGACTTCAAATTTTTTGTGTTAGGTCCATATTTGGTTTGCGCAAATATGCCCATGTTTCCGAATTCTGTGTAAAGCTCAAGTGGTTGTCAATTCGCTTTCGCCGGAATGCTCATGTTCTTTCTCTTTTGTACAACGTGCTCTTTACTCTTTCCACCCCTCTTTACCTCAAGGATCGTTTTCAGTTTATCTGCGATTCCCACACGAAATCTCCAAGGTCATCAGAAAACTTGCGACTTAAATTGCCTATGCATTCCACTACATTCTTGGATAAATCATTCGTTATCCAGGCTGCTCGTTTGTGGCATGCATTGCCTGTCCCAATAAATCGTGCTCAGTCGTTGCCTGTCTTTAAAACACTTATAAAGGAACATTACCGCTGTATCTGTGATCCTGTCCTTGTTTAAGCTGTATTTTTTTCTTATTTGTATATTTAGATGTATGCATGTATTTATGTATATATATTAGTAGTTTATTTTTAGTACCTAATTGTACTTAGTAATACTTGTATGATTTGAAATTTGTACCAAGTGCAACCCTATGTCGTGTCTATCCATTGAAAGATGCCTGGAAGAGATCGCAAAGCGCGATAAGGCCGCTCATTGTATGTTTGTTTAAATTTTAATGTTTCTTTGTCTATGTCTATCTTTTGCAGTATCTTGGTGTACAATAAAGTGTATATATAAATAAATAAAGGTTCTATAGGCCAAAATGCTGATGAAGTAGACGATGTTGAATAGATAATAGATTCATCCCAATACAGTGGCACGGGCATCCAACGCGAAGAAAGAAAAATTGGTTCAAATAATTTGCACTAGATGACGTGATAAGTTTCGATTTTTCATTGAGTTTTGTGAAATATTAATATTTTCTAGAGAAGTTCATAAAAAAATGTATGTTATTATTTAATTAACTCTTCTAAGCACAAAATTAAAGAGTATTGGGCTCTTAATTCACATTTCAAAGATGTATTTGAATGAATCATTTAAAATTGATTGCAATAGATGGCGCAATTTTTAATTACTGAGGCATCCAGTCGATATTTTTAATTTTGTTTTGTAACACATTTTGGTACAATGAAACTAAAAAAACATGCAACCAAATTGTCACTGTATTAAAAAAAAAGTATACACGTACCGAGTAAACCTTTTTACTTGCAAGTCGCTGCTAACCCATCTATATCCGTGGAACGGAACCGAACGCGATCAATGTTCTTAAAAAAATAATCAGTTTAATCAGCCGAAAAACGCTATTTACATCGGCACGTTTTCCTTGTATGGTATGAGGCATCTGTATGCTAGTATTATATTATCTGTAACAGTCGTAGATATAATATAGGTAACAACTGACCAAAAATTTAAGTGCCAGATGGACTATCCTTTTCATAGGACATGCATTAAGGAAGATTTAGTATTTAGGTAATATATCTTATGCATCAGACCTGGATATATCCAATCCCCTTGCGGCAGCTTAGCTCTGACTGTTACAGTTCCATAGGTGAACGCGAAGCCCTTGGAAGTGATCTTGCCACTGACGATAGGTGGTAGAATGTCTGCTCCCCACGCCTGCTTCATGCAGGCTTCGGCTGCTGATGTGCACCTGAAAGCAGTAAGCAGCGATGGTAAACCGTAGCCCGTTTCATCATCGGACTACCAGACGTACGGCGATGCGCCATCGGTACATGGTGGACATCCCACCCATACGCACTAAACGTTTTGAAAATACTTTTATTATGCGTACAGCTAAGGAGTGGAATTCCCTGCCGGAGTCTGTGTTTCCCGATAGCTACAACCTAGGGGTCTTTAAGTCAAGAGTGAATAGGTTACTTCTAGGCAAGCGTGCTCCATCATCGGCCACATCATCGCTTACCATCAGGTGAGATGGTGGTCAAGCGCGAGCCTATATAAGATAAAAAAAAAAAAAAAAAAAAAAAAAACATTAGGTAAACACGATTATTTTAAGTCTGAAAATTGAACGTGTTCTTTCTCTGGAACAATCGGCGAACAGTAGATAACTAGCTGTTCGAGGTGCCTGCGAGAATTTTGCATTTTTTACTTCCTGAAATCTATTTATAATGAGTGAAGATACAATTATTGAGGTGGTTGGTGACTCTTCATCAAAAGAACTTATCAAGATTGGAAGTTTTTTCTTTGGCAAGCCACAGTAGGTACTTCTTTTAATTTCGTTTGTTTTAATTTCAGTTTCGTGTGCTCCAAAATAAAACAAAATTGTTATAACCCCTAGTTACTTACCCACTAAACAGATTTATAGCGCCAGTATAAATGGACTCGTCAGTGAACCCTGGTAACCTCTGCTGCAACTTGGGGGAGATGCGCAGCTTGCCGTCAGATACGGACACTGTCGGGTCAGAAGCCAGACGCTGGTATGATACGAACGGGAAGTTCTGTGGATAGGCAAATAAGGAAGTAAGTGGAAAACAAAACGTCTTCACATCTGAATTTCCAAATTTGTCTGACACACAATGTGTGTGCGGTGCCCCCGTGCAGAATATGACACACATGCTGGAGTGCCCCAAGTGCACATATACCTGGACTTTACAGGATCTAATGAACGCCACTGCTGGCGCTGCTGCTGTGGTAGCTGCCTACTGGTTTCAAAATGTTTAAAGCGTTTTCCATCGACTCGAAACGATGAAGACCTGAATTTCCAGAACTAGAAAGATAGTTCCCAAATTTCAAGATGATGTTCGAAAATCTTTTTGTTTATAAAAATACTATTAGTTGAATTAATACGTCAGTCAAGTCTACAGATTCGTTTCAGTCGTTTTAAGATTAAATGCGTCCACAAGGAAATCAATAATACTATGAGGCACCTTTTACGTCAGTTTATAGTATATAGAGTGTATTTAGGTTTTATTGATGTAAAAACATCTTTAGTGGCGTTGAGCAATTTTTGGTAGTGCTAACTTATGCATTCGCTTCATGCTTATGTGATGTGTTGTGCCACTGAAAACGTTATTCATCATCATCATAATTTCAGTCGAAACACGTCCACTGCTGAACATAGGCGCGTGCGTTCTGCTTCCAGCGGACTCCCGCCACCACGTTTAATTATTAAATTATTACAGTTATTCCAAAGGTTTAAGTTTTCACTTCTGCTGGCAGTCCACATGACTGCCTGTATTTTATCTTGATTAAATTCCAGAGTCAGAATAATTAATCTCCTTTTTCCGAAAGAATATCCTACTTAGATACCTACTCATCTAGATGACAGACATAAATCAGTTGAACATCGTCATCAAGAAATGATTAGTTTTACAGGTAAAATTAATTCTAATTAGCAAATCTTGTTGTAACCACAAGACAAGACACTGAATCAGCAAATAAAAAGTCCCTCGATGTAGTCATTAACAGGTTTTAAGAAGCGAGAGTGACGTATCTGCGGTCAGTGACCCTGACCAGAATGCGGGACAGTTTAACTTTGCAGTAAGTATTATGTATGCAAAAGTTTTTAGAACAATTAGGACGATACTTATTTAAAATCTGATCACACCAAAAAAGAATTAACCAAACAAGTTTTGTAATTTTAAATTGGAGCAAACTTTATTAATGTAAAACTAACAAGCAAATAGAAAAACTGTGTTTTGTTGCTAGCAAGACAAAGACCCAATAATTTCGCATTCAGCAACCCTTGGTAACTGTGAATTAAAAATCTAAGAACCTATTGATCAGCAGAAACCCAATTCAGTAGGCCTAGGCTGTTGCTTTAATTGATATTATATAGTAAACTTGCTTCTGCCCGCCACTTTGCAGCTTCGCCCGCGTTAAGACGACGACTCACGCCAACGACCTTGAGGGAACAAAACGCGCACTCGTTTCAGACCCGCGTGACCCAAAAATTAGTAGTTTTTTGTACTTTCCTTATTATTCTATGACTTTAAAAAAAAGGCTCAGATCAAAATGTAGGTAATTGAATTATCTTTGAGATGGTGTTGATTTCATTGAAATACGCCCAGCGGTTTTGTTGTGATTGTCGTGTTTTTGTCCGTTTTAGACATAACTTTACAAATAAATTACACTATGTTATACAAATAAAACTCAAAATTTGCTCAGATCAAATTATTAAGAAAATAGTCTAATATAACATATATTTTTTTCAAAGAACTACGACTAGCCATTTAGACGTGATTCTCATTTTAAAATCAGCTACTCAAGGGAATCGGCGCCTTAAAGTGTTTTTTATGATAAAACACTTTAACCACTTTTCCACCAGGATAAAAAAACATATCTATACTTATTATTATTATATATTATTATAAAGCTGAAGAGTTTGTTTGTTTGTTTGTTTGAACGCGCTAATCTCAAGAACTACTGGTTGGAATTAAAAAAAAAAAATGTGTTGGATAGTCCATGTATCGGGGAAGGCTATATAACATCACGCTACAACCAATAGGAGCCGAGCATAAATGAAAAATGTTGTAAAAACGGGAAAAAATGTTCCGTTTTGATAACTTTCGTTGCGTGCGCTGCGTAAACGGTTTAAGTTACGCAAATATCATGTATGATGGAATTGGTCCTCTTTAAAAGTTCTAAAAAAATGTCCGAGACAGCATATGTCTAACTTTTAAGATTGACTCACAATAGCAGCTTTTATGTTCTAAATTTTAATTAGATCGCCGCCGCCGGTAGAAACAAAAGTTGGTTACATTCGTATAGTAGAAATATAATTGGTAGGTAGGGTAGGGTAGGTCGTCGCGGATAAATTTTAAAGAGAGTTACCGCGGCCCTGGTACAAGCAACTGAAGGAACACGGGTGGGTTTTAGTCTGTAAAAGTCTGACACGCCCTTCCGCTTCACCCAGAGTGGGTGAAGTCATTGGATGATTTCCATAAAAAATATGAAATGTAGGTAGGTAGCCAGTTGACGGGAGCGATGCCGCGGGGGTCAGCTATAATCTATACTAATATTACAAAGCTGAAGAGTTTGTTTGAACGCGCTAATCTGAGGAACTACTGGTTGGAATTGAAAAATTATTTTTGTGTTGGGTGGTCCATTTATCGAGGAAGGTTATAGACTATATAACATTACGCTACGACCAATAGGAGCGGAGCATAAATGAAGAATGTTGCAAAAACGGGCAAAATTATTCCTTTTTGAGAGCTTCCGTTGCGTGCGCTGCGTAAACGGTTTAAGTTACGCAACATTCATGTATGTAGGGTAGGTAGCCAGTTGACGGGAGCGAAGCCGTGTAGGACAGCTATTAATATTATATAAATGCGTAAAAAGTGTGTACTCATCCCAAGGGAACATATTACTGACATAATAAATATGTCGTTTTTTTTTCTCAGGGTCTCAAACTATCTCCATACCAAATTTAATCTAAATCTGTTCAGCTGCTTAGTCTTGAAAGGGAAACAAACAAACAGAGTTACTTTTGCAATTATAGTATGGATGAATACCGTACCGGAGCATAAACAGGCAGGTACTGCTCAATTTGCCACACACTATCCCGGAGATTGTCGAAGTTCTCCTCGAATATCGTCTGTCCTGCGCATGCGGTTCCTCCGCGCACCTTCGTCACAGTCGGCTTGCATTCTGTTGTGACAGGTCCAGAAGTGTCCGTAGCCGATCGGTCTTCGAGTGCTGGAATTGGAAATAAAACAGATGAATAACGAGATTGAGTACTAAGCCAGTTTTGCCAGAAGGGGTAATATAAACTTACGGTCTTCTAGAGCTGGAATTGGCAAACAACATCGTTGAATAAAATGATACAATATCAAGCCAGTTTTGCCTAAAAGGGTAAGTTAAACTTACAAACTTAATATCACTAGTATCCGACCGAAGGTAGATTTCTTCGGCTTCGGTCAAAGCTTTGGACCATTTGTTCGAAGTTACACTACTAATCATTCAACCTGAAGGTTAGCAGAGGAATTTGGTTCACCCATATTTTGGCCAGTTATAATGTTAGAACTTTATTTAACTTTTTTTTTTTTTTTTTTTTTTTGTTGTTCTGTAGGCCGCGCAGTACGTTCCCCCGGTGGGTTCCCGCAGTAGTCGTGGCTTGTTCACCAACGCTGAAGCGAAGAGTAACTCAAGGAGGGGCCGCTCGTCAGGGCTTTCGCCGATGCCGACGGCGTAGCGGCCAAAAATAAGGTTGCGGTGTCACTTGGTAACAAAGGTGACATCGCAATTGAGACGGGCCGGGCCGAGACCGAGTTGTTTTATTAGGTGGAGTTGTATTGGGTGCATTCCCACATAACTAAGCTAGCCCCGTGGTAGCGCAGCATGCATGAGGAAATCACAAAGAAAAAGAAAAAAAACGGCCGCGATGTACCTAACCTTATCCATTGCAATTTTAAATAGTTACTTGTACAAATCAATGGAATCTTGTCTCACCTCGACTGACTGCCATAATCTCCTGGGTTGGATTTCCGGATTGGCCAAAGTGTTAGTGAAATTTTCCACCTAGAATTTCTCAGAAGCAGCCTGGTGTCGAGACTTTGTACCTGGCTGATGACATCAGGCTCACCCCCTATTACATGGGGCTAAAAACGAGATTGTTGAATTGTGGTTCTATGATAGATGCACCATTGCCTAACCATTTGGGGCATAAGGATAGTAGTCGAAAAACTAGGAAGGTTATTGGATCTGAATCGAGTAAGGCTCTAACTTAACTATGTTTGATCACCAAGTATGATGTAGCACGCGGTGGCAAATAAATTATTCAAGAGGATTAATTATAAACCGCATCTTCCTGTTTGATAATAGCCTGCGGTCACCAATTAATCAGCTTACCGTTGTAGTTATCTCGTTTTTCGCTACGGCTATTTGTGTAGCGGTTATTGGGCAGATGTTCAATACTAGACCTGGGGCCCTACCATGAGATCTTAGAGCAAGGTTGTTTCCAATCTGTGTGAGTGACAGATCACAAGCTCCTAAACCAATAATATCGATAGATATTCGGCTATGTATGTTTAATTTCAAACTCAAAGTTGTTAAAGGAGTTTTCTCAACTTCGTCATCAGCCTAATAATATTCGCACTGCTGGGACACAGGCCTCCTCTCTGTGAAAGGGAATGGGCCGTAAACCACCACGCTGGCCCAGTGCCGGTTGGTGGATGTCATATGCCTTCGATTTTTTGGTTCTAGGACATGCCGGTTTCCTCGCATGTTTTCCTTCACCGTTTTGAGAGCAGTAGTGATGAAATAAATTACACAAAGTAAAACGCCTTGGATTCGAACTTGTAAGTCGCGGCCGATACCACTGGGCCACCACTGCTCCCACCCTTTTCTCAACAGTTGGCAACAAATTAACTGTTAGCCAAGTTGTAGATCGTTAGGTTAGGTCTAACCCAAGCAAGAATAACTTTGTGTAAATTCATTCATCACCATTGCGGTCGGTGAAGGGAAACATTGTCAGGAAATCGGCATGTCCTAGAATGCAAAACTCTATACCATATTGTCTCTTAGAACTATATTTTACACTCTCTCTACCTTGTGAGAGGGTGAGGGTGATCTAGCCCCAGGCACCCTGGCATGTGTCCCAGCTGTGGGCACATTAATACTTAAAGGGATGCCTTTTCTCATAACGGTAGGCAGAAACCCCAGAACGCCCTCCTATTTTTACATTCACCGTCCTTTTGCTTCATTTACTTTCATACATTTAGTTCTGCAGGTGCTAAGAGTACTGCGCACCTGGCCTTTCCAAAGAAAATCACCAGTAAGATACGTGTAATCCATACGTTAATCCATATATATTCTTAGTGACAGTCAGGCTGCAATCAAAGCCATGCCATCCTACAAAGTGGACTCCGGACTTACTCTGGATGCTCCGGACCCTAAACAGGCTTGGGCAGCACAACAGGGTAAGACTGATGTGGGTCCCTGGGCACAAAAGATTCCATGGTAACGAAGTGGCTGATGAACTGGCAAGAGAGGGCTCAGCAAATGATTTTGTGGGTCCAGAACCATGTGTAGGCATGTCGACGTGCCGCATTTAGGGAGTTTGCAGATCACAGACAACGAACCTGTTGGCTGTCTAACACCGGTCTACAACACTCCAAGAAATTCCTAGGCTCTACGTTCAAAGCCCGGGAATGCATTTGGAACATGAGCAGGGGGCAAATCCGCTACCTGCTTGGGGCCTTTACTGGGCACTTTGGAACCAACGACATGCTCATGAAGATGGGTCTAACCGCGACACCCATGTGCAGGTTCTGTGGGAAACATACGGAACGCATGGAGCACCTACTGTGCACATGCGATGCAATGGCTGGTAAGCGAATGAGTCTCCTAGGGGTTGGGTATCCAAAACCAGAAGACTATAGGCTCATATCTCCTAGTCTCGTTGTAAAACTCATGAAAACAGTTTTCAACGAGATTGGGTAGGTGTAAGTTATCTAGGGGACCACAATAGATCCCAATGGGTCGAAGTGTCCGAGTTATTTCTCGGCCCCTCCATAAGATAAGATAAGATACGTGTATGTCCTTCTAGGGCTAGCGTTTCATTCATACAGGCTAATTAAAGATGTGATGGTACTAACCAGTAACAGTATAGCTCAGCTTATCCTTGATATACCCAGCTCTGTCTGCAGACACGACGACATAGTAGTTGATGATATCGCCAACTTTCAGCTCCAAGTTAGGGTCCTCCACGGTCCACCTTCCATTCTTGGCCTGGACCACTTCGCCTGAGATGGAGCCGACGTCTCTGTTACCTATTGGGCGGTTTACGTTGCCTTGGAATACGAAGAGGCTGACTTTTGGTGCATCTAGAAATTAGCATACGGAGACAGGTAAGTTTATTAACATGCAATTAAGAGATAGGTCGATTTAATTTAAAATCGGCTTTGAAGTTCGCTGCGTAGTACCTCACCCCTCACTCCCGCTGTCACGTGAATTCGCTACTTCTGCGCAGAGATTTGTGAAGTATTCCCAGCCGCTATTAGGTTTGAATCTTTAGTAATATTGCTATCCTGAATGGTGTCGAACGGTACCAAAATTCTACTTGAGACCGTACTATTTTTTATCATGAAGGTATTGGTTTTGTCGTCCCGAGCGATTTTCAACTCTGTTTCCTCGTTAAATTAGAAGTATTTTAATATATTTTTTAATAACATTAGGCAGTTCACAATAAATAATTATTTATTTATGTAAAATATATAAAACATTGACAACGCTCGTATGTTACCAGCATATTATGAATTGACCTTATGTATGTTTAAAAAGTTAGAATATAAACAAGATAAAAAGCGGGGAATTACATTTTTTTTTGTAATGTTGTCAGAATATCGTGACACGTCAACTTTTCGGTGATCCTTACTTTACTAAGTAAAATATTATACAGAGTGTAACATTGCCTAAAGGTTACTTGGAGAATGTTGTTCATTTACGTGGGCAGATGCAGTTTTTAAAATATGATCACATCTTTTCGTTACTACTTCTCGCCAAACTTCTTGGCCGCCCTGAAGATGACTTTCCGATGCGCAAGCCACGGATCGGTGCTGTTTTTGTATAAGATTTACGACTGCGCAGCCATTGTAGCCAACTTCAGGGCGGCCAAGAAGTTTGGCGAGAAATGTACATCCTATACAGTAAGCGGAATTTCCACATTTAAAGAGGAAAACTTCTAATTCTCTATGAAAAACTTCTACAGGACACTTTTTTCGCAAGTACTATAAAAGACTGTCGCAAACAATGCATCTGTTTAACTGAACGTAAATCTTAATAATTTATTCGCCTGTTATCGTTAGAGCTCCAGTGACCCATGAGGTCAAAATAAACAGTGCGTGAGTAAATTATGTATCTGTTCTGTTTTAAATGCTCGACTTTCTAGAACGATTAGTTTTTAGTGGTTACTCCTGTGATTTTATGTTTTATTTAAATCATCTATCTCCTGTCCTTATCTATAGGTATTTGAAGTCACTTCATTTTCTTCTACACTGTATTTCTATCAGGTGTCGTCGTTTTGTAAACTTTGTACTATAGCCACTAAACTATCATTTTCATGCACACTGTGTCTTGTCTTATAAAGGCCTTTGTATCCATATTGATACAAAGCCCTTTTTAAGTTTGATAGTATTGAGACAAATATCTTAGGTCAAGTTTTTCGATCCGTTGTCACCAGTAAATCATTGTTTACTAATTAACTATACTTACTACATTTAACTTCCTTTTCTGTATTAGAAGAGGCCTTTGCCCTGCAGTGCATCAGTAACAGGATAGTATTATTATTATATTTAACAACGGATCAAAGAAGTCCTTAAAATATAATTCAGGTAAAATCGAAAAGTTTGTCAACACTCTGTCACATCTCTTTACTCCCAAGGGTCATTGTCGATAAACAAACCTTGAACATCTTACTTTAAAACTAAAAGATAATCTTCAACTTACCTGGTATTGAAGCCTTGAATCCTCTTGGTTTTAGAGCTGCTATAGTCACATCAGGTATTTGATACTGAGCACATATCGTTTCTATAAAAATAAACAGACTTATGAACGTCGCGACACGTCTGCTCTCACGGGCACTCATTTTGTTACTGACACTGAGTACTAACTAGCAGTTTTTGCAAGACATAGCTGCATATTTTATTATTGTGTGACTCAGATAAAATCGTCTTTTGCTGGTTTTCCTATATTGTGAAATCATTGCCAGTTTTTTTAGAAATCCCTGTTACATGTTACTGTCAGAAGCTGGTATAAGAAGTATTGGTTTTAATCCTTTGAGGAGTTTCATTCTCTAATGTACGAAGTAGGTATTATTTGCATTATAATTAATAATTAGGCGACGTCACTCACTGGCTTCACAATAAAGTCTTACTACTTTTTCTAACACAGCACCTTGGCATATTGTTGTCATCTCTTAGCGTGACAACATATTTTAATATGCCTAGTATAAAAAGCAGGTTTCTGGAGTTCTGGGCCTTCCGTACAAACCGGTACCAATTACAGCAGGACCGTGCGGGCCAAGAAATGGTAACCTGTTGTGTAGTTCGCAATCAATTTCATGGTATTATTTATTATTCTGTAAGCGGACAAAAGGAGGCCAGGAACCAGTTGCAGGTATCCGATCATTATTAGAAGCTCAGGACCCGTCGATGTGGCCACGCTTTAGGGAGGCCTACGTCCAGCAGTGGTCTTTCGACTGATATGATATAATGGTGGACAACTTTCTTCTCATCATATTTATAGTAAACAGTTTTTCTTATTCCTTCTAATAATTAAATGTGAAAGTGTATATGTTAGTCTTTCAACCAAAGAAAAACGACTGAATGGATTTTGATGCAATTTTGTACACAGATAGTTAATAAGCTGGATCTTCTTCTTAGCGTGTCGTTTCTACTCAAATTTTGTCCGGCCAAAATGTGGCCACCTGGATAGCTTTGTCAGTCGTTGGCCTCGTTCAATTCATCAACCTGGATTAACACATAATATAGTATTTATTCTAGTATTATGTTCCCTGGGGATAATAAAACACTTTAGAGCTAGTCTCAAATGAATTAATCGTATGAGGAAAAATTAAATTTTGATGTGGTCATACAATGTCGAATAACCTTTGCCCCGTCATTATTTATAACTTTAATTAAGAAAATAGCATGCCAGTATTGTTGTATTAATTATTAGTTTTACGATAATACTAGTTAGTATAAGTTATTTTAGCATAACAAGATAAGACGGATGAAATTAGCGAGAATATGGTTTTATTATGAATGTAATAATTGATTCGAAGAATTCGGGTATCGCTGAGGCACGGGTTATGGGTAATTTATGAATGTGATTCGAATGATCAAATGCATCATTTTGGTCGGTAAGTTTTCCAGAACTTTTGAACAGATTATTACTGATTGTTAGGTATTCATACTTTTTATTTATTTAACGCTAGGCTCGCGTTTGACCAGTGTCTCGTCTGATGGTAAGCGATGATGTGGTCTACGGATATAACATTCATCACCAATACCAATATGAATATTTAGTTGCAACATACTACGAGAATTCAATACAGTTTAAGAGTGATACGCCTGCCAAGTCTACTATTTTCATTAGTGTAATTTATTAATATCACCAATACTGATACATTAGTTACAATATTATAATATTTTCAGGTGTATATATTAGTATTACCCATCTCTAAATGCAACAATTTCGGTTCGTGAGACACTCGAGCGGCGCTTTGAATCAGCACAAAAATCAACTGTAATTTCATAAAGTATATTTAGTCAAGCGTACTTGTATATTTTGATAATAAAGCCGACCCCGTGATGGCCTGTGTTCTCTCCTTTATGGTCAGCGTCAGACTGTGATAAAAAAAAACTACCGGGACTTTTTTTAAACTGTGGCCCACTTTCGCAGATCAAATGTTATTTGATCTGAGCCCACACAAGGCAAAGGCAAAGACATTATTTACAAAAAATACAACCGACTTAAAAATTAAAACACTACTAGTGAAAAATAACTTAAATTTCGGAAGTCGGTGTCATTAAAAACGAAGAAACAAAAGCAGGAACACCGACTTCCGAAATTTAAGTAATTTTTCACTTTGTAGTGTTTTAATTTTTAAGTCGGTTGTATTTTTTGTAAAACAGTTTTTTATTTTTCACTTTTTAGATGTGGTTCATAATAGACCAGTTCTATAGGCAAGGTACCTATAATTCCCAAAGAGAAGACAAAATAGATTAACCCAATAACATAAAACTTAAACAAAACCCATGGAATGAGAGTATACCAGGGTGTACTGTTCACACCTGAGGACCTCTTTAGAGCGTACCAGTGTGATGTTATGTTATGAAGTGTTGTAAACAATATACAAAATTGCTATTGCAGCTATCCCGAGTGATTTGCCGTAATTTTTTGAAGTTTACCACCAGATCCTGAAGAAAATTAAATGGAACCAGACGACAAGCAGAAAAGCTGGTGTTTTAAATAAAAAAAGAATCATCAAAATCAGTTCACTCAGTAAAAAGTTCTGAGGTAACACACATAAAAAACAAAAATACAGTCGAATTGATAACCTCCTCCTTTTTGGGAAGTCGGTTAAAAAATAGCGGTGAATGTGATAATTATCGGAAACATACCCGTTTGAGTTAAATTGAATTATTATTTACTTACGAGTACACACTTTACTGACATGAAATCAAATCAATAAATCTGCCTAGATTATTCCAACTAGTGTTGAGGTCGGCTTCCAGTCTAACCGGATGCAGCTGAGTACCAGTGTTTTACATGAAACGACTCCCCGTCGGCGTTAATATCGTTTGTTACGTTAACGACACCTTGGTGTTAGCTAGCGGGGACACCTTCGACGAGACCATCCAGCTTTGCGAGCCACCCGCCAAGAGTGGTGGCGTCAATCTACGAGCTGGGTTTGGAGATAACGCCTTATAAAATTGATGCGCTATGGTTCCATAAACTGCCGAGGAGCAGACACACAGTTCTTCAGTGACAGTTGGATATGCGCAAGTCCAGGTGGGTCGATACAGTATGTATCTAGCCCTAACCCTGGACGGTCAAAGAGCATTTCGAGCGCCTGGTCTCTCGCGTGGAAGAGGCAGTGGTAACTTTGCTGCCCATCCTCGGTTGACCACGGCAAGAAGTTCGTCACCTCTACGCGAGTGTCGTGCAATCGATGGTCCTTTATGAGGCGCCTGTTTGGTCAAGCAGACTATCAGGTGTCCGAAGCTGCAGGTCTAAAATCGCCTGCAGCGGAAAATAGCCATTGGTTTCGCACGAGGTTACCGAACGGTATTCTTTGAGGCGGCAACTTTCCTGGCACGATTTCTTCCGCTGGACATTCGCGTGCCAGAAATTGCTGTAGTAAGGCTGAGGCGGTAGGAATGGTGACACGCGCACGAGTGGCTACAGCAGCCGTAATTTTTGCGCAAGCACGTTGACGAGTCCTTCCTGCCGCACTTCGAAACCTGGCTGAAAAAAAGAGGAGCGCATCTCCTACAGGCTCACTCAGATACGGCACGGTTGCATCGGTGAGTACCTGAATAGGATTGGGTGAGAGACCACGGTAAATGGCACCACTGTGGAGGCGACCTTGTTTTATTTTTTAATAACCTTTCTCCACACTAGGAATTTCTTCCTGTATCGTGGGTGCGTTTACAAACATTTAAACTCACATACACAAGACACCCAGATCTGGAACAGTTATCTTTAGGCCATACAAATATTAATTTCGTGCGGGAATCGAACCCGCGGCACGCAACGCAGCAGCCCATTGCTCAACCACTACGGGCCGAAACACAGAACCGCGTTGCCGCGCCGCAACGTCGAAATCGGCGTTGTGTTTCGGCCTGAAAATGCATAGAAATGGATAGTAAACCCCAGAATTTCCAATGCCGATTTCGGCGTTGCGGCGCCGCAACGCGGTTATGTGTTTCGGTCCTACGCCAACCGTGTCGTCAACACACTCTGCACAGTACACGCTCGAGGAGTGCCTTGTGTGGGCCTCTAAGAGGCAGTCCTTGGTCACCAGAATAGGGCTAGACCTGTCTTTGCCAACAGTTCGCTCCGCGGGCCGGTCGGTTTGTGGCCCAGGCCGGTCCAGTCTACAAGCTGGACCAGCCCGGGTCATAGCCTGACCGTGCACATTTTGTAGCTAGCTGCAGTTTAAAAAAAAAATTGCGGAATAATACTGCCAGTGCGCTTGTATGCAATGCAGGAACATTACAAAATTACGCGGCTCAAAACCGCAAGCGGTTAACCGGCCTAGCGCTATCACACTAATCACGCCTTGGCTCTATATAAAAATAAAGGGAAAATGGAGCTGGAGTCCGGCTGGACCGGGTCACTCCGTGGGCCTGTCTGGCTGTGGCCTGGGCCGGTCGGGCTGGCGGACCAGTCTGGCCCAAGAAGGGACCGGCCCACCGGGAAAAGTCCCGGTACTCCATGGGGCCAGTCCAGCCCTGTATATGGTACAGTAAGTTGTCCAGATCAGAAACAATTATTTCCCCTATACGTCTTACAGGCCAACGATGTCCCATTTGATTTGTTTTAGTGCATATGTTAGTTCCTGTTCCATCTTTTTTGAGTGTAAGTACATTTGGCTGCGATTTAAATTTTTGGTTTTTGGTGTATGTTTTCACGATTTGTTGGAGGGTTGTGGTCTCTTTACCCCACGAGCACAAGTCGGCTTAGGCACAGATAATATAATACTAGCATACAGATGCCTCATCCCATACAAAGAAACCGTGCCGACGTAACTAGCCTTTTTCATCTGATTAATCTTGTTATTTTTGTAAGTACATCAATCGCGTTCGATCCCGTTTCACGGCAATAGATGGTGTTAGCATCGACTTGCAAGTAACTAAGTTCGTGAATATTTTTTTCTTTAATATTTGTGAAGGTTCGTTTTATAGTATTTTTTTGCATGTTATTACAGTCTTTTTGCACCCAAATGTGTTACAATGCAAATATAATAATTTGGGTGGAATGCCTCAGAAATTTCAAAACGCGCCATCTACTGGCATCAATTTTAAATGATCCGTTAAAATAATCTTTGAAATGTGAATTAAGAGCCCAATATTCCATAATTTTGTGCTTAGGAGAGTTGATTAAACAAGAACATACAATTTTTATGTTCAATTCCAGAAAATGTTAATTTTACACACAATTATTATATTCTATTGAATTGTGTGTACATGTCGCGCCATCTGATGAGATTTATTTGAACCAAATTTGCTTTATTAACAATGAGACCCCTTGGCTTAGGGGAGATTGTGGTTATTTTTGTCGGTTTTCGTAGCATGTTTGGGTTAGCCGTTTACTGTTCTTGTTGCTGTTGGAGGAGGCCTATGCCGACTGGCAAACATATCTGCAAAAAAATACCAAGTACCAAATTTTAGACTAGATTAAGTTTAAATGTAATAGATTAATAAGTTGATCAAAAAAAATATATATGTATATTAGAGGTCAGTGCTGGACAGGCTTAAATGCATGCTATTTTCGAAAAGGTGCGATTTTTGTGAAGCCGAGTGTATGATTGTTTGTGTGAACTTTGACAGACTTTAGTTACCTAAACTTACATAAGGATTTCTTGACATCATCTTCTGGAGGATCAGTAAAAGTCAATTAAAAAGTAAAATAAGTTTATTAACACGCTTTTATTAGCTTGGTATGTATCTATGTATCAATGTAACGGAATCTTTGAACGTGATTTTCACCCACTTCAAAACGTCGGATTGATTTGAAACTTTGAACACTTATCAAGGACCAATGACAATGCAATAATTTAAGTAGTTTGTCTCATTATCCTTACCGGGATCTTCAGGATTATCGACTTTTTTGTTCAATTTACCATTAAAGCATGTTTTTTAGTTTTTAATACTACAATTTATTTTATCTTAACATAAGGTAGTATGATGGTTTGTATAATTTTTGTGTGAAATTTTAATTTACCTTTTTTTTTATTTGTGATGGGTTTGCTCTTGACTCTAGTCTAGGTCAGAGGTGACAGAGACAAAGTCGACGATGGAGTGAACCCAGAAGCTGTTCACTCTAACTTTGAAGATATTCGGGTTGCATGCGTTTGGAAACACAGACGCAGGCAGAAGTTCCTTTCTTTTGTTGTGCGCATTATGAAGGATGTTTGGAAGCGCTTGGTGCGAATTGGTGGAATAGCAACTGGGAGAGGATGATAACTTGCAGTGCGTCTAGATGTCCGATGGTAGAAGGGGGCCGGTGGGATGAGGTCGTGGAGTTCATTAGCACACTCGCCAAAATACAGTCCTACCTAGTTATTTTTTATTTTATTTTTTTAGTGGTCAAGCGCGAGCCTATCTAAAAGGCTCGCGCTTGACCACTATCTCACCTGATGGTAAGCGATGATGTGGTTGACGGTGTAACACGCTTGCCTAGAAGTAACCTATTCACTGTATAGGTTGTAGCTATCTGGCAACAGACTCCGGCAGGTAATTCCACTCCTAGATTAGGCTTTCTTGGGGAAATCAGTAAAAGGCAATTAAAAAGTAAAAAAAATGTTTATTTAATCTTAAAATTAAGTAGTCGAGGTCTCGACGTGAAGAGATATCGGACCTGAAAAAAATAGTAAAAAAAATGAGTATCTACGTATCACTTCATTGTCAATTGAAGTGCATCCTCTGCAGAAGATAGACCTACCCTAAGCATCGCCATAACAGCTCCTTTGATTTGTTCCAATCATAACCCCACCACACTAGGTGTACCGATGACCTGGTTTTTGGTTGCGGGAATGCGATGGATGAGATCGGTCAATGTTGCGACGCTTGGGGGCGGCCTATGCTCAGCTGTGAACATCTTTCGGCTGACGATGGTGATAAAACCAAGAAACCTGATTTGATTTAATGAGTTTGTGTTTCAATCTCTCAAGCAGCTAACCAGACCGTAAATGTTCATCGCCGCCTAGGGACATCGGTAATACCAGATGCAATACTAATGAGATCATCATTTATCATTTCAGCCGGAATACGTCCATTGCTAAACATGTCTCCCCCAAGTGTCGATCCAGTCCCGTGCCTCACGCATCCAGTGGTTTCTGCAGCCATTTTTATTTTATTTATATATTTTAATAAAGAGGTGTTACTTAATTCTAAACTCGCCAATTTTTTTACGTTTGATGGCAAGAGGCTCTCTTCTACATCACAATGCACCACCATACTTTTTTGAAAGACTTTTAGAAAGACGGTTCACCTAGTTGAAAGACTTTCCAACGCTGAATCTTTAGGTACGCGGTCGGCACTCTAGAACTTTGCGGCCCTGTCGACCATCCGCTCTGCGAGCAATGAGCCTTGCTCACTGCCACTTTAGTTGAGTAATGAGTTACTATCTCTCAAACAAAGCTGTTCTGGTAAAGTTTTCTTGAAGCTTACCTTCTACAGCGCATAAACCCTGACATAGTCCACCTCCAGCGCGCTGGTATCATCGTACCAGGTGGAGAACCACTGGTCACGCGCGTTCCAGAAGTTCAGCATGGCCTTAGTGGCGCGGTTGGTCCAGGGCTTGCCGGCGCTGTCAGGGAACTCCTGGATTCCGCCCACGTTCATCCCCAGGGAGATATAGAACTGGAGAGAAGAGAAGGAAATACGTTAGTGGTAATTTATTATCCAGTTTATTAGCTTCTCAGATGATACTTTCATAATATGGGCGACGAGTGGAAATCGAGTCGGTAATAATTACCTAAGTTGCATGCAGTATTCATCGATTAACGATTTTGGCAGTGAGCATTCTCCGAAATGGCAAAGGTGTTTTTTTTTCAGTTAGCAGTGTAATAGTCAAACGATTGGTCGGGATATACAGATTCGGGATATACCTACAGATCCCATAAACTTGTTTGGCAGTAACACTCTTTACAAAGTAGACTAAAAGATATTATTAACTGACCATTTCATCGAAGGGCGCCATTACAGTTCCTTTCAGCCACTGTGAAGCTGCTACCACGTTGTTTTCGGTGGCAGTCTGGTAGAACCCTTCCGTCGGAGGATTCACCTCTCCGTACTTTACTCCATCCACGAATAAGGAGATGCCCTCTGGAAGAAATATGGAGATGTTATAGAACTAAATCTTTGGTATAATAAACCTGCTATGTTCAATTCATCGTAAGGAAGTGAAATAAAAACATATTAAGTATTATAATATTTAGGTTGCTTCACTGTAGGAGTATCCAAAGGCTCTAGCTAGACAAAATTTTAATCTATCAGCGATGGCAATGGTCAAAATGCCAACATTTAAGGTTTTCGATAGCGAACAAGCTCATCAATTTTTGACATTTTGCCAATCGCATTCTCTCTTTCGCGTATTGTTAGAATGTCACTCGTCTAGGGCTTGAGGTTCCTGTAGTGGTATTGTGCAACTCATTGACGCTAACTGTGACTCCACCCTGAAGCTATGGGTAGGCACAATAGATCCCAATGGGTCAAAGCGTCCGAGTTATTTCTCGGCCCCTCCACAAGATAAGATGGGTAGCAAGGCATTTCAAGCTCACGTCATCTATGTTTTTACGATGAGAATAGACCAACTGGTAAAGAACGCTACCAATGAAGATAACACGGAACAAGAATCACCTGGCCTCCATTCCACTGAGTAATTGTGGAATTCTTTGCTCCAGAGATCGGAACCAGCCTTCTCCTGGAAGTATGTAGATCTGGAACAGAAATAGGTTTCTTAGTTTAACGTTTATTTAATTTAATTCAAAACTGGGATAATAGGACCATATATTCTTCCTATATTCACTCCAAGTAAGTACTAACTTTTTATTAAATCAAGATTATTGAACTGAAATATACTAAATCTCTATCAAACGCAACCAATGAGCTAAAACACGATGGTGCTATTTTGTCTAGAGTATCTTTGAGAAGTTTCTATGAACTCCTTCCGACTCCATCATGAGACTAGCTCCATAGAACTAGCTTCATCTTTACCTTGACAATTCAAAAGTACCTTTTAAATGGTTTCATTGAAATATGATTTGATTTGATTAGAACGAAATTATTTCAATGATTCCAAAGTTACATAATTTTCCGACAGCCAAGTTTCAGTTTGTTAGAATTCTAGAAAGTGCTTCAAAAATAGATTACTAGTTGTCGGATACACATAAGAAAGCAAGGTAATAAAGCTTGTAAAAAACTGCTAAACAGCTACCCACCTATAAGGCTCAGTGTCGCACATGATGGGACCGGCGTAGAGCTTCTTGGCGAACTCCACGTTGCCCTTGGCGGTGGCTATGCGCAGGACTCCAGACGCATAGTTGCGGTACCCGTACACGTTGTCACGAGGTTCCAGTTGGATTACTGAAAAGAATAACTTCTTATTTAATAGATATTTAAAACATGATCCTTTGAGTTTTTGACCACAGCATAATTCCTTTCTTCCACCGGAGATGAAGTCAAAGACCTGATACTTTTATAGCGCATATACAAGCGCAAATGCACCCTGTATATTTCAAAAATCAATGAGGTTGTAGTCATCGTTTGGTAGACCGTTTTTGGTTTCGTTATTATATTTAGGAATACTTATGTAAGTTCGGGTTTCACGATAATAAAGTGCAAATTTTTTTGGCTACCTATATCAGAGGGTAAGGTCAGAGACGTCAGTCCTCTTGATTTCTTCCATAAGAAAATTCTTCTAGAAACTGGTTCTACTGACACTGAGCTTTTACTACCAAATATTTCACAAATCCTTACTTGGGTAGATCCAGTCTCCCAAAGGCAACTTCGCGCTGATCTCTACTCTGCCGTACTTGAAGGCGAACTTATTCTTTGTCGTGACTTTGGACGTGATGATGGGCGGCAGGATCTGAGGACCTGACGCCTCCCGGGAACACTCCATCGTGCCGATGACGCCTGTGCATCTGGTGGAGATGAAAAAATATGTATATCTGGTTAGAGAAAACTTGTTATGGGGTTAGAGGAAGTTTGAAAGTGGCGCCAGTGATAGAAAAGTTAAACGGTAACCGTTTGTCCTGGTATGTGATGGAATGAAACGCATGTTAATAAAAGAGTTATGAATACAAATGTGGGTGGATGGAGAGGGAGGGGACGGCCAAAGAAAAGATGGATGGACTGTGTGAGGAGTGATATGATAGAAAAGGGAGTCAGTGATAGCGTGATAGGGGACAGGACGGTATGGAAGAAGAAAACGTGTTACGTCAAATCCAATTATCCTGGGAAAAGGGCAGGAAGATGATGATGCCATACTTTGCAGCATGTTTCTTTAGAGTATCGGTATAAATGAAATTAACCAGACTAGCTAAGTCGATGTGAAAATAGCAGTCAGTAAACTTGTGGTATTGAAACTGGAAATTAAAGTAGTTGTATTATTGGTATAAGGATTTTTTTAAACTGCATTTTTGTATGGGAGATACAATTTTTTTTTCGAGTAGTCTCGAACTCAACGTCCAAAATCAATTCAACAAAAGAGCCTGGCAGATCTGTGTATGTACATTGAAGAACACCTTTTTGTATGATAATAAGATCATTATGAACAGGAAAATCGGTTACCTCCATACTTTTATTCGCTCGTCTTATTACTAACTAAGGTAAACAATTACATTTCGCTTGTCGTGCCATACATGTCTCTGCAATCTTCATTCAATTACAGATAAAGATTTTCAATCGTATAATTTTCGTAAAAAATAGACGAACAGATTGTGCAAGGAAAAGATTTGATTGCAATGACTACTAAAAGGCGTTAAGAAGGTGATAAGTAGGTAAAGTAAGACGCACACAACCCATCATAGAGTGTTGATGACATGTCATTGTTTAATTTGAGTATTGTTTAGTGTTGACATGTTTAATTGGTCTGATTTTAAATTCTGCCATGTTTAATTGGTCTGATCTTGACTTGTTTATTTTCCCCAATTATAAATGTTGACATTATTGGCATTCTAGTAAGTACAATTTTTTATTTTATAGTTTTTTTTTAAATGCCATCCAATCTACAATGGCAATTATATTCATTATTCTGTGTACACTTAGCAATGCTTGCTATAGCTGTATTTGCCTGTAATTGGGTGTGCATTACAGAACAATTATATTATGTTGTAAGAATTTTTATATTTTGCGTAAGATGCTATTGTTTTGTAACACTCGTTGGTGATCCCTAAATAAACAAATTATTCCTCCTCATACGCATGAAATTCGAAAATGTATCCCATTGGAATGTACCGGCATAAAAGTAATAATAATAATAAAAATGTTTATTTATCTCCACAAATTACATTCTTAACTTAGCTGTTATATTGACAGATATTTAGATATAATTAAAATCGTAATTTGTGAGAGATCTGGAGTCTAAACTAAGCCTAGGCCTGTATTTCAGAACTCCAGGCCCCCCATTACATCGTTATACATAAAGATTGTCAACATGGAACTAATAGGAAATGGTGTGGATGGTGCGTATGTGCGTGAGTGTGTGGTGTGTTTGTATGTATGTGTTTGTGTATAATGCATAATAATTTATTGTAAATTTAAAGATTATATAAATATACTCGTACATAGAACGTATACATGTTATAAGAAAAAAAGTAAGAATACCTATAATTGACGCACCCTGCTATCTTGCTACATCGAGTAATTTTTCTGTTTCCATATAATTGAGTTTAAGTAACCATTTTATAATTTTACATTTACATTCAACTTTATGACAGTTCGCGATCTTTATAATTTTATTCAATTATCAAGTAATTAAGTAAGATATAGATTGATAGGTGTAGATTATTTAAGTATCTTAGTATGTCCTAATTCATGGTTCCTGGTTGTCCCAGTTGAAGCTTGGCTCATAGATGCCATGAGCTAAGTTTCATCCAAGCTGCTAAGCATTATTGAAACTTTATGGTTAGAATTTGTTATAAATAAGACCCTTTGTGTTACAGATGACAGATCCTTTGTAAATAAAACTTATATGAAAATAAATTGTCTATCCTTACCTAGACGTGATGTCAAGTGATTGCCTCACAAAGCCGTCTCCATGCTTGGACTCCAGAGTGATGGGCCTGATGGACAGTCTCCCATCCCTCACGTTAAGGTTTCGGTCATTCAGGTACACGTTGAATGGGAAGTCCTGGGTAAAACAGATGAAAATCAACAGAAAACATATGTATTTTACAAATAAATATAACATTTTTATTACTTTTCTGGCATATATACATATTCTCTAAACAGTAGTTCGAAATTAGAACGCTGTCTCATTCTAAATCTGCGATGATTTACTTTTGAAACTGATGAGTTCGATTTCGAATTGTGTGTAGGTACTCACTTGAGTGAGATTCGAAATGAACTTTCCAGAATAACACAAGGCTGACGCATGGAGTAAATGTCGTAGATACTACATAAAAACGTCAATCCAGCAGTCGACTGCTTAAAGCTGATAATGAACTGTGTAGCCTTTAGCAAAACAAAGCAGCTGCAGAATCTACGCTATAGATACATAGAACTAGCCTGAAACCTTACTAATTTCTGAAGTTAAAGTTATTATATCAGACATTTGTCCATTAATGTTGACGACTTTTTGGTTGGTGAAGAGCTGTCATACATCCACTGCTGGACATAGACCTCGCCAAACCATCACCACATAGAACAACTGTGTGCTTCTTGCATCCAGCGAAGTTAATAGAGTATCAACCATCTTTCCACTTACCGGCTCACCAGGAAATTTGATCTCCGGTGTCCAAACCTTCCCCTTTTCTATGCCAGAGTTGAAGTTATCTTCGAAGAGCAGCTGTCCCTTGCAGACGAACCCTGGTACGTTGACCTTGGATACTGATATATCGCAGGGATACTGCACATTCGCTTGGGATGACAGAGCTTGTGAGGCTGATGCAGAGTACTGAGGTGCTGGATTCGGGCTGGGTGCTGAGTTGTAGCTGGGTGCTTGAGTGGCGTAGGAGGGTTGTGTGGCTGCGATGGGGGTTCCGTCTGTTGGGTTCACGGGGTTACCGGCTTCGTCGACGTATCCTGAAAAAGAGGGGGAAAGAATTTAACCGGTTTTTCGAATTTGGAAGAATAAATTTTAGAACTGGCTCAGAAAGTGCGGGTCTTGGCGCATTTGAAAAAAACTGGGTACACAAAAAAGCTCGATATTTGGGTACCTCACGAGTTCTCTGAAAGAAACGACTACTCATTTGTGATTCTTTATTACGACGTTATGAAACCGAACCATTTTTGAAGAAGCTGATAACTGGTGATGAAAAGTGGATCACGTACGACAAGAACGTGCGAAAAAGGTCGTGGTCAAAGACCGGTCAGGCTTCACAGACTGTGGCGAAACCCGGGTTAACTCGCAACAAGGTAATGCTGTGTGTGTGGTGGGATTGGAAGGGCATTATTCATTATGAGCTGTTACCACCAGGCAGGACCATCGATTCTGAACTCTACTGCGAACAACTGATGAGATTTAAGTAAGAAGTTGAGAGAAAGCGGCCGGAATTAATCAACAGAAGGGGTGTGGTTTTTCATCGTGATAACGCTAAACCTCACACATCTTTAGCCACTCAGCAAAAATTAAGAGAGTTTGGCTGGAAGGTGTTTAGGCATCCGCCGTATAGTCCTGACCTTGCACCTTCAGATTTCCACCTGTTTCGGTCTCTTCAGAATTCTTTAGGCAGTGTCAGTTAAACATCACGAGAGGACTGCCAAAACTACTTGTCGAGGTATTTTGATCAGAAGTCCCAAAATTTCTGTAGCAATGGGATCATGTCCCTACCTACAAGATGGCAAGAAGTTATCGAACAAAATGGTACCTACATAATTTAGTTAAATGTAAATAAACTATACTGAAAAATGTTTTGAATTTTCTTAAAAAATGCGAAGAAACTTATGCCCCAACCTTATATAATATGAACTGCTGCTTCTGGATGTAACATACCAAAAAATATTTAGATTCAAGCAATTATATAAGAATATTTGGGACTAAAATGCTGGGCATTTGTAATGTACGTTTGTTACAAATTCCTAGCATTGAATTTATTCGAGTAACTAAATCTATCTGGCAACAAACAAAAGTTATGTTCTACTTAATTAAACTTCGGCATACCCGTGCCACAATCTTTCTAACAGACCAAGAACACTTTAAAAACATGCAAGCCCATCAAGCAAGCCCGATTTACAAAAGAAAGATGGCTGAACGACTTTTCCAGGTGTTAAGATGTTCGAAATGAACTCTCGTGTCTGTAGCCTCCCCTTAGCTTTGAAGTTAACACCTATTGTGTCGAGAGACAATATCCGAGATACGGGAAAGTTATGTTGTTTAGAAATATGTTTTTATTTTTTCGTATTATCTGGGACATGTTGGGGTAAATAGCATTTAGATAATCCCAGATAATTCCTGTGTCCCAGTCTTTGGAACATAAAAGGCTGATGATGATGACGAAACTGACTGGTTAAGGTTGCGTGAAGGCGCTGGATGCGAGACGCACTGGATCAATGTGGCGACGCCTGGGGAAGGCCTATTATTTATTTATTTATTGAACAAGGCACACCAACGACTCATTTACAAATTAATATCACAAAATAACATTCAGAAGAGATCCTGTGTAAGCAAGTCACTTACTACCTGCACATCACCTATGCCCAGCAGTGGACGTCTTTCGGCTGAAATGATGATGACGAATAGCAAATTTATAAATTACAAGCTTTTCCTGCGGTTCCGCTCCTGTATCCTGTAAATACCGTGCAATTTTTATATTTCTATATAATTGCTTGAATATACTCTCAGCGGTACTGTAGCTTTCTAACGATGATATAAATAACACTTAAAATTGAAAACTGTTGTCGAGCTTTGTTCGAAAATCATATCTTTTTATTAACAGTTTTTGAAATGTATGTACTAGACTTGGATGATAGGAACTTCATTGGACCTGTTTTTATTTTAGAGATTTTATTTTATCTGATTTTAGTGATTTTGTTTTATTTGATTTTAATGATAAACTTTAATTGATTATTATTTATTTTATTTTACTGTATTGACATTGTATTTGAATGATTTAATTTGATTTGTATTCGATTGATTTATTGAATGTGAGTGATTTTCAATCCAATGGGTGAAATAACCTAAAAATTTATGAATTATATCTATTATGAGTAACCATTGGATCAAAATTTTATAAATAAGACTTAATACAAGCGCCTATCCCGCCGACAAACTGTATCGCAGTTTGGTGGGTATATTTAATTGTGCAAAACTGTTTGGTCCAAAATAAAGGTTTTGGTACTTACAGAGGATTTTCCACTACAAACAAACAGTTTTACCTCAAACTAAACCCAAACTTAAAATTATTTATTTTACTAAACCATTTATAAAGGTAGGTAGGTACTTTGTGAAGTTAGTTGCACATTCGCAAGCGTCAGTAGGACTCTATAGAAAAGAATGTGTAAAAAAATCCACGGACACTATTTAAAATATGTTTTACAAAATATTTTACATTAGCTTTTCGCCGTTGCTTTGCTCCCGTGGCCCACCCCACAGGATCCGTTTTCGGAATAAAAACGGCTTATGTCACTCCGGAATAAAGTAGCTTTCCATAGGTAAAATATTTTTTAAAATCGGTAAAGAAGTTTTTGAGTTTATCCATTAAAAACACACTTATCTTTCCTTTTTCTTTTCTCTTTATAATATTACTAGCTGACGTTTGCGGTTTCACTCGCGTAGTTCCCGTTCCCGTGGAAATACAGGGATAAAAAGTAGCCTATGTCACCCGGGGATATTGTAGCTTCCCAACGGTGAAAGAATTTTTGAAATCGGTACTGTAGTTTTTAGGGTTCCGTACCCAAAGGGTAAAAACGGGACCCTATTACTAAGACTTCACGATCCGTCTGTCTGTCTGTCTGTCCGTCTGTCACCAGGCTGTATCTCACGAACCGTGATAGCTGGACAGCTGAAATTTTCACAGATGATGTATTTCTGTTGCCGCTATAACAACAAATACTAAAAACAGAATAAAGTAAATATTTAAGGGGGGCTCCCTTACAACAAACGCTTTTTTTCCGTTTTTTGCGATAATGGTACGGAACCCTTCGTGAGCGAGTCCAACTCGCACTTAGCCGGTTTTTAAGTTTATTCGTTACATACAAAAATACAAATCTTTCCTCTATACAATATTAGTACAGACTATTTATTATATGATAATATATATATTTTATAGTGTAGATTGACGTCTTTCTATATCAGGAAAGTGTGTGCAAAAGTAGCTACTCATAACATACATAAATGCAATATCTTGTGTCCGTGACCTTAAGATAGAGTAATCAATGTTTGTGTAGTTATATACTGTTTATTACACTCAGACATCTCTTCGTTTCGATGTCTACACAAATAAAAAGAAGATTAACGTTTACCAATGATACATAACAGCTCGCCTGTATCTAATATCTCCTGTTGGTTAGTCAGTCAAATGTACTAATAATAGGTACACACACTTCACTAGTAATGCTTTAGTACTATTTGATAGGGGGAGAGGAGGAGCGTATTGCCATAATCACCTGAGGAACAATCCAAACTCCAGGAATATTATTCAGAAATGGCGGCTTGAAAAGTCCAATAACATTTTTCATGGCTTGGTTATCGAAACCAGGAATAGAATAGAATAGAAAACGTTTATTCGACATAGACACAAAACAACAACAACAATCACAAAGAGAACAGACACAGAGAAGAATAGTAAAAAAAGTACAAACAAGATTTAAGAATGATTGCGCCGAGCGTGTCCACACCGAAAGGGTTACCAACTCAGCATTTGCTGGGCACCAGGAACCCAGCGCTGATTTTCAGTTGGCACCCCACTAGTGACACACGGACGTGGGTAAATAAAATAGATACTTAAAATAATGTCATAATGTGAATATGTAGGTGCTTAACTTATAAACTTAAAAATATGTAAAATGGATAATATAAAGTAATAGAAAAATATATAATGTATTATAATATAAAGTATAATAAGTGCTACAATAGGAACAGGAGCTCTCTTGCACCTCTAGACCAACGAGACACTATAGAATTTATTTGTCCTGCAAAACTCATCTTACAACTACCTATTACACCACCTTATTACCTATCTTTATCCTTATATATATCTTGCATACTGCGCTACCACGTGGAGATAGCGCAGTTATGCGGGACTCCAACCCACTAAAACGCCACGGTCTCCTGATGTGACGGTTATGGCGAGCACACGGGCACGCGTAAGCATACATCCGCGGACCCGCCGCGTGTCCGTCTCCGTGTCTGCTCCCGTGTACGGCACCCTCGGTACCTCTGTGACGGGTCAGGACAGTGGCCTCCCCACCTACCACTTTTCGGCCGCAGGGGATAGGAAGAGCGGCCAACGCTATACCGACACTCCTCCTCCCCTGCGGCCCCACCGCGTCCGCCATCAGAGGTGGCAGTCGCTACCGTCTGATGGTAGGCCGCGGAGTATAGGGAGAGCGGCGCACCGTAATACCGTCACTCTTCTCCCGCCGCGGTCTCCAACCCTCAGCCGCGATGTCTCAGATACACGACAACGCGGCCCACCTCAGTTGCGATGCTACCCATGTGGGACCAGGCAGAGGTAGCAGTAGGTTATGTTCATTGTTGGTATTGACGTACCACTGACAATCCCATGTCATGTCCAGGTAATCTCTGGCCATTCCAGGTTGCCTGGAAGAGATCGCGGCATGCGATAAGGCCGCCCATTGTATGTTTTTAGTATTAAGTTTCTTTTTTTCTTGTTTATTATTGTACAATAAAGTGTATAAATAATTAAATAAATTTAAGCTTACCAGTGACCGTCCACTCCCCATTATCCTGTCTGTAACCCAGCCCATTCTTGATGACGTAAGTCCAGAAGTACACGGTGTCTCCAATCTTAAGCTCAGCGTTCCTGTCCCTGAAGATCCACCTGCCATTCTTGGCTTTGGTGATGTCTCTGGACCAATAACCAGCTTCAAGGCCCTCCATTTCCTCGTTCAACTTGCCGTGGAAGGCGAATAGAGAGAAGCCATCGTCTGGAAGATGAGACAAATTAAATTAAGGATTTGATATTAGTTACAAGGACTGCTATTTGGTAAAGCCATATCACACCAGTATTCCTAGAATAGTTAGGCAGAGGCTACCAGATTATACATTTGCTAGTGCCATGCAACAACATGCGTCTTTGTCTGCCTCTGTTTGTTACACCGTTTACTTCTTCTTAACGACGCAACGGATTTTGATACGATTCACTAAGGCCCATGCAGTTTTTTGGTCAGTAGTTAACTCAACCAATGGTTAAATATGCTAACCAACAGTTTCAAATTACGGTAAAATGCGTTTTTTCTTCAGTTTTTAGCCTCACAAATGGTAAAAAAGTTGAAGAGTCAATTATTTGACCATTTGTTTGACTAGCAATTGTTGAATAAACGCGTTATACCGTAATTTTAAAACATTGTTTAGCATATTTAATCATTGGTTCAGTTAACTATGGATCAATAAACTGGGCCTAATACAACGATCGTAAACGTGGAAGGTTTCTGTACATTATTTGTCCCATGCGAAGCCGGGACAGATCGTTAGTTTATTACATCACATCATCAGCCTATTAATGTTCCCACTACTGGGAAACAGGCCTCCTCTCTGAGAGAGGGTAATATTAGTTTATTAATTAGACGGAAATCCAAATTCTAGATTGCTACTTCGTAGAATGACCCTTCTCCTAATAAGCACTGACTGAAATGGAATTCGGGTTTTCTGCAGTCGACTTATTTTAAATTCTTTGGCTACGAAATTAATTTTAGAGCCCGAGATGAAGAGGGCTAAATATTAACAGCGGCATGGGTCGATCTTCAAGGTTAAGCTACGCTTGCCGAGGTCGGTCCGTGGATAGGTGACCATCTTTAAAAAAAGCGAAAGGAGTTTCCTCCGTGCCTCGGAAAGCACGTTAAGCCGTTGGTCCGGCTATAATTTGAAGATCTTTGACAGTCGTTATGGGTAGTCAGAAGCCTCAGATCTGACACCAGTTTTGCTGAGGGGTATTATCGTGTTACCCAGTTACTGGATTGTGGAGGTCGGATAGGCGGTCACTCCATGTAAAACTCTGGTACTCAGCTGAATCCGGTTAGACTGGAAGCTTCAACATAGTTGGGGAAAGGCTAGGCAGATTGATGGTGCCCATTCAAGATTCCACGTAAAATAAGAATTTAGACACGGATTTATTTTGGCAATCTAGTAATCAGTCTTATCGAGGAATCACGTTTGGTTTTAATTGTTTAGTCTCTTTATTTACCGAAAAAACGCCAGACCACAAGGTCATTACCGATATAAAACCTCGACAACCGGCTCCGAAGTGACGTCACAATTATTGAACAATTAAATAATGCCAGTTGTGGTTTCAACCGCTGGTTGTGATTCTTTTTTGCGGTTTTGAATATATAGAATCGAATAGGAAATTATTAAATGCTGATAGACAAATTTAGATTTAAGAGCTTGCTCAGCTAGCTTTTGTCTTCGTCTAGATACGGTATAATTTTCATACTAAAACACATTTGATTGATGTTCTAGCCTAAAGAATAGCACTCTTACTAGTCCAATTTCGGGTAAAGACTGATTATAGGGTTAGTAATAAAGTAACAAACAATTGGGCGAGGTGTTTCATCTACTTCGGATAAGTTTCTATTAAGGTTACACTAGTCAACGGCACGAACTATTTTGTGCGCGGGGTTAAAATGCTTGCTATATCAACCGACAACACGTGCGGAAGAGATTGATGCTGTGATGAGTAGTAGGAAGCTAGTTCGCGTACGACGAATACACACTTTTGCGAATTTGTAGCGAAATGTATAATGATTTAGGACGAAACCGAGCGCGTAAAATTTTATAAACAGACCTTTGGGAGTCTGGATATCATGAAAAAACGACTAAACGTATCTGTTCAAAATAAAATTATTTGCTTTGTTGAACTACTAATCTATCCCTGTATGGTGGCTATTTTGCAATTTTCCGTCTTCTTATGGTATTTATTTGCACCCAAAAATGCGTTAAAATTAGTGTCGAAATGTGGAACTTTCGACGCTCATAACTTTCAAATATTTACTTTTTTCAATTTTTTGTTTCCATACAGGGCTAGATAATGATGAGATAAATAAATATCACTTTTTATTTTGAACGTACATTGTCAAACAGTGGAATAATCCCTAGATTACGTTTGTATGGAAGAATTTTCGACTAGTGTAACCTTAACTTAATAGGCGTCGAGACACTTTGTCTTCATTGATTTTGGGTTTAATTTAAAATCTTTGGTTAATTTTAGTGTCACTACTTATAGCATAAAAAATTATGGCTTCAACATTTATTCTTAGGAATTTACTGTTTAACGACTTATCTCAATATTTTGTCAATATTAAGAGAAATTGTTTTTTTTTTTTACAAATTGTGGGGTTTTAACCTAAGTTAATGTTAGTTTTTTAACCGACTTTCGAAAAAGTAGGAGGTTCTATGTTCGACTTCTTGTATGTTTTTTTTTTTTGTTTTTATGTATGTTCACCGATATCTCCGTCAATTGTGGACCGATTTTGAAAATTCTTTTTTTGTTTGAAAGAGTATTTTCCGAAATTGTTCCCATTTTAATTTGGTGAAGATCTGATCAAGAACATCGAAAATATAAAATATAACTATTAAATAACGGCAACCCTAATAAAAAAATATGTCTGTTTATTATACCATTTCATAACATAACATCACGCCAGTACGCTCTTAAGGGGTAAGCAGATCTCTCATTTGATCGGTTTTGTTCAAGTTTCATGATATTCGGGTAATCTATTCTGGTGTTATACGAAACTTACTAAACAACTTGCCTAGTAGGTAGGTACAACTAAAAAGTGAATAATAAAAAAATACTTCCAAATAAGAAAAGTACAAAGTGAGAAATAACTTTATTTTTGGAATTCGGTGTCCATAACGCAAAAAAACGGTACCTACGAAAGACACCGACATCCAAAAATAAAGTTATTTTTCACTATGTACTTTTCTTATTTGGAAATCGGTAGTATTTTTTTATAAAAAGATTTTTTTTAAATGTCATGGTCACTAACACTAACATTAACATTCGAAACGGAATATTTACCATGTTTACTGTTTGTTGAATAGCCGATATTTCGGTGCTGTTGCAAGCACCATGATCACGGATAAACTGATCCGTATAACATGGTAAACATCCCGTTTCGAATGTTAATGTTAAGTTAATGTCGTTAATTAAATGGCAAAAAAAAGGCAAAAATTAGGATTTTTAATTTATAAAATAATAAATAAAATAAAATAAGCCTTTATTACTGTTACTCTTTACAATCTTATTCTTACATGTTATACTAATCACTATTTACATTAATACTTGTTATTAACTAATTATGGTATTTATAGTATATCGGTAATCGGTTTAGTTTTCTGTAGCAGCTTGTCTCTCGACAAAGGCCTCCTCCAAGGACTTCCATGCAGCTCGATCTCTAGCTATTCGGATCCACTTAGGGCCCGCCACTTGCCTGAAGTCGTCTTCCCAACGCTTATATTGTCTCCCTTTATTTCTTTTATCGCCCCTAGGGTACCACTCTGTTATTATTTTTGTCCACTTTTCTTTCGTATCCCGTAACATGTGTCCTGCCCAACGCCATTTTAACTTTCTACTAACGATATGCGCATTTTTGAATTTTGTTTTGGTTTTTATTGTTTCCAATTTCACTCTGTCACTTCTTCTTACCCTTATTACACTTCGTTCGATGCTGTTCTGGCACACTTTTATTTTATTCGATAGCTGATCCGTTAAAGCCCACGTTTGACATCCATAAGTTAAGCACGGGAGTATGCAAGTGTTATATACAGTTCTTTTAATTTTTATGGACATTTTTCATTATTTCACTAAGGCTCCAAAATCTTTTCCATGTGTTTGTTATTCTTCTGTTTATTTCCTTATGCATGTTATCAAGGGGTGTTATTAATTGTTCTAAATAAATGTATTCATTAACATACTTTATTTCTTCCTCGTTAACAATTATAGCATCTGAATCTGATTTTTGAGCGTTAGTCATTATTTTTGTTTTGCTTAGATTCATTGACAGCCCCGTTGCCGCACTTTCTTCAGCTAGTTGTTGCAGCATTCGTTCTAAGCTCCGTGAATCTTCAGAAAACAGTATTAAGTCATCAGCAAAGCGCAAATGGTTTAATTTTTGGCCATTGATCTTAAGACCCATATCTTCCCAATCAAGATTTCTGAAAATCATCTCTAGAACCGCCGTAAACAATTTTGGTGAAATAGGATCTCCTTGACGAACTCCTCTTTGAACTGGGAATGGTTCTCCTATTGCCTCGAGCTTTACTTGGGCTGTGCCTCCTGAGTAAATTATGTTTAGGATTCTGATGTATTTCATTTGAACACCTTGGCATTTCAGGGCTTTCCATATGTATCCATGTTCCAGGGAATCGAATGCTTTATGAAAATCTACAAACCCTATGTAGTACGTTTTCTTGTATTCTTGATATTTTTGCAGGACCTGCCTAAGAACATGGATATGCTCAATTGTAGAGCAATTACTACGGAACCCAGCTTGTTCTTTAGGTTGGTTTTCGTCTAATACATTTGCAATACGGGACAGAACTATAGGATTTTTAATTATGATATTTATATATATAAAAAAAATCTGTGTCCACCATTGACACAAAGCACACAATCACAGTGATTTGGCATTCTTAAAATCTGTTCTTCAAAATGAATAATGGCCGTCCACTTTGATTTGGCCGATGATGCGAGCATCGGCAAGAGTGCGTGTTACGACTCTAGCAATGTGTGGGCTCGTGCATTAGTCGAAACGAATCACCCAACCGGCGTCGCAAAGGGATGACCACGTCTGAACCAATCCGCGCCGCATAAATCTAAACCCCTTATCAAAATGAGATCGGTTCTTCCACCAATCCAAATACCGGCCCAAACCATTTTTTTCCCCGTCCTTATGAATGAACTTCCTGACAACATTTATTTCTTGACGTCCAGAGTTCCACCAAACTGGAGTACGTCTTGTATCCGGATACCGAAACGAGGTTCATCGGAAAAGCAAACACTATGCCAGTCTTCTTCCTTCGCATTTCTGTGTTCGCGAGCCCATTGTAAAAGGGCCCTACAATTGTGGGGTGCTATAAATGTAACTGTCAGCGGCCTTCGGGGACGCAGACTCACTTCACGAGCGATTCGCAGACTCACTTCACAAGCGATTTTGGATGGTTGGGTCGCTTATCAGCAAGCTTGAAGAGCTGTGGAGCCTCGTAGTCAACATTATGGCGGTCATGGTACGATTCCGTCGAGCAATATTTTTGATGTACCGGTCCTGTCTGCGAGTGGTGATGCGAGATCATCCTCCATGACGCTCGGCCACGCTGCCTGTGATACGATAGCGTGTCCAGAGGCGACTTATGACGCTTTGTGTAGTGCCAAGAGCGTTAGCCACAGTACGTTGCGTGGAACCAGCTTGCAACATTCCGACGGCTCATATATTATATATATATCGTGTCAAATGATGTCGTCGCTCCATACCGATGCAATTTTTTTCTACTTTTAATCAAAATTTAAAGAAAATTCTTTATTTAAATAGTGAAATTCAGTAAAAATAATCAATAACGATCAAAAAAAGTTGAAATAATAATCCTCAATTTCGTCGATACTCTAAAACGTACTTGATACCTAGACACTTTTGACGTGTGTATTTCAATCAGCCTTGCCTTGCCTTTGCCCAACGACGGTGGAGACATTTTCCAGTATATGGAAAATGTCTTTATCACATCTCCATGCGACAAAGACATTGTGTGTGTGTGTGTGCCAATCTGGCTTCGATATCAGGGTAAAGCTTATCGATGCCCTATTTCTAAACTTCAGACATAAAAACTTCAACTAAGCAGTTTTTCGAGAAACTTCACGCTTGTTTAATATAATTAGGAATTTGAATAAAAAGGCTATATTAGGCGCTTTCAATGTGTTTAATCCAGTTTTCCTAAAAATTCCTCATTAAAATTTAGGAACAAATGAACAGACTAATAAAAAAGCTTGACTTTCATCAAATATTGATTAAAATCTCGCTACCGTAGTATTATTAGAAAATGGGAAAATGTTCGGGAATTTAATAATTACTTGCCACTTCGACCTTCGATAAAAGATCATCAAAGATAATATCATATTTTAATTGGACGAATTAGAATAATGATCCTTCATAATAAAGATTGACATAGATTTTCTTCGTTTATTAAATTTTTGCTAATTTAGGTTCTCAACCTTGAGAAAAATGAGAATAGTATCTTAGTTGGAATTTTCCTTTTTAAACATTGGAAACATAACACAATCTTTGATAAATTGCTCAATAAGCTTTTTGGCGTAATTTAGTAGATTTGTTTGGCTACGCTATGAAGAATTTGCTTAAAAAAATGGGCTCTGGCAATATTCATAAAAACTCGCAGTGTTAAGGTACCTACTGCAACGATTGAGTTTGCTTCCATTGGGTCCAGAGTTATAGACCTTATACTGGCAAGAAATGCCTTGGTTTTAAAAGATAAATCATATTTAGAATAGGATTAGAATACACTAGTGAATTTTTTTTAGATTTTTAATACCCTTCCGAGGCAACGCTTTGGAATACAAAAAATGTGTGTCTGTTGACTTTTTATTTTAACAATTAGGACTACGCCCCGTCTTCACAGTATACACTACGATCGCCAATCCGTTCGCCATGTTTGGTGATTTTGTCAATAAGTAATCATCTTGGTATTTGGTGAAAACAGGCTGACGGATGATGTAATAAGATTTTATAAAACATAGTCTACTTGTAAGCTAAAAATACATTTTGGGAATCCCAAGATCATTTTCACCTTGTGATAAGATTTTGGTAACCTTTGGTAATATCGGTTCGTCCCGCTGATATTTTTTGTTTATTTTTATTGATACCTAATTATAAAAGATATATTATGGTTTTTGTTTTGGCACTTGCACAATGCCACATGAGTATATAAACGGAACAGAGATAAAGCTTCATACAACCACGCGAATCGGTTGCACTACTACAAGCACGCGGACGCATGAGTGCGTGACCACTGGCCGCTTGTCGCGTACGCGGCGAGACTGGAAAAAACCGGTTTACGTTGGCACAGCCAGTGTACAATCTCAGGGTCTGTGCAACGCACGTTGTTTGTTTTGTTAGTTGCAAGTTTGAATATTTTAATGTAAAAACGTTGTATTTTATTATTAATAATGGTTGTTTATTGTACTGTGTGTATGAATAATACTAGAAAAAATAAAAATATATCATACTTTAACTAGCGAAAGCGAATATTTTGATCTTGAAATAAATATTGTAAATGTTGGCAACGAAATACTTAAACTTAATAAGATTGTAAATTTGAGTGAGTGTTTCCCGTTAGATTACTTGAAAAAACTATATGTTAGATTCAGAATTTATCACACCATTAAAAGAAACAATAAATAATTAAAAAACAAAAATTATAAAAAGAAAATTGTTAGAGTAAGTAATTTGTAAAGAATTCTATCATACATAATCTATACCAATATTATAAAGAGGAAAGATTTTTTTTGTTTGTTTGTACCGAGAATTTTTCAAATCGGTCCAGTAGTTTCGAAGCCTATTTCGAAACTACTGGACCGATTTTAAAAATTCTTTCACCAATAGAAAGCTACATTGTTCCAGAGTGACAAAGGCTATTTTTTTTTAAATCCCGAAAATGGGTCCTGTGAGGTGGTCCACGGGAGCGAAGCCGCGGGCAACAGCTAGTAAATAATAAAACTATTTAACAAATGTTTTGTTTTTGTTTTCACCTATTGTGACAACCCTGCCAAAATAGGTAACAATTTTGCACGTTCTTAGGAAGCTTTGTCTCTGTTCCGTTTATCTACTCATGTGACACTGCCTTGTGAGCAATAGACAGTTCCTCCGCGTCAAATTTTAATGTGTTGCCTCTGGTTATTGTTTGTATCTTTTCATGTGTTGTAACTGTTTTCTTCGTTGTATTTTGTGTTGTTTATTGTCTGTATTGTTTTTTGTATATTTCATTCTATGTTTTGTAAGTGTACCTATGGACAGAAAGTCTGAAATCAAACCATTTTTTTTTTTGGTAAGATGCTCTACACAAGTGATATTCTATCAACAAACTCGTCGCGATAGCGATTGAAAAACCGGCCAAGTGCTAGTCGGACTCGAGCACGAAGGGTTCCGTACCATTATCGCAAAAAACGGCAAAAAAATCACGTTTGTTGTATGGGAGCCCCACTTAAATTTTTTTTTTATTCTGTTTTTAGCATTTTTTATTATAGCGCCAACAAAAATACATCATCTGTGAAAATTTAAATTCTCTAGCTATCACGGTTCATGAGATACAGGCTGGTGACAGACGGACCGCGGAGTCTTAGTAATAGGATCCCGTTTTTACCCTTTGGGTACGGAACCCTAAAAATTATAGAATTGTATGGGCTTGACAAGCGCTATCGAAACGTGATCAATTCCTTAGATCTTGGCATTTTGACAATCGCCATCGCTGCCAGAAGACAGTTTGTTTCGAGCCTGTGAGGCTCTTTTGAAATTTTGCCGATGAGGCACTTGTCTAAGGCTTCAGTGGCAAGTGGCATTCTATCATCGAAACCGTGGCGATAGCGATTGTCAAAAATCCCTTAAATTATGATATTTCGACTATCACCTTCGCTGAAATCGAATGCCACAAGCAAAAGGTATTTCAAGAAAAAGATTAAAACTAATTAAAATATCTAGGTTTGTAAACCTTCAGCATCACCGTGAATCGCATTGATATTGCACAACCGCAAAGCAAGGCTGGTGATTTTACATCGTTAAATCCAATATATCTGTCGCAGCCAACTGGTTAAATTAGCCAGCTAATTGGACACCTTCACCGTTCATTAAACGCTGGTATACCATTGGATGTTGCCGATAGTTAATTGAACTAGAATCATTCAACGTTTAACAACTTGGCTTATTGAAAGTCACCCCTTTAAAGATCACTGACCAAGACTCAGCCAAGTGATTTAAATTTAGTTCAGATTTTTTTGCGCTTCGCTCAAAAGATCAAACGTTGCGCTCAATGGCTTGGTTAGTTGTTCTTCAGCCATTTAATTAAATGCTGGCGTTTAATGAACAAAGTCAAAGTCAAAGCACTTTATTTCAAGTAGGCCAGTTACAGGCACTTTTGAATTGTCAAAAGACAAAATAAAATATTACAAAATTATGGTGCTACAGTCTCAGTCACAAGACATAATAACTGTGAAAGTACCGTAGATGCCCATTCCAAGGCGTAGATCTCTATGGAGAAGAACGGGCAAGAAACTCCATGGGCACTCTTTTTCAATTAGGTAATTATTACAAATCATTTGTTACATCATTCATGTTGAGATTACACATTAACGTAACGGCGAACGGCCTAGGTGTCCAAGCTAGCAAACTGGCTAATTTAACGAGATGGTTGCGACATATCTAAAGGTGTATTTGAATGAATAAATCAAGAATTTACTTTCAATAACATAGTAATAGTAATTACCTGCTTGCGTACGTGTGGGTTACGGTGGCTGACTTATGCCTACACCTTCCTTCTCTCTGTGAGATGAGGTCTCTGCCCTACAGTCGGAGTGACCGGTTTAGTATCAATAATATACTGCCTTAATCAACCTGTTCTTATTATGGCAAAAATAGTATGAAATATCGTTATATGTCTATTTACATAAATTAAAAAAAATAAGTTACTACTTCGAAATTTTACGTGGCAGTGACATCATCACCCATCACCATTAGTCACGGGCTTGCAAGGGTTTGGTTTAGTATTGACAGAAGAAAGCTGACTGTTATTTGTTTTGTTATAGTCGTATCCATACTTAATATTATAAATTGTAGTTCTAAAAACTAAAAAAACACGCTTTATTGGTAAGGATAATGGGACAAACTGTTTAAATTATTGCATTGTCATCGGTCCTTGATAAGTGTGCAAAGTTTCAAATCAATCCAACGTTTTGAAGTGGGTGAAAATCACGTTCAAAGATTCCGTTACATTGATACATTGATACATTGTTACATTGATACATTGATACATAGATACATACATACCAAGCTAATAAAAGCGTGTTAATAAATGCAAAAATAACTCTGTCTGACAGTCGATCTGTTTGTCTGTTACCGTTGGACGCTTAAACCGATGAACCGATTTGGATGCAATTTGGTATGGAGATAGTTTGAGACCCTGGGAAGGACATAGGATAGTTTTTGCACCAGAAATATAAATGCGTAAGTAACTCTGTCTGACAGTCGATCTGTTTGTCTTTTACCGTTGGACGCTTAAACCGATGAACCGATTTGGATGCAATTTGGTATGGAGATAGTTTGAGACCCTGGGAAGGACATAGGATAGTTTTTGCAACAGAAATGTTTTCTGGCGCAAAAACGATCCTATGTCGAAGTTCGTATGGTGAAATTGACTAATCGAAGTACTAATGCCAGCTACGCAGCCGAAGTCACGGGCAAAACCTAGTTGATTATTATTACTGATTGATAGTGAATAGGTGTTGTCATGATAATATGTAACTCATAACATAATATATGATTGACTAGCTTCTGAAAGCGGCTTCGCCCGCGTGAATGTAGAAAATTATCCCAAGGGTACCAATTCCCGAGATAGAAAATATCCTATGTGCTATTCCAGACTATAATCTATATCTGTGCCAAATTTCATCCAGATCCGTCCAGCCGTTTGAGCATGAAGAAGTAACAAACATACAAACCCACTCAGAGACTTTTTTTTAATATTAGTGTGATTAGTATGATATATCCTTTATATCAGCCCATAATCGTGTAGGACTATCATGAAATTCCCAATTCCCCGTTACTTAATTGCACAATGATCAAGCTTAGCAAATGGATTGGCGATCGCAGTTTATTTATTTATGTATAAGCAGACTTATTCTGCCTCATATTACGTACCTCTAAGTACCTTTTATACCATATCACTTATCCCATCAAAATTCAAACAATAATATCTATGTATGTTGAATTATGAACACGCGATCATTTACCTACCTACTTTAAAAACATAAGTTAGATCGCACTTATAGTAATGTTCTAAGTGAACAGAATATACATTGACTTGAAACTTAAGAGCATAAAGTAGAACAAGCACTTATAATGAAAATATTGATCATACCTGGTACAGAGACTCTGAATCCTTTAGGGTAAATAGCTTCTAACTTAGCTGGAGGCACTTCGTAACACAACACATAATTAAAACTAAATAAATAAAATAAAAACAAAACACAAGCGTTCGCCATTGTTCTAAAAAATATCACACACAAATTTATATTTAAATAAAAGACTTCATTTATATAAAACGGGTTTTAAATTGAATATTTATAATATTGACTAGATGAGTCAGTGTTTGCCGGTTCGAAGTGACGGACTGAGCTGAGTACCACGCAATGAAATCTTCGTAATAATAGTTCGATGTGTTTTTGTAAGCTTGCGGCCACACTATGCGGTCATTGGTTGTTTAAATATCAACATTATTTTCTGTGACGATGATTTTCGAAGAATTAACATCGTACTGTTGAAATTGGTTTTTATTTGATTCGACACTTGTTTTTTGTGATGTTGATCTCAGTAACTGTAAAGTACGTTTTTGTATTCGTTAGTAAATGATTGTTATGGATTATGTCAACATGTTGAACCGCAATTTTTAGTCAGGCTGTTTGATTCATAACATGTGCAGTCGGAAATTCGTTTGAAAACTTTGAAACTTTAAAGGTTTCTTGATAAACCACTCATGGGGCAATATGGGGCCAATACGTTCGTGCATTTTTGACGACTATGTTCATTACAATCGATTCTTAATTTGAATAAAAAATATATTTATAGAAAAATCTGAAATTATGTTTTGAATTTGGAATTAACTATCGTCCAGCATTGCTTGCTTATAGAAAGGAGGTACAGAACAATTTGATTTCAAAAATATATACGAACTATTTCGGAGGAGCTTATTTTAAAATAAAACAGTGAGTTATTAATACAGTATTATCACTGTCTTATTAGATCACTGTTTAAATCGATAACAAGTTTGTTGCTTAGGTCAAATTATATGTTTAAAAAAAATTATATTCGTATTACAATATCTGTAGAGGAATTAACCAGTGGTTTAGGTTTCAATTTTGTTGACAGAGTTCTGAAGTCTGTCAGTGGAAGGAAACTTTGGAATGCAAGGCTACAGTGTCTAATAGTGAGGCATACAGAAAATGACCATTCAAGTAAACATATCCTCATAACTTCTTTTCGTTTGATATGGGTGTTGATGGCAACACAAAGTTATTAATATTTATAGTTTTATCTATGATATTTATGATCTGTTGTAAAGAGCTGTCATACGTTCTTTCTCTTCCTGTGGGCTGAAGCCAACATGCTATCATGTGAGTTATAGTAAATCTATACTAATATTTGTGAGTTTGTGACGTTGTAGGCTGGATCTACTGAACCGATTTTGTTAAGAACATCAGTAGAAAGCTACATTATTCCTGAGTGTCATAGGCCATAATAAGTTTTCAAAAAAATTAGAAATCCTTATGAAAATTGCAATAATGTAACCCAAATTAGCAAAATGTTGTCTGTAAAATTCATTCTTTGGCGTGCGCTGAGAAAACTATTAATGATACATAAAAATTATTAGGCAGGGTAGGCAGGGTAGGCAGTGTAGGCAGGGTAGGCAGGGTAAGCAGTGGGAGCGAAGCGCCGGGGGTCAGCCAGTAATTAACAAAACAAGTAAATTGTATCAGTTAACCAGCCTATATAAACTACTGTCCACTCAAGTCAATCACCAATAAATTAAGGTACTGAAATCATAAAATGCTTCCAACAATGGGAATGGGACCGATATTATTACAAGCAATAATAAAATTCAAGAGTCCCATTGAAATAAATACTTTGACTTGTATAATTTATTGGAAGATGTTGGATAGAAGGTCAAAACCCATCTGTGCAATGCAAAATTTACAATAGTGTGGACAAACCCTCGCAATCGCACGGACCTTTAAAATATTTTTGCAATTTACTTTAGCGTGTTATATGATTCAATATGCTCATGTTAGTTTATCTATACTTTGACCATAAATAAACTAAAATAAATTAACGTATTTGTGTTTTGTGGTTATATGCGGTCACTTAAAGACAAACACAACGTGAGATGTCGAATTTATTTCGCTTATGTTTTAATTATTTAGAGACCGTAATGGGATTATTCATAGGCAGTATTTCTTTTGAAGTGAAAGAGAGCAGTGAATGCCCAGTTGTATCGGCCGCAACTTACAAGGTGTAGGTCGTGGGTTCGAACCCAGGCAAGCGCTTAACTTGGTGTAAATTATTACATCACCACTGCTCTCATAACGGTAAGGAAAACATTCAAAGACAAAAAAATCGAAGACGTGACATCCACCAACCCGCACTGGGCCCGCGTGGTGGATTACGGCCCATTCCCTCTCACAGAGAGGAGGACTGTGCCCCAGCAGTGGGAACATTAAGACGACGACTAACGCCAACGACCTTGAGGGAACAAAACGCGCACTCGTTTCACACCCGCGCGACCCAAAATTTTGTAATTTTTTGTACTTTCCTTATTATTTTAAGACTTAAAAAAAAGCCTCAGATCAAAATGTAGATAATTAAATTATATTTGAGATGGTGTTGATTTCATTAAAATACGCCCAGCGGTTTTGGTGTGATTGTCGAGTTTTTGTCCGTTTTAGACATAACTTTACAAATTAATTACACTATGCTATACAAATAAAACTCAAAATTTGCCTAGATCAAATTATTAAGAAAATAGTCTAGTATAACATATATTTTTTCCAAAACATTACGACTAGCTGTTTAGACGTGATTCTCATTTAAAAATCAGCTACTCAAGGGAATCGGCGCCTTAATAGGCCGATGATGATGATGATGAAAAGAAAACTGTTTGTAGGTAATGTTTACTCACTGCGTTTACGTACCGATTGATTATTTTCAACAATATTTCCATAATAATTATTGGATGTTCTTCTAACTCCTTCTGCTCTTTTCTGATTAATTTCGTTGCGGAATCCAAGAAGTCGAATTGCTTCTCCGGGACTCGTCGGGATTTACTTACTCGGCAATTTTCGGTCGTCACTGTTGAGTCTATCTTTCAGGAGTTGCAGTGGTTGTGAATAAATAGTATAGCGGGTTTGGCAAAAAAATACTTAAAAAAATATTTGAGGAATAGAGGCATTCTGTTACTTATGTTTAAATGCATCTTCTTTTCCTGTGCGGATGTGGCCACCTCTGGTGTCAGAGTTAATTAAGCCGCCTCTGGGAACCCCACATACAGGACTTGGCTATTTCAGACTTACCTAATTTAACTGTACTTAGTTGAAAAACAGCATAATATAAGATTCACAACGGATCTGTGTGTCTCTGAATTTGCTGCAAGACCCTGCGCAGTAACAATTTTTGTGTCAATATTGAAAGTGAAGATAGCATTGTATAACTGTCTCTTTCACTCGCTTAGGTTTGTCGCATCATCCTATCTCGCTGAATCTCGATGAAAAACTGCTTCTTGGGCAAAGGTTGACAGAGCCAACTTCGTGAATATAATACATAATGTTCGGTTTCTTTTTAAAATGCTACTGATTGTTATAGTACCTACACTAATTTGCAAAAATATTGCATTGAATTGCCTCGTTCTGAGAATTATAAAATTACAAATAGCAGAGACCTTATGCCTTATTCGCATGCTGTTATAGTGATCATAGAAACCGGTATTCATTCATTAATTATACTTATTCTTTTTATGTTTTTTGTGGTAGAATTATGGTTTTATTCTATTCACTAAAAGAGCGATGAGAGCGAAAGAGCTCTCATCGCGCAGAAGAGGTTTATACGTGCGATTTGTAATGTAGACACACTTACATACTGTAAACCACTGTTTAGGAAACTTAGAATACTTCTACTTTAGGAAACTAGATGAAATATGTAAATTTACCAAATCTCAATCTGAGATGTTTGAAAAACTGGGAGATAAATGTAAGTTCAGAACTAGATATCCTAATAGACTTACTAGAATGAAAACGGAACTATATAGGCGAAGTTGCTATCCTATCTGTATTCAGATTTATAACGAAATTAAAGAACTTCCAATGGTCCGCTTCAGAAGGGCTTTACGCAGGTGGCTAATAGAGAATTCCTTCTATACTATAAAAGAGTTCCTTCAGTTTAAATTTAGTGAAGGATTTACAGCTTTAAATAGTCTATAAAAGCGGCGTGCGCGTCACTCTTCGCCAGCCGTCGCCCTGCGCGGTCGTCTCGCTGCCCGTCTCGCTGCACGTTGCCGCTCCGCTCGCTCGCCGCCACCGCTGCGAGCCAGCACTCATCGTCCCGTCTCGCTCTTGCGTGACGTCACTGCGGCCGACGCGCCCCCCGCCCGCCGCCTCACCGCTGCGCGCCCCGCGCCTCGCCCTCGCCCCGCCGCACATCTGCGGGTCGTCGCCGCGGCCGTCGCGTTTTCAAATCCACTTCTTGGGTGGTCCTTGGCGGATACCTAACGGTGTTAACTAACCCAAGGGGGTGCCGACCCAAGCACCCGCCAAGCCCCTTCAGGGCACGGCAGTCATTGGATTCGGGAGCAGGATCGTTGGCCTTGGTAGATAGCCTAGTCAACCCCTGTCTTCGTTCCACAGCAATCACCTGGCACGGTCGGTGTTTCTACCCCGACGTGCCAGACTTTCGGTACACAGTGGAGGGTGGCCCACCTTCGGTGGGTTTACCGGTACCTCAGGGCCCCTGTCACACAATAAGATTGGTGCAGGGTTTACTAGCTTAGGGCTCACCAGGCACACACCTCCCAGTCTAACCCGGCTGGGAGGGTAGGACCACACACCCCGGGCCCACCTACCCGGGGACTCTCTCTATCCCCTTCAGATAGATAAGATAGGGTATTGTTTACAATACCTTATCTTATCTTGAAAATTCTTATTTTTCTCCTTGATTGATTACATTAGCAACTAGGCATCCTGTAGAGTTGCTGATGCTCCTCATCGAGGATTTGCTGTCGGACGATCCCAGTCCGCGCAGCGAAAACCTAGAAAGATACGCCACCATCCGGCAATCACTTGCCACCTGTTCTGCCTTAGGCACCCCGGCCCCCGATTCTGACGACGTAAGTCAAACCCCTTTTGTTGCCGACGGCAACAAAATCAAATTTCCGATAGTGGAAAATGTCCGCTCGAAAACCGTGTTTTCGAATCCAGCCTCCCCTCATGTCGACATTCCAATCGACGCTCCCATGTCAGATGACAACTCTGACAACTATTACACCGACGCCTCCTCCGCCTCAGAAAGCTGTAAAGCTCCCTCTGAGGCTATCAGAAAGAGGAAGAAAACAAAGGTGCACCCAAAGGTCTCTAAGGCCAAGAAGGTAGCCTCGTCCGCCTCCCCAGCTCGGCCGTCCACCTCCGCCGACGTGCAACCCACCCCCGCCACCGCTTCCCAGCGGTCCAGGCGTCCGGCTCGCTCCCCCACCCCCAGGAGCCGCTCCCGTAGCCCTCTGACTTTGGCCGACACTTCCCCAAAGTCGAGCCGCGCCCCCAGTCCTGCTCCTACTAAGAAGCAGAAAGTCCCACCCATCTTCGTCCACGAAAAATCTAAGTGGACCGACTTATCAAAAGATTGCGTTGATCGCAAAATCAATTTTCTTAGTGCCACCTCCTGTCAGGCGGGCATTAAAATCACTCTCCAAACTCCTACTGATTTTAGGAACCTGACCAGGCTCCTGAAAACCCAGAGGATCCCATTTCACACGTACACCCTCCCCTCGGAGGCGCCCGTCCGTGTAGTGATCCGACGCATCCCGAAGGAGATTTCCGCTGAGGACATCTTCGAGGATCTCGTCGCTCAGAAGGTCCCAGTCATGGCTGTCCACCGCATGCGTAAAGCTAGAGGCGGAGAAGCTTACGATATGGTTTCGGTCGAATGCGACCCAACCGAGTCCTACAACCCGATTTTTAGAATAAAATCGTTGTGCTCTCTGTCAGGGATCTCCATTGAGAAACCCTACCGTCCCACTGTTGTTGGTCAGTGTCACAACTGCCAACAATATGGACACAGTCAGAAGAATTGCTTTGGCCGCCCCAGGTGCGTTAAGTGCCGAGGCGACCATAGCACTAGAGAATGCCCCCGCCCCAAAAACCCGGCCGATTGCACGGAGCCTCCCAGCTGCGTGCTATGTGACCAGGTCGGTCACACGGCCAACTTCAAGGGTTGCCCTAGAGCCCCCAAGCTGGCGCCCAAAATGGCCAAGCGCCACGCTGAGCGCCAAGCTCACTCAGCTCCCTCCGGACTACCCCCCGCCCGGCTAGCCCCTCAGAGGACTTCGCCATGGGGCAAACTAAACCACCAACAGGTGGCTCCCCAGACCGTCCAACGGCCAACCGCAGGCTTGCTGGAACAACCCACTCCGGCCCCCCCTCAGGCTCCTGCCGTCCCCAAGCCCGCTCAAAACCGGCAAGTGGCTCCCGCCACTGTCGCCGCTGAGAGCCTGCCCCACCAAAACCCCGCTGACAGACGCTGCGTCGCTGATGTTATCATCAGCGCGTATGCCGTCTGGATGACGGATGAGGCCAGATCGTTGGCTGCTGAGATCAGAAGGATCGAAGCAGCCGGTGATATGCCCGCACCCGAGTCCAAGGATCTTTTCGAAAAGTACCCAAATATAACCGAGGTACTAGATAGCCTCGTCTTTAGAAATGGTAAATGGGTGCGCATATAAGTCGCATTCGTTTACCATTTCCGTTAGGATTTCGCCAACTGAGGCTCATCCCCGACCCCCCATGATCTCCACTCTGCTCCATAAGAGCCTAGGGAGTAGGAACAATGTAGCATACAGACCGATTCGTTCAGTCCTCGCCGCCGAGGCCCGTCGCGTACTCTTTCAATTAAAGCCCGCCAGCCCGCGAAGCTGAACACTAGTTAAATTATTAGATCTCAAAAGGAGTTTCTTGTCCGTTCTTCTCCACGTAGGTAGTTTCCGAACGGATGGTAAAATCACTTGTCAGATCCAGCATTGCCTGCCCCCCCAGCGACGCCCTGAGCCGAGGTTCGACCCCAACTGGGGTAGCCCTCAGCGTTGTCGCTTAGTTTTAGAAATTTGTGCCCAGCTGGAGGCTATATAGCTTAGTCTCCACAGGGAAAGTCCGGTTAAGTAGTTGTCAGTCGCTTTGACCGAACTACGAGACGCCCCGCAGAAAAAAAAAAAAAAAAAAAAAAAAAAAAAAAAAAACGGCGTGCGCGCGATTACTCAGCTCATTTGACAGACGTCGCTCGTGGCGGAAAGTCGCCGGAAACATCGCTCAAGGACCGTGAGACTTATATTTTTCTATTTTTGTTTACCTATTGGTTATCTTTTTGATATTTACGTGCTAATCTTTTTGATATTTACGTGCTAATTGTTAAGGTTAATATTCAGTGATTGTTATTTTGTTCCTAATTAAAAATAAAGAGTTGTTTGATATTAGTTGTGTATCGCATTGTATTTTTTTTTTAAATATCCCTGTTACCAAAAATTTGCATGTCATTATGCAATGATTTAATATGTTATGCTACTTTTATAACTACATTGTATGAACTTTTGTAACCATATTTATCTGCAAATAAATCTTTGACTTTGACTATTTTTGCTATCATTAAAACCGGCTCCGCTGGATGCGAGACGCACGGGACCGGTCAATCTGGTAACACTTGGGGGAGGCCTACGTCCAGCAGTGGCAGCAGAAACCGGTATCAAAATCAATTAAATCCGTCTAGTCTTTCCTCAATTTTGTTGGGATCGGCTGCCATTCTTACTTACCAGTATCTGGGTAAAGACGGAAACACACTTACGTGTCGTGGCCTGGCGTGTCGCGGGATCTACCAATCAAACGACTCTGTTCCAGCCTACGTCAAAACACAACGAGTATTGTAGCCAATCAACTGCTTCCGAAGGCGCCACGCCACGAAACATGTGTTTCCGTCTTTACACGACACTCCTTGGTAATCCTGCTGTTGAATTAAAGCTTCTGACTACCCTAAATTATTGACATAGATTTATAAACGACACCCGGGACCAACAGCTTTTGAAGTCACGGAGGAGTCTCGGTACCTAAGTAATGGGTGGTTTCCCATCCACGGCAAGCGTTGCTTAACCTTGAAAATCGATCCGTGTGGCTTTTATTAGCCACGAGCTGCTCATAAGACCGGTATCATAGTGATAATTAACAGTATTTGTTATCCGCAGATTAATTCGCAGAACTGCGCGAAAAAACTTGATAAGTTATTGATGCTTGTAATTTAAATATGAAATAAATTGACTGAACATTTTATTGCTCTTTTCCTTATAGTCAATCTTCTTTATTAACTTCATTCTTAAATATCTATCCATATACACCGTGAAATTTAAGTGGTTGTTTTCCCGCGGCAGAACGACTTGCCTTTAGGAGTACTTTCGAAGCATAGAGTTAAAGTAAAAAAATAACGATGTTTTTATTTTAAAATAATTTAAAAAATATTCATCAACTCGAAAAAGTGAGTAACAATAGTAACTTGTAGGTACTAGGTACTACTCGCGTCACCACCGTATTATTCACCGTAGTACCTAGTACCTACAAGTTACTATTGTTACCCACTTTTTCGAGTTTGTTTTTTTTTTTAATTATTTTAAAACAAAAACATCGTTATTTTTTTACTTTAACTCTATGCTTCGAAAGTACTCCTTAAGGCAAGTCGTTCTGCCGCGGGAAAACAACCACTTAAATTTCACGGTGTATATAAAAGCGAAGGGTTACTCATTCACCTATCACGAAATATCAAAAACTGCTTGACATATAAAGATCAAATTTAGCAGGAAGGTTCCTCAAGTGACGTAAGTGCGCACTAAGAAAAGATTTTTGGAAATTCCACCTCTTGTAAGTTGGACACGTGAAATTTGAGATTCACGCTGTTGGTTTTACGTGAGAGGGGTTAAAAGTGGGTTGAAAGTTGTATGAAATTTCTACAGATTGTAAGTTGGACACATGAAATTTTAGATTTACGCTCTTGGTTGATAAAAAGAATTCATGCATTTATTGGATTTTGAAAATTCCACCCCTAAGGAGGTGAAAAGGTGGAAATTTGTTGGGTTTATATATTTGAAACTTGCCATAATAGACCAGGGTAGCCTTTAAAAATAATGAAAAGTGAAAAAAAATAATAGTAGGATGAAACCCATTAGAAAAGGAGGGGAATATTATAAAAATGAAAGGAAAAATAATTTACGGACGATCTGAGGTCGGGAAGGGGATGGGGGTGAGTTTTTAAGGGCAAAAAACGGTTTTTCTCGATTTCCGGCAAAACTAAAAGTCCTATCGAAAAAAGTCAAATGGCAAATTTGTAGGTAATAAAAAGATCTAAAACTTTTGTTTTTACACTTTTTTCACATAACCTCAAAATTTATGTGAAAAATTCAAAAAACCAAGTTTTTGGTTTTTTATTTTTATCTTTTACAATTTTTTTTTTATCGAAATTTGGTGAAAACTTACCTTTTTATGTCCCAAATACGCTAAAATTTATTTGATTAAAAATATATTTTTTTCACCTTATTTTGAATTAATATCGAAAAAACACCCTAATTTTCAATCGAAAACTCACCCGTCAAAATATCAGCTTTTTCAAAAAGTTGGTATGTTTTCTGTTCGTTGAAATCTCTACTTCCCGGTGGTGAAAAAAAAATATATGTCACTATAGTAAATCTTCTCAGAAAATGCAAAAAATCTAAAAAAACACGAATTCGAAATTTTTCTTTTAATTATTATAAAAAATTTTGAGCTGTTTATTAAAATTAACACTTTAATTACTCGAAAAACGTTAGATTACATGTTACACTGATAAAAAAAAAATTGCAAATAAAAATATACTACTATAATTAACAAACAAATAAGTTAATAAAATTAATATTTAATAAGACATCTACAATATTTGGAGAATGTTTTCGAATCTTCTTTAAATTATATGCGTAGATGTCTATTTATAACTATTTTAAGATAAATTATATACCTGAGTGACCTACGAAAAATAGTAGCCCATCAAAAGGTATTTCATGGAGAAGTGGGGAAGGGGCTAGGCGGGTCTGGGTCTTACTACATACATACCTACTATTTCGTAGCAGCTGTTACAACCGTTAGCCTAACCAGTATTCGAAATACAGTACAGTATACAACATCGTTTATAAAAATACACGTGCACGCTGAGTTTCTTGAAGATAATTGTGACAAGTTTACTTAAAAAAAAAAAACTTTTCGAATCTGCATAGGAAGGTACTATCTCTATTTTTATCTGTATCAATCAACTCAAACATAATACCTTGGAAGTTGGGTAGGCCTTTGGTGTGGGATGCAAAATGTGTCGATACCCTTGCGCCATCCCATCTTCTTAGCACGGCGGGCTGTGCTGGGGCAGCTGCTGCTGGTGCAGAAAACCTCAAACGGCGCAAATATAACAACCTTATTGGCAGTTATATGTTTGAGCCGTTTGGGGTTGGGACATTAGGTCCATGGGGTCCGAGTGCTCATCGAGTGTTTCGAGACATTAGTAAACGGTTAGTCGACTGTTCGCGTGACCAGAGGGCTGGCCATTTCTTCAGCCAGAGAATCAGCATTGCCATTCAACGTGGCAATGCTGCCAGCGTTCTGGGCACGTTTCCCATTGACATCGATGTGGATGAATTTTTTCATGCGCAATGAGCCCCTTTTCCTCTCCCCTTTGTATGTAAGTTTGTTTTGTTATTAGGCATAAGATTAGAAATGTTCAATTGTATATATATTCATATTAATAAAAAGAGGATTGCTTAAAAACATTGAAATATTAAAACAAGTACATTTTTATTAGAATATACTCAAACATAAAAATTACACTGAATCAATTAAGGTTTAAAAAACCCACAGAAGGAGCAGCAGAACAACATTGTTACAGGGCATATTATCAGCTTCAAACTTGGTTGGGTAACGAACTAACAGCAACAGATTGGGGCTGGAAGCAATATCAACGTGGAATTATGCCCAAATTTACACAAAAAGAATTAATTCCGGAAATATGTAGTAAGACCCAGACCCGCCTAGCCACTTCCCCCCTTCTCCATGAAATACCTTTTGATGGGTTTCGTAGGTCACTCAGGTATATAATTTATGATAAAATAGTTATAAATAGACATCTACGCATATAATTTAAAGAAGATTCGAAAACTTTCTCCAAATATTGTAGATGTCTTATTAAATGTTAATTGTATTAACTTATTTGTTTGTTAATTATAGTAGTATATTTTTATTTGCAATTTTTTTTTATCAATGTAACATGTAATCTAACGTTTTTCGAGTAATTAAAGTGTTAATTTTAATAAATAGCTCAATTTTTTATTTAATAATTTAAAAAAAAAATCGAATTCGAGTTTTTTTTTGATTTTTTGCATTTTCTGAGAAGATTTACTATAGTAACATATATTTTTTTTCACCATCGGAAAATAGAGATTTCAACGAACAGAAAACATACCAACTTTTTGAAAAAAGCTGATATTTTGACGGGTGAGTTTTCGATTGAAAATTAGGGTGTTTTTTCGATATTAATTCAAAATAAGGTGAAAAAATAAATATTTTTAATCAAATAAATTACAGCGTATTTGGGACATAAAAATGTAAGTTTTCAGCAAATTTCGTTACAAATTTTTTTTTTGTAAAAGATAAAAATAAAAAACCAAAAACTTGGTTTTTTGAATTTTTCACATAAATTTTTAGGTTATGTGAAAAAAGTGTAAATACAAAAGTTTTAGATCTTTTTATTACCTACAACTTTGCCATTCAACTTTTTTCGATAGGACTTTTAGTTTTGCCGGAAATCGAGAAAAACCGTTTTTTACCCTTAAAAACTCACCCCCATCCCCTTCCCGACCTCAGATCGCCCGTAAATTATTTTTCTTTTCATTTTTATAATATTCCCCTCCTTTTCTAATGGGTTTCATCCTACTATTATTTTTTTTGGTTTTAAAAATTATCGACCCTGGTCTATAAATACTAACCTAAGTAGATAGTAAAGGTTTTCATTATTAGTTTTTCAAAACTACTCCTAAAAGACGATTTAGGGAGTATTCAAGATTATTGAAGAATTTTACTGTACAGGACTTATTTTTATGCATACATCATACGGAGCACTAAGAAAGGATTTTTGGAAATTCAACCTTTAAACTAAAAAGTTATCTGTAGGATAAAACACGCGGACGAAGTCGCGGGCGAAGTGCTAGTTCATTATAACTGTTAGAGTTTTAGACCCGGATACCGTATGATAAAGGTTATCATAGGATGGCACCGGGAATCCTGCTTTCACATCACATCACATCATCAGCCTATTAATGTTCCCACTGCTGGGACACAGGCCTCCTCTCTGTGAGAGGGAATGGGCCATTATCCACCACGCGGGCTCAGTGCGGGTTGGTAGATGTCACATGTCTTCGAATTTTTGGTTCTAGCACATGCCGGTTTCCTCACGATGTTTTCCTTCACCGTTTTGAGAGCAGTGGTGATGAAATAATTTACACAAAGTAAAGCGCCTGCCTGGGCTCGAACCCACGACCTACAACTTGTAAGTCGCGGCCGATACCACTGGGCCACCACTGCTCCCTGCAATCCTGCTTTACGCGTTGGAAAACTATTTCACTAGCATTGAAAGACCATTGAACTGCCAAATAAATAATATAGGTACTAAAAATCCAAAATAATACGATTCTATTGATTAGAATGTTTAAAACCTGATCGACCGTACCATAACGTGTCAACGCGATCATGATTTTGCAGTGAAAAGGGATAGTGCTCTTCGTCCTGTATAGCTCTGTCTCTCTTTCAGTGTCACCATGATAGTTTTGATATGTCAGAGAATCTAACTAAAAATCGGTTGAGAGACGGCATTCGTTTTGAGTAATGAATAATGTGTGAATAAAGTGGACATGAACAATCCTTTTGCAAATGTTGAAGTTAGTAAGCAGAGAGAGACACACAAAGTCCTGGACTTATTAGCAACATAAAAAAAAATCTGGTCAAGTGAGAGTCGGACTCGTACACCAACGGTCCCTTATAAACAACTATATTCATCAAAATTATGGAGTAACATTGCTGAAGTTCATAAACAACGAAAGCACCTAACATTGCTCCAAAGAAAAGATAAACTGGATAAATTAACTTTGCCGTAGGAAAACTGTTGTCCCTATACATCGACTAAGGTCGATTTCAGTTTACCAATTAATAGCGAGTGTTAAATATTTTATTTTTCATTACTCATACTCTGAAAGTAGGTCTGAAGTTGCTTGAGGAGCGGGTTGAAAGTAATACTTTTCAGCCCTAGGGAGAATCGTTTTCAACTGACAGCTGTAAAATTATTTAAAAAAAAAACTAGTTCCTTTTCACATATCTATTGAACCATGTTCCAACTTTCTATACAACCACGAAGTAAAATTGAAATAACTTAAAGTTAAGTATTGATTAAAGAATATATATTTTTTAAATAACTTTATTATAATTTAGTTTCAACAATTTCTTTAAAATAACTTAGATTTGGGCAAAATATTTACCATTTTTTCAATGATGAAAATAAAAAATAATGGCTGAATAGCAGGCCGGCCACAGAAAAAAAAACAAACAAAATAGGCGGGAAAGCGGCAATCATTTTTTCTTTAGCTAATTCATGTTTTTATTTTTATTTCCTTGTATTTGTAATGAAAAGCACAGTGTTTACCTCGGGTTAAAGACTTATTTAGTCCCTCGAACTATTGGCGCCCTCACTTCGTTCCGGGCGCCAAACCCCGTCTCGGGACTAAATAAGTTACTTTCACCCCTAGGATAACAATGTACTATTGCAGTTCTAGGAAAAATTACAGCTAAACAATTTAACACAAATGAGGGTAACAAAAATAAGGCCAATTAAAAGTTTTCACACATAGAAGCGAGCTTATAAACAAAAAAAAATTGAGAAGGCAGACAGTGTTTTAAGCAGAGGCGGCTCGTGACATTTATTTGTGGGGGTTCACTAAAAAAAAAACGTATAACGTATGCCAATTGCACTTCACATAACATATGAAACCGAGATTGCGAATGTTTTTTCACTTTTATCGAAAGATGCGCTAAATCGTCAACACCCGTTTCCGTCCATGCAGATTCACCACCACCGCCGGCGCCAGCTCCAAACACCAGACACGGGAAACAAAATAATTTGTTGGTTTCTTCACATCCACACAACCAAGGTGTTTTGAAATATTGTTCAGATTTAAAAACATGCGTAAAAGATTTAGTTTTCGTACTACATTTTTGAGTAAGAGCAATTTCAGGACGTGGTGGACCCTTAGCTTTAAGTTCGAGACGCATTTCAAGAGTTTTTCCATAATTTTTAATAAAAGACACTGTATTGTTCCATTTTTAACACAAATGTTGCGCAACTGACTCTGAGGGTTTGTTTACATATCAGCAACGGCGCACAGGCATACGACTCCCGCGCGCGGCAACCCCCGTCAACCCCGCCCGCGCCGCCTTGCGCGATTTGGCAACGTCGCGCGTGAGCGGCGCTCCAGATTAGGCTAATTTCCTATACAAAATCTTCTGTTTCACGCGTCGGACTGTGTCGATGTTTCTCTTTCGCACTCATTGAATACAGTACTAGAAATCGTACTGAATTTTGTTTCATAGGAGCGCAATCGCTGGCGCTCCACTCCACACGTTAGGCACATACATCTTGACTCCAGATGTGCGCGTAGGTAATAGTTACGTTCTACTACGTTTCTAGTAAACTGCTATTATGAGTGTATTGTATAGGCATAGTAGAAATAATGTATGTGTAGGATTTTATGGAAATATAGATAATGCAATTTTTGTGGGAGTGCACTGCACCAGCGCTCTTTAGGACGAGCCGCCTCTGGTTTTAAGTAAAAACAGTAACATAATCAAAAAGAAAACAAATATACAACCAAATTGAGAACCTCCTTTTTGAAGACGGTTAAAACCGTGACTCAAACAGCGTGAATTTTAGTTAATTAGTTGACGTTATCAAAGAAGAGATTACAAATAATCCTTTTTAATTTTGATATGCTAGCATTGAAAACATCGATGTCGACGCCCCGGCAGATCGCATTGTATGTATGACTCGCTCTTATTAAATATGTATTTCGTATCTTTTGATTGCGTTGATTTAACAGGTTGATTTTTCACCGCTCCAAGGGATTGGAGATCTGAGTATTTATACTTTAATATTATTTTTTTGTTTGTTTGTACTGATTGGGCTCTGAAACTATTGGACCGATTTAAAAAATTCTTTCACTAATAAAAAGCTACATTATGCCTGAGTGACATAGGTTATTTTTTAATCCCGAAAACGGGTCCTGTGGGGTGGTCCACGGAGCGAAGCCGTGGGGAACAGCTAGTATGATATAAATTTTAACTTGATACCTCCACGTGTTCTTGAGAAAAGTCTTGACACACGGATAGACAGACAACGAAGTGATCCTTTAAAGGTTCCTTTTTTCCTTTTGAGTAACGGAACCCTAAAAAAGAATCACATTGTTTAGAAACAGCAAAATGTACATTCTCAAAGATGACGAGATCAATGGCAATCCCAATGTCAATAAAGCAAAAAACTTGTTAATGACCTTGATTTAAAGTAATATCAGTCTTGTGTATGATTATTATTATATGACGTCATCTTCATCGTGTCCATTAGTGTATGAATAAATTGTAAGGGATTTCCTTGAATTAATTGTTGTAGTCTATGATTATAAAATATATTATTGTCTATGGAACGACGACGTGGTCGTCCGGTTCCGTCGTAAACCTAAGTCTTGTCGTGTACAGTCATAGTGTTAAATAAATATTATCTAAAAGAGTCCAAGGCAGTTTCCTTAATAATTCAAGCCATCCCGACCGAACCCCAAACATGGTGTCATATGGGATTTAAAAGGAAAACGAAGAAGCCAATACAAATCGAGAAAATTGTAAGTCAACCAAAAATTTACGACAAGTCACCAACATGGCGGACAAAGCGTTCCTTGTACAATTGAAACCGCTTCTCATACAAAACGGCGATAACGTGGCAGAAAAATGGAAAAAATGGAAACTTAGATTTGAAATTTTTATGGATGCTAATGATTTATCTAAAGTAACGGATTCGAAAAAGACAGCGATTTTCCTAAATGCTATTGGTGATGATGGAATAGAAATTTTTAATAGCTTTAATATAGATCGAAATACAACAAAGTTAGATGACATCCTAAAGAAATTCGACGAAAAATTCAGTCCTCATTTAAATATAACAGTAGAAAGGTATAATTTTTTCACAAGAGTCCAAAAAACCGATGAATCTTTGGATGAATACTTGACCATATTGAACAACCAAGCCACCACATGTGAATTTGGTGATTTGAAAGAAGATTTAATCAAGGACATGCTTGTAATAGGCATGAATAGCACATACATAAAAGAAAGACTCTTACAGGAAGAAAATCTTACAGTTGAAAAGGTGATGAAAATAGCAAAAAGCCTAGAATTGTCTCAAGAAAGATCAAATAAATTAAACAACCAAGAAATTAAAAAGGAAAGTGTTCAAGGGATCAAAGAGCAAAAACAAAATTATAAAAATAGAAGTCGAACAACCCATCGAAGTAATTCGAGACATAGAAACAATAATCATGGAAGAAATCAGTCAAGCAACAGGAATAAATCGTCAGACAGGAATTGTACTAGATGTGGTCAAATTCACAGATATAAATGCCCAGCACAGGAAAAATCCTGTAATAATTGTAAAAAACAAGGACACTTTGCTAAATTTTGCTTTTTCAGGAAATCAGACCATAAAGTTGGTAACATTTCTTATGAAGAACAGTCAATGTCAAAAGATTTTTCCAATAAATTTGTTATAAATTCAATTCATAATTCTGAATCTAAAGAAAATTGGCAAATAAATGTTTATTGTAATAATGTCAAACTTATATGTCAAATTGATACAGGTGCAGATACAAATGTCATAAGCAAGAGAGTGTTAGATAAAATTATGTCCAGTTCTCACTCAAATATTAATATTTCAAGAACAAATAATAAACTCTTTTCATTTTCAGGACAATTAGTGCCAAATTTGGGTACATGTATTCTTAATTGTAAATTTGAAAACGGAATAACCACAAAACTCTATTTTGTTATTGTTGAATGTGAGTGTAAAACAATATTGGGTTGGAATTCATGTGAAAAATTAGGTATTGTGAAAAGAATATATGGAATCCAGCAAAGGTCAGTACAAGAAATTGTTTCTAAGTTTGCTAAAACATTTGAGGGTCTAGGTTGTCTACCATATAAAGCTCATCTGGACATTGATAGTAGTGTTCCACCTAAAGTCTGCCCACTCAGGAGAATACCTTATTCTTTGGAGAAACGTCTTAAAGAGGAATTAGAATATATGGAAGAACTACAGGTCATAGAAAAAGTGGATAAGCCAACTAAATGGGTAAACTCAATCGTCTTAATCGAAAAACCGAATGGTAAATTAAGAATATGTCTTGATCCTAGAAACTTAAACACGGCTATCAAACGTCCTCATTTCCCGTATCCAACATTCAATGATCTTAGATCTAAAGTTGCAGGCGCATCAATTTTTTCAAAATTGGATGCAAGTTCAGGCTATTGGACTATATGCTTAGACGAGGAAAGTAGTGAACTTTGTACGTTCAATACTCCATATGGTCGATACAAATTTCTAAGACTGCCATACGGAATTAACTCTAGTGGTGAAATTTTCCATAGGACAATGAATCAATTATTTGGAGATTTAACAGGAATAATTATATTTATAGACGATATACTTGTTTATGGGACTACTATTGAAGAGCACAATGAAAGACTAGAATCGTTATTCAAACGAGCGTCGGAAGTCAATTTGAAGTTCAATAAATCCAAATGTCAATTTGGTATGTCTGAAATTTGCTATGTAGGACATATTTTCAATAAGGAAGGTGTATCACCTGATCAGTCAAAGGTAGAAGCAATTTTGAAAATGCCAAGTCCAAGTAATGTCAAGGAACTTCAAAGATTTTTAGGAATGGTCAATTATTTAGGTTCCTATATACCAAATCTCGCAGAAGAAACTTCTTTGCTGAGAGAATTGCTCAAAAAACGTAACCAGTGGCAATGGTTAGAACAACATGAAACACAATGCGAAAAATTAAAGTCAATGTTATGTCAATATCCAGTCTTAGTCCATTATGATATGAAAAAACCCATTAGATTGTCAGTCGATTCGTCACAAAATGCAGTAGGTGCAGTTATTTTACACGATAGGAATCCGATAGCTTATGCTTCAAAGTCATTAAACAAAAGTCAAATTAATTATGCACAGATTGAAAAAGAACTTTATGCTATAGTATTTGGGTGTAAAAAATTCCACCAATATATTTATGGAAAACCTATTCAAGTTGAAACAGATCACCAACCTCTAGTCACATTATTCAAAAAACCCTTGTCAGAGGTACCAGCAAGATTACAACGTATGATGATCACTTTACAAGCTTATAATCTTATTGTGTCTTATACAAAAGGTTCAGAGATGTATGTTTCTGATACATTATCTCGTGCTCCAGTCAAAGATGATAATTTTAACCAAGAATTAGTCAGTTTGGAAGATTTAGATTCAAATATTAGTATTCACATAAATTTATTAACCTCTAATTTAGCTATTTCTCCAGAAAAGCTTGAAAAAATTACAAGTCACACTAAACAAGATTTAGTTTCTCAAAAATTAATAGAATATTACAAAAATGGTTGGCCTAAATGTAAAGAACATTGTCATAGTTTAACATTACCTTACTGGAACATAAAAGAGGAAATTCATGTGATTAATGATATAATTTTCAAAAACAATTCTGTTATCATACCTCAGTCAATGCGTACAGAAATATTAAATATATTACATGAGGGTCACCAAGGAATTGAAAAAACAAAAAACTTGGCAAGAAGTGTAGTTTATTGGCCAAATATTAATCAAAATATTGAAAGTAAAGTTAGACAATGTGAAACATGTTCAATTTATTCTGCAAATAAATCAAAACAACCAATGTTAACTCATGAACAACCTTTGTTTCCGTGGCAGAAATTAGCTACAGACTTATTTGAATATAAGGATAAAAAATACTTATTGGTAGTAGATTACTATTCTAATTACATTGAAATAGCAAATTTAAATAAAGACAGTCGAACATCGAATGTAGTCGCACACCTAAAATCTATATTTGCACGCCATGGCATACCAATGCAACTAGTTTCAGATGGAGGCCCGCCATTTAACTCCAGTGATTTTAAATTGTTTTTACATGAATGGGACGTTGAACACATTATCTCAAGTCCACATTTACCAAGATCCAACGGCTTAGCAGAAGTCTCAGTAAAAATAATAAAAAATATATTGAGGAAAAGTGATGATTCTGGATCTGATCCTCACTTAGGTCTCTTACAATATAGAAATACACCGAGAGGAGATTTATGCTCTCCAGCACAGCTTTTAATGTCTAGAACATTAAGATCTCAACTACCTAACAAAATTAGTCACTTGAGACCCAGGATTGTAAAGCATTCCGAACATAACAGAAAGAAACAAGAAAAAATTCAAAAAACTAAGTTTTATTATGACAAAAACTGTAAAAATTATCTTGATTTTCAAATGAATGACCAGATTTATTTTAAGAAAAATCCTAAAGATATTATATGGACAAAAGGTACTATTGTGTCTAAAACCAAATATCCAAGATCATTTATTGTCAAAGATTGTAATAATACTACTTACCGTAGGAATAGTCAGCATATTCGTTTTAAGTACAAGTCAAAAAGTCAAACGTCAAGTCAGAAAAATGTCTCTCAAAATAATAACAAAAATGTAAATTTTAAGGATAATCCTGGTCCTAGCCAATTAAATAATAAACTAAACAAGTCAAAATTTTCAGAAAAGGAGGATGATAGTTATACATTTATCTTAACTTATCATGAGTCAAGTCCTGAGTCAAGTTTACAAAGTCATGAACTGAACAATGAGTCAGATTCATTCTTATCAATAGAGTCAAATCATTCTAGTCAGTCTGAAAATCAGTCAGAAAACATAGTAAAGTCACCTATATTTGTTAATGTCGATGAAACATTAGTTTCACCTGAAAGTCTACATGACTATAACGAATTTGATATCGAAAGTCCAATGTCTTCTCAACATAGAAACTTAGAGAACTTACTTCAGAGTCCAAGTGAACTATATGTACCAAGTAGTGTAGAACAATCTCCTTTACCATGTAATGATGAGTCTGTAAATGCTGAAAAACAATATAGCTCTAGGGGAAGATTGTTAAAGAAAACACAAAGACTTGATTTATAAGATTTAATACATAGAAGATAAGACAAATTAACAATAATATTATCACAATGTAATTCAAGTGCAAATTGAATTTTTTTTATTGTATAATTATATTTGTAATGTTTTAAATACGGCGACACAAAAATTCATAAGTTTTAAATGTAAATTGTTAATGTTTTTGTAACACAACTTTGTAGCATTATGTATAGATTTATTTTGTGTCATCTGTCTAATAACTGTCAATGTCAGACTGACAACTCTCTTTTAAAAAAAAAGGGGCATGTTGTAGTCTATGATTATAAAATATATTATTGTCTATGGAACGACGACGTGGTCGTCCGGTTCCGTCGTAAACCTAAGTCTTGTCGTGTACAGTCATAGTGTTAAATAAATATTATCTAAAAGAGTCCAAGGCAGTTTCCTTAATAATTCAAGCCATCCCGACCGAACCCTAAACATTAATAAAGATTTTTGTTGTTTAAGTTTTTTTCTCACGATTTTGTTTGGCCATTAGAGATGGGCTTTTTTGGTTTTTTTGCGCAAACGGTTATGTAACCGATATACAGTTTTCATATCAATATCGAAAACGGTTTTTATATATCGATATCAGTTGTACAGCTTGCCAACGTTAACATGATATTTAGATGAGCAAACTAACAACAAACGCGAACTAAAGCAAACGCAAACTCACACTTTTACAGTCAGTAAAACTGTGCAGCTACTTAACTACTTGTAACTACGGCGTTTTCCCTTCATGCTTGACTAGGCTAATATTACGGTTTTAAGTTTCGACTTATTCGTTCTCGCGCGCAAGTAGAGTTTTTCATTCGATGCAGTTTTCGTGATATCGGTTATGTTGATATAGATATCGATAAGATATGATATCTAACACATATCCGATATAAGTTACGTTTTGATATATCGGACCCAAGCCTATTGGCCATTGAATTTAACATACATCCATGTCCATCCACGTCTATTATGAGTACTGCTGAACTCACCAACCAGCGCATCTGGCCTTTCTGAATATTAATTGAAAGTCCCGTCATAATCGGTTCAGCCGATAATAAAAATACATTTGTATAGCGCTTGGCAATCTCATATTTTGATTTCATCACCATCATGATTAGGCTCATTTGATGCGTATTCACATCACACATCAAATCATCAGCCTATTAATGTTCCCACTGCTGGGACACAGGCCTATAGGCGTTATGCACCATTCTAGGTTATGCCGTTGATGCGTATTGGCAAGTGATATTACATTTAGTACCTTTCAGTGCAAAAAGTTATTAAGAAAACATTTATGTTTTAATTAATAGTTATTTCATTTTCCAATCGACTATGGCGACGCTTTCGTTCATAGAATGTCAGTTGTCTTGTTCCTCAGATATATCAAAATAAAACACGTTATATTTTGTCCAGATCTTTATTCACAGTAGAAGCATTTAAAGAGCGTATACCCTGACGAAGTCTACCCTCAGAGCATCGTTATTCCACGAGGGGAGCCAGGAGTCCTTGCTTCGCCAAAAATCCAGCATAGCCTTGCTGGCTTTGTTCTTCCAGGGTTTGTCTTCCAGGTCGTCGCTGAAATCGTTGACTCCTCCTACGCGAAGACCAAGAGTTAAGTGAAACTGGAAAAAGAAAAGAAAGTTAATTAAAGTAGGCAGTAAACTAAACCAAATTACAGTTGCGTGGAGTCACAGCCGTAACAAATCACCACGGGACCCTTAAAAAGCACCTTTTTCACACGATTTTATTAGCTTGGTATGTATCTATGTAACTATGTATCTATGTTGATACATGAATATTGATTCCGTTACATTGATATGTAACGGAATCTTTGTTGAACGTGATTTTCACCCACTTCAAAACGTCGGATTGATTTGAAACTTTGCACACCTATCAAGGACCGATGACAATGCAATAATTTAGTCAAAGTAAAAGTACTTTTGTAAGTCAAACAAAAATTAAAATTTACAAGTAATAAAAGTTGATTCTACCGTGCGCGTTTAAATTGTTTGTCCCAAATGCCTTACCAAGATCTTCAGGATTAGCGACTTTTTAGTTCAATTTACCATTAAAGCGTGTTTTTTAGTTTTTAGAACTACAATTTATTGTAACACTGTGCAAGGCATGCATGGTGCAGGACGAGACAGCAGCATTCTAAGCTTCTCAGTAATTGCTAGTTTACCATCCAAAAACCGACCTTGGTCAGTGTTGGTTTACCTGACTTAAAAAAATACCATCAACATCGGACAACTAAAATTCCGTTTAATTTCTAATTAATTCACGTGAGTTGTGCAATTTCTCAAACCGACCAATGAGGAGCTTGTTTACAATTTAACTGTTACACCAAAACAGATAGATTGTAGGTTGATGGACTGATTGGTCGTATTATTCTGTTCGAAATATTCAGTTCACAATTAATCGATAGTTGTTAGAATCTCGATAATTCATAATCTAACGAGTTTTACAATAATCCGGTGATATATACAACGTAATTTGAAAAACACTTATAACATCGCAGGCATATATTGCTGAAATCATAAATAACAACTTTTCATCTACGACTTATATAAATTAAAAGAGATTTGTAATAGTAAATTAAAAGAGATTCACTTCCCCAGTGAACTTAGTACTTGTGCAGATAAGATGTGTAAAAATGTTAATCATAGAGATGTTATTGATAAGTTATATAATGAAATTATAGCCATCCTATGTGAGGCCTCTGTACTAAGCAAAACAATCAGAAAGCATAGGAAGGGTAGGAGTGTAGCAGGATGGAACAAGCATGTAAGGGAAGCACATAACAGAGCTAGGCAGGCTTTTATTAGATATGTGTCTTGTGGTAGGCCGGATAGTGGTCCTTTATATGATGACATGTATGCAACACGCAAAATTTTTAAGTCAAGGATATAGTTCTGTCAAAACCATAAAAACCAGCTTGAAATGGACATTTTGGCAGAAAATGTCTCCGGTAAGAACTTTCGGGCTTTTTGGAAGGGTACTAGGAAAATGAAGGGTAAGGTTAGTGTGCCAGTGATTATGGAGGGATGTAGTGAGCCTAAGGAGATAGCCAACTTGTTTAAGGATCATTGTAAAGTAATGTCACCACTCTCAACAGGCACCTTAATGCATGTTGCATTAAGGTGCCTGTTGCTGGTGTCACTGATCCAGATATTTTGTAGGGTTTTTCCAGTATAGACGTGGAAAGGATTGTTAGAAGCATGGTTAGAGGAAAATCCCCAGGCAGTGACAGTCTCAGTATTGAGCACTTGCAGTTTGCAGGCAAGCATTTATTTAGTTCTGGCCATGCTGTTTACATTTTGTATGCGACACTCTTATCTACCAGCAAAACTATTAGAAACTATTGTTGTGCCGATACCGAAGGATGTTACTGGGGACGTCACAGATAGAGGCAATTATAGGCCTATCTCACTAGCGACTGTGGTGGCGAAGGTTTTCGATGGTCTACTTGACGCTCAACTTAGTAAGCACATTAAACTCAATGACGCGCAGTTTGGCTTCCGTGAGTCACTGTCGACTGAAAGTGCTATCTTGGCTTTGAAACATACTGTCAACTATTATGTAAAGAAAAAAACACCTGTCTATGCTTGCTTCCTTGACTTATCGAAAGCCTTTGACTTAGTGGACTACAACAGGCTCTGGACCAATCATGGAGAGGTAGGGGCTCCCACTGAACTCATTAACATTCTTCTGGTTTTGGTACAAAAACCAGTAGAATTTCGCTAAGTGGGGTAATGTTTTGTCGGACGAGTATGCACTGGAGTGTGGTGTGAGGCCGGGAGGCCTATCCTCTCCAAGACTATTTAACTTGTACGTTGATCAGCTGATCGATGGGCTCAGTAATTGACATGTTGGTTGTCATATAGATAACGTCTGTGTTAATAACATCAGCTACGCTGACGACATGGTGTTGCTGAGTCCATCGCTTAGTGGTTTAAGAAAACTGCTCGATATTTGTGAGTCTTATGCTGCGGCTCACGGTCTGAGGTACAACGAGAAGAAGAGTGTGTGTATGGTCATTAGAGGTAGCAATAAACAACCGGAGCATGTATCACCTGTCTATCTGAACGGAGTGCATTTAGAACGTATCGCTTAGTTTATGTACCTAGGGCACTTTGTGACAGAGACCCTGAAAGATGATGCGGTGTGGAGCGAGAACAAAGAGCGCTGTCGGTGCGTGCTAACATGTTGGTTCATAGATTCGCAAGGTGTTCAGTAGACGTAAAAGTGACACTGTTCAAACCCAAAAAAAAACGCCAAAACTTTTTCGCCGGCGCTCTATGGTCCAACTACACCCAGCGGGCCTACAGCACTCTTCGTGTACAATACAATAACGCCTTTAGGATTCTGGTGAGGCTCCCCCGATTCTGCAGCGCGTCGGGCAAGTTTGCTGACGCAAGAGTCGATGACTTTTATGCCATTATGCGCAAGAAAACTGCTTCTCTGATGCGTAGGATTCGGGGGAGCGACAACGGAATCCTAAGGATGTTTTCTGAGAGGCCAGACTCTGAGGTGCTGTGGAGAGTCATCCAGCTTCACGTGACGAGATGACACTATTACAATAAGTTGACTAACATAGTTTTAAGACCTTTGTTACTAACAACTATGGACATGTAATTAGTCTGCAATAAATGGATTTTATTTATTATTTAAAAATTCAACAAAAATAACAGCTGATCCATACATTCTGACGTGTTATGCGAAGATAAATCCGTCTTAATTCTTTATTGTACACCAAAATAATACATTTACACAAAGTGAAATATTATACACAAAGGCGAGCTTAACTCCAAAATAGGGTTTTCTTTCAGCAAACCTTTGAGTGATAGAGATCATAATAATTGAGGGCAGTAAACCAGTGTACAATTTTACAGTAAAATACAAATTGAACATATAATAATAATACAGAACTACTCATAATTATATTATTATGCAACTACTAATCCGTCATAGTTGCAAATCGTTAAGTATTATTATCTTTTATACACCGTGAAATTTAAGTGGTTGTTTTCCCGCGGCAGAACGACTTGCCTTAAGGATTACTTTCGAAGCATAGAGTTAAAGTAAAAAAATAACGATGTTTTTGTTTTAAAATAATTTAAAAAAAAAAACATAAACTCGAAAAAGTGAGTAACAATTGGGGAGGTAATCTGTGGTAACAATAGTAACTTGTAGGTACTAGGTACTACGGTGAATAATACGGTGGTGACGCGAGTAGTACCTAGTACCTACAAGTTACTATTGTTACTCACTTTTTCGAGTTGATGAATATTTTTTAAATTATTTTGAAATGAAAACATCGTTATTTTTTTACTTTAACTCTATGCTTCGAAAGTACTCCTAAAGGTAAGTCGTTCTGCCGCGGGAAAACAACCACTTAAATTTCACGGTGTATATTATATTTGTTATAGGTGTATATATGTATGTCGGGTTTAGTCAATAGTACGGACTTTAAAACAAATCGCAAGCACGCCATCTGGCGGCAAAGCAAGAACTACCACGCATTGGCGCGCTTTATCTAACCGCTTGCATAGTGGGGACAACAGAATAGAGCAGTTGAGTACAGACAGCCGTAGAGCTAAGACGTCGTAGAATCAGTGTCGATCCGTAAAATTAGTAAGCAATAATGTAACGCGTGTCTATTTGAATATACTCAGTGTATCGAATAATTTGTGTGATTTCATTTCCACGATTGACCCACCTACCTGCCCACACACGATGTCTTAACTTAAGGGAATATATCCTGACTTCCCGATGGTTTGCATCTATCGGCCAGCCTTGATGCGACATCAGAATTCGGATTCGGTCGTGCTAATGAGATCACACGTAAAAACAATGCTAGTGATAACGGTTACATTCTTGCAAAAAAAATATCGTGCTGTCGGTTACGACTACCCTCGAAAACAAAATAATGAAAAAACCAGTCCGTAACGGAGCAGCAAGGAGGCTAGCAACAACCAAGGAGCTGGACAGGTCAAGGAGGAGCGTGTGGACGAGTGGAAAGATCCATACACACGGATCTTTATGCCAATCTGGTGAGTCGTTTTCATTTTGTTATGACTATGGAAAAGTGTGTTCATTATTCAAAATTCTGATTTTGTGTACGGTATGGCGGTCAGTGGATCGTCGGGGCGGCCCGTGTCAGGTCGTAATTTCATGTTAGTTATCACTGATCAAGTTTTAGTGTTGCTGAAGAGTTATTATTCTACTATCACTGGTAATGGTCCTTAGCTGAATATTATTGTTCGGACTTAAGAGCCATATAGTAGCAATGCCGTACCGAACACATCATTCTGGAAGTTATGATAATACCAAATGAAATATTTTGATTAGTTTTGATACTGTGATAGTTTTATGCAGTGAGGGTTAAGTTTGAGGAGAAGCATAGTATTCTTCTTTTCGAGTCAGGAAGCCAAACTATCTGGAACGTAGTAAACCCTACAAGGCCTCGTTAATTGCGACTTAAAATTCCACTGACGCTATGGCATTCATTGGATTCTCTAAAGCCCATATACCTACCTGGACACTTGGGTCCTGTACTGTGTGGTCAGTGCGGTTCATGTTTTGAGCAGGGACTCTGTACCTGCATTCGGTGTCCACAATAACCCATTTTGCTGTGCCGGTGATTAATTTTCATCTGCTGTGTATGGTTAAAATAACTATGTGAACATGTAATCTCGTAGTGTTTTTCATGTTACAGAAACAATATTGCGTCGCAATGGAGCCTCTGCTGCAGGCTAGCGGTTCAAATGCTGAATGCGAAGGTCGACTGTCAACATCTGAGAGGTTAAGAGGAACGGCAGGCTAGCAGTTCGCATGTGGTTGCGCAACATTACGACCACAGCTGTGAAGTCATGTGCGCGCAAGTTTGGAATGAAATACTCGGTGAGTCGCTTCTATTTTATTTCGATAGTGAGGTCGAATGTTCTCTAGTGAAGAGATGCTATTTCAAAATTTAAGTGTTCATGTTTGACCACTGAGTTGGTCGTCGTTACATCTAGCACTATCACTAGGTAATTAAGACACACTTGTAAGCAACTTTAGGATTTAATTTAATATCCCATAAGAAGATGAGCTATCCAAAGTTACTTAACAACTAGTAATTTTCAGTGGCAAAGCCAGTTAGTAATGTCTTTGGGCCAACGCAATTGTATCGAGTTAGGTACTGGTAATTTACGTGTATTCAGAAAAGATCTTATGTTGTGTAACGATTCACAGCCACCGTCTTCAGATCTGAATTCACTTGCTTACTTTGAAAGTAATATTATGATAGCAGATTAGATCTCGCGATCGTTTTCCTTATAATGTAAGATTGAGTTAGTGAGCCATAGTGAATGGTTACTGTTGATATTTGATTTTAAAGTTATTGATCAGAGTTTATTCGTGAAGCGCCTTCACACGAGGTATAAGGCAGTAAATATTATCTGGCATAATTGTTCCCCTCACATTAACAGTCGGTATGTTCCAAAATCTTTGAGTAAGAAGAGCGAATATTATGGAAAGGATCCCCGATCACCAAGTTCCTTGAGAATAAGACGTCATAGTTGATGAAAGTGGTAGTGAGACCAAATCTGATAGCTTGTACACTTGTCATACTCAGAACTTTGGACTGCACCTCATGAGTAACATGTGGCGATGGGTCAACGAAGAAGTTTCATGAGTTGAGTGTGCATTGCCTTTAAATTATGGTAAAGAGTAACAGAATTTTTACAATAACTTTGTCTAGTTGTTGAACTTTTTGATCGTTGGTCCTTTTTCTAATGAAGTATTGTGTGGGAATCTCTAATACAAAAACTATATAGGCCCTGTATTAAGTCCGCGGTAGGTGATTATGGCAGGACGGTGATTGTTATACACCGAAAGCTTTCGAAATAGGTACGCTTAGAACCTACAAGTATGCACAAGGTAGGTTAGGGGCAGATGCCAGCGGGTCATGTACCAGTCGATGTTAATGTCAAAAGGATTTTGATGATAATGAGCAAGCTTAAGGTGTCGAGTAATTCAGTCTATCGAACGTATTATATTTGACCGTACCAGTGGATTCTGGTGGAGGTCGGGGTCTAGACAGAGACCGAGAGACCGTTGTGAGAGCAATACAATTGCTGGTCGGCTAGAGAGCCATGGCGTTGGAGGTTTTACTCGAAGGTTTCTATAAGCTAGGCAGTTGTTGCTGCAGTAGAGTTTTAAAGTTTGTTTCGAGCGACTAGTGGTACATAGCCCAGGGTAATGATTTGGTTAAAGAGTAGAGTTCTCAAATTTCCCTATTTTCACGAATCCAATAATCTAGTTAGGTCAGGAGTAGCCGAGCGTTGTGTGGCAGCTGTGAGCCTAGGTGGCAATTAAGCTTATGTGGCAACTGTAAGCCTAGGTGGCAACTTCGAGCCTAAGTGGCAACTGTTGGCCTGAGTGGCAACTGTTGGCCTGAGTGGCAACTGTTGGTCTGAGTGGTAACTGTTGGCCTGTGTGGCAACTGTTGGCCTGTGTGGCAACTGTTGACCTGTGTGGCAACTGTTGGCCTGTGTGGCAACTGTTGGCCTGTATGGCAACTGGAAGTCTGTGTGACACTATGTCTGGTGTGAAAATTCATGTTTGTGTTAGGAACCTTACAGAAAGATTCTAATGAGTTATGAGGTTAAAAGAAAGTAAACTCACATAGTCATGCGAGAGGTGAGGTCACCATGTTAATGTTAATGACGTTCGAATCGTCAAGCCCTCATTACGAAAATTGAAATAGTTTTGGTTTTCAAATTTTGATTACTATGCGTAGATCGTGTTGGTAAGACACACAAAGCTCAAGTACCAATTGAGATTGTAGATGAAGTAGTAAGTACTAAATCTCTGTGTGAACAAGTTCTGAGTTCAGAGTAGAGTTGACTCGGCATCATGGAGATGTGCGAGTAGAGCAATTTGAGATAGTTAAGAGAGCTATGAGATAGCTAGTAGAGCTATGTGATGGCTAAAGATCGTGAACAAGAAACCTGGTGTATTGTTTCTTTTGTTTGATTTAATGTGAGAGTAATGACTATCAGTGGTACTTGAACTTTGTAACCACGAAGACTAGGTACTTTTAGGTACCAAATGGATGATTAAATTGCTATTTCCTTTAAATTGGAAATAGAGAGACTAAATGATCATGTTTGATTTTTTAATGTTTCCTCACTCTAGAGTATGAGTCAGGATTGGACGAGCAGATACTGTTTGAAAATTTTGTATTTTTCAGGAAAACATCCCTCGTATGATGGGCGATTGCCAGGATGGAGTGGACTGAGACGACGTGTGGTGCAACACGAGGTGACCATGAGGTGGCATGGAGCAAGGACAAGAAGATGATGCCTGCGGGTGATAGATTTGGGGATCTGTCACCTGAGAGAGGCCCGAGAAGGCGACGTGTGTGTTCCACGTTCGCCTCTCAAGGGGAATTACGGCCTAGAGAACACCATGTGGTTTTAGTCAGTAGGAGTCTGACAGACCCCTCAGCTTCCCCCAAGGGCTGAGGACATCCATTGAGGATTTCCACATGATTCGATACACTGTTAAAACCTGACAATGAGGAACAGACGAGGACGCCTGTCTCGCAGGATGGCCGTGTCGGGTTTAGTCAATAGTACGGACTTTAAAACAAATCGCAAGCACGCCATCTGGCGGCAAAGCAAGAACTACTACGCATTGGCGCGCTTTATCTAACCGCTTGCATAGTGGGGACAACAGAATAGAGCAGTTGAGTACAGACAGCCGTAGAGCTAAGACGTCGTAGAATCAGTGTCGATCCGTAAAATTAGTAAGCAATAATGTAACGCGTGTCTATTTGAATATACTCAGTGTATCGAATAATTTGTGTGATTTCATTTTCACGATTGACCCACCTACCTGCCCACACACGATGTCTTAACTTAAGGGAATATATCCTGACTTCCCGATGGTTTGCATCTATCGGCCAGCCTTGATGCGACATGTATATATGACAGTATATTTAATTTGTAATCAGTATTGTTTATTAGTTATGAATCTTTTTGTGTTTAATATTTTTCCACTCTACACACCATATCTACATCTTCTTTTTTCATCTTTCCTTTCGCAGGTATACAGGAAGAGATTTCTATAGAAATAAGCATCACCTATGTATCTATTTTTCTGTTTCTTCTTCTTGTCTGTATATTATTTGTGTGTGTGGATAAATGGTTAAATAAATAATAAATGCTGATTTTCTATTGATGACTTTAAAAAGACAAAGAACTAAAGTTGTAGTTTATGGTACTAGTAATACAGTCCTGCAAGGTTGTTAGTGTTTTTCCAATAACCCTGTATATGATCTCTCATACCATCTTATCCAAGGGCGCCATTACGGTTCCCTGTTGCCAACGAGCCCAATGTCCCACGTTATTCTTCTTCGCAATCTCAAAGAAGCCCCCGCCTGGGCTGACAGTACCGTACGGTTCTCCATCCACCAGCATATCTATACCATCTGAAACAGAAAGTTATAATACTTTATTGCAAACGTGGTGCCAGTGACAGAAAATTTGAAAGGAAACTGTTTGTCCAGGAATGGTCTTGTGATGATAAGGGGTAAAACGCATGTTACTAAAAGAGTTATGAATATAATTGTGGATGGATGGAGAGGGAGCGGAAGGCTAAAGAAAAGATGGATGGACTGTGTGAGCAGTGATATGAAAGAAAAGGGAATCAGTGATAGCGTGACGGGGAACAGGACGGTATGGATGAAGAAAACGTGTTGCGCCGACCCCAAGTAACATGGATAAGGGCAGGCAGTTGATTGTGGAATTATTTTTCCATCGATGTACGAGTACCAGTGAGAGTTTCTGTTTGAGTCGGTAAGAAAAAGTTTAAGAGTTCACCCACAATTCGTCAGTTAAGTTAAGTTCATACTTTATGTACCTATTAGCAAGGGGATGAGTCAACAAGCAATTCGTAACCCATTTTGCCTGTCATGGGAATCAAATTTTGGACCCCACTGTCAGCAGTCACGCTTGTAGCAACCAAGTTAATGGGACCGTCAAATTAAATACCGGATAGATACATTAAACAAGTGTTATAGATACATTAAAGTTATTCATGTGAAATAATCACTTAACAACTTCTAATCAAATAAAACTTATTCAATGCTGAACAGTACCTGGTCTCCAAATCAAAGTATAGTTATGGAAGTCTTTATGCCAGTTATCGATGCCAATCTTTTCCTGCACCAGCATGGACCTGAATGGTTCGGAGTGAGTGAGCACAGGACCTCCGTAGAGCTTTTTGGCAAGTCCAGGGTTCCCTCGGACGAAGGCGACTCGCATCAGACCAGATTCGTAGTTATTTGGACCGTATGCGTTGTCCGATGGTTCCAAGTTGATTTCTGTAGCAGAAAAGTTTTCATCAGGTATAGGTAGGTACTCGTAGAAACTTTGTAGACAACAATGTGACGAGAGAAGTCGAACAAACAGAGGCCCATAGAAAAACTAGAAGGACAAAATGAATGGGATCGCGTTAATTTTATATATTTTAGTAAGATATATACTAAGTCCCTATGTTTTCCTTTTTTCATTTATATTTGTCAAATTTGTACACCAAGCCTCTGTTGACAGCGCATTATTGAGCATTTTGTGAGGGTTCTAGTGCTCCTAAAGATAATGAATCATCAAAAAGGAAAACATAGGGACATAAAATATATATTTTTATTTATCAGTTTACGGAATATCTTTTAAATTGGTCCAATATTGGAGGAGGAAATAGGCGAGAGCCAAACCTCGATTTATGACTTTTTACTAAGGAAATTCAGTCAGCGCTCTCTGCCCCCGATTCCTCTTAACACCCGAAACAACATTTAAAATACATAAATAGTATCAAGAACAGGGTCCAAACTACAAGTAGACCCTGTTCAGTCCAGAGAGAGGAACAACATAACGATATGAACCGTGTCCAAAAGCCTTTAATACAGCTGCCTATGAAGACCTTCCCAAGGTGATATTAAAAACCATTGGCTGACACGACTGCCAGTACAATGATAGCTGGGTCCACATCCCACATGTATAATAATTATAACCTTGCGAGCTTCGTACGTGATTCAAAGACATGTGACACCCACCAACCCGCACTGGGCCCGCGTGGTAGATAACGGCCCATTCCCTCTCACAGAGAGGAGGCCTGTGTCCCAGCAGTGGGAACATTAATAGGCTGATGATGTGATGTGATGTGTGAGCTTCGTACTCGATTTGATTTTCTTATTTTTCTCGGCTCAGACAAGGTTCACGTCATGTGGGACAGTTATGCTGGCATAATCAGCCTTTTAACTGCTCGGACTTAGGCCTCCTCCCTGTGAGAGAGGGAATGGGCCGTAATCCGGCACGCGGGCATAGTGCGGGTTGGATGATGTCACATGTTTTCGAATTATTAGTTCTAGGACATTTTTTTTCAAGATTTTTGGCTTTAGCCACCGTTTTGAGAGCAGTGGTGATGTGATAATTTACACAAAGTAATGCGCCTGTCTTTGTTCGAACCAACGACCTACGACTTGTAAGGCTGTAACCACTGCTCATATGTAGGACAATGTTTTATTTGGCATCACAATTTGAGGGGATCTCAGCAAGATTTAAGACAACTCTAAGTAGGATTTACAAGTCTAAAATAAAGTTACCAACCAGGCAAAATCCAGTTTCCATAAGGTAGCTTCGCGCGTACTTCTATCCTTCCGAACACAAAGTTGAAGGTGCGTCTGGTGGAGATCTTCGCCGTTGTCACAGGTGGTAATATCTGAGGCCCTGTTGCTACTTGCATGCACTCAGACGTGTCCGCCTTGCCAGTGCAACTGAATATATAAAGGAAATTTTATAGGCAAGAAACAAAACTGTGCCCATAACTGAAGGGTTTTTCAGAATTGCCCACATTTCAGTCATGGGAGAGGATATGTGGAGAGTGCTTCAGTCATAGGCTGAATTTCAGCCACGGCGGCAAATCTCTGTTGATTGGATTAGCCATCGGTGCGGGAGATATTATAGTGCACAATCTGTTCATTTTCTTTTCTCCTCCCTATAGTCCGATGGTATGGCAATCCGACACGACCCGAGAGAGATCAGGTGAAGGATCAGAGACACGGAGATGTCACATCACCAACTTCCAAAGTCCGGGGTGCTACTGAGAAATTCCTAATGCAAAAACCCATATCACTATTTGAATGACCTGGGAATCGAACCCGGGACTTCACGGTCAGCAGTCGCACTTGTGATCGGAAAACTAGCGAGGAAGTTACTAGGCTACGTAACTGGTGAAATGTTATTTTTTCCATCCTGAATTGATCTGTTGCGAGATATCAGGCGTTTTCCTGCTGAACACCCTGACTGCTCAGCATCCGGATGTGGATATATTCCACTCCAATGAGCGTGTATTTTTTAAAAGTTGTAAAGACTGTTTTAGCACCTAAATGAGTTGGTTAAAAATTGTGGAATTGTTGCTGTCAAATTGCTGTTGATTTATTATTTTTATAAAATTATTGCTGTTTTTGGATTGAATTGTTATTGATGAATTAGTATTATTGAATTCTTATTATTAAATTTTTATTATTGAATTCTTATTATTGACTTATGATTTATTTAATTATATAAATTTATCGGGAATGTAATTGAATTAATTTGGTTGATTCAGTATTCCTTTGTGTTGTTTTAATGTTGGTATGTGCGACACATAAATTATTTGTGTGTTGTTTGTCTATTGTAAATGTAATAATTATATAGCATTGACTCTTTGCACGTGTTGGGTTACACTGTTAGTGCAAGGAGTAATTGAATTGAAAAAAAAAATGTCTTGATTTACCTCGCCATCGCTGGGACAAGCAGCGATTTAGGCTCATCATATCAGGCGAAAGATGACCACTCCTGGACATAGGCCTCCTCCAAGCGTCGCCACATTGACCGGTCCCATGCGTCTCGTAACCAGCGGATCGCCGCAACATTCACGAGGTCAGCGGTCCACCTGGTGGGAGACCTTCCAACGCAAAGTCTGCCGGTTTGCGGTCGCCACTCCAGAAGGTTTCTGCCCCATCGGCCATCCGTTCTGCGAGCAATGTGCCCTGCCCACTGCCACTTAAGTTTGGCAATTCTTCGGGCTATGTCGGTAACCCTGGTTCTCTTGCGGATCTCCACATTTCTGATTCGATCACGCAAGGAAACTCCAAGCATAGCCCTCTCCATTGCCCTTTGAGTGACTGTAAGCTTTTTGGTAAGGCCTGTTGTAATCGACCACGTCTCAGAGCCGTAAGTTATCACTGGCCACACAGATTGGTCATACACTTTCGTCTTGAGACACTGTGGTAAATTGGTCGAGAAGATACCGCCAAACTTCCCGAACGTATTCGACGGTTGACCTCTTTCTCGAAGTTGGCCCTACTCAATTGGATCGTTTGTCCCAGGTAGACATAGTCGCCCACAAGAAAAAGGGCACCGTTGGAGAGACTGCAGTACCGCCCAAGTCTCGATCGAATCGAAGGCTTTCTCGTAGTCCACAAACGCTAAACAGAGAGGCCGGTTGTACTCTTCGGTCTTTTGTATAACCTGCCGCAGCATATGTATGTGTTCTACGGTGCTAAAGCCTTTACGGAATTCGACTTCTTCGGGAGGCTGGAAATCGTTAAGCATGCGCGCGAGACGATTCGTGATGACTCTTGAAAACAGCTTGTAGACATGGCTGAGAAATGAGATGGGCCTATAGTTCTTCAGTAGGGCATTGTCACCCTTCTTGAAGAAGAGTACCACCACACCCCTGCACCATGCCTGTGGCTTTTTTGCCTCGAGTATGACGGAATAAAATAGCTTCTGATGGGCCTTAATTACTTGGGGCAACACCGTTGCACAACTGGCCGCACAGTGATTTTGATAATTAAGAAACAACGCGGAGACAGCGTCAGTCACGCCAGATTTTTCCTACCAACCAAGCTGAGCTGGTTGTGAAATGTGTATTCCTTATTTTTACATAGTCCTAAGTTAAATTATACATCATCCTTCCATAAGTCGGCGTTTCATTTAAGTCGCAAGATCCGGGCAAGAAACTCTCGAACACACTCAACTGCCGCCCAGGGGCATAGGCGGCTGATGCCCCGGCCATATCCTGGAACCGAGGCGTCGTCACATTCATTCCCCAAATACAGGTTTTCCACTCGCTTTCAGGAGTTCGGCCGTAATCACCCGGTGCCTTGTTGTTTTTAAGCTGTTTCAGAGCCATCCTAATCTCATACAGGCTGACGTCTGGAATATCTTCGGTATAGTGTCGGGTCAATCTAGCACTAGGGTCATTTGCTAGATTCGCGACGGTTTTACTGGTTGACGTGTACAACTGCCCATAGAATCTCTCGATCCCCCTCAGAAGCTCCGGTTAGGCGGACACGATCCTGCCATCATCGGTCATCACTTTCGTGAGCTGACTCTCCCCAATAGACAGATGTCTTGCAAAGACCTTGGAGTCCTTGTTCTGCGCAATCACGTCTTTAATACTATCGGTTTTAAAGCAGCGGAGGTCGCTTTTCAAGGACTTTGAGATCCGTCTATATAGCTGCCGGTATTTCAACGCATCGTCTGAAGATTGCAAGATCATCTCACGCCTCGCCTTCATGAGCTTGAGAGTAGAATCAGAGAGCTTTTTGCTCCTATATGTACGGCAGGTCTTAAAAAACTTAGACCCGACCGAATGGACAGCTGCCACGAACCCGTCGCTGTATTCGTCCACGGAGCTCCCTAGGCTCTCGAAACGATACTGGAGTTCGAGCTGAAAGGACCGGGGTATTGGTATCGGGGTTTTGGACCTAGATCTGTGCTGGACGGAGCGTCGACTTCATCAGACCTTTCAAGCTTAACATTAATGTTCAATGTGCTTCTTACCATGCGGTGATCGCTCCCGATTTTCACCGAATTAATCACAGAGACATCATTGAACATTTGCTTCTTGGTTGACATGATGAAGTCGATCTCGTTTTTATTTGCACCATCGGGGCTTTGCCAGGTCCACCTCCTGTACTCACGCTTTCTGAAAAAGGAGTTCATCATGTAGAGGCCCTCCTTCTCCATAAAACTGGCCTCCTGACCCCGGTGGTTCCGACGTCCAACTCCAAATTGCCCCACTTGCAGCTCATCCTCGTCTCGTTAGCCCAGTTTTACGTTGAAGTCCCCCTTGACAACGGTGAAGTGAGTTTTGAAACCATGCATGGCTCTAGAGATATCCTCATACATAGCCTCTACCTCGTTGTCAGGGTGTGCCGAGGTCGGGGCGACCTATATGACCTTCAGCGAATATCTTGCGGATATTCTGAGTATAAGGTAAGCCACCCTGGTCGACACACTCTCGATCTTCACCACGTTGTTCACAAGGAACTTGTGGACGATGACCCGGTGATGGCCTGGGACTGCCGGTCACCATCTCGGAAATAGAGCAGGTTACCGGATTTGAGGATTATCGAGTCCTCTCCCTCTGAAGTCTGATGGTACGATGGTACGATGGATCGTAACCGGCTCAATTCTTCCTCGAGTTCGGCTATCTTCTCGTCGGTCCGAAGTGTTCGCGTGTTATATATTGTTCCCAGGTCCAGTCGTCGGTGTTTATTGGGGTAGCCGGGTCCACTCCAGGGATTCATAGCACCCCTTGCCACATTGCATGGCAGGCAGGTTGGCGATCGTAGTTTGCTGTTAAATTGCACAGAGAACGTTGCTGCCCATTCTCTGGTGTGTCCTTTAGTCGCCTCTTACGACACCCACGGGAAGATATGGGATGGTGAAATTCTTTACGGCCGTCACCATACGGCAACGTCCGTCACCATACGACTTAGGCTTAATAAGCCGAAATATCGTAGAACAAGTATTAAGTTTTGGTTGTGCTCAATTGCAGAGCAATATTATTTACAAGCGATATTATCAGCTTTGGACAGCAGGACCTTTCCTGCTCTATAGCTTGTAAATATGAGACCATCTTGCTAATAAGTTAACTACTGCAATTGCTTTGTACGAGAAAAGACCTAGGCTATAAGTACCTGACACCCAAATCCAAGGACGTATGAAGGAATCCTTGCGGTCGTTGTGATTCAGTCAGCACTGGAGTGATGACGAGGGAACCCTCCTCAAAGCTCACTGTGTTTTGCGGAATGTACACGTTGAATGGATAATCCTGTAATGAGAAGTGAATAGGTTTTTTAGTTCCATCGCTAATCCTGAAGATCCTAGTAAGGATAATGGGACAAACTACTTAAATTATTGCATTGTCATCGATCCTTGATAAGTGCGCAAAGTTTAAAATTAATCCAACGTTTTGAAGGCGGTGAAAATTACATTCAAAGATTCCGTTACATAAATACATACATACCAAGCTGGAGCGTGTTAATAATACTCTTACCAGCCTGTAACTGGACCACTGTAGCCCAAAAGTCTCATTGGTACTGGCTCGGCTTTGAACACACTGAAAGTCACTGGGCCACCACGACAAACACACCAGAATATATTTGACTACAAGTAATATGTAGGTTCAACATGTTTTTAATTTTGGTATCTGCTGATGCCGAGCAAAGGTATCTGAGCTAATATTAACTAGGTTTAGCTGGTTGAATGCCGTAATAATTACCGAATAATCCGATCCATTTTCAGCCACTCAAGGGTAAAATGCATGCGTTTATAGCAGGGCAGGATTGAATGCTACTTCCGAGAGGTGCAATTTTTGTGACGCTAAGTGTATTTATGTTGGCATAACTCGACAAAATGTTAGAACAGTTGATTTTTTTCGCGGTTCGTCCAATAGTAAAAGCAGATAGTAAAATTTCCTTTTTAGAAATTGCATTGTTTGAGTTACAGATGGTATTTATTGTTGTCTCCATGTCACGCACACAGAATCATTCGGAACGATCGTTGTCATCAATCAACCACAAACCAGCTGCACTAAAAGTGTACTGAACTAACCGGTTCTTCTGGAAACTGGTTTAGCGCATCCCATTTCTTCAGCTCCCTGAGACTAGGTACATCGAACTCTTCATTGAATAGCAAAGTACCCGAGCAAGGTGTTGACCGACCTTGGACCATTGTTTTGGAAATGACTGCACAGTCTGCTGGTAAGGGGTCATATCTCGTGTCTATCAGGTCTTCTCTAGGATTTGGTAGACCGGGCGTTTGCGGAACTTGTTGGGCACCTACAGGTGTGCCGTCTTCTCGGACAAATCCTGGAAAAAATTAAATGCATAAGATACGGTTTGTTTGGACTTTGCTTGACTTGACTTCTAAAGGATGGAATAAAAAAGCCGCTTCGAGTCTACTTCATCGGTTGGCGTAGTGGTTAAGCGATCGGTTGCTGCGCTACGTGTCGCGGTTTCGATTCCCGCACGGAAAAAATATTTGTATCGCCTACAGATAGTTGTTCCGGGTCATGGTTGTCTATATGAATATATGAGTTCAAATATTTGTGAACGCACCAACGATACAGGAAGAAATTCCTAATGTGTGGCAAAGTTATAAAAAAAGTTTTCTTACTTAAACTTTTTACCCGACTGCGCGACGCAAAGGAGGGTAATGTGTTTATCAGTATACATATGTATATATTCTAGCGACTAAACGTGTAGGCCGACTTTGATTATTTGTAAATCAATCGATTCGTCTTAACCTTGCGAGTGTCACTAAAGACATGACAGTAGGTAATCAAAATTCACCACAGCGACAACCAGACGACATATTTACAAAATGAAAACAAAATGGCTTTGATCGGAGGAATATAATGTATCCTCCGACTGCATAATATCATGATTTTCTTCTTTATGCTGATACAAAGCGATTGCTTTGTGTTAAATACTGGTTTTAACTTCTTTTGGTTAGACTGGAAGCCAACCTAACTTTGGCGGGAAAAAGACTCAGCATATGAAAATGATCACCACAACGGGAAGAAAAAAAAATTGCCAACTGACTCCGGTCGGGACACACTCCTTGCAATATGTTTAGGCATCTTATGAAAATAAAACCCAACCCAAACTGTACCGAGTGTGGTGGAATGTGTCTGGACCGGAGCTAGGAGAGAGGCTCGAGCTAGGAGAGAGGAAAAATAAAATGATGAAGGAATGATGGAGGAGGAAATATTAAATTAATAGAATAAGAAATTTGCCAAAGTATCCTCTCAGCGCTTCTGTCGGAAGCAGCCATTTTATTTTATAATATAATAGATAATTTAGGATAAGTATATATATCAAATCAAATCATGTTTATTTTTCTTCCACAAATAACACTTATCAACTATAAACACAAAAACGGAAAAATAATGTTAACGATAAGCCACATTGTTTTTGGCGGGAGACTGGTGCCTGGACTAAGCCGTAACCTGTATTTCAGGACACCAGAGACGGGCCCCTACAGATAAAAAATATAATTATACATATCATCAACTTACAAAAACTACTACTATATTAAGCAAGAATTAAGTTTTTTTTAATGTTACAAGTGCAAACACTTAATTGCAGGGTTATGTTTCTTTTTTTATTTTTATTATGTGAAGTTTAGTCAAGAGTATGAGTTTGTGTTTGTGTGTGTGTGTGTTTGTGTGTGTGTGTGTGTGTGTTTGTGTGTGTGTGTGTGTGTGTTTGTGTGTGTGGTGTTGAGAGGTTGAGATATTTTATGAGTGGGTTCACAAAGTATGGTGTTGGTAGGATACGTGGGACACTCAGAAAGTTTTGCGAAACTAAAAAAAATTGTTCTATACGTACATATATTTTTATTAAATCTTTTCAAAGTACTTTCCACCAGCCTCTATACAAAGATTCATGCGCCTAAACCAGTTTTCAAAACACTTTTTCCAGTCCGCCGCAGACACCTCGTTTACAGCCTGCTCGAACGCAGCCAGCGCATCTTCCGGCGACGAAAATTGTATCCCTTTGAGCTGATTTTTTATTTTTGGGAATAAAAAGAAGTCACACGGTGCTAGATCAGGGCTGTAAGGAGGGTGACCCAGGAGTTTGACTGGCGTGCTGTCCAGGAAGTCCCTCGTTTTGAGTGCGGTGTGCGCAGGTGCATTGTCGTGGTGGAGCAGTAGCCCGCGGAGCCCTGTGTTTGGTCGCTTGTTGCTTATAACAGAGAAAACTTCTGGCAAACATTTGGTAGTATACCATTCGGCATTAATGCTTCTTTGATCCCTTAAGGGAATTGATACCAAGTGGCCAGTCAAATTAAAAAAGCTAGCGATCAAAATCTTACCCCCGCTTCTAAATCGCTTCACTTTGGTAGGCGTTGGCTCATTTTGAAACACCCAAACAGTCGACTGGCGCTTGGTTTCTGGGTCGTATTGATAAATCCAGGACTCATCACCTGTAACGATGTCGTAAACACGCCGAGACGAGCCTGCTTCAAATTTGTTAAGCATATCACGGCACCATTCCACCCGGGCCTGCTTCTGAGCATCGGTGAGGTTGTGCGGCACCCAGCGTGATACTATCCTCCTCACGCGAAGATGGCTGTGTAGAATCTCGTGAACGCTTCCCGATCCAATCTTCAATATGTGTTGAATCTCCTGATATGTAATTCGCCTATTGTCTTGGATTAAATTTTTCACTGCTAGCACGTTTTCTTCGGTAACAGCCGTCAAAGGGCGACCGCTTCTTTCGTCATCCCCCAAAGTTGGTCGACCGCGCTTGAATTCGTTATACCAACGATACACGGTTGCCTTGGAAGGGCCTTCATCCATGAATGCCATTTGAAGTCTATCGTACGATTCATCCGGTTTCAGGCGACACTTGAAATCGTATAAAATCATAGCTCTAAAATGTTCCCGGCGCAGATCCATATTTCAGTGAGACACAATACTTTGAATTAACTCGCAAAAAATGTGGAGGGAAATTTTGAAATTGGAACTTACTTATTTTTACTTATAAATAATCATATTTTCGAAAAACATTATAACTGGCCAGTCTCCCATATATAAAAACTTTTTTTCGCAATACTTTCTGAGGGGCCTGGTACATCATTTCATCATTTGATTCTCATTACGTTTTTATGACGAGCAGCTCTTCTGTTTTTGTGTAGTCTAATTTTAGTAGCCAGTTAGTTAATATTAGTTTACATTTAGATTTATTTTAATTGAAAATACCCAATTCTTATTTAATTTATTATAGAGTTCGGGTCCTCGGAAAGTATAAAATTTTTGGGCAAAGCCAGTTTTGCATTGAATGGTGCTACATACGTCGTACTGCCTCCTAGTAGTTAATTTAGAAAGAATAAAAGAGGATGGATCTGAATGTTGCCGAAGAATATTAAAAAGGATGTAAAGCTGTCTGACAGTTAAAACCTCAGCTTCCTCATATAGTGTGGCAGTGGGGTAGAGTCGTGGTTTAGAAAGGCCAACTTTTAGAATTAGTCTTTGGGTTCTTTCTATTTCCAACATTTTAATTTACCGGCACCGCCCCAAGTTGTTACACAATATATAAGGATAGATTGAAAAAGGGCAATGTATACCATTTTTTGTGTTTTACCACTTGCTACATGTCTAAGCTGTTGAAAAATATAAATAATTTTTCGTACTCTTTTAGATAAGTTGTTAATGTGTTCGTCAAAGGACAATCTTTAATAAATGATTACACCCAAGTAACGAATACTTTGACTTGGATGTATAGTTGAGCAGCTACATTGATACAAAGGAGGAAATTAATATTGATGAACATAAATGGGAGGCTTGTCTTGTAGGAAGGATTCTGCGCTCCTGATTGCAAAAGGTATGTATTTTGTTTTATCTGCGTTAAGTGTGAGAGAGTTTGCAGAGAGCCAGTGGCAGACGGTGTTCAGACCTTTTTGAGCTAACGAATATACTTCTTCCCAAGAATTGCCCGTGAAAGTAAGAGTTGTGTCATCTGCATAATATATTATTTTGCAGATTTCAAGATTAAGTTGACATAGCTCATTTATATAGCATAGGAACAAAGTGGGGCCAAGAATACTTCCCTGAGGAACTCCATACTCGATAGGATGTTCATTACTTATGGGGTCACCGATCTTTACTTGCTGCTTACGATTCGATAAATAATCAGATATTAATAACAATTCACTTCACCGTATGCCCATATTATTTAATTTACGAATTAGGGTGGGGATAGAGACTGTGTCAAAAGCCTTGGCGAGATCGAGAAAGATGGTCAGGTACTTTTTGTTATTGTGAAGAAAAAGTGTGAACTGCCTCGTCAGTGGATTTGCGTGCTCGAAAGCCATATTGTGTGTCGGCAAGTAATTTATTAGACTCTAAGAATTTTATTAATCTATAATTAATCGTGCGCTCGAATACTTTAGATAGTGAAGAAAGGATAGAAATGGGCCTATAGTTGTTGACACAGCCTGCCTTATATATGGGGCTTACAATTGATTTGTTTAGTGCTTTAGGAAAGACACCTGTATCAAAACAACGATTTATGAGATCAGCAATAACAGGAGCCACCAAATCTACAACACTGCAATAACTTAGATGAGATGGTGTCCCATCCAGGCGAGCATTCACTCCCTTAAACTCTAATGAGTTGCAAGGGGAGGTGTCTTTGTTTACACCGATGTAATTGAAAGGTGAAATATTCGAGGGTATGCGTTGAGCCAGTACTCTTCCAATTGTAGAAAAGAAGGTATTGACATTATTAATAGACGATTGAGAGCTTTGGTCTGTATATAGAAGCTTATCAGAAGATTCATGATTTTTATTATAATTTGTTATAGTTTTAATAGAGTCCCATAACAATTTTGAGTTACCTTTAGCCATATTTAGTTGGTTTTGTTTATATTGTCGTTTTATTTTTTTAAGAACATTATTGCAATAGTTCCTATATCGTTTATATGTTATACTTAAAATTGTATTATCTGTTTCTTTTTTAGTTTTAATATGCATCCTCCTCCATTTAATATGCATATATATATGTATGTGTATAAGTTTAGATTATTATGGGCTGGCATGGTCTTAATTGTGACTAAAAGCCCCTAAATAAAGAAAGGTTTAATCTTATAAAAGGGTATAAAAGACCATTTTCGCATAATCAGAAACTTACTTACCAGTAACAGTATACTCCAGATCTGTGTTCATGTGAACCATTCCATCTTTAATTATAAAAATCCAGAAGAATATCGTGTCTCCGATCTCTAGTTTTTCATCACGATTCTTGTAGACCCACTGCCCTCCTTTGGGTTGTCTTATATCTCTCTTGAGATTTGCATCACCTTCGGATTGTTCGTTAAATTCCTTGTTGATCATCCCACGGAAACCGAATAAGGAGTACCCATCATCTAGAAAAGTAAGATTTGGTAAGTAAGCTTCTTATGCTAACTTTAATCCCTTGGATACCTAAAATGTGGATCCAAGTGAGACACAATGGCTTTGAAAATGTTTCCGTAATTATGGCACTCAACTGGTTAATATACCTACTCGTATATATTCATATACGTCCGATTTCTAACCCAATAGAATTCATTTGACCTTTTCTCTAAGTTTTATTTATTACCTATTCTTAAAGTTTACCAGTCTACAGCGATGCAAATAATTTATTTGATGTCATATTTTTTTTTTGCTCGTGTCTTCCGTGCGAAGTGCTGGTCACAAATTTTTTTTTTATTTTTTTTTATACTTATTTGTTTTTAATCTTATAGGTACAGTAAGTTATAACTTAGCATTTTGTACAATCTAATTATTTATTTTTATTAATGTAAATAAAAACTTCTTCGATAATGATAAAAAAAAATTGTATATTAAAAAAATTGTTGAGGAAAAACTTGTGATAATGCTTTTTGCAACTTTTTATTACTGTTTCACCTCGTCTGTAAAAGTTCGCACTATGGCGATTTACTTTAGTAGAAACAGAAGTCTTAGTTACATTTAATAAGGTAATTATAGACCTTGTAAACAAGTAATTGCTCCTTTTGTAAAGCTATAACATTCTACCGGTCAACAATCTTTTATCTGTTTCTCTGTCAGTGAATTAATTAAGAATTCAGGAGGGTGACGATAAGCTCTTAGAGTAATATTATTTTGAGTGTGCGTAATGGGCAGATGAATGCAAGTCATACACATCTGTCTCTTACACACACACAATATAACCTTACTCTATGACCTTAGGGTCACCCCCCTGACGTCCAACTAACTACCATGCCGGCTGTACACATTCGCGTGAGAGCCCGTGACGATGATGTACATTGCTCTCAGTACTGAGTTCAATCATGAAGTACATATTTTATTTAAAAACGCAATGTACACGTTTTGGACTCTGGCTAGAGAGTGTACAGCCGGCATCAAATAACGAATTTATAAAACATACTTAAAGTTAACAAAAATATTATGAACAATATACACAAACAGAAAAGATTGGGCATCAAAAAATTCGACAACATCACTGTGGTCTGAAGCAATGCTGCGCAGCATTACTAGAGTATTTTGACACAGACAGCTTACCTTTTAAGGTAACCCTAAACCCTTTGGGATACAAAGCTTCTACCGTTGGATTAGGGACCTGGTAATCTTGGGCTTCACATATTGCAAAAAACACAAATAAACAAAGCAGTACAGCTTTATCAACACACGCCATTTCTCCACTGGTAGTGAAACCGACTGATTCGGCTTGAGACGATGAAGAAGCTACAGGCCGGTTTTGGAAGGTCAGATTTAATAATAACAGGAAAATTTCAAGATCAAAATATAGGTGTTTTAAGATTCTTGGTAACGAAATGGGTTTTTTTTTGTTTAAAATTTGTTTGGTATAGGTAATAACTTTATTTTCCTTGAAATCGCCAAGTGTTAGGATAATATGCGGTGTATTATATGGGTACAGGTTGATTCAAACTTAATGGCGGATGAGGTGAGATGAAATTCAGTACGGGTTATAGTTAACTGCCACCAACTGCACCAAACTGCTGGAAAAGTGCTCGTTTGGAACTTTTGCTGTGTTTAAAGGTTTTGTTCATGTTTCAGTAGACCTCTGTG